>CM057347.1:432245807-433478942 GCA_030015575.1 Agapanthus africanus
CCTTAGTCGTGGGAGTATCAAGACCGGGTATCGATGTTCCGGAGTAGACTAGTGTATACGTTTCGAGACCCAGACGAGGGGTGGTAGCCGGTCTCACAAGCCATTAGTGTTATGTCACTTAAGATAGTATACAGGTGCTCACTGGAGGTGAGTACACTGGACGGACTTGCCGAGAACTTCTAGATGGTATTATACCTATCGTCAGATGGATGTTCTCGGGTGGCATGAGTACAGGTTAGTCCTTTGACCTGAAGTCATCATTTGTCTCATGTGAATTCCAACTGTACTTTAATTACTATCTTACCACGGCTCAAACAAGTCATGCAAACAGGTTTTAGTTGGGTACAGTCCCGAGCCACATTGAGGCAGTGGTCGACTGTCAGGGATTCGTCTCTCCTGGTATTAGGATTCGATGTCGCGCTATGTTCAGTCGGCTATCACCAGAAATCCGTGGCCAAGGTGGGCGAGATTTACTGATAGTTGATCAGTAGTATCTCAATTGGTGATGAGCTAGACTCAGACATGACTTATCGGGTTAGTAGGGGTCTGACGTTATCAACCCCCTAGATCCGATATACGATACTCTTTGACAAAGAGATCGGACTGTACGGAGATTGTCACATTCAGGCTCAGTAGGGTAAGGACGCACTTGATTATCGACCTCCCTTTCGACAACTACCTGGGTAGCCGTTATGTACAGCTAGTGTCGCTGACGTGCTTGTGGTTAAACCCAATGCCAGCGTATTGTTGAGTCTTTAGAGTACCACACATAGGGTTTTCCCGGTTCAGGCGACAGATGTAGGAGCCGTACGTTGGTACGTGCAGGGGTCCGATTAAATACGTATACGCGATACACGGACTTTAATCGGACGGTTAATAATACTAGCCGACTTAGGATTAAGCCGGATTATTAAATCAGGTTTTGATTTAATAATTTATATATATTTTAATACATATATTTTAGTATTATTTTTCACTATACATTTTCTCTCTTTGGTGCTATCCATATTTTTATACGGATACGCGTATATATAGCGATACATATACCAGGTGAAATATTATGTATTTATACGGGAATGCTTCTAGAAGAAGAAGACCTCATATTTATTTTTCTATCTAGAAAAATAAAAAGGGAAATGAGGTGGTTTAGCATTATTTTTCACTATACATTTTCTCTCTTTGGTGCTATCCGTATTTTTATACGAATACGCGTATATATAACGATACATATATCAGGTGAAGTATTCTGTATTTATACGAGAATACTTCTAAAAGAAGAAGACCTCATATTCATTTTTCTATTTAGAAAAATAAAAAGGGAAATGAGGTGGAAAATGAGAGTTATGAAGCATGATGCAAACATTGTAGAGAGGTATGGCTTTATTTTTTTATTGTCAAAATCCATTTGGATGCACTATTGCACCATGGTTGGTTTTTATAGCCATGCTTTTCTACACTTGATCACTTGATGAGATTTTCTTCTTCTTGACTTGCACATGATCCATGCTTTCTCTTCTCCTTCTCCGTCTTTTTCTTGCTCCTATCTTTGAGCAAGATTCTAGAGAGAATAACTTAGTGGAGTATTCCTACATCACTGACCATCCAAACCTAGCGAGTTTGGATCGTCGGTTAGAGCCTCCTCCGCATTACCTCGGTGGATCGTCTTCGGCAAGGGTGGTCGATTCTCAAGCGTGATCCCAGCGGTTACGAGCTTGGAAGGGTCTTCCACAATTGGGTGGACACACGATAAAGGTTGTATTCCGTATCTTTGTTACTTATATGTATGCCCTAGAGGCCATTATTGTACATTGGATGTATATTGTAGTGGATGCTGGGACATATATAGGGAGGACTTTCTTGCTCGACATGATAGTATGCTATCTGATTGCTCTTTACCTTAACGTGTACATTGATTGTCTCTCTGATACATGTTGGTAAAGCCCTTAGGATGTGTACTTGACTACCTGGACTATGATGCGGATCATACTAGTGGGGACATGGTAGTCCATAAGTACATCCTTCAAAGTCCCTAGTCGTGGGTGTATCGAGACGGGGCATCGATATACCAGAGTAGACTAGCGTATACCTTCTCGACCCATATAGATGGGCGATGGATGATCCCATATCCATTGGTGTTTTACATCGGAGATGATATACGGGTGCTCAGTGGAGACTGGGTACACTGGACGGACTCGCCGAGAACTCCCAGATGGTATTATACCTTACGTCAGATGGCAGTTCTCTGGTGACACTGGTACAGAGTAGTCTGTTGACCCGAGATCGTCATAGAGTCTTGTGTGGTTCCCACTGTGCTTTGATTTCCATCTTACCACGTCCAAGAGGGCGTGCAAAACGGTGGTTTTTGGGTACAGTCCCGAGTCACATGGAGGCAATGAGCGATAGGAGGGGATTCGTCTCTCCCGGTATAGGGAGATGATGTTGCGCTGTGTTCGATTGGCTATAACCGGAAATCCCTGGCCAGGGTTGCTGAGATTTACTGGTAAGTGTTACCTGTAGTTTCTCGAACTGTTATAGACCTCATATCGACACGACTTATCAAGCTATTGGGGTCTGACGTTTACCACCCCTAGGCGAGATATGCGACATATCAGACGACGAGACCGGACTGTACGGTGAGTGTTACCGGTTGGATTCACAGGAGTGTGAGCGGGCTTGCTCGTCGATCTTCTGATCGCTCAATACCCGGGTGGCCGTTACGTTTAGCAGACCGCTTGCGGCTTGTGGGTGTTTGATATGATCATCGCCTGCTGCCGGCGTATTGACGAGTCTTTAGAGTCCTACACAGAGGTTTCCTGGCTCAAGCGAAACGAAATAGGAGCGCATATGAGATATGTGCGGGACCGAGAATAATGCGTGTATGTGATACCGTATTTCATTCTCGCAATGAATGTGTCGAATGGTTGTATGCGATATAACCTAGTTATCGAATCAAGGATTAATTCGATAAATCGATACATTGTATACTAGTCGGTTGTGTACGACATGACCGGATCATTGAATCAAGTGTTGATTTAATGATTTAATGCATAATTATATATTTGATATATTACTTTGCATTAACTAGTATTGGTTCACTTTAAATGGATTTTCTCACTTGAAGTTCACAAGTTGTATATGTGATATACTTTTGTGCACTTGATTGTATCATGTTTGATGATACATGCTTACTTGAGTTTGTGTAAAGATTAAACCATGGTTATTTAAATGGTTAGGGTTTTGTTATTCATTTTCTTATTCATTTATTTATTTGTTTATTCATTTTGGAAAATGATAAGCATAAAGAGAAAATGGTGGCTAACTTTGTTTGTTGTTGAAGCTTCTTGAAGCTTTGACTTAGTGACCATTTTGTCTCATGCTTAACCCTAACCATTCCACTTAACCCTAGTCTATTCTCTACACTTGACCATGGTTGGATTATGATAAGTATTCTCATTATTTTCTTTTTGAAAAAGAACTTATCATATATCTTCATCTTCTTCTTCTTCTTCTTAAAGAAGAAAACCTAGACTTCATCAATGGTGACTTGATGAAATGAGTGAGAAATCCAATTCTAAAGTGAACCCACTTCCTATTTCTTCATCGTCTACCTCTTGCCAAGTAGTATAGGGTGTTTCCTTCATAAGTTTTCATGGCTTGGTGAAGGTGGAGCTTGATCTTGTGATGCCTCGACGTAGATCATCTTCGGCACGAAGCCGACGACCTTACCCGCCCATTTCTCCGATGAAGCCGACGCTAGGGCCCGGGTTTCCATTTGGACAGCGAGGAGACTTCATTGCGGAGCTATGGAGGTGGAGGACCGGATCTACAAAGGTTGTATTTCCGTTCTCTTAGTAAAGTAGTTTACTAGTTGCATCTTTCGCCTAAAATTCTAGTTAACGATCCGTATTAGGGTTTCTCGGCACTTGTAAAATTTGAAATTGGCATGGTTGATGCCTTGTGAGACCTCATTAGTGTGTTAGGAACCCCACAGTGGTATCAGAGCCTAGCTAGAGCCTTAGGCGATGCGTAGACGAAGTTTGAAACCCGAACGAACCCGAAACCCTAACACAAACATGCTCTCTGGACTTTTTCCAAAATCTGGAGTTTTTCCGTATTACAAATATGTAGAAAATTCAGCAGGAGATTATAAGGGTTACTGTGAAATTCGACAGCCTGAATCCATCAAACAGCCGCGGTTCCGCGGCACAAGCATGGCTTGTGCGGCGGTTCCGCGGCCTAAATGTCTTCTTGTACATTGAATTTTGCACAGTAATTCCTACTAAGCAGTGCTGGTTTTCCTGGGAATTTTTAATATTAATTCAAGAGTTGAATATTCTAGGTTGTTTTGGGGATTCGAATGTTCGATCGGATTATCAAATTTTGTTTGTGTGGCTTTCCGGATAATTTTTGAATATGTTAAAAAAGTTCGACCGGATATAAATACCCAACTTTTCCCCTGCCGGAAAATTTCCAAGTGTTGGATTTTTCCGAGGTTTAAAGACGTTCTAAGTAGTGCAAGTAACGCGATGGTCCCTCTAGAAGACAACAAACCTTAACTCGATTATGTGACCGTCTAGAACTGCCCTTTGAACCTTAGGGTTTGGGGCAGTACGGCGTGCCACATGTGAGGCGTTGGCTTGACCCTTCTACGGCTGGACCGTTGGTACTGAGGCACGAAGTGAATGTTTTTAGACTTATTTCATGAGTTGAGCTGTTTCTGGAAAACTTGGGTGTTCGATTGTTCGATCGGAGAGTTTAACATTTTCTATTTATCTGGAATGGGATACAATAATTGGAATTCACAAGTAGTTATGAGATAACTGAATGAATGTTATAAATCTAGCAATTTAGTCTCACTTGATCGGTTGCTACGGAATTTTGATGCGATCAAAAGTCCGTTGCAATCACGTAGCGTACGCGGATACTCGCCGGGTAAACTTAATAGACAGCCTCACCCCATAGCCCCGACCAAGTGACTATAGGAGAACCCCGTCGCTGAAAGCATCCGTCCGGGTGCTCGCGGTAGCGGTGTTCCGCCTTGGTGCATTTCGTCGACGGCATCGGGGGTGCGGCCGTCTACTAAAGTTTGCGACGAGCATTCGATCAGGATGTCGGGAATCTTGTTGAATTGCCCAACTTGATATTGAAAAGAGTTTTCGATAATGAGACTAAAATGCGGGGTTTATAATTGTTAGGCATGCGATGTCTAAGGAATTCATTTAGACAGGCATGCGATGTCTGAGGATGTTGCGGATTCCAACTGTTACAGTTTTACACTTTCTTTTCTGTGACCGTAAATGTAATATGTGATATCGCCAGTTTCGTTGCTATATGTCAATGACAATTGGGATGCGCATATTTACTTACGTTGATGGCATGTGATGTTATGTGTTGCTGGGTATGTTATATTGGATCGTCGTGTTTGAATTGCCGGGGGGTTTTTATGTGAGATGAGTGTTTTCTTTTTCATTCATGTAAAAACTTGTATGTAATATTCTTTTATTGGGGCACTTCCAGGTTGCAGAAGATGTCACCCTTTGTATATTATTTACTTTTCCGCACTAGGATAGACCCAAGGAGGGGAGCATAAGTAACCGGGTTCTGGAGTCCAGTGGGAGACCAACTCGAGGAGTCGAGTCCGGGTCTCCTAACTCTAGAATTAGTAGGGTTGCTTGCCGCTCTCGTAGGGGTCTAGGGGTGTGGGTTTGGCTATTCATCGCGACCGTGGAATCCGTGTTTTATACTGGCTCGTATTGAAAACACGGACGTCCTAGTATATCCAATGTTTCATATGTTTCTTCTGCTGCGATATCTGTGATGTGATCATGTGATGTTCTGTGATGGATACTATATATAGTATATATGATATATTATATAGACGTTACTTATGTTTTACACCCGCGCTAGCCCTGCCCCGCTCTGTCGTTAGTTACCTAACCTAACGGTGCACGAGGGGACATCGAGGCGAATGCGGATGGCATAAGTGTACGTCGTATTTATCTGTGATGTTTAGGTATTTAAATGATGGGACTTCATTAATATGATGAATGAAATAAAAGAAACCTAAGATGTTGTAGAATCGAATTTCAAAAATAAAACAGGTAGCTACAGTTCTTGCTTTGCACAGCGGTATATATGATATATCCTGCACCTTATTCAATAAGGAAAGGACCGAGATCCCTTCACCGGGAGTGACTCCTTTAGCAATAACTGGCAGATGCTACATGCTGGGTTTGTCTTTTGATTGCTTTAAAGAGTTTTTACTTTGCATAGTGATATATGAGATATATCCCGCACCTCATTCGACGAGGAAAGGACCGACGATCCCTTCACCGGGAGTGACTCATTTAGCAAAACTAGAAAAGCCTCAAAAGCACTCCATTTTAAAATCATTTGATTTTACAACGATATCAAGTTCATTACGCAATAGGTTTTCAGAAAAACCTGTCGTAGCCCTCCGTCATTTCAGATAAGTACTAGTTAGTATTCGTGCTGCGGTAGTTTGGCATTCGTCAAGGCGTAGTGTGCGGTAGCTAACTAGTATTTATCTGCTTATGCATATGATGCAGATTGGATTAGGGTATTCGTACGGCGTTGTTTGGCATTCGTCAAGGGTCGTGCGGGTGGGTTTAATTCGATCAAGAAATGTACGGGTTAAACTTGACTAGTGGACTATGGGTTGTTTGGCATTCGTCAAGGTCATAGAACACTAGGGGCAAAATATTACCGGGAATTTCAAGTGTTGAAATTTGCAATGAGATTGCATACCTTCTTTGAGATGGTTGGATCCCGATACCCGCTGCGAGTAATTGTTACTCCTGGGAGAGTTTTATACATTACAATTAGCCGATCAAGTAGGTGTCTAGAAAGGTGTCAACGGGGTTACGCCTCTGGGAAAACGAGGTTTACATTAATTAGGTTCGTGCGAGAGCACGGGGGACCTCCCTCAAAGTACCGACACTGGCCTGGCTGAAAGATTGGCGAACTTGTAGTGTGTAATTAATCCCGGCTAGTCTTTCCTTTTAGGGTTTGAAGGAAGATTTGATAAAAAGCAGTGGGAGCCATCCTGATTAGATTAAATAATAACCAATCTATTCTTGCCAGAGCGCACGCTGAGTGTTTTCTTCTCTCTCTCTCCAGGTAGCGACCATATCACGCCTTAATCAAGATAATAATACGGATTATTGACTGAACCCGCTTATTATACTGAGCTGGGGAACGTTGGTCCCGCTCCAAGTTATAATTGTTATAAGACCGAGCAGGAAATTGGGGATTACCAGAATTCCCGTGCCGCCCAAACGAAGAGAGTGCATACTGATGCATCATCTTCGGGTGTGTTCATTACAAAGAACTGTTTCTCTGTATCCTCTACGTCCTGGGTATGTGATACCAGATCAGGATCCCAGATATGTAATCTGTTACATAGGGCTACAGATAGGTAGAGAACTGAGAACGGGTGATAAGTTTCATTAGGCAGAAAACGGGGCAAGTGTTGCAGCCAAGTCTGTTGGTCACTGTCACCCTGTATTACCAATACATTGATTCTGAACGAATGTTATTAGATACCGAACCTGATATACAAAATCATATCACTCTCTTTATTAGTAAAGAAATGATAAAATTTTGTATTGTTGGATAATGTTTTGAACATTTCCTATATCAAAAGTTGATCGGTTCAGACACGTTATCTAAAAGCGTTGATGTTCTAAATCAAACTACAGTTCTTAGTATATGGAACACACACAAGAGGAAGAGTTCAGAAATGAATGAATCCTTCTTGAGGCAATGTAGACTAGGTCATATCAATGCGACCCGACTAGCTGAAGTTACATAAAGATGCATATTTAAATGAGTTTGAATTTACATCTTGTGAAACTTGCCAGTCATGTCACAGAGATAAGATGACCACAGCTCTGTTTATTGGAAATAGAGAAAGAGTTAGTGAACTCTTGGGATGATACATGTTGATGTATGTAGGTCCCCTGTCTACACATGCCAGGACCGGTTCTTTATACTTCATTACGTTCTCTGATAATCTCTCAAGATTCAGACATATGTTCCTGTTGAAACACAAGTCTGAACCTTTTAAGATATTCACAGAATATAAGTTAGAAGTAGAGAACCAAAATACGGGTATAAGTATTATGTCCTTTGATGTGATCAAGGAGGAGAATACTTGAGCACGGAATTCCTGGATTATTCTAAAGGAGAATGAGATTCTCTCTCAGTATTACTCCTCCGTATACACCATGGCACGATGGTATATCGGGGCGGAGCAATCACACCCTATATAATAAGGTGTGCTCTATGATGAGTACTACTGAGTTACCTATTTCCTTTTTTGGAAGTTATGCACTTGAGAAGCTGCATACCTATTGAATTGGGTTCGAATCAAATCAGTGCCTACCACTTCATATGTGATATGGAAAGGGAAGAGCCCATGTCTTAAGCTAATTAAGATTTGGGGTTGTCCGGCCTATGTCTGAAAAGCAAAATCCGGACAAGCTCGAGGCAAGGTCTGTAATGTAGAACTGGAAAGGTTCCAGCTATACAAACTACAGCAGATGATTTGGTACAACCAAAGGATTCAGTAGATACCAACGAACCTTAGCCTCTCCGCCGATCTAGTAGGGTTCCTCACCCACCTGAGAGATACTTCGGTTTCTCTATGATAGTGGGAGCGAGGATTGCATCATGAGATGATGACCCAACTAGTTTCGAGCTGGCCATCAGGAGTAAGACTCTGTAAGAATGGCTGGATGCTTAGCGATCTGAGATGGAATCCTTATACACCAACAAAGTATGGACTTTGGTTGCTATATCTGAAGGGTTAAATCCCCATCAGGAGCAAGTATATCTTGAGAAGATTACTTGGTGTACATGGAAGAGTTGAGACTTTCAAAGCTAGACTTGTTAAAGGTCTACATCATTGACCAGGTATGGATGATGATGAAACCTTTTCAAGTAGCTATGCTTAAGTCCATCCAGATCCTACTTGCCACGGGTACGTACCATGACTACGATATCTGGCGGTTGGGTGCCATGACTGCTTTTCTAAATGATGTTTTAGAAGAGAACGTCTATAAGTACACAGCCAGAGGGCCTCGTAGACAGTGGGAGCAGCGGAAACGTGTGCAAGATGCTTTATAGGATAAAGCAGGCATCGCGAAGTTGGAACATCTGTTTTGATGAAATAGTCAAAGAGTTTGACATCATCAAAATGGTAGATGAACCTTGTATATACAATAAGGTAGTAGGGAGTATGGTGGCGATTCTCGTAAAGTACGTGGATGACATACTCTTGATAGGGAAGGAGTTTCCTATGCTACACTCGATCAATCTCCGTTTATCACAAGGATTCTCCATATAGGATCAAAGTGATACCTCCTAAATCCTGGGTTTTGGATCTATGAAATAGATCTAAATGGATGTTAGGATTCTCACTAGTTGTAGTGAGACGGTATCAATTGATCCTGGGAAAAATCACTGGAAAGGTTCCAGGGTGATAAGGATGACTGAATGTCAGTCACAGGCATTGTCTTTACCCTCAGTAAAGGGACGGTATGTTGGAAGAGTTCCAAGCTAGATACCGTGGCTAACTAGACGATAAAGGCAGGATACATCGCTACTCAAGATGCTACCAAAGAGGCTGTTTGGGTGTATATTGGTTCATGAGATGAACTACGCTCCTACCATTGTGAGACAATGGAGTTGTGGCTTGTGCCAAGGAACGCAAGTCCCATTAGTGATCCAGACATATTCTAAGGCAGTATCACCTGATCATGGAGATAGTTGATCTCTAAGGAGATCGAGGTTAGGAGAGTAGACTCAGAAGATAACACGGCGGATCTACTCACGAAGGCCTATTCCCAGAGAGAGACTTTTATGGGATGGTTGAGTATGAGATACTACAACCACTGCTATCAGATGGCCCTAGTGCAAGTGGGAGATTGTTAGTTATATGTATGCCCTAGAGGCCATTACTGTACATTGGATGTATATTGTAGTGGATGATGGGACATATATAGGGAGGACTTTCTTGCTCGACATGATAGTATGCTATCTGGTTGCTCTTTACCTTAACGTGTACATTGATTGTCTCTCTGATACATGTTGGTAAAGCCCTTAGGATGTGTACTTGACTACCTGGACTATGATGCGGATCATACTAGTGGGGACATGGTAGTCCATAAGTACATCCTTCAAAGTCCCTAGTCGTGGGTGTATCGAGACGGGGCATCGATATACCAGAGTAGACTAGCGTATACCTTCTCGACCCATATAGATGGGCGATGGATGATCCCATATCCATTGGTGTTTGACATCGGAGATGATATACGGGTGCTCAGTGGAGACTGGGTACACTGGACGGACTCGCCGAGAACTCCCAGATGGTATTATACCTTACGTCAGATGGCAGTTCTCTGGTGACACTGGTACAGAGTAGTCTGTTGACCCGAGATCGTCATAGAGTCTTGTGTGGTTCCCACTGTGCTTTGATTTCCATCTTACCACGTCCAAGAGGGCGTGCAAAACGGTGGTTTTTGGGTACAGTCCCGAGTCACATGGAGGCAATGAGCGATAGGAGGGGATTCGTCTCTCCCGGTATAGGGAGATGATGTTGCGCTGTGTTCGATTGGCTATAACCGGAAATCCCTGGCCAGGGTTGCTGAGATTTACTGGTAAGTGTTACCTGTAGTTTCTCGAACTGTTATAGACCTCATATCGACACGACTTATCAAGCTATTGGGGTCTGACGTTTACCACCCCTAGGCGAGATATGCGACATATCAGACGACGAGACCGGACTGTACGGTGAGTGTTACCGGTTGGATTCACAGGAGTGTGAGCGGGCTTGCTCGTCGATCTTCTGATCGCTCAATACCCGGATGGCCGTTACGTTTAGCAGACCGCTTGCGGCTTGTGGGTGTTTGATATGATCATCACCTGCTGCCGGCGTATTGACGAGTCTTTAGAGTCCTACACAGAGGTTTCCTGGCTCAAGCGAAATGAAATAGGAGCGCATATGAGATATGTGCGGGACCGAGAATAATGCGTGTATGTGATACCATATTTCATTCTCGCAATGAATGTGTCGAATGGTTGTATGCGATATAACCCAGTTATCGAATCAAGGATTAATTCGATAAATCGATACATTGTATACTAGTCGGTTGTGTGCGACATGACCAGATCATTGAATCAAGTGTTGATTTAATGATTTAATGCATAATTATATATTTGATATATTACTTTGCATTAACTAGTATTGGTTCACTTTAAATGAATTTTCTCACTTGAAGTTCACAAGTTGTATATGTGATATACTTTTGTGCACTTGATTGTATCATGTTTGATGATACATGCTTACTTGAGTTTGTGTAAAGATTAAACCATGGTTATTTAAATGGTTAGGGTTTTGTTATTCATTTTCTTATTCATTTATTTATTTGTTTATTCATTTTGGAAAATGATAAGCATAAAGAGAAAATGGTGGCTAACTTTGTTTGTTGTTGAAGCTTCTTGAAGCTTTGACTTAGTGACCATTTTGTCTCATGCTTAACCCTAACCATTCCACTTAACCCTAGTCTATTCTCTACACTTGACCATGGTTAGATTATGATAAGTATTCTCATTATTTTCTTTTTGAAAAAGAACTTATCATATATCTTCATCTTCTTCTTCTTCTTCTTAAAGAAGAAAACCTAGACTTCATCAATGGTGACTTGATGAAATGAGTGAGAAATCCAATTCTAAAGTGAACCCACTTCCTAGTTCTTCATCCTCTACCTCTTGCCAAGTAGTATAGGGTGTTTCCTTCACAAGTTTTCATGGCTTGGTGAAGGTGGAGCTTAATCTTGTGATGCCTCGACGTAGATCATCTTCGGCACGAAGCCGACGACCTTGCCCGCCCATTTCTCCGATGAAGCCGACGGTAGGGCCCGGGTTTCCATTTGGACAGCGAGGAGACTTCATTGCGGAGCTATGGAGGTGGAGGACCGGATCTACAAAGGTTGTATTTCCGTTCTCTTAGTAAAGTAGTTTACTAGTTGCATCTTTCGCCTAAAATTCTAGTTAACGATCCGTATTAGGGTTTCTCGGCACTTGTAAAATTTGAAATTGGCATGGTTGATGCCTTGTGAGACCTCATTAGTGTGCCTAGGAACCCTACAATCTTTGCATGCTTGGTTTGCTAGTTTAAGAGTTTGGATCGATTCTAGGTTCGGGGTTCTTTCGTGTTTGCTCGAAATTTTTGTTCGCCGTCCGTGCTTCCGCTGTGCCGCGAGCACTAGGGAACCCTACAGTGGTATCAGAGCCTCCCAAACACCTTAAACTAGCTAGGTACGATATTATAATTCACGTTTTTTCGGGCATCGAAAACTGTCGAAGAAACAGTCCCGAATTTTTGAGTTTTGAGATGTTTGCACACCCCACAGGCTTTCGGTTTGAACCGAAAAGCTACGGGGTGGTGCGTGGGCACCCCGGGGAGACCCTAGGGGGGACCGAAAGGCTGGGCCCACTCCCCAAGACCACCACAAGGTGGTCTTGGGGGTGGGGACCCGAAACTGCCACTCCATGGGTAGTTTCGGGTCTGCCTTACCTTCTGGCCACCTCGTGGTGGACTTGAGGGTGGGGTACCCCCTCTAGGCCCCCGGACTCGAAGTTAATTTCGTGCTCTAACTTCTCGTGAAGGTTTGGGTGTGTTTCGTTTTGATTCGCAAATTGGCTCGAAACTCAACTTTTTGGATGTTTAGTGCACTTGATTTTTGATCCTTGGTAAATTTGGGATGTGCGCTAATTGTGTTTTGGAATTCTATTATCGTGGCTTCATTTGCGTGCATGGATGTGTTATGAACGTCGTCTAATTGCTATATATTCATTTAGACGGGGTTGCAAACATTCTGGTGTTGCTTGCTTCTGCGGTTATATATATATATATATATATATATATATATATATATATATATATATATATATATATATATATATATCCTTGTGTGCAATGTTAGATGTACAGTTCAGATTCATTTGTGTATTCTTTATTGCGAGGAGAGTGTCCGGCATGTGGACTGCCGTCACTGCCAGTTCGTATATTCTTTTATTAGGGCACGACCGGGTTGAGATCGATGTCGCCGTTGTATATATATTTTCTTTTCTGTACTAGAATTACTCCGTGGAGGAGTGCTCGAATAGCCGGGTTCTAGAGGGAAACGGACCCGCATCTTATAGCACTGAGACCGGGAGGGCCTTGCTCTAGAATTGGCGAGCTATTCGCCGCACTCATAGGGGTATAGGTTGACCCACGGAAGGGTGCTTAAGTTACCGGATTCCGTGAAGTACTGGGTGGCCCAATCACTTTGTTGATTGGGGTTGCCTCATTTCGGGGATTGGCAGGTAACTTGCCACACTCGTAAGGGGTCTAGGATCTTCATTGCACTAGCTATCCACACGACCGGGGAACGTCGTGTTTCATTTATGGCTATCCGCTCTTCCATATTGTGGTTAGCATGCTTGTGATGTTTTTTTTTTCTGCTGTGATGATTATTATCTGCCTGCGATGTTGAGATATATATATATATATATATATATATATATATATATATATTTAGTAAATGCTTCTATATGTTTTGCATCCGCGCTAGTCCAGCCCCTGCTCTTCCGTTAGTTAAATAACCTAACGGTGCATGAGGGGCCCCGTGGCGAATGTGGATGGCATATAAAAAGCATGTTATTTTGGTTGTTTCTTTTGTGGCTTGGAAACATAAAATGATGGGAACGCATTATCGAAATAATGCAAGGAAAAATAAACTTAAATGATGTTGTCGGAACCAATTTTAAAACTACTCGGTTTTCTTCAAAACTTTTAGTCGTATTCTTTTGCTTTGCATAGAGGTATTCGGTTAGGAATATCCCGCACCTCATTCTATAAGGGAAGATCCTTGATCCCTTCATTGTGAGTTCGCTCTTAAGCAAAAGTTTATATTACTAGTTTTAAAAAGCGGAGTTTAAGCCACTCTATTTCAAAGCCACTCGAGTTCCTTCAACGATATCAAATTCATTACGTTAAAGGTTTTTCGCCAAAAACCAGTCATAGCCCTCCATCATTTCAGATTAGTATTGCTAAGTATTCGTGCTACGTATTTCGATCTTTAGTCGAGGCGTAGTGTTCGGTACCTATGTAATACTTTTCTGTTGCATGGCAATGCGATTGGTTAGGACAGTCGTGCGATAGTTTTGATCTTTAGTCATGTGTCGTGCAGGTGGGTCTAATGCAATCAAGATAATGACGGATAGAACTTGACTAGGACAGTTTGGCATTTTGATCTTTAGTCAAGGTCACTTAGGTCCTAGGGGCAAAAACCATATCGAGAGTTTCAAACTCACTACAGGAAACTTGCCAGGCATGCGCATACATTCTGGAGTGTGGTGACTTGAGTGGATTCTGTCAGGTTATCACGTGATGATAGTTGGGTCCTGATTTCCACTGATGAGTATGTATTACTCCTCGGGAGATTTTTCACTTCACAATTAACTAACCTATTTGGTGTCTAGAAAGTTTTAACGAAGTTACGCCTCTGTGAAAACGAGGTTATTAATTGGGTCCGTACGAAAGCACGGGGGACCTCCCTCGGAGTACCAACACTGGCCTGGCTGAACAGTTAGCGAACTTGTAAAGTGTAAATGATCCCGATATGCAGATTGACCTTTCCAAAAAGTCTCGTTTTGGCTAGTTCTCCTTTTAGGGTTTGAAGGAGAATTAGAGGATACAGTGGGAGCCATCCTGATCAGATAAAGTGATAACCAATCTGATCTTGATAGAGTGCACGCTGAGTGTTTCTTTTCTCTTTCTCTGGTATAGCGACCCATGAATTACCTTAAAAACTCATAAACCAATTTGACTGAACCTTCTTACACCTTTTGGCTTTGTCTTATCTTGATTCGCGACAAAGTCGTATATGTCCATGCTACTCCTGCTTTACCCTTTGCATTTCTTCAGAACATGTCGTATCGCTGCGATGATCCATATTGCTTGGAACGGCCATCGTATAGTTACATACAAACTCGAAGAAGTTACTTCAGTCGAGGATGACCACAGGTTCTGAAGAAATTGAATAGGATTATTCGGTTGTCTCTTCCCTTTACCTTCTCTCAGGTTGCAAGAGCTCCTTGATTAGGAGAGTATACTTGTTACGCTTATTGGATAGTCTTCTTCTAAACCTTAGGCTGGTGCCGAAAGATAAGGAAGGAAGAAAACCAATTAGCCTAAAGACGGTGTACAGAAGGTGAGAAGTAGAGACATATAAAAGGACTAAAGTGAGGGCCAAGGAAATTGCTACTACTGTCATGAATCTGGATAATGGAAAAGGCATTACTTGGAATTCTTGACCATCCCCTATAAAACATTTTCATGTTTCAGTTTTTCTGTGTACATGTAAAAGAAAACTGTTTCCCATTTAATTCTGACTCCAGGGTATGTATTTACCAGTTTTGGATCTAACATATGTATGGTGTTACAGATGATGGATAGGAGCAAAATATTGGGAAATGGGCAATTCGATATTCAATATCGGAATTCGTTGTAATTGGTGATATTGGATTAAATCGCCTGGCTTTCACCTGATGGCAAATATTTGGTTTCGAATAACCGTTGTTATGTACTAGATTTTAAAATGAAATATCTGTACCTTTATTTTTATAAAGTGAGATATACATTTTGAAAATTGTGTTGTAAACATTTAGCTTTATCAGTTGAGGATAAGATAAGATGCATTGAATAACGGTGTAAGACATTCTTAACCAAGATACAGTTTTAAATTTACAAAACACAGAATTTGAGTTAGTATACTCTTGGGACTTATACATGGAGATGTATGCTGTCTAGTGTCCTTCAGGATAAGGGGTTGGTACTCTTACTTCATTCAGAATTACCTATGAGTTTTCTGGTTTTAGATACGCATTCGTAGTAATGCAAGGTCCAAAGATTTCGAGAAGTTTGTAGGTATAAGAATAAAGTAGAGAACCATACATTGGAAGTATCGTGATTCTTCGAGGTGATCGAAGATATAAATACTTATGTTAAGTATTCCATCATAGTAATATCGAGAACTTGATTCTCTCACATGTTACTCATCCGTGGACGTGCTCTATGATAAGTAATGCTATGTTGGCCCTTTTCCATTAGGTAATATGCACTGGATACAGCTGCATGATATTTGAATCTGGTTCCATCTAAATTAGTGCATTGATTCTATATGGATATAGAATGGCTGCATATCTTATGGTTATTAAGATATGGAGTTATCCGGTTTCTGTTTAAAAGCAAAATTCGGACAAACTCGAGGCACGTTTCGGTAATGGCGGTTTGTGGATTATCTCAAGCATTAGCTAGGATTTTGTTTCTACCATTTTCAAGATCAATGGTTATATTGTTCTTGACTCGCCACCTTTTTATAAAAGGATCTTTTTCCAAAAGAAACTAGTGGGAGTATGGTAGAATTGGAAGTGTTTCCAGAACCACAAATGGTTACCGAAAATTTAGTAGAACCGAAGGATTCAATTGGACTTGACAACCCGTTATCCACTCCGCAGATTTTAGTAGGTGACCTCAGACACCCGAGAGACACTTCGGTTTTCTCGTAGACAGTGATATGGAGGTCGGCATCATGGTGATGATGACCCTACTAGTTATCAGTAGCTCGTAGGAAGTGGTAACTTCCAGGTGAACAGATGTTTCATATCCAAGATGGACTCCACGCACTTCAGAAAATTATGGATTTTAGACATAGCTGGGTGCTCCTGAAGGGGTAAAGCCCATTAGGAGCAAGTAGATCTTTCAAGATCTGTGCAGGTGGAAAGGTTCTAACCTAATAAGGCTAGACTTGTCGCAAAGAGTTTTCATCAAATACCCGTTATGGATTGTGATGTGACTTTTACATCAGTGTCTATGCTGAAGTCCATATGGATATGTTTTGGTGCTGATGCAGTTCATGGATATGATATCTGGCAAGTGGGTGACTATAACGTCTTTCCAAATAGGATTTTGGAAGTGCACGTGTATATGACTCTGCTAAAGGGTTATCGTAGTCAGTAGGAGCAGCGGAAGGTGTGCAAGTTACTTATGTCTATTCATAGATTAAAGTAAGGATAGTGGAGACGGATCATCTATTATTGATGTGACAGTCAAGGTGATTGACTTCGTCAAAACAAAGGTGAACCTAGTAAGAATGATATAGGGAGCATTGTCCATGTGTTAAATGACATACTCCGGATAGGAAGTGATGTTCCTATACTACAATCGGTCAGATTTTGGTTGTCACACTGTGTTTTCTCCACGTTTGATATGGATAGTATTTCAGGAGTTCTGGTGACTAGATCTATGGTTTTAGATCTAGATTTGGGAAGTTTCGCAAATCGGGTACTTAGACAGCATTCTAAAAGTATTTTAAAATGGACGACTCCTGGCATGGTGGTGTACCCACTAGTGATAGGGTCACCCTCTCTAAAAAGGATGTCTTTTTGACTGATGAAGAGAGGGGCATGCATGAATGACACATCATTTGCTTGGGCAATTGAGTCGATCATGCAAAGTCTTGTACAACACCAGATATTGCTTTCGCACTAGTTGCTACAAGTATATATTAATCCAATCCTCGAGAAACAAAGGGAAGCAATAAAGAATATAAGTGGATGTTCTTGGTATACGATAACAACAGCCTCCTATGGGAGGCGGTTATCGGTTCAGGCTTCTAAGGTGACGTAGATGACAGAGATGCTGTCAGAGTCATGAGTTTAGACTCTTCTGAAGATTAGTATATTAGATAGTGTTCCAATATAGATACTGAGGTAATCATGGAGCAGGATGCTGGTTATAACTGAACAAAGGATACAGCCCAAGAAGTTTGTTGGATAGGAGTTGTTCATTGATGAACTTGGTCCCATCAGGTATCCAGACAAATTATTTTGGTAGGGTATCGCTCAGTTTGGGAGATTGTTGATCTCTGCAAAGTTGAGATATAGAGAGAAGAAGTTGAAACATTATAGCGGATCCACTCACTGAGGCTATTTCTCGAACACGGATGTTCCTCAAACGAGATTTGAGAAACTGATTAGTAGAGAAGTTGAGTATTTGATAGCACACGGGATGTGGGTATGCGATGCCGCAATAATTAGCCTTAAGTGCAAGTGGGAGATTGTTGAATATAGTGCCCTCAAGGCAATTATTGTAATTGCAGGCACGCGATTATGATAATTGAGGGGGGACCTATACAGGTAGAACAATCTTTCTCGAAATGATAGTATACTATCTGGTTTGTCTTTATCATTGATGTGTACACATTTTACTTGTTATTATGTGTCGCTAATACATAATGATAAAGCCTGTAGGATTCTTGCTTGACTACCAGCATTATGATGACGATTATATACGTGAGAGTTGGATGGTCTATAAGCACATCCTTAAATGTCCCTAGTCATGGGAGTGTCGAGACTGAGCATCGATATTCCGGAGTAAACTAGTGTATACGTTTCGAGACCCGGACGAGGGGCGGTGGCCGGTCTCACAAGCCATTGGTGTTATGTCACCTAAGATAGTTTACAGGTGCTCACTGGAGGTGCGTACACTGGACGGACTCGCCGAGAACTTCTAGATGGTATTATACCTATCGTCAGATAGAAGTTCTCAGGTGGCATGAGTACAGGTTAGTCCTTTGACCTGAAGTCGTCATTTATCTTTTGTGAGTTCCCACTGTACTTTGATCACTACCCTACCACGGCTCAAAGGAGTCGTGCAAACAGGTTTTAGTTGGGTACAGTCTCGAGCCACATGGAGGCAGTGGTCAACTGTCAGGGATTCGTCTCTCCTGGTATTAGGAGTTGATGTTGCGCTGTATTCAGTCGAATATCACCAGAAATCCGTGGCCACGGTGGGTGAGATTTACTGATAGTTGATCAGTAGTATCTCAGTTGGTGATGAGCTAGACTCAGACATGACTTATCGGGTTAGTAGGGGTCTGACGTTATCTACCCCCTAGATCCGATATGTGATACTCTTTAACAAAGAGACCGGACTGTACGGAGATTGTCACATTCAGGCTCGGTAGGGTAAGGACGCACTTGATTGTCAACCACCTTTCGACAACTACCTGGGTAGCCGTTACATACAGCTAGTGCCGCTGACATGCTTGTGGTTAAACCCACTGCCAGCATATTATCGAGTTTTTAGAGTCCCACACAGAAGGTTTTCCCGGTTCAGGCGACAGATGTAGGAGCCGTACGTTGGTACGTGCAGGAATCCAATTAAATACGTATACACGATACACGGACTTTAATAGGACGGTTGATAATACTAGCCGGTTTAGGATTAAGCCGGATTATTAAATCAGGTTTTGATTTAATAATTTATATATGTATTTTAATACATATATTTTAGTATTATTGTTCACTATTCATTTTCTCTCATTGGTGTTATCCGTATTTTATACAGATACGTGTATATATAGCGATACATATACCAGGTGAAGTATTCCGTATTTATACGGGAATTCTTCTAGAAGAAGAAGACCGCATATTTATTTTTCTATTTAGAAAAATAAAAAGGGAAATGAGGTGAAAAATGAGAGTTATGAAGCATGGTGCAAACATTGTAGAGAGGTATGACTTTATTTTTTATTGTCAAAATCCATTTGGATGCACTATTGCACCATGGTTGGTTTTTATAGCCATGCTTTTCTACACTTGATCACTTGATGAGATTTTCTTCTTCTTGACTTGCACATGCTCCATGCTTTCTCTTTTTCTTCTCCTTCTTCTTCTTGCTCTCATCTTTGAGCAAGATTCTAGAGAGAATAACTTAGTGGAGTATTCCTACATCACCGACCATCCAAACCTAGCGAGCTTGGATCGTCGGTTAGAGCGTCCTCCGCATTCCCTCGGGTGGATCGTCTTCGGCAAGGATGGTCGATTCTCAAGCGCGATCCCGACAGCTATAAGCTTAGAGGGGTCTTCCACAATTGGGTGGACACGCTACAAAGGTTGTATTCTATATCTTTGCATGCTTGGTTTTCTAGTTTAGGGGTTTGGATCGATTCTAGGTTCGGGGTTCCTTCGTGTTTGCTCGAAATTTTTGTTCGCCGTCCGCGCTTCCGCTGCGCCGCGGGTACTAAGGAACCCTGCAACTTCGGGATCGTATATCCCGGTGGGTACTTTATTTGGTCATACCAGGCCGAATATGGTTACCCAGTTTTGATGAGTTGGTTGGTGACTTCATCGGCCTGGTGAGCTCTGATTTGCTGAGCAATGTAGTCATCCAGGATCGCCTTGGAGATTGTTTTCTCCTTTGGCTGGGGGAGGATTTGATGTTTCTCCTCTGCCATCCTCGATAATTACCGGCGGATCTTCAGCCGGTGGTTCTAGTTGGATCATCATTCCAACTATGTCTTGGAATAAAAGAGTCATCTGCTTGATGTTAGTAGCTTATTCCTCATCTTCTTTGTCTTTCTTCTCCAACACTCTTCGTAAGAACTCTGTATCGATTTCTTACTCCTGGCACTGTTCAGCTTCTTTTTCCGGACTTTCTTTTGGCCCGGTGAGTGCTGCCATTTTGGTCAGCGTTTCTTGGAGCTTTTGCTGTTGCTCCTGAGCCATTGTCAGCAACCGAGTATGCGGTCGGTGACTTACTGAAGCACGGCTCTCTTCTTTCCCGTTGGCCATGTAGAACGTATGTACGGTTATGCCCCCAGATTTGGGGCGTTTAGATCTTTCACCATTGGATTTTTCCACTGGAGGTAGAGTTTTCTCCGGCCTCATTCTTTTATTAAAGGTTGGAGCTGAAGGAGCCGCTATGACAGCGCCAGTTTAAGAGAACTCCTCTGTTGTATGGCGGAGGAGCAATATTTTTCTTGTCGATCCTTAAATTTCTTGGGTCGCCGAGAGTAGTTTTAGTCAAGCACGGAGTCTCGGACTTTTCGCCAGACTCTATGTATCTGCAAAGAGAGTCGTTGATGAGGATGCTCTGGCTATTTCTGTACGGGGGCCTCTACCGACGGAGGTGATTTCTTCAGTACCGCCGTCGGGGAGTTCTTGTGTACCCTCCTAAGCGGGTCAAAACTGTTCCTAGTTGGAACAACAGCGTTGATATCCACCATGGGGCTGATGGGGTGAGCTTAGAGGGGGAGTCGTCCCCAGCTTCTCTCACTTGGCGCCAGTGGCGACGTCGAGCATACCTTGCAGCGGGAACTGCCTTCATATTATAGGCGCCTTCATCATGTCCCCGGTGTTGCTAGGGAGCTTCGCTTACTGTCAGCCTTTGAAAGACTGACATTCTTGGTGGAGCTGGAGCGGAGCTGGCCAATCTTTCGAAGACCAACTGTCTGGAAGGGGAAGCACTCTTATCGGCTTCACCTGCAGCAAGAGTAGGGAGAGCTATCCAATTTGGGATAGCTCCTTCAGGTATCATGGGCTTCTTTAGCGGCCCTTTCGAGTTCTTGTTCATCCTGTTGAAGACTGAGGCACCAGAGTTTGATGGCTTGCTGATAGGAGCCGTCACGGTTGCCAGCCGATTAAAAACTGACCTTCTGGAAGCTTCTTGTGGCACTGAGACGCCAAAGTTCACAGGCGGGAGCATGGTCCCGAAGAATGGCCCGGTAGTATCCTGAGTAACCCGCCTCACCGGTATTGAGAAGATGGAGGCCACGTTAGGCCCATAAGTTACCCGTCCAGCTGGGGTAGAGAGAGAGTTGCTGTTGCATGAAGTGCAATGAGAAGACATTGATTCTACACAGAAGCGAGACACTAAGTTTTAGTACCTCGAACCCAAGGGCAACCAACATATAGTGAACCACGATTTTGTTCGCGTAACACGATACACGAAATGTGGAGTGGAAAGAGGAAGAGCTCTCACTGGGCATGCTAGAATCTGTTTACCGCCGATGACTGGACTGAGAAATTTGGGCGTCTAGCATGAATTTGAAGGCAGATACTATTTGGACATATCCATCCATCTCTTCGAAAATACCAAGTTGATTTATGGCACCATATATCGGAGGTTTGGATAGATGCAACTGATGTATCAGACTTCATCAGATTCTCCCTCGTTTGCATGGGGTTTTTGATTGTGGGGACGCTTTTTCCTGCAAGCGCAAGCCCCTGTAGTTAATTGTTGGTGTTAGGTGCTCGCGCCACGGAAGCCGCGGCGAAGGCGAAAGTGATAACAAAAAGTTTATGCACGCACAAAACGCACTGACCCAAGAAATCGATCCAAACACCTAAACTAGCAAACTAAACATGCAAGGGTATAAAAATACAACCTTAGATGCGTGTCCAGTTAATTGTGGAAGACCCCTCCAAGCTCGTAGATACTGGGAACATGCTTGAAAGGTGACAACCTTTGCCGAAGAAGATCCACCCGAGGTAAACCGGAAAAGGCTCTGACCGACGCTCCAAGCTTTGTAAGGATGGATTGTGGGTGATGTAGGAATTTCTTCGCTAATTATTTTCTCTCAAAACCATGCTCAAGAGAGAGCAAGAAGAAGAAGGAGAAGGAAATGATGAAATGGCTAAGTGTTGAGCTCAACCATGAAGCATGAACTCAAGAATGTGGAATCATCCAAGTGTAGAATAGAATGGCTTCTATTTTTACAACCATGGATCAATAGTGCGTCCAAATGATTTTATCAATATAAAAACCCAAACTATACTTCTCTATATGTTTACAACCATGCCTCATGCCACCTCACCATCCACCTTATTTCCATTTGTTTTTTCTAAAAAGAAAATCAAATATGAGATGTCCTTCTTCTAGAAGCATTCCCGTATAAATACGGAATATTTCATCCGGTATATGTATCGCTACATACACGCATATCTGTATAAAAATACGGATAGCACCAAAGAGAGAAAATGAATAGTGAACAATAATACTAAAATATATATATATATGTAAATTATTAAATCAAAACTTGATTTAATAATCCGGCTTAATCCTAAGCCAGCTATTATTATCAACCGTCCGATCAAAGTCCATGTATGTCGTACACGTATTTAATCAGACCCATGCACGTACCAACGTACAGCTCCCTACATCTATCGCCTGAACTGGGAAAAACCATCTGTATGGGACTCTAAAGACTCGACAATACACTGGCAGTAGGTTTAACCACAAGCACGTCAGCGGCACTAGCTGTACGTAACGACTACCCAGGTACTTGCCGAAAGAGGGGTCGACAATCAAGTGCGTCCTTACCCTACTGAGCCTGAATGTGACAGTCTCCGTATAGTCCGGTCTCTTCGTCTAAGAGTATCGCATATCAGGTATAGGGGTAGATAACGTCAGACCCCTACTAACCCGATAAGTCGTGTCTGAGTCAAGCTTATCACCAATAGAGATACTACTGATCAACCATCAGTAAATCTGATCCACCATGGCCATAGATTTAGGGTGATAGCCAACTGAACATAGCGTGACATCAGCTCCTAATTCCAGGAGAGACGAATCCCAGACAATCGACCACTGTCTCCATGTGGCTCGGGACTGTACCCAACTACAACATGTTTGCACGACTCCTTTGATCCATGATAGGGTAGTAATCAAAGTACAGTGGGAACTCACACGAGACAAATGATGATCTCAGATCAAAGGACTAACCTGTACTCATGCCACCTTAGAACTTCCATCTGACGATAGATATAATACCATCTAGAAGTTCTCGGCGAGTCCGTCCGGTGTACTCACCTTCAGTGAGCACATGTATACTATCTTAGGTGACACAACACCAATGGCTTGTGAGATCGGCCACCGCCCCTCGTCGGGGTCTAGAAACGTATACACCAGTCTACACTAGAATATTGTTGCCCAGTCTCAATACTCCTACGATAATGGACATTTAAGGATGTGCTTATGGACAACCAAGCTCCCACGTATATGATCGCCATCATAATGCTGGTAGTCAAGCAAGAATCCTATGGGCTTCATCAATGATGAAGACAAACCAAATAGAATACTATCATCTCGAGTAAGACTGTTATACCTGTATAGGTCCTCCCTTAATTATCATAATCGCCTACTTGCAATCACAATAATTGCCTTGAGGGCACTATATCCAACAATCTCCCACTTGCACTTAAGACCAATTATTGCGGTATCATATACCCACAGCTCGTGTGCTACCAAATACCCAACTTCTCTACTAATCAATTTCGCAAACTATATTTGTGAAATTTATTTGTTTGAGAAATAGCCTCAATGGGTGGAAGCGCTACAACGTTCCATCTTCATCTCTCTATATCTCAACTTTGCGGAGATCAACAATCTCCCAAACTGAGTGATACCCCTCCTCAAGAATTTGTCTAGATACTTGATGGGACCAAGTTCATCAATGAACAACTCCATCCAACAAACTTCTTAGGATGTATCCTCTGTTGAGTCATAACCAGTATCCTGCATCATAATTACCTCAGTATCCCTATTGGAACAATATCCAATATACTGATCCTCAGAAGAGGCTAAACTCAAAACTCTGACAGTATCTCTGTCATCTAGGTCACCTTGGAAGCCTGAACCGATAACCGCCTTCCAGAGCACGCTACTGTTACCTTATACCAAGAATATCCTCTTATGTTCATAATAGCATTCTTTTGTTTCTCCAGGATTGGATTAATATCTGCTTACTATAGCAAGTGTATAAGCAACATCTGGTTTTGTACAAGACATTGCATGATTGACTCAATTGCCTAAGCAAATGATATGTCATTCATGCCAGTCCCTCTCCTCATCAGTCTAGAAGATATCTCATTAGAGAGGGTGACTTCATCACCTGTGGGTACACCACCACGCCAGGAGTCGTCCATTCTAAAATACTTTTAGAATGCTATCTAAGAACAGGATTAAGAAACTTCCCAAATCTAGATCTAAAACCAGAATCTCTGATACATTATTTATCTGGTTTTGTAGAAGACATTTCATGATTGACTCAATTGCCTAAGCGAATGATATGTAATTGATGTCAGTCTCTCTTCTCATCAGTCTAGAAGACATCTCTTTAAAGAGGGTGACTCCATCACCTGCGGGTACCCCACTACGTCAGGAGTCGTCCATTCTAAAATACTTTTAAAATGCTGTCTAAGTACCCAATTGGGGAAGTTCCTAAATCTAGATTTAAAATCATAGATCTAATCACCAGAATTCCTGATACATTATCCATATCCAACGTGGGGAAAACACTATGTGATAACCAAAGGTTGACCGATTGTAGTATAGAAACATCACTTCCTATTTGGAGTATGTCATCCAAATCCTAGGATAGTACTCCCTACATCCTTCTTACTAGGTTCATCTATTATTTTAATGAAGTCAATCACCTTGACTGTCACATCAAAAACAGATGATCCATCTCAACTATTCATGCTTTAGTCTACGAATAAACATAAGTAACTTGCACACCTTCCGCTGCTCCCACTGACTTTGATAACCCTCTGGTAGAGTCATATACACGTGCACTTCCAAATTCCCATTTGAAATGACGTTATAGTCATCCATCTGCCAAATATCATAGCCAAGAATAGTATCAGTGCCAGGTCATATCCATATGGACTTCAGCGTAGACACTAAAGTAAAAGTCTCATCACAATCCATAACGGATATTTGATGAAAACTCTTTACAACATGTCTAGCCTTATTAGATTAGTACCTTTCCACCTGCACAGATCTCGAAAGATCTACTTGCTCCTAATGGGTTTTACCCCTTAAGGAGCACCCAGCAAAATCCATAATTTGCTGAAGTGCGTAGAGTCTATCTTGGATATGAAGTATCTGGTCACCTAGAAGTTACCACTTCTTATGACCTGCTGATAACTAGTAGAGCCATCATTACCATGATGCTGACCTTCCTGTCACCGTCTACGAAACAACCGAAGTACATCTCGGTGGCTGAGATCACCTACTTAATCTGCGGAGCGGCTAATGGTTTGTCAAGTCTAATTGAATCCTTAGATTCTACTAAATTTTCGGTAACCGTTTGTGGTTCTGGAATCACTTCTAATTCTTCCATACTCCCACTAGTTTCTTTTGTAAAAAGATTCAGTTTGATAAAATGGTGGCAAGTCAAGAACTAAGTAACTATTGATCTTGAAAATGGTAGAAGCAAAATCCTAGCGAATGCTTGGGATAATCCACAAACCGCCATTACCGAAGCGTGTTCTGAGTTTGTCCGGATTCTACTTTTAAACAGAAAATGGATAACTCTATATTTCAACAACTTCAAGATATACAACTATTCTATGTCTATTAGAATCAAGGCACTAATTTAGATGGAACCAGATCCAAATATCAAGCAGCTATTTCCAATGCATATCACCTAATGGAAAAAGGCCAATACAACATTACTCATCATGGAGCGCATCCACGGATGAGTAACCTATGAGAGAATTAAGTTCTTAATATTATTATGATAGAATACCTAGCATAAGTATTTACATCTTCGATCGCCTTAAAGAATCCTGATACTTCCAACGTATGGTTCTCTACTTTATTCTTATACCTATAAACTTCTTAAAATCTTTGGACCTTGTATTACAACGAATGCATGTCTAAAACCAGAGAACTCATAGGTAATCCTGAATGAAGTAAGAGTGACATCCCCTTGTCCCGAAAGACACTGGACAACATACATTTTTATGTATAAGTCCCAAGAGTATACTAACTCAATTCTGTGTTTTGTAAATTGAAAACTGTATTTTGGTCGAGAATGTCTTACACCGTTATTCAATGCACCTTACCTTATCCTCAACTGATAAAGGTAAGTGTTTAGAACACAATTTTCAAAATGTATATCTCACTTTATAAAATAAAGGTACAAATATTTCATTTTAAAATTTGGTGCATAACAACGGTTATTCGAGACCAGATATTTGCCGTTAGGCAAAACCAAGCAATTTAATCCAATATCACCAATTGCAACGAATTCCAATATTGAGGATCAAATCGCCCATTTCCTATATTCTACTCCTACTCATCATCTGTAACACTGTACTGATGTGAGATCTGTTGGCTATAGTGCCCTCAAGTCAATTATTGGGTCACAGGCACGTGATTGCAATGATTGAGGGAGGACCTATACCGGTAGGTCAGTCTTACTCGAGATGACAGTATGCTATTTGGTTTGTCTTTATCATCGTGTACATGCTTCAGGTGACATTACAGATCACTATTACATGTTGATAGAGCCTATAGGATTCTTGCTTGACCACCAGCAATATGATGGCGATCATATACATTGGAGTTGGGTGGTCTATAAGCACATCCTTAAAGTGTCCCTAGTCGTAGGAGTTTCGAGACTGAGCATCGATACTCCAAGAGTAGACTAGTGTATACGGATCGAGACCCCGACGAGGGGCGGTGGCCAGTCTCACAAGCCATTAGTGTCAGTTGGTTCACCTAAGATGTATACAGGTGCTCATTGGGTTATGAGTACACCGGACGGACTCGCCGGGAACATGCTAGTTGGTATTATACCTATTGTTAGATAGCAGTTCCCTGGTGACATGTGTACAGGTTTGTCTATCGACCTGATATCGTCATTTGTCTCATGTGAGTTCCCACTGTGCTTTGATTACTACCCTACCACGGCTCAAAGGAGTCGTGCAAACAGGTTTTAGTTGGGTACAGTCCTGAGCCACGTGGAGGCAGTGAGCGAATCGTCAGGGGATTCGTCTCTCCCAGTATTGGGGGTTGATATCGCGGAGTGCACGGGTGGCCATCACCAGAAATCCTCGGCCGGGGTAGTCGAGAATTACCGATCTAGGAACGGTAGTTTCTCAATTGGTGATAGGTTTCATGCCGACACTAAATGTCGCGTTATTAGGGGTCTGACTTTATCCACCCCTAGACTAGATATGCGATACTCATAGATGAACGGACCGGACTATACGGATATTATCACTGTCAGGCTCAGTAGGGTTTCAGGATGAGTTTGCTAGTCGGTCTCCCTTTCGGTCAATACCTGGGTAGCCGTTACGTACAGCTAGTGCCACTGACGTGTTTGTGGTTAAACCTACTACCAGCGTATTGACGAGTCTTTAGAGTCCTACACAGAAGGTTTCCCTGATTCGGACGAAATGTTGTAGAGGCCGTATGGTTTTATGGCAGGGTTCGATCATATTCGTGCACTTGTGCACGGATCATGATCGGACGGATAATACTAGTGGGCTTTGGTTTAAGCCGGATCCTAGTATTATATTGTTGGATTATTTTCGTCTCGTTGTATTCGTATTCAGTCGGAATACGGGTGCAGGTATGTATATACAGATAAGGGGTATTCTTGTAATTCGTTACGGGTTTACTTTTGAGGTTGCCATTTCTAATTTTGGTTTTAAACATTTATTTTAATGTTTAATGTGAAATGTGTGAGTCATGTTTTTGGCTGGGAAATTCGTGATCAGTGTGGCTGGGAAATTCGTGGGCAGTGGGTGGGATATTTGTGACTCATACTTGCATTAATTGTGCATTAATGGTTGAAGATATTTAGTATAGGATATTTTTGTGTGAGTAGGTGAGATATTTTTGTGAGGGGAAATTGTTATGGCTGTTGATTTATTCTTGTGTGTGGAATTCTTTTGTTGCTAAATTAATCAAATATACTCACCACTACACAATTCCATAGAGCCACTTCTTCACCTCAATTTTCGACAGCCACTTCCTTTTTCATTTTTAAGTATTGGGAAAATTTCTTTTGCTCACATTTTCTTCATCCAATGGCAACTTCATTCACCTCCACCCAAATCCTTGGATGCTTTAAGACAAACTATTCACACACTATCTCTACTTCACCTTGGGTATCTAGGCTAGCAAACTGGATACCCGAGTTGATTCGGTTTTGAAGCGGGAACCCGTATTACTAATCCTCGATATGGATCGTCTTCGACGAGGGAGACCGGAGACCGAACTTGATCGAGGAAGCCGCGGGGAGCTTGGGACAGAGGTTGAAGACAGAAGTACACGGATCGATCGGTATAACCTCTCTAAACTCCTTTTACAGTTAACTAGTATAGGGTTAATGGTTCGATCTGGGAATCGGGTTCCGTTAGCGCCGGGTTTTAAAAAGTTTTGTTCCGCGTTTGGCCACGAATTGATGGCCGGGGTGCTTGATTAATAGGGATTTTACGATCACCAAAAATATTTTACCGTAATCAGAAACGGCGTCGCATGAAGCTAGCCGGTGAATACGGGTCGATCCACAGGGATGTGTAATTTTCTTACGTGTTTTTACGAGTTGATTCCAATGGTGGTTTGATTTTGCTGATTGATTCTAAAAACTAAGTTGTACGATATTAAAGAACTTGCTAGGGTTAGGTCTAAACTTGGGTTTGATAAGATTGATATTAACACCTCTTTCAATGCCCTCGGTTAAATCTTTTTAGAAGTTATAACAATTATTAGTAAAGGGGATTAGGATGATTGGGAAGAAAAGACATTTCTTCCTCTAGATCCTTGTCCGTCCTTTCCTACTAATTGCTATAACCTTCATGGAAGGCATGCATGTCCGGTCCTTTATACTACGGTTTCACCGTTACCTCATGGGTAGGGTGCCGTAGGGAGCGGATCATGCATGCATGCATGAAGTTCTAGTTTTACAAGTTATTGGGCTTGAAAGAGATGAGAGATATTCATCTCTCAACCCCTCCCTTATTCCTAACCCTAACAAGCGAGAAAATTACTCGCTCATTAGGGGATCTAGTAAAAATAGCATTTTTATTATGTGAATTTTTTAAGATCTAAACGATTAATTATCTATAGCAGATTAAAAGGTTCTACACAAAATTAAACTAGGGCAAAAGATTAATTAGATCTAGGGCAATAATTAAATTATCACTAAGGCAGAAATTAAAAATAAAAACTTACAGAAACGATGCTCTTCCCACTGAATTAATTCTGAATTTTATTTCATTGAAAGGAGGCATTCGGTTTACAATCTTTTGATTACAATTTATAAGTAAATAGGGAAAACTAGGGTTACAGATTCTCGCGTATGTGATTTTACAGATATGCCCACGAAAGATCCCAACCCACGCACCGACTTACCGTCACGAGAAAATTTCACCGACACGGGCTTTAAATGGCCGCGGAACCGCGGCATTAGTAGGCTTGGGCCGCGGTTCCGCGGCCCTTTGGTGAGATCATCTCACCAAATTTTCTGGGCTTCATTATAATGTCTTGTCCTCTCTATTTCTTCAGTACTTTTCTCTATTTGGATTCTGGATATTCTCTAGAATTTTCAGTGAAATTTGTAGCGGTCTTTTAACTGTTTCCTTTGACATTTCGGACCATGCATTGCCTTGTGAATTGTTCTTCGTCTAGGCTTGAGTAGGACCCTTCTAAAAAATCACTCTTTTGTATCAACTTTCGTCTTTTTCACTGTATTTGCTCCAAGAACCTGTATCCTGTAATATGCAGCAGTCATGCGTCAAAAGCACCTGTTTAGTTATAAAACGAATAAGAATTGGGGAATATGAAATACAATATTATGATGTGAAAAAATACCCCCAAACTTATCTTTTGCTCTTCCTCGAGCAAACTTATTATTTTATTCTCGATAAAACCTAACCGCACTTTCGCAGGGAAACGTGATTGCACTGAGCACGTGCAACAAGCCGTTAAACCTCTAGGTGTCCCTAGTAGGAGGAGTGTTGTCTCCTGAGGGTTTTCAGTGGATTACACCCACAAAATCCTATCAATTTGGCTTTTTCGACAATAATTCTCCAATTAGGTTTTCTAACACAGAATTCTATTATCATTGACTCATAAACTATCCATCCATATTCTTCACACTTCCTCATCATTTAACTTAAAATTATATATGTTCTATAGAATCACTCAGCTTTCGGCATTTCTCAGGTTTTCCTCTTAGGGTTCCATCTCCACATAGGAATTTTTCTATCAACTCTACTAAAGATACAAGTTTTATTCTTCATTCCTTTCTCTTATCTAAACTCTAATCACATATCCCCACGTGTGTGTATAAATCACCCTTACACTTGGAAATTCAAATCAAGCAATCATACCCTTGTCCATTGTCCAAAGCACTTATTAATTGGTGAATTGTTTTGCTTACACATCCTTCATGAGACCGTTAATACTTCTTGAGGTACCAACAACCGATTATAAGATGCGTTAGCACTTTAAAGCGTACTTTCTAGTTTTGCAACACCCAAGGCCTTAGCAGTGACTCCCAAACCAGTTGGTCTAAGGCACTAGGTGATGAAGCACCCTCGCTAAATATTTTTTTTTTATTTTTACAGCCTTAAGTAGTCACAAAAACCAGTGTCCATTTTTTTCTTTATTCACTTTTTTTTCTTTTATTTTCATTGTACTAAGGACTTTAGACAAGAGCATTTCAAGGCCTTTTCTACTATTCCAAGTTTCAAGGTGCGTGATTGTGCATTTTGTAGGGAATACATTTTCAGAATCCATACTTAAGCCAGGAATTATTTTTCAAACTTATACTCTAATAAGAATATCAATATTTTTCCTTTATTTCAACTTAGCCCAAAACGTGAACTCAAAATTTGCCTATTTCTAAATAAACTACACAGACATATACTTTCTACCGTTAATCTTTAAAGAAGGTTATTTTTAGGGTTTTTAATTTACTCAGTCTAAGATCTAGTTGTTCGAAGCCAGTTAACCTATTTGTCAAACTCAATTTAAATATGGTCAAAATTGAATACATTTATTTTTATAATTTTTGAAATTTTCAAATTTTTTCTGGCTTTTCAAAATAAGTATGCAAATGCAAAAATATGTAAAAATGAGTGCGAAGGAAGAAGACGTACCGAGGATACCCCCAAACTTAAACTGGACAGTGTCCTCACTGTCATGCTACACCAAGTGGGTCAAAATGTCGGCAATCCCCTGTTTATTTATTTATAATTTTTTATTTTATTGCTAAAAAACAAAAATATGTACAGAAAGGCCCCCCCAAACTTCAGTGAAACAATGTTAGACATTATTGCCAGACTTTGCACAGACCAAACATCAACACCAACCAGTCGAAAAATTTATCTGTAAAGAGCGTCGGTTGGTGGAAGAACATGTTGTACCGATCCAGAAGGAATTAGGGAAGATAGGAGTGATGGTAGGGAAAGTGTGGAAGTGAATAGATATAATGTGGTGATGAATCAAAACGAGAATGAGAATGATCAGCAGTCAGTGGAATATTGGCATTCTCATAGCTTATTAAAAGAAATGGGGGCGGTTCAACTTCTAAAGGAGGAGGTTGACTCACCACAATACCCCCAAAATGTTTCTGTGGGTCCTTTATTGACTTGGCATCATCCATCTATTGCATATGATATTCAATTATGAGGGAACTAATCTCCTCGATGTCCGCCATAGTCCAACTGAAAACTTGCCGCCTATCTTGTAAGACCATTAAAATAGCGTTCTCTTGCTCGAAGGCTAGAGAGGCTGATATTATAATGGGAAAGGTCTCATTCTCACCTATGTAAGCATATTTAAGGTGAGACGGCAAGGACATGAATTCGAGTTTCGGAGGCGAAAGAATCATTGGGGACTCTACCTCAAACTCAAAGGACTCTAGTACAGGTTCGAAATCACTGCAAACAACCAATTCGGATGGTTCAACTAACTCATCCAAAAATTCAAAAGACTCATGTTCGGGCTGTGAGTCGTCATCATCCGAAAAAGTGAAACTTTCATAATCAATATCGGTTGTGTCAACTGTGGTAGGCTCAAGGAAGGACGCACTAGTGGCGTCAAAACTGTTCTCATCAAACAAGAAACTTTCAAACTCGCAGTCCTCCTGCGTGATTTCGTGAATAGAGCAAACTTCTCGTGTACTAGTATTAGGCACGGGAGGCAGACTTCCTGACTTGTAAATATTGAACTCACTAGACGTCTTCCCGAAGGATAGAGTCATGGAGCCATTGCGACAGTTTATTACGGCATTGGAAGTGGCCAAAAATGGTCGACCGAGGATCACCGGAATTTGGTTCCGTGAGTTAGCAACAGGTTGTGTATCCATAACAATAAAATCAACGGGGAATATGAACTCCCCAACTTTGATCAACACATTCTCTAGCTCACCCCTTGGATGGGTGATTAATCGATCAGCCATTTGGAGAGTACAGTGAGTGGGCTTAAGCTCTCCAATGCCTAATTGCTCGTACACAGAATAAGGTAGCAAATTGACACTAGCACCAAGATCTAGTAGTGCTATATTGATGTTCTTGTCCCCAATTATTATCGAAATAGTAGGACAACCGGGGTCCTTGTGCTTTTGGGGTAAAGAATTGACAAGAGCATCGCTAACAGCACTGGCAACGAAAACTTTCTTTGGTACTTGTGACTTCCTCTTTTTGGTGCATAAGTCCTTTAAGATTTTTGCATATCAAGGAACTTGTTGGATTGCATCTAAAAGAGGGATATTTATGCTAAACTGTTTGAATAGCTCAACAATCTTCTCCATTTATGGAGTTGGTTTATTTAATCTCAACCGGTTTGGAAAAGGAGCATTTTGAAATGTTGTTGAGTCCAATTTTTGCGGATCAGATTGTTGAGTTGGAACAGAACCCCGTGTAGATGTGTTCATGTTGTGAGAAGTGGGTCCGTTCGAGCTAGAAGGAGTAGAGCCTTGTGAATGACGGAGAACAGGCTCTAACGAAGAAGAAGAAGGTGAAGAAGAACCACCGGCAGGGGTGTCATTGTGAATGCCCATATTGTTTTGCAACATTTTTCCCGATCTCAACATGGTCATAGTGTTTACGTTATGAGTTTGCTGTCGATATGCAGCATGTGCGTGACCGGGATTGGGCAGTGGTTGAGATGGGAGCTTTCCTTTTTCGCGCTCGCTCAAAGCTGCATTGAGTTGTGCAATTTGTGCCCAATAGATTTGATGCTTTGATCGTGTGAGGCACTGTTTTGCACCAAAATTTGAATAGAAGTCTCTAGTCTTGCTGTAGACTGTGTAGATTGCTTTAGGAACGCATCTAGACTTCTTTCGAGCGAGCTAACCTTGTCATTGTTAGGTTGAACAAAATTGTTTGGCGTGTAAGAATTATTAGGCAGAAAATTGTTCACTTGATTAGGGTAAGGTTGCTGTTGGAAAGGTTGTTGAAATTGAGTTTGTGGGGGTGCTTGTTGTTGTTGTGGAGGAGGCCCTTGATAATTGTTATTTCCTTGGAATTGTTGATTTTGGTTCCAAGCGAAATTTGGGTGACTCCTCCACCCCGGATTGTATGTCGAAGAGTATGGATCGTTTCTCTGTCGTTGCTGAAAGGCAGCATTGACTTGATCCTGTCCTTGAGTAGATGCATTGTAAGGACACTCTTCGGTGAGATGTGATGGAGCCGAACAACAAACACAAATAGTTCATGGAGGCACAACAGGGGCAGGAGAAGACGATGAGATTTTGGTCTCAATCGCTTCTAGCTTTTTCGTAAGAGCGGCCATCTCGGCCTTCATAGCAATTGACATCTCTACTTGATATATGCCTGCCCTAGATTGACCACTAGAAGAAGATGATGTGGTCTTGGAGCTCTCCCACTGAATTGTTTGTTCACTAAGATCCTCAAGAAACTGCCACGCTTCCTCACTAGATTTGGAGAGAAAGTGACCTTGACAGATAGTTTCTAGCAACTGCTTCGTTGCCGAGTTCAATCCCTCGTATAATGTTTGGCAAAGTTGCCAACTTTCGATCCCATGATGAGGGCATTGAACGAGTAGGTCTTTAAATCTCTCAAAACATTTCCAAAATGGTTCGGAAGGAAGTTGTGAAAATTGTATTCATTGCGGATTCTAGCAGTTTTGTGATGAGGATAGAACTTCTTAAGAAAAGCCTTCACAAACTCATCCCAATTTCTAATGGAATGTGATGCGGTGCTGTATAGCCACTTCTCGGCTAGGTCACATAAGGTGAAAGGAATGACCCTTAGCCTTATAGCGTCATCACTTAATTGGGTAGTTTTCATCATAGCGTAAACGTTTTGGAATTTATTAATAAAAATATACGCATCTTCTGATTCCAAACCATGAAATTTTGGCAGCATATTGATGAAATGTGGTTTTATTTCAAAGTTGTCCCCATTTGCCGGTAGGGGTGAAAGACAGGTAGGTAAAGAAGTGCGGACAGGGTAGAAGAGATCCTGGAGCGCAACTCGTGCGGGCGCTTCAACAGGCTGTTGATTCAGGTTATTCGCACCTAACGGAGGTGGAATCATTCCCGTCGGTAAGGCCTCGTTGGGGTTGAATCCCGACATGACTTCGGAGGAAGAATTTGAAGGTGGAGGTAAGAAAGTGGACGGAATTTCGACTTCGGTGTCGAAAGGTTCGTCGGTCGGTACCAACGAAACACGGACTAATCGGGCGTTAGTATCCCTAGTCCAAAGTGACATACACTAAAGGGGTAGTGTAGTCAGAAGAAAAAAATGAAAGACAGAATATGGAGGTAAGATAACGTCAATGAAGGGAAGTGGTGTAAGTGAGTTGCAAGTTTCCTTTAGCGACAAGTTGCAAGTTTTGAAAAGATTTTTCTTTCTTTTTTTATGTGAGAGTTTTGCAAAGAGATTTTTGAAAAGAGACTTGTGACACAAATGTATCTACCACACATGCACAATCAGGCCTAGATCTAGGGTCATCTAGGTCTGCTAGACAGCTCCTAACTACGGCTAGAAATAGGACCTCAAACCGCCTCTTCACCGCCAATTGCGGCCAGGTAAGTGCCAGGTAAGTGGGAAGGAACCACAGTAGTGGGCCTAATTAATAACCACTAACCTAGACACACTTGCCTAGACACCGCAAAGTCAGGTTAGGATAAACGGTCGATGCCTATACTAGTCCTTTTTCCTATTGAGCTCGATGTCCTTAGGGCTGAGTTTAGTATTTTTTAATTAATTGTGGTCAATACAAATGCTTTAAGTGTTTTCTGGGATCCTAGGAAGGGTGATGAAATCCCCACCCAATCTAAGTTTGGTCAATAGCCCCTTAAAGTCCGATTAAATTATACAAAACATTAAATGCACTTGCAATCAAAATTTTTAGCGCGGCGCAAAGATACCTGCAAAAAATCTGTTATTTAGAAGGGGAGAGAAGATTTTTTTAGCGCAAAGAAATCCTGCAGAAAATTTTCACAAAAGATATATGGAAGTTGACAGAGGAGAGAGGAAGAAAACAAACCATGCAATTTTTACGCAGAGGGGCCAACAGAAAGCCGCGGAACCGCGGTTTTGATGGGATATATGCGGCGGAAACGCGGTCTCGTGGGGGGTTCAGGTCTCCTGAAAATTTTTATGGCTCTGTTGTGTCAATCCACCTCTGTTCCGATGTGCACTTTTATGATTTGCCTTCTGTAAAATTCCAGATCCGCGATTCTTCGATGTTCCTACAAGATTCAAACAACAAACCCTTCAAACAGATAAAAATTGATAAAAAAAATTTACTTTTTATATTTTCTGATTTTTATGAATTTTAAAATTTATATCAACCCTAAATTACACAAAAGAAATTTTTATGCCATCCCCGGCAACGGCGCCATTTGATTAGTTGTAAGTTTAAACGATCACCAAAAATATTTTACCGTAATCAGAAACGGCGTCGCATGAAGCTAGCCGGTGAATACGGGTCGATCCACAGGGATGTGTAATTTTCTTACGTGTTTTTACGAGTTGATTCCAATGGTGGTTTGATTTTGCTGATTGATTCTAAAAACTAAGTTGTACGATATTAAAGAACTTGCTAGGGTTAGGTCTAAAGTAGGGTTTGATAAGATTGATATTAACACCTCTTTCAATGCCCTCGGTTAAATCTCTTTAGAAATTATAACAATTATTAGTAAAGGGGATTAGGATGATTGGGAAGAAAAGACGTTTCTTCCTCTAAATCCTTGTCCATCCTTTCCTACTAATTGCTATAACCTTCATGGAAGTTATGCATGTCCGGTCCTTTATACTACGGTTTCACCGTTACCTCATGGGTAGGGTGTCGTAGGGAGCGGATCATGCATGCGTGCATGAAGTTCTAGTTTTACAAGTTATTGGGCTTGAAAGAGATGAGAGATATTCATCTCTCAACCCCTCCCTTATTCCTAACCCTAACAAGCGAGGAAATTACTCGCTCATTAGGGGATCTAGTAAAAATAGCATTTTTTTATGTGAATTTTTTAAGATCTAAACGATTAATTATCTACAGCAGATTAAAAGGTTCTACACAAAATTAAACTAGGGCAAAAGATTAATTAGATCTAGGGCAATAATTAAATTATCACTAAGGCAGAAATTAAAAATAAAAACTTACAGAAACGATGCTCTTCCCACTGAATTAATTCTGAATTTTATTTCATTGAAAGGAGGCATTCGGTTTACAATCTTTTGATTACAATTTATAAGTAAACAGGGAAAACTAGGGTTACAGATTCTCGCGTATGTGATTTTACAGATATGCCCGCGAAAAATCCCAACCCACGCACCGACTCACCGTCACGAGAAAATTTCACCGACACGGGCTTTAAATGGCCGCGGAACCGCGGCATTAGTAGGCTTGGGCCACGGTTCCGCGGCCCTTTGGTGAGATCATCTCACCAAATTTTCTGGGCTTCATTATAATGTCTTGTCCTCTCTATTTCTTCAGTACTTTTCTCTATTTGGATTATGGATATTCTCTAGAATTTTCAGTGAAATTTGTAGCGGTCTTTTAACTGTTTCCTTTGACATTTCGGACCATGCATTGCCTTGTGAATTGTTCTTCGTCTAGGCTTGAGTAGGACCCTTCTAAAAAATCACTCTTTTGTATCAACTTTCGTCTTTTTCATTGTATTTGCTCCAAGAACCTGTATCCTGTAATATGCAGCAGTCATGCGTCAAAAGCACCTGTTTAGTTATAAAACGAATAAGAATTGGGGAATATGAAATACAATATTATGATGTGAACAGTGCTAGCGTAACCTTACAAGATCTAAATCCGGTAAATACATACCCTGGAGTTAGAATTGATTAGGAAAATAGTTCTCAGTGACAAGTACACAAAATCTGAAATATAAATGTTTCAAGGGGATGGCCGGGTATTTCTAGCAATGCCTATTCCATTATCGAGATTCATGACAGTAGTCGCAATTTCCTTTGCCCTCACTTCAATTCCTTTATATGTCTTTATATCTTACCTTCTATACACCGCACTTACGCTAACTGGTTTTCTTCTTTCCCTGCCTTTCGGCACATGCCTAAGATTTAGAAGAAGACTATCCAATAAGCGTAACATGTGTACTCTCCTAACACAAGGAGCTCTCGCAACCTAAGAGAAGGTAAAGGGAAGAGACAACCGAATAATCATATTCAATTTCTCCAGAACCTGTGGCCATGCTCGACCGAAGTAACATCTTCGGGTTCGTATGTAACTATACGATGGCTATTCCAAACAATATGGATCATTGTTCATACCATAATTTTGCATTATTTTATTCCCCAATCTTATTCAGTTTACAAATAAACAGGTGCTTTTGACCCATGTCTGCTATATAGTTGCAGATTACAGGTTCTCGGAACAAAAACAGTGAAAAAGATATAAAAAAAGACGATGCAAAAGTGAGACTACGACCAACAAATGGAAGAATCTTGATCATGCCTACAGTTTGAAGACTAAACGAAGATCAATGGACAATTTCACAAAGAACAAAGGCAGTGCAAGGTTCAAGACTTCGACACGAAGAAAGCGGTAAAAGTCCACGACATTATTCACTGCGGAAATCTAGAAGAAGACCAGAAGACATTCTGAAGAACAAACTGAAGAAAACAGAAGACACCAGCAACAGACAGAACCCCAAGAATTTGCAGCCAACAAGCTCTTTACATGGCCGCGGAACCGCGGCCAAACCTGGCTCTTGGCCACGGATCCGCGGCCATATAGTGCCCGTGTCGGTGCTAAAAAGTGTCGGTGCAGATGGTGTGCGTTGACTAGTTCTTTTCTTAGGGGGTAAAATTGTAATTGCAGATATGACGCGATTGTAACCCTAGGGTTTCTATGTTCTATAAATAGAAACCCTAAAACCTGTTTTAGGTTACGCCTCTTCTTGTGCCTCATTTTATATCTAAAATTCAAAAATTCAATTCCTGTAAAAGTTGGAAGAGAGTATCAAATAAAAATTAAAGTAAGTTTTCTTTTCATTGCCCAAGTTAATTTTATTATCAGCCCTAGTATAATTTTCCTTTCTGCCCTAGTTAATTTTATTCTCCGCCCTAGTTAGATAGTTAGAACATGTTATTCAATTCCCTAATAAGTGAGTAGTCTTCCTCACTTGGTAGGGTTAGATTTGGGGAAGGCTTGAGAGATGAAGATCTCACACCCCTTTCTTGCCCATCACACGTTTTTATAGGACTCCACGCATACATGAACACACCGCTCCCTACGGCACCCTATCCCACAAGGTAGCGGTGATACCATAGTATAAACGACCGATTGAGCGTGTTTTCCATGGAGGTTAGGGTAAGAATTAAGAAAGGAAGGACAAAAACCTAGAGGAAGAAACATCGTTTCTTCCCGATGGTACTAATCCACTTTATTAATTATTACCATAACACCTCATAGATCTAAATTAGGGTATTGAAAGCGGTAAGGAAATCTTTAATTTCCAAACTTAACCTAAACCTAACCCTAGCAAGATTTTAATCCTAGTTTAGATCAACTTAGTTTTTAGATTTAATCAATCTGACACCATTCGGAATTAACTCGTTGGAACAATTTGAGAATACACAAAATCCCTATGGACCGACCCGTACTCACCGGCTAGCTACCAAGCGACACCGTTCTTGATTGCGGTTATAAAATATTCTTTGAATCAATTAAATGGCGCCGTTGCCGGGGATGGCGTGTTATTTTCTTTTTGCAATTTTGGGTTAATATAAAATAAAAAAATCTTAAAAACTGAAAAATAAAAAAAATATTAAAAATTTATCATCTTGTTATTTTGTGAAAGGTATTTTCGTTTGAATTGTGTAGGATCGAAGAACAAATTCAGATCTGGGAAAATCCAGAGATCAAAACAGAAAACAGCAAATCTGAACAAACAGAGGATAACCACAACAGCGCAATAGAAGAAATTGGAGGACTGAGTCAACGATCCCACCGCGGAACCGCGGTCAAAGGCAGGGTCCGGCGGCGGAACCGCGGTTCTATAGTGACGTCAGCACTTGAAAAATCCACTGTAAGTCTTCTTCTCTCCTTCTCTGCAACCCTAATATCTCCTCTGTAAAAATTTCCTGCAGAATTCTTTGCGCCAAAAATTTCTCCCCCTTCCAATAATTGATCTTGTGCGGGATTCTTTGCGCCGCGCTATAAAAAAAATTTGATTGCAAGTGATTGTGTTTACTGCTTTGCATATTTTAAATTGACTTTAAGGGGCTTTTACACCAATCCAGATTGGGTGGGGATTTCATTACCCTTCCCAGGACCCCAAAAATCACATAAGGCATATTGCATTGACCATCAAGTTAATTAAAAAAGATTAGACTCAGCCCTAAGGACTTCGCGCTCAATAGGACAAAGGACTAGTTGTAGTCATCGACCATTGATCTTAACCTGACTTTGTGGTGCCTAGACTAGACAGGTAGGGAAGGGTAATTTTAAAAGGCCCGTCTCACGGTGATTCGTGAGCGGATCCCTCCTTTCCCTACTTGTGCTTACCTGGCCACAATTGGCGGTAAAGAGGCGGTTTGAGATCCTACTTCTTGCCCTTTAGAACAGTTAGGAGCTATCTAGCTGACCTAGGTGACCCTAGATCTAGGCCTGATTGTGCAATTGTGGTTGAACGTGTGTCTAAGCCTTTTATTGAAAATCTTTTTGCAAAAAGTTCCATAAAAAAAACACAAAAAGAAAAAAAATTTACAAAAAACTTGCAACTTGTCGCTAAGAAATCCGTGCACCCCACATTCTTTTTCTTCTCCTTCTTACATCATGGGTACCCCACCTCACAAAACTCTTGCAGAACTTTGGTACCCTCATCCAAACATTGCTTCATACGCGAATTGTTTTGGTCAACTTACGAACGACCCCTCCATGCCCAAAATTTCTTTGAAAGATCGAATAGAAGCGTCTAGGAAAAACAGTTCGACTCTGCAATCCACTGTGTATCAACCGAGTCAACCTTCACCACCTTCTTACGTTGATACTCCTTTTTCGAGTCCTGTTGTAACTCCGAAACCCATGTCTATAGCTGAGCATATTGAACAATCTCGTAGCCGATCTTTCACTCCTTTCAACACATCCAGTTCTTGGGATCAACAAGTCCATTCACCTTTTTATCCAAATGTTGATCCTACTCCTTTCCAACCATTCAATTCCTACCAGTCCTACCCGACTTTCACACCTTCCCTAGACATTGATTCTACACAACCATTTGGGAGTTTCACGTATCCAAACAATTTTGAATCTTTTACTGAAACCCCTTCACAACCCATGTCTAGTCTGGAATAGTCGTTGGAAGCATACATTGTAGCGACAAACTAAATGATGAGGAATGTGGATGTGTCCATGGCCGCCCTTATACAAACTAGTGAACCGGTAGCTAGTTTTCAACTAGCTCTAAATCTTCCAATGTATGATGAGGCGGTTGAACAGAGTGAGAATTTAAGTGGAGAGAGTGAGCTGTACACACTTCCAAATCAAAGCTACCCATCACCAATTGAATCCCACAACTCCGGTTTTGAATATCTATCAAGTGTTCCAAATGATTCACCAGTTAAAGATAAAACGTGTAATGAGTTGTGCGACTTTGTAGTGTTTGATTTGCCAGATTGTGAAAAGCCCTTTTTCAAGTGAAACCATCACCAATCCGTTTGACCTCTACACCTCCACTCTAGAACCTAAATTGATTGATATCCATGCTTTTGATGAGGTGTCTGAGAGAATTAATTTTCACTTGATTGAGGATATTGACGCCGGGAATATTTTGGATGATGAATCCGTAGATTTGACTGATATTTTATCTCCAATTCATCATTTGACAACTATGTAGCAGACACAGGGATTTTGTGTATTTCCTAATTGTTCTAACGAGTTAATTCTGATTGTTGTCGGATTGATTAAATCTAAAAACTAAATTTGATCTAAGCTAGGACTAAAATCTTGCTAGGGTTAGGTTTAGGTTAAGTTTGGAAAATCAATATTCCTCACCGTTTTCTATGCCCTATTTAAGATCTATGAGGTGTTATGGTAATAATTAATAAAGTGAATTAGTACCATCGGGAAGAAACGATGTTTCTTCCTCTAGGTTCTTGTCCTTCCTTTCTTAATTCTTACCCTAACCTCCATGGAAAACACGCTCAACCGATCGTTTATACTACGGTATCACCGCGATCTCGTGGAATAGGGTGCCGTAGGGAGCGGTGTGTGCATGTATGCATGGAGTCCTATAAAAACGTATAATGGGCAAGAAAGGGGTGAGAGATCTTCATCTCTCAAGCCTTCCCCAAATCTAACCCTAACAAGCGAGGAGACTACTCACTCATTAGGGAATTGATTAACATGATTTAACTATCTAACTAGGGCAGATAATAAAGATCTATACTGGGGCAGGAAAGAAAATTTAACTAGGGTAGTAAAAAGAAATTACCTAATTTTTATTTGATGCTCTCTTCCAACATTATAGAAATTTACAGATCTGAATTTTGATAAAATGAAATGAGGCACAAGAAGAGGCATAACCTCAAAAAAAGGTTTTAGGGTTTCTATTTATAGAACATAGAAACCCTAGGGGGCATCAAATAAAGTAAGTAGTTTTTAATTCTTGCCCTAGTTAATTTTATTATCTGCCCTAGTATAATTTTCCTTTCTGCCCTAGTTTAGATTTTATTCTCTGCCCTAGTTAATTAATATAGATCATGTTTTTCAATTCCCTAATGAGTGAGTAGTCTTCTCGCTTGTAGGGTTAGATTTGGGGAAGGCTTGAGAGATGAAGATCTCTTACCCCTTTCTTTCCCATCATACGTTTTTATAGGACTCCATGCATACATGCACACACCGCTCCCTACGGCACCCTATCCCAAGAGATAGCGGTGATACCGTAGTATAAACGACCGGTTGAGCGTGTTTTCCATGGAGGTTAGGGTAAGAATTAAGAAAGGAAGGACAAGAACCTAGAGCAAGAAATATCGTTTCTTCCCGATGGCACTAATCCACTTTATTAATTATTACCATAACACCTCATAGATCTAAATTAGGGTATTGAAAGCGGTGAGGAAATCTTTAATTTCCAAACTTAACCTAAACCTAACCCTAGCAAGATTTTAATCTTAGTTTAGATCAACTTAGTTTTTAGATTTAATCAATCCGACACCATTCGGAATTAACTCGTTAGAACAATTTGAGAATACACAAAATCCCTGTGGATCGACCCGTACTCACCAGCTAGCTACCAAGCGACGCCGTTCTTGATTGTGGTTATAAAATATTCTTTGACCAAATCAAATGGCGCCGTTGCCGGTGATGGCATTGTTATTTTCTTTTTGTAATTTCGGGTTAATATAAAATTGAAAAATCATAAAAACTGAAGGAAAAAAAATTGTTATTTTGTGAAGGGTATTTTCGTTTGAATTTTGCAGGATCGACGAACAAGTTCGGATCTGAAAAAATCCAGAAAGCAAAACAGAAAACAGCAGATCTGAACAAACAGAGAATAACCACAACAGCGCAACAGAAGAAGTTGAAGGACTGAGTCAACGATCCCACCGCGGAACCGCGGTCAAAGGCAGGGTCCGGCAGCGGAACCGCAGCTCTATAGTGACGTCAGCACTTGAAAAATCCACTGTAAGTCTTCCTTTCTCCTTCTCTGCAACCCTAATATCTCCTCTGAAAAAAATTTCCTGCAGGGTTCTTTGCGCAAAAATTTCTCCCCCTTCCAATAATTGATCTTGTGCAGGATTCTTTGCGCCGCGCTAAAAAAATTGTTTGCAAGTGATTGTGTTACTGTTTTGCATATTTTAAATTGACTTTAAGGGGTTTGAACACCAATCCAGATTGGGTGGGGATTTCAGCACCCTTTCCAGGACCCCAGAAATCACATAAGGCATATTGCATTGACCATAAATTAATTAAAAAAGATTAGACTCAGCCCTAAGGACTTTGCGCTCAATAGGACAAAGGAATAGTTGTAGGCATCGACCGTTAATTCTAACCTGACTTTGTGATGCCTAGGCTAGATAGGTAGTGAAAGGTAACTTTAAAAGGCCCGTCTCACGGTGATTCGTGAGCGGATCCCTCCTTTCTCTACTTGTGCTTACCTGGCCACAATTGGCGGTGAAGAGGCAGTTTGAGGTCCTACTTCTTGCCTTTTGGAACAGTTAGGAGCTGTCTAGCTGACCTAGATGACCCTAGATCTAGGCATGATTGTGCATTTGTGGTTGATTGAATGTGTGTCTAAGCCTTTTATTGAAAATCTTTTTGCAAAAAGCACCATAAAAAACACAAAAAGGAAAAAAAATTTACAAAAACTTGCAACTTTTCGCTAAGAATTCCATTGCTCCCCACTTGCAACCACATTCTTTTTCTTCTCCTTTCTTACATCATGGGTACCCCACCTCATAAAACGCTTGCCGAACTTTGGTATCCTGAACCAAACTTTGCTTCCTATGCGAATTGTTTTGGTCGAATTACGGACGACCCCTCTATGCCTAAAATTTCTTTGAAAGATCGAATAGAAGTGTCTAGGAGAAACAGTTGGACTCCGCAATCCACTGTGTATCAACCGTGTCAACCTTCACCACCTTCTTACGTTGATACTCCTTCTTCGAGTCCTGTTGTAACTCCTAAACCCATGTCTATTGCTGAACACATTGAACAATCTCGTAACCGATCTTTCACTCCTTTCAACACTTCCAGTTCTTGTGATCAACAAATCCATTCACCTTTTTATCCAAATGTTGATCCTACTCCTGTCCAACCATTCAATTCCTACCAGTCCTACCCAACTTTCGCACCTTCCCTAGACATTGATTCTACACAACCATTTGGGAGTTTCACGTATCCAAACAACTTTGAATCTTTTACTGAAACCCCTTCACAACCCATGTCTAGTCTGGAACAGCCGTTGGAAGCGTACATTGCAGCAACAAACCGACAGATGAGGAATTTGGATGCGTCCATTGCCGCCCTTAGACAACCTAGTGAACCGGTAGCTAGTTTTCAACTAGCTCCAAAAATTCCAAAGTATGATGAGGCGGTTGGACAGAGTGAGAATTTGAGTGGTGAGAGTGAGTTCTACACACTTCCAAATCAAACCTACCCATCCTCAAATGAATCCCACAACTCCGGTTTTCAAACAAGTGTCCCAAATGATTCACTAGTTGAAGATAAAATATTTAATGAGTTGTGCGACTTTGCAGTGCTTGATTTGCCAGATTGTGAAGAGCCCTTTTCGAGTGAAACCATCACCAATCCTTTTGACCTCTACACCTCCACTCTAGAACCTAAATTGATAAATATCCATACTTGTGATGAGGTGTCTAAAAAATTGATTTTCACTTGATTGAGGATATTGACGCCGGGAATATTTTGGATGATGAACCTGTAGATTTGAGTGAAATTTTATATCCAATTCATCATCCCGAGTCATTAAATTTTTCTCCCGAACTTCATATGCGTCTTGATTTTGATGATAATTGTATGGATGAGATAACTTTTGAGGAGAATTATAAGGATAGTATTGAGGAGAGTATTGAGGATAGCATTGAGGATAGCCATTTTTGTTTGATGAGTCGGATTTTCCAATTCAACCTCCTGAACTTTTAACTGTTATACTTCCTAAATCACCCTCCCTCCTTTCCATCGTTCCGACCACACCAAAGATCATGCAAGAGGACTATGAGCTTGAAAGATTTCTCTTCGATCACGGCAGTTTGGACGCCACTAGTGCGTTCCTCTTTGAATCTGACACAGTTCTCACAGACGATAACGATTACGAGTGTTTCACTTTTTCGGACGATTTTGAAGACTCACCTCCCGAGTTTGAGTCCTTTGAATTTTCAGATGAGTTAGTTGAATGATCAAACTCGGTTGCTTACAGTCATTTCGAACCATTGATGGAATCTTTCGAGTTCGAAACAGTCTACTTAGGTGAGAATAAGACTATCCCTAAATCACTCCCCTTCGTCCCTTCCATCGTTTCGACCGCGCAAGAATCTGTCGCGCTTCCATTTTCAATGGATGGTTTACCAAGTTCAACGTACCCATGTTTTCTTGCGAATCTTGAGGAATTTGACCCCATTTCTCGACAGGTTGATAAATTAGCACAATCGCTTTTAACACATCGGTCATCACAATTTATGCTAATTTATTAACTCAATTTACACCCTCAAGTTCGTACTACACTTCTTTCTCTCTTCCGCCATTCTCCTCCTCCATCAAGACCGCATACCGCTTCTATCTCCACACGGTCTCGTGTGCTTCTCATTTCTTTTCTATACACTCCATTCTTTCACCAACTCTACCATTATCACGATAAAATTTTTGAATGGTTGGTGCTAACCTTTGGCCTGTGTAAGGCCTTGTATAGTTTGATTTTTCTCCTCCTTAACTCTGAACTTTAACGTTTAAAACAGTGGAAACACTGTCTCACTTAAGTTTGGGGGGAAACTTTTTGTATATATATTTTTGTTTTTCTTTTAACAATAAAAAAAATTATTATAAATAAATAAACAGGGCAGTGCCGACATTTTGACCCTCTTGGTGTAGCATGACAGTGAGGACACTGTCAAGTTTAAGTTTGGGGGTATGCTCGGTAAGCCTTATTCCTTCGCATTCATGTGTATATTTTTGCATTTGCATACTTATTTTAAAACCCATAAAAAATTGAAAAAATTGAAAAATTATAAAAATTGAAACATTCAACTTTGGCCATAATTAACTTGAGTTTGATAAAAAGGTTAACTAGTTAGGAACAACTAGATCTTAGACTTAGTAAATTAAAAACCCTAAAAATAACCTTTCTTAAAATTTAACGATAGAAAGTATATGTCTTTGTAGTTTATTTAGAAATAGGCAAATTTCAAGTTGACTTCTTGGGCTAAGTTAAAACAAGGGAAAAGTATTGAAATTTTTATTAAAGTATAAGTTTGAAAAATAATTCCTAAGCTTAAGTCTAAATTCTGAAAATATATACCCTATAAATTGCACAAACACGAGCCTTGAAACTTGGAATAGTAGAAGAGACCTTGAAATGCTCTTGTCTAAAGTCCTTAGTATAAAGAAAAATAAAATAAAAATACAAGTGTGAATAAAGAGATAATAAAAAAATGAACACTGGTTGTTGTGATTACTTAAGGCTGCATTAATAAAAAAAATATTTAGCGAGGGTGCTTCATCACCTAGTGCCTTAGACCAACTGGTTTGGGAGTCACTGCTAAAGCCTTAGGTGTTACAAGACTAGGAATTACGCTTTAATGTGCAAACACATTTTGTAATCGGTTGTTGGTACCTCAAGAAGTATTAACGGTCGCATGAAGGATGTGTGAGCAAAAATTCATCTAAAAATTCACCAATTAAGAAGTGCTTTGGACGATGGACAAGAGTATGATAGCTTAATTTGAATTTCCAAGTGTAGGGGTGATATATACACACACATAGGGGTATGTGATTGGGGTTTAGATAAGAGATAGGAATGAAGAATAGGACTTCTCATCTTCAGTAGAGATGATAAAAATTCCGAAGTTGAGATAGAACCCTAGAAGGAAAACTTAAAAGATGCTAAAAGCTAAGTAAGTCTACAGAACATATATAATCTTAAGTTAAATGATAAGGAAGCGTGAAAAATACGGGTGGATAATTTTTGAGTCGAAGATAATAGAGTTTCTTGTTAGAAGACCTAATTAGAGAATAAAAGTCAATAGGCCGAATTGATAGGATTTTGTGGGTAGTATCCGCTGAAAACCCTCAGGACACAACACTCATCCTACTAGGGACACCTAGAGGTTTAACGGCTTGTTGCACGAGCTCAGTGCAATCGTGTTTCCCTGCGAAAGTGAGGCTAGGTCTTTTTCAAGAATAAAACTAGGTTTGTTCGAGGACGAGCAAAAGATAAGTTTGGGGGTATTTGTTCATATCATAATTTTGCATTATTATATTCCCCATTCTTATTCATTTTACAAATAAACAGGTGCTTTTGACCCATGTCTGCTACATAGTTGCAGGTTACAGGTTCTCAGAACAAAAACAGTGAAAAAGATGAAATGACGATACAAAAGTGAGACTACGACCAACAAATAGAAGAATCTTGATCAAGCCTACAGTTGGAGAATAAATGAAGATCGATAAACAAGTTCACAAAGTACAAAGGCAGTGCAAGGTTCAAGACTTCGACACGAAGCAAGCAGTAAAGTCCACGACTTTATTCACTGTGGAAATCTGGAAGAAATCTAGAAGACAAACTGAGAAACCAAGTAAAGAAAAAAAAAGCCAAAAGCAGCAGGAAGCAAACCAGAAAAATTGAGCCATCAAGGACCCTATATGGCCGCGGATCCGCGGCCAAACAGGGGCTTTGGCGGCGGTTCCACGGTCATTACATGCACGTGTGGTGGAAAAATTCTGAGGCGGCGCATCGGTGCGTTGACTAGGTTTCTTAGGGGGTAAAATTGTAATTGCAGATATAACGCGATTGTAAACCTAAGGTTTCTATGTTCTATAAATAGAAACCCTAAAACCTATTTTAGGTTATGCCTCTTCTTGTGCCTCATTTTATATCTAAAATTCATATTTGTAAATTTCTGCAATGTATGAAGAGAGCATTAAATAAAGTAAGTAGTTTTCAATTCTTACCCTAGTTAATTTTATTATCTGCCCTAGTATAATTTTCCCTTCTGCCCTAGTTTAGATTTTATTCTCTGCCCTAGTTAATTAGTATAGATCATGTTTTTCAATTCCCTAATGAGTGAGTAGTCTCCTCGCTTGTTAGGGTTAGATTTGGGAAAGGCTTGAGAGATGAAGATCTCTCACCCCTTTCTTGCCCATCATACGTTTTTATAGGACTCCATGCATACATGCACACACCGCTCCCTACGGAACCCTTTCCCACGAGGTAGCAGTGATACCGTAGTATAAACGACCGGTTGAGCGTGTTTTCCATGGAGGTTAGGGTAAGAATTAAGAAAGGAAGGACAAGAACCTAGAGGAAGAAACATCGTTTCTTCCCGATGGTACTAATCCACTTTATTAATTATTACCATAAAACCTTATAGATCTAAATTACGGCATTGAAAGCGGTGAGGAAATCTTTAATTTCCAGACTTAACCTAAACCTAACCCTAGCAAGATTTTAATCCTAGTTTAGATCAACTTAGTTTTTAGATTTAATCAATCTGACACCATTCGGAATTAACTCGTTAGAAAAATTTGAGAATACACAAAATCCCTGTGGACCGACCCGTACTCACCGGCTAGCTACCAAGCGACGCCGTTCTTGATTGCGGTTATAAAATATTCTTTAAAATATGCAAAATAGTAACACAATCACTTGCAAACAATTTTTTTAGCGCGGCGCAAAGAATCCTGCACAAGATCAATTATTGGAAGGGGGAGAAATTTTTGTGCAAAGAACCCTGCCGGAAATTTTTACAGAGGAGATATTAGGGTTGCAGAGAAGGAGAGAGGAAGACTTACAGTGGATTTTTCAAGTGCTAGCGTCACTATAGAGCCGCGGTTCCGCCGCCGGACCCTGCCTTTGACCGCGGTTCCGCGGTGGGATCGTTGACTCGGTCCTCCAATTTCTTCTGTTGCGCTGTTGTGGTTATCCTCTGTTTGTTCAGATCTGTTGTTTTCTGTTTTGATCTCTGGATTTTCCCAGATCTGAATTTGTTCTTCGATCCTGCACAATTCAAACGAAAATACCCTTCACAAAATAACAAGATGATAAATTTTTATATTTTTTTTTATTTTTCAGTTTTTATGATTTTTTTAATTTTATATTAACCCGAAATCGCAAAAAGAAAATAACAACGCCATCCCCGGCAACGGCACCATTTGATTGATTCAAAGAATATTTTATAACCGCAATCAAGAACGGCGTCGCTTGGTAGCTTGCCGGTGAGTACGGGTCGGTCCACAGGGATTTTGTGTATTCTCAAATTGTTCTAACGAGTTAATTCCGAATGGTGTTGGATTGATTAAATCTAAAAACTAAGTTGATCTAAACTAGGATTAAAATCTTGCTAGGGTTAGGTTTAGGTTAAGTTTGGAAATTAAAGATTTTCTCACCGCTTTCAATGCCCTAATTTAGATCTATGAGGTGTTATGGTAATAATTAATAAAGTGAATTAGTACCATCATAAAGAAACGATGTTTCTTCCTCTAGGTTCTTGTCCTTCCTTTCTTAATTCTTACCCTAACCTCTATGGAAAACACGCTCAACCGGTCGTTTATACTACGGTATCACCGCTACCACGTGGGATAGGGTTCCATAGGGAGCGATGTGTGTATGTATGCATGGAGTCCTATAAAAACGTATGGTGGGCAAGAAAGGGGTGAAAGATCTTCATCTCTCAAGCCTTCCCCAAATCTAACCCTAACAAGCGAGGAGACTACTCACTCATTAGGGAATTGAAAAACATGATCTATACTAATTAACTAGGGCAGAGAATAAAATCTAAACTAGGGCAGAAAGGAAAATTATACTAGGGCAGATAATAAAATTAACTAGGGCAAGAATTGAAAACTACTTACTTTATTTGATGCTCTCTTCATACATTGCAGAAATTTACAGATCTGAATTTTAGATATAAAATTAGGCACAAGAAGAGGCATAACCTAAAACAGGTTTTAGGGTTTCTATTTATAGAACATAGAAACCCTAGGTTTACAATCGCGTCATATCTGCAATTACAATTTTACCCCTTAAGAAACCTAGTCAACGCACCGACGCGCCGCCTCAGAATTTTTCCACCGACGCATGCATGTAATGGTCGCGGAACCGCCGCCAAAGCCCATGTTTGGCCGTGGATCCGCGGCCATATAGGGTCCTTGATGGCTCAATTTTTCTGGTTTGCTTCCTGCTGTTTTTGGCTTCTTTTTTCTTTACTTGGTTTCTCAGTTTGTCTTCTAGATTTCTTCCAGATTTCCACAGTGAATAAAGTCGTAGACTTTACCGCTTGCTTCGTGTCGAAGTCTTGAACCTTGCACTGCCTTTGTACTTTGTGAACTTGTTCATTGATCTTCATTTATTCTCCAACTGTAGGCTTGATCAAGATTCTTCTATTTGTTGGTCGTAGTCTCACTTTTGTATCGTCTTTTCATCTTTTTCGCTGTTTTTATTCTGAGAACCTATAACCTGCAACTATGTAGCATACATGGGTCAAAAGCACCTGTTTATTTGTAAAATGAATAAGAATGGGGAATATAATAATGCAAAATTATGATATGAACAATCATCGTAGTGATATGAAGTGTTCTGAAGAAATGTAAAGGGTAAAGTAGGAGTGGCAGGGATATATGCGACTTTGTCGTGAATCATGACAATCCAAATCCCAAGTGTGTAAGAAGGTTCGGTTAACTTGGTTAATGGGTTTTAGTTGAAGGTAAGTTATGGGTCGTTATACCAGAGAGAGAGGGAGACAGAAAAGAAACACTCAACGTGCACTCTATCAAGATTAGATTAGTTATCATTTTATCTAATCAGGATAGCTCCCGCTGTTTCCTCGACTTCTCCTTCAAGCCCTAAAAGAAGAACTAGTCGGGATCATGTACACTTTACAAGTTCGCTAGCCGTTCATCCAGGCCAGTGTTGGTACTCCGAGGGAGGTCTCCCGTGCTTTCGCACGGATCCAATTAATAACCCTGTTTTCGCAGAGGCGTAACCTCGTTAACACTTTCTAGACACCTAATAGGTTAGCTAATTTTGAAGTGAAAAATCCCCCGAGGAGTAATACCTACTCATCAGTAGGAATCGGGACCCAACTATCATCATGTGAGAACCTGACGGAATCCACTCAAGTCACCACACTCCAGAAGGTATGCACATGCCTGGCAAGTTTTCCGTATGTTTGAAACTCCCGATATGTTTTTTACCCCTGGGACCCAAGGACCTTGATGAATGATCAACAAATCAAAGGTCCTAGTCAAGTTCAACCTGTCATTATCTTGATTTTGTTAAACTTACCCGCACAACCCTTGACGAATAATCAACAAAGTCGTACGACTGTCCTAACCAATCCACATATCCTTGTGACAGAACAGCATTACAGAGCTACCGCACACTATGCCTTGGCGAATAGCAACGACAAACGTAGCACGAATACTAAGCAATACTAATATGAAATGACGGAAATCTACGGCTGGTTTTTGGCGAAAAATCTTTAACGTAAAGAACTTGATATCGTTAAAGAAACTTGAGTGGTTTTGAAATGGAATGGTTTAGGCTCTGCTTTTTAAAACTAGTAACATAAACCTTTACTTAAGAGCGAACTCCCCATGAAGGGATCAAGTCTCTTCCCTCATAGAATGAGGTGCGAGATATTCCTAACCGAATACCTCTATGCAAAGCAAAAGAATACTACTATGAGTTTTGAAGAAAACTGAATCCGACAACATCATTCAGGTTTATTTTCCTTACATTATTCAGATAATGTGTTCCTATCATTTTAAATTTCCAAGCCACAAAGGAAACAACCAAAATAACATACTTTTAAATGACATCCGCATTCCCCACGAAGCCCCGTCATGCACCGTTAGGTTACTTAACTAACGGCAGAGCGGGGGAAGGACTAGCGCGGATGCAAAACATATAGAAGCATCTACTAAATATATAATAATATATATATCAATATCGCAGGCAGATAAAAATCATCACAGGCATGCGAACAACAATATGAAATAGTGGATAAACTAGGAGTCCCATGTTTCATATGAGCCGTAAATAAGACGTGACGTTCTCCGGTCATGTGGATAGCCCGTACAAAGTCGATCCTAGACCCCCAACAAGTGCGGCAAGCCACTAGCCAATTCTAGAAACTGGTAATACACCCTCAACGAAGTGAGTCGGTCACCCGTCGCTTTCTAGAATTTGGTGACTTTTGCACCCCTCCGCAGGTCAATCTTATACCCCCTACGAGTGCGGCGAATAGCCCGCCAATTCTAGAGTAAGGCCCCTCGGTCTCAACGCCATGAGATGCAGGCCCGTTGCCCTCTAGAACCCAGCTATTCGAGCACTCCTCCATGGGGCAATCCTAGTATAGAAATGAAATAGATACAAAGGTGACAACGACCGCAACCTGGTCGAGCCCCGATAAAAGAATATACAAAACTGGCAGAAAAGACAGTCCACATATCGGACGCTCGCTCCACAATAATGAATATACAAACTGAATCAAAACGGTACAAGCAATACCGCACTAGGGGTTATCCAACACGACAATTTGACTAAACTATAAGCAAATATATATAATCACAGAAACAAGTAACACCATAATGTGTGCAACCCTATCTAAATGAACATATACCAATTAGACGACGTTCATCAACACATATACCACATCACAGATATCAACGATGCAAAAGTTTTGAGTTCTAAAACTCCTGAGTTGCCCCAAAATAAAGATAACACTAAGTAAAATCTGGGGCAAAACAAACAAGACCAAAAATACCAATTTCCAAAACCCAAGACACTGAATGAAAACGAGGACCCGGGGACACTGAAAAACCGCCCATAGCGGGGATTTCGAGGAAACTGGCGGTTTTATATAGATGGATTTTCCTCATTTTCATTGTTTGTCTCTATCATATCAAGAGTAAGCCTCTGCACTTGTTTTAAAAAAAATTCAGAGACCAAATTTTTTTCGAACACAAACTGAGTTTTGAAAATCGGAGCTTTTCTGTTTTGAAACTAAAGTATCGTCTACTCCTAGTTTAAGGTGTTTGGCTGGCTCTGATACCATGTTGGTATTAGGTGCTCAAGCCGCGGCCAAGGAGAAAGCGATAACAAAATTTTATGCAAGCACAAAACACACTAACCCAAGAAATCGATCCAAACATCTAAACTAGCAAACTAAACATGCAAGGGTACAAAAATACAACCTTCGACGCATGTCCACCTAAATGTAGAAGACCCCTCCAAGCTCGTAGATATCGGGAACGTGCTTAAAAGGTGACCACCCTTGCCGAAGAAGATCCACCCAAGAGAAACTGGAAAAGGCTCCGACCGACGCTCCAAATTTGCTGAGGATGGATTGTGGGTGATGTAGGAATTTTTCACTAATTATTTTCTCTCAAAACCATGCTCAAGAGAGAGCAAGAAGAAGAAGGAGAAGGAAGTGAGGAAATGGCTAAGTGTTGAGCTCAACCAAGAAGCATGAACTCAAGAATGTGGAATCATCCAAGTGTAGAATAGAATGACTTCTATTTTTACAACCATAGATCAATAGTACATCCAAATGATTTTATCAATATAAAAACCCAAGCCATACTTCTCTACATGTTTACAACCATGCCTCATGCCACCTCACCCTCCACCTCATCTCCATTTGTTTTTCTAAAAAAAAATCAAATATGAGGTATCCTTCTTCTAGAAGCATTCCCGTATAAATACGGAATACTTCACCCGGTATATGTATCGCTACGTACATACATATCTGTATAAAAATACGGATAGCACCAAAGAGAGAAAATGAATAATGAACAATAATACTAATATATATATATATATAAATTATTAAATCAAAACCTGATTTAATAATCCGGTTTAATCCTAAACCGGCTAGTATTATCAACCGTCCGATCAAAGTCCGTGTATCCCGTACATGTATTTAATCGGACCCCTGCACATACCAACGTACGGCTCCCTACATCTATCGCCTGAACCAGAAAAAACCCTCTGTGTGTGACTCTAAAGACTCGACAATACGCTGGAAAAACCACAAGCACATCAGCGGCACTAGCTGTACATAACGGCTACCCAGGTACTTGTCGAAATTGGGTCGACAATCAAGTACGTTCTTACCCTACTGAGCCTGAATGTAACAATCTCCATACAGTCCGATCCCTTCGTCAAAGATTATCACATATCGGGTCTGGGGGTGGATAACGTTAGACCCCTACTAACCCGATAAGCCGTGTTTGAGTCAAGCTCATCACCAACAGAGATACTCCTGATCAACTATCAGTAAATATCATCCACCATGGCTACGGATTTAGGGTGATAGCCAACTGAATACAGAGCGACATCGACTCCTAATACCAGGAGAGACGGATCCCTGACAATCGACCACTGCCTCCATGTGGCTCGGGACTGTACCCAACTAAAAACTGTTTGCACGACTCCTTTGAGCCGTGGTAGGGTAGTAATCAAAGTACAGTAGGAACTCACACGAGACAAATGACAATATCAGGTTAAAGGACTAACCTGTACTCATGCTACCTGAAAACTTCTATCTGACGATAGATAAAATACCATCTAGAAGTTCTCGGCAAGTTCGTCCGGTGTACTTACCTTCAGTGAGCACATGTATACTATCTTAGGCGACACAACACCAATGGCTTGTGAGACCGGCCACCGCCTCTCGTTAGGGTCTAGAAACGTATACACTAGTCTACTCTGGAATATTGATGCCCGGTCTCGATACTTCTACGACTAGGGACATTTAAAGGTGTGCTTATGGACAACCCAGCTCCCACGTATATGATCGTTATCATAATGCTGGTAGTCAAGCAAGAATCCTATAGGCTTCATCAATGATGAAGACAAACCAGATAGCATACTATCATCTCGAGTAAGACTATTATACATGTATAGATCATCCCTCAATTATCATAATCGCCTACTTGCAATCACAATAATTGCCTTGAGGGCACTATATCCAACATTAATTACGTTACTGAGTTGCGATAAAAACTTTCTCCTGCTCCGGTAAGTCACTTCGTTTTGTGTGTATTTTTGTATATTTTGGTTGCCCGTAGATTGTATACGGAGACTAATTTATGTCGTCGCCTGTAGGGCGCGGATTAGTCCAAAATCCATATATTTTAGATTTGGGTTTTGAACTTAGGTCGTATGATCTATCAGTTCAAAGGATATTTTGTTTTATTTAAGGACCGTTAATCTGATTTTAGATTAAGATCGACTTAAATATATGAGCATTTGGGCTCAATTTATTTTAACTACGGATACGTTAGTCCTGTTTGGGACTAAGATCAACTTAGCAATATTTCCATGATCATTAAATTTTATTAAAATCCAACAACAGAGTATTTGGGCTCAGCTACAAGTAAACTTCAGAGACTTAACCAATTTAGTATAGGTCTTGGGCTTTTTCCCTTTATTCAGAAATGCTAAGCACTTAATTGCTGCTCTAGCGCTCGCGTGTGTATCACATGAGGCTCTCAGACATAGGCGTTGCCCAATCGGTGCTAAGCACTTAGTTATTTTGATTATATGTATAGTGCTAAGCACTTTGTACAGCACTCACGTGAGAAACACGTGAAGCGCTGAGTCTTCACTTTTGGGCGCTCACGTGGGAAGCACGTGAGGCGGTGAATTTCTGTTTAAGAGATTTAATCTCTGTTAATGGCATTTTGACCATTAATGGCCATCGAGATCTTTATGCTTTTGAAGTTCTGGGATCGGTTTCCTAAGAGAACTAAGTTCTTTTGTTCTTTCTATAAGAACTAAGTTCTTTGTGTAGGGTTAAACCCTGTTTTTAGAGTAATTAAATTCCTGAAACATATTTCTTTTCTCTCTTTTTATTTTTATCTAGTTTTTTCCCTATATTTTGAGTTTGAAGAACAGAATCTTCCCAATGAGAATTAAATTCTCAACTTGTGGGAGATTTGTCTAACGGATCTCAGATCCAAAGAAAAAACTAAGTTCTTTAATGAAGTGTTAAATCCTTGTTTTTTACTTGTACTGGGCAGAGGAAATATATTTTTATCTCTGCTTTCTTTACCTCAGGTTTGGAAGAGGTAGAAACCTTCTTTTAGCAAGAGCCGGGGTTCCTTTTATATGTCTCCTCCCTTTTTTTTTTGAAGTCTCAAATCCTTTATATAGAGATTGTAAACTGTTGATCAGTTTAAGAAAATCTCCCATTGAGAGATACCAATTGATTTAATTGGTCACAAAGATTATTCGGGGAATTTATCCACCGTTGGATCTTTGATCCAGTAAATTTCTATTTAACAGAATATATTTTCTTATTTTTTAACAAAATTAGGGAAATATTCTCGCATATATAAAATTTAATTCTGTTAAACGGTGATTTTTATTCACCACCGGATCTTTAATCCAATGGCACTCTGTTTAGCATAGCACATCTTTCTTTGTTTAGAAAGACCTAGGAGATATTTTTCCCTAATAGAATTTACATCTATCATTTGATGATTTTTTAATCACCATTGGATTTTTTATTCAACAGCTCTCTATTTAACAGAGAATGTCTTTCTTTTTAGAAAGATCAGGGGAAATATTCTGCTAAAATAGAATTTAATTCAATATAGAATTCAATTCTATCTGAAGCTAGTACTTCAGAAATGTATCCTCATGTGTTTAACACATGACCCCAGTGTAGGTTAGCGCTCATATGCTTTGCATATGAACACTCACGTGTTTAACACGTGAGGCTAGTTTGCCCTTTTGGTTATTTATTTTCAGCGCTTATATGCTTCGCATATAAGCGCTCATGTGTTTAACACGTGCGGCCTGTTTGGTCTTTAGTTATTTATTCTCAGTGCTTATATGCTTTATATATAAGCGCTCACGTGTTTAACATGTGAGGCCAAACTGTGAGAATTCTTTTCTTCTTTCTTTTCTTCCATTTTTTTATAAGGGAACAAATTCCCTCCAGTGTTGATCTCACGTGGCTTGCACGTAAGTGCAATGGTGTCAATCTTACCACCGTTGGATCACCTAGGGTAGTAGGAAGTTGAACCGATTCCATCATGTCCTATAAATGTGGCGTTTGGCGCTGAAGTGACTACTGTTTCTTCATCTTCTTCATTGAGTTTTTCTTTCCTTGAGAATTTAATTCTCACTCAGAGCTTAAATCTCTGCCCTCAAAATTCCTTTGAACAGAGTCAACTCTGCCAAAATTTTTGGTAAGGACTATGAACAGAGCTTAGCTCTTAACATCTTTTGTGTATTTTTTCGGATTTTAAACCCATCATATTTGACAGAGCTTGGCTCTTTTCTTGAATCGATCTCTTGAAGATTTTAAAAAAAGAACTTTTTTATGTAGATCGTATATCTTGATGTCCATATCAACTATTTGAGTCATTGGACATTCTTGAGAATCGTTGATTCTCTCCTTAGGGTTTTACCCTATTGTCAATCTTGACATATGGGGTTTTCTGGAATTTGATTCCATTATTTAACCCATGAGTTTTCCAATATGGGGATTCCTGATATTTAATCCCATCATTGTGTTGGGTTCCTTAGCATGACTACTAGGTTTAGGAAGGCATCAAGCATGCAATTTTATAAAAATCTAGTGTGCTAAGAAACCCGAACCAAGGATCTAACTAGAGGATTAGGGTTATTAAACATGTAAACAACTTTACACTAGGTGAAATGGGAATACAACCTTTGTAGATCGGTCTTTCACTTCTAAAGCTCCATGTCGTAGTCCCTTTTGCTCCAAGTAGTGGTGTTCCGGACTCTCCTTTGGCTCCACTAGGTGAAAAGAACGAGCTCGCTTAAGGATTTTCGAGGCCGAAGATGATCTACGTCGAAGAATCTCTAACTCAAGCTACCTCTTCACTAATTGATGAACTAGTGAAGAAACAACCTATACTAAATGGCTAGTTTGGTATAGATTGGTGAAGTGGGAATTTTGCTCACTTTAGAATAATTTTTCTCTCTTTCTTTTCTTTACTCACTCAAAAATAGAGAGCAAATGGAGGAGATGAAGAAAATGATCAAGTGATCCAAGTGTGAACCATGGGTGAGTAAATATCTCATATAACTCATGTAGAGACTAAACCATGGTTAAAGATAATGGTTAGGTAATAAATATCTAGAGTAAAACAAAATTAGCAGACTTTAGTAAAGATTCTCCAAGCTTCCACAAGCATCTTAGCCGTGCTAATTTCCACCTAATTTTGATTTATCCCTTAATATTTAAACACCTAAATTATCTTTACTTTGGTATGAGTCTCATACACCCATGTCCAATGTATCATCTAGCATGATACAAAATTAAATATATTAATATATATCACATATATATTAAATGTATAAAGAGAAAACATTTTCTTAAGTGAGCTAATATTAGTTAATTTATATTAATATATCAAATATATATAATTGCATATTAAATTATTAAATCAACACTTGATTTAATAACTCGGTTGTATCGCATACAACCGACTAATATCTTTTATATGCATATCACATATACACATAACATATCATTGAATCAACACTTGATTCAACAATCCGGTTATATCACATATAACCTGTATCGCGAGATTAGAATATAGTATCATATACACGTATTAAATTCGGTCCCGCGCATATCACATATGTGCCCTACTTCGTTTCACATGAGCTAGGAAACCTCTGTGTAGGACTCGACTCGTCAATACGCTGGCAGTAGGTGATGATCATATCAGTCACCCACAAGCCGTCGGCGGTACTAGCTGGACGTAACGTCTACCCCGGTATTGAGCGATCAGAAGATCAACAAGCAAGCTTGTCCATACTCCTGTGAATCCAACAGCAACACTAACGTACAGTCCGGTCTCTTCGTCTGATATGTCGCATATCGAGTTTAGGGGTGGTAAACGTCAGACCCCAGTAACATGATAAGTCATGCCGATGTGAAACTCATAACGGGTCGAGAAACTAATGATAACACTTACCAGTAAATCTCCGTATCAGCCCTGGTCAGGGACTTCCTATTATGGTCAATCGAGCATAGCGCAACATCAACCCCCGATACCGGGAGAGACGAATCCCCTCCTATCGCTCATTGCTTCCATGTGACTCGGGAATGTACCCAAAAACCACCGTTTTGCACGCTCTCTTGAACGTGGTAAGGTGGAAATCAAAGCACAGTGAGAATCACACAAGAGTCTATGACGATCTTGGGTCTACAGACTAATCTGTATCAGTGTCACCAGAGAACTGCTATCTGACGTCAGGTATAATACTATCTAGGAGTTCTCGGCGAGTCCTGTTCAGTATACCCAGTCTCCACTGAGCACCCGTATACCATATTTGATGTCAAACACCAATGGATATGGGATCATCCATTGCCCATCAAATGGGTCAAAAAGCATATACGCTAGTCTACTCTGGAATATCGATGTCCCGTCTCGATACACCTTCGACTAGGAACAATTAAAGGATGAACTTATGGACTACCCTGACCCCACTAGTATGATCTGCATCATAATCATGGTAGTCAAGTATACATCCTAAGGGCTTTACCAATATGTGAAAGCAAAACAGCATCACAATACTAGTCTACATGTTAAGATAAAGAGCAACCAGATAGCATACTATCATGTCGAGCAAGAAAGCCATCCCTATATATGTCCAAGCATCCATTGTAATATACAATCATGTACAACAATGGCCTCTAGGGCATACATATAACTAACACATTGGGGGAATCTAATTCCATTATTGTTGTAGACTACCACGCCAGGAGTCATCCATTCCAAACTACTTTAGAATGGTGTTCAAGTACCCGAATTGGGACACATCCTAAATCTAGATCTAGTTACCAGAATCTCTGATATATTATCCATATCCAATGTGGAGAAAACACTTTATGACAACCAAAGTTTGATCAATTATAGTATAGGAATATCACTTCCTATCTGGAGTATGTCATCAAAATCCCAGGACAGTACTCCCTACATCCTTCTTACTAGATTCATCTATTGTTTTGATGAAGTCAATCACCTTGACTGTCACATCAAAACAGATGATCCGTTTCCGCTATTCATGTTTTAGTTTATGAATAGACATAAGCAACTTGCACACATTCCGCTACTCCTATTGACTACGATAACCCTCTGGCACAGTCATATACACGTGCACCTTCAAATTCCTATTTGGAAAGACGTTATACTCATCCATCTGCCAGATATCACTGTTATGAATAGCAATGGTGGCAAGTCATATCCGTATGGATTTCAGCATAGACACTGAAGTAAAAATCTCATCACAATCCACAACAGGTATTTGATGAGAATCTATATAACAAATCTAGCCATATTGGGTTAATACCTTTCCACTTGTACAGGTCTTGAAAGATTTTCTTGCTCCTAATGGGTTCCCCCTTAAGGAGTACCTAACAAATTTCATAATTTGCTGAAGTGCGTGGAGTCCAACTTGGATATAAAATATCTAGTCACCTAGAAGTTATCACTTCCTATGACTTACTGATTACTAGTAGGGCCATCATCACAATGATGTTGACCTCTCTGTCATCGTATATGAGAAAACCGAATTATCTCTCAGATGGCAGATGTCACCTACTAAAATCTAAGGAGTGGCTAATGGTTTTTCAAGTCCAATTGAATTCTTAGTTTCTACAAAAAATTTGGCAACCGTTTGTGGTTCTGGAATCACTTCCAGTTCTACCATACTCCCACTAGTTTCTTTTGCAAAAACATTCCTTTTATAAACAGTTGGCGAGTCAAGAACAATGTTGTAAATATGCGTTGCAATGGTCGCAACAATTACAGACCAAGCGGAAGCAAAAAATCAAAAGTTTCGAGTGAAGGCATGCACCGATTACTATCAAGATCAACATTTATAAGTAATTGCAAAAAGAAAAGAGAGCAAAGTTTAGAAGGTACAACCTTTGTTGTGTGTTAACCACCTCTCCATAGACTCCGGCAAGTCTCTACGAAACCCGGAATGAGCTTGCTCGATGATCTCCTTGCCGAAAATAATCCACATTGAGATAACTCCAATACAAGCTTTAGCTTCAAATTGATATTATCAAAATGAAGCAACTTACTAATTAAACTTGCTAAGAAAGATTAGTAGGAAATGTAGAATAATTAGCTCACTTAATTTCTCTTTTTTCCACTTTCTCACTTGAAGAAAATCAAGAGAGATAGCCAAGGAGGATTAGTGTATGAAGAAGATGAGGATGACTTAAGATGAGAACAAAAAATCAAATGAGTCATCAAAAGTGAGTTGTCAAAGAAAACTCTACAACCATTTTAAAAACATGACTCATTCTCTTTTATTTGAAATTAAATAAAAGAATAAATATGTTCTCATTTAATCTATACAGGTCTTATACACCCACCTCAAATATATCAATATACATGTCACAATATTTATATCAATTATAAGTATTAATAAAGAGAAGAAAATAATAAAGTGAGCATGATATTAGTTAATATATAAATATATCAATATATAAATATATATTTAATTATTAAATCAACACTTGATTTAATAATCACATTATATCATATATATACCGGCTAATATCAATAAACACTCGATTAAAATGCGTGTATCAAATACACGTGTTTAATCGAACTCCTGCACGTATCCCTATACGTGCCCTATATCGTTTCGCATGTGCTGGGAAACCTCTATGTGGGACTATAAAGACTCGACAATATGCTTGCAGTAGGTTAGGATCATATCCATAACCCATAAGCACGTCAGTGGTACTAGTTGCATGCAACGGCTACCCAGTTATTGATCGAAAGAAGGTTAACGAGTAAGCTCATCTGAACCCTGCAAAATCTATCAGTGACATTACCGTACAGTCCGGTCTCTTCGTTTAAAAGTATCGCATATCGGGTCTAGGATTTGGAATCTGTCAGACCCCAATAACTCGATAAGTCGTGTGACAGAGGACTCATAACCAACCAGAGATACAACTAATAACACTTATCAGTTTATCTCCACTGCGATGGACATCGACTTGTGGTTGTATTTATGTCCTGCACAGCGCGACATCAACTCCCTATACCGGGAGATACGAATCCCCTCGACTGCTTACTGCCTCTACGTGCTTCGGAGCTATACCCAACAAAAACCTGTTTGCATGACTCCTTTAAACCGTGGTAGGGTAGAAGTCTAAATATAGTGGGAACACACATGAGACACTATGGCGATCTCAGGTCCTAGAGATTACCATGTACTCATGTCACCAGAGAACTGCTACCTGACATTGGTATATCACCAACTAGGATTTCTCGGTAAGTCCGTCCAGTGTAACTCATCCAATGAGCACATGTATACAATCCTCGATGTCACACACCAATAACTGCAGGATCAGCTATCACCTTCCAACCGAATCAAGAAACGTACACACTGGTCTAAACTAGAGTACCGATGCCCAGTCTCGATACTCCTACGACCAGGGACATTTGAGGATGTGCTTATCGACTACCCAGGCGCCACTAGTATGATCTCCATCATCGTCCTGGTAGTCAAGCAAAATCCTAGGGTTTTATCTCATGTCTAAATGATACATAATAATGAATAAAATGCATCACATGAAAGATAAAGACAAATCAAATAGCATGCTATTATCTCGAGTAAGATTGCTCTCTCGTATAAGTTCTTCTTCAATTACAATAAATGACTTGAGGGCACCTACATCCAATAATCTGCCACTTGCACTTAAGGCCAATTATTGTCTTGTCGCATACCTAACTTCTGTACTAACAGTTTCGCAAACTGTGTTAGAGACCTAGCCTCAATGAGTGGATCCGGCACAACGCATCTCTATGTTTCTCTCTGAATCTCAACTTCGCGAAGAACAAATATCTCCCGAACTGAGCGATACCTGCCTTAGTATTTGCCTGGACAGACGATGGGACTATGTTCATATATGAACAATTACATCCAGCGAATTCTCAGGCGGTATCCTTTGCTGATTCACAATCAGCATCCAGCGCCACGATTACCTCAGTATCCCACTTGGAACTCTTTCCAATATACTAATCCTCAAAAGTGGGTAAACTTATAACTAGCGACAGACGTTCTGTCTTCCATGTTACCTGGGATGTAAGAATCGGTAACCACCTCCTTCAGGAGGCTGCCATTACCATATACCAAGAACATCAAATGCTCTTCATTGCTACCTCATGTTTCTCCAGAATTGGACTGATATCCATATCCTAAATGGAGAAACACATGTGATCATAATTGTTTTACCGATTTGCAGCATAAGAATATCACTTTCTATAATGAGTATGTCATCTACTACCATATGAGTGTTCCCGCCAAAAATTTTGGTCAAAGCGCGCATTTGTTTCCATATTCAAGTAGTGCACACTTGTACATACGCACTTGGCAAAATGGTCAAGGAAAATCACATGTGCGTGACGTGCAACGCACGTGCGCGCGAGTCAAATTACTCAGCCCAAATTGTACGCACCTATACATGCGCACTTAGCAAGATGACCAAGTTGAATCACGTGTGCGATGCCCAGGTTGTGTGCACTTATACATGCGCACTTGGCAATTGCCAAGTTGAATCATACGTGCGCACCTATACGCGCGATGCATGTGCGCATGTTACAAGCGCGCATGTACGTTCCTTGAAGAAAACGCTTCTGACAAGAAATAAATCTTGTTGATAAGGAATCAAATTCTTAACTAGAAACAAAATCTTTTGTTAAGATCTATGATCTCCATCCAACAATGATTAAATATCACCACTTGATCATTATATCAATTGAGATCTCTAAATGAGAGATTCTCTTAAACTGATTGATATTTCTCATGCCCTATATAAAGGACCCATGAGATTAAATCTTAGGGGGAGACCAACCCATAAGCCGGAGAAAAATATAGATCTCAAGCCTTATTCATCTTCTTCCTCAGCGAATAAGTGTGCAAGGTAGAGATAAAAGAGAAAAAAAACTTCTATGTTCCTCCACTAAAAAAGCTTTTTCTTTTATATAGAAGTTTTTGCTTCTTTTTGAATCCATTGATTCCCAAACAAAAGATCAAAAGATCTTAGGTTGAAGCTTTTGCTTCTTGAAAAATAAAAGAACGAAAAGAACGAAAAATCAAAAGAAACAAAACCCATTGCTTCTAATTGAAAGCTTTTGCTTTCAGATCGAAACAAGTGCGCACTTAATAAAAAAACTATATACGGGAGAATGAAGCCCCTGGAGATGTGCACGTTACGTGATATGCATGTATGTGCACTTGTTGAACTTCGCCTACGAAGGCTTGTGCACCACGTGATATGCACTTGGGCGCATTTGATGGTTGCCGCCTATGAAGGCATGTGCGTCACGTGATATGCACGTATGCGCACTTGTTGAAAACTACCTACGGATGTGCGAGCATCGCGTGATATGCATGTTGACTTGGTATATGCATGTGCACATATATACATGCGCACATATGATTCTGAAACAAGTGTGAACCATGTGATATACATGTGCGCAACACACTGACTTGAAACAAGTGCGTAACCACGTGCAAAGCATGTGCGCACTCCTTTTTAGATGAAATAAATTTGCATGTGCGTCATATGCACTTGCTCATTTGGACAGCAAGCCTTTGCTTGATTACTTGGTTAAAATAAACTAAGTATTGAAGATTTTGCTTCTCATGCATGATCCATTGATCAGCATATCAATGATTTCCAAATTGATTTTAGTCTCATATATGACTAATGATCGTTCATCCATATTGATCTTAGTCTCATGTACGACTAGTGATCTTTCATCAATATTTCATCCATTGATCTTAGTCTCATATACCACTAATCATTCATTCTGACATGATCTTTGTCCCTCATATTTGGGATTTGGTTCAAGGGTACATTCTTCCACACCTCTGATATACGTCGTTGTAATTCCTCAACGTCTTCAGGGAGGTGGCGGGTTCCAACGACCAGCAACTCCTTCTTCGTCCCAACTTGATGAAAGATATGAAGTTTCATCAAGACAGGGAATGTCCTAACCCTCATAATCGATGCACTTCTATATTGATGTACATACCTCATATTGGCACGCATCCCATGTCACCATCGTTCACTTCGCCGCGTAATATATACACGTGCGTGCAAGATGTAAGATAGACCGAAATGTCCTTAAATTAATACTTTGTCCCAAACACGGGAATGTTCGACCGAAATGTCTTTAAACTAATATTTCATCCCAAACATGAAAATGTTGGACCGAAATGTTCTTTAACTAATACTTCATACCAAACACGGGAATGTTCGACCGAAATGTCTTTAAACTAATATTTCGTCCCAAACACGGGAATGTTGGACCAAAACGTCTCTAAATTAATACTTCGTCCCAATCACGGAATGTTGGACCGAAATGTCCTTAAGAATGAGCAAAATTGTAATGCAAATAACTATGTAATAATCTTTTATTATATATTCATATTAGAAGTAATTATTAGGCTGTGCCACTCCTCAGGAAGGTAGAACGCGCGAAAAAAATAACAACATAAAATAAGGGCGGCAGAGATGCTAGAACAAGCTCTCCAAAACTAATATTGGACCGCGATGTCCTTTAAACTAATATGTTGGCCCAACGGTATAGATCATATAACCAACCGTAGACAATCTACGGGCATAAACAATATCTATACCATATAACCCATGAAATTATGGACCTCATGAGATCTGCGTCCTAAGTTCAAAACCCCAAATCTAATATACGGATTTGGACTAATCCGCGCCCTACGGGCATGACAAGATTAGTCTCCGTATACAATCCAAGGGCAACCCCATAATAAACAAACATAACACGACATGAAGTGATCTGCCTGGATAAAGTGAAAGTTGTTATCGCAATGCGATAACGTAATTAACTATAGGGGCTTACGCCTGCAGGAAAGAGCATCCCCATAATCAAAAAACCCATCCCATACGAAGGAATCTGAGAAGTTATGCTACAACGGTCGCATCTATTCAAACCTTCGATATACGGCGCCATAAATCAAATTTGTATCTTCGGAGAGGTGGATGGATATGTTCCAAATAGTATCTGCTCCCGTATTCAGGCTAGACGTCTCCGCGTCTCAGTCCAGTTTTCGGCGGTAAACAATGAGGAATTTGACAACATTCCCTGCTACTTTCTTACAAATACCAGATTCATTTCTTATTTTGATGAAGTCAAACGCTTTGACCGTACCATCAAAACATATGATCTTTTTCCGCTATGCCTGCTTTAGTCTAAAGATAGACTTAAGAAACTTGCACGCTTACCGCTGCTCCCACTGACTAAGATAACCCTCTGACAGAGTCATATACACATACACTTCTAAATTCAATTTAGAAAAACGTTATAGTGATCCACATGCCAGATATCATAGTCATGAATAACAACAATGGCAGGTTATATCCATATGGACTTCAGCACAGACACTGAAGTGATAGTTTCAACACAATCGACAACGGGTATTTGATGAAATTTTTTTACTACAAGTCTAGCCTTATCAGGTTAATACCTTTCCTTTTGCACTGATCTCGTAATATCTACTTACTCCTAATGGGTTTTACCCCTTCAGAAGTACCCAATAAAGTCCACACTTTGTTGCAGTGCATGGAGTCCAACTAAAATAACTAGGCATCCAGCCATCAGTCGGAAGCCACCACTTCCCATGGCCTGCTGATAACTAGTAAGGTCATCATCACATGATGCAAGCCTCCTTGTCACCGTTAACGGGGAAACTGTAGTACCTCTCAGGTGACTGAAGTCACCTACCAAATCTGCGGAGTGGCTAAGCTTTGTCAGGGTCAATAGAATCTTCAGGTTCTACTAAATCTTTAGTAATCATTTGTGGTTTTGGTATCTCTTCCAGTTCTACCATAATCCCACTAATTTCTTTTGCAAGAAATTCCTTTTCTAAAAAGGTGGCGTATCGAGAATAAAACAACTTTTGATCTTGCAAATAGTAGAATGTTAAACCCTCGTCAATACCCGGGATAACCCACAAACTGCCATTACTGAAACGTGCCTTGAGTTTATCCGGATTCTGTTTTTAAGTATAAGTTGGACAACTCAATATCTTAACAATCTTAAGATGATAACCCAATCTATATCAGATATAGAATAAGAGACACTTATTTATGTGGAACCAGTATCAATTGATATGCATCTATTTCTAGTGCATCACTTAATCGAAAAAGTAGATTCAGCATTACTCATCAAGGAGCGTATCCACGGATGAGTAATCTGAGAGAGAATCAAACTCTTAATTATATTACTATGAATACTTAGCATAGGTATCCAAATCTTTGAACACTTCGAAGAAACTTGATACTTCCAACATTTGGTTCTCTACTTTATTCTCATATCCTATGAACTTCTCATAATCTTTGGACTATGCATTTCAACAAGAATGCGTGTATAAAATCAGAGAACTCATAGGAAAACGGAACGAAGTATGAGTATCAACCCCCTGTCCAGGTGGACACTGGACAACATACATCACCATGTATAAGTCTTATGAGTTCACTAACTCATACTCCGTGTGTTGTGTAGAATGTTTTTCGTCATCCTGTTGAGATAAGAATACGCGCACTTGTTAGACGTATACAGATTCATCCTGCCTAGGGTAGGCTAAGGTTTATTAATTGTGGGGATCCGAATTTCCGGCAGCCGCGGACTAAGCTGCCGTTAATTGCCCCTCGCCTTTGGAGCGAAAGAATCTCTGATTGACAGGTAAAACCGATCATGCAAACACAATGTGTAGTGTGCGTGTGTTGAGTTTTGAAGATATTTTAGACGTATAGGGGGCCTCGCAAAGTTTACAGGGGTCCCGCTATCCGGATAGCAGGCTTGGGATCAAGGAGGCTAGCAGCCCCTTTGCGAGATGCGGGGCAGCGCCCCGTTAGAAAAATTTTTCTAACGGGTAAGTGTTTCGAGTGTGAAACGTGTGGGAAAAAGAGGGGTGGGGAGCGTCCTAAGGACGCGTGAGATGGTATGTGGCCGCCGGGCGCCAGTGGGTTACGCGCCCGGCATGCCGCCGCTGGGCACCAGCAGAAAAAAGGCTTAGCCCCTGAATTGGGAGTTAAACTCCCGAGGGACTTTGGAGCTAAACTCCTAGAAAAAGAATGATTTTTATTTGGAGTTAAACTCCTAAAAGATCTGGACTTGGGGTTAAACTCTTTTAAGGATTTGGATCCTAGAGTTGAGCTCTTCAAAAATTGATTTGGAGTTACTCTCCCAAAGGATTTAGATGTCTAATGGTGAAAAGAGGTCACATTTCTTCTTCTTCAAGCCTTGGACTTCCCTAAAATGGGTTATTTTGAGATGATTTTCTTTCTTCCTCCTCTTTTTTGGATCTTAGAGAAGAAGGGTAGTGAGATTTAAAAATCTCCCCTTTTAGAGATGTGATGGGAGATTCGAACTCTCCTTCAAGGGTTTTATGGTGAAAAACTATTTCTTTCTGAGAAAGGAAGAGTTAAACTCTTAATTTAATTCAAAAAAGAGAAGAAGTTCTAAAACCTTGAGGAAAGGGAAGGAGGCACAGGACCCTAGAAAATTTGAGAGAATGAAAGTTATTGATTTTCTCATCATGTTTGTCTTTTATAGGCTGCACACTTTACATATATCTCCTTGGGCTTTTCTAAATGGCACTTGTGCCTCCCAATACCTCATGTGCTTATTTCTTTTTGCACATAAACCATGGGGTTTACAAAAATTTGGCCTTTTGCCCATTTATTTCATATTTTGCACATTTATTTAAATATTATATTTATTTGTTGTACTTTCTTGGCATGGGACCGGTCAGGGCTTGGGCCCACTTACTTGGACTTGGGATCGGGCGTGGGCCCGGCTTGGGTTCGGGTGTGGGCCTGGCTTGGGTTTGGGCGTAGGCCCGGTTTGGATTCGACAATAGGGTCTGTTTGCTTTGGCTCGGGCCTACCTGGCCGCGATTTGATTTTGACTTTGATCTATGGTCAATGGGGTGTAAATCTTAATCCCAACATGTTGTAATTTGAAAACTGTATTTTGGTTAAGAATGTATATCTCGTTATTCAATACTCCTTACCCAATCATCAAATGATAAAGGCAAATGTTCATGACATAATTTTTGAAAATTTATATCCCACTTTATCAAATAAAGAGACAGATATAGCAATTTTTAAAATTTGCTGCATAATAACAGATATTCAAAAACCAAAAGTTTGCCGAAAGACAGAACCAGGTGATTTCCTCAATAGCAACAATTGCTCCGATATCTGATATTGATGATCAAATCACCTTTCCAATAATATAATCTTTCTCAGCATCTGTAACAACTTACAGATATGGGAAGTTAATCCGGTATCTATATATCTGGGAGTCATAATTAATTAGAAAACAGTTTTCGATTACAATCACATAGAAAATATGAAACATCAAAATATTTCAAAGGGTGGCCGGGTATTTCCAGTAATCCCTCTTTCACTGCCCAGAGTGATAACAGTAGTTGCATTTTCCTTTCCACTCACTTCGTCCTTTATTGTTGTCTCTCTTTCTTACCTTGTGTATACCGAACTTATGCTAGTTGGTTTTCTTATTTCCCTTCCTTTCAGCTCCAGCATTAGGATTGGAAAAAAACTATCCAACAAGCGTAACTGATATATTCTCCTTATTTAAGGAGCTCTCAAACTTGAGATAAGGTGGAGAGGAGAGACAAATGAATTTTATTATATACAATTCACTTTCTCCAAAACCTGTGGCCATCCTCAGCTGAAACAATTTCTTCGAGTTCGTATCTAACTATATGATTGCCTACCAAGCAATAAGGATCTCTGTATCAGATACAGAATGTTCTGGAGGAAGCAAAAGGGGAAGTGTGAGGGGTAAGGACATAGGCGACTATGTCGTGAAATAGGACAATCATGACATTCCAAAACTATTGATTGTAAAAGGGTTCGGTTAACTTGGTTTACGAGTTTTAGTTTAAGGTCGGTCTTAGGTCGCTGCCAGAGAGAGAAAAGAAATATTCGTCGTGCACTCTATCAAGATTAGATTGGTATATTTATCTAATATTCTATCAAGATTAGATTGATATATTTATCTAATCAGGATGGCTCCCACTGTTCCATCGAATTCTCCTTCAAACCCTAAAAGGTAAATTAGCCGGGATTATATCCCGAGAGTAATTATTTCTCACATTGAGAATTGGGACCCAACTATCATGGCGTGGTAATCTTGATTAAAAATCAATAAATTACCCCACTCCATAGAAGATATGCAATCTCATTGCAAGTTTCAACAGTTGAAACTCCCGATATGGTTTCTGACCCTAGGACTCTAGGACCTTGACTAGATGCCAACAAATTAAAAAGTCCTAGTCAAGTTCAACCCGTCATTTCATGATTGGTTTAGACCCATCTGTACAAACCCTTGACTAGAAGCCAACAAAGTTATATGACAGTCTTAACCAATCGCATCTCATGCCGTCATGAAGATATCACTTAGCTATCGTATACTGCGCTTTGACTAGAGGCTAACAAACGTAGCATGAATACTAAGTACTCTACTTCATGAAATGACAGAGGGCTGCGGCTGGTTTTGAAGAAAACCTTTAACGTAATGAACTTGATGTCATTGAAGGAACCAAGTGGTTTTGTAAATTTATAGTTACGTAGACTATTGCTTAAATACGGATTCCCCGTGAAGAGATCAGGGCTCTTACCTTATTGAATGAGGTTCAGGATATTCTTAACCAAATATCTCGATGCAACACAAAAATCTACGGCTATTCAATTTGCAAATTTATTGTAACACAATGTTTTGCCAACGAGATCACTCCATGTGAAGGGTTCTAGACTCTTTCATCGTCGAATGAGGTGCAGGATATTCCTAACCGAATATCTCTGTGCAAAGCAAAAGTGTAACACCCTAGTACGATCATATGATATTAATCAGTATTTTTTAAAATTATGTTTATTTATTATTTGGGTTGTGATTGGTTCGAATGATAGATGTGGTTATCCGACCTGACCCGCTTGCGTAAAATCCGTTATGGTGCTAGAATATCTTTTATTGATATTTATCCGTAGACTAAATCTTCATGAATCTTGAAATAACAGATATATAATATTTAAATTATATGTATATATTTTCTGGTAGCCATGCGTTAGGGATATTTTCATATATTAATTGTCAGCATATTTTATCCTATTTAAATATCTCATGATATTATATTGACAATTATTTATTGCGGATAAATTTTAAACATCCTAAGATATTGTTAAATTAAAATATTTTTTTCTAAATCATCAGATTTATGGCTTAAATGGGCTACATATGTGTAAATAATTTCTAGTGTTTTGAGATTTAGTGGAGGCGGTTTGGGGTTTGTAATATATTTTATAATATTATTAGTTATATACAAAACTATATATAATAATAATAATAATAATAAACATAGTATATTTATATTTTCCTATTTAAATTAAAAACTCTCTCTTCTCTCATTCTTTCTCCCTCTCCCCTCTCCGATCACCACGCCCCAACTCCTTCCGTCGAGCTGAGTATCAAAACTTGGATTTTTACATCGTATCATCTTGTTTTATCCATCTCCAAGGCAAGTATTCGACACATGCTTATACATGCTAGTTACGATGACGATTATGTATCGTAATTTTTATAATTACTATATCTCTTACATGGTGAACACATTAGTAATTATATGTTGTATATATGAAAATCGCATATATATTATACATTATGGTTACTGTGAATAACAAATTAATTATTATGAATATATATAGTTCAGGAAACAGTAGCGATTATATTAGATAGTTTAAATAATAAAATTATAGTTCACATATTTTGATGTTTAGGTTTGTAGTTAGTTCATATGAATTCCCTAATAATAATAAGTTTAATTAATTATATTTTATGTAGACAATATCTAATTAAAAATAATTAATTATCGTGACAAAAGATTATTTTTACTACAGTTAAAATAATATAATAACTTGTAACAGTTGATAAGATCACATTCGCTACTTTGTGACTATTTGGAAATAAATATTCAATACGCTAATCTCATTACCAGAAAATCTACATGATCTGTTTAACAGTACTATTCACTCATTTAATCATTGCCGTTATTTAATACCATTAACTAGTTTAACAATAATAGGTTTCACCAATAAGGATAAGTTAATTTGTAATAGATAAGTCCAATTAATATAGTTTAGTTTATATAATAATACTTGATAATCTTGATAACATTATTTAAAATAGGGTCATACTAATTTATTGCACAAGTAATAGTTGATACATCATTTTCATCATATCATGTATCGTATATCGTATTTAGATAACTGTTACAACTATAATCCTGCTATTCATCATGACTTGCTGTGTGATATTATTATAATATAAACACTTTACCTATTTTAATACACTATCCCTGACATGCTTGTAACCTACCATCTTGTTACCGTTATTGCTATAGCTATATTGTCTATACCTGTTATCTGTATTAGTTACCGATGCCAACAATATTGAATTGTTATCCTGATTGACCTTACTTGTCTTGCTAGACAAGATCTGTATATGATTGTCCCGGTATTGGCATTAGATAGACATTCTATTGATACTTTACTTGAACATAAAACCTGGGAAAAAGGGAAAATCAAGACTGTAACCAAAACGTAACTCAAGATGATATTATTGTTGCCGTGATTTCGGGAATGTACGGAATAACCATTGTTTATTGTGCTTTGGTCCCGTGGGGAATGAACGGGATATATACTGTTGAGTTACGATGAGAATTATATTAACCGGTTTCAAATACCCGTAGGATAGTAAACCTAGAAACACAGACTCTAGGATACGCGTGACATATTTGAATACTTATAGCCTGCTGTTATAACACTTGTGGTTGTTTGTTTATACTCATACTTTAGTTTACATGCGAGATCCTGTTGCAACGACCCTAGTATTACTATACCTTCGTGTTTTCTTTCTTTAGTAAAATATTGTATTTATTTATTCGTAGTATTTTTCCTTAAATTTTGTTTTCTATTAAATATAATATTTTATTATTCTATCTATTTTTCCCAAACTCATTTCTTTAAACTAAATCTTAAGCTATTTCAAATTAAACGCAATACCTAACCCAACACATAACCTAAATCCAATCTCATTTTCATTTTCTTTTATAAAACTATGAGCCCAAAAACCCACTTTCTTTTCAAGCAACAGTATATATTTAATTCTAATTAGATATGTGCATGAACAACCTTGTAGCACATTGGTTAAATCCTTGCATTATTATTCCATAAGTCATATGTTCAAATCTCCATTCTTGAATTTATTTTTCTTATTAATTTTTATTCTTCTCATAACCTACAAATGAGACCTTTCATTTCATGTTCTTTTTAACTCCCAAAATAATTAGAATGGTTATGAGCCATAATTTATTAGAATTATGGTGTCCATAAATTTTTTTATATCTCACTCCTCTTTTTTATCATCATCACACATTTCTATCATTTTACATATCTCTCTTCTTCTAGAATCCCCGAAAAAGAACATGAAGAAATTCTCAAGAAAGTCTCGCTAAAAACGCGAGGCTATCGGCAGATAGACAAGCCCGGTAACAATACCGGCTTGTGTATGTAAGTCCCTTCTCTCTTTCTCTCTCTCCATCTCCTTCTCTCTATTTTTCTCTTGTCATATTTCTATAAAAAAACTTTCCTTATCATACCATAGTCCCTAAATAATTAATTAAATGGATACATATATAAATAATGAACATACAAACATACACATATATATATATAGTTTGTAAAGTCTTTTTCATTACTCTCAATCCATATGTTAAGATTTCATGGTGACAAATTAGAATTGCATCGTTTGTTGTTGTATTTTAAATTACTTTATTTAAATTTTGTATAAAAAAAAAATGAAGTTACGAATAAATACCATGGTTTTCTCAGTTCTCATATATGACATATCAATACCTTTACTTTTAAAATAATTTCTAGAAATTAATTTTTACTTCTGGAAATTTCAGGAAATTAACATATGATAGAATATATTTTTCTGTACACACTGTAAAAATTTTAGATCGAACCATACAACGGTTTAGGAATTACATGGTTTTTATTCATTGTTCGTAAAACAGAAAACCGCATTTATCGGTTGATTTCTTAGACACATAACTTGGTCTACTTATATCCAAATTGAGCAAACACAAGTGTTTTGTATATCTACATCGAATGATCTAGATTTTCTTACTTTTATGTTTTTACTGAAAACCGACGTAAAATATACAAAACTGCGTTACAATATTAAGCGACGAATCTGGATAGAATCTGTCCTGATTCGCACACTGTTTTTAAATTGGACATAACTCGAACACCCGATGTCCGTTTGTGACAAACTTTAGATGTGTAGATGCAAAATTGACAGAACGATAATTTCCTGTATATTATATTACTTAGAAACGCATGAAACAACCTTATATAGGTTTTGCAATATAACATATAGTTGATGTCCAGAAATGATTATAACTAAATATTCAAAAATCCAAATCACGCGAATTTTGGTGTTTTGGATAAGTACATCGAAAGACATACAATTTTTTAATAAATTTTGTAACCTGAAACCCGATAGAAATTAACTCAAACTGCATTTTAAAAATGTATGACGGTGCTGAACAGATTCTGATCTGTTTTGCGCGACGGTACGAAAATATGTATATCTTCCAAACCGGTAGTCGTATTTAGGCGATACTGGAACTCACGTGTGCATAACACTTAAGGCTATGTTTTCGTTTATATTATGTTTTCAAATGACTTAATTAACTAGTCGTACATATCACATATTTACAATATTGTTTTTGGACGTTTCTTGTATACTTATCTCATATCATATTCTATGATTACTTATTTATTTTTATCTATATGACTTGTGATTTAACCATTGCATGCTAGAATTGAATTGATCTTGATCTGACTCAATCATGAATACTTGAAACCGATATGTATACTTGAACCAACTTGACTCGAACCATAAATACAATTGGCATGACTTGCACTTAACATGACTACATGAACTCAATCTTGAAAACTTGATATCATACATCACCTTTTGTATTCATGGATTCGATCAAGACTCATAACATTAATCATAAACTAATAAACACGGGGTGTTGGGGTAGTTTGAGTATGAATCCAATGGAATCTCATTAGTCCCATTAATACAAATCATGTTGCTGTGGTACCAGGCTGAAACGGTACAAATCATGTTACTGTGGTACCAGGCTGAAACGGTACAAATCACGAATTCACGAATGAGGACCTGTGTTTCCAAGCCCCTGGATGATAGCCTGTTGGGTTTGGAATACTTCAATAACAATTGAAGTCCCACTATTTTGGGCTTGTGATTCCTTGTCCCTGCACGATAGACTTGGGTTCGAGAATACTCTTGAGATTGGTTGACATTCACAATTGAACTCACGTTGGTTAATTTTACCCTTTTAGAGACCTTTTAGAACACTTACATTCACTTCATATTCACTATACCTACACTCTACAGCCATGCTATACTTGTTCGCTATGCTCGTGTTACATGTCCATGCTGATATAGTTGTCATATACATTACCAAACTTGTTCACATATTACAATTTCCATTTATACTATATTACATGTCATTTTGCACTCAATTTATATATTACACATCTCTATTGGGACTTACCGAGCGCTAGTTCGCTGACGGGTATTCCACCCATCTTTCTTTCTTTCTTGGAATGTTCGTCAGGTGGTATTGAGACAAAGGAGATAGAAGCAGTCGGAGAGGAGTACAACTGGTTCACATCACAACCAGACGACTAGTTTCATTGAGCTTTTCATTTCATTTCAGCTTATTTATGTATGCCTCCTTGTTAAGAGTTATCATGTTATTGTATCTTGTATTCAGATATTTTGTCAATTGTGGATCTTGAATGTAATAAATTAAAGTTGGATTTCATTCTTTTGTTTATTCTTATTAGTTTATGTTGCTTATAGACGCTTAGTGTATTTATTTCGAGGAAGGACCTTCTCTGAATAAATACGTCGCGGGCTTGTCATGTGCCGATACCACTCTTTTGAGAAGCGGGACGTGACACCTGTATAGTACACTGTTCGGTTTATTATTATTATCATGATGTTTATGACGCACTAACGTATGGGTTTTGCATGGCCCAGATACTTGATTTTAGCACATGAGAATCATGAGTATTTCGACAGAATGCCGAACAGTAAGAACCATTCTACTGATATAGTTCTTATTTATGGTTTAGGTATTCTCTTATTTTCTTAGATCTTTACTGCTTCTGCTATCGTTTCCTGTTATAGTTTGTGGTTATTTGGACATGTTTAGAGATAGATAGTTATAATACTGTTCTTGATTACTGATTGACAACCATAATGTGACTATGGGAGGATATTTCCTTACCATAAGTAGTATGGTTGGTTTTGTCACGTTCCGAATTGACGTATTTTGGGAAGCGGGGCATGACAAAAAGATTCGACTATAACACCACAATATCTGATATTTGGTTTCTACAACGTGTTTTAGGTTTATTATCGCTACATTAATCCAAATCAATGTAATCCTATCAAATAGATAATCGTATTACCTAGAATCTTCTCATACAATCACAGAAAAACATAAAAAATAAATAGAATGCACATATATGCCATCCGCATTTGCCATGGGCCCCGGGTCATTACCGTAAGGTTACTTAACTTACGATAGGACGGGGGCAGGGCTAGCACGGGTGCAAAACGTATATAGCATTTATTTATATATCGCATATATATATATCATATATATCACTATATATATCATCGCAGGCAGATAATCAACATTACAGACAAGCGATAAATATCATCACAGGTAGGTAATCACATCATAAGTAAGTAATGAACATCATATAATAGGAATGATCGGATCATCTAGGAATTCCACGTTTCGTTCGAGCCATAAACGAAACGCGGCATTTCCCGGTCGCGTGAATAGCCCATGCACAGCCAAAAGCGGACCCCTACGAGTGCGGCAAGCTATCAAGCAACCCAAGAAACGAGGCAACCCAACATCATCATCATAAGGGGTCATCCGACACTTTCTCGAATCCGGTGACTTGAGCACTCCTCCGTGGGTCTATCCTATACCCCCTACAAGCGCGGTACACAACTCGCCAATCCTAGACTCGAGTGACTCGATCCCAACTCCTTGAGATGGCCACCAGCTGCAATCTAGAACCCGGCTATTCGTGCGCTTCTCTACGGGATAAGACTATAACCTGTATTATACAACGGCGACAACGATCGCAACCTGATCGTGCCCCGATAAATAATAATACATCAAGTGGTGACTACGACCGCATGTGAACCGCTAAGTCCCCAAACAAAGAATATACATATAGCAGAAACGGCGGCCACAAGTTGGAGCTTGTCCTGAACAAATGAATATACAAGATGGCTACAAGCATGAATGGAAATAACACTCATCGCAACATCACCCTTCCACATGGGGGCTATTCATTTCGTGATAATCCAGACACATTCCATACATACCAACATCTCAGACTCACTTCTGCAACTCCGTCGAATTGATCACTTATCAACTCGTCGATGTTGCACACTACATATCGCTATATGTCATAAAACTAACCTGATCGAACACTTCATAGAGTTAATTTGAAACCATGGCAAACTATTTCAAAACCCACGAGTTCGATAACTTGAAATTCTAAAAACCAAATTCCAAGATTAGCCAAACACCAAAAATCGCCACATTTCTTGAAAATTTTGAATCCCATAGGACTTGAGACCCCGTGTGGACCTCGGCCACGACCCGGGGGGCCCTTAGGGTCTGTATGTGGTCCCTCCAATCCATGGCCACAAAATTGTGGCCATGGGTTGGCTGCTGGACAACGAGCACCCTTATTGGTGTTCAATGTCCAGCCCCACACCGAGACCGCTTTATGGTGATCTCGGATGTGGGTCACACCCAGGCCCCTGGGGACAACCATGGGGTCACCCTCGAGCCCTCACAGGGCTCTCGGTCCGAACCGAGAGCCCCGGACACGAGAAAACCATGAAATAGTCGCTGTTTTTTGCAGTTTTTAAAAATTGTTTTTACGAAAAATGGTTTCATGAATTAATTTGCCGCAAAATGCAATTAGCTGTAAATGATCGGCTCTGATACCATGTAAGTATGCGGTGCAATGGTCGCAACAATTGCGGACCAAGCGGAAGCAAAAAATCAAAATTTTCAAGTAAAGGCATGCACCGATTACTATTAAGATCAACATTTACAAGTAATTTCAAAAAGAAAATAGAGCAAAGTCTAAAGGCTACAGCCTTTGTTACATGTTAGCCATCTCTCCTTAGACTCCGGCTGGTCTTTATGAAGTCCGGAATAAGCTTGCTTGATGATCTCCTTATCGAAGATGATCCACCTTGAGATAACTCCAACACAAGTTTTAGCTTCAAATTGATCTCATCAAAATGTAGTAACCCACTAATTAAACTTACTAAGGGTGATTAGTAGAAGATGTAGAATAATTAGCTTACTTAATTTTTCTCTTTTCTTTTTCCACTTTCTTACTTGAAGAAAATCAAGAGAAATAGCCATGGGGGATCAGTGTATGAAGAAGATGAGAATGGCTTAAGATAAGAACAAAAAATCAAATGAGTTATCAAAAGTGAATCATCAAAGAAAACTCTACAACCATATTAAAAATATGACTCATTCTCTTTTGTTTGAAATTAAATAAAAGAATAAATATGTTCTCATTTAATCCATACAAGTCTTATACACCCATCTCAAATGTATCAATATACATGTCACAATATTTATATCAAATATAAATATTAATAAAGAGAAGAAAATAACAAAGTGAGCATGATATTAGTTAATACATAAATATATATTTAATTATTAAATCAACACTTGATTTAATAATCCGGTTATATCATATATATACCGACTAATATCAATAAACACCTGATTAAAATACGTGTATCAAATACACGTGTTTAATCGAACTCCTGCACGAATCCCTATACGTGCCCTACATCATTTCGCATATGTTGGGAAATCTCTGTGTGGGACTCTAAAGACTCGACAATATGCTGGCAGTAGGTTAGGATCATATACATAACCCACAAGCACGTCAGCGGTACTAGCTACACGTAGCGGCTATCCAGGTATTGATCAAAAGAAGGTCAATGAGCAAGCCCATCCGAACCCTGCAAAGTCTATCAGTAACATTACCGTACAGTCCAGTCTTTTCGTCTAAAAGTATTGCATATCGGGTCTAGGGTTTGGAATCTGTCAGACCCCAATAACTCGATAAGTTGTGCGACAGAGGACTCATAACCAACCGGTGATACAACTGATAACACTTATTAGTTTATCTCCACTACGATGGCCATCGACTTGTGGTTGTAGTCATGTCCTGCACAGCGCGACATCAACTCCCTATACTCGGAGAGACGAATCCCCTCGACTACTTACTGCCTCCACATGCTTCGGGATTATACCAAACTAAAACCTGTTTGCACGACTCCTTTGAGCCGTGGTAGGGTAGAAGTCTAAATATAGTGGGAACACACATGAGACACTATGGCGATTTTAGGTCCTAAGGACTTCCTTGTACCCATGTCACCAGAGAACTTCTATCTGACATTAGTATATCACCAATTAGGAGTTCTTAGTGAGTCCGTCTAGTGTAACTCAACCAATGAGCACCTGTATATAATTCTTGATATCAAACACCAATAGCTGCAAGATCAGCTATCGCTCTCCAACCGGGTCAGAAAACGTACACACTGGTCTAAACTGGAGTACCGATGCCCGGTCTCGATACTCCTGCAGCTAGGGACATTTAAGAATGTGCTTATTAACTACCCAAACCCTACTAGTATGATCTCCATCATTATCCTGGTAGTCAAGTAAAATCCTATGGTTTTATTTTATATCTAAATGATACGTAATAATGAATAAAACGCATCACATGAAAGATAAGGATAAACCGATAGCAAACTATCATTTCGAGTAAGATTGCTCTCTCGTATAGGTCATCTTTTAATTACAATAATTGACTTGAGGGCACTTACATCCAACAAATGTAACTATTGATCTTGAAAATGGTAGAAGCAAAACCCTAGCAAATGCTTGGGATAATCCACAAACTGCAATTACCGAAGCGTGCTTTGAGTTTGTCTGGATTCTGCTTTTAAACAGAAACCGGATAACTCCATACCTTAACAAGCTCAAGATATGCAAACAATCTATATCCATATAAAAACAAAGGCACTGATTTAGATGGAACCAGATTCAAAAGCCATACAACTGTTTTCAATGCATATCACCTAAATAGAAAAAGTCCAATACAACATTACCTATCAAGAAGTGCACCCACGGATGAGTAACTTATGAAAGAAACAAGTTCTCCATATTACTATGATGGAATGCCTAGCATAATTATCTACATCTTCGATCACCTCGAAGAATCCTGATACTTCCAACGTATGGTTTTCTACTTTATTCTTATACCTATAAACTTCTTAAAATCTTTGGACACTGCATTACAACAAATGCGTGTCTAAAAACAGAGAACTCATAGGTAAACTGAATGAAGTAAGATTACTGACCTTTATCCTGAAGGACACTGGACAAAATACATTTTCATGTATAAGTCCCAAGAGTACACTGACTCAAATTTCGTGTGTTGTAAGTTGAAAACTGTATTTTGGTCAAGAATATCTTACACCGTTATTCATTGCACTTTACCTTATCCTCAACTGATAAAGGTAAATGTTTAGAACACAATTTTCAAAATTTATATCTCACTTTATGGAAAAAAAAATACATGTATTTCATTTTAAAAATTGGTGCATAACAACGATTATTCAAAACTAAATATATGCCGTTAGGCAAAACTATGTGATTTAATCCAATGTCACCAATTGCTACAAATTCCGATATTAAGGATCAAATCGTCTATTTCCCAATATTCTATTCCCACTCAGCATCTGTAACGCCGTACAGATGTGAGATCCAAATCCAGTATATATATACTCTGGAGTCAGAATTAATTAGGAAAAACATTTCTCAGAAACAACCACACAGAAAAACTGAAACATGAAAATGTTTCTAGGGGTGGCTGGGTATTCCTAATAATGCCTCTTCCACTGTTCAGATTCATGACAATAGCCGCAATTTCCTTTACCTTCACTTCAATTCTTTTATTTGTCTCTACATATTACCTTCTGTATACCGCACTTAGGCTAATTGGTTTTCTTCCTTCCCTACCTTTCGGCACCAGCCTAAGGTTTGGAAGAAGATTATCCAATAAATTTAATAGGTGTACTCTCCTAATACAAGGAGCTCTCGCAATCTGAGAGAAGCTAAAGGGAAGAGATAACCGAATAAATCCTATTCAATTTCTCCAGAACCAGTGGTCATTCTCGACTGAAATAATTTCTTTGAGTTCATATGTAACTATACGATGGTCTTTATAAGCAATATGGATCATTGCAGTGATACGGAGTGTTCTGTAGAAAAGCAAAGGGAAAGTAGGAGTAGCAGGGAGATATGCGACTTTATAGTGAATCATGAAAATCCAAAACCAAAGTGTGTAAGAAGGTTCGGTCAACTTGGTTAAAGAGTTTTAGTTTAAGGTAAGTCATGGGTCGTTGTAACCAGAGAGAGAGAGAAAAACACTCGGTGTGCACTCTATCAAGATTAGATTGGTTATCACTTTATCTAATCAGGATGGCTCCCACTGTATCCTCGAATTCTCCTTCAAACCCTAAAAGGAGAACTAGTCGAGATTATATATATCTTACAAGTTCGCTAACCGTTCAGCCATGCCAGTGTTGGAACTTCGAGAGAGGTCACTCGTGCTTTCGCACAGACCCAATTAAATAACCCCGTTTTCACAGAGGTGTAACCCCATTAACATTCTCTAGATACCTAATAGGCTAGCTAATTGCAAAGTGAAAATCTTCCAAGGAGTAATACCCACTCATCAGTAAGAATCAGGACCCAACTATCAATGTGTGATAACTTTGACGGAAGCCGACTAAAATTACCACACTCCAGAAGGTATGCGCAAACTTGACAAGTTTCCCTTATATTTGAAACTCCCGATATAGTATTTTCCTCCAGATAACTTCACGGCCTTGATAGAGACCAACGTGCCATAAGTCGCTAGTCAAGTTCAACCTGTCATTATCCATGATTGATTTAAACCCACCCGCACAAGCTCTTGATAGAGACCAACGTGACTATGCGGCTGTCCTAAATAATCGCATATCCATACTACAGACAGGCATCGCCTAGCTACCATACACTATGCCTTGATAGAGACCATTGTACATAGCACAAATACTATGAGCTACTTATCTGAAATGACGGAGGGCTACGGCTGGTTTTTGGCGAAAAACCTTTAACGTAATGAACTTAATATCGTTGAAGGAACTTGAGTGGCTTTGAAATGGAGTGGTTTAGGCTCCGCTTTTAAAACTAGTAACATAAAGTTTTGCTTAAGAGCGAACTCCTCGTGAAGGGATCAAGGCTCTTTCCTCATAGAATGAGGTGCAGCATATTCCTACCTGAATACCTCTATGCTGTAACGTTTTAAAAATCGTTTAGGATAATTATAGATTAATTAGCGGTATAACATGCGTTTTTCAATAAAACCTAGCTAATAATTATTTCCACATAGGTATAAATATACTAGTTCACTTATGTAATTACTTATTAATTATGTATTTAATTAGTTATTTATTTAATTATTTATTTGTTTAATTATTTATTTATTTATTTATTTATTAAAAATTATATTTTAAATACACTTACACACTAATCTAGTATTAACAATAGGTTAGTATAGGTTAAAGTAAGTTTATACAACCATGACATATTTTACAAATGGTTAAGTCTTTTTAACATTGATTGTTCTAGATTATTGAGAAGAAGAAAAAAGAGGCATGGTGCATTAAATGTGAGGTGAGGAGTGTGTCATGGCTTGGGGTGCTCTTTCTCTCTCACTCTCTAGATATTTCTTTATCTCTTCTTCTCTTCTTCTTCTCTCTTCTTAGAAAAAAACCCTTCTCTACCTCACTTAAAACCCTACCCAAATCACCATAAATCTTTCATTAAACCTTTCCAAAATCTTAATCCAAACCTCTTCAAGAGTTTCCTTCAAGCAAGTTTTCATTTTGGTGATAAATCTTATCAAGTTAGGGTCTTCGTCATCTCTTGGTAAGGTATGAGCCTAATTTACTTCATGTTTTGCTAATCTCTTGTCATAATTGTTCTTAATTAGGTTTTAGGGTAGTGATTAAAGCAAATCTTAAGTTTCAAGAGAAGGTTAAGTCAAGTTTAGGGTTTTAATAACTTCTAGGGTAATCATGACTCATATTAGGGTAGTTAAGAGTAGTTTAGTGTCTAATGGTCTTGTTAAACCACCAAGTTTGCACTAAAACACCTTAATGTTTTAAATTAGTGTTAATTACCGTTTTTAGTTAAAGGTTATGGTTCTTACGAATCTGCTATCAACCCAGAAGTTTTTTTGAGAAGTTGCAATTACTGTAAGATAGTTATAAGACTAGGAATATACCCTCGAAGCCCGATCCCCTACCCCTATCTTGAGGCCGTAGATTTAACACTTCTGGCAGCAAATTGCGGCTAGGTGAGGGAGCTGAGTCATGGGGTTTTGTGGGGAGCTCTATTCTACACTATTTGGGTCTCTGATGTGTGCAACTTTCTCTAGTTGCACCCCTATCAAAATCTGGAACCATTTTACCTTAATTAGGCGTTTTGTTAATGCACGATACGAACGCTTCGATTATAGTTCTGGCGTTTTCTTTAGAAAACAGCCCTTAGGGGTGGTCTTAGAAGTTGTTGCACACGTTTAGCGCACCTAGTTTACACGTGGTTAACTCGTGAGAGTTAGATCGCTTGTATATTATTTGATTTCGCGTTATACCGGATTTCTAGCCTCATGTGCTAAGTTTGTGCGGTTCTAGGATCGGTTGCGGAGACGTCGGACACGACAAGGAAAGGAAAGGCGGTGGTCGGATTCGATTAGCCGAGGCATTCTGGTGAGTAGATTTAACATCTATGGAAGAATCGTTTGAATGGTGTAAAGCGTCCGATAGTTAGAATCTAATTACAAATCTTGTATCCATATGCTTATACCATAACCATGTTGCATACGCATCATCATGCATATTGATATTATCACCCTAGGACACTTGCACCATTACCAATGGTTCATGTCGCACGTGCATTATCCTATATGTACACACACGCTATTGGTAATTGCTATGTCACGTACACTATAGAATTTACTTGATGACTTACATGTTTGCATTTGCATCATTATGACATATAATCTTCCGGTCATTCATCTAGTTGTATCATATTGATATCATGGACATTCGCCATCATCGGCATATTCATGTATTATGATTTTCTTGGAGATTTCCGTTTTCATGAGATTTCTGGATTTGAGGAACCGCAAGTGAATTTTATAAACTTATGATCATTTTAAAAGGAAAAATGTGGTTTCTCGTGATATGATGTGTGGCATCCACTATGAGTTTTCTCGGTTCTGGAGTTATGTATATACCCGATTCGAAGAGAAAAAAGGCACCGTCTGCGGGTACATGGTGGGCCCGGTGAGATACCCCGAGGCAGGAAGGTCGTATAGAGAGACGTTGAGCCTGGCAGGGGAACAATACCTACCGGTGATTGTTGGCCCAGCGGATATACGGAGAATACCGAGTGGAGTCGTGTGATTCAGATAGATTGAGGGCCGATCTGAGTGACGGCACCCGAGATATCGAGATATTAAGTGTCGATACTTGACACGGGATTATGTTGTTTCTATTGATGATACTTTGGTTTTACCATACCCAAAATCTATTTAAGATAAAACTCAGTTTTCTCATAGCAGATGTACCCAGATTTCATACTTGATCACTTATTCATGTCGCATTTATACTAGTACATCGCATCATAGTTCAAACTTAGGATCTGACGCATTTACGTGCATACTTGCGATTGTCTCATATGATGTTATTTACTACTCACGAGTTGGCAACTCACCCCCGTTGTGCCACAGTGTCTTGCAGGACCGACCCGTCAGCATAGTCACGGCAGGCACTACTACTTCTTCTGCTATTTCTTTTGCTTCGACTTTTGGGCGCAATACTTGTAGGTAGGTTTGTGAGGATATTCTTTTGTCTTCCGCCGTGTATATTTACTTTTGTATCTAGTATACTCCATCTACCACTTGTATATTTGACCTGGAGACGAGACGGTGAGACTTTTATTATATTGATATCTGGTGTCGAGCTCGTGTGAGCCGACTTTTATGTTTTCTTGTGGGCGATGTTTTCTTTTCTTGCTTCTTTATCGTTGGCACTATTATGATATATTCTTGCCTGTGTTTGTGTTCCGCCAATTCAACGAAGAGCTAGCTCCCACTTGGGGATACCTATTATGATTGCTTATATATAATCATGTTATGTATCGGTTTTGGGATCAGTTTTTACAAAGGAGATGCTGCCGAAATTTTTATAAAACTTGAGCCTTTAAAAAATTTTCGATGCAACTCTTGCATGTTTAAATTAACCTTTTAAACAAGTATTTTATCACTCTATTTTATTTCACGGTTTATATTTCTTGGATTTTTGGCTTACTTGAATTACGTTACGTCTTTAGACGTTGCATGATTTAAGTGCCAGTCACGCTCCACCTTCGGCTCGTGACATATGCAAAGCAAAAGAATACGACCATGGTTTTGAAGAAAACCGAATAGTTTTAAAATTTAGTTTCGACAACATCAATTAGGTTTGTTTTCTTTGCATTAAACATATAATGCAGTCCCATCAAATTAAGTTTCTAAACCACACCAAAAACAACCAAAATAACATGCTTTTATATGCCATCCGCATTTGCCACGGGGTCCCGGGTGTTCACCGCCGGAAACCGGGAAGACGGATGTCTTGCCTGAATCTATGGGCAGATGCTAATTGGTGCTATCCGTCAACCTCTCCGAAGATGCCAAGTTGATTTATGACACCATGTATCGAAGGTTTAAACGGATGCGGCCGATATAGCAGACTTCGTCAGATTCCCCCTCATTTGAGGGGTTTTTGATTGTGGGGACGCTCTTCCCTGCAGGCGCAAGCCCCTGCAGTTAATTATGCTACCGTATCACGGTAACCACTTTCTCCTTCTCCAGATGGTCACTTCGTGTCGCGGGTGTTTATTTTGTTTTTTGGTTGCCCGTGAATTGTATACGGAGACTAATTTATATTGTCGCCCGTGGGGTGTGGATTAGTCCAAATCCGTATCTTCTTAGATTTGGGTTTGGGGGTTTGGTTTAAGGATACGTTAGTCTCGTTTGAGACTAAGATCAACTTAAACGTTTGTTAAGGATACGTTAGTCTAATTTCTAGACTAAGATCCACTTAACGGGATCATTTAGATCTAACAAGAGACCATTTGGACTCTATTGTTTAGTTTAGGGACATCGCGGTCTATTAGTTTAAAGACATTACGGTCCAAGGTTAGTTTAAGGACATTACGGTCCATCAGTAGTTTAAGGACATCTCGGTCCACATTAAAGATATCATAGTCCATGAGTTTAAGGACTCCACAGTCCGGTTTAGAGACATCGTAGTCTATAAGGTTTAAGGACATCGTAGTCCATGAGTTTAAGGACCTCACAGTCCGGTTTAGAGACATCGTAGTCTATAAGGTTTAAGGACATCGTAGTCCATGAGTTTAAGGATCCCACGGTCCGTAGAAATGTGTGGTTGTCGGGACCCGTCACCTCTCTGAAGACGTTGAAGGATTACAACAACAGATATCAGAGGAGTAAAGAGATGTACTCTCGAACCGGTGTGAGTTGGTTGAAAGATCTGTAGCCCAGTTTGGGACTGAGATCTGTTGAATATTCGTGAGTAGATGGGCTCAATTCAATATAAGTTGAGGACTTATGTCCAGAATTGGGCTAAGTCCAATTAAAATGTTTAACATTTTATTGTTCTGGGCTGTTGAACATTCGTTTGGGCTTGGCCCTTTTAATAATGCTGAGCATTAGATACTGGCATTTTTGTCTTGTATTGAATGCAGAGCATTCATCAGAACAATGTGTGTTCTGACAGTGCGCCACGTGGCGCGTCAGGCGCTTTACGCCAATTAGAGAGTGCATTGCGCTTCTGTCGGGTAGCACACACGAAAAGGACACGTGTCGCGCTTAGCGCTAAGCGCTAGTTTATTAGCGCATTGCGCTTTCAATTTATGAGCGCTTTGCGCTGATTTAATGGCGCACCAGTGAGTGACACGTGGCGCGCTTTGGCGCTGAGCGCCTGTCCAATAAGCGCAAAAGCGCAGTTCATGAGTGCAAGGCACTTTTCAGTAGCGCAAAACGCATTTGATCAAATTTATAATCAGAGAACAAGTTTATGTTCTCCCTTTAAAGGAGGCTTTGCATCAAGGTTCAAGAACAGAAGTTCTTATTTATAAAAAGGCACTGTCTCTGTAGATCAATGATCTGTAAATGAAGTGAATACATCTTTTTTAGTTTTTACAATAAGATCTCTGATCTCATTTTTATCAAAAGGCCTTGGTCTTTTGTAGATCTATGATCTTATTTAAAAGATAATTCTTCTTTTATGAGATGATTTCATCTCTGTATTCAAGAATCATGTTCTTTACCTTGAAGGAAATGATCTTCTTTCACCAAAAGCTTGATTTTCTTTCTCTTTGAGTTTTTCTCAAAGTTTGCAGGGGGGTTTCTCTCTATCTGTTTTTCTGTATATCTTTTAGACTTGAAGTCTAGGGGCTTTTTTATAGGGCAAATTGATTTGTTAAATCAGATAAAGAGATCTTTCTCTGATTGATTTGGGGATGTTTCCCTACCGTTAGATCTTTGATCCTAAGACTTCTGTTTTACAGAAGACAATCTTCTTGATTTTAACAAGATTGGAAAGAACTTTCCATAACAGAATTTTAATTCTGATTAATTAATAATTTATTATTATTAGATATTTTGATCTAACGGTGGGGAATTTTTAATTCCAGCGCTGACGCACCTTGCGCTAGCGCACCTACGTTCGACACGTGGCGCAGAGCGCAGTGCAACTGCGCTAGCGCATCCGTGTTTGACACGTGGCGCGCAGCCCGGCACAACTGTGCTAGCGCATCCGTGTTTGACACGTGGCGCGCAGCGCAGAACACTGGATCTGAAGCGTTGCTTCAACTTTTGAGTTTTTAATTTCAAAACAGAGCTTTGCTCTGATTGGGGGTGTGCTGCCTAGGGCGCAGCGCACCTGGCGCTAGCGCATCCGTGTTTGACACGTGGCACGCAGCGCACCTAGCGCTGAATCTGAAGCGTTGCTTCAATTTTTGAATTTTGAATTTCAAAACAGAGTTTTGCTCTGATTGGGGGAAACAAATGCCCCTCCACCGTTGCGCTTACGTGGCCCATACGTGAGCGCAGCGGTGGCAACATCTGAGCCCTTGGATCAATTCAGAAGTTGAAGAGGCGGCTTAACGCCTATAAATAGGACCTTTAGTCCTCAGATGATTATCATCTTCTTTCTTGAGAATTTTTATTCAGAGCATTACTCTTCAGCTTAAGAACTTTTCAAGAGTCAGAACTCTATCAAAACTTAGGTAAAGTTTAAAACTTTTAATAAATTAGGGTTTTACCCATTAACAGAGCCTTGCTCTTCATAGATCTTTGATCTAAAGAAAACCCATTTAGGGTTTCATTAACAGAGCTTTGCTCTCCTGAACCCATAGATCTAAAGAGATCTTTTCTTGGGGTTTCTTAGCCCATGAATCAAAGCTCTGCTCTTTGATAATATGTAGATTTCTTGATCTTTGATGAAGAACTCTTAAAAGTTTTTTCATGGATCTTGAAGATCCCAAAATTTTTAATTCATAAAAAATTAATTTTAATTAATTCTTGATGGATTTTTCCATCATCATTACAGAGCCAGGCTCTTTAAGGAATTTTATTCCTTCATGATCAGAGTTTGACAAATGTCACTCTGTCATAGAGCTTTACTCTCAAAGGGAGATTTTCTCCTTTTCCCGAGGGATTTCTCATTCAATGAGAACTTTCTTGAGGATTTCCTCATTAATTAACAGTCTCATCTAATAATGAGGCTGTTTTATTAATTATCAATTGATGAATTGTCATCTAGATTTTGTGGGTCCCCCTTTGGTCCCCTTTCTACTGCATTGCAGTGTGGTGCAATTTTTAAAGTACCGAGTGTCAGAAAATTGAATTATAGAACTAACAATTGACTTCTGTCCCCCCTTTTCTTGCAGGCGACATGTCTTTCGATGCCATGTTTCCATTCGTCCGTTCAGAGGGAGGATTTCCTGAGGCACCTGTAGACCGGGAGGTTCACGCGCTCATCAAAGACCGTGACCCGGAACACAAAAATCTCCACTTGTGGGGTAGATGGTATGACCAGATTATCAAAGGTCATCAAAGCTTCTCTTGTGCGACGCCGTCGGAGCCGATCTCGGCGATTTCGTATGCAGATGCACCCCCGGTGAACTATGTTGTGGAGGTTGTCAATTGGACTTAGGAGGGTCTTCTTCAACCTTCGATTGCCGCCATACCCATGCAGCTGCCGACGGCTTTGGATACCCTGGGGCGGCGCATATGCCAGGACGAGTCGCGCCCTTGGGGACAACCCTACAACATCGGGCTAACTCCCCGTCATCCGGCCGGGTATTTGTAGTGGGCCAGGTACATTTTGTCAGCGAAGAAAACGCAGCTGTTGAAGCTCGGCCTATACCCTGCGGTTTATTCTTCGTTGTTCCACTATTCGGCTCCTCCCACATAGTGGATTAAAGCGTTCTTGGAGCAGTGGAACATCCCAACCCATACTTTCCTTCTACTGGACAGAGAAGTCTCTATCTCTTTGGAAGAATTTGCTGAGGTTTCCGGTCTACCGGTTAGGGGAGAGCACTAGGAGGAGCTGCTTCCTCCGGATGAATACGTTTTTGCCACCAAGCCGGTGGTGATGGGCCTCACGCCGGAGAACGCCATTCAGCACCAGTTCCCTAGTCTGATAAAGGTGTTGAACATGTACGAGAGCCTCTTCTTGGAATCCGGAGGTCGGGGGGTCAATTTTGCAGACTTCATTGCCCGGTTTCTTCGTCCAGAGATTTTGTCGCAACGAGACGACAAGTTTGCCAAGCTCGATGATCCCTTCGGCTTTGGCTTGGACCGTCGACCAGTACTGGAAGATGATCAGAAGGGCTTTTTTCTTCCTGATGCTGCGACCATCCCTCTGTCAGAAATCGCCGCTCCAGGCATTGACGAGGAGGCTTTCTTTCTTGGGTTTCTTAGGCTATGGTTGTGCTGGTTCGCGCTCCCTATGCATCCTCGTTACATGAGGCCTTCCGTCTTCTACCCCGCGCATCGCATGGTGGCTGGAATACAAGTGGCCATCGGGATCGCCAGGTTAGCCCATTTATACCATGGTCTTAGCGCGGCAGCGGATACTGTTGGATATAGTGCCCTCGAAGTCAATTATTGGATCGCCGGTACGTGATTGCAATGATTAAGGGAGGACCTATACTGGTAGGACAGTCTTACTCGAGATGATAGTATGCTATCTGGTTTATCTTTATCATCATGTACATGTTGATAGAGCCTATAGGATTCTTGCTTGACAGCCAGCAGTATGATGGCGATCATATACGTGGAAGCTGGGGTCTATAAGCACATCCTTAAAGTGTCCCTAGTCGTGGGAGTTTCGAGACTGGGCATCGATACTCCGACAGTAGACTAGTGTATACAGTCGAGACCCCGACGAGGGGCGGTGGCCAGTCTCACAAGTCATTGGTGTCAGTTGGTTCACCTAATATATATACAGGTGCTCATTGGGTTATGAGTACACCGGACGGACTCGCCGGGAACATGCTAGTTGGTATTATATCTATTGTCAGATAGCAGTTCCCAGGTGACATGTGTACAGGTTAGTCTGTCGACCTGAGATCGTCATTTGTCTCATGTGAGTTCCCACTGTGCTTTGATTACTACCCTACCACGGCTCAAAAGAGTCGTGCAAACAGGTTTTAGTTGGGTACAGTCCCGAGCCACATGGAGGCAGTGAGCGGATCGTCGGGGATTCGTCTCTCCCGGTATTGGGGGTTGATGTCGCACAGTACACGGGTGGCCATCACCAGAAAACCTTGGCCAAGGTAGTCGAGAATTACTGATCTAGGATCAGTAGTTTCTCAGGTGGTGATGGGTTTCATACCGACACGAATTATCGCGTTATTAGGGATCTGACTTTATCCACCCCCCTAGACTCGATATGCGATACTCTTAGACGAACGGACCGGACTGTACGGATATTATCACTGTCGGGCTCAGTAGGGTTTCTGGATGAGTTCGCTCGTCAGCTTCCCTTCCGATCAATACATAGGCAACCGTTACGTACAGCTAGTACCTCTGACGTGCTTGTGTTATACCCAGTGCCAGTGTATTGATGAGTCATTAGAGTCCCCCACAGAAAGTTTCCCAAGTTCGGGCGAAACGTTGTAGAGACCGTATGGATTTATGGCAGGGTTCGAATATACACGTGCACTTGTGCACGTGTTATAGTTCGAACAGATAATACTAGTTGGCTTTGGATTAAGCCGGGTCCTAGTATTATATTGTGTTGGAATAATTTTGTCTCGTTGCATTCGTATTCGGTCGGAATATAAATGCGGGTATTTTTATACAGTTGTGGGGTAATCTCGTAATTGGTTACGGGATTACTTTTTGAAGTTGCCAAATTTTACTTCTGTATTAAAATATTTAGTTTAATATTTTAATGGGATAATTGTGAGTAAAGTGTGACTTTGTTTTTAGCCATTTTCAATTCGTGGGCAACATGGTATGGAAACTTGTCGACTCATCTTGAGCATTTAATGGTGAGGCATAGGCTGAAGAATGGGGGTGCTGTGGATTTTTGGAGGAGGGGGATTAATTTATTGGATTGCTATTAATTTACCACCACTACAATATATCCCCTGTGAACTTTTTCACTCCTGGCCGAGCACAAATTCCAGAGCCCCATTCTTCCATTTTTGGGCAGAACCTTTTTTTTTTGGCAAGCTCCTTTTCTTCCAAGAAAATTTCTTAACTCACACTTCTCATCTAAATTGGCAACTCAATTTACCTCCACCCAAATCATTGGGTGTCTCGAGACAAACTATTCTACACTCTCTTTACTTCATTCTTTGGACATATCGGCTAGCAAACTTCATGTCCGAATTACTTCAGTTTGAAGCGGGAGCCCGTATAAAGATTCAACAACGCGGTGCCTTCTCAAGAGCGAAATCGGAAAGCGGATTTCACCGGGACAACCGCAACAAGTTAGGGGAGCAGATAAAAGACCGAAGGACACGGATCGATCGGTATAATCTCTAAACTCTCATTTCACTTTTAGCTAGTTAACGGTTAATGGAACGATCCGGGTATTTGGTTGCGATAGCGTCCGGTTTTGTAAAAGGTTTTTGTTCCGTATTTGGCGTCGGTTTGACGGCCGGGACGCTGCCGTAACCCAACATGGTATCAGAGCCAACCCATTAACCGTAAACTAGATTTTTAGACGATATTAAAATATCGAAACCGAAACAACCCGAAACAATAGCAATGATTTTATGTGAGGGAATTTTGTGGGCTGTTGTGTTTTTTTTGGAGTGATTTTTTTTCCTTCAAGTGACTCTTTGGAAAAGAACAAAGTTGTGATTGTTTTTTGGTGTTGGGGAAATTTCATAGGCCTTGGAAATTTCGTGGGCTTTTTGAATGGATATTTTCTTATGTTGATTTTGTGATGGAATGGATTTGTGCAGGGAATTTTTTTTTCTTGTGTTAAAAGGTTGATTACACCACCACACTCACAAAAATCCACAAAGAATATTTTCTTTTTAATTGGCCGAGCCCAAATTTTTTTTCTCCAGCAAGCTCAATTCTTTTCCAAGCCGAAAACCAATTGCTTCATTTTTTTCTTCATCCCAATAATATTAGTTCGGTGGTATTGTTTAGTTAGCCCAGTTTGGATAAAGTTTTATTAGTTTGTTTGGGCTATTCGGGGATTATTTCGAAGTCGATATTTTTAACATTGTTTAAAGTTAGCAGTACTTTACATTTCTATCTGTGACCGTGAATGTCATTTGATCGGTAAATCTTGTCTAATCGCTATAGTCCTTTTAGACGGATTTGCGAACGTGACATTCACGTTGATATTCTGTGTTGTGCTGTGATGTTGCGGATTTGTCGTGGTGGATAGCTTGGTGCAATATTAGTGCAGTTTAGTTTTATTTGTACATTTGATATTACAGGGTGAGCGTCCGACATGTGAACTGCCGTCACTGTCTGTTTGTATATTATTCTTTTGGGGCACGACCGGGTTGAGGTCGATATACCCGTTGTATATATTTTCTTTTCTGTACTGGGATTACCCCGCGGTGGGGAGCACGGATAGCCGGGTTCTAGAGGGCAACGGACCCGCATCTCATGGCATTGAGACGGAGGGGGCTTCACTCTAGAATTGGCGGGCTATTCTCCGCACTCGTAGGGGGTATAGGTTGACCCAAGGAGGGGTGCTCAAGTTACCGGATTCCGTGAAGTGCTGGGTTGTCCATTCACTTTGTTGAAGGTAGATGCCTCGCTTCAGGTTTTGGCGGGTAACTTGCCGCGCTCGTAGGGGTCTAGGTTTTCATTGCACAGGCTATCCACACGACCATGGGGACGTCAGGTTTCATTTACGGCTCAAAGGAAACCCGGGGCTCCCAGATTATCTGTATTGTTCTGTGATACTTATTACTTTTCTGTGATGTTGCATTTATCACGTCTGGAGCGATTATTATATATTGATATATACACTAGTAGATGTTGTATATGTTTTGCACCCGCGCTAGCCCAGTCCCTGCTCTGTCGTTAGTTAAGTAACCTAACGAGTGATGACGGGACCTAGTGGCGAATGCGGATGGCATATACGTACATTTTATTTTCGTTCTTTTCTGGTGTGATTAATTGATGGGACTGCGTTGATTCTTATCAATGCAAGGATAAATCAAACCTATTCTGATGTTGTTGGAACCAATATTTTTAAAAACTGACATTACAGACGTTGGCTTTTGCTTTACACAGTGGTATTCGGTTATGGATGTCCAGCACCTCATTCGACGAGGCAATGGCCGAGATCCCTTCATCGGGAGTGACCCCTTAGGCAGAAGTTTGCGTCAACGTAATAACTTTATTATAGTCGATTACCTTTTGCTTTGCATCGTGGTATTCAGTTTGGAATATCCTGCACCTCATTCGACGGGGGAAGAGCCGAGATCCCTTCACCGGGAGTGACCTCTTTAGCAAAAGTTTTCGCCACTATATATTTGTAAAACCACTTGGATTCCTTCAACGATATCAAGTTCATTACGTTAAAGGTTTTTCGCCAAAAACCAGCCGTAACCCTCCGTCATTTCAGATTAGTATTGCTTAGTATTCGTGCTACGTTTGTCGTTGCTATTCGCCGAGGCGTAGTGTGCGGTAGCTCTGTAATACTTTTCTGTCACATGGATATGTGGATTGGTTAGGACAGTCGTACGACTTTGTTGATTATTCGTCAAGGGTCGTGCAGGTGGGTTTAACGCAATCAAGATAATGATGGGTTGAACTTGACTAGGACCTTTTGATTTGTTGATTATTCGTCAAGGTCACTTAGGTCCTAGGGGTAAAAATCACATCAGGACATACAGAAAACTTGCCGGGCTTGCGCATACCTTCTGGAGTATGGTGACTTGAGTGGCTTCCATCAAGTTATCATGCAATGATAGTTGGATCCCGATTCCTACTGATGAGTTAGTTTACTCCTTGGGTGATTCCGACTAATTCTTCTTTCAGGTTTGGAGGAAAATTCGAGTATACAGTGGGAGACATTCAGGTTAGAGTGCACGCAAAGTGTTTCTTTTCTCTCTCTCTTTAACTACGACCATGATCTGACCCTAAACTATAACTCAGTGACCATGTTAACCGAACTTTCTTATAACACTGGCTTTTGGATTATCTGAGTTGCATACATCATTGCCACTCCTTCTCTTACCCTTTGAATTTCTCCAGAACACCTCGTATCACTACGAACATCCACTTCCATTGGATAAATACATCGTATGGTTATATACGAACTCGAAGGAATTTCTTCGAGGATGGATCCTGGTTCTGGAAAGATAGAATATGACTATTCAGTTGTCTTTTCCTTTTACCTTCTCTCAGGTTATGAGGGCTCCTAGGATTAGGAGAGGGTACACCTATTACGCTTATTGGATAGTCTTCTTCTAAACCATAGACGAGTGCCGAAATGTAGGAAATGAAGAAAACCAATTAGCCTAAGTTGGGTGTACAAAAGGTAATAAGTAAAGACAAAATAAAGGAATTAGAAAGAGGGCAAAGTAAATTGCGACTGTTATTCACGACCAAACCAAGTCTTTCAACGCCACTCCTACTTCACCTTTGTATTTCTCCAGAACTCCTCGTATCACTACGAACATCCACTTCCATTGGATAAATCCATCGTATGGTTATTTACAAACTCGAAGGAACCTTTTCGAGGATGGATTCTGGTTCAGGAGAAATAGGAATAAGGTTTATTCAGTTGTCTTTTATCATCACCTTCTCTCAGGTTGCGAGTACTCCTAGGATTAGGAGAGTACACCTATTATGCTTATTGGATAGTCTTCTTCCAAACCATAGGCTGATGCCGAACGGTAGGGAAGGAAGAAAACCACTTAGCTTAACGATGGTGTACAAAAGGTAATGACTAAAGACAAATAAAGAGATTTGGAGAGATGACAACGAAATATACGGTTAAAGTCATGAATCTGGATAATAGAAGAGGCATTACTACGAATAACCGGATACCCCTTCGAAACATTTTCAGTTTCACTGTGCATTGTTAATAGAAAACTGATTTCCCAATTGGACCCTTGCTCCAGGGTATGTATTTACCAGGTTTGATTCTCATATCTGTATGGTTTTACAGATGATGAGTGGAAATAAGTTATTGGGAATTAGGTGACCATCCTCATTATATCGGAATTCGTTGTAATTGGTGATATTTGAGGAAATCGCCCGGGTACAGTTTTCAACCTACGACGCACAGGATTTGAGTTATTAAACTCAGGGGACTTATACAAAGTATTGTATGTTATCCAGTGTCCATTAGGACAAAGGGGTTGGTCCTCGTACTATATTCTGTTTACTTGTGACTTCTCAAGTTTTGGACAAGTGTTTCATAGAAATACAAGGTCCAAATTTGAGAAGTTATAGGTACAAGAATAAAATAGAGAACCAAGTGTTGCAAGTATCGGGATTCTTCAAAGTTATCGAAGATGTAGATACTAGTATGAGGTATTCAGTTGATAGTAATGGTTTTGAGAAACTTGTTTCTCTTTCAGATTACTCGTAATTGGACGCACTCCTAAGTTGAGTAATGCTGATCGGTCTCTCTCCATTTAGTTGACATTCACTCTGCATGATTTGAATCTGGTTCCAATTAAATTAGTGCCTTTGTTTCTATATTAGATATATATAGAATCAATTTATATCTTAACGATATTAAGGTATAGGGTGTCGTCCGGCTGATGCTTAAAACAAGAATCCGGATAAACTCAACGCACGTTTCAGTAATGGCTGTTTGTAGGTTATCCCGGGCTTTGACGAGGGTTAACTTTCTACCATCAGGAAGATCAATATTTATATTGTTCTTGACTCGCCACAGTTTTAGTAAAATGGATTTTTCAGAAAACAGAAGTGGGAGTATGGTAGAACTGGAAGTGATTCCAGAACCGCAAACGATTACTCAAAATTTAACAGGACCTAAAAATTCAATCGGGTTTGACATTCCACTAGCCACTCCACAGATATGGTGGGTAACCTCAGGCACCCGAGAGGTACTCCAGTAGCCTCAAGGACGGTGACAGGGAGGTTCTTGTTTACCCAGACTTGACACTACTGTTGTTCCAGACTATGAGACCCGGTAGAAGGATGAGTATAATATCGTTCTAAACTAGGTTTAGAAGTGTACGTGTATATGACTCTGCCAGAGGGTTGTTGTGGTCGATGGGAGCAGCGGAAGCATAGTGGACAAGTAGCTTATGTCAGTTTATAAACTAAAGCAAATATAGCGGAGATAGATCATCTAATTTTGATGTGACAGTCATAGGCTTTGACTTCATCAGAATAGGGGATGGATCTGTTAAGAAGGTATTAGGGTGTGATGTCCTGGTATTTGGATGACATACACGTAGTAGGAAGTAAAATTCCTATACTGCGATCGGTTATACTGTGGTCGTCACACAGTGTTTTCTCCACATAGGATATAGATATAATATTAGGCATTCTGGTCACTAGATCTATGGTTTTAGATCTAGATTTGGGAAGTGTCCCAATCTGTGTAGGGTTGCTATGCACGCGCACAAGGGTCTATGAGGCGTAAACCATGCCCGATTTAAAATTTAGACGTGCCGAACAACCCGAAGCCGGATCTTTAAACTAGAGATTATGCGAAAACTAACATGTTAAACACTTTAACACTAAGTGAGAGGGATTACAACCTTTGTAGATCCGGTCCTTCACTTCTTAAGCTCCGTGTTGAAGTCCCTTCGCTGCGATCATCGTGTTCCGGACTCTCGAGAGGCTTCACGAAGAGAAAGATGCAGTCTTGCTTCCGATCTTCGATAACAAAGATGATCTACCTTGAAGTTTCATTAACACAAGCTAACACTCACTAAATAAAGTGAACACTCTCATCTAAAGGGCAAGGATAGATGAGAATGATGAAGTAGGATTTTTGCTCTCATTTATAATCTTTTTCTCACATATTTTCATCACTTAGAAAAGGCTAGAAAGCTTTTTTATGAAAAGAAAGAAGGAAGAAGATGAACAATTAACATGAAAACTTTTTGTGATGAATAATGAAAAGAAGATATGATGAATAATGCAACCATGGTTGAATAAACCTTTGTAGAGAATTAACCAAGGTTAGGGTTTGGGTTAGGTTAAGAATGAGTCACTTAAAAATATCAAGCATAATATCTTTTCAAAGACAAAAGAAAAGCTTCTAGAATCTACTAGAAGTCTTAACCCTAATCATGTTTAAACTCCACTAAACATGTTGCATTAGCAATCATATTATGTTACAATATTATACATCACATATATAATATTTATCGTAACAAAATAAAATAATACATTTAACATATATCGCATATATATCAATGTATTACCCGAGTGAGAAAAAGAATCTTTTAGTGGGCTAATATTAGTTAATGTAATTTAATATATCATATATATTATTATACATTAAATTATCGAATCAACATTTGATCCGATAATCCGTCTATTTCATAAATAACCGACTAATACGATGACCCGGCTATATCACATATACTCGGCCGATATCTCATATCGCGAGAATCCAATACGGTATCGCATACCGCATTATCCTCGGTCCTGCACATATCACATATGTGCTCCTACTCCGTTTTGTCTGAGCCAAGAAACCTCTGTGTAGAACTCTAAAGAATCGTCAATACGCCGGCAGTAGGTGATGATCATATCAAACACCCACAAGCTGCAAGCGGTCAGCTAAACGTAACAGCCACCCAGGTATTGAGCGCTCAGAAGATCAACAAGCAAGCCTGTACATTCCCCTGTGAATCCAATCAGTAACACTCTCATACAGTCCGGTCTCGTCGTTTGATATATCGCATATCTCGCATAGGGGTGGTAAACGTCAGACCCCAGTAGCTTGATAAGTCGTGTCGATATGAGGTCTATAACAGTTCGAGAAACTACCGATAACACTTACCAGTAAATCTCAGCAACCCTGGCCAGGGATTTCCGGTTATAGCCAATCGAACACAACACAACATCAACTCCCTATACCGAGAGAGACGAATCCCCTCCTATCGCTCATTGCCTCCATGTGATTCGGGACTGTACCCAAAAGCCACCTTTTTGCACGCCCTCTTGGACGTGGTATGATCGAAATCAAAGCACAATGGGAATCACACAAGACTCTATGACGATCTCGGGTCAACAGACTACTCTGTACCAGTGTCACCGGAGAACTGCCATATGACGTGAGGTATAATACCATCTGGGAGTTCTCGGCGAGTCCGTCCAGTATACCCAGTCTCCACTGAGCACCCGTACACCATCTTTGATGTCAAACACCGATGGATATGGGATCATCCATCGCCCATCATATGGGTCAAGATGCGTATACGCTAGTCTACTCTGGTGTATCGATGCCCTGTCTCGATACACCCTCGACTAGGAACAGTTATAGGATGTACTCGTCGACTACCGTGACCCCACTAGTATGATCTCATCACAGTCCCAGTAGTCGAGTACATATCCTAAGGGCTTTATCAACATGTAACATAGAGACAATCAGAGTACATGTTAAGATAAAGTACAACCAGATAGCATACTATCATGTCGAGCAAGAAAGTCCTCCCTATATATGTCCTAGCATCCACTACAATATACAGCGTATGTACAGTAATGGCCTCTAGGGCATACATATAACTAACAATCTCCCACTTGCACTAGGGCCATCTGTTGTGGTATCACATACCCAACAATTAGCTGCGGTTGAAGTATCTCATACTCAACCATCCCATAAAAGTCTCTACAGGGAAAAAGGCCTCTGTGAGTGGATCTGCGCTGTTGTCCTCTGTGTCTACTCTCCTAATCTCGATCTCCCTGGAGATCAACCATCTCCATGATCAGGTGATATTGCCTAAGAATTATATCTGGATTTCTGATGGGACGGGGGTTCCTTGGCTAAAGCCACAGCTCCATTGTCACACAATGGTAGGAACGAAGTTCATCTCATGAACTTATATATATCCAGACTGCCTCTTTGGTAGCATCCTTGGTAACGATGTATCTTGCCTTTAATCGTCTAGTATGTCACGGTATCTAGCTTAGAACTCTTCCAATATACCGTCTCTCCACTGAGGGTAAAGACAATGCCTGCGACTGACATTCAGTCGTTCTTATCACCCTGGAACCTTTCCAGTGATTCTCCCCAGGATCGATTGATACCATCTCACTACAACTAGTAAGAATCCTAACATCCAATTAGATCTATCTCATAGATCCAAAAACCCAAGATTTAGGAGGTATCACTTTGATCCTATATGGAGAATCGTTATGATAAGCGGAGATTGACCGAGCGTAGCATAGGAAACTCCTTCCCTATCAAGAGTATGTCATCCACGTACTCTACGAGGATCACCACCATACTCCCTACTACCTTTTTGTATATACAAGGTTCATCTATCATTTTGATGAAGTCAAACTCTTTGACTACCACATCAAAACAGATGTTCCAACTCCGCGATGCCTGTTTTATCATATAAAACATCTTGCACACGTTTTCGCTGCTCCCACCGTCTACGAAGCCCTCTGGCTGTGTACTTATAGACGCTCTTTTCTAAAACATCATTTAGAAATGCAGTCATGACACCCAACCACCAGATATCGTAGTCATGGTATGTAGCCGTGGCAAGAAGGATCTGGATGGACTTAAGCATAGCTTTGAAAGTCTCAACTTTTCCATGTACACCAAGTAATCTTCTCAAGATATACTTGCTCCTGATGGGGATTTAACCCTTCAGATAGAGTGACCAAAGTCCATACTTTGTTGGTGTATAAGGATTCCATCTCAGATCGAAAAGCATCCAGCCATTCTTACAGAGTCCCACTCCTGATGGCCTGCTCGAAACTAGTTGGGTCATCATCTCATGATGCAATCCTCACTCCCACTGTCATAGAGAAACCGAAGTATCTCTCAGGTGGGTGAGGAACCCTACTAGATCGGCGGAGAGGCTGAGGTTCGTTGGAAACTATTGAATCCTTTGGTTCTACCAAATTATCAGCTGCAGTTTGTATAGCTGGAACATTTCCAGTTCTACATAACAGAGTTTGCCTCGAGCTTGTCCGGATTTTGCTTTTAGACATAGGCCGGACAACCCCAAATCTTAACAGACTTAAGATATGGGCTCTTCCCTTTCCATATCACATATGAAGTGGTAGGCAACTGATTTGATTTGAACCCTATTCAATAGGTATGCAGCTTCTCAAGTGCATAACTCCCAAAAGGAAAGTACTCATCATAGAGCACATCATATCACATAGGGTGTTTCTTGCTCCTCCCCGATACACCAACGTGTTGTGGTGTATACGGAGGAGTAATGCTGAGAGAGAATCTCATTCTCCTTTAGAATAGTCCAGGAATTCCGTGCTCAAGTATTCTCCTCCTTGATCTCATCAAAGAACATAATACTTATACCCGTATTTGGTTCTCTACTTCTAACTTATATTTTGTGAATATCTCAAAAGCTTCGGACTTATGTTTCAACAGGAACACATGTCCGAATCTTGAGAGATTATCAGAGAATGTAATGAAGTACAAAGAACCGGTCTTGGCATGTGTAGACAGGAGACTTTCATACATCGGCATGTATCAATCCCAAGAGTTCACTAACTCTTTCTCTGTTTCCAATAAACAGATCTATGATCATCTTATCTTTGTGACATGACCGGCAAGTTTCACAAGATGTAAATTCAAACAAATTTAAATATGCATCTTAATGTAACTTCAGCTAGTCGGGTCGCATTGATATGACCTAGTCTACAATGTCTCAAGAAGGATTCGTTCATTTCTGAACTCTTCCTCTCGTGTATGTTCTGTATACTAAGAACTGTAGTTTTGATTTAGAACGTCAATGCTTTTAGATAACGTGCCTGAACCGATCAACTTTTGATATAGGAAATGTTCAAAACATTATCCAACAATACAAAATTATATCCTTTCTTTACTAATAAAGAGACTGATATGATGTTGTATATCAGGTTCGGTATCTAATAACATTCGTTCAGAATCAATGTATTCTGGTAATACTGGGTGATAGTGACCAACAGACTTGGCTGCAACACTTGCACCGTTTTCTGTCTCATAAAACTTATCACCCGTTCTCAGTTCTCTACCTATCTGTAGCCCATGTAACAGATTACATATGCGGGATCCTGATCCGATATCTCATACCCAGGACGTAAAGGATACTGAGAAACAGTTCTCTGTAATGAACACACCCGAAGATGATGCATCAACATGCACTTTCTTCGTTTGGGCGGCACGGGAAATCTGGTATTCCCCAATTTCCTGCTCTGTCTTATAACAATTATAAATTGGAGCGGGACCAACGTTCCCCAGCTCAGTATAACAAGTAGGTTCGGTCAATTCATCCGTATTATTATCTTGATTAAGGCGTGATATGGTCGCTACCTGGAGAGAGAGAGAAGAAAACACTCAGCGTATGCTCTTGCAAGATTAGATTGGTTATCTAATATATCTAATCAGGATGTCTCCCACTGTTTTAATCAAATCTTCCTTCAAACCCAAAAAGGAAAGACTAGCCGGGATTAATTACACGCTACAAGTTCGCCAATCTTTCAGCCAGGCCAGTGTCGGTACTTTGAGGGAGGTTCCCCGTGCTTTCGCACGAACCTAATTAAAGTAAACCTCGTTTTCCCAGAGGCATAACCCCGTTAACACTTTTCTAGACACCTACTTGATCGGCTAATTGTAATGTGTAAAACTCTCCCAGGAGTAACTCTTACTCGCAGCGGGTATCGGGATCCAACTATCTCATAGAAGGTATGCAATCTCATTGCAAATTTCAACACTTGAAATTCCCGATAATATTTTACCCCTAGCGTCCCATGACCTTGACGCAGGCCAACAAACCACAGTGCGCTAGTCAAGTTCAACCCGTCATTTCTTGATTGAATTAAACCCACCCGCACGACCCTTGACGCAGGCCAACAAAGTCGCACGACTACCCTAATCCAATCTACATTATATGCATAAACAGATAAATACTAGTTAGCTACCACACACTACGCCTTGACGCAGGCCAACAAACGTAGCACGAATACTAAGTAGGACTTATCTGAAATGGCGGAGGGCTACGACAGGTTTTTATGAAAACCCTTTGCGTAATGAACTTGATATCGTTGTAGAATCGAGTGATTTTAAATGGAGTGTTTTTTAGGCTTTTCTAGTTTTGCTAAAGGGGTCACTCCCGGTGAAGGGATCGTCGGCCCTTTCCTCATCGAATAAGGTGCAGGATATATCATATATACTACTATGCAAAGCAAGAACTATAGAAGCAATCAAAAGACAAACCGAGTTTGTAGCATCTACTAGTTTCACTAAAGAGGTCACTCCCGGTGAAGGGATCTTGGCGCTTTCCTTATCGAATAAGGTGCTGGATGTTCTGCAAGGAACACCGCTATGCAAAGCAAGAACTAGAGCTACCAGTTTTTAAATAAGTTTCTACAACATCTTTAGGTTTCTTTTAGTTTCATTAATCTCATTAATGAAGTCCCATTTTATTATGCTTCACAAGTATCACTTTTGAAACGAAATCTGCAATATAACATATATCTCATATATATAATATAAACATTCATCTCAGGCAGTAATATGATCTCATCACAGAACACTGCAGTAGAAGAACATATATGAAATATTGGATATACTAGGACGTCCGTGTTTTAATACAAGCCTGTATAAAACACGGATTCCACGGTCGCGATGAATAGCCAAACCCACATCCCTAGACCCCTACGAGAGCGGCAAGCAACACTGCCAATTCTAGGGTTAGGAGACCCGGTCTCGACTCCTCGAGATGGTCTCCCACTGGACCCTAGAACCCGGTTACTTGTGCTCCCCGCCTTGGGTCTACCTAATGCGGAAAAGTAAATAATATACAATGGTGACATCATCCTCAGCCCGGAAGTGCCCCAATAAAAGAATATTACATACAATTGAATTTTACATGAATGAAAAAGAAAAAAAAAACTCTCATCTCACATAAAACCCCCGGCTATTCAGAACGCGACGATCCAATATAACATATCACAGCAACGCATAATATCTCATATCATCAACGTAAGCAAGTATGCATATCCCGATTGTTGTTGATGTATAGCAACGAAGCCGGCGATACACCACATACTACGCTTACGGTCACAGAAAAGAAAGTGTAAAACTACAACAGTTGGAATCCTCAACCTTTTAGACATCGCATGCCTAACCAAATGAATTCCTTAGACATCGCATGCCTAACAATTATAAACCCCGCATTTTAGTCTCATTATCGAAAACTCTTTTCAATATCAAGTCGGGCAATTCAACAAGATTCCCGACATCCTGATCGAAAGCTCGTCGCAAACTTTAGTAGACGGCCGCACCCCCGGATGCCGTCGACGAAGTGCACTAAGGCGGAACACCGCTGCCGCGAGCACCCGAACGGATGCTTTTGGCGACAGGGTTCTCCTACAGTCACTTGGTCGGGGCTATGGGGCGTGGCTGTCTGTTAAGTTTACCCGGCGAGTATCCGCGTACGCTACGTGATTGCGACGGACTTTTGATCACATCAAAATTTCGTGGCAATCGATCATCTGAGACTGAACTGCTAGATTTATAACATTCAAATTAGTTATCTCATAACTACATGTGGATTCCAAATATTGTATCACATTCCAGATAAATAGACAATGTTAAACATTCCGATCGAATAATCAAACACCCAAGATTTCCCCAATATATCTCAACACTTGAAATCAGTTTAAAAACATCCATCACATGCCACGGTACCGATGGTCCAGCCGTAGAAGGGTCAAACCAACACCTCACATGTGGCACGTTGTACTGCCCCAAACCCTAAGGTTTAGAGGCAGTTCAAGACGGTCACATAATCGAGTTAAGGTTTGTTGTCTTCTAGAGGGTCCACCGCGTTACTTGCATGACTTTACGAAAGTTTCAAACACGAGAAAAAAATCCAACTTTTGAAAATTTTCCGACAGGAGAAAAAGTGAGTTATTGATATCCGTTCGAACTTTTTAACAGTTTCTAAAAATTACCCGGACAAACTAAACGAAGTTAAATTATCTGATCGAATCAACGAGTCCCCAATACAACCCTAGAAAACTCAACACTTGAGTGGAATTAAAAAATTCCCAGAAAAAATTGCCAAGAAAGGACCTAAGAATAAATATATGAAATTCCAGGGACTAAGTCCAAATTTTGGCCACGGAACTGCCGCCAAATCCTTGGTTTGGCTGCGGTTCCGCGGTCAAATAATTGACTTAGTGGATCGTACTTCACAGTAATTCTTAGTTTTTCCTGATTGTTTTTCTGAGCATTTTTAATTCATAAAAAATCATATTTTTGAAAAATGTCCAAAGGGGTAAACATCGGGGTTTCCAGGTTCGATCGGACTTTAAACTTCGCTCAGACTTCGCCTAAACATCTAGCTTGGCTCTGATACCACTGTAGGGTTGCTATGCACGCGCACAAGGGTCTACGAGGCGTCAACCATGCCCGATTTAAAATTTAGCCGTGCCGAACAACCCGAAACCGGATCTTTAAACTAGAAATTATGCGAAAACTAACATGTTAAACACTTTAACATTAAGTGAGAGAGATTACAACCTTTGTAGATCCGGTCCTTCACTTCTTAAGCTCCGTGTTGAAGTCCCTTCGCTGCGATCATCGTATTCCGGACTCTCGAGAGGTTTCACGAAGAGAAAGATGCAATTTTGCTTCCGATCTTGGATAACAAAGATGATCTACCTTGAAGTTTCATTAACACAAGATAACACTCACTAAATAAAGTGAACACTCTCATCTAAAGGGCAAGGATAGATGAGAAAGATGAAGTAGGATTTTTGCTCTCATTTATAATCTTTTTCTCACATATTTTCATCACTTAGAAAAAGCTAGAAAGCTTTTTTATGAAAAGAAAGAAGGAAGAAGATGAACAATTAACATGAAAACTTTTTGTGATGAATAATGAAAAGAAGATATGATGAATAATGCAACCATGGTTGAATAAACCTTTGTAGAGAATTAACCAAGGCTAGGGTTTGGGTTAGGTTAAGAATGAGTCACTTGAAAATATCAAGCATAATATCTTTTCAAAGACAAAAGAAAAGCTTCGACCCATCATTTCGGCTATTTATTCGCGGTTGCCCCATCATTTCGGCTTTATTTTCATTTTCATTTTTACTCGCTGATTTTTATTGCGAGTTGCCCCATCATTTCGGCTTTTCTTCATTTTTCTTTTATTTACACTTTTTTTTATTTACATTTTTTTTACATTCCCAGTTTAACGACTTAGAGGTCGACTGTTCCCAGTTTAATGACGTGGTGGTCGATTGAGTTCAGAGAGAGGCAGATGTCTGAGAGAATTAGTTTCACGAAGAACTTCGGTCTCCGTTTGTATGAAATGGGCGGTCACATCTTGACTGTGTACAACACGCCTTTGGACAGTTCTATCTCTCCTGCCTTGTATTGTTTTTCGACCCAATCTTTGAAGACGAAGCAGTCCTCAATGGCATGACCTATCACTCTGTGATAGGGGCAGTATTTGGGGTCGTCAGTCCTATTCGCTTCCTGCCGGCTTTTTGACTCTGGCAGTTGTAGACCGTTCTTCAGGGCGTTTTTGAATATTTTACGGATTTTGTCCCTTCTGAAGGAATAGACCTTATCCAGCTTCTCTTTCAGTGGAGATTCTCCTCCCTCTCCGAACACTGGCTTCCGAGACTGGTTGGCGCTAGGCCCGCTCATCCCTTGCTTATTTCGGTTAGCCGAAGTGTTGAAAGATTCAGAATCATCGGAGTTTCCGCCTTTGCGATTATCGTCCTTTCGGTTTCTCCAGGACCTATTGTTATTTTGGGAGTCAGAGGAGGACTCCTGCTTTGAGCGTTCCAACATCTGGACTTTTCTGGTCAGCTCTTGGAACGTTTTGAGACCCGCGGTGCATAGAAACGGGGCCATCCAATTGTTGAGATTTCCGACGAGGAGACTGACAGATTGGTCCTGCTCTATCGGCGGTTCGCATTTGACGGAGAGATTGCGCCATCGGGTTATAAAATCCGTGCTGCTTTCATTATTCTTAGGCTTGGTCCTTACGAGCTCGGCAATGGTAATCTTATCGCTGACGCTCATGAACCTCTGCCGAAACAGAGACTCCATTTGGACAAAAGTTGTGACGGAGCCATCCGGTAGGCTCGCGTACCAGTCGAAAGCAACATCGGTCAAGCTATTAACGAACTGGCGGAGGAGAAGCGCATCATTGCCCCCAGTATTCCCGCATGAGGCTTTGAAGTGGGCGATGTGCTGATTCGCATTTCCCGTCCCATCGAATCTTCCGAATTTGGGGATGACATAGCCGCTAGGAAATTCTACCAGATCATACTGAGCAGGATATGGTCTCCCACTACTGCTGATATCTTTTTGCGCTTCGGCTTCGGCTACCAAGGTTTTGACTTTGTTGGCAACCAAATCCATGATTTGATCTTAAGTTAGCGGGCTACTGTCATCGGTAGCCAAGAGATTAGCTGAGATAGGATGCGACTGATTTTCATGCGGTCCGCCCACTTTTGGATTTGAGGGAACGGGCGTCGGCTGTCTCGGGACACCATTTCCCGGTTCATGAGCTGAGCCCTGTGCTTGATTGGGCGGCTGAGAGGCAAGTTGGGCCGTAAGCCGTAAGACGACATTTGTCAAGTCGTCGATCTTTGAGTAGAGTTTGGCCATCTCCTTATCTTTGCTTCTGAGCTATTTTCGGAGTTCTTGGAGAAGTTGCTGCTCTGCGGTCTTAGGACGGAAAGTTGGCTCATCTTCGCTTTCTGAGCCTGACTCCTCATGAATTGAGGGCTCTCTCTGCCTATCAGCCTCATCGAGAGGGTTTTCATCATCCAGCGGAGGCGGCTGTTCTTGGGAAGTGGCAACCACATTCAAGCCAGATTGGATTTGAGATGTGGTGGCCCCGTCCTTGCTCTTGCTGCGCGTGCCCACCACGTAGACAGTGTGGATAACACATTCAGCCATCCCCTCATCTTTGGCGGGGTAACCCTGTTCTTCGAACCTCATGAGGTTTAGCCTGGCAGTAGCCCTAGCCCTTTTGTTGGCTCTATATCTGAGCCTTTTCTCCCTCAGCTTCTCGATTTTGAAGGCTTGGCGGGCATCTGCTACCCGGGAAGCCATTGTGAGTTGATCAGAGGGGAGCTTAAAGAAGACACCCGATCGAGCAGTGGTCAAGGGCACCGCTGGAGCTTGCTCGGGATGCGTTGTAGCTTTATTGGTGTTGATGGCCTTGCCCCCAGCTAGGGCCAAGGAAATTCGTTCAGACACCGACTTGCGTTTGGGTTGGGGCGCCCTTGAGATCACCACATTTGGTCTCCTGCCTTTCGAGACCGGTTTTTCTGCCACCGGGGCTTGAGGAGCTGGGATGGCGCCAACTGGCATGAACACAATAGAGCCGAATGGTAGCAGCGGCTCCTCCCATTGTCGTCCGAGACTGGCCGGAAGGACCGTCCTAGAGTCTATCCTCATCGTGTAGGAGACGGGAGATGAGTTCATCATCGAAGACATCGTCAGAAGGTGATTGCTTGAAAATCTGCATGAAAAAGCATTATTTTTAGTATAAATACAGGTATGTATATTTATTGAGTTCGCATGACCGCTTAACCCGAAATATGGGAGGAGAGATTGGTCCCACCGGGCGTGCCAGAATCTGTAGGGTGTTTTTCGTCACCCCATTGAGATGGGAATACGCGCGCGCTTGTCAGGCGTACTACAGATTCCCCCTGCCTAGGGTAGGCCGGGGTTTAATGATTGTGGGGATCCGAATCTCCAGCAGCCGCGGACTAAGCTTCCGTTAATTACCCCTCGCCTTTGGGGCGGGGGAACCTCCGATTGACGGGTTAAACCGGTCATGCGAACTCAATGTGCAGTGTACGTGTGTTTTGTTTTGAAAGGGGGATTTGGATATATCGGGAGCCACGCAGAGTTTTTACGGGGGTCCCGGTACCCGGATAGCGGGCTGGGGGTCAAGGGGGCTAGCAGCCCCCTTACGGGGTGCGGGGCAGCGCCCCGTTAGAAATTTTTTCTAACGGGACAGTGTCGCGGAGTATGTGTGTGTGTAAATATTTATACATATGTGTGTATATATATATGTATATATATATAAAGGAAAGAGGGGGGAAAAGGCATCCAAAGGATGCGTAGGGCCAGCGCCTTGAACGCTGTGCGCTTAGGTGCTGTGCGCTCAGATACAAGCGCGCCACGTGTCGGCACGTGGGCGTTTTACGCTTGAGCGCAGTGCGCTTGAGCGCAAGTGCGCTACGTGTCGGCACGTGGACGCTTTGCGCTCGAGCGCAGTGCGCCTGAGCGCAAGCGCACCACGTGTCGGTACGTGGGCGCTTTGCGCTCGAGCGCAGTGCGCCTGAGCGCAAGCACGCCATGTGTCGGTACGTGGGCGCTTTGCGCTCGAGCGCTGTGCGCCTGAGCGCAAGCGCGCCTCGTGTCGGTACGTGGGCGCTTTGCGCTCGAGCGCAGTGCGCCTGAGCGCCAGCTCGCCACGTGTCGGCATATGGGCGCTTTGCGCTCGAGCGCAGTGCGCCTGAGCGCAAGCGCGCCACGTGTCGGCACGTGGGTGCGTTGCGCTCGAGCGCAGTGCGCCTGAGCGCAAGCGCGCCACGTGTCGGCACGTGGGAGTTTTGCGCTCGAGCGCTGGGCGCTGGCGAGACAAAGGGACTTTTTAGTCCCAGAATCAGAAGCTATGCTTCAGAAAGGAGATATTTATTATTATTATATATATATATATATATCTATGTAAATATATTGAGTTAAACTCCTAAAATGTTTTGGTTGATGAAAGGGATTCTTCCTCTTCCTCCTCTGTTGGCTGGATCTTGATGATCAAGAGATGTGAGATATAAAAATCTCTCCTTTCTGAGATCTAATGGGAGATCTGAGTTCCCCTTTGTGGGTTTTGTGGTGGAAAACTACTTAGTTTTTGAAAAGAAAGAGTAAAACTCTTGATTTAATTCAAAAGAAATGAGAAGGTTTAGAACCTTGGAGAAGGAGCAGGAGGCACAAAGAACCCTAGATTTTAGGGGAATGAAAAGTTGTTATTTTTTTATTCATCATGTTGCCTTTTATAAGCTTACATATTTACATATAGCCCCTTGGGCTTTACAAAAATGGCATTTTAGCCATCCCATGGCTCATGTGCCATTTCATTTTTGCACATAAGCCACGGGCTTACAAAATATTGGCTTTATGCCCATTTTGCATACATTCATGTATAAAAAATTACATAAAAATTATTTATTACATGATTTTGTTGTTGGCATGGGGAGGCTGGCCGCGGGCTTGACTTGGGCATGGGCCCGCTTGACCTGGGCTTGGGCCCACCTAGCTTGGGGGTTGACCTTGACTTTGACTCGGTCAACCGGGGTGTAAATTTTTACCCCAACATGCATACGCTAGTCTACTCCGGAGTATCGATGCCCTGTCTCGATAGTCCTGCGATTAGGGACCTGCATAAGGATGTGCTTGTAGACTACCCAGCCCCCACGAGTGTGACTGCCATCATAACGCTAGTAATCAAGCAAAGATCCTAAGGGCTCCACTAATGTGTAAAGGCGATATGCTAAAAGAAACACATGCACACATTAAAGCAGAAACAAACCAAGTAGCATACTACCATTTTGAGCAAGAATGTCAATACATGGTGAATATCCCAAGCTTCCATCAAGTAATATACAATCCAGTATGATACAGTAATGGCCTCTAGGGCATATACACTAACAGGAATTGCTCGGGTTCCTACAGTGCCTTGATTAAAGAATCTCTCACCTCTTTGGATAGCAGAAGGGCGTCGAGAATACTGAGCTGCGAGGGTATCTTCCTTAAGTGTGCGAGAACGTTGTAGTCCACCTTACTTTTCTTTGGCGGGTCCTTGGCTGTCAGCTTTTCGACGGCTTGGTCATCAAGGATGACATCCTCAGGGACTTTTTCTTTTCCCTTATCTTATCTATTTAACCCACTGTTCGAGAGCCCAAGATTCTTTTCGAGCAGCGTACGGTTGCGCAGCTGAATATTTTCATAGGTCTTTGGTTCTTCCTCTTTTCTCGAAGTGGACCCTTTAAAGAGAGGGCCAAGAGCCATTTCTTTGTCAGAGTCGCTCCCGAAGGTGAGAACCTGCGATCTCCCGGCGTTGACCATGCAGCAGTTGCCGGCAGTTCTTTTGTGCTCCTCGGTCGTATTTCTTTGCTCCCGACGGGTTTTGCGTTTCATCCGATTGAAATGTTGTCGGTGAGCAACATATCCCTGCCACCATATTTTAAAAGCGTCGCACTCTTCGGTGGGGTGCGAAATCTTTCGATGATATAAGCAATAGCTAGGATGTGTTTCTGTTTCACCAAGGGCGTTCGCTTCGGAGGATGGCAGCTTCATTCCCATCGATATGGCTTTGGCGAACCTTTTCCTCGTCTTGAACCTGTTTTTATTTGCAACAGAGGTACTTTGATCTGGTGAGAGTGTTTCGACCCTTTCGTCCAGTCGCCGGCGTTTGGCCTTTTCAAATACGGCCATCTCACGCTCCTGATCAGTTTTACTTTTTGAAAGAGCTTCGTTGAGGAATGCATCGATCATTTCATCTGATGGCCCCGGAAGTTCCGGCTCAGGATCTGCCCCCAGTTTCTCGGTGCAAGGAGCTTCTTCATAATCTATCGACAAGTGAGAGATCACATGGCAACTTGCCACGAGATCACATGGCAACTTGCCACGTAATCTTCAGATTCATCCGACGAATCTTCTCTATCATTTCCGTCCTCAAGGACGTGGCTGAGAAACTCTTGCAGTGTGACTGGAGCCCGCGCCTTCTGGTTATACTCTTCCAGCGCGTCAATGTGCTTTTGCAGGTCCGTGCGCTTGTCACCAGGCTTCACGGGCTTCTTGGATTTCTTCTTCTTCTTCGAAGATTTTGACGGGTGGGTGTGAGTGCTTTGGCTATCACCACCAACATTTGGAGTTGGGCGCGGCTTCAGCAACCCCTCGATGATCTCAGGTTCCAGTGGATTCTTCCATCTAATTGTCGGACATGTGTGTAGATCCTTCAGCATTCTTTTCATCTTGGCTGAAAGAGCGACCTCCCATGGAGCTTCTTCTACAAAAGAACATGATGCCCCCGGTGTATCCGTTTTCTTGGGAGTGTGTGGTCGAGGTGGGTTCACCTTCCAGTTCTCAGATAATACGAATTTTCACTGCTGGTACTGATCTTCTATCCAGCTTTTGAAGATGTAACAATCCTCGATCGGATGGCCCAACATTCGGTGATAAGGGCAGTAGTTAGGATTGCTAATGTCACCTGGTTGCGCTGGGCGTCTTGGCTCTGGGAGCGTAATGAGCCTGTTGCGGAGTGCAAGCTCGAATAACCTCTTTGTCTTGTCTCGAGGGAACGAGTACGGGCGACTCATTTTATCTTCAAGAGATCGAGTTCTGTTATTTTGGCGATCAACTGATCTCGGGCCACCAGGCCGCTGTTGAGCATTGGCTACGACGATCGCTTTCCCCTTTCCCTTCTCGTTTCGAGAGTCTGGCTTTGGAGGAGACGGTCTATGACCCATCTGGTCCATTTGGGCCAGTTTGTCGATTAAGGCTTGGAATGTGGTCGGCTTAAAGAACATCATGAATTGTGAAATGGTTGCATGAGGGTCCAAAGTGCCCACAAACATGCCTACCGCTGGCGCTTCTTCGATCCGCTGTTCGCATTTCGACCATAGATTCCGCCATCGGATGGCGTATTGGACCCATGTCTCGCCTGGCTTTACCCTGGCATTGATCAATGCCGTTATTGGGGTGCGTTCACTGGCACTCGCGAATCGCTGGGTGAATAACAACTCCATTTTTGCGAAAGTCTTAATGGAGTCGTTTGAAACCTCGGAGTACCACTCAAATGCTGTTTCCGACAAGCTGCCGACGAATTGACGGAGCAAAAGCTTATCATCGCCCCCGGTGTTGCCGCAAAGAGCTCTGAACCGGGCGACGTGCTGGTGAGGCTTGCCTGTCCCCTTGTACACATGGAATTTGGGGATTGTGTATCCCGGCGGGTATTTTATTTGGTCATACCAGTTTGGATACGGTCGCCCAGTTTTAACGACTTGACCGGCCGCTTCATTCGCCTGGTGAGCTCGTATTTGCTGAGCTATATAGTCATCCAGTGCGGCCTTGGAAATGGTTTCCTCTTTGGCTGCTGAAAGGGCCGGAGGAGGATTAGATGTCTCCCCTCTATCGTCTTCAACAATGATCGGAGGGTCTTCAGCTGGAGGGTCCGGCTGTAGCATCATCCCTACCATGTTTTGGAAGAGAAGCGCCATTTGTTTTATATTGGCAGCTTGTTCTGTTGCTTCTCTGTCCTTCTTTTCGAGGACTCTGCGTAGGAAGTCGGCATCGGTTTCTTGTTCATGACGCTGCTCTAATGATGCTTCTGGGTTTTCTTTTGGCCCGGTGAGTGCGGCCATTGTAGTCAGCATCTCCTGAAGCTTCTGCTGCTGCTTTTCTTGAGCCCTTGTTATTGATCTGGTGAGCGGTCGGTGACCCGTCGAAGCGCGGCTTTCCTCTTTTCCGGAAGCCATGTAAAAAGTATGCACTGTTATGCCCCCAGACTTGGGGCGTTTAGGCTCAGCGTCTTTATGATCTGCCGTAGTCACATGGGTTTTCTCCGGCCTCCTTGACGTTGAGGGGGTCGTTGCAATGGGCACCCAGGTGGTTGTCGTCCTTTGTGGCTTGCCAGGACAGTTTTTTTCCTGCTGAACCTTCAGCTTCTTCTGTCGACGGGGATAGTCTTGATCAATCACTGACTCCTGGACTCGTCGCTAGATTTTGTAAACTTTGGAGGATAGCCGTTGAGGAGGCTAGTCCAGCTTTATTTCTGTAACATTCTCCACCAGAAGAGGAGATCTTTTCAGTACAGCGGTAGGAGAGTTCCTGGGCATCTTGTTCAGCAATTCGAAGCTGTTCCCAGTTGGAACAGCAGCATTGACTTCTACCGTTGGGGCTGACGGAGTTAGCCCAGAGGGGGAGTTGCCCCCAGCCTTCCTCACTCGGCGCCAGTAGCGACGTCGAGCGCGTCGAGCTATTGGGATGGTTTCAGCTCGAGAGATGACTTCATCTTGCCCCCTGCTTAGGAGGAGGGCTGTTGCTGGCGTCAGCCTCTTGTAGACTGAGGTCCGTTGAGTAGCATGATTTAATCTGTCAAAGACAGACCTTGGAGCAGGAGCGGGAGTGGGAGCTGGAACAGTCAGTCTTGCAAAGACCGACCCTTTGGCAGGAGAAGCCACCTTGACGACTTCAGGAGCAGGGATGGCTATCCTCTTCGGAACAACCTTTTCTGGGATTGCAGGCTTCATCATGGGCCCACATGGACTTTGGCCCAATCTGGCGAAGACTGAGGCGCTGGAGCTGGACGACCTGTTGAGAGGGGCCACGGTAGTAGCAAGCCGATCAAAGACCGACTTCTTGGGAGCTTCTGGTGTTGGTACAGGGGTACTGAAGCCCATCGGTGGGAGCATAGTCCCAAAGAACAATCCGGTGGTGGCCTGAGTCACCTGGTCCACCGGCATCGTGAACAAAGAGGCTGCTTGGGGCCCGTAAGCTATGCCTCCAGATGAGGCGGAGCGCGAGTTACAATTGCAGTTGGAACACTTCTCGCAAGTGGATGCCATTTATGTTTCGCTTTCTGCGCCAAGCAAGAAACCAAATCTTAGTATCTCGAACCCAAGGGCAACTATATCAAACCGCTATTCGTTCGCGAACACGACACACGAAGTGTGGAGTGGAAAAAGGAAAAGGTCCCACCGAGCGTGACAGAATCTGTTCACCATCGGAAACCAGGAAGACGGACGTCTTGCCTGAATCTTGGGGCAAATACTAATTGGTGCTATCCATCCACCTCTCCAAAGATGCCAAGTTGATTTATGACACCATGTATCGAAGGTTTAAACGGATGCGGCCGATATAGCAGACTTCGTCAGATTCCCCCTCATTTGAGGTTTTTTTTATTGTGGCGACGCTCTTCCCTGCAGGCGCAAGCCCCTGCAGTTAATTACGCTACCGCATCGCGGTAACCACTTTCTCCTTCTCCAGATGGTCACTTCGTGTCGCGGGTGTTTATTTTGTTTTTTGGTTGCCCGTAGATTGTATACGGAGACTAATTTATGTTGTCACCCGTAGGACGTGGATTAGTCCAAATCCGTATCTTCTTAGATTTGGGTTTGGGGGTTTGGTTTAAGGATACGTTAGTCTCGTTTGAGACTAAGATCAACTTAAACGTTTGTTAAGGATACGTTAGTCTAATTTCTAGACTAAGATCCACTTAACGGGATCATTTAGATCTAACAAGAGACCATTTGGACTCTATTGTTTAGTTTAGGGACATCGCGGTCGATTAGTTTAAAGACATTACGGTCCAAGGTTAGTTTAAGGACATTACGGTCCATCAGTAGTTTAAGGACATCTCGATCCATGTTAAGGACATCGTAGTCCATGAGTTTAAGGACCCCACAGTCCGGTTTAGAGGCATCGTGGTCTATAAGGTTTAAGGACATCGTAGTCCATGAGTTTAAGGACCCGACAGTCCGGTTTAGAGACATCGTAGTCTATAAGGTTTAAGGACATCGTAGTCCATGAGTTTAAGGACCCCACAGTCCATAGAAATGTGTGGTTGTCGGGACCCGTCACCTCTCTGAAGACGTTGAAGGATTACAACGACAGATATCATAGGAGTAAAGAGATATACCCTCGAACCGGTGTGAGTTGGTTGAAAGATCTGTAACCCAGTTTGGGACTGAGATCTGTTGAATATTCGTGAGCAGATGGGCTCAATTCAATATAAGTTGAGGACTTATGTCCAGAATTGGGCTAAGTTCAATTAAAATGTTTAACATTTTATTGTTCTGGGCTGTTGAACATTCGTTTGGGCTTAGCCCTTTTAATAATGCTGAGCATTAGATCCTGACATTTTTGTCTTGTATTGAATGCAGAGCATTCATCAGAACAATGTGTGTTCTAACAGTGCGCCACGTAGCGCGCCAGACGCTTTGTGCCAATTAGAGAGCGCATTGCACTTCTGTCGGGTAGCGCACATGAAAAGGACACGTGTCGCGCTTAGCGCTAAGCGCGAGTTTATTAGCGCATTGCGCTTTCAATTTATGAGCGCTTTGCGCTGATTTAATGGTGCGCCAGTGAGTGACACGTAGCACGCTTTGGCGCAAAGCGCCTGTCCAATAAACGTAAAAGCGCAGTTCATGAGTGCAAGGCACTTTTCAGTAGCGCAAAGCGCATTTGATCAAATTTATGATCAGAGAACAAGTTTATGTTCTCCCTTTAAAGGAGGCTTTGCCTCAAGGTTCAAGAACAGAAGTTCTTATTTATAAAAAGGCACTGTCTCTGTAGATCAATGATCTGTAAATGAAGTGAATACTTCTTTTTTAATTTTTACAATAAGATCTCTAATCTCATTTTTATCAAAAGACCTTGGTCTTTTGTAGATCTATGATCTTATTTAAAAGATGGTTCTTCTTTTATGAGATGATTTCATCTCTGTGTTCAAGAATCATGTTCTTTACCTTGAAGAAAATGATATTCTTTCACCAAAAGCTTGCTTTTCTTTCTCTTTGAGTTTTTCTCAAAGTTTGCAGGAGGGTTTCTCTCTATCTGTTTTTCTGTATATCTTTTAGACTTGAAGTCTAGCGGCCTTTTTATAGGGCAAATTGATTTGTTAAATCAGTTAAAGAGATCTTTCTCTTATTGATTTGGGGATGTTTCCACACCGTTGGATCTTTGATATTAGGGTTTCTGTTTTACAGAAGGCAATTTTCTTGTTTTTAACAAGATTGGAAAGATCTTTCCATAACAGAATTTTAATTCTGATTAATTAATAATTTATTATTATTAGATCTTTTGATCTAACGGTGGGAAATTTTTAATTCCAGCGCTGGCGCAACTTGCGCGAGCGCACCAACGTTCGACACGTGGCGCGAAGCGCAGAGCGCGGCGCAACTGCACTAGCACACCCATGTTTGACACGTGGCGCGCAGCGCAGAGCGCTGGATCTGAAGCGTTGCTTCAACTTATGAGTTTTAAATTTCAAAACAGAGATTTGCTCTGATTGGGGGTGCGCTGCCTAAGGCGCAACGCACCTGGCGCTAGCGCATCCGTGTTTGACACGTGGCGCGCAGCGCACCAGCGCTGGATCTGAAGCGTTACTTCAATTTTTGAATTTTGAATTTCAAAACAGAGCTTTGCTCTGATTGGGGGAAACACCGGGTCTTCACCGTATGGTTACTTAATATACAGTAGGGCGGGGACATGGCTAGCGCGGATGCAACACATATAGAAGTATCTACTAATATATATATACATACATATATATACATATATATACGTATACATAAATATACATATATATATATATATACATATATATATATATATACACATATATCATCACATGCATGTAATAACATCACAGGCATGCAGAACAACAATATGGAATAGCGGATAAACTAAGAGCCCCGCGTTTCATTTGAGCCACAAATAAAACGCGTCGTTCCCCGTTCATGTAGATAGCCTGTTCAAAGACGATCCTAGACCCCTATGAGTGCGGCAAGCCACCTGCTAATTCTAGAAATTGGGTAACTCGTCCTCAATGACATGAGTCGGTTACCCGTTACTTTCTAGAATCCGGTAACTTGGGCACTCCTCCGCCGGTCGATCCTTTAACCCCTACAAGTGCGGCGAACAACCCGCCAATTCTAAAGTGAGGCGGTCTGGTCTCAAACACCATGAGACAGCCACCTAGTATACTCTAGAATCCAGCTACTTGAGCACTTCTCCTGGGTTAATTCTAGTACAGAAAAGAAAAATATATACATCGGTGACAACGACCGCATCCTGGTCGATCCCCAATAAAAGAATATACATAATACGGAAACGACGGTCACAAGTTGGAGCTCGTCCCGAACAAATGAATATAACAAAATAAATTAAAACCGTATGAGAAATCGCACGAAGTAATGTCCGTCATGACAATCCGACTAAACCATCACACACACACACACACACACACATATATATCACAGAAATAAGTAACACAAACAAGTGTGCAATCCCATTTAATTGAACATATAACAATTAGACGACATTTAACAATACACATACAAACTACGGATTATTAAACAATGCCAAAATTTCGATCGAAAGTTTTTCCATGATTGCCAAAATTGAAAAACATATCAAAACAAAATATGGGCAAAATCAAACAAGTCTAAAATTCCTATTCCATGTATCCAAGCAACTGAAGAAAAATAGAGCCAATCCAAGACAACAAAACCGCCCATGTCGATCAAAACTCAAAATCTGGCGGTTATTCATTGTTTGAATGGACTCGTTTTTGCTCTGGGTAATTTAGACATCAAGAAGAGTCTTCTGCACTTGTATTAAAAATATTTAAAAGACTTTGAAAAACGCAACAGAAATTTAGATGTATGGAATTAGATACGGAAAAATTTCGGATTCGAAACTATCACATTGTCTAAACTAGTTTTAGTGTTTAGGTTGGCTCTGATACCATTGAAAGTTCCTAATGCCCTCGCCGCTGCAACCGCAGCCGATGCGAAACCGAAAAACAAAAATTTACAAGATAGCACTAGAAACTAATCCTTAGCGATCTTTCCAAAAACTAAAACTAGAAACAAAGTATGCAAGGTTTAGAGATTACAACCTTCGATGCGTGCCCATCCAATTGTGGAAGACCCCTCCAAGGTCCCCGTAGGTCATCAGGAACAAGTTTAAGAGGCGACCGCCTTACCCAAGATGATCCACCCGAGGAAACCGATCCAAACTCCAGCTTCACCTAGTGAAGCAACCGACGCTCCAAGCTCGCTGGAAATGGAGAGTGGGGATGTAGAAATTTTCCACTATCGATCTCTCTAATCTTTAAGCTCAAGAGTGCAATCAAAAAGAAAGAGGAGGTGAAGAAGAGGTAACCATAACAAATGAGTCAAGTGTTCAAAAGAACGAGAGAGAAAAGAATGGCTTCATAATATTTTCCACACAATAAAAATATCACAACAATTTTTCACTTAAACAAACGAAGTCCATCCCTCTCTACATTCCCACGACCATACCCAACGCCACCTCCCTTCACCTTATTTTCATGAATATTCATAAATAAATATTCACAAATGAGCCTTCTAGAAGTATTTCCGTATAAATACGGAATACTTTCTGGTATACGTATTGAAATACATATATGCGTATCCGTATAAAAATACGAATAGCCAAGAGAGAGAAAATGAATAGTGAACAATAATACTAGAATATATATATATATATAATTAAATCAAAACTTAATTTAATAATACGGCTTAATTCTAAGCCGGCTAGTATTATCAACCGTCCGATTAAAATCCGTGTAGCAAGTACACGTATTTAATCGGACCTCTGTATGTACCAACATACGCCATCTACATCATATCGTCTGAATCAGGAAAACCCTCTGTAACGACACTGAAATCTTAGTACGGAAATTCTTCTGTTAATATACAGAATAGAGTTTCACAGCCTGAGTTGGAATTATAAGTTACTTTTGCTAAATAACAGCAAGAAGCAACTTGTAACTCACTGGTAAAGCCCTTGCACTGCTGTGACGTAGCCCCCGTGTTCGAATTCTATCAGACACATTATTTTTTTCTAATTTTCTTTTAAACTTTTTGGAAGCCCAAAAGTTTACACGTGCAATGCACACAAAAATGAAAAGACGGAGAAATCAAACATGTGCAAAAGGGTGTTAACACTGGCGTGAACACGTGACACAAATCCAAGGGCCCCCTCACCTATACGACCGGCGGATCTTGTCCCTAGGCCGGCGCCGACGGTTCCTTGGTGGCCAAGTGTCTCCGAGTTTTACACCCAAGTCCTTTCACCTACCCCTAACCCTCCTACACTGCAATCAAACATAAACTTTTAATTTCACGTTTAAATCAAATTTTAATGCATTTTAATTCACTATTTTAATTCTAAAACCCTAATTGCACACTATAAATACTACCCCATGTCTTAGCCCTTCATCATTCTGAAAATTATAGCCAAAATTCTCCAAATTTCTCAAGTACAAGTGCAGTAAAGAGGAGTTAGCAAGCGATCAGCTTCCGACAATGATTGATGAAAATTTCGGCGATTTCGCGACACCACGACGACAACAATCTCTTCTCCTAACTCTTCTTAATATAACCAAGTGGTAAGCCCCTTCCAATCCTCATTCCCCTTCTTTAAAAGTTCATTTTCAAAACATATGTCGGAAGTGGAGTTAATACAACATCTTCTTCTAAAACTCTATAATTCTACTTTTTCTTACATATTCTTCATTCATATTCCTACATCATACTTGTTAATATAAAACCAATGCTTATAACAAATTTTTAATCAAAAATATCATGCAACATAGCTTTAACTTAACATTTACAATAAAATACCATGAAGTTTATATATATCATTTTTATTTGTTTTGCTTAAACATACCTTTAGAAAACTTCATGAAGAAACGACATACCTCTTATATACACACATGGTTTCTTAGCACGATACATCTTTGTTGGAATTTTTGTTACGAATACAATATTACAAGAAAATACCATTTACTATAAAACCGGATTTTTTTTAAATTGTATTTTAAATTCCTTTACAAATATGCCTCTACAACTCTTTTTAGGGGACTCGTTATTGGATGGTGCAGATTATCACACATCCTTGAGCTAGTAGAGCGAGATGCAGACCTCCTCACGGAGTATTCGGACTCGAAATGTTTTTAATACGGTTTTTAAGAAAAACGTAATTTTTCTACTTAATTAAAAAATTTAATTTTTAATAATTATATAAATATTACAAAATCCATATATTTTCAAAATATAATAACCTTATATTTTTTCAAATGAAAGAATTACAAGTTTCATCAAAATACTATACCAACAAAAGTCAAGTTTTACAGTAAAATACCATGAACCTTCCAAGCTAAGCTATTATCACTAAAATACCTTAAATTCTTAAAATTCACATCCATGAAAACCTTAAATAATATAAATAACTTCTCGAGATTATTTTGAAACTATATTAAAAATATTTTCATAAAAACCCCTCGAGTTATATAAAACGACATTTAAGGACTTTAGTAAATATAAGTTTAAGCGGGATCAATTCTCTTGAGCCCCAGAGAGCCGGAGAAAGTGAGTGCTTGCTTATTTAAGGTAGAAAACTTAACGGTGTTGTAAATGGTAATTGTCTTGGAAAAAGACACAAATCCTGCCGTCCATATGCAGCAGTTACCGATAACTCCCGAACCTAATTTAGAATCTAAATCAGTTACAGGTGTCTGACTCAAGTCTGAGTCTATATCTAAATCTGAATCCAAACTCAAATCAGAGTTCAATTCAAACATCAAAAGCAAACATGAATACTTGATCATGAATCGTAACACTTGAACTTGACTAAAGAAAAACATGAATATTTGAACACTATGACTTGACTCGAACCATGAATACAACTTGACATGAATACATGAATACTTGACATGAATATTTGATATAGATATGAATTCAATCTTGCAACTTGATATATTCATAGATTCGAGCAAGGCTGGTAATTTTTAACTGTAACTTAGCATACACGGGGTGTTGGGGTAGTTCATGCGTGAATCCAAAGAAATCTCAGGAGTCCTATTAGATCATGAATCCATGCCTACTAACACAAACAAGCTATCAGGAGGGCCCGTGGTTCCTTACTCCTGGATTACAGCCTGTTGGATTCGAGAACACTATTGAGATTGGTTGACATTCACCCTTGAACTTACGTTAAATTAGTGTACCCAAGTAGAGACCTGTTAAGACACTTACATTCACTGCATGTTCACCATACCTACACTACACGGCCATGTTATATTTGTTTGCCATGCTCATGCTATACTGTCATGTTTACCTACTTGTCATGTATATTACCATACTTATTCATATATATTACGAAAGAACTGCATGCTAAATAAAATTGCCGTGTTTACATAAAATGACATGCTGAGACACCATACCTCATAATCAATTGTTCATGATTGTAATGACCCTAGTATTACTATACCTTAGTGTTTTCTTTCTTTAGTAAAATATTGTATTTATTTATTTGTAGTATTTTTCCGTAAATTTAGTTTTCTATTAAATATATTATTTTATTATTCTATCTATTTTCCCAAACTCATTTCTTTAAACTAAATCTTAACCTATTTCAAATTAAACGCAATACCTAACCCAACCCATAATCTAAATCCAATCACATTTTCATTTTCTTTTATAAAACTATGAGCCCAAAAGCCCACTTTCTTTTCAAGCAACAATATATATTTAATTCTTATTAAATATGTTTAGGAACAACCTTGTAGCTCATTGGTTTAGTTCTTGCATTGTTATTCCATAAGTCACGTGTTCAAATCCCCTTTCTTACAATTATTTTTTTTTATCAATTTTTTATTCTTCTCATAACTTTCAAATGAGACCTTTCATTTCCAAAATGAATGGTGACCTTTCATTTCTCTTTTAATTCCCATGTTGAATGCAAATATTATTATAGATAATTCACCATTACACCATCTTTATTTGTCCTCCTCTTTCTTTTTCTTCCTCATATTTTTCTATCTCCCCCTTCTCCCTCTTCACCTAGAGTTCTGGAAGAAGAACACAAAGAAGTTTTCAAGAAGGTCTCGCTGGTAACGTGGGGCTATCGGCGGATAGACAAGCCCGGTGACAATATCGGCTTGTGTATGTAAGTCCCTTCTCTCTTTACCTCCCTCCATCTCCTTCTACCTATCTTTCTCTTGTCATATTGCCATGAAAAAACTTCTATCATCATATCATAATCCGTAAGAGAAGATAAATATAAACATATACATATATATAAGTCTAGATACATATGGTTCTATACGGTTTAATAATACCTTATTGCCTCTTGTTCAAATTAAAGTGTTTTCAATTCTTTGTTCATGACTATGAATGTTTATTACGAGTTGTAAGAACACAAATTTCATGCCACAATATATGTATAATATCTCATGAAATCGGTTTGTTTATTAAAAGAAAAATAGAAACTTGCATAAAAATACTAGTTAATGTTTTTGCCGATTTTAGTATACACATCAATACCTTTAGCTTTAAAATAATTTTTAGAAATTAATTTTTAATTCTGGAAATTTCAAGAAAATTACCTTGTATAGAATATATTTTTGTGTATATGCTGTAAAAAAATTTAGATCGAACCACATAACGGTGTATGGGTTATGTGGTTTTTTTATTCACTGTTTTTAAAACCAGAAAACTGCCAATAAGGGTCTTCTTCGAGAGACCATAACTTTATAATCATTAATCCAAATTAAGTGTTTTCAGATGTTTTGAATATCTACATAGAAATATCTAGATTTTATTAGTTTTAAGTTTTTACTGAAAATCGACGTAAAATATAGAAAATTGTGTTACAATATTAAGCGACGAATCTGGACAGAATCTGTCCTGATTCGCACAATGTTTTTAAATTAGACATAACTCGAACTCCCGATATCCGTTTGTGACAAACTTTAGATGTGTAGATGAAAAATTGATAGAAATATAATTTTCTGTATTCTAGATTACTTAGAAATACATGAAACAACTCGATATAGCCTTTGTAATATAACACATAGTTGCTGTGCAGAAATCTGAATTTCGGTTTTAAACGCTGATATTAAAACGATCATAACTAGAGCTTCAGAAATCCAAATCATTTGAATCTTGGTGTTTTGGATAATTACATCGAAAGACCTACAATTTTCTGATAATTTTTGTAACCTGAAACACTATAGAAATTAACTCAAACTGCGTTTTAAAAATATGTGACAGTATTGAATAGATTTTGATCTGTTTTGCGTGACGATACGAAAACAGATATACCTCCCAAACCGGTAGTCATATTTAGGTGAAACCGGAACTCACGCATGAAAAACACTTATAGCCACATTTCTGTTTATATTCCGCATTCGTTCAACTTGATTAATTAGTCGTACATAATATTTATTTACAGCATTGTTTATGGTAGTTATTCGAATAATGTACTTGCCTCATTTCATGCTATTCGAACATGTATACCGTGTTCTCCCTGATCTCGTAATTATCACATGTACATGAATATATAATTAGATATTATAAGTTTGACATAAAGCTATTTCATACTTGACTCGACTTGACCCAAACCATGAATACGTAATGACTTGACAAAAACTCTTGACATGAATACATGAACAATTGACTTGAATACTTGAACTCGACTCGATACTTGAATTGCACTCTCTTATGTATTCATGGATTTGGGCAAGACTTGTAATTTTAATCACAGATTTATATACACGGGGTGTTGGGGTAGTTCATGCGTGAATCCAACAAAATCTCAAGAGTCCCCCTAGATCATGAATCCATGTCTACTAACACAAGCAAGCTATCATGAGGGCCGGTGTTTCCTTGCTCCTGGATTACAGCTGATTTAGTGATTTTTGTTGTGTCGTTTGAGAAAATAGAATAGAAATCACAACCAAAAATATTTGACCGCAATCAATAACGGTGTCGGTTGTAGCGCGTTAATAAGTGCGGATCGTCCACAGGGAAAGTGTAATCGTTCGTCTTTTGAATTAGATGAGTCGAAACTTTAAAGAAAACAAAACAAAACAATTCATGATTTATATTTGAAGTTCAAGAATTAGAAAATCTAGATCTAATAACAAGAAAAAGATAGAATCAAGAATTGATAGTTTGATGATTTTTCCAAACCAAATATCAAGAATCTAAATGAGGCTCGTAGGAATCGATCGGATCTATAGATGTGATATAATCTTACAATTACGTATTCTTATCCTTCGATGAATTGATACTAGATCGATGATGATCGACAAGAATTAGGGATTTCTAGTGAAACTAGGGTTTCATCTTATCCCTTGTTCTTTCGTCGATATCATTCACATTCTAGCCTCTAGTAATTTCAAGAAACGATCGTAGATCCCTAATTTCGAGCGATAACAATCAAGAAAGCATCGCAATAAAACTAGGTCATCGATTCTTGAACTTGCTAGGGTTTACAAAACTCGTAGAACTCAAGAATCGTTTAAAGATTTGTTATATCATCATTCTATTGATCGTCTCGACTCCTTAACGAGCGGAGTTTTACTCAAACATCATCACAAGAACTACAATCATAAATTGAGATCGAATCATGATGCAAGAATTTAAAGAAAACAAGATTAAAGAATTTCACCTTTTATTTATATCAACAATTTCGTTACATTCGCTCAAGAACAACAAGAGGAAGAACTCGATCGTCGATTTGGCTTCGCTCGTCTCCATGAGTCGCGGATCGGCTTGGATCACTTGCCCGATTGAAGATCGGCTCGGCTCCTAAAAGGTTGAAGGCTTCTTGCTTGAATGGTACTCGGGATCTTGAATTTGGAGTGGAATTAGGGTTAGGGTTTCGCACAAATCTTATCACTAGACTTGTGGAAGAAGATGAAGAATTAGAGGTAAAGAATGAACTAACTAAGATTGAACCAACTAAAATTGATTAGCCTTTAACCCTAGGTCTAAGCTTCTATTTATAGATATCCAAACCCTAGATCTAGGATTTCAAAGTCTAAGTTTCCCTCCAAAAGTTTGTTGAGGAAATTTGAATTTCCCTCCAAAAGTTAGTTAGAGGAGAAGCTTCTAGATGTGATTAGTTAGGAGGGAGCTTCTAGAAGAGGTTAGTTAGGAGCTTAATTAGGATTAGCTTTGCTTAATGATCTTTGCTGATCTGGCAGTAGCTTCGAGGTCCTTCTGGAATTTGACATATCAGAAAGGAATGTGGGCCCAGAGATAAGAATTCTGCACTAAAAATTATTTGCTGACGTGTCCAAACCGCCGCGAAACCGCGGCGCAAGCCGGCTCCCGCCGCGGTTCCGCGGCTCTTTGGAGTCTTCATGGCTCGGTTCTTCTGTGTTGAACTTGGGCTAACATATGGGCCTTTATTGTATATGTTGAATTTAATATCTCCTTTTGAATTGCTACCAGATCTGAAATCATTGAGTTGGCGTATTTTTGATCAGCTCTTTGGCTTTACTCCTGTAATTTTCTGCACAAATCTAGACACAAGTGTTGCGCAAATACAGAGATGATGCGATGCCATGAAATGCGGTCAATTTCCCTTAAAGTGCCGGTTTTAAAGTCTAACACATGCAATCTGATATTTTACGACTGATTTGCTAATATGTGAAATATGAATACCGAATACTTCTAAATGAGTGCAAATGATAGGAAAATTGCCGTGTTAAAAATACATTATTTTCGACTGATCAACAGCCTGCTGAGTTTGGAATACTTCAACACTAGGTTGAAGTCCTGTTACTAACATTTGATTTGGGCCCGTGGTTCCCTACCCCTGGATTACAGCTTGTTGGGTTCGAGAACACTCTTGAGATTGGTTGACATTCACCCTTGAACCGACGTTAGAATATATTGCCTTTTAGAGACTTTTTAGGACACTTACATTCACTTCATGTCTACTATACCTATACTCCACTGCCATATTATACTTGTTTGCCATGCTGATATAGTTGACATACACATTACCATGCATGCTACTATACTTGTTTATATGTTCATGATTTATATTCATGCTATACTTATTTGCTATGCTCATGTTATATTGTCATGCTTATATAGTTGTCATTAATATCACCATGTTATACTTGTTCATGTTTTATTTCCATTCATACTATATCATATGTCACCTTGCATATTCATTTATATACTTTCACATCCCACCTTTCTTGGGGACTTACCGAACGCAAGTTCACTGACGGGTATTCCACCAATCTTTCTTTCTATTCTTGAAATGTTCGCCAGGTGATATTAAGACAGAGAAGATAGAAACGGTCGAAAAGGAGTACAACCAGTTCGCATCACAAACAGACGTATAGTTTCATTCAGTTTTTCATTTCATTTCAGCTTATTTATGTATGCCTTCTTATTAAGGCTTATCATGTTAAATATTTTGTATTCAAATATTTTGTCTACAATGAATCATGAATGTAATAAATCACAGTTGGATTTCATTCTTTTATTTATTCTTGTTAGTGTAACATTTCAGAAAAATAAAATATTATTTTTGGGAATTTTTATAATTAAATAATAAATATATTGAATATTTTAATATTGCGGTATAATTAAATACCGAGAAATTGGGAAAAAATTTGGAAAATTATAGAAATTACTAAAAAGAGGGTGTTTTATATGAATTAAGCAATTTTAAGTTAATTGTGATTTATTACACACTATTTTAATGCAAATCGCGATTAAATATCGCTAATCGCGCATTAAGCTTGTTTTGTGCACATGACATGCACATGTCATTTTAACACTTGTTACATTTTTATCATGGCTTTTTCTCATTTTTCATGCATGGTTTGTATTTAAATGAGAGGAGAAAAGAAAACAAAGAAAAGAAAAGAAAAGAAAAAGAAAATAATAAAGAAAGGGGTATGAGCATGAGAGAGAGGGTGAGGGGTCAATCATAAGTCATGGCCATTGTTTCTCACTTCATTATCTTCATCTTCTCTCCTCTTTCCCACACCATGGCAGCACCTCCTCCACCTCCTCTTCAACCTCACAAAACACCCTTAAATCTTCATCCAAAGTTCATCTCCATTTCACAAAAAGCATGCACAAGCTCACAAGCTACACTTTGGACCAAGAAAGTTTGCATTTTGGTGCTCTAGGGGATTCATGAGTGCCAAATGAGGTAATTTCTGAACCATTAGTGTAGTATTTGGTTTACTTTAGTATCCATATGTGTTTAGTTGTGATTTAGTGCGGTTTAGTGAACATTGAAATTCCTAGTTAGGGTTGTAATGAAATCTTGAGTAGTGAAGGGTAATTGAGGTTAGTAGAGGCTAAACAACCCCTGTTGTGATGATTTAGTGGACTGAACTTGAGACTTAAACCCCAGATTATGAACTTTGAAAACCCGATATCGGAGAATTGTGGATTCTATGAGGGTATAATGAAATCTGCTAACACCCGGATGACCTGAAAATTATTTAGCAAGTACAGTGAGTAGTGCAGGCAGCATAGATGATATCCCAAGACCCTAGCCCCTGCACCCTCTCCATGGACACAAATATATTCGTTCTGGCCGCAATTTACGGCCAGACCTAGTTCATTAGGGTTCGTGTTTGTTCTGTAGCTCCATCTCCAATAAACTAGACCCTTTACATGTGCAAAATTGGCTAATTTCACTTCGGGTAAAATCGGGGACTATTTTCATGAGTTGTTGTTTTGATTCGGGGTTATATTTTTCGTATTTTGGATTCTGGATTTTAGTATTTCTGTTTTACCTCGATCACTTGACGTTTGTACGTCTATATCGAGTGTCATTTGGTGGTTTTGAAGGCGTAGTCCATAGGTTCTAACCTATAGGCTTTTAACGTGTCGTTTTGGTTTTGAATTGGGTTTTAATGCGGCACGATATGTTATGATGTGTAGGTACCCCCACGAGGACTTCAAGACGACAAGCAAGTGTGTGGCGACGTCGGCATCGGCAAACGAAGATCAGGTGAGTAGATTATATCTACGGGGGAAGTCGGGTGGATGGCGTATAGCACCCCGCAGTTCGTAGTGTAGTTGATGATATGTTATATATTTACATATGTGTTGTGAATTTGGATGATAGTGTCGTGGTTGATTTCTTAGTCGCGAACCATGGAATAGGTTTGCACACACGCACACACACCCGTGCATGCATTACTATTATTACTTGTGCGTATATGGGGATACGTATATATATACACACACACACATAGGTATGGGACTATGTATATATACATATACCTATACTTAGATAATGAGGATAGTGGATGATATTTGGAGATGAGTCAATGAGATTAGGCTTGATGCCGTGAGATCGGTGATATGTTTTGATTCGTATTAGGAGATACGGCATGAGATTATAGCGGGCCTTTAGGCGTGTGTTTTCATACACGCATATATATAAATAGATGGTATCAGTATGTACTAGACTTATATTAGTACCCCAGTTCATGAGATATGATGATAATGGATACCAAATGAATAATGAGATGAATGTGATATTTGACCCGTACCCAGATTTGGGATGTCGTACGACGGATTTACGTACGAGCTATATATTGATGATAGATCCGCACTCTTGACTCGAGGATGTCATATTGTATATTGTATCGTATGTGATACTATTGAGGCGGGATAACCGACTATTATATATATATATATATATATATATATATATATCGACTCAGACTTAGGTGGTTTTCCTTTATGCTTTCGGTTAGACTGTTCATTTAGTCCGGTAGTTTACTTATAGATGTTAAACTAGACTCGAGTCATACCCATTTCAAAAACTAACGAATCATGAGTATTTTAAAGACAGGCCAAGGGATACTACGAATATTTTCAAAGGATGTACTTTTTCATAAAAACACCGTAACCCTATTTTCTAAACATGACGATTCGTGAAACTTTCAAATACCAAAAAGTGTATGACTCGTGAATAGGAATGTATATTTCTTTATTGCTGCATTATTATTCATTTACCATTTATTCTGCTTCTTGCATTGCATTGCATGCTTATACGTTATTGATTCATATTCCATTGTGCATATGACATATAGCATACCTGTATACCTACATGCTTACACATATGCCTTGACATAATTACATGCTAGTTCCCATATACCTATATGGTACTGTACCATTAGTGATAGGTATATACACATATGAGATATAGCTACTTGTTCACCTTTATATGATGTTGTATGGATTTGGAGCATTCAGGAACCGCATGACATATTTTATAACTTGTTGCGGTTAAATGGCGATTTTTCCTTATATGCTCATATTACTATTTCATGTTGCATATACATTATATTCATGGATTTCGCATTGAGATATGGTTTTCATATGATGTTTTCTGGATAGTTTTTTCTCCTGCGTATATATATCAGTGGTATGTGACGCTGATATATATATGTATACCCATCGTATATATATCAGTGGTATGAGACGCTGTTATATATATATATACACCGATATCATATATCACCATAATGATATATGCAAATATACTATTCATTATATGTATGGGCCTGTATGGTCGATGAGAGGGGCCTATGTGCTCGATGTGAGGGGCCTATATGGTCGATGAGAGGGGTCTATGTGCTCGGGGCCTATGTGCTCGATGTGAGGGGCCTATATGGTCGATGAGAGAGGCCTATGTGCTCGGGGCCTATGTGCTCGATGTGAGGGGCCTATATGGTCGATGAGAGAGGCCTATGTGCTCGGGGCCTATGTGCTCGATATGCTCGGGGCCTATGTGCTCGATATTGGATATTGGATACATGAGATTTACTTGATATTGGGATATTGAGATATATATTTTGTGTCGATGCTTGACACTGATTTTCTGATGATTTCATTGATGATACTTAAATGTTTATACAGAAATCTCACTATATTAAGAAAACAGTTTTCTCATTCATGATGTCTTCTGTTTTCATTTTACTGCATTCATACCTCATATTTATGATATGTTGCTACCTGAAGCACTGACATGAGCACGTAGTATTACGCTTATGTTTAGATGTTTACCCTTGCCACCTTTTCATACTTCAGACTTTATCATATTGAGGACATGTATATATTACTGATCGTTTGACTTAGGATTGAGTCATACATACGATTTCTGCTCTGTGATGTTTTCTACTCACAAGTTGGCAATTCACCCCCGTTGTGCCACAGTTTCTTGCAGGTTTTGCCTTTCAGGTTTCGTTGCGACTTTGCTGGCACACTGCTTTCCTTCCGGATGATTGCTTTGGTAGGTGGGCTCACTTGCATCGTGACCACCATTGTATATTTATTTATATTCAGTTGTATCTAGTAAAACTCCATCAACCAGACATGTATATGTATTTGACTTAGAGACCAGTTGTATATTCTTTCGACCTTAGAGTTATGCGTTGTATTATTATGGGTTTTCATGTTGATTTGAGTTTCCTTTTCAGTTTTGATTCTCGCCCTTCGGCGTTGTATATTATATTGCTTGCGTGGTTGTGACCATCGATTGACGAAGAGCTAGCTTTTGCTTGGGGATGCCTTTTTCATTGTGCATATATTTTTCCTGTTGTACCCCGTTTGGGGCCAGTATTTACAAAGGAAACTCTGCCGAAATTTTCTGAAAAGGCTTGATATTTTAAAATGCAATACTTCGGCTTATGTTATTTAAAAACCACTTGTTTTATAACATGTTTTCTACACTTCTTCTTTAAAAATGGTTTAGATTTCTGGGCTTTTGGCTTACTTGAATTAGATGGGGTCCTATAGACTTCATATGATTCAAGAGCCAGTCACGTACTACTTCGGGTCATGACAAAGTTGGTATCAGAGTGCTAGGTTAACCTTAGTTCGAGTCTATGTTTGACTATGCGGAGTCTAGGGCGTATATATATTCGGAACCTAGGCTTGACCTTACGGAAGTTAGACTTGGTCGAGGGAGTATTAGACCCGAATTTTCGTCATGTAGGTTGACCTTGGTTGATGGAGTAGGTGACTTAAGAAGAGTGACGTACCGTGTGTATGTTCCGCGGCATACTTACGATACGCTACTCCGCTTAGGGAGCCTTAAGATGTACATTTCCTTGCACAGATTATATTCATTCCTATGATCTATCCTCATCATTATCGGTTTATGGTTTTGTTACCACGACTACACGGGCAGAGAGAGCTACGGCTAGTGTTGCGTCAGAATGAGCTCGTCACGGACGAGGACTGACCAGGGCATGATTCCAGGGACACACGATTGCATAGAGGTGTCATTTTATTGTATTTTCGCGCCATGAGCGTTTGATGGATCGCTTTTACGAGATTTCTCGGACGTGTAGATCAGCACCAGAGGATCAGGCTACTGCTAGAGGCCAGCCAGAATATGATGACCGTCGATGCACCGATTATTTGATGATTGAGGCACTGTTCAGTGTGCGGACAAATGAGCCAGTTGTTGCTGCGAATGACGAGATATCGCCCCAGATGTTTGGAGCTATTGCCGCACAAGTAGTACATAGAGATATGATAGAAGATCGCTAGTCACCCATGGAGGAAGGACTAGGACAAGTGATTCGTTGCCTACCCCGATGCGAGCTCATCAGATTGATTGATTCAGCTAGAGACGGCTTCACGCAGGTACGTTGGGAGTCGATAGAGATGATCGAATGTCAGAAGCCCATTTTCCAAGTTTAAGGTATTCAGAGACAAATGCAAGTAATGCTATGGACCTTCTAGAAGAATGAAACCCTAACTCGACCTAATGACCATGAGAACGGTTTGAAACCTTAGGGTTTGCGGCAGTTCAGCGGTGCCATTAGTGAGGCTTGGGTTTGCCCTTCTACGGTTGGTCCACAGGTACTGTGGCATGTACTGGAATACTATTAAACTGTACCCAAGATGTTGAGCTCTTGGGGGATTATGAGGTTTTGACGAATCGATCGAAAGGTTCGACTTCATTCGGATATCATGTGATGGGATGCATTGCTTGGGAGACTCCAGATACGAGTATAGCCGTTGGAGCGCAGTCCATGTAGCCACGAAGAGACGAGTCCGAAGCAGTCGACGTTAGAGAAAGGTGGAGTAAGAGGTTCGTACGAGATCTTGATGAGATGACGTTCCACTCCGCCGACATTAGAGATGTGATACGCATGCAGAGGCGTTGTATATGGATATATCTTCCAGAAGGAGTCGCGATGAGTATGCAGCCGTTCCGGAACCAGAAATTGATATAGTAAAGGGTGATAACCTCCAGGCAGTTCGGCAGAAACGAGATTGAGAGGGACTTCGACGGAACTGTTCCCCTCCGAAAGACGCGGGAAGACGCGATAAACGTCTCGCCTGAATTTCGGGGCAGATGCTAATTGGTGCTATCCGTCCACCTCTCCGAAGATGCCAAGTTGATTTATGACACCATGTATCGAAGGTTTAAACGGATGCGGCCGATGTAGCAGACTTCATCAGATTCCCCCTCGTTTGAAGGGTTTTTGATTGTGGGGACGCTCTTCCCTGCAGGCGCAAGCCTCTGCAGTTAATTACGCTACCGCATCGCGGTAACAACTTTCTCCTTCTCCAGATGGTCACTTCGTGTCATGGGTGTTTGTTTTATTTTTTGGTTGCCCGTGGATTGTATACGGAGACTAATTTATGTTGTCGCCCGTAGGGCGTGGATTAGTCCAAATCCGTATCTTCTTAGATTTGGGTTTGGGGATTGGGTTTAAGGATACGTTAGTCTTGTTTGAGACTAAGATTAACTTAAACGTTTGTTAAGGATACGTTAGTCTTATTCATAGACTAAGATCAACTTAACAGGATCGTTTAGACCCAACAGGAGAGCATTTGGGCTGCTTCTGTTGTTTAGTTTAGGGACATTGCGGTCCAATGTTAGTTTAAGGACATATCGGTCCATTGTTAGTTTGAGAACATTACGGTCCAGTGTTAGTTTAAGGACATCGTAGTCCGTGGGTTTAAAGGGACCCCACAGTCCAGTTTAAGGACATCGTAGTCCATGAGTTTAAGGACCCCACAGTCCGTAGTTTAAAGACGTCGTAGTCTGTAAAGTTTATGGACATCGTAGTCCATGAGTTTAAGGACCCCACAGTCCGTAGTTTAAAGACGTCGTAGTTTGTAAAGTTTATGGACATCGTAGTCCATGAGTTTAAGGACCCCACAGTCCGTGAAATATGTGGTTGTCGGGACCCGTCACCTCTCTGAAGACGTTGAAGGATTACAACGACAGATATCAGAGGAGTAAAGAGATGTACCCTTGAACCGATGTGAGTTGGTTGAAGGATCTGTAGTCCAGTTTGGGACTAAGATCTGTTAAATATTCATGAGCAGAGGGCTCAGTTCAATATGAGTTGACAACTTATGGCCAATATTGGGCTAAGTCTAATAAGATTAAAATGTTTAACATTTTATTGTTCTGGGCTGTTGAGCCTTTATTTGGGCTTGGCCTTTTTAATAATGCTGAGTATTAGATCCTGACACTTTTTTTATCTTGTATTGAATGCATAACATTCATCAGAACAATGTGTGTTCTGACAGCGCACCACGTGGCGTGCCAGGCGCTTTGCGCCAATTAAAGAGCGCATTGCGCTTCTGCCAAGTAGCGCATAAGAAAAGCACACGTGTCGCGCTTGGTGCTAAGCGCCAGATGATGGGTACATTGCGCCAGTTTATGAGCGCATTACGCTAGTTTAGTGGCGCACACGTGAATGACACATGGCGCGCTTGGCGCTGAGCGCCAGTCCACGAGCGCAGTGCGCTATTTTAGAAGCGCAAAGCGCAAGTTGCATACGTGGTTGACACGTGGCGCATTTTGGCGCTGAGTGACGGTCCAAGGAGCGCAGAAGCGCAGTTCAAGAGTGCAAAGCACTTTTCAATAGCGCAAAGCGCATTTGATCAAATTTATGATCTGTGAACAAATTTATGTTCTTTTTAAAGAAGGCTTTGCCTCAAGATTCAAGAACAGCAGTTCTTATTTTTGAAAGGGCTTTGCCTTTGTAGATCACTGATCTGTGAATGAAGTAAATACTTCTTTTGTTTTTATGATGAGATATTTTGATCTCTTTTTATAAAAGACCTTGGTCTTTTGTAGATCTATGATCTTTTAAGAAGATAATTCTTCTGTTTTAATGAGATGATTTCATCTCTTTGTTCAAGAATCGTTCTTTTTACCTTGAAGAAATGATCTTCTTTCAAGAGCTTGCTCTCTTTCTTTTGAGTTTTCTCAAAATTTGTAGGGGTTTTTTCTCTCTCAGACTTGAAGTCTTGGGGCCTTTATATAGGGCAAGTTGATTTGTTTAATCAGTTAAAGAGATCTTTCTCTGATTGATTTTGGGATATTTCCCCCCGTTGGATCTTTGATTCTAGGGCTTCTGTTTTACAGAAGACAATCTTCTTGTTTTTAACAAGATTGAGAAATCTTTCCATGCAGAATTTATTCTGTCTTTGGTCATTTTTATTTACCATTGGATCATTGATCCAACGGTGCTCTGATTTTCAGAGCACAATCTTGTTGTTTGGAAAGATTTTGAAAAATCTTTCCATAACAGAATTTTAATTCTGATTAATTAATGATTTATCATTATTATTAGATCTTTTGATCTAAAGGTGGGGAATTTTTTAATTCCGGCGCTAGCGCACCCGTGCTTTGCACGTGGTGCGCTTGCTCAGAGCGCAGCGCATTTTGCGCTAGCGCACCAGTGTTTGACACGTGGTGCGCTGTTCGGAGCGCAGCGCAGCCTGCGCTAGCGCACCTACGTTTGACACGTGGTGCGCAGCGCGCCTAGCGCTAGCGCACTCATGATGCACTGCATAGGGCGCAACGCACCTAGCGCTAGCGCATCGGTGTTTGACACGTGGCACGCAGCACGCCTAGCGCTGAATCTGAAGCGTTACTTCAATTTTTGAATTTTGAATTTCAAAACAGAGTTTTGCTCTGATTGGGGGAAACAAATGCCCCCCTACCGTTACGCTCACATGGACCACACGTGAGTGCAGCGGTGGCAGCATCTGCGCCCTTGGATCAACTCAGAAGTTGAAGAGGCATTTCAATGCCTATAAATAGGACCTTTGGTCGCTTATTCGATTTTCATCTTCTTCTTTGAGAATTATCTCTTCTTCAGAGCATTGCTATCCTGTTTAAGAACTTCTTCAAGAGTAAAGACTCTGTTAAAATTTTAGGTAAAAATTAAAACTTTTAATAAACTAGGGTTTTACCCATTAACAGAGCCTTGCTCTTCATAGATTTTTTATCTAAAGAAAACCCATTTAGGGTTTCATTAACAGAGCTTTGCTCTTCTGAACCGATAGATCTAAAGAGATCTTTTCTTGGGGTTTCTTAGCCCATGAATCAGAGCTCTGCTCTTTTGATAACATGTAGATTTCTTAATCTTTTATGAAGAACTCTTAAGAGTTTTTTCATGGATCTTGAAGATCCTGGAATTTTTAATTCATAAAAAATTAATTTTAATTAATTCTTTTCTGATGGATTTTTCCATCATCATTACAGAGCCAGGCTCTTTAAGGAGTTTTATTCCTTCATGATCAGAGTTTGACAAGTGTTACTCTGTCATAGAGCTTTACTCTCAAAGGGAGATTATCTCCTTTTCCCAAGGGATTTCTCATTTAATGAGAATTTTCCTGAGAATTTCCCCATTTAATTAACAGTTTCATCCGATGATGGGGCTGTTTTATTAATTGATGCATTGTCATCCAGATTTTGTGGGCCCTCTTTGGTCCCTCTTCACTGTATTGCAGTGTGGTACAAATTTTAAAGTACCGAGTGTCAGAATTTAAATTAAATTATAGTACTGACAGTTGACTTCTGTCCCTTTTTTTGCAGGCGACATGTCTTTCGATCTCTCTTTCCCGTTTGTTCGTTCAGAAGGAGGATTTTCTGGAGCACCTGTAGACCGGGAAGTCCTAGCTTTGATCAAAGATCATGACCCGGAACATAAGAATCTTCACCTCTGGGGGACATGGTATAATCATATTATTAAGGGTCGACAAAGCTTTTCGTGCGTGGTACCCTCGGAGCCCATCATGGCGATTCATTACGCCGACCCACCCCCGGTGAACTATGCCATGGAGATGGTTAATTGGACTTCAGAAGGTCTTCTTCAGCCCGCTATGGCTGCGATACCCGTTCAGCCTCCTATGGCTTTAGATATCTTGGGATGACGTATTTGTCAAGGCGAGGTGTGGCCGTGGGGACAACCGTATATGATTGGCCTGATCCCTCGTCATCCGACTGGTTATCTGTGGGCTCGCTACATTTTATCAGCGAAGAAGTCGCAGTTGTTGAGGCTTGGGTTGTATCCCGCCATTTACGCTTCTCTTTTCCAGTATCCTATGCTTCCCGCCTGGTGGGTTAAGGCCTTTTGGAGCAGTGGAATATCCCTACCTACACCTTCCTTTCGCTGGACCGAGAAGTATCAATCTCCTTAGAGGAATTTGCGGAAGTTTCTGGCTTACCGGTCATAAGGGAGCATTATAAGGAACTGCTTCCTACAGATGAATATGTTTTTGGTGCCAAGCCAGTGATGACAGGCCTGATCCCGGTGAATGCCGTTCAACACTAATTTTCTAGTTTGATCAAAGTGTTGAATATTTACGAGGGCCTTTTCCTCGAATCTGGGAGCCGCGGGGTTAATTTCGAGGATTTCATCGCTCATTTTCTTCATCCAGAAGTCCTCTCGAAGGAGGCTGTTAAATTCGCCACGCTTGACGACCCTTTTAGCTTAGGTTTAAACAACCTGCCAACGGCGGAGGTAGATCAGAAAGGTTTCTTCCTTCCCAACACCCCATTTGTTCCTTTTGCGGAGATCGCAGTCCCTGGGATTGATGAAGAAACATTTTTCTTGGGATTTCTTGGGCTATGGTTGAGCTGGTTCGCGCTCCCGATGCACCTTCGCCGTATGATACCGTCTGTCTTCTATCCGGCTCACCGAATGATTATTGGGGTGAAAGTGGCTGTCGGGGTCGCCGATTTAGCCCATTTGTATTACGACCTTAGTCAAGCGGCAGATACTACTGAACCCGGAGTGCAGCATGTGAACTTCTCGATGCATTACTTCATGTCATGGCCCGAGCTACATGCACTTGGTGTTTTTGGTATTCATAAAAGGCCTTCATTTTATGACAGGTGCAGCTTCCCCCGGATTATGCGATTAGTCGGCGCATCTATTGTAAATCCGTCATCGCGGGATGCTAGAGATTTGCTCCTTCGTCCCCGCACGGTTGGAGACGGCATGACCTTCACCGACAAGGTTTTAACCATCGGAAAAGAGTCTGCCACAACGGTGCGGCCATTGCGGAACATTTTTAAAGATAGAGCCTCAGTTTTGAAAGCTCGGGAGATTCTCCATTTATATTCTATCAGCCCGGGCTTCCTAGTGTTTAGGCAAAATGATACGGCGCTTTTTATGAGATACAATCCGCATCGTTTTGCCTAACAATTGAACTATAATCAAGGAGTTCCGTTGGAGGCTTTCTTGCTAGAACCCACTGCCACTAAAGAGGGGATGCAAAACGCGCTACATCATTTCATGCGCTTGAACACGAGGTCCAATTTCTTTATCAGCGAACCGAGCTGTGTCCCGAAGGTCCTTAATGTGTACACGGTGTGGTACCAGCATTCGATGGGCGCCGTCATTAAGGAAGAGAGGCGGCTACTACTCGATCGCAAAAGTGCACCTCCTGCCGGCAATCGCAACGTCCTTTTGAAGCGACGGACCACTGTCCCCCCTCCGCTAAAAGAGGTCACTGCAGTTGAGCCTCCATATGTGCTAAGCGCTACGCGCGGGTTGCCCCCTTCCAACGCGTCTGAAAAAGAAGTGGCTGCCGCGTCCCCCGAGTCGGATATCGGAAAAGAAATTGGGACTCGTCGTCCCAAGGTGCCTGCTAAACGTAAACTCGTGCTTGGGAAGACCGGAGCTCACTCGCAAAAGAGGAAGAAGAAGTCAGTCCTCTCTCTAGACGCTGTACTCGGGCTGGAGCCTCATTCTCCTTATAACGAGGGCCTGAGCGAATATGGGACCAACGAAGGTCTCTTCATAGCGCCGGAAGATACCGATCTCGAGGCCGCTATTGCAGCTTCTATGCGATCTGCGAGCCACCAAGCAGAAATGGCCACCCTCGCATAACCAAGTGAGTATAAGCTGTTACTTTTGTTATTGCATTGCATTCTTATTTTTATTGGCATGTCTTGACTGACATTTTTCCTTCTGTAACAGGCTTTACCACCGAAGAGGCTCTGGCGGCTTCCCTTAGGACCTTTGAAGAGGAGGAGAGGAATCGCGCTTTGTTGGGCATTGGTATGTCTTGGCTCATTGCATCTTCATTCTCCTTTCTTATGGACAATCTAACCCCTTCTTTACCTTATCGCAGGGACTACCTCTACTCATGCTATTCAGAGTGTGGCGCCGACTTCGCAGGGCGGTGCGGAGACGCTCGCTGGGCCGCTATCTCAGTTCCGCCAGTATTGTTGAAAGAAGTTTCACTTAAGCAACCGATGACGGATGCCATAACGGCTCCAGAGGTAACCCTTGGCGCGGATGACGACGTCCTATTGATGGAGGCGTCTAGAAGATCCGCTTTGACGGCCCGAGCGGAAAGGAAGCGCCGAATGCACGCGGTAAGGGAACGTAGTGCTGCCTTGGCCGCGGGTGCGGGTTCGAGCACCGCTACCCCTGCCCCTACTCCTTCAGAGGAATCTCCGGCTGTCTTGTCCACTGCCTATAGACGGGCAGCACGTGCGGCTCGGGAAGCAGTCGGAAGACCAACTCAAGGTAATGTGACACGGGGTTCCATTGTCAAAGTTTTAAATATCTGTTCTCATATATCTTATCTTGCAGGGCCGAGTCTTACCGAAGAAGTGGAGGCGACCGCTGAGCCTGAGGTAGCGATAGAGGAGGTAGTCGTGATTGCCGAACCCGAGGCAGCGGTAGGCGAGATGGCTGTGATTGCCGAGCTCGAGACAGCGGCTGGTGAGACAGTCATGATCGCCGAGCCTGAGATGGCTACCATTGCCGAGCCCGAGGTGGCGATGGGTGAGACGGCTACAGCCGCTGAGCCAGAGGTAGTCACTCTTTCGCAAGAGTCGGGCACCGCTCCGATCATTGCTCTTTCCCCTTGCGGCTCCTTGCCGCTGCCGGGCGCTGCGAGTATCACGACGATTCTCGTGGAGTCGGGGGATGAAGCAACGGGAGGTGAGACCATTCCGATGGAGGAGGGTGAAGCAGTTGCTGTATTAAGTGACGCCCTCATCGCGGTTCTGACTGGCGACTCATCAAGTGGATTTTGGGTCATTGCTTTTCTTTTTATTCTGCAATCCTTTTCAATCTTTTCTGACAGTATTTATCTCATTTCTAATGCAGGCATGGCGAGCGCTGAGGTCGCGCTACCCGAGGCAACGCCATCAGTTACCGTTTTGACGGTGACCCCTCCTCTACCTTCTCTCGTACCGTCTCAGATGTTGGAAGGTACGGATTTGTGACCCATCAGTCTTACTTCTAGGCTGTATAATTTATGTACTGACATTGCATTACTGCGTCCTTGCAGAAGTCCTTTTTGATCACCTGTATCAGGTGCTACACCCACATTTCTTTTTCCAGTCAGAGATTAGTCCGCCCGCTGGTGTCGGTGAGTATCTTTTCTAACCGACGTCCTTTCTTTAGCGGGCAGTCACATTATTGCTAATTTTTCTTTGCATTGCTTGTAGCCTTACAAATTGAAAGAGGGGGCGAGGGTATTGTTGCGCCACCGGAACTCCCAGCTCTGCCCCCTGTTGCAGCCGGTATAGTAGACTCTGTTGTTCGTGTATTTTCTTTATTTCTTGAGCCGTCATTTGACCGTGATTTGTTTTGCAGCGGCGATATAAACTTTAGCTCCGTTCGAGTCTCGAATCACAATGCCAGTGGGCCCCTTTTCTCGACGTGCATCCTCGAAAGGTGCCGTGAATAGTCTGCGCATGTTGAGCGACTACATCAAGGAGCTTGACGTGGAGACTCCCATATTCGCTGCGGATTTTGCTGCGGAGGTTAATCCCATGTTGGCGACGCTTGTGAACTTTCATAGTGAGGGCGTCGTTGAGTCTTGGGTTAACCACTGCAGGAAAATTGAGGCCTGCCTGCATGAGCTTGAGCTTATGCGTCCTGCCCTTGAGATTCAGGCTTTGAACTCCCAGCGGGCCGCATGGGTCGAGTAGAGTGTGTCCTTCCTCCACCATTTCGAACAAGAAGCGACCTTGAGATGGAAGGAACATGAGGCGACTTCTGCTGAGTCTGTCCAGTTGCGTGCCTAGGTCGAAGCGAATGTCGCGCAACTGAGAGCTGCCTTTGACACCTTGCAGCAATGTATTTCGGACGGGCTTGTATTGAAGCGAAAGCTCGACTCTGTTGAGCGGGTTATGCAGAGTCGCGAAGCTGTCCAACAGGAAATCGATGAAAAGATTTCATCGTGCTAGCAGCAAAGAGCTCGAATTAAAGCGGAGCTGGCCGCGGCGGCTGACCACGAGAAAGCACTGAAAGGAGTGCGAGAGCAACTGGCTGACTTATTGAAAACGCCTCCTTCTCGGTAGCTGCCTTTGTATCAATTAAACACTTGTAATCGTTGAATAACATGTATCCATTTTTTTATTCTTTTATACGATGTATCTTGTACTCAATTGAGCTCATGAATAAAGACACATTTTTCTTATCTCCCACTGTCGTTTTCTTCTCTTTGCTGTGTTGTTGGTATGTTACTCTGGTAAGTGTAGCCTGTAAATAATAAAGAACGTTTCATCTTGAACTCTTCGAGAGGTAGTGATGGCTTAAGAAGCAGGTTCAGATCTGCTACCTAAGACTTTTCAACTTCATGAGCCGTGAGGGTCTCATGAAGACTTTTTCTCCCTACGAGTCGAGAGGATCCCGTAGGTGTATTTTCTTTTTAGGAATCGTGAGGATTCCTAAGCGCGTTTTCTCTTGAGAGTCGTAAGGATCTCACAAGAGAATTTTCCCTCCTACAAGTCGAGAGGATCTGTAAGCGGTTGTTTCCCTCCTTGTCGAGCTTCGACTTTGGAGAGTGTAGCCCGTGAATAGTATGCAAGAGTCCATTTTGGACCGACTTGCAGGGCCCCAGTGCTTAGGAAACCGGTTCTTATCCCCATTGCCTAAGGCTTTTCCCTACGAGTCGAGACGAATCGAGAAGTTCTCGCAAAGACACTAATTTCCTCACGAGTCGAGACGAATCTAGCAGTTCTCGCAAGAATATCCTAACGTCATAGTTAACATCTGCTCTTTACGACAGAGGTCCGCTAGGGTCTGTGGTACTAGGGTTTTATCCGTCGTACCGTTGCGTTGACTGATGTATTCCTCGATAGACAATCTTGCTGTTCGAGTAGCCTTGCGACTGTCGTGTCTCTGATCCCTTCAGGGGCTGGACAAGACGTCTACAAGCAATCCTCCTCGGCAGTTTGACCGTCGGAAGAGCAAGCGTTAGGAATTTTGCCATGCGGTTTTTTACTTGAGGTTAGGCTCATTTTGGAGAGACCCGATGAGTCATAACCACTCCGCGCTGGGGTGGGATGATCTCCAATAGTCTTTCAGATTTTATATGAGTTGCCGTCAAGACCCTGAAGCTAGGAATTTGGCCTTCGCTTCGTTTGCTGGTATTGCGTCTGCTGTATCGAGACAAATATCATGGTTGTCTCTAGGTTGTTGATGAACCGTCGAGATTTGGAACTAGGGATTTTGCCATGGCTCCGTTGTTTGATTGTCGCGTCCGAATCCTGCTGGAGGAAGAACGCTGTGGTGACATCTCGTCTGCTGTATCGAGATGAACGTCGAGGTGGTGACCACTCCATGTGGGATGATCCCCGGTAGTCTTTCAGGTTTTATATGAGTTACCGTCAAGACCCTGAAGCTAGGAATTTGGCCTTCGCTTCGTTTGCTTTGGCGTGTCCGAATCCTGTTAGAGGAAGGACGCTGTAGTGACATTTTGCCTGCTGTATTGAGACGAACGTCGAGGTGGTGACCACTCCATGTGGGATGATCTCCAACAGTCTTTCCGGTTTTATATGAGTTACCGTCAAGTCCCTGAAGCTAGGAATTTGGCTTTCGCTTCGTTTTGTTTCGACCGTGAGGTCTTTCGTTGACGTTGCATCTGCATCCTGCTGGACTGCGAAGGAACGCCGTTGTTGACATTGTGTCTGGTGTAGCGAGACGAATGCTGAGGTGGAGCTGGGATTTTGCCGTCACTCCGCTTTGTTTCGACCGTGAGGTCTTTTGTTGACGTTGGATCTGCATCCTGTTGGACTGCGAAGGAACGCCGTTGTTGACATTGTGTCTGCTGTAACGAGACGAATACTGAGGTGGAGCTGGGATTTTGCCGTCACTCCGCTTTGTTTCGACCGTGAGGTCTTTTGTTGACGTTAGATCTGTATCCTGCTGGACTGCGAAGGAACGCCGTTGTTGACATTGCGTCTGCTGTAACAAGACGAATGCAGAGGTGAAGCTGGGATTTTGCCATCACTCCGCTTTGTTTCGACCGTGAGGTCTTTTGTTGACGTTGCATCTGCGTCATGCTGGACTGCGAAGGAACGCCGTTGTTGACAATGCGTCTGCTGTAACGAGACGAATGCTGAAGTGGAGCTGGGATTTTGCTGTCACTCCGCTTTGTTTCAACCGTGAGGTTTTTTGTTGACGTTAGATCTACATCCTGCTAAACTGCGAAGGAACGCCGTTGTTGACATTGCGTCTGCTGGAATGAGACGAGTGTCGAGGTGGTCTCTAGGTTGTTTGTGAACCATCGAGACTTGGAACTAGGGACTTTTCCATGGCTCCGTTTAGTGATGTCGCGTCCGAGTCCTGTTGGAATGAGGAGGATCACCTTTTTTATTTTTAGGCTGTAGATATTGCCGTTAAGATTTGGAACTAGGGACTATGTCGTGACTCCATTTCGTTGTGTCGCTTCCGTGCCTTGCTGGCATAAGGAGGAATGCTGTTGTTGGTCTTCTGGGATGCAGATGTGACCGTTGAGACTTGGCTCTCTTTCTGATGGAGCCTGGTGGGATGATATGGTTCCCTCTTTGTTAGCACCCCTGGATTGTATACAGGGATCGATATGATCTCACCTGTAGGGCAAGAGTTTCATTCTTTCATTTTTTATTTCTTTCCGCGATACTCTATCATTTCAGCTTTTTATATCGCAAAAATCGCGATTGCCCAATCATTTCGGCTATTTTTCGCGGTGCCCAATCATTTCGGCTAATTGTTTTAATTTTTACTCGTTGCTTTTTTATTGCGAGTTGCCCAATCATTTCGGCTAGTTTGCATGCATATATTTTACTTGCTGCTTTTTTTATTTGCAAGTTGCCCCATCATTTCGGCTATTTCGTATGCATGTGCGGCTCGCTGGCTTTTTGCAGCAAACTTGGAATTAGACACCGATTTTGGTATCCGCACCGCTATAACTGAGACATTGCCAGGAGCGAATCATCATTTGCCTTCGTCGATGTCGAACAAACGTGGCTTAGCGAACAGGGTTAGGATCCTGTCGACTAAGGCTTTCGACTTCATGAGCCGTAAGGGTCTCATAAAGGTATTTCTCCCTACGAGTCGTGAGGATCACGTAGGTGCGTTTTCTCCTTAAGAATCGTGAGGATTCCTAAGTGTGTGTTCTCTTATAAGTTGTAAGGATCTTACAAGAGTGTTTTCTCCTCATAAGTCGAGAGGACTTACAAGGGCTGTTCACTGTGCAAACTTATCCCTAGTCACGGATGGGACTTTGTTAGGGAAATGTTTATTCGCAAGTGGATTGTATACAAGGGTTAGAATTGAGCCACTTGTAGGGCAAAGTTGGAGGTTGTGGTGGCCGCTTAAGAACAGGTTCAGATCCCTGTAGCTTAAGACTTTTGAATCTTATGAGCCGTGAGGGTCTCATAAGAGAGTTCTCCTTACGAGTCGTGAGGATCTCCCAAGTGTAATTTCTCCTTAGGAATCGTGAAGATCCCTAAGTGTGTTGCTCCCTTGTGAGTCGTAAGGATCTCACGCAGATGGTTTTCTCCTTACAGGGTCGAATGGACCTTGCAAGTGTCTTTTAACGAGATTGTGCCCTTTCGGGTTTTCATAAAACTCGCCGGTAGCCCTGCTATTTTTACACACTGAGCCCTCTCGGGTTTTCATCCGTGCCCTTTTCGCTTATGGACATTCCGTTTTTTTTTACCACCGCGTCAGCCTGAGGATGCCGCGGGTTGGTAGTAGTTTAACGACGTTTCGGTCATCAGCTAGTTTTAGGACATAGTGGTCCATCGTTGCCGTATTTGAGGCGAATTTCTAGGTTACTGACTTTTCGGTCCATGGGGCTTTTTCTATGAATGAGCACGATGCCCCTGGCATGTCCACCTTTTTAGGGGCATGAGGTTGTGGCGGTTTCACCTTCCAGTTTTCCGATAATGCGAATTTGCCTTGTTGGTATTGGTCTTCAACCCAGTTTTTGAAGACGTAGCGGTCTTCGATCGGATGGCCCAATACTCGGTGGTAGGGGCAGTAGTTGGGATCGTTGACGTCGTTTGGCTGCAACGGGCGTTTTGGATCTGGCAGATTGATGAGTCTGTTGCGCACTGCCAGCTCGAACAGTCTCCTCGTTTTATCTTGGGGAAACGAGTAAGGACGTCCCAGTCTTTCCTCGAGGGATGGGCATGGACGCACATTGTTTTGGTGAACAACCGGCTTTAGTTTGCTCGGCTGTTGTTGAGTAGTGGCAACGAAAGTAGCTTTTCCTCTTCCCTTTTCATTCCGAGGATCCGTCTTTGGAGGAGATGGTCTATGACCCATTTGATCCATTTGAGCCAATTTGTCGATCAAGGCCTGAAAAGTAGTCGGCTTGAAGAATATCATGAACTGGGAGATGGTCACCTGCGGATCAAGAGTGCCCACGAACATGCCCACCGCCGGTGCTTCTTCGATGCGCTGTTCCCATTTCGACCACAGATTTCGCCATCGTATTGCATATTGGACCCATGTTTCTCCAAGCTTCACACTGGCATTGATCAATGCCGTTATTGGGGTGCGTTCACTAGCACTTGCGAAACGCTGGGTGAATAGTAGATCCATCTATGCAAAAGTTTTGACGGAATCATTGGGAAGCTCTGAATACCATTCGAAGTCCGTTTCCGCCAAGCTGCCGACGAACTGACGAAGCAAAAGTTTATCATCGCCCCCGGTGTTGCCGTAAAGAGCCCTGAACTGAGCGACATGTTGATGGGGATTGCCTATCCCCTTGTACACGTGGAATTTGGGGATCGTATATCCCGGCGGGTAACTTATTTGGTCATACCAGTCTGGATATGGTCGTCCAGTTTTAACGACATAGCCGGCCGCTTCATTCGTCTGGTGAGCTCGTATTTGCTGAGCAATGTAGTCATCCAGAGCGGCCTTGTAAATGGTTTCCTCCTTGGCTGCTGAGAGAGCCGGAGGAGGGTTCGATGTCTCCCCTTTGTCGTCTTCAATGATGATCGGGGGGTCTTCAGCTGGAGGTTCCGGCTGTAACATCATCCCGACCATGTCTTGGAAGAGAAGCGCCATTCGTTTTATATTAGTCGCTTGTTCTGTGGCTTCTCTCTCCTTCTTTTCGAGGACTCTGCGGAGGAAGTCATCATCGGTTTCTTGTTCATGATGCTGCTCCGATGACACCTCCGGGCTTTCTTTTGTCCCGGCGAGTGCGGCCATTTGCGTCAGCATTTCCTGAAGCTTCTGCTGCTGCTCCTGGGCTTTTGTCACAGATCGGGTGAGCGGTCGGTGACCCGTCGAAGCGCGGCTTTCCTCTTTTCCGGAAACAATATACACCTTTATGCCCCCAGACTTGGGGCGTTTAGGCTCAGCGTCTTTGTGGTCTGCCATAGTCACAGGGGCTTTCTCTGGCCTCCTTCTCTTTTGAGCAGTTAACGTTGAGGGGGCCGTTGCAGCGGGCACCCGGGTAGTTGCCGTCCTTTATGGCTTGACAGGACGGTTCTCTTCCTGTTGAACCTTCACCTTTTTCTGTCAACGAGGGTAATCTTGATCAATCACCGACTCCTGAACCTGTCGCCAGACTTTGTAAACTTTGGAGGACAGCCGCTGAGGGGGCTGCTCCGGCTTTGTCTCTGTAACATTCTCCACCGGTGGAGGAGATCTTTTCAGTATGGCGGTAGGAGCGTTCCTGCACACCTTGTTCAGCAATTCAAAGCTGTTCCCAGTTGGAACAGCAGTATTGACTTCCACCGTTGGGGCTGGTGGAGTTAGCCCAGAGGGGGAGTTGCCCCCAGCCTTCCTTACTCGGCGCCAGTGGCGACGTCGAGCGTGTCGAGCCGATAGTGTTGGTTCGGTGATGGGATGGCTTTGTCATGCCCCCTGTTTTGGTGAGGCATTGCTGGTACTAGCCTCTTGAAGACCGAGGTCCGTCGAGCAGCAGTGTCCAACCCGTCAAAGACAGACTTTTGAGCAGGAACGGGAGCCGGAGTGGGAGCCGGAACAGTCGGTCTTGTGAAGACCGACCCTTTGGCAGGAGAAGCCACCTTGACGACTTTCGGGAGCATGGATGGCTATCCTCTTCGGAATAACCTGTTCTGGAATTGCAGGCTTCATCATGAGCCCACATGAACTTTGGCCCAATCTGGCGAAGACTGAGGCGCTGGAACTGGACGACCCGTTGAAGGGGGCCGCTGTAGTGGTAAGTCGATCGAAGACCGACTTCTTGGGGGCTTCTTGCGATGGCACAGGGGTATTGAAGCTCATCGGTGGGAGTATGATCCCGAAGAATAAACCAGTGGTGGCCTGAGTCACCTGGTCCACCGGCATTGTGAACAGGGAGGCCGCTTGAGGTCCGTAAGCTATGCCTCCAGATGAGGCGAAACGCGAGTTGCAGTTGCAGTTGGAACACTTCACGCAAGTAGACACCATTGATGTTTCGTTTTCTGCGCCAAGCAAGAAACCAAATCTCAGTACCTCAAACACAAGGGCAACCTTATCAAATCGCGATTCGTTCGCGAACACGACACACGAAGTGTGGAGTGGAAAGAGGAAAAGGTCCCACCGGGCGTGCCAGAATCTGTTCCCCTCTGAAAGACGCGGGAAGATGCGATAAACGTCTCGCCTGAATTTCGGGGCAGATGCTAATTGGTGCTATCCGTCCACCTCTCCGAAGATACCAAGTTGATTTATGGCACCATGTATCGAAGGTTTAAACGGATGCGGCCGATGTAGCAGACTTCATCAGATTCCCCCTCGTTTGAGGGGTTTTTGATTGTGGGGACGCTCTTCCCTGCAGGCGCAAGCCCCTGCAGTTAATTACGCTACCGCATCGCGGTAACAACTTTCTCCTTCTCCAGATGGTCACTTCGTGTCGTGGGTGTTTGTTTTGTTTTTTGGTTGCCCGTGGATTGTATACGGAGACTAATTTATGTTGTCGCCCGTAGGGCGTGGATTAGTCCAAATCCGTATCTTCTTAGATTTGGGTTTGGGGGTTGGGTTTAAGGATACGTTAGTCTCGTTTGAGACTAAGATCAACTTAAACGTTTGTTAAGGATACGTTAGTCTTATTCATAGACTAAGATCAACTTAACAGGATTGTTTAGACCCAACAGGAGAGCATTTGGGCTGCCTCTGTTGTTTAGTTTAAGGACATTGCGGTCCAATGTTAGTTTAAGGACATCTCGGTCCATTGTTGGTTTGAGGACATTACGGTCCAGTGTTAGTTTAAGGACATCTCGGTCCAGGTTAAGGACATCGTAGTCCGTGGGTTTAAAGTGACCCCACAGTCCAGTTTAAGGACATCATAGTCCATGAGTTTAAGGACCCTACAGTCCGTAGTTTAAAGACGTCGTAGTCTGTAAAGTTTAAGGACATCGTAGTCCATGAGTTTAAGGACCCCACAGTCCGTGAAATTTGTGGTTGTCAGGACCCGTCACCTCTCTGAAAACGTTGAAGGATTACAACGATAGATATCAGAGGAGTAAAGAGATGTACCCTTGAACCGGTGTGAGTTGGTTAAAGGATCTGTGGTCCAGTTTGGGACTAAGATCTGTTAAATATTCATGAGCAGATGGGCTCAGTTCAATATGAGTTGACAACTTATGGCCAATATTGGGCTAAGTCTAATAAGATTAAAATGTTTAACATTTTATTCTTCTAGGCTGCTGAGCCTTTATTTGGGCTTGGCCCTTTTAATAATGCTGAGTGTAACACCCGAGCCCAATACTACTATTTTCTGTTACTGGTTGAGCATTAGATATTACTCTTTCTTTTAGCTTGCCTGTTTGACACTTGCCGTGAAATTTTATCTGGCTAAGTCATTTCTGCATATAACAAATTTTAGCACCTAAAATAAAATTAAAAATATCTATCTTGGCCTACTCGACACCCCTAGCCGCGTGGTAGCGTCCGTGCGTCGAGTTCTCGTCCCGTTCGGTGAAACGGGCGAGTTTGGACGACTACGCGCGCGTACAGGTGTCCGACTTGGGGGTATGCTTTTTAATCATAAAACATTTCATTTTAAGATTTGGAACCCGCTTAAAATTCTATTATTTCAATTTCGAATTTTTGGACCCGACCCGGGCGCGATTTGGAAATGTTTTACTTTACGCCAAAATCCCAAAATTCTAATAATCAAACCATCGAATATATTTTCTTAAACTTATAAGATTTTTCTATACTAAATCTGTTAATTAAAATCTTTTCCCTAACCTCCTTTTTCCCCCCTCAATTCGATCCATCCGATCTTTCCTTTTCCGATCCCAATCTCGACGATATCGACGTCAATCTCGATTTCTCTATCAATGATCTCTTTCTTCCTCAATCTGAAGAGAATCCAAATGGATCATCCCCAAATCCCCATTTTAATCCCAATTCCGATTCAAACCTTATCACCGATTCGAATTCCAATCGGGGATCGCCTGAATCTGGCAACTCCTCGTTCGTTTCGGGAGTCAACACACATCAGCAGCTCAAGAGGAAAATGGACGATGAGAATGATAGAATTGGAAACCCTAGCCCTAATCTGAGAATCGCAAGAGACGATCCGATGAAGTGAACTCGTCCCGCACGATTAGTGTGGCAGCAGAAGAGGGCGAGAAGCGGAAGGCGAGGCTGATGAGGAACAGAGAGAGCGCCCAGCTGTCGCGGCAGCGGAAGAAGCATTATGTCGAGGAGCTGGTGGAAAAGGTAAAGGCTATGAGCTCTACCATTGCCAATTTGGATGGAAAGATCTCTTTTTACATGGCTGAGAATGCGAGATTGCAGCAACAATTGAATGGGAGCAGTGGAAACAGCAACGACAACAATGTTAATGGTAGTCTTGTTTATCTACCGCCGCCTCCGTATCATTTCCCATGGGTTCCTTATCCTCTGAGGTCTAGTGGGGCTCCGGTTCCTTATCTCCCCATACCGAGGTTGAAGCCTCAGCAGCCTGCGGCTTCTCCCAAGGTGAAGAAGCCTGAGAATAAGAAGAGCAGGACAAAGAAGATTGCAAGCGTGAGCCTTTATGGGGTGCTGCTTGTTATGATGTTGTTTGCAGGTGTGATGAATTTTGGATTTGGAGGAAGCAGGGAGAAGGGTAATGGTATAGTTTTGAGTGTTAATGGTAATGGTCGCAGTCGTAGTTTAAATAATACTCAGGAATCTGGACCGTGTAGTGGAAAAATGGGGAGTAATCATTGTGGTGTCAATGACTCTAGTGAGAGTCTACCGGCATTTCTTTATGTACCGAGAAATGGGAAGCATGTTGAGATAAATGGGAATCTAATAATACATTCGGTGCTTGCCGGTGAAAAAGCTATGGCGGAAGCAAAGTCAAAGGGCCGGGAAAAGCGATTATCAGACAGCAAAGGTACTGCTTTGGCTATCCCATGTCAAGTGCCTTCACCATTGGCTGTCTCTAATGGTGCAGTTGAGGTCGGCAGACATTCTGGGGCATGCAGGAATGCGGCTGAACACCTAAGAGCTCTTGTTTCAGATTATCATATTACATATGGGGACAATATGAAATCAACTCTATCTGATGGACCACTTCAACAATGGTTTCGGGAAGGATTGGCAGGTTCTGTCGCTGCCGTCGTAGGCCACCGCCGGAGCTCCGTCGACGAGGTCGACCGTCACCACCCGTCCCACGGATCATCCGAGGTACCCCGACTCGTGTGGTTCCATTGCTCGTTGTTTGGGTTCAATCCGTGAACCGTGCGCCCGTCGCGAGTTTTCCCCGCCGACGTTTACGTTCCGTTTTTCCCGGTTCGCGACCCGTCGAGGCAAGTACCCCTTGCTACATGCTATACAATATTTACATATATGTATTGACACTCTAAACCTGTAAAATTTAACTTGGTGTAATCGTTTTCCGTTTTCGGTTACAATATTGCATTATATCATTTTACTGTTAAACATGGAACCTACAGTTTGCAAATTGAACCTAATAATCATATCTACCTGTTCAATCACATTTTACTGTTAAAACAGCTGGTGGCATTTATCCCTGTAATTCTGTTACATTCAGACACTCGCATGCATTTAACTTGATATAACTGTATTGAACCGTTACATAAATTATTGCACCGCTAAGGGTGCTTAAACCTGTTAACATGACTAAACGGCTATATCGTTTTACTGCACTCTTGTAATTTGAATGGAACTGCTTATTGTTATTCCATGTTATTCAATACCCTGTTCGATCATATATACCTGTTTGTGAGCACATCCACGATGTTGTTACATCTTGACCTGACATGACTACACATGTATATATATTGATACACCTGACATGGTACCGTATACTGTTGACTTGACCTGATATACCATGACCTGACCTGTTACCTGATCTCGTGCCTAATGCCGACAAACCCGACATGTAGTCCTCATGGACCATTCCTGTTGTCTATCCAGAGAAAACCTGCTGTTACCTGATACTGTGTTGGCATTAGTTCTTGATTACTGAATACCCGACTCGACATACATAGCTTGAGGGTATGGGAAAATCAAAAGTGTAAACTAAAGTGTAACTTAAAAGGGTATTACTTGATCCGTGGTCCCGGGGGGTAACGGGACAGAGCCATTCATGACTCTTACTTTTTCCTGATCCGTGGTCCCGGGGGGTAACGGGACAGAACCACTATTGGTTCACATTTTCCTGATCCGTGGTCCCGGGGGGTAACGGGACAGAACCACTATTGGTTCACATTTTCCTGATCCGTGGTCCCGGGGGGTAACGGGACAGAACCACTATTGGTTCACATATTCCTGATCCGTGGTCCCGGGGGGTAACGGGACATATCCTTTGAGTTACATGGAGGATTACTCAATTGATTTCAAAGACTTAGAACAGAAAACCTGATAGAACAGTTTAGTTTACCCACAGCACACTACGCTGCACTGCTCTGACTTATATTATTGTTACCCTTGTTTTATTCATGTTTATATTGCATTGCCTGCTACACTGTTCATATTATATTACTTGTTGATATGACGCGCTGACGTCTGGGTTTTGCATGGCCCAGATTCTTCTACCTTGCTGCAGATTGATTAGGAGTTTTGCCGCTGTTAGGCGAGCGGTGAGGTTCCTGTCGGTATGTAGTTTCACTCCAGGTGTTTCATTTATTGTATCCTTTAGCTTCCGCATATTGTTATTTCATGACTCTTTTACTCTGGCTTATGGACATGTACCAGATAGTTAGTTTTATTTTGTTCTTGATATCTCTACAGCCATAATGTGACTGTGGAAGGATTTTTCCTATCCGCAGGTAGCATGGTTGGCTATGTCACGTGCCCATATTAACGTACTCTGGGAAGCGGGGCGTGACACTGAGCATTAGATCCTGACACCTTTTTTTGTCTTGTATTGAATGCATAGCATTCATCAGAACAATGTGTGTTCTGGCAGCGTGCCACGTGGCGTGCCAGGCGCTTTGCACCAATTAAAGAGCGCATTGCGCTTCTGCCAAGTAGCGCACACGAAAAGGACACGTGTCGCGCTTGGTGCTAAGCTCCAGATGATGGGCGCATTGCGCCAGTTTATGAGCGCACTGCGCTAGTTTAGTGGCGCACACGTGAATGACACGTGGCGCGCTTGGCGCTGAGCGCCAGCCCATGAGCGCAGTGCGCTATTTTAGAAGTGCAAAGCGCAAGTTGCATACGTGGTTGACACGTGGCGCATTTTGGCGCTGAGCGCCGGTCCAAGGAGCGCAGAAGCGCAGTTCAAGAGTGCAAACCACTTTTCAATAGCGCAAAGTGCATTTGATCAAATTTATGATCTGTGAACAAATTTATGTTCTTTTTAAAGGAGGCTTTGCCTCAAGATTCAAGAATAACAGTTCTTATTTTTGAAAGGGCTTTGCCTTTATAGATCAATGATCTGTGAATGAAGTAAATATTTCTTTTGTTTTTATGATGAGATCTTTTGATCTCTTTTTGTAAAAGACCTTGGTCTTTTGTAGATCTATGATCTTTTAAGAAGATAATTCTTCTGTTTTAATGAGATGATTTCATCTCTTTGTTCAAGAATCGTTCTTTTTACCTTGAAGAAATGATCTTCTTTCAAGAGCTTGCTCTCTTTCTTTTGAGTTTTCTCAAAGTTTGTAGGGGTTTTTTTCTCTCTCAGACTTGAAGTCTTGGAGCCTTTATATAGGGCAAGTTGATTTATTGAATCAGTTAAAGAGATCTTTCTCTGATTGATTTGGGGATATTTCCCCACCGTTGGATCTTTGATCCTAGGGCTTCTATTTTACAGAAGACAATGTTCTTGTTTTTAATAAGATTGAGAAATCTTTCCATGCAGAATTTATTCTGTCTTTGGTAATTTTTATTTACCATTGGATCATTGATCCAACGGTGCTCTGATTTTCAGAGCACAATCTTGTTGTTTGGAAAGATTTTGAAAAATCTTTCCATAACAGAATTTTAATTCTGATTAATTAATGATTTATTATTATTATTAGATCTTTTGATCTAAAGGTGGAGAATTTTTTAATTCCCGCGCTAGCACACCCGTGCTTTGCACGTGGTGCGCTTGCTCAGAGCGCAGCGCACTTTGCGCTAGCGCACCAGTGTTTGACACGTGGTGCGCTGCTCGGAGCGCAGCGCAGCCTGCGCTAGCACGCCTACGTTTGACACGTGGTGCGCGACGTGCCTAGCGCTAGCGTACTCATGATGCGCTGCATAGGGCGCAGCGCACCTGGCGCTAGCGCATCGGTGTTTGACACATGGCGCGCAGCGCGCCTAGCGCTGAATCTGAAACGTTGCTTCAATTTTTGAATTTTGAATTTCAAAACAGAGCTTTGCTCTGATTGGAGGAAACATGAACCTTCTAGAATACTATACGAGAAGACTTGGACCCAGGAGTGGTCATTTTACGCATGCCCAGTAGGCTAGAGTTCGGCATCGTCGACGAGACATGTTATGAGTGACCATGATAGTTGGCCAGAGATCTTTAGAGGATGTGCCAGAGTGGACTGCTTCCATTATCGTTTCCATATTAAACCGTTAAGCCGAGAAGCTATGCACTTAGCAATCTGCAGTGAGAGACGAGAGCCTAAGGGCACCAGACGACATGCCACGAACAGTAGGCAAGTAGATATCTTGCTCTGCTAGTATTGGATACACCGACACCTTCTCGACTTTGAAGGAGGACATATCGACGACGGTATTTATGATTTGTGATTTGGTGATTCGATTATCACGTATCCGTCATTTTTGGATTTCAGTATTTTGGACGATTTGTTTGCATGATTGAGATTTTTGTACACTACGGTTGCACTTGACTTCGATTGATGTCATTCGAGATATTGATTTTGATTTCATGCCTATGATATGCTTATGATTTAACTTGTACTTTTGGCATAGTTTTCATGCACTTTTAGTATTTGATTTGATTCTGTGACGCTGATGCACATGGTTGTGAGATTATATACCACGGTATACCTGGTTTGGATTTGGATTGAATGTGTCGTATACCATCGATTTCGATTTTGATATTCGATATTTGTTTTCGTACACTTGATTTGGATTCTTGCGCATGCTTGGGCGCTTGATGCGATTTTGGTGCACACCAGATGCACTAAATTGAGATTCTTCGTGCATATCAGATGCACCTGATATTACTGTCAGGCACACTCGTTGCCCTTGACAGTCCGTGCACACCCGATGCACTTAAATGTTGTTTCTGTGCACATGTATGGCACATTCATGGGTTTCGATTTCCGTGCGCACCAGACGCACGTAGCATTCATATGCACATTTTGGGATTGATTTCTTATGGAGCAGTACGTTTTTATGATATTTGCTATTTATTTTCGTACTGAGCAGGACTAGTCAGAGGACAGTACCTGGACATATTTTGCATGCATTGATAGTTATCGAAGGGATTTCCAAAAAAAGGGAGCTGTAGTTTCAGTATTTACCTATGTGTCTGATATGACACGAAACGTTTAAAATAAGGGAACCCTTCTAAATTATTTTCAAAAAACGGCGGGACGTACATATTAAACAAAGGATAAGTATATATATATAGTTATCTTCTTATGATAGACGTCCGCCACTGTGCCGTGATACGCGCATCGCACAGCAACATGAAAGGTTTGGCATGCATTTCCTTCAGATATTTACATGTATAGTTTTCATTTATATCATATTGGTTTTCATATTGGATTTGACATTTGTGTCTTCACCATGACTCCGATGATTGCGAGATACTTGACGGAGTTTTGATTTGGAGTTATCTGCTCATTGTTCATGCGCATGCATTGCGCTATGATACGTCTTATGTATTGATGATTTCGGAGCTCCGACGACTTAGACTTTTTACTGAAATGTTTTAGTATTTGAGGGGTTTAAATTTAAATTCGGGGAACGAATTTCTTTAAGGGGGAAGATTGTAACATTTCAGAAAAATAAAATATTATTTTTGGGAATTTTTATAATTAAATAATAAATATATTGAATATTTTAATATTGCGGTATAATTAAATACCGATAAATTGGGAAAAAATTTGGAAAATTATAGAAATTACTAAAAAGAGGGTGTTTTATACGAATTAAGCAATTTTAAGTTAATTGTGATTTATTACACACTATTTTAATACTAATCGTGATTAAATATCGCTAATCGCGCATTAAGCTTGTTTTGTGCACATGACATGCACATGTCATTTTAACACTTGTTATATTTTTATCATAGCTTTTTCTCATTTTTCATGCATGGTTTGTGTTTAAATGAAAGGAGAAAAGAAAACAAAGAAAAGAAAAGAAAAGAAAAAGAAAATAATAAAGAAATGGGTATGGGCATGAGAGAGAGAGAGGGTGGGGGTCAACCATAAGTCATGGCCATTGTTTCTCACTTCATTATCTTCATCTTCTCTCCTCTTTCCCTCACCATGGCAGCACCTCCTCCACCTCCTCTTCAACCTCACAAAACATCCTCAAATCTTCATCCAAAGTTCATCTCCATTTCACAAAAAGCATGCACAAGCTTACAAGCTATATTTTGGACCAAGAAAGTTTGCATTTTGGTGCTCTAGGGGATTCATGAGTGCCAAATGAGGTAATTTCTGAACCATTAGTGTAGTATTTGGTTTACTTTAGTATCCTTATGTGTTTAGTTGTGATTTAGTGCGGTTTAGTGAACATTGAAATTCCTAGTTAGGGTTGTGATGAAATCTTGAGTAGTGAAGAGTAATTGAGGTTAGTAAAGGTTGTACAACCCATGTTGTGATGATTTAGTGGACTGAACCTGAGACTTAAACCCCGAATTATGAACTTTGAAAACCCGATATCGGAGAATTGTGGATTCTGTGAGGGTATAATGAAATCTGCTAACACCCGGGTGACCTGAAAATTATTTAGCAAGTACAGTGAGTAGTGCAGGTAGCATAGATGATAATCCCAAGACCCCAGCCCCTGCACCCTCTCCATGGCCGCAAATATATTCATTCTGGCCGCAATTTGCAGCCAGACCTGGTTCATTTGGGTTCGTGTTTATTCTGTAGTTCCATCTCCAGTAAACTAGACCCTTTACATGTGCAAAATTGGCTAATTTCACTTAGGGTAAAATCTGGGACTATTTTCATGAGTTGCTATTTTGATTCGGGTTATATTTTCCATATTTTGGATTCTGGATTTTACTATTTATGTTTTACCTCGATCACTTGACATTTGTACGTCTATATCGAGTGTCATTTGGTGGTTTTGAAGGCGTAGTCCATAGGTTCTAACCTATAGGCTTTTAGCGTGTCGTTTTGGTTTTGAATTGGGTTTTAATGCGGCACGATACGTTATGATGTGTAGGTACCCCCACGAGAACTTCGAGACGACAAGCAAGCGCGTGGCGACGTCGGCATCGGCAAACGAAGATCAGGTGAGTAGATTATATCTACGGGGGAAGTCGGGTGGATGGCGTATAGCACCCCCGCAGTTCGTAGTGTAGTTAATGATATGTTATATATTTACATATGTGTTGTGAATTTGGATGATAGTGTCGTGGTTGATTTCTTAGTCGCGAACCATAGAAAAGGTTTGCACACGCACACACACCCTTACATGCATTACTATTATTACTTGTGCGTATATGGGGATACGTATATACACACACACATAGGTATGGGACTACACACACACACACACACACACACACACACACACACACGTATACCTATACTTGGATAGTGATGATAGTGGATGATATTTGGAGATGAGTCGATGAGATTAGGCTTGATGCCGTGAGATCGGTGATATGTTTTGATTCGTATTAGGAGATACGACATGAGATTATAGCGGGCCTTTAGGCGTGTGTTTTCATACACGCATATATATAAATAGATGGTATCAGTATATACTAGACTTAGATTAGTACCCCCAGTTCATGAGATATGATGATAATGGATACCAAATGAATAATGAGATGAATGTGATATTTGACCCGTACCCAGATTTGGGATGCCATATGACGGATTTACGTACGAGCTATATATTGATGATAAATCCGCACTCTTGACTCGAGGATGTCATATTGTATATTGTATCGTATGTGATACTATTGAGCTGGGATCACCGACTATTATATATATATCGACTCAGACTTAGGTGGTTTTCCCTATCCTTTCGGTTAGACTGTTCGTTTAGTCATGTAGTTTACTTGTAGATGTTAAACTAGACTCGAGTCATACCCATTTCAAAAATTAACGAATCATGAGTATTTTAAAGACAGGCCAAGGGATACTACAGATATTTTCAAAGGATGTACTTTTTCATAAAAACACCGTAGCCCTATTTTCTAAACACCACGATTCGTGTAACTTTCAAATACAAAAAACTGTATGACTCGTGTATAGGAATGTATATTTCTTTATTGCTGCATTATTATTCATTTACCATTTATTCTGCTGCTCGCATTGTATTGCATGCTTATACGTTATTGATTCATATTCCATTGTGCATATGACATATAGCATACCTGTATACCTATATGCTTACACATATACCTTGACATACTTATATGCTAGTTACCCATATACCTATATGATATTGTACCATTAGTGATAGATATATACACATATGAGATATAGCTACATGTTCACCTTTATATGATATTGTATGGATTTGGAGCATTTAGGAACCGCATGACATATTTTATAACTTGTTGCGATTAAATGGCGATTTTTCCTTATATGCTCATATTACTGTTTCATGTTATATATACATTATACTCATGGATTTCGCATTGAGATATGGTTTTCATATGATGTTTTCTGGATAGTTTTTTCTCCTGCGTATATATATCAGTGGTATGGGACGCTGTTATATATATATATATATATATATATATATATATACACACACACACACACACACACACACATACATACATACACCGATATCATATATCACCATAATGATATATGCAAATATACTATTCATTATATGTGTGGGCCTATATGGTCGATGAGAGAGGCCTATGCGCTCGGGGCCTATGTGCTCGACGTGAGGGGTCTATATGGTCAATGAGAGGGGCCTATGTGCTCGGGGCCTATGTGCTCGATGTGAGGGGCCTATATGGTCGATGAGAAAGACCTATGTGCTCGGGGCCTATGTGCTCGATATGAGAGGGGCCTATGTGCTCGGGGCCTATGTGCTCGATATTAGATATTGGATACATGAGATTTACTTGATATTAGGATATTGAGATATATATTTTGTGTCGATGCTTGACTCTGATTTTCTGATGATTTCATTAATGATACTTAAATATTTATACAGAAATCTCACTATATTAAGAAAACAGTTTTCTCATTCATGGTGTCTTCTGTTTTCATTTTACTGCATTCATACCTCATATTTATGATATGTTGTTACCTGAGGCACTGACACGAGCACGTAGTATTACGCTTATGTTTAGATGTTTACCCTTGCCACCTTTTCATTCTTCAGACTTTATCATATTGAGGACATGTATATATTACTGATCGTTTGACCTAGGATTGAGTCATACATACGATTTCTGCTCTGTGATATTTTCTACTCACGAGTTGGCAACTCACCCCCGTTGTGCCACAATTTCTTGCAAGTTTTGCCGTTCAGGTTTCGTTGCGACTTTGCTGGCACACTGCTTTCCTTCCGAATGATTGCTTTGGTAAGTGGGTTCACATGCATCGTGACCACCATTGTACATTTATTTATATTCAGTTGTATCTAGTAAAACTCCATCAACCGACATGTATATGTATTTGACTTAGAGACCAGTTGTATATTCTTTCGACCTTAGAGTCGCGCGTTGTATTATTATGGGTTTTCATGTTGATTTGAGTTTCCTTTTCAGTTTTGATCCTCGCCCTTCGGCGTTGTATATTATATTGCCTGCGTGGTTGTGACCGTCGATTGACGAAGAGCTAGCTCTCGCTTGGGGATGCCTTTTTCATTGTGCATATATTATTCCTGTTGTACCCCGTTTGGGGCTAGTATTTACAAAGGAAACTCTGCCGAAATTTTCTGAAAAGACTTGATATTTTAAAATGCAATACTTCGGCTTATGTTATTTAAAAACCACTTGTTTTATAACATGTTTTCTACACTTCTTCTTTAAAAATGGTTTAGATTTCTGGGCTTTTGGTTTACTTGAATTAGATGGGGTCCTATAGACTTCATATGATTTAAGGGCTAGTCACGTACTATTTCGGGTCGTGACAGTTAGTTTATGTCGCTTATAGATGCTTAGCGTATTTATTTCGAGAAATGATCTTCACGGAATAAATACGTCGCGGGCTTGCCACGTCACCATTTCTATCTACTGGGAAGCGGGACGTGACAGGTTTTGTTGGTGGTCCATGCAGGTCAGTTCTGCATGAATATTGTAAGCAATATAATACAAGAATTATGAAGCCCAATTATTACATTCGACTTTTCTTTTGAATCCTACTCCATTCCTTGAATCCATCTTGAACTCCACCTTCAGCTTCCTTGAAGTCCATCCCCCGACTTTTGAATTCTTAACTCTTGTTCATCATTTCTATTTGTATCTTGTAGGTCTATTAGCACAATTGGTTAGAGTATCGATTGACGGAGCTCGAAAACGACAACATCCTTCTTGAGTAATTTCGAGGACGAAATTATTTTTAAGGAGGGTAGAATGTAACGACCCTAGTATTACTATACCTTAGTGTTTTCTTTCTTTAGTAAAATATTGTATTTATTTATTCGTAGTGTTTTTCCGTAAATTTTGTTTTCTATTAAATATATTATTTTATTATTCTATCTATTTTCCCAAACTCATTTCTTTAAACTAAATCTTAACCTATTTCAAATTAAACGCAATACCTAACCCAACCCATAATCTAAATCCAATCCCATTTTCATTTTCTTTTATAAAACTATGAGCCCAAAAGTCCACTTTCTTTTCAAATAACAACATATATTTAATTCTTATTAATATGTTTAGGAACAACCTTGTAGCTTATTGGTTTAGTTCTTGCATTGTTATTCCATAAGTCACGTGTTCAAATCCCTTTTCTTGCAATTATTTTTTTTATCAATTTTTTATTCTTCTCATAACTTTCAAATGAGACTTTTCATTTCCAAAATGAATAGTGACCTTTCATTTCTCTTTTAATTCCCATGTTGAATGTATATATTATTATAGATAATTCACCATTACACTATCTTTATTTGTCCTCCTCTTTCTTTTTCTTCCTCACATTTTTCTATCTCTCCCTTCTCCCTCTTCACCTAGAGTCCTGGAAGAAGAACACAAAGAAGTTTTCAAGAAGGTCTCGCTAGTAACGCGGGGCTATCGACGGATAGACAAGCCCGGTGACAATACCGGCTTGTGTATGTAAGTCTCTTCTCTCTTTACCTTCCCTCCATCTCCTTCTCCCTATCTTTCTCTTGTCATATTGCCATGAAAAAACTTCTATTATCATATCATAATCCGTAAGAGAAGATAAATATAAACATATACATATATATATAAGTCTAGATATATATGGTTCTATACGGTTTAATAATACCTTATTGCCTCTTGTTCAAATTAAAGTGTTTTCAATTCTTTGTTCATGACTATGAATGTTTATTACGAGTTGTGAGAACACAAATTTCATGCCATAATATATGTATAATATCTCATGAAATCGGTTTGTTTATTAAAAGAAAAATGGAAACTTGCATAAAAATACTAGTTAATCTTTTTGCCGATTTTAGTATACACATCAATACCTTTAGCTTTAAAATATTTTATAGAAATTAATTTTTAATTCTGGAAATTTCAAGAAAATTACCTTGTATAGAATATATTTTTGTGTATACGCTGTTAAAAAAATTTAGATCGAACCGCATAACGGTTTAGGGGTTATGTAGTTTTTTTATTCACTGTTTTTAAAACCAGAAAACTACCAATAAGTGTCTTCTTCGAGAGACCATAACTTTGTAATCGTTAATCCAAATTAAGTGTTTTCAGATGATTTGAATATCTACATAGAAATATCTATATTTTCTTAGTTTTAAGTTTTTACTTAAAATCGACGTAAAATATAGAAAATTGTGTTACAATATTAAGCGACGAATCTGGACAGAATCTGTCCTGATTCGCACAATGTTTTTAAATTAGACATAACTCGAACTCCCGATATCCGTTTGTGATAAATTTTAGATGTGTAGATGCACAATTGATAGAAATATAATTTTCTTTATTCTAGATTACTTAGAAATACATGAAACGACTCGATATAGCTTTTGCAATATAACATATAGTTGCTGTCCAGAAATCTGAATTTCGGTTTTAAACGCTGATATTAAAACGATCATAACTAGAACTTCAGAAATCCAAATCATTTGAATCTTGGTGTTTTGGATAATTATATCGAAAGACCTACAATTTTCTGATGATTTTTGTAACCTGAAACACGATAGAAATTAACTCAAACTGCGTTTTAAAAATATGTGCCGGTGCCGAATAGATTCTGATCTGTTTGCGTGACGATGCGAAAACAGATATACCTCCCAAACCGGTAGTCATATTTAGGTGAAACCGGAACTCACGCATGAAAAACACTTAGAGCCACATTTCTGTTTATATTCCGTATTCGTTCAACTTGATTAATTAGTCGTACATAGTATTTATTTACAGCATTGTTTATGGTAGTTATTCGAATAATATACTTGCCTCATTTCATGCTATTCGAACATGTATACCGTGTTTTCCCTGATCTCGTAATTATCGCATGTACATGAATACATAGTTAGATATTATATGTTTGACATAAAGCTATTTCATACTTGACTCGACTTGACCCGAACCATGAATACGTAATGACTTAACATGAACACTTGACATGAATACATGAACAATTGACTTGAATACTTGAACTCGACTCGATACTTGAATTGCACTCTCTTATGTATTCATGGATTTGGGCAAGACTTGTAATTTTAATCGCAGACTTATATACACGGGGTGTTGGGGTAGTTCATGCGTGAATCCAACAAAATCTCAAGAGTCCCCGTAGATCATGAATCCATGTCTACTAACACAAGCAAGCTATCATGAGAGCCCGTGTTTCCTTACTCCTGGATTACAGCCTGTTGAGTTTGGAATACTTCAACATTATGTTGAAGTCCCGTTACTAACATTTGATTTGGGCCCGTGGTTCCCTACCTCTGGATTACAGCCTGTTGGGTTCGAGAACACTCTTCAGATTGGTTGATATTCACCCTTGAACTGACGTTAGGATATATTATCTTTTAGAGACTTTTTAGGACACTTACATTCACTTCATGTTCACTATACCTATACTCCACGGCCATATTATACTTGTTTGCCATGTTGATATAGTTGACATACACATTACCATGCATGCTACTATACTTGTTTATATGTTCATGATTTATATTCATGCTATACTTGTTTGCTATGCTCATGTTATATTGTCATGCTTATATAGTTGTCATTAATATCACCATGTTATATTTGTTCATGTTTTATTTCCATTCATACTATATCATATGTCACCTTGCATATTCATTTATATACTTTCACATCCCATCTTTGTTGGGGACTTACCGAGCGCAAGTTCGCTGACGGGTATTCTACCCATCTTTCTTTCTATTCTTGGAATGTTCGTCAGGTGATATTAAGACAGAAAAGATAGAAGTGGTCGAAAAAGAGTACAACCAGTTCGCATTACAAACAGATGTATAGTTTCATTCAGTTTTCATTTCATTTCAGCTTATTTATGTATGCCTCCTTGTTAAGGTTTATCATGTTAAATATCTTTTATTCAGATACTTTGTCTACTATGAATCACGAATGTAATAAATCACAGTTGGATTTCATTCTTTTATTTATTCTTGTTAGTTTATGTTGCTTATAGACGCTTAGCGTATTTATTTCGAGAAATGATCTTCACGGAATAAATACGTCGCGGGCTTGTCACGTCACCGTTTCCATCTACTGGGAAGCGGGGCGTGACAATGATGTACACTTCTTTCATCATTACACTTTATATTTCACTTCATATCTTGGGGACTTACCGAGCGAAAGTTCGCTGACGGGCATTACATCCATCTTTGTTTTCTTGGAATGTTCGTCAGATACTGTGGAGACTGAGAAGGTAGACATCTCAGAGGAGGAGCACGATCAGATCGCGACTCAGACCTATACCAGTTATCTTCTTCTCAGTTTTTGTATGCCATTGTTTAGGCATTTCCATTCTTGTATTTTCTTTCAGTTGAAATCATGTATTGTAAATGAATCATGTTGAATGTAATTAAAGTTGTTGAAGTTTTAATCTCATGTTAATTTTCTTATTATTTTATATTGCTTCTTTTACTCTTAGCGTATTTATTCTGGGAAATGGCCTTCTCGAAATAAATACATCGCGGCCTCGTCACGTACCTGCTTTCGTCTACTGGGAAGCGGGGCATGACACCCTTTGTGTGGGATTCTAAAGACTCGATAATACGCTGGCAGTGAGTTACTAGATAAATCTATAACCACAAGCACGTCAGCGGCACTAGTTGTACGTAACGGTTATCCAGGTATATGCCGAGAGGGAGGTCGATAATCAAGTCTGTTCGTACCGTACTGAGCCTGAATGTGACAATCTCCATACAGTCCGGTCTCTTCGTCTAAGAGTATCGTATACCGGATCTAGGGGGTGGATAACGTCAGACCCTTAATAACCTGATAAGTCGTGTCGGAGTCCAGCTCATCGTCAGCCAAAAAATTACTGAACTCCTATCAGTAAATCTCATCCATCGTGGCCACAGATTTAGAGTGATGGCCAACCGAACACAGCGCGACATCAACTTCTAATACCAGGAGAGACGAATCCCCGACAATCACTCACTGTCTCCATGTGGCTCGGGACTGTACCCAACTAAAATCTATTTGCACGACTTCTTTGAGCGGTGGTAGGGTAGTAATCTAAGTACAGTAGGAACTCACACGTGACAAATGGCAATCTTAGGTCAAAAAACTAATCTGTACTCATGCCGCTAAAGAACTTCTATCTAATGATAGATATAATACTATCTATAAATTCTCGGTGAGTCTATCCAGTATACTTACATCCAGTGAACACCTGTATACTATCTTAGGTGACGCAACACCAATGGCTTGTGAGACCGGCTGCCGCCCCTTGTCGGGGTCTAGAAACGTATACACTGGTCTATCCGGAATATCAATACCCGGTCTCGATATTCTCTTGACCAGGGACATTTAAGGATGTGCTTATGGACTACCCAGCTCACGTATATGATCGCCATCATAATACTGGTAGTCAAGTAAGAATCCTACGGGTTTCATCATTATTTATTAGCGGCACGTAATAACAAGTAAAATGTATACACATCAATGATAAAGACAAACCAGATAGTATACTATCATTTCGAGTAAGACTGTTTTGCATATATATGTCCTCTCTCAATTATCATAATTGTTTACCTGCAATTACAATAATTATCTTGAGAGCACTATATCTAAGACGTCATAGATAACATGGTCAAACCTCCGTTTTACCTACACCCGGTGACAACACCGAGACTTTTCTTTGACAAGAACTCTACCGATGCTCTCAATGACCTAATCCAGACTATTTATAATGAAATCTCACAATATATTTTTAGACCTCGAAGTGGAACTATAACTATGTGAATGGGAAGGATAAAAAAGAGAGAATGCATCTGGGAACAGAAGAAATGAGCTTTGGTAAGTCCCAAATTGCCTCATTAAGATTTTTATTGGATTCCCTGAAGAGACATACATAGGTACCCACTTTCTCCTAGTTGGATAGATTGAGAATCATATGTTATATAACAACCGTTTGAATTGAGGTGAGGCATCACTTTCACTTTATCCAAGACCGGCTAATAAAGCAATTTGTTTTGTTTGTTCCAGATTGCGCTTCGGCAGGTGAACGATCTAATAATGCTCGCCCTTACCTTCCTTTATGGGACAGGTCTATACGCCCCCTTCTACACCTTGCTGACGAATCTTTTGTATCTGACAAAAGCCTACTGTGGGCACAGGACGGACGGATTATAGAAAACTCCACCTACTGGCGGGACTTGCAAGGGACGTGCCTGTCGATCCGGATGGACTTGTGGTTGCACCAACATTGACAAAAGCACATCAAATTGCAATTTAAAGAAATCATTTCAAATAAAATTAACATGAAGAAGAAGCATACTTGACTTCTGAAGCCTCACAAGCCCCAGATTTTTTGGGTACTAGAAACCTCTATAGGTATTGGTAGGTATTGGTGAGCTTATCCAATTCTGGCCACACACCATATGTGCAGAGCACGCGCAAGACACCTATACCTAAGCCTCATGTTTTACGCTAATTTCGACCGTTGATTTTGATAGGGAGAAAATCTCGGCCATTGATTTTGATAGCAGGAAATAGCAAGAAATGAACAATTGCAGGAGCTCCAGATCCTTTCTTTTGTGTAGAAGGCAATTTTAAACAAGAATCCACAAGTCAGTCCTTTAGTTAAAGAAAGTTTGGTATGAGGTATAGTCCTTTAATAACTCCGGATCCTTTCTTTTGTGTAGAAGGCAATTTTAAACAAGAATCCACAAGTCAGTCCTTTAGTTAAAGAAAGTTTGGTATGAGGTATAGTCCTTTAATAACTCCGGATCCTTTCTTTTGTGTAGAAGCCAATTTTAAACAAGAATCCACAAGTCAGTCCTTTAGTTAAAGAACGTTTGGTATGAGGTATAGTCCTTTAATAAAAGATTATTCTTTAACAATATGCCCTTTAAAAAATACAATGATAAATATAAATAAAAAGATTAGAAGCCAGGGAAAGGTATAGTCCTTTAATAAAAGATTATTCTTTAACAATATGCCCTTTAAAAAATATAATGATAAATATAAATAAAAAGATTAGAAGCCAGGGAAAAAAATTCTGAAAATAACGCCGTTGCCGGGGATCGAACCCGGGTCACCCGCGTGACAGGCGGGAATACTTACCACTATACTACAACGACTTTGTTGTCATTCCAGTTATTATAATGAATTATATTTTCTTTCTATAATCCAATAAAACTATTTTCATCACATACGAGCAGCAAAACCCACCGAAAACACCTGCCGCAAGCTCCGCTGCGCTCCGCTTCGAGCAATGGCGATCGTGAAAACGACGACGAAGAATTCTCAGCCATCTTCTCTCTCTCGCTTCCACAGGGTCCTCCTCGGCTGGGATTACGTTCGCCTCCTAAGAGAATCCAACGTATCAATCACCCCCCAAAACCCTAACCCTAACCCTTTATCTCTTCTAGGGTTTCGATTTCTCTAACTTTTTTTGTTGCACCGATCGCAGAGCAAAGGGAAATCCGGTGGAAATCTGAAGCGCGTCAAGAACAGCTACAAGGATTTCGATGAGTACATCAGAGTGTTCGAGCCCTTGCTCTTCGAAGAGGTCAAGGCCCAAATCGTCCAGCCGAATGACGAAGAACGAGGTACTGATTGAATCCTTTTAGTGTTAGGGTTATCTAGAAGTTTTGAATTTTGTTTTGTTTCTCGATTCTTGGTATTTCTTTTTGTTGTTTTGTAGGGAGTGGTTGGGATAAGGGAGGGATCGCTATGTGCGTCGAATCCGAAGGGTTTCATAAGCTGGATTTGGTGGTTCTAGATGATTTTCGAGAAGAAGCATCTGAAAATGATCTGTTGATCATTTCGGAGAAAGAGGTAAGCATGGAATGTTAATGATTTTTAAGTTCTATGATAATCATTAAGAAAGCAATGTTATTTGGATTCTCATGACAATAAATTCGCCCGACTGAAGACATAAATTGGAAGTGTGCTAAAGGCTTTTTTTGGGGGAAAAAATTATACTCCTACGTTTCACAATACTATCCCCCCCCCCTCTACATGCTAACTAAGAAGAGTTTAACTTTTCAAAAATCTAAAGAACATAGATGTGAAATGCCTAAAAGAGAATCTTGAACACGCATAAAGAAAATCCACAACTTCAGTAATTTTTAAGGATAGATTTGGAACTCTATGATTAAAGTGCGTTGGCTTTAGAAGCATGGAGTAAACATGTTTCTTGATATTCTGATGGGACAAGTAATTTGAGGAAAAACAAAGCGCCAAAAAGAAGACTAATATTGTGAAACCGAGGAGTAAGAGCTATACTTTATGCAGTCAAGAATTTTTCAAACAACAATGGACTTCAGTGTTGGCCCATAAAATCTCTCTCTTCCATTCAGCTATATAAGGGGCCATCTCCACAATTAGATTAACAAGTTACGTATATGATGTCATTGAGTACAGGCATGTTCGTCTAGCCTATTCCCTTGTTCGTCTAGCCTATTCCCTTGTTCGTCTATAAATTACAATACCTTGTCATCTCAATAGGCACATTTATTGGTCTTTGTTACACATGTTGAAAGAATCTCACACCGTTTTCTCTCAATATATCCTATATGAAGCTATCTCTATCTTCTTATGATGCACTCGTTTCTTTTAGTTTCCTTAATTTATTGCAACTCATCCATCTCAATATTCAAAGTTTTGGCTACACACATTTTATAGGCATTTTATTTCTAATTACCCAACAAATCCGACCCATGACGCAGTGATGATCTTAAAGTCATAAAGTAGAAAGTTTCCTCCAATTTAATACTTTCCTCCAATTTCATACTTATTCTACGATAGATACGCAAAATATAATTTCCTTTCCATTAACTTTTACATCCCACTTTGATTATATGAGCTGCGTTCAGTTTTCCTTAAATACTCTTTTTTGAGGCTGATATTGTGGTGCCCGACCGGTGCAAAATAGTAGCATGCAGGGACCTTTTGGCATAGCTCACAACATCGACTTAAAATATTCTACTCGTATAACATGTCCGAGTAGGTAAAATACTCGTGATTATACCATCAAGAATTGACTTCTAATTTGGAAGCTGAAGTTTAGCTTGCTTAACTGTCCAAATATTAGCATCATAAGTCCTTATATCATAGCAAGAGTTCAATCTTATTTTTATGCAGCATATTAAGTTTTCTGTACTCATTTAACGTGTCATATTCCCATGTGATTGCTGAGAGTGATTAGAGATAGACTCCTAAATCGGCAATATAATGTATATTCTTTTATAGAGCAAATTAATAATGTGATCTTTCTGCAGTTTGAAGAGGGAGAAGCTCCAGGTGCTTATGCATTTGCATTAGTGGCATATCGTGGTGGTAAAGGAGCTATTACACTTCTGACCTTCTTTGACGGGGAGGTCAAGCAGTTGGATAAAATAGAAGCTGAATCCAGTACAAGGCTGTTGAAAATGCTTTCACTTTGCAAGCAAGAGAATCAGATTGTGTGGATTAAAAAAGTGAGCATTTAATTATTGGATGTAATTGAGAACTGATATAGCATAGGCCATATTCTTTTCCTTCTAGTATATGTCATTCTTTTATTATAACCTGATCAATTGTTAGTTGAATTCTTAAAATGTGCTACGGCATATTTTTGTAGAGGTATGTTCTATCTGAAGTTCCCTTTTTTTAATAAAAAAATCCCTCATTTTGTTTCCTTGTTTGCATCAAGTTGGGTGGAGTATTCTTCAAACTTGGTACTAATTTTTCAATTTTATACTCAGTCTCAATCAATCACTTTGATCATTTGTAGGCTTGAAGTTCTTAAATTAGTTTTATGTTGGTATCAAAGAGAATTTCCATTGCAATGTAGTTTTTACTGTTGGAATATTTTTTTTATGGACACTGTGTTAGTTCAAATTGGTCTGTGTATGAGAAATGTCAATGGTTCACAGTCTAGAGTTTATCCGTTAATGAAGATATTTAACCTTGAGTTTCCACTCTTATGGCTGGAGTGAAGCTGGAAGCTGCAGCAACTATCAGGTGAAATTATCCACGATCCATGCAAGCAACTTTTCTCCTTTCAATACCACTGGCATAGTGGCATATTGCTTTTGAAAACATAGTTGAAAAGAAATAATACCCTCAGAAGGTCCACTATTAGACGTTATATTATCTATCAGTACAGACTAACAAACTGACAATTTTTAGCAGATCGATGATATTTATAGCTTTTTGTTCGATGTACATTTACATTATCTGCCACAATATTTTCAAAATTAGTTGACCCCTCTTCAGCAGTTTGGCTAATCGGCTTGTTTTCTGTTTGCTATAAGACTAATGTATCCCTTTGGACTGTAGAAAAGAGTGTAAAGAGCTATGATTTATCATGCATGAGAAACTGTTCACCTTGAAATAGTACATTATATGTTCATGGTGAACATGTTCTTTAGGATGTGAAACCTCTTTTATAACAATTGGGCCATTTCAGGTTTGCAGTTTGTCCACTATCGTGCGCGAGTATGTGGCTCTACATTCTGTTGCTTCTCTTCCCTTCAAGGATTTGATATTATCAGCTTCAGAAAACCTGAATGCGAGAAGTTCTGAATCTTCTGATGATCGAGAGTGGATTGTGCCTCATCCGCTTATGAATTACCTCAGAGACAACCTGAACGATTCTCAGTTGGATGCCATACATGTAAGTCTTGCCAAAAAGGATGCATACTATTTGATTATCTAATTCTACATTCACATTGGCACACAGGTTTTTTCCCTCGTTCCACCAGGATTAATGTCGACTCGATACTTTTCTTTTTCTGCAGGCAGGACTTTCACGAAAAAGATTTGTTTTAATACAGGTTGGACGTTTTTTTAACATTATCCATGGTCGATGTGCTTTGACTAATTTAGCATGTGTAGTCATGCTTGAGTTACTTTGGCAGTTGGTACATTTTAGAACTAGCAGATGTCAGATATAGGGCAATTTGGTATTGATACCTTGATGAGATATTAAACGTCTGATTATTCTCTTCCCATCTATTCCAATAAGCAATTGCAATTTTCTTTCAGCAGAAACAAATCCTTCAAGAAAAAAAGAAAAAAACACTGAAATCCTCCCTTCCATAGAAACAAAATAGACCAAATCTTATAGAAGAAAGAATAGCTAGCATTTCTTTTGTTCGATGCTCAAGTTATGACACTATAACAGCCAAAGAAAAGTTTTACGAGCTTCGTATGGCATTAGGATCTTCTTAAATTTCAGGTGTAGGCATTTGCCAATATTACTTTGCGTCTCGTGTAACTTTCACTTTCTGCATCCTAACTATGTTTTCTCTTCTAGGGGCCACCAGGAACAGGAAAGACGCAAACAATTCTGGGGCTTCTCAGTGCCATTCTTCATTCATCCCCAGCTAGAGTGCAATCTAAGTAATTACATTCTTTATCCTACAACCTTTTACGGTGGATCATTTTAGTTTTAAGGTCCTCTCTTTGCCTTCATTTCAGTTGTGTTTTAGTTTCAAGGATAAGGAGGGGTGACTTCTCTTTCTCTCTTTCTATAGATGTTATTAAATTGATGGTGTATTCTTTTTTATGCAGAGGACTATCATCTGTTAAACACAGGCTCGAAATGACAATGCTGGATAAGTATGCTCCATTTCCTTATTATCGGTTCTTGTTATTTGTTATTGTCACGTCATATTTGGTACACAAATGTGATTTCAAGAAAAGCTTATTCCCACTGGCAAATGTCTGAGAATCCTTCTTGTTTTTAGAAACATATAAAGTTGCATGCTGTTCTGGCTTGTCATTTCCTCTTCTCAGCATTCACTTTCTTCATGATTGTTTTGATACAAAGCTGCATAGCACTTTGATGTGCGGCAAGCTTATAAAAATCTCCTAATTACAATAGTCAAGGATATATGCAGCAATGCCTGCTTCTAATTGTATTCAACGTGAGATACCCGTATGCTAGCTTCAATCCCATGTTTGTCTTGTCCTTGCAGAGTTTATATATATATATATATATATATATATATATATATATATATATATATATATATATATAAAATTATGAAGTTAAACTGCTTCCAGTACTATGCCATTCTTTATGTTGGCATTTTAATTGGACTTACGCAAACCCTTTTTGGTTGTAACATGGTAAGCCTCGTTTCATGGGGGAAATGCTTATATGATGATGATGATGATGATGACGTTTAATGTTGGCAGATATTGTAACTGGTCAAAAGCATCCCCATGGTTAACTGGTTTAAATCCAAGAGATGCAATTATGCCCTCTGATGACGATTATGGGTTTACCCCTATCTGGAATGAATTTGTATGCTTCTTTTTTTATATTTTTGTTTTACTTATTTTATAAATACCTTCGTATTGATGCTTTGCATTCGTCTTTCCTTTTCTAGAAACCTGAGGTTGTCAACTCTAACCGCAAACATCGGGCACATGTGCTGGTTTGTGCTCCATCTAACTCTGCACTTGATGAGATTGTATTGCGTCTTCTGCACACTGGTAAGAAAATTCAATTTGCTCACAGCTTATATATTAATTTGTGTACGTTCTTACTTCGTACTTCATAATGTTGATGCTTGAAGTTGATGGATTTCATCAATCGACAGTTTTTTAAACATTCCTTTTTTTGTAAAAAATCAAACTGAACATGTCTGTTCACCTCCAGGCATTCATGATGAAAATAATCATGCTTACAATCCCAAGATTGTTCGAATTGGTCTAAAGCCACATCATTCTGTAAAAGCAGTATCCATGGATTATCTTGTATGTCTTTCACTTTAACTCAAATTGCAAATTTAATAACAAAAGGGCCATTATTGATTATTTTTGCATATAATTTGTCCAGGTAGATCAGAGGCTTGCTGGTGTGGGCCCTTCATCATCTGGTCATAAACAGAGATCTGGAGGTGATCGGGAGAAGATGCGTTCTGCCATTCTTGATGAAGCAGCTATTGTATGCTGATCTTTTAAATTGTGTAAAAATATATCAGTTTCAATTTTTTGCTTAAGGTCATTCAAAATGGCAGGTCTTCTCTACTCTCAGTTTCAGTGGTTCAGCTCTTTTCTCTCAGTTGAATCGTGATTTTGATGTTGTTATAATTGATGAAGCTGCACAAGCTGTAAGTATATCCTTTCCTTTTAGAAGATATTCTCATATCATCTATTTGGTCCTAGGAATTATGAACATTTCAAATGGCGTGCGTCTGTCCATGTCCGACACGTATTCTACACAAACACTTGCCTGACACATAGTAGACATGTCCTGTGCATGTCCTATGCATGTCCTATGCATGTCCTATGCGTGTTGACTAGTTAAAAAAATACACTATATTTTATATAATAAAATGAACAGCTTGATTCATGCAAAAATCTAGTTAACGTTTCTTTATTCGTATGATTTTTTGTGCAGTAACCCTCCTATGCTGGTAGTCAAAAGTCGATTATACATCATGTTTTTGGACGATTGGCACATACCATCCTGATATTTGTTTAATATGTAAATACAACAAATTTCATGTGAATCTATACCCTTTCACCGTGATTTAGTAGGTGCAAAATTAACGGTTTTCCGGTGATAGAATTTTGTTACTCCCCTAAATCAACGGTTAAATAATATTAGATCCACTTGAAATTTTTGTATCTACATATTAGACGATGAAGAACAAGATGGTTATCGCCGATCGTCCAAAAAAATGGCGGGGTTGACTTTTGACCACGGCTACCGGATGAATTTTCTCACGGGGTCTTTGTCCTCCATTACTCTCTCTCACACGCGCGTGCACACACACACATACAAAGGACATGATGTATACATGCTGCAGCCAATTTGCAAAATAAGCTGCTGCTCATGTGGTGCATAGACAGTGATGACGGAAAATGTTGCGAAACAATTTCTGTAAGAGGCAACGTTTGCGAATAAGTAGTTGGATCTAAATATTTTCTGAAATAAACCCAAAAATTTAAAGCCGCACATGTCTCCTAAAAATGAATGTAAGGGAAAGAGGGAGAACAGACTTGCCTTGGTGAGTTTCCCCTATTTAAGTTTATTGCCAGTCGATTAGAAGCATGACACAGGACGAAATAGTTAGGGCTAAACTATCTGTGTGTGTGTATGCACATGATTAAAGATAAGCAAGGTATGATGCGTGTGCAATGAAAACACATGCAATGCCTTATTTATATGGTCAACACATACCAGCGATCCAGCATTGATAAATTGTGATGAATAAACCATATAAACTTTAAATGTGTTAATCACAAGAGAATATCAGAGTGTTAAGACGTTTAATTCAATATCAATAATTGATAAGCCTAGAAGAGTACAAATATCCTACGCAACCGACGTAGAGAATCCAATAACGTATTTTAGAATAGTCGATTCAATATAACCTTTATGTTTGCTCACATCTGTTATTTATGGCTTACTCCCACAAGCGTCTGATGTAACTTGATGTTATTATCTGGCCTGGGATCAACTCGAGCTGTGCAATAACGTCGTTGAGGCCATGGATTGGGACACAGGTCTGTAATGCTCCCTCGGTAAATCTGGATCTGAAACATGGGTTGTTCCATTGTTAGACAATTTTATATAGCAATCAGTAATGGGTCTGGAGTGTTAAACAATGAGTATTTCAGGCGATCGTTGTGGCGACTGGATGAAGGTCGTCGTTGTCAGCAAACATAGAAGTCGATGTATTGACGGTGTTGAAAATGACGAACTCAAAGAATTGAACTGATGATGTTGGTGGAGTAGTGAGGCTTTGAAGGTTACCGCAACAACCTATGGATTGACATAGCCGAAAATAGATCCAACCGCTGCTGGACAAGGGTTCGACCGGAACTGATAGTAGAGCGAAAACTCATGGAGAGGATATCTCGACAAATTTATTTTTATTTAATCATATATCATAACAAGTCAATCTTTCTCACCTCCATGCATTGTCTTTATATAGGTTCACTACATAACACTCTTCACTTCACACAGTCATAACTCACGTAATAACTCTAAACATCCATAATTTCAAGCAAGGTAAATACGCAAAAAAGGTTTTAGAAATTCATAACTCTCAAATTAAAACTAGGTTCCTCTTTGATTCATAGCTGTTGCATTTATGGTCCTATATTGTTCTCCCTGGCTTGAAAGTTTCACCTCGTGGTGATGCAATATGTTTGGATTGAATGGATAGGCTGTACATTATGAAATTGGGAACTGTTGAAGCTCCAAACTTCAACTTTTGTTAAGTCTTGAGGGTTCACGCTGAACTACTTCTAAACTACTGCTACAACCGAGCCTTTATCCCAAGCATATGGGGTAGGCTGCATGACAACATGAGAATCACGCCGGGTCGAGCACATGGATCCTCCGTCTCCACTCACTCGTATCGAACAATATATTTTCATTTAGGCCTTTGCATCCATATTTTTTCGTATCGTCTTCATCCATGTTTTTTTCAGTCTCTCTTTTGCTCTTTTGATTTGGCCTAAATCGAGAATATTCATTCGTTGAACCAGTGCTTCCGTAGCTCTATGTCGCATATGACCAAACCATCTTAAGATGGTCTTCTCGCATCTTCTCCACATGTGCTATACCAACCTTTGCATGAATATCCTCATTACGTACCTTATCTTTTCTAGTATTATCACACATCCGATGAAGAATGCACATCTTCGCTACATTTATCTTTTATGTAAGATGTTTTTTAGGAGCCCAATATTCCATATCATATAACAAGACATGTCTTATAGCGCTTCGATAAAATTTCCCCTTCAAGTTCAACGGAAAGTTATGATCGCACAAAATCCTCGCACAAAATCCCTTTCAACCCCTCTATTTCAATCACCCAACCTGAAACTTCTGATCGACTTGCTATCGATCACCCTATCCTTTTGGAAGATGAAACCTAGATAATACAAGCTGCTCGCTTTGGTGGTATCTCGTGTTCATCCAGTGTTATACCACTGTAATCTTGACTTTTCTGTTTATTAAATTTGCATTGCATATATGTTGTCTTCGACCTGCTCAATCTGAACCTCTGAGATTCCAACATTTGCCAATAATTCCAATTCGACATTAACCCCTCCTTTTATCTCAATTACCAGAATAATATCATCAGCGAATAACATATACTAAGGTACCTCATCCTGGATAGTTCAAGTAAAGTAAGCTCATCCATCACTATGGCAAATAAGAATGGACTTAATGCAGATCTTTGATGCAAGCCAATTGTGATCGGAAAACCACTCGTTAGGCGACCACAAGTTCTTACCTTTGTCACTATTCCATCATACATGTCCTTGATTATGTCGACGTACTTGATTGGGACTCATTTCTTTATCATTGTCTGCCATAATATCTCTTTAGGTGCCTTGTCATAAGTTTTTCTAAGTAAAAAACCCAATATGTAGATCCCTTCTTTGCTCACGAAAAGGCCAGACAAATTGACGGAGCAAATGAATAGTCTCTGCCGTCGATCGTCCTGGCATGAACCCAAACTGGTTCTTTGTTGTTTTAACATCCCGTCTTAGCTTATGTTTAATCACCATCTTCCAAAGCTTTCCGGTGTGACACATGATTTTTACTTCATGGTAGTTGGAGCAACTATGAAAGTCACGCTTGTTCTTGTAGAGAAACATAATGGTATTTTTCATCCACTCATTTGATATCTTTTTGATTTGTTAAATCTTATTAAATAGATCCATAAGCCATCTAACGCCTCTCATAGGCATCTCCATACCTTAATAAGAATCTCATCTGGACCAACAGCTTTTCTTGACTTAATCCTCTTTAAAGTCTCTGTAACCTCAGGTAGCCTTATTCTACGCATGAAATTACGATTTATATCATGAGATTGAATGACAAGTCCATTCAATCCTTAGTAATGCACTTATTGAACAGTTTGTCAAAATAATCTCCACATTTTCTTGATATCCTCATCTCGAACTAAAACTTTCTGATCTTCATTTTTTACACATTTTACCGTACATAAGTCTCTGGTCTTACTTTTCCTCATCCGAGCAATCATGTATATATCATTTTCAACCTCCTTGGTGTCCAATTTCTCGTACACCTCTTTGTAGATCTTAGCTTTTGGCTTTCCGAACAGCTTTCTTAGCCTCTTTTTTAGCTTTCTTATGCTTCTCAAATCTTCTACCTCTGCTCTTCTTTAAATCTCTATAAGAATCCTTCTTAATTTTAATAGCGGCCTTTATCTCTTCATTCCAATGACATGTCTTTAAGTGGTGGAGCACAACCTCTCGATTCATCAAGTAGAATCTAGCTACCTTCTTAACGCAACTAGTCATCTTGTTCCATGTTGTATCCGAATCGTTTTCGGACTTCTAATTTGCCTCTTGAACTACACGATCTACAAATGCTTCTTGGTTATCTTCCTTCAGTCGCCACCACTTAATTCTAGGTTCTAACTTACATCTAATCTTCCCAGGTGCTCTTCTAACTCGAACATCTAGAACTGAAAGTTTATATTGAGTGGTTACACTTTCACTGGCACTACCTTACAATCGGTGCAACAACCTTTATCTACCCTCCTAGTCAGAAAAAAGTATATTTGATTTGCACTCGATCCACTCCTAAAGTTGATTGAGTTTCTTTTTCTAAACAAGGTATTTGCCAAGATCAAGTCATAAGACAGTAAATTCCAAAATTGAGTTATCTGCTTCATTTATTTGTCTAAAACCAAAACCTCCATAGACAGTATTGTTGACACTTATGTCATACGATCTTCTGTTTTAATTATTTAGAACAAAACTATATTTAAAGAATTCATATGTTACCAACAACGTTTCCAAGTTTTTATTGAGTATAGCAAGCAAAATATTTCAATATCAAGCAAGATTGCCTACAATAAGATTCACACTCAAAACATCGATATGTCATGAAGACTTGATGCAAGCAAGGAACGTGGTCTAGCTTTATCAAGAAATATAGATGTCTCAAAGTAACATCTCACGGAAATGAAAACCAAACAAGAACCAATTTGAAGAAAATAGACTTTACTTTTGTTATGGAGTCTAGTGTTGATCTCACAAGGTTAGAAACCACTTTTCAACATATTTTTATTCTTCAGACGGCTCCCCTCTCATTAAGAGACGTCTAATATGTCTGTTAGAATTCAAACTGTTCAAACTTTCAAAACTGATATCCAAACATGTTAGAGTGCAGACGTTTTAAACAATTTTGAATCACCAGACATTTGTAGAAGGAAATTTCCATTTTCCATTTTCTGTTTATCTCTCAGAGACGACTCATCAGACGCCTCCTTAAGAAAATTTTTGAACACCAGACGTCTCCTACATACGTTTGCTGAAGGAAATTTTCATATTGCAGTTTTTTTTGAACTATAGACATCTGGCACTAGACGTCTGCTTTGGCAGTTTCTGGCAGTTATTTTCTGTTTGAATTTTCGAATGAACGAATATTTACGCCAATTTGATTCCAAACCGTTTCCAACGGTCATTAACTGTTTTTGGCAGTTACAATAACTATCCATTTCCACTCCTATAAATATCTTAGAGATCAAACACTTGGACATACATTCATTGATCAATTTATTGAGAAATCTTCTTGTTCTTTTTGTGCCTAAAAGTTCTTATTCTTTCTCATTTCCTTCAGAGCCTAAACTTGCAATAATCTCTCAAAAACAATCACCGTGCCAAACTAGTATTAATCTTTTGAGATCATAGGATTGTGAGTGAGCATTTGGTCGTCGTAAACGATTGTAAATCCTTGAAGAAGGTTCAATATTCTTCCCTACGAGAGAAGGGGTTTCCCATTGCTTGAATTGCGGATTCGGAATGGAAAAAGAGATTTTCCTAGAGAATCGCGGATTCGAGAGAAAGGGGGTTTCCTAGGGAATCGCGGATTAGAAAGGTAAAAGACTTTTCCTAAGAAATCGCAAGTTCAAGCTGGATATCTTTGTGAAGAGAGATTGTGTTTTTCACATCCTTGTGAAGAGGGATCGTATTCTTCACATTTTGAAAATAGTGGAAAATCCTGAGAAGGCATCTCAGGCGGGGACTAGCTACTGGGAGTGGTGAACACTAGTCAACAATTCTCTTATGTTTGCATTGCTTTTGACTCTAATCTTCTTTTCTGTGTTTTGATTATTGCAATAAGTTTCATTATTTAACTTGTTTAGATTATTCCGCAGAAACTTATAAATCAAAACTCAGTGTAATTAAGTTTTTAAATTTGCTATAAAACACATAGTTACCTTATTCACACCCCTCTGAGATATTTTCAAGTATCAAACCACTGCGATTAGTACCTATATATATGTCCATTGAGATCACTACCAATAAATTTCTCTACTGAGTAATCCTTCGCACTATCTTGTTTAAATCCTTTCAAAATTGACGCCCCATCAAGACCTATTTGTGGTGTATAAGCACTAATAGCATTAATGATCTTTCTACCTAAAATAATCTTTACTAGTAAAATCATATCTTCCTTCTATTTTCAACTACATTCTCAAGCAACCGTTCATCTATAATTATACCTACCTCATTATGATTTTTATCTATATCCGTATATCGAAAATTATAACTATAGGGCTCTATAACTCTATCTTTTTCACCTACCTAATTAGTTTCTTGCAAACACATAATACTAACTTTCCTCCTAATTATCGCATCCACTACTTCCGTTAATTTATCAGTAAGGAAATGTTCCAAAAGGCTAGACGATTCCTATGAAAATCCTTGCTCATTTAACAGCGATGTGGCGCGTTGTTTCCGAGTGACGACCTAGAAACCCTTGCTCATTTGACACTACACACGGGATCTGATGTAGCACGTCAATTAGTAGGGGGACGCCTTAACGAAATTCTTATTGTTGTTCATGTCATAGAATGTGAAACTTTTATGGTGGCCGTCACAAGCCTACCACAACGCTCACTCTTTCTCATCCGGACTTAAGACCGACAACGGTGGGTTTGAACTACTTCTAAACCAGTAGTAAAAAAATTAATTTGTCATGAAATAGGATCAAGTTCTTGACGTTAAATATAGGGTTGCGATCCTTGTGACTCGGAAAACTAGTTCATAGTTATTTAACCTACTTTTCTAAAGATACAATATGGATTCGTACGTCGATTGATTAGTTTCATTATGTTAGAAACTTTGTTTAAGGTTTAGATAATAGTAGTTTATGGCTAATGTTTTGAATTCACTGCTTGAAACGAGGAATTATGATTCTCTTTCCTTAAGACAATATTTGTACTCTAAACTGCAAAGGGTACCTGCAAATTCGCCTCCTAAAACAATTCAAGCCCAGAGTTTAATCTGTATATCGAAAGCAGTTTGCAGCCTAACTTTCAACCCAAACTCACATGCATCAACACAAGAGAGAGCGATGTTGTAAAGGACGGATTCAGAGTTTATTCGGTTGGCCGGCGAATAAAGAATAAATGGTTTATTAGGTGAATATTCGGCTTATTCAGATTATTCGACCATCAATATTTTCATATAAATATCATATATAAAAATTCAAAAAATATAAAGATATAAAAAAATAATATACTTGTGGCGTAATGGTAAGACATCCGAACTAAATCGAAGATTGTGGGTTTGAGTCTCGATGAAGAAAAAAAATAAGGAGAGAGAAATAGAAGAGTGTTTGTAAAATAATAAGTGTGGATCCTACTTATTGTTCAATTAAGTTGTGGATCTCACACTTTATTTTTTAGTTGTAGTTTTTTTTTTATTTCAGGCCTAATGGGCCAATTCACCAAATATTCGTGTTATTCACCCGAATATACGGTTTGTGTGGCGAAGAGTCGGTTTGACTGCTTAGTTGACCGAATATTGCCGTGTTCGTTCGTTTTTTCCACAGAATCTGAATATTCAACCGAATATTCCGTTTTTTTAACACGGAGAGGAATTTTGAATGAATAGAACAAAGAAAGCCCATTTCTTTTATAAGAAGCGAAAGGATTTAAAACCTTTTCATGAAGAGTTACATTTACAACCTTTCATAATGAAGTAATGCAATTTTTTATAATGAAGGGTTGCAGTCTTTCATGTAAATTCATAATTCTTTATTTAAATTATATCTTTTTATTCAAATTCATAACCCTTCATGGAATGAAGAGGTGGGAACCCTTTCATTTAACTTCATATCTTTTCGTCCATGTTTATGAATTAGTGCAACTTTTACTTGCAACTCTTCATTCAAATTTATAAAGTCATGACTTCAAATAATGTTGGATTAAAACTTTACATGGGTAATTTCTAATAATTTAGAAAATTCTAAAATATCCTAACACATTATAGTCTTTTTGAGCGCACCAATATCAACACGTTATCTCATGCTTTAAATTTTGTTGTTCGCTGGGAATATTTTCTTGCAGTTTATAAAATTTAGTAATCACAGTCATCTTTATCGAATCTCGAAAATGCAAAACGCAAAGATGTGCAAATGAACCGCAACTCTATAATATACACCTTAATGATACCATTTGAATGATTGTGCTAATGCTTTGGATAATTCAAATATCAGGACCAACCATTTGAATTCTTTGTCTTTATGTAAACATGAACGAGTGTACCTATTATTAAAATGAAATTTCATAAGCGTCCTAGACTCACTGATTTAGTGAACATGTCGTGTCTAGACGTTTTTAAATTGGTGCTTGATCATGAGTGAGGAATGCGTATGTAGAAACTAGAGCCAAGTCTTTCCCTGTCATTATTTTGCGTTAACACATCCATTCATCGAAAAATAGTATCGTATGCTATTAGATTTACCTTAAAATATGACAAGTTCACAAATAAGAATCCAAATCCATTTTCGATATCAAATAGACCACCGATAGAGGAAGAAAAACCAAACCGACAACGCAAGGGGTAACAATCAATTCAGGTGTAACCTGATTAATTTCATGACAAAACTGGGTAGTCTTGATGGTTGGTTCCTCTAAAGGAGGAACGACTATGTTAACCACAAGCTCGATGTCAGCCATTTCCAAAAAAATATCATGAACTCCAATTGGATGATCTAAAGGCTCTTTAAGATTTTCAACAAGGGTTGCGCAAGAGTATTCCTCACTAAGATGTTTTGATGTGTTCTCTAAACTTTCTTGTCTAGTTCTCTCAGCCTTATAATCATCTTTCATTTCTAAGATGACTCAAAGAATTCCTTGAATGCCACATTTCATCTATCTTAAAATTTAATTATCGATCTCATCAAAATAACAAATATTCCTAGAAACCTCGGAACCTTAAAATTTTATGAACATCAATGTCTTTCTGAGAATAGTTGTAATGGAGGTGGTCATCACAGTTACAATCACAATAATCATAGTAATAATCTTTGTGGTCATGATAATACTCCCGACGATGATTATTACGATCTTAGTTTTGCGGATAATTCGTACTGGGTACTAGAACAATTATTTGGATGTTGCTCAAAACATCGCATTTCGAGCTCTAGAACGATAATATTAGTATTCATAAAAAAACATGCTTTGAACGCTAGCCCTAAAATTCCCGGTGCAATAAAATATGCCTTAACCTAGGGCTTTGATATCAATTTGACGTAGGGTGGAATAGTTATGACTAAACTATGTGTGTGGATACACACGACTAAAGACAACCAAGCTATGACGCATGTGCAATGGGAACTCAACACATGCAAGCCTAATTTATATGATTAACACATACAAGAGATCCAAAATCGATAAATTGTAATAAATAAACCATTTAAACTTTCAGTGTGTTGATCACAAGAGACTATAGGAGTTTTGAAACGTTTAATTTAATGTCAATAATTGATAAGCCTAAAAGAATGCAATTATCCTACGCAACCAACGTAGAGAATCCATCATCGTATTTCAGAATGGTTGATTCAGAGTAACCTTTATGTGTGCTCACATTTGTTATTTATGGTTTACTCTCACAAGTGTTTAATATAACTTGATGTTATTCTCTGGCTTGGGATTAACTCGAACGGTGCAATGACGTCGTTTCAATGAGACCATGGACTGGGATAGAGGTCTGTACCACTCCCTCAATAAATCTAGATCTGAAACAGGTTTTGTTCAATTGTTAGACAAAGGATGGAGTAATAGCAATCAATATCGTAAGGCTTCAAACGGGTTTGGAGTGTTAAACAACGAGTATTTCAGGTAATAGTGTTGATGACGGGATGAAGGCTGTCATCGTCATAAGCAAACATAGAAGTCAATGTATTTATGGTGTTGAAAATGATGAATTATGAGAATTGAACTGTTGATCTTGGAGTGGTGAGGCTTCAAAGGTCACCACAACAACTTAAGGATCGACCACAACTGGAAATAGATCCAACAGCAGCTGGACATGGGTTCAATCGCAACCTATAGTAAAGAAAACTCACATGAAGGATATCTCAACAAAGCAAATTTTTATTTAATCATATATCCTAAAAAGTTTATCTTTCTCATTTCTATAAATAGCCTTTATATAGGCTCATTATGTAACATTTTTGCCTTCTCACATTCATAACTCACAATTATTCTAAACATTCATAATTTATTTTAAGTAAGATAAATGCAAAAAAGGCTTCAGATACCTATAACTCCCAAATTAAATTAAGTGCCTTTTTTATTCACATATATGGTCCTCTATCAAAGCATAACTAGATTACTAGCATTGTTGTCATGGAGAACATATATAGCCGATATTCATATAAATTCCAACTCATACAAGTAAAACATGCAGACAATTGGATATTATTCATTGGAGATGACAACTAAAAAGGCAATATTTACATGATATCATTCAACTCCCAACCATCTCTTAAGTGACCATACGTCGTATAATTAATAATCTTGGGTACAAGCCGCTGCTAAGAAGCATGCACATACTCAAATTTTATCGGCTAGTAGGCCGGATCAAATATTACAACACAACTACATATTAGACATCGGCCAAAAGGCCTAATTAAACACACAATCCGATGGTGGGAAGTTATATATCAAATATGGCATTTAAGAGCAACTAGCAGCTAACAAATTGTTAGCTAAGCCATATTCAAAGTCTCCTTAACAAGAGGTCGGCTTGTAAAAATTTAAACTGTACAAGTCATACATGAATGTGTAGGTATTTGCACCCGCATTACCTCAACCAATCCAGAATGCAAGGATTCACATTGTACACCCAAGACCCGAGCACATTTGCCAATCGATAACAGAGTGCTCCCGGCAAGGGATTCACACTATACTCTTGTAAGTGCTCTGTTTTGACTGATGAGAGAGTGGTTTGGATTCTTTCAAATTATCTACTATATATAGGCATTTAAGAGTTGATCAACTTAACCCCTTATGTTATCTTCTTTAAATGGCCATGAGACTTAACTATCTTCTCGTCGTGGCCTACATTCTTGTGCATTACAAGAAAGTCTGCTAATAACGATTAGCTTGCCTCGGTTTGTTTTTCACGTCGTTGGTCGGACATCTTCCAGCCCACAGTTTTTGTTATTCTTAGCTATTGCAGGAACCGAGTTTTCTGTTCTTCGGTCGTTGAAGAAGCTAAATTCTTCACCCTTTGGTTAATGAAATGTCTTAGCTGAGTTTTGTTGCGAGGTAATCAATTTAACAGGGTTAAGCCCTTTTGCATTCAGACCTGCCATAAGGTTCTTGACAACTTTTGATTGATGAAAGGCTTTTGAGAGTAAAAATTACTCACTTTATCACGGCTTGTTAGGTCTTAAGTGCGCTCGTCCATAAATTTAGTGACTTTCCAAATGTTTGATGAAGTCAACTAAATCCTTGTTTTCGTGGTGTAACCTACTCTTATATCTAGATGATGATTAGCGAGCTTTCCTACTTCTCTCTTATCCATCAATCTTTTTTTCCTGCCTTATTATTTAAAAAAGTCTACCCAAAACATCTTTGATGACTTTCTTGATTTGTCTACAAATTCTCTCTAAATCGCAAATGCTTTCTTTCTAGCAAAAGTATTATAATTATTCAATCCATCAACATGTGTAAGAAATTTCTTTCCCTCGTTTAGCATACTATATACTATCCTTATCGTCATTGATACTACTATCAACTAGATCTTCTTAAGAGACAACAAGTGGATTGTTTGATTCAACGGTAATATCCCCAATATCTGCACTAGATGTAGTAGGTCCCATAATTAATGCTTCACACATTTCCACATTTGCCATGGATTTCAAAATGCGGAAGGAAACCTATAACAAAACTGTAATATTTTCAAATTCTAAAAAAATGACATTTTTAGAAAATTAAGAAAGACATTATAAAATTTAATTATATATATTTAAATCTTATTGAATCAAATTGAGAGTCATTGAGGAATCGTTGTTGTTGGATGAGTTAAAGAGAGAAAGAGACGGGCGACTGTGGAGGTGCGGGTGGCAGAGCAGTGGGTGGAGGTGGACGGAGGAGAGGAGGTTCATGAGAGAAGGGGGCGATTTGGAGCAGGTGAGGGTGGCAAGGGAGTGGGTTAGGGTGGACAGAGGAGAGGGCCGATGGGAGCGGAGGAGTGAAGACAAGGCGAAGATGAGGCTGTTGGTGAAAGAGAGAGAATGAAAAGGGATGATCTGTCGAGAGAGAGGGAATGGCTATAGGCCTTTGGGAAAAAGTTGAATGGGGGAGAGAGGAGAGGGGGGGGTGAGGGTTTAAGTTAGCTAGGTATTTTTCATTCTTTTTTTTGAAAAAATAAAATGTGTTGTATTTTGCAATAAAACCCTTGTGCTTTTCTTTAAGATGAGCGACTTTTGAAGGGGGTCTAGCTAGCTAGGTATTTTAATTTTTTCTTTTTGAAAAATTAAAATGTGTTGTATTTTGCAATAAAACCCTTGTGCTTTTCTTTAAGACGAGTGACTAGAATTCAGCCACATCACTATAGGCTAAGAAAAAGCCTCTTAAGGCATTTGTTCTTCCATTACACACACATGTATATTATAGTTGTGTCCTATTTTCTTAGAAATTTGTTGCGTCGCCTATCCATGTTGTGTCGTATACCCGTTCACATGCTTCCTAGATATGGCCCAAGTTAGGTCAGTTGTTAATGCACAATGTCACTGGCACCTTATGCACTCGAACTAGTAAAGGCCTTTTTTTGTTTATATGTTTCAACTTCATTGCATTGATGGGACAAGCTAAAATTCAAATTACTTGAATTCTAATGGGTTTTACTACGTGAAAGGCCAGTTTGTAGTGTGAGATGGTTGTTTGTGGACACTGGACAGTGACTTGAGGTTGACCATTAGCTAACCTTTTTACATGTCGCGGACAATTTATTTTAATGGTTAAAAATCATAAATGGGCTATAAATGGGTTTCATTTACTGATGTACGTCATATTAACAAGAACAGAACAAGGATACTTTCTCTTAAGAAGGCGAGGATGATAAAAACAGCATATCCTTTATTCCAAATCTTTGGGGTTCACTACTTTATCGTTTCCATTCAGTTTTGCTGAGAGAACTAGGCTTATTTATTAATATTGGATGAACTGATTAGAACGACTGGCAAGACCAGATCCTTAAAAAAAAATTTGACATTGGTCTATTACACCTTAAGGACTTCTTCTCTTCACTACTAGATGCATTGCCTCTCATCAGCTGTTTCTAGTTCTTACAGCTTCATGATGCTATTTACATCAACCTATTAAACCTCTAATAGACATCCACATTGTTTTACACTTTCCACTACATTTCACTAATTAGATCACTCTATCCTCAGATGACACAACTCTAATTCTTTCTCCAGCAAACCAAGTTATGTTAATCATACTTTTACATAATATACACGTCATCTTATCTCTGCCTTTATTTTTGTTTCTCTCTCTACAGAAATTTTGTTCCACTCTAAACTATCTGCAGGACCTGCACATCTGTTGGTAACTTGGGTGATTATTTTGTATATTGGAACTACCATATAGACTTATGGTTGAAAATGAATGCAATAGCAAATCTTTTGAACAATAGGCAATTTTAATGTTTTCTTAGTTGGATGGGAAAATATGTTTTTGCAATTCCATAACCGCCGCTTGCTACTGAACCTGTTGGCATTTGAAATAGGGATCAGAATGTAACCTAGTCATAAATGCGAAGCTTTTGTTAAACAAATGTGAACTTGAACCAATCATATTAATTTTTAACATGGAAACGTTTAAATAAAGGCGTGCTTATAAATGAATTGTTGAGGCTTTTGCAGAATTCAGCAAGGTATAAACTAGTAATGAATAATTGGATAAGTAATGCAATATGCAGTTTATGCAATAGTTATTTGCTGCATGCTGCGTTCCTCTCTATATGTGATAATGGCTTCAGCATTTTCAGTTACAGTAGATTATTTTGCTTATACAACATTGATATTTTTCCCATCGATCTTTCGCCATGCCATTTACTGCAAAAACTAACCAACACTAATATGTTTGACCGTCTATGCCAATACATTGGTATTTATTTCTTGTAGGTGGAACCAGCAACTCTTGTTCCTCTGTCCCAAGGTTGCCGACAAGTATTTTTGGTATGTTTTAAATCTAACAATGTTAATAATTGCATTTGAGTCGCAAGCATAAAAGTAGTCATTTGCACGAAGTCCTTATCGACACCAAATGAGTCGAGATGATTTATTTATTTTCTTTGAGAAAAGAGTAGAGATGAATTTCTTTCTCTATTTATAATCATATTTCATCGAATGTAATGAACATGAGATCTCATTTTCATGTATTCTGCCGTAGTGTTGCAGCTTACTGTTCCTCTGAATCCTATTAGCATCTTCTTGCTCAACTTATTTCAAGTCCATGAAATTATGTATGAGTTTGACTATTCTCCTATCTGCCATTGATCGAATTTTGAAGTTAATCCAATCAACTTTGTAGAGTTTACATCTTCAATCGGACATGCTTTAGGAATTAATTAGCCATGATGGTGGTTATTTGGAATAATAAAAGCTTATTTATAATCGCTAGTGCGAATCCAATGTAATTAGATTCAAAAGTTTCTATCCAAAAATTTGAAATTATGACTCGTAAAAAATTACAGTGTTATCAATAAAATAACATGGATCTAGAATCAGGGGACCTAAGCCACAATATGGTTAGTTCGTCGTTGCATTCTTGATTTTAGGTTATATTGAAGGGGAATGAAGTTTCTCCTCTCCATTTGTTCTGACACAAATCACAAACTTCATTATACACGTCTTCGACACCTTATATTAGTTATAGACACGTCTTTTTAATCAACCACAGAATCTTCCTAGGAAATTACATAAATCTTTTCTAAACAATGAAAACCATATCTAGTAAATAGATTATTACTTTCCTCAGTCAACATTATTGCGATCTTGAGTTCTTGTCATGGTCTGACCAAAGTTAGCAGCATTCATGTGATTAGCTGATGCTAGTCGTTACATGGTTCAACCACTCAAGCATTTTGAGTTGGTGTCCTTATTTAATTCCCAGTCTCTGTTTTCGTATCTAAGTTAAATTGCACTAATAGTTTCTTTTGCTTTATCTAGGCTAAATATCACTAAAACACCATGACTTTCATCGGCAGTTAGATAAGAGTTTATCCTGTGAAATAATGTAGAGGTCCATGACAGAAAGGTCCTCGTGAAAATGGTGTAACTGAAAATTGCTGAAAAATCATGGTACTTATTTAGAAAAAATGATATATTCATGGTATTTATTTGCAATGTACAAAGAATATGCTATTTATATGAAAATTCATGGTTTCTAAATTAAATTTAGCCTTGTTTGTGTAACATCCCTTTCCATTTTGTGTGTAAATGTTTTTAGTCTCTGTCTTCTTATTACCATGTTTATGATAATTGCAGTGTGTTTGTTTATTTTGCCAAAGGTGAGGGCAAGATAGAATGTCTCTTTTGTTGATTATACTAATTTCTTTCTGTAAAGGTTGGCGATCCAGTTCAATTACCTGCCACCGTTATTTCCCCAATTGCTGAGAGATTTGGGTAAATGTTGTCTTTAACTCTTTATGCATCCTACAGTTCTACCCTTGTGTTACATCAATCAGTTCCATTTGTAAAATATGCGTTATTTGGACTTATTAGATATGGGACAAGTTTGTTCAAGAGATTCCAGGGCGCCGGATTCCCTGTACAGATGCTTAGAACTCAATATCGAATGCATCCAGAGGTAAAATTCAATTCTATGCAACTGAGGTCCTTGTATATGTTTAGGCTAAATTGCAGGAAACCTCCCTCCCTTTTGCTGGGAGAGCAGGATATTCTTTACAAAAGCTACACTTTGCCCCCTCTTAACAGCCAATTTGTTTTCTCATGGTTGCCATTTTTACTTCTTAAATTACCTTATGTGAAAGTACTAAATATGCAATCTTAGTGATTTAGTGTCAGGAAAAACTTGGCAGAAAACTAAGGTAGGCTGAGAATTAAAATATCACAAAGACAAGAAAACAGACTGTTAAAAAAGCAGGGCAAGCTGCATCTTCTAAAAAGAGAGGGCGGTATGGTGTTATACTGGCAAGAAAATGAGTTTTCTTCGTATGAGAATCTTACAACTGTGTTATTGTAAACAGATCAGCATCTTCCCCTCAAATGAATTTTACGAGGGTTCTTTAGCTAATGGAGATTTGGTTGAAAAGCAAACAAAACGAGGTTGGCATGTCTACCGCTGCTTTAGGCCTTTCTCTTTCTTTGATATCGACGGAGTCGAATCCCAACCATCTGGAAGTGGGTCCTGGGTAAATGAAGATGAGGTCGATTTTATAGTTCTCATGTATCACAAATTGGCGAGTGAATATCCAGACCTCAGTTCAGGATCCCAAGTTGCGGTTATAACCCCATATAGACATCAAATGAAGCTTTTACGTGAACGCTTTCGTGCTACTTTTGGGCAGCATTCAGATGAAGCAGTAGATATAAACACTATTGACGGCTTCCAGGTCATTCAGCTTACTTTTCTAATGCGAACTCTTGGGGATTTGTACTTCTGAAATTTTATCTTCACATGCATCTCTTGGAATGCCATGTGCACATTTATTTAGATGTCATGTGTCATTCTCCACAAAAGGCATTCTATTAATGAAAGACAAAATCTGTTCCTTCACACAAACATTTTAAAATTTATAAATTCCAATAGAAACATATTTTAGCAAAATGCTTTTAGTGATTCATTCTTTTTTGCATATGAAATTATGAACTGTTAAAAACAACAGAGTTTTATTAAATATTTGTATAAGTTAAAAAATACAATTTTCCTAATAATAGTTACTTTTTTTTGGTTGCACTTTGTGCCAAAATACTGTGCATGCACTAGCTGCGATTTACCCGCTAATATTTTTCATTCTATTTGTAGGGCCGAGAAAAAGATGTTGCCATCTTTTCATGTGTTCGAGCAAACACAGGAAAAGGAATCGGTTTTGTTTCTGATTTCCGGAGAATGAATGTGGGCATTACAAGAGCAAAATCCACTGTGCTGGTAGGTATATAGTATCTCACTTCTTTTTCATCGCATTCTGGTTTGCAATTGGAACTTTTTGTAGAGCTAAATTCGAGATCAGACATCGAGATTGTTAGAATTTTATATATTTGAAGTGCTGGTCTTTTTACGAGTCCTCATGGGCTTTCAATATAGTTGAGATTCCATCCAAAAGCTTAAGTCTTGGTGGGATGCCCATCTATATCTTATACCCATGTACATCTCTTGCTTTTCATGATGTGGGACTATTCCAACACTTTTGTTGTTTTCCATTTAGGATTATTCCAACCGTCTCCTTCGGCACTCCCCCACGATCAACCACGATCTCAATTTTTCTCCTTTTTCTCCTATATTTTTTGGTTATTGTTTCATGGATCGCACAACACTTGTAGAGATAATCTCTCGGTGACACGCGCTATTTTGGGTGTTAACTTGTAGATTGCTCTCTTAAAGGTATTGTTAAACCCGGGCTCTGATACCATGTTAGAATTTTAAATATTTTAAGTGTTGGGCTTTTTATGGGTGATGCTTTCAATAGGATAAATTGAAATGTTCACTTATCAATTATAATTAAGCTTACCAGATTCTCAGTAAATGCACTACTATGAGTTTATTAATAGTTTTAGGCATATAGTGTTATCATGCTTAATCTATGGCTTGTTATGCAAATTTAGGTTACAGACACAGGGTGCGACAAGATATGAGAAAACTATGATAAATCCAGTATACTAGTGTTGGGTTCAAAAATTACATCCCAAGGCCAAAGCCAAAAAGTGAGCCCGGGCTCAAGCCCGAATCCAAATCAAGTAGGCTCAAACCCGAACCCAAGTCCAAACAGGTGGCTCCAAGCCCAGATCGGTCCAAGCTCAAGCATGGAGGTTGGCCCCATCTCAAGAAGAGAATTAAAATGCAATAAATAAATATAAAATGTAATAAATAAATTAATATGTAATAAGTATGAAATTGTAAATTAAGTGGGCAAAAAGCCAAATTATGTAAAAATCATGGCTCATAGGCAAAAAGAAATGAGCACATGGGCATGGAAGAGGCAAAAGAGCCATTTAGTAAAGCTCAAGGGGTAAGATGTAAAATGTAATGCCTGTATAAGGCAAACATAATAAGAAATGAATAATAACTTTCATTCCCATCTCATTCTTGGGTTTTGAGCATCCTCTCTGTTCTCAAGGTTCTTCTTTTCTTCAATTAAATCAAGAGAGAATTCTCTTTTTTCTGAAATAAATAGGATTAGACCACAAACCCATTAAAAATAGAGTGAATCTTCCATCAAATACCAAAAAGGAGAGATTTTTTATTTCCTCCATCTTCAAGATTCAAGAGGGAATACGAAGGAGAACCCATCTCCAAAAACCCCATTGTGACAAGATCTAAAACTTGGAAAAGGGAAAAGAGACCCTTTTCACCATTCAAGACTCAAAATCCAAAATTTTGAAGATTCAAGAGAGTATTTTGAACCAAAATAGGAGAAGGTTGGGTGTGATTCCATCGAAGGGAACGCCCTTTGGGATTTTCCCTTAGGGAAACACCAAGGAGCTCAAGCTCCACGATTGGGAGCGTAAGCTCCAAGGAGGCGTGCGCCAGCGCCGGTGTAATGCACAGACGCAACTGCCAATTTTCTTGCCTAAACGCATGACTTACCCTTTCAAAAAAAATTCTAACGAGATGCTGTCCTGCACCCTGCAAGGGGGCTGTTAGCCCCTTGACCTCAGCTCGCTAACCGGGTAGCGGGACCTCCATAAACTCTGCGAGATTCCCGATATGTCCAAAACACCTTCAAATTTATATTTCAAAATACAACACACGCATATTGCATGTTGAATTCGCACGATCACACGACCCTTTAATCGGAGGTTCCCTCGCTTAAGAACGAGGTGTAATTAACGACAGTCTTGTCCGCGGCTGCCGGAGATTAGGACCTTACAATCAATAAACCCCCGTCTACCCTAGACAGGGGGAATCTGCACATGCCTGACAAGCAAGCGCTTTCCTATCTCAAGGGTGATCAAAAACAATCTACAACAAGTACATTTTGGATACGACAATATTCAATTTACTAGTGTGAGTTATCGTTGTTAATTGATTATTTGAATTTGCAAGACCATGGTTAAAAGCAAGGTGTAAAATATTGGCCGATTCCGTGACTCGGGCGAATCGGATTGGAATTTTGATGCGGTGATTCGAGACACCTCAAAGAGAGAGGGCTCAGTGAAAATCAAGATGGGATCGCTGAGTTTTCTTGTAGATCGGCCTGGATCGGTCGATTTATAGACGATCCAAGCGATCCTGTTGAGAGAGCCAATCTTTTATCAGGAAAGACTTGCCTTTGCCAGATCGAGAAGAAGTGGTGGCATCACATGGCAAAGGATGCAATGGCGGCATGGGTAGGAGACGAGGGGGCGGCGGCATGGGGGGTAGACGCAACCATGGAGGACGTGGTGAAGACGGCTGCTGAATAGTTGGGAAAATGTTTCAGGGTTTTTTTATGCGTATGAGCGAGTGTGTAGTGTGCAGGTATTTTTTAATTTTTGGGGGTGGGGGTAGGTTTAGTTGTAACTTTAATGGTTATGGTATTAGTTTGGTTTGGCTTTGGGTAATACCGTAGTAGGCTAACTTTTGATGGTTATGGGCTGAAATTAGTTTAAGTTTATGGGCATAAGTTTAGTTTAATTTATGTTTAATGAGTGTTGTTTTGTAAATTATAAATTCGAATGAAATAGAAGTATTGAAAAATTATACTCGTTTAAAGCCAACAGGTCACCATCAATAGCTTAAAAAATTTAAATTTCTTCATATTTCAAATGAAATAATTCAATATTTCTGATCCGAGATGGCCAATTCCGATCCAAAATTTGACTGGCCGACACATGTAGTGATCCCTAGATTTAAAACCTTGGTTACATAATAACTTAGATAATATAAACATTTTTCTTATATAAATTGATATTTATGAAAACTTTTGTATATTTTAATTAAGTGGAAAATAAAATAACTGCATAAACTCATCAAACGTAACTGTGAACCCTCCAGTCATACATTAGAATTTTAACTTCTTACACGAAAAAAATCTCTGAGATGTCTTCGATACATATGTGATATGCTGTGACTTTTGGGATACTGAATTATATTATAAGTATTCTTAAAGTCTGTTGAACAACCAAGTCTAAGATACATATCCGATATAGAGTTGTCTCCTTTTTTAAAGTATCCATGCATCATCGATAGTGATTTTCAGCTTATATGATACCAATTGCTAGTCCATTTCATTCTTTCTTTCTTTTTTTAATGAAAAAAATCAACTATTTTACTGGTTCCTTGAAATATATGATTATTATATCAGTTTAGCATGTTTTCATTATTGCAAAAGAATGGCATTCTTACACTCATATGCTCTCAAAGATGAACTATTTTACTGGTTCCTTGAAAGAAATGATTATTATCGTCAGTTTAGCATGTTTTCATTTATTGCAAAAGAATAACATTCTCATGCTCCCAAAGATGAAATGCTAATGTTATTTGCGATTTGTGTTTTCCAGGTGGTGGGTTCTGCATCAACATTAATGCAGGATGAGCATTGGAGTAATCTAGTGAATAATGCCAAAGCTCGTGGTTGTTACTTCAAGGTGTGTCTTTCTTCGTTTTCCTTTAGCCATTGGGTTTTTGCTACAGTGTCCAAACTTGTGCTTTGGGATAGTGTCAAGATAATATATTACTGGATACTGTTTTGTTAGAAAGAGGCGGTCATATGAAATAGAGAGGTGTGGTCATATGGATAGTGGTCATGTAGTGGTATGTTGGACATAAGTTTTAGAAAGCAGGGGCAGTTTAATCTATAGAAAATATACTCCTGTTCTTTACCATTTCGCTCCTGAAAGTGTTATTCACATCAGAAGGGGCGGATGTTGTTTGGAATATTTGAAAAGAGCATAACAATAGAATCTTTAGATCTCAATGCAAGTCTAAAAGATTGTTAATCATGATGATATCCCATATAGACTTTAATTCTATTAAGGTGGCCAAGTTCCCCCCACCCCACCCCCACCCCACCCCTCCTTTTCCCCCTATTTTTGAGAGACATCTAATAAACCGTTTCATGTATTTTATAAAATAATAAAGGTTACATATTACGACATAACGAGGTAACAATAAGAAAGTTCACTCCTCAACAACGATAAAGAAATCGGCTACATAGTGGTTCCCTGGCATTCGGATCTTCGCAGGAGAGCAATTGCTTGCAATTTGAATGCATTACCTCCCCTTTAACGTTTGATTTTCAGCTATTGTTTTGTAACAGCCTTGATCTTTGTGCAATTGTACTTAATTTTCTTTTGTAACTATCTTTTATCATAATCTATTAAAAAAAATGGCTCTTTGCTCTCTCCCTTTTTTGGGATGCGACCCTTCGGGAATCGAACTGTCAATCTCTTACTTTGAATAGGAAAGTTTTACCGCATGAGTTATGCCGAATTGGTCTCTATCCTCGCCTTTGGCAAAAAAAATTTAAAAAAAAATAGATTGGCACAAAGCACAACTTAAAGTTAATATGTACTTTACTCATTGCTTTGGTTGCAGGTTTCGAAGCCTCATTCCTCATTTTTCAGCAATTCCAATTTAGACTCCCTAAGATCAGTGCCAAAGGTCGATGTGGAGAAGAAACTAAAGGACATGGAAGTCGATTTGGCGAAGTTCAACAATGATTATGTCGATGGTGATGACCAAAATTATGGTGCGGGGGGTGATGTTGGTGGCATTGATGAAGATTAGGTCTTATATAACCGGCGTGTATCATGTTTTTAAAAAAAAATCGACTTTTCTATTCTTCATAGTTCATACCACTTAACTGTGCTAAAACAAACCTATACCATGAGGGCATTAAAGTAAAGTAAAGTGCTTTAAAGTTCTTATTAATTTTGGTTACCTCCCTTAAAGTGCTACACTTAAAAGGGTATTTTAGCTGAAAAAGCTCCCTTAAAAACAAAGTTTAAGGTAGTTTACTATACTAACATAAATTTAGTATTACTCATCAGTTTCAGCTATCACTTGCCAATTTCCTCCTTTTTCACCCAGGAAAAACCAACGTAAAAAGTATTTTTCTAAGGTACTTGCTTTCTGCAGGTGCTTAATGCTGCTTACCCTGGAACAATCAGGGATTGTATTGCTGTTATCTTCATCTAAACTCAGTTTGCAGCTAACATCAAAGTCTCTAGAGAAGCTACTCTTGAATCAATGTTGCCATCTGTAATTCTGTATTTTTCCAAACGTTTCATATCTCATTGGTCTCAGAACAAACACAACCACTAACAAATTTAAAGAACTCGCTATGTTCTCACTATTGGCTCAAAGCTCCAGCTCCATTCTATCAACACCAGCTTGGTATCAACTGAATATAAATCCATGACTTCCACACTGACATTTTATTTATGTGATTTTTAATAGGTTTTTATGCACTAATTTTTTTTAATGGTCAGATATATTCTTACTCGTAGCTTATGTAGGAATGCGCTATGGCTAATCTGTGAAATGATCAAATTTCAATGAGAATAGTTTTTTGGCGAAAAATTGAAATTGGAATCGGGAAAAAGAAGTATTAAATGATTTGGATAACTTGTCTCATGTATCTCCATCAAGCGGTTACAGAAGTAAAAGGAATAAATCAATCAATAGTACTAGTTATACGCTCCATGGTTTTGATAATTTGTGACGAGTATTGATAGGCTGAGCTTTCGAATTCCGATTTGAACTTTAACCATGGTTTCCAGGATGTGGGTGAGTCATCGGAGACGGTGGACTGTAGCCAGTTCTACATCCTAACTTCCTTAGGGTCATTTCTGTAAATATTATTAAACAAATTATTATGCTAAAATGCTCGAGTCTGCAGTGTCAATGTTTAAAGATATCTATGTATATGCTGAAATGGTGAAGAGTAAATTGTTTAATAGGATATATTGAGGTAATTTTCATGTAAGTTGTAATTGATGCTTTAGGTTACTAACGATCCCATATATTTGTAGTTTCCTGGGCCCTGTTTTGTGTGTTGTGTTATTATATTAGCTTTAGGGACTTTTTGGTTGTATGAAGTTGTTGTAACTGTCGTAATTGGAATTGCATTTTATCGTTTCGTAGAGTTGTTTTTTCCAACCACACAAACAAATAGGAAAAAATTATTCAAAAGGTAATTACAGCTTTCTTGTATTTTTATATAGCAAAAAAATATTAAAGTAATATAATTAATGGATAATTTGATGGGATATAAGTGATTTGCACAAATCACAAGATGTAGTTGTAACTATGTGTATTTGCAACTATATTATTTCAAGACCAAATGCTTTTGCGACTAAAAGAATTGCTTGTTTTTCCAACAGCATGTGGTTGGAGCCGGAAGAGGCTCCACTTGCATTGAAACCAGACGCCCCTTGGTTGCTCTATCAGTTTCGGGTTTTTGATTAATGGATATTCACGTGTGGGATGTATATGTTGCTACTTATGTTTCACATATTTAATGAAACTTGGGGGAAATTCTTTGGTGCTTCCCACCAAAGAATCTTGTGTGTGTGTGTGTGTGAGAGAGAGAGAGAGAGAGAGAGAGAGAGAGAGGTGAGTGTGTGTGAGAGAGCCAAAGAATTACCCGAAACTTGGTGGTTCCAATATTATCATTAAAATAAATGGGGAAAAAAAATCACAATATCACCTGCAGTTTATCATATTTCTGAACATACTTTATAAGCTAACATTGAACTCTAGTCGAGTAAGATTCCAGTTAAGATTAGACTGACTTGGTGGTATGTTCAGTGTGTGTGATTAAATTAATGAAGAGATCTGTTAATTTTGTTATTATGATGTATTCATGTTTTACTACTTTAATTAGTTATTAATATATTATAAGATTTGAAATGTTAGTTATGATTTTCTCAAATATTATTTCTCAAAATTATGAGAATTTATTTTGCCATCAGTATGAGAATCAACTTTCACAATCCTAATTTGCCCACCCGCTACCCTTTTGTATTAATAACAAAGAAGATCATAATTATATTGGAACAACCAATTTATAACAAATTCAATATGTTTCTTTGTGAATTCAGATTGAAGCTTGATGTGTCTCATAATCCGAATTTCTCAGGAACAACAGCATTTTTAGATTAGGATAATACCCAAAAAAAAATTTAAAAAAATGGTTCAAGAGATGAGAAAACTAATAAGAATAGCTATCAGCATCATAAATCAATATACAGAGTTGTATCAGAAACTGCAACATTTTTGTTACTTGAGCAATAAGTAAGATTAACGAAGTCTGATCATAATCAATGCAAAAACAACTAACAGAGAAGCCATGGCCGACATATTTGTAATGCTTGAAAGATTCAATGAGCTATATTATTTGATCCCACAGTCAAAAACCTGCTTTGACCATGAAGAATGAGCCATGCCTTTTTCTTTCTTTCTTTTTTTTTTTAAATCTCTTTTGCTTCAGTTTGTGATTTGTGTCGGCCTTTATGTATAATTTTTTTGCGCGCAGATGACAGCCACTAATGATATTGCCAAAAAATAACGAGCTCTTTGTTTGAACTTTGATCAGATAACAATGTCGACTATGGTGCTTTTACTTTTTTTTATATTCTAAATTAATAAGTTGAGTATATCCAATTTTTTTAAAATAGAAAAAAAAGGAAAGAAGAAATAAAAGAAGATGTTTGTTTTATTATCAATTTAGTGCATGAATATTATGGATTTATCATAACCATTAATTTTTGTGCCAAGAAACCAAATTTATAAGAAGTTGAAGGGTTTTTTTCCATGTCTTTTGCTCCATTGATCTCTCTGAAGATAACTTCTCCGTGTGTTTTATAAGTTTGATTCTAAGGTAACCCGCATTTCTTAGAAAATATTTACTGATTTAGCCCAAACTCAAAAATTCATGTGCCATCTTCTCTTTTTTCCATATATAAATTTACAAGAGAGAGAAAATTACTCCGTTCGTCCATATCACATCTCTCTCTCTCCTCTCTGGCTTGGTAATTAAAGTGCATTTACACTAGTAATTCTAAACTTACATCTACTATTATTTCACACCTATGATTCATGCGTGTATATATGGACAAAACTTTGAAAATTTTGAAAGATATAAAAAAGAAACAGTTAAAGGGTTATGTATAAGTTCTTCAATTTTATGATACATGTATCCGTTTTTTAAAATATCTTATTTTTAAAAACTTTTCTACCGAAAAGACAATCTCAACTCATACTCAAAGTTTATAATAACTAGTATTTTTGTACGTGCTATACACTTGTGCATGTTTTGCACAACATATATACATCGCGCTGAAGGCATACGTACAATTTTATTTTACCTTGGATGAAAATTTCCAAAAATATATATAGCTTTTTAAAATTTAAATTAAATAAATATGGTTAGTGGTAATATTAGAATTGAGAAATTTAAGAGTAATATAAAATAACAAATATATAAGGGCTTATATATAAATTTGTAAAACATGTCTTTTTTTGGGCTTTGAAGCATGAGAAAGAATGAGTAATGAACAAGAGAGAGAAAAATGATTGTTGACTTTTCATCTTCTTATTTTTGTCTTTTGTGATGGATGAGGTGGACATATAGAATTCTCTGCTTTGGCGAACGAAATTTTGTCATTTTTTCTATTTTTTATTTTGTTGATTATCTTTACACACAAGTCTCCAAAATACATAAACATCTGGTCTCTCTTTGTTTAATGTGTAGTAATGTATTAAGAAGTTGGAAATTGAAAGTTGAAATTGAATGTTGTTGAAAATAGTCAACAGTAAGATATTTCTCAGATTAGTTAGAATCTGTTTGTAACAAAATATGTTAGAATCTGTTTGTAACAAAATTTGTTTGTAACTTCGTTATTTTATTGTTTTCCTCATATCTTCTTATACTCGTGTAACAAGGCTATAAAAAGTGCCTCTCTGTATACTAAATTCTTTGTGAAAGAAAGTTCAATTCGCTTATATGGTATCAGAGCGGTAAAACTTTCTCCAAAAATAAAAAATCATCATTTTTCCTCAATCAAAAGAAATCCCAGTTCATTTTTTTCCAGCGATAATGTCCTCCACTACAGAGACTGAAGTATCCTCCGTGTATCAACCAACATACAAGTCCGGAACTCAAGGGGATCGGAACACCAGCCAGAGTCCTTTACAAAAACAGGCTTTGCAGATCGAGTACGATGGTTCTCAGGAGTCAAGAATCAACTCAAGATCGCCTCCATTCACAAAGGAACAACTGGAGCACTTGTACAAGTTCTTTAACTCCACCGCAGACCCGTTAACACAACCCTCCTGTTCTTTAGTCCAAATCGGTAACAATCACCCTATCTCTTTTTCATGTATCAATCAACTTTCTTGGATTCTTGATTCTGGAGCAACTGATCACATGACCAGTTGCTTCACATTATTTTCAACTTACACACCCTGTGCAGGAAACAAACGGGTTAAAATTGCAGATGGTTCGTATTCTGCCATAGCCGGCCAAGTAACCATCACAATCTCTCCTTCCTTAACCCTTCTTAATGTTTTACATATTCCAAAACTTTCCTGCAATCTGATTTCCATTATAAAGCTAACTCAAGACCTTAAGTGTCTAGTTAAATTCATACCCTCTCATTGTGAAATTCAGGTTCTGGACTCGGGGACGATGATTGGCAATGCTAGGACCAGTGGAGGTCTCTACTTGCTTGAAGAAGGATCGCATCTTAATAAGTCTGCATCTAGTTTGTGTTCTCGGTCCATGTTTGTTTCTCGTGACAATGAATTAATTATGTTACATTTTCGTCTAGGTCATCCTAGTTTCCATTATATGCAGTATTTGTTTCCAAAGTTGTTTCGGAATAAAAATCCTTCTCAATTTCAATGTGAAGTATGTGCTTTTGCTAAACACAAAAGGGCAATTTATCCACCTCGACCTTAAAAACCTTCAGCACCGTTTGCCTTAATCCATAGTGACATTTGGGGACCCTCCCGCGTTTTATCTGTCTTCGGAAAAAAATGGTTTGTTTCGTTTATTGATGATCATACTAGAGTCCTTCGGGTATTTTTGCTAAAGAAAAAATCAGAAGTTGAACAAGTTTTCAAAACCTTTTATGACATGGTTGAAACACAGTTTAACACAAAAATTCAGAATTTTCGAAGTGACAATGGACGAGAATTTTTTAACGAAACCTTGGGAGATTTTTTTGCAAAGAAAGGCATCATTCACCAAACTTCTTGCATTAACACACCGCAACAAAACGGTGTGGTTGAAAGAAAAAATAAACACATTCTTGAAATTGCTAGGGCATTATTATTTACCAACCATGTTCCAAAAACATTATGGAATGAAGCAATTTTAACAGCAACCTATCTTATTAATAGAATGCCCTTGAAAATTCTCAATTTTAAAAAATCTGTTGTCTTGTTAAAATCTCTTTATCCTCAAAGCCGCCTTACAATCTCGGATCTACCGTTGAAAATTTTTGGTTGTACCGTGTTTGTTCACGATCACAACCCCAATAGGGGTAAACTTGATCCAAAATCGAAAAAATATGTTTTCATTGGCTACTCCACGAATCAAAGAGGGTATAAATGCTTTGATCCTTTATCAAATAAAATATTTATCACAATGGATGTGTTGTTTTTTGAAAATAAATCTTTTTTTAAGCCTTCTCTTCAGGGGGAAACAAATAGTGAAGACTCGGTTTTCATAAAAAATAGTCTCCCAAAAATACCCAACTTAATCCCACATACAAATTCACAAGATCTAGATTTTTTAAATCAAGACATTTTAGACCAGTCTTTTGAACACCTGGCAAACCAAAACAGTGAAAATTCACTGGACACTCAAAAAAAAGTCCTTGAAAACTCAGAAATTATGTCTGTTGAAAACTCGGTTCCTTTATTAGAAAATCCGGAAAAATCCCCATAAAAATAAAAACACACCACCGACTCCTAAAACAACTTTCCCCGTAGATTTAAATCCACCAGAAGCTAATGTGGAAATTAAAACTTACAAAAGGAAACAACGTGAAACAGGTCTGGAAAAAACACGACAGGAGCATTTAATTGAGATAGATCCTTCTTCAGAAGTAGAGGCCGACTCTGTCCAGCCCCACCAAGAATCCGACTCGAGAACAGAACCGGATCACAGTGAGCTGGATCTTCCCATAGCTCTCCGAAAGTCCACAAGGTCATGTACTAGTCATCTCTTGTATCCAATGTCAAAATTTGTATCCTCAAATAATCTCTCACCCAGTTTTTCAGCCTTTACCTCTAATGTGTCTGCTGTGGAGATTCTAAAAACTGTATAGGATGCTCTGAGAGCTCCAGAATGGAGAAAGGCGATTTTCGAGGAGATAAATGCACTTGAGAAAAATCAGGCTTGGAACATAGATGAGCTGCCGAGAGAAAAGAAGACTGTAGGATGCAAATGGGTATTCACACCAAAGTTTCGTGCAGATGGAACCCTAGAACGATATAAGGCGAGGCTCGTTGCTAAAGGGTTCACTCAAACATACGGGATCGACTACACGGAGACTTTTGCACCTGTGGCTAAGCTAAACACGATCCGGATCTTGCTGTCAGTTGCAGTAAACCTCGATTGGCGACTTCAACAACTAGATGTGAAGAACGCGTTTTTGAATGGAGACCTGGACGAAGAAGTGTACATGGAACCTCCGCCGGGGTTTGAAAAAAGGTTTGGCTCCAAAGTGTGCAGATTGAAAAGATCACTTTACGGTCTTAAACAATCTCCACGAGCTTGGTTCGAACGTTTCCATTAGTTTGTGAAAGGGCAAGAATACAATCAGGCTTAGGCAGATCACACCATGTTCTACAAAGTCTCCAGACATGGAAAATTGCAATACTAATTGTTTACGTTGATGACATCATTGATACAGGAGATTACGAGGAAGAGGTCAACCAGTTAAAAGGAAGTCTCGCCAAGGAGTTCGAAGTAAAAGACTTGGGAGAATTGAAGTATTTCTTGGGTATGGAAATTGCTCGAAGTAAGAAAGGCATTGTCGTGTCTCAACGGAAGTATGTTCTCGATCTTCTCAAAGAAATAGGAATGACAAACTGCAAACCTGCGGAGACACCGATAGATCCGAATAAAAAGCTCGGAGAATTTACACAGAGCCCGTCAGTGGACATTCCACAATACCAGAGGTTAGTGGGAAAATTGATCTATCTCTCACACACACGTCCTGATATCACCTTTGCAGTGAGTATGATAAGCCAATTTATGCACCCATCTCAAGAAGAGCACCTTGATGCAGTATATAGAGTTTTGAAGTATTTAAAGGGCGCACCAGGAAGAGGTTTATTCTTCAAAAAAGGTGAGACTCGCAACGTCGAAGTATTCACTGACGCGGATTGGGCAGGTTCCATCGTAGACAAGAAGTCAACTTCAGGGTATTGTACGCACGTGTGGGGCAATCTAGTTACATGGCGGAGCAAGAAAAAAGTGTCGTGGCAAGGAGTAGTGTGGAGGCAGAATTTCGAGCCATAGCCAACGGTATTTGTGAAGTTCTGTGGGTTCAACGGGTACTACAAAATGGAAAAACGATGTTTCCTTGCTACTACAGGAAATAAAGCAGCCTATAACTCAGCCACTAAAACTATACTGCGACAACAAAGTTGCCATCAGCATAGCACACAACCCCGTACAGCATGACAGAACGAAGCATATTGAAGTCGACCGCCACTTCATCAAGGAAAAACTGGATGCCGATACCATCTGTATCCCCTACATTCCGACAAAAGAACAAACTGCAGATATCTTTACAAAGGGACTATTCAAAGCAGTGTTTGAGAGACTCATAAGCATGTTGGACATGATGGACATCCACGCACCAACTTGAGGGGGGGTGTTGGAAATAGTCAACAGTAAGATATTTCTCAGATTAGTTAGAATCTGTTTGTAACAAAATCTGTTAGAATCTGTTTGTAACAGAATTTGTTTGTAACATCCTTATTTTATTGTTTTCCTCATATCTTTCTATACTCGTGTAATAAGGCTATAAAAAGTGTCTCTCTGTATACTTAAATTCTTTGTGAAAAAAAGTTCAATTCGCTTATAAATGTAAATAAAAACCAAAAAATATAAATTGCAAATGTCTTGCAATTTATATTTATATATTGCAAATGTCTTGCAATTTATATTTATATCGTAAAGGTAGTCTACAAAATACATATCATTAACGCTAGTGTGCAAAATATCCTGCAATTTATATCGTTAACGCAAGTGTCTTTTGTGGTGGACATCTCTGATTCTTTACTTTAGCTAATGAAATTTTGTATTTGCAATTTATATTTATATTGTTAACTGTAGTCTACAAAATACATATCATTAACGCTAGTGTGCAAAATATCCTGCAATTTATATCATTAACACTAGTGTCTTTTGTGGTGGAGATCTCCAATTCTCTATTTTAGCTAATGAAATTTTGTCATTTTTTCCGTCTCTCTTTGTTAAATGTCTTGCTATTTATATTTATATCGTTAACGGTAGTCTACAAAATACATATCATTGACGCTAGTGTGCAAAATATCTTGCAATTTATACCGTTAACTTAGTGTGCAAAATATCCTGCAATGCAATTTATATCGTTAACGCTATAATTCTTTACTTTAGCTAATAAAATTTTGTATTTGCAATTTATATTTATATTGTTAACTGTAGTCTACAAAATACATGTCATTAACGCTAGTGTGCAAAATATCCTGCAATTTATATCGTTAACACTAGTGTCTTTTGTGGTGGAGATCTCCAATTCTCTATTTTAGCTAAGGAAATTGTCATTTTTTCCGTCTCTCTTTGTTAAATGTCTTGCTATTTATATTTATATCGTTAACGGTAGTCTACAAAATACATATCATTAACGCTGGTGTGCAAAATATCTTGCAATTTATACCCGTTAACTTAGTGTGCAAAATATCCTGCAATGCAATTTATATCGTTAACGCTATAATTCTTTACTTTAGCTAATGAAATTTTTTATATTTATATTGTTAACTGTAGTCTACAAAATACATATCATTAACGCTAGTGTGCAAAATATCCTGCAATTTATATCGTTAACACTAGTGTCTTTTGTGGTGGATATCTCCAATTCTCTATTTTAGCTAATGAAATTTTGTCATTTTTTCTGTCTCTCTTTGTTAAATGTCTTGCTATTTATATTTATATCGTTAACGGTAGTCTACAAAATACATATCATTAACGCTAGTGTGCAAAATATCTTGCAATTTATACCGTTAACTTAGTGTGCAAAATATCCAGCAATGCAATTTACATCGTTAACGCTATAAATATAAATAAATACAATTTATATTTATATCGTTAAGGTAGTCTACAAAATACATATTAAATATAAATAAATACAATTTATATTTATATCGTTTAGGTAAATACATATCATTAACGCTATTGTGCAAAAAAATATCCCGCAATGCAAGCAATTTATAATATTTATATCGTTAACGGTGGTCTACAAAATACATATCATTAACTTAGGTGTGCAAAATTGGTCCTGATATTTACATCGCTATTGATAAGCTATCAAAATTAATTTAAAACCACAACCTACCATAGATGACATCTTTGATTGAAGTAGAACAGGAACCGTTCTCTCCATCAGCTAACAGAATTATATACATAAATCCCATTTTCCGATGTGGGATTAGTTCTAAACTGGCATCCGTCAGCATGCACCCCTTTGTCGTTTTACTCGAGCCAAAAAGCAAATGCTTGGCCGATCATTTGATGTATTAATAATCTTTGTTTAATTTTGTAGCAGATCAGAAAAAAGACTTACATATTAATCATCCAACAGAAGTTGAAAATAGATTTCCCCTTTCCACCATTAGACACAGCATATGCTTGGCCAAGCATTGTGTATTAATAATCTTTGTTTAATTGGTAGTAGATCAAAAAAAGACTTGCATATTAATCATCCAACAGAAGCTGAAAGTAGATTTCCCCTTTCCACCATTAGACAAAGCATATGCTTTCCACCATTAGACATAGCATATCGTGAGGCCTGGTTTGGCAATAGCGCTACAGCTTCCGAAATCTCTCGGTTTTGATGCCAAACTCTAAAATTTGAACCCGCGGCTCGTTTGGCAACCAAAACAAAGTTTGCCAAATCACGGCTCTAAAATGTTTCAAAAAATACTTGAAACCTTCTTTTTTCCCTCAACTTTAGGAAGGGTAGAGTTTCACAAGGTAGGTATCATCTCTCTCTATTATTTCTTTCCCGCACTCTAAAAAATAAAGTAAATTCAACGAAACCTTTAGTTTGATAAAGGATCCTGTTTTTGCTGAGCCCGAATGCTATGAAATCTAGGCTTGATCGCATAAACACACCATGGTATCATTTCAAGTTAAATGAAACAACGGTTTCTGAGACCTCGTTGATCAAATGAAAAGTAAACAGTTGAAAACAAAAACAGTTGAAAACAAAAACAACATGACCGTTCCTGAAATTGTGTGTTTGCGCAGATAATTTTCAAAAAGAAGAAAGAAAAAGAATACTTCTGATTGTGGCTTAATGAGCAGCTCCAGGCATCCCCTTGTCCTCTTCCAATATAATCACACAAATTTGTGAATATTTTACATAAGAGCAACAAAACAAAGCGAAAAAGGAAAAAAAATGCATTCTTCTAAATAACCATGGGGTTTCTGAAACATAGTTAAATCCAGATAATTTACATAATCCTCTTTCTATACAATTCTCCAAATTTAAAAATGGCCAGGGATAAAAGAGTACAGAGCCATGAAGAGTTGTTTTCTCTCTCTCATGTTTTCCAAACACGAACGGTGCCATCGACAGAAGATGTTATCATACAACAATCTTTAGGGTGGTAACTCACACTCGTCACCTGTAGAAAATATTGAAATCAGCACTAGTTCTTTGATCATGTATAAACATATTCCTCGTTAGAAATGCATAAATAATGTAAAAGACGGAATATGGAGTGGCACTGTAATATTTATTTATCTATTTATTGTGATGGTGTGTGAGTGCCATGCAACCATGCTTAAATGTTTATATCGATTCCTCCATATATGTTCATCACTATTGGAAAATCATTCGGTGTCATTCCATATTGTGTTTCATCGCAAATTATACCAAAGAACCAAGCTTGATAAATATTTCAATCTATGCAAGGGAGAAGAAAGAAAATCACCATAGTGAAGAATTGTTTTGAATCTGTTAAGATTATGTCAGCCTGATATAAATTGGTATCAGAGCACCGTGTTTCATGAGTTGTTGAATTCATACTTCCTCATTATCAATCTAAAAACTATTTTATTCACCCTCCTATCATTTTGTCTATACAGTCCGGAGTCTTTACATGGGCCAATTGAAGCCTTCGTGTAATGTGATTTTTACAGAAGGTAAGATAACAACCAATGTTGTGGAAAGCTTAGCGTAGCGAAACGGGAGGAAATGCCTTAGGCTTTATTGGGTATTATTGAGGCTTCAAAGGCAAAAAAGTGCCAAAACATTTTTAAAAAATAAATAAAATAATCTGATGGATAGAAACATTCGTATACAAAGAATATAAAAATAAAAGAAACGTTTTTTTGTTTTGTATTTTATAGAGTTCATATCCCACAATAGAAGTATATTGAATAATCTGACAACATTAATAAATATATCATAATACAAGGTCCAAAAAGATAATGTTATGATTAGAGGCAACAATGAGATGCAACTGTTCTATCATTTAATACTATAATTTATAAATTTTAATAGAGTAAGGGCTTATCCTAGTATAACCAACTGAAAAGTTGGATTAAGCGGGACTTCAAGCACATAAAAAAGGCCTAAAATGGGCTTTCAAGCCAATACAGCAGGACAGAGGTATTATACTACCGCTTTATATGAAAGCGAAAGTGCGAAACGCTTCGTGACAAGAAGCGATATGCAGAGTTATATGGGAGTTTTTACGACCGTGATAATAACAACTTCTTTTGAGTGTTACAGGTCACTTATAAAGGTAACAAGCATTTTCAAATTAAGCGGCATTATATCAGAGTTGTGTGCCCGCTATTATTGACAGTGTCCGATACTGTAATTTACAAACATAAAGTTAATGGCCGAGTAAACATGACATATGGTCGGCTCTTATTTCACTTTAAAGATAGTTTCACTCAAGGTTTTTTTTGGGGGTGTGTGGGGAGTTTTTTTTGGCGGGGGTGGGGGGGTTAAGGAATGGACGAGGAGGTTATTTTTTATATTTATGCAATGGTACAAAGAAAGAATATCATGATAAGTGTTTAACACATGGACCTACTCGGCCCATACCGCCTAAGTAAGTGGACAGACGGGTCGCCATTGATACCGACCCGATTCGGGTCCGCTAGGGCTACCCGACCATTAGCATGAGCTAGGATTTCAGCCCCTATACAAGGGTTTGGTTAGCCCTAGCCGACCTGGATTGGGTCGGTATCAATGCCGACCAGACCCGCCCGGGTATGGGCCAGGTAGGTCGATGTGCTAACAAAAATTATATTATTTTCTCTACTAGCAAATCATTAAACAATGAAAAGAGTATAAAATTAAAGAAACTTCAACATAGCTGGCTAAGAACTACACAACTAAGAGAATAATATTTTTCTGCTGCTGAATCTATATAACAGTAAAAGCTATTAGGAAAAATTAATACATTACATTGAACTCACCACAGAGGCATGTGCTCGAAAACTTGAAACCACAGAGGCATCTACTAAATCCCAAAAGAAAATATGGCCATCCTCGGATCCAACAGTGACATGAGCATCAGTGTTTGTTAAGCAGCAATCCATCTTAAAAGACTACAAAAAAGAACAGAAACATGTGCAACACGCCGACACACATGAAAAAAGAAATAATTGCACAGAACACCACTGTAGTTTACCATGCATACCTAGACCTCTTCAATGGCTTAATATCGCAAAGGCCTGCAAACCACCCTTTGCTCATCAAACAACACCCCCCCCCCCCCAAAAAAAAAAAAAAACAAACTCAACTTCTACTGTAAACAATACACAACAAATTCTATGGTTCTTCGAGTTGTTTAGAGTCAAAGTGTATGTGTTTTCATGTGTTTTGGTCGATGAGCAAAGAGGGTGTTTGCCTAAGTGCTATCCAGGGTAAAAGCACAGGTTGTTCCTTTTTTGAAATTACCCAAAAAAAGAAGCAGCAGCTGATGAAAAAGAATTTTTCTAGTTTTAAATAGAACCAGGTAATAGAGTCAAAAGATGAACTGGTAAAAACTAAAACTGCAAGATATAATCTGTTATCGAACATAACAACTTTCACTTATACCACTTCCCACAATTATAACCCGTCAACTGGGTTATTAGTGTAGTCATATCATGCCTGTTATTCTAGAGCTGACTGATAGAACTAAGAGATCCCAAATGCTAAAAATCCAGCTGAGGGGTTACAGCTTATAAGGTGTTATATGCAAATGCACGTTATATAATTCATACCTTGCAAGTATGCCCTTTGTACTCTTGCAAAAGTTCTCCAGTGGATCTGAAACACAAGTATACCTTATAAAAACCATTTATAAGAGGTATTCAGACTTTGCACAAGGATGTTTTTCGATTGATACCTGTCTAAAAGACGTAGAGTGGAATCTAAGCAACTAGCCAACACACAGTTTGCATCATTTGATAATGATATGCAGTTGACAGGATGCCCCAATTGATCAACACTTTCTCTAGTTTAAGGAAACAGAAACAACCCATTAGACAACACAGGTTTCCTTCTACTTTAAATTCTAATTTTCTGAATGTACCAAATTGACATAAATGAAAGGGTAAATTACATAAATCGCCATCAAACTTTTCCATTTTTTTTACACAGCACCATTGAACTTCAAAAGTTTACTAATACCATTATTCCTGTGGTTTTTAAATGCAATTTTGGATGGTGGTTTATGTAAAATTTAATACACTGTTTAAGCATTCAAGGTGCTTTATGTAAACCAGGAAAGGTCCAATGGTGTTTTATGCAACTTACGCTACATGTAAAAACCTGGCCTAGATTGGCAAACACAGTTTCAGCTCAGCCACCAAACTCTTGATTTCATGGAGTTTGAGAGTATTGCAAAAATTAAATCAAATTGGATTTTTATTTGCCAACTCTCACTTGTCAAGAATATCTGTTCCCAAGTCGATGAGAATGGAAATCCTAACGTCCAATCCAAACATGAAACAATGAAACGGAGCTAGCAAAGGTAGGATTTGAGAAAATTCATTCCAAGTGGACCCCCCACCAAAAAAAAGAAAGAAAAAAAAAACAACCTCGCTACTGAACTCCTAGTTTAAGAAACCGGGGTTTGCATGTATACAATCTCGGTTCATTTATAATTTAACGAAACTGGGTTGCCAGAATTAGGCCTCAACAAAATAAACATGATCATGTAAAAAAAAATTTACCTTCCCATACGAATGTCAAAGGTGCGGACTGTACCATCAACACTTCCAGCAATAATTTCAGTTTTCGTCAAACAGACAGACATCACGCTGTCTGTAAATGTATCGATGATCTATTAATCAAAACATGCGTTTTTAAGACATGATCAAATCAATCTGTATGTTTCGAGGAAATAAGAAGAAAGGAACAAAAAAACGAACCTGAATTGGCTCTGTACTTTGAGATCTACAATCCCATGCACGTACCGATTGATCATATCCAGCAGATACTACAACAGATCCATGTTCATTGAACTTAACAGAGTTCACCTACATGAAGATAAAAGAAAAAAACAGCAAGTTGGAACTATTCAAGAGAATATGATTCAAGTTATGCTTGAAGGGAAAAAAAACTATCTTTTAAAGACTAATAACCAAATATAGAACCTTAGTTGAAGTGGGTTCGGGTTTCTAATTTCGCTAACTTTTTAAATATTCTGAGGGATTTTAATATTGCTATCTGCCACAATTAGATTCATCATTTCTGCTGCAAAATATCCAAAAATCATATTGTGAAGTTTCCTGCAGGCTATTTGGCTGCTTGAGAGCAAAGCAAGTGACATTTGTTTCCAAAATCTGCATTTTTCATTAGCAATAAATTAAGATGAAATTAAAAATGGAGTTGTAAGATGCAACAATTTTTGACAACATTTGTAAAATGTGATTAGAGCAATAATTACATATATTATTGCCCCATAAACATCTCGGCCTTTTTTACAACATTTGTAAAATGTGATTATAGCAATAATTAGATATATTCTTGCCCCATAAACAGTTGTTTTTGTTGCTAAAGTCTACACAACCCCAAGCCCAAACCAAGCCCAACCAAAGTCCACGAGAAGCTTCAGCCACGAGCTCGTGGTAGTGCGCACGTGATGAGCTTGGAGGTACTGTTCACTCCTCAAAACATGTGGCGAACCGCGAGTGGAGGAGGAGACGTGGATGGGCTCTCACGAGTGGATTCCTCCGCGGGTGTTCGTGGGCGCTTGGTGTAAGTCTACGGTAGCGCCCCGGCCGTCTACAGACGCCAAATGCGGAACAAAAACTTTTAACTGGCGCTATCGTATACTTTAACCCGGATCTGCCATTATTGCTAAACTAACAAACTGTAAAGAGTGTAGAAAGGTTATACCGAACGATCCGAGTCCTTCGTTCTTTAACCATCATCCCACGCTCCGTTGCGGCTGCTCCGATCTCATCGATCTCCGATCTGCTCGTCCAGGTGGCACCACATCAACGATTCTTTAAACGGGCTCCCGCCTCTGACTCGAGGCAACTCGGTCGTCAAGTTTGCTAAAAGAGACGACCAAAAATGATGTAGAGAATGAGTAGATGACTTTGTCTCACTTCATCCAAATCCGTGGACGATCGGTTAATGAAGTTGCCGATGGAAATGAAATGGAACAAGAAATGAACTATGAAATTTCCATGTATCCAAAACTTTAGTCTTTTCTTTTAACAACCATAATTTTCTTCTCATCAAGAAGTGGAGGAGGAGATGGGGGCCGGCCACTTATAGATGGAGGGAGGTGAGTGTAGGAGAGGGGAGAGTGACCACAAGAGAAAAGATCAACCACAAATATCCTTCATGCAAACAAAACCTCATTAATGCAAATGGTGATTCATTAACCTAGTCACCATTGCATTAATGGCTCCATTAAAGCACTAATGACTCACCATGCCAAGTCACCCTCTCTAGAACCTTCTAGAAGCATGACTCACCTCATCCAAGAAAAGATAAATCCGTCTTTAACCGAATGTTAAAAGACGGCAGATAGAAAACTGGAAATTGGCAACTTCCAAAAGTGATCCTGAAACGACTTTCAGGATAACCCCGTAACTGTATAAATATACCCGCATTTGTATTACGACCGAATACAAATGCAACTGAGACAAAGATATTATATCTACTCAATATAATACTCGGATCCGGCTTAAACCAAAGCCGACCAGTATCATCTGCCCGAAAAATAACACGTGCGTAAACGCACGTGCATCTTCCGAACCCTGCCATAAAACCATACGGCCTCTACAACGTTTCGTCCGAACTTGGGAAACTGTCTGTGGGGGACTCTAATGACTCGTCAGTACCCTGGCAGTGGGTTTAACCACAAACCGTCAGCGGCACTAGCAATGCGTAACGGCTGCCCATGGACTGACCTCAAGGGAGGCCGATGAGCGAACTCATCTAGAAACCCTACTGAGCCTAACAGTGACAATGTATATACAGTCCGGTCCGTTCGTCTATGAGTATCGCATATCTGCCTAGGGGGCTAGTAACGTCAGACCCCCATTAGCAGTATAAGTCGTGTCGGAGTGTAGCCCAATAACACCCTGAGATACTACTGGAGTACCTACCAGTAAATCTCCTGCCACGGCCGTGGGCTTTGTGTAATGGCTCTCCTAGACACAGCACGATCTCGCCCCCAATACCGGGAGAGACGAATCCCCTGCCGATCCGCTCACGTGCCTCCATATGGCTCGGGACTGTACCCAAAAGCTACCTGTTTGCACGACTCCTTTGAGCCATGGTAGGGTAGAAATTAAAGCACAGTAGGAACTCACACGAGACAAATGACGACCTCAGGTCGATGAACTAACATGTACACATGTCACCAGGGAACTGCTATCTGACGATATGTATAATACCAACTAGCAGGTTCCCGGCGAGTCCTGTCCGGTGTACTCATAACCCAATGAGCACCTGTATACATCTTAGGTGATCCAACTGACACCAGTGGCTTGTGAGACCGGCCACCGCCCCTCGTCGGGGTCTCGACTGTATACACTAGTCTACTCCGGAGTATCGATGCTCTGTCTCGAAACTCCCACGACTAGGGACCACAATTAAGGATATGCATATAAACTACCCAACTCTCACGTATATGATCGCCATGATACTGTTGGTAGTAAAGCAAGATCCTAAGGGCTCTATCAAAGTGTAACATGTAATCAGTCATCTGAACATGTTCACGACTGATAAAGACAAACCAGATAGCATACTATCATCTCGAGTAAGACTGTCCTACCGGTATAGGTCCTCCGCAATTATTGCAATCACGTACCTGCGATCCAATAATTGACTATGATGGCACTATCTCCAACAATCTCCCACTTGCACTCAAGGCTAATTATTGCGATGTCGACTACTCACAGCCCGTGTGAAACCGAACATCCAACTCCTCTACTAATCAGTTTCACAAAGCTCGTTTGTAAAACTATTGTGTTCGAGAAATAACCTCAGTGAGTGGATCCGCCTAGATGTTTCTTTCTATATCTCTCTTAATCTCAAGTTTGCGGAGAAACCCATCTCCCGAACTGAGTAATACCTGTCTTAGAATATGTCTGGATTTCTGATGGGACCTAGTTCATAAATGAACTCTAAATCCAAACTTCTTAGACTGTATCGATCACTGAACCTAATCAGTATCCGGCACCATGCCACCCACAGTATCCTCTTGGACCACCTGTCCATAATACTGTCCCTCTTCGTCAGAGGGAAAAACTAAAACTCTGACAATCACTCTGTCATCCACGTCACCTTTGAAGCCTGGAATGATAATCGTCTCCTGAAGGAGGCTGCCGTTATCAAATCCGCAGAACATCCACTTATGTTCTAAAACTGCTTCCTTATGTCTCTCCAGGATTGGATTAATACAAACTTATCGCATCTGGTGCAAAAACAACATCTGGTGTGGTACTTGACATCTCACGATTGACTCAATTGCCTAAGCAAGTGATCTGCCAATCATGCACAGCCCTCTCCCCTTTAGTCTATACGACACCTTTAGAGAGGGTGACTCCATCACCTGCAGATACACCACCATGCTAGGAGTCAACTTTTCTAAAAACCATTAGAATATCTGTCAAAGTACCCACATTGGGAAACTACCCAAATCTAAATCTAAAACCATAGATCCAGAAACCAGAATGTCAAATATTATATCCATATCCTGTCTGGAGAAACAACTGTGTGACGACCACAGTACAACCGATCGTAGTATAGGAATTTTACTTCCTACTCTGTGTATGTCATCCAGATACCATGACATCACACCCTACTACCTTCTTAACAGATCCATCCCCTATTCTGATGAAGTCAAACCTATGACTGTCACATCAAAATTAGATGATCTATCTCCGCTATAACTGCTCAAGTCTATAAATAGATATAAGCATCTTGCCCACTATACTTCCGCTGCTCCCACTGACTACGACAACCCTCCTACCGGGTCTCATAGCCTGGAACAACAGTAGTGTCAAGTCTGGGTAGATAAGAACCTCCCTGTCACCGTCCTTGAGGCTACCGAAGTACCTCTAGGGTGTCTGAGGTTACCTACCGTATCTGCGGAGTGGCTAATGGAATGTCAAACCTGATTGAATATATAGGTCCTATTAAATTTTCCGTAATCGTTTGCGGTTCTGGAATCACTTCCAGTTCTACCATACTCCCACTACTGTTTTCTGAAAAAGTCAATTTTACTAAAACTGTGGCGAGTCAAGAACAATATCACTATTGATCTTCCAAATGGTAGAATATCAACCCTCGTCATAGCCAGGGTCAACCCACAAGCAGCCATTACAGAAACGTGCTCTGAGTTTTCCAGAGTCTGGTTTTAAGCATAAGCTGGACAACTCCCCGTACCTTAACATCTTATAAGATATGAACCATTCTATATCCAATATAGAAACTTTGGCACTTATTTAATTGGAACCATATTCTAATCATGCAGCTGTCTCCAGTGCATATTAACTTAATGGAAAGAGGCTAATCAGCATTACCCAACTTAAGAATCCATCCAATTATGAGTAACCTGAAAGAGAAACAAGTTTCTCAAAACCATTACTATTATCTGAATACCAATCACAAGAATCTACATCTTCGATCTCTTTGAAGAATCCCGATGCTTGTGATACCTGGTTCTCTACTTTATTCTTATACCCACAACTTCTCAAAACTTAGACCATGTATTTCTACGAAACACTTGTCTAAAAACTAGAGAAGTTATAAGTAAACAGAACATAGTACGAGGACCTACCCCTTTGTCCTGATGGACACTTGGACAACATACAATACTCTGTATAAGTCCGCTGAGTTTGAACAACCCAAAACCTGTGCGTCGTAGGTTGAAAACTGTACCCTGGCGATTTCCTCAAATATCACCAATTACAACGAATTCCGATATAATGAGGATGATCACCTAATTCCCAATAACTTACTCCCACTCATCATCTGTAAAACCATACAGATATGAGAATGAAACCTGGTAAATACATACCCTTGGAGTAAGTATCTAATCGGGAAAACAGTTTTCATTTAACAATGCACTGAAACATGAAAATGTTTCGTAGGGGTATCCTGGTATTCATAGTAATGTCTCTTCCATAATCCAATTCATGACTTCAACCGTATATTTTATTGCCATCTCTCCAAATCCCTTTATTTGTTTTTAGTCGTTACCTTCTGCACACCATCGTTAGGCTAAATGGTTTTCTTCCTTCCCTACCGTTCGGCACCAGCCTATGGTTTGGAAGAAGACTATTCAGTAAGCATAATAGGTGTACCCTCCTAAACCAAGGAGTACTCACATCTTGAGAGAAGGTGATGATAAAAGACAACTGAATAATACCTTATCCTTTCAAAGGTGAAATAGAAGTGGCGATGAAGTATGCGGTTTTGGTCGTGAATGATAACAGTCGCAATTTACTTTGCCCTCTTTCTAATCCCTTTATTTTGTCTTTAGTTATTGCCTTCTGCACACCCTACTTAGGCTAATTGGTTTTCTTCATTCCCTACCTTTCGGCACCTGCCTATGGTTTGGAATAAGACTATCCAATAAGCGTAATAGGTGTACTCTCCTAAACCAAGGAGCTCTCGCAACCTGAGAGAAGGTGATAATAAAAGACAACTGAATAAACCAATTCTATTTCTCCTGAACCTTGATCCATCCTCGAAGAAGTCCCTTCGAGTTCGTATATAACCATACGATGGATCTATCCAATGGAAGTGGATATCCGTAGTAATACGGGTGTTCTGAGAAATGCAAAGGGTAAAAGAAAGAGTGGCAATGACTTATGCAACTCGGACAATCCAAAAGCCAGTATTTTAAGAAGGTTCGGTCAACATGGTCACTGAGTCATAGTCTAGGGTCGGTCAAATGTCGCTGTCAAAGAGAGAGAGAAAAGAAACACTTTGCGTGCACTCTAACCTAGATCAGAATCGTTATCACTTTATCTAATCCGGAAACCTCCCACTGTCCTGTCAAATTCTCCCCCAAACCTGAAAGAAGAATCAATCGGGATCACCCGAAGAGTAAACCAACTCATCAGTGGGAATCGGGATCCAACTCTCATCGCATGATAACGTGATGGAATGCATCCACGTTACTCATACTCCAGAAGGTATGCGCATACTTGGCAAGTTTCAGTTTCTTTAAAAACTCCCGATATTATTTTTGCCCCATGCTCTTATGACCTTGACTTTGGTCAAAATATCATAAGTCACATGCCAAGTTCTACCCGTCACTATCTTGTCAATTTGAACCCACCCGCACATGCCCCTGACTTTGGCCAATCGGCAGAACGATTGTCCCAAACCAACTCATCTATCTATGCAACAAATGAATACCCAGCAGCTACCAAACACTATGCCTTAACTTTGGCTAAAATACATAGCTTGAATACTACTGAATACCCAAAAGAAATGACGGAGGGCTACGGCTGGTTTTTGGCGAAAAACCTTTAACGTAGTGAACTTGATATCGCTGAAGGAACCTGATAGCTTTTTATAAAAATATAGTGGCGAAAACCTTTGCTAAAGAGGTCATTCACGGTGAAGGGATCTCGGCTCTTTCCTCGTGGAATGAGGTGCAGGATATTCCACTGAATACCGCTATGCAAAGCAACATGTAATCGACCATAGTGAAGTTATTACCCTGACGCAAACTTCTGCCCAAGGGGTCAGTCCCGGTGAAGGGATATCAGCCCTTGCCCCGTCGAATGAGGTGCAGGATATTCCACTGAATACCGCTATGCAGAACAAAAGGAAACGTCTTTGCAATAACATTTTTTAAATTTGTTCCAACAACTGCAAACAGGTTTGCCTTACTTTGCATTGATCAGAATCAACGCAGTCCCATCAATTAATCACACCAGAAAAGAACGAAAATAAAATGTACGTATATGCCATCCGCATTCGTCACTGGGTCCCGTCATCACCCGTTAGGTTACTTAACTAACGACAGAGCGGGGACTGGACTAGCGCGGGTGTAAAACATATACAACATCTAATAGTATATAAACCAATATACAATAATCGCTCCAGGCGTGATAATATGCAACATTACAGAAAAGTAATAAGCATCACAGAACAATACAGATAATCTGGGATCCCCGGGTTTCACAGAGCCGCCGCTGAAACCCGACGTTCCCCTGTCGTGTGGATAGCCTGTGCAATGAAACCTAGACCCCTACGGGTGCGGCAAGTCACCCGCCAAAACCTGAAGCGAGGCAGCCCCCTACAGCAAAGTGAATGGACCACCCAGCACTTCACGGAATCCGGTAAGCTTGGGCACCCCTCCTTGGGTCAACCTGTACCCCCTACGAGTGCGGCGAACAGTCTGCCAATTCTAGAGTGAGGCCCCTCTGCCTCTCAAAACCATGAGATGCGGACCCGTTGCCCCCCAGAACCCGGCTATCCGTGCACTCCGTCGTGGGGCAAAACCTAGTACAGTAATGAAAAATAGTACAACAGGTACATCGACCGCAACCTGGTCGTGCCCCAAAAGAATATTATACAACAGGCAGTGACGGCAGTCCACATGTTGGACGCTCGCCCCGCAATATCAAATGTACAAATAAATCCAAACTGCACTATCATTGCACACTACTATCCACCACGACAAATCCGCAACATCACAGCACAACACAGAACATCAACGCAAATGTCACGTTCGCAAACCCGTCTAAAAAAACTATAGCAATCAGACACGGTTTACCGATCAAATGACATTTCCGGTCGGAGATATAATGTAAGCACTGTAAACTAACATGTTTAAATTTCGATCGACTAAATATCTCAAAGTGGGCCCCACGAACAACTGGTGAACAGTAACAAAATCTGGGCCCAAAAGATATATACCAAAAACCACAAATTCCAGAGAAGAAACTACTGAGCAAATTTGAGGGCATGATGACACAGAATGGCCGCGGATCCGCGGCCAAACCATGGGTTTGGCCGCGTTTCCGCGGCAGTCTTGTCGAATCATGATCCCAAATTTGGACGGTGTTCTAATAAAACCCTGCACAGTTTTCTGAGATATGTAGAATAATTTTAGGACCCCTTTAAAAATCGACATAAACTGTGAACTTGGATTTTGCAGTTTTTGATTTCCGGTTCGATCGATATTTTAAACGCGTTAGCACAAATTAGTATAGCAAAATGGTAAGGCTCTGATACCACTGTAAGTCTACGGTAGCGCCCCGGCCGTCTACAGACGCCAAATGCGGAACAAAAACTTTTTAACTGGCGCTATCGTATACTTTAACCCGGATCTGCCATTATTGCTAAACTAACAAACTGTAAAGAGTGTAGAAAGGTTATACCGAACGATCCGAGTCCTTCGTTCTTTAACCATCATCCCACGCTCCGTTGCGGCTGCTCCGATCTCATCGATCTCCGATCTGCTCGTCCAGGTGGCACCACATCAACGATTCTTTAAACGGGCTCCCGCCTCTGACTCGAGGCAACTCGGTCGTCAAGTTTGCTAAAAGAGACGACCAAAAATGATGTAGAGAATGAGTAGATGACTGTCTCACTTCATCCAAATCCGTGGACGATCGGTTAATGAAGTTGCCGATGGAAATGAAATGGAACAAGAAATGAACTATGAAATTTCCATGTATCCAAAACTTTAGTCTTTTCTTTTAACAACCATAATTTTCTTCTCATCAAGAAGTGGAGGAGGAGATAGGGGCCGGCCACTTATAGATGGAGGGAGGTGAGTGTAGGAGAGGGGAGAGTGACCACAAGAGAAAAGATCAACCACAAATATCCTTCATGCAAACAAAACCTCATTAATGCAAATGGTGATTCATTAACCTAGTCACCATTGCATTAATGGCTCCATTAAAGCACTAATGACTCACCATGCCAAGTCACCCTCTCTAGAACCTTCTAGAAGCATGACTCACCTCATCCAAGAAAAGATAAATCCGTCTTTAACCGAATGTTAAAAGACGGCAGATAGAAAACTGGAAACTGGCAACTTCCAAAAGTGATCCTGAAACGACTTTCAGGATAACCCCGTAACTGTATAAATATACCCGCATTTGTATTACGACCGAATACAAATGCAACTGAGACAAAGATATTATATCTACTCAATATAATACTCGGATCCGGCTTAAACCAAAGCCGACCAGTATCATCTGCCCGAAAAATAACACGTGCGTAAACGCACGTGCATCTTCCGAACCCTGCCATAAAACCATACGGCCTCTACAACGTTTCGCCCGAACTTGGGAAACTGTCTGTGGGGGACTCTAATGACTCGTCAGTACCCTGGCAGTGGGTTTAACCACAAACCGTCAGCGGCACTAGCAATGCGTAACGGCTGCCCATGGACTGACTTCAAGGGAGGCCGATGAGCGAACTCATCTAGAAACCCTACTGAGCCTAACAGTGACAATGTATATACAGTCCGGTCCGTTCGTCTATGAGTATCGCATATCTGCCTAGGGGGCTAGTAACGTCAGACCCCCATTAGCAGTATAAGTCGTGTCGGAGTGTAGCCCAATAACACTCTGAGATACTACTGGAGTACCTACCAGTAAATCTCCTGCCACGGCCGTGGGCTTTGTGTAATGGCTCTCCTAGACACAGCACGATCTCGCCCCCAATACCGGGAGAGACGAATCCCCTGCCGATCCGCTCACGTGCCTCCATATGGCTCGGGACTGTACCCAAAAGCTACCTGTTTGCACGACTCCTTTGAGCCATGGTAGGGTAGAAATCAAAGCACAGTGGGAACTCACACGAGACAAATGACGACCTCAGGTCGATGAACTAATATGTACACATGTCACCAGGGAACTGCTATCTGACGATATGTATAATACCAACTAGCAGGTTCCCGGCGAGTCCTGTCCGGTGTACTCATAACCCAATGAGCACCTGTATACATCTTAGGTGATCCAACTGACACCAGTGGCTTGTGAGACCGGCCACCGCCCCTCGTCGGGGTCTCGACTGTATACACTAGTCTACTCCGGAGTATCGATGCTCTGTCTCGAAACTCCCACGACTAGGGACCACAATTAAGGATATGCGTATAAACTACCCAACTCTCACGTATATGATCGCCATCATACTGTTGGTAGTAAAGCAAGATCCTAAGGGCTCTATCAAAGTGTAACATGTAATCAGTCACCTGAACATGTTCACGACTGATAAAGACAAACCAGATAACATACTATCATCTCGAGTAAGACTGTCCTACCGGTATAGGTCCTCCGTAATTATTGCAATCACGTACCTGCGATCCAATAATTGACTATGAGGGCACTATCTCCAACACTTGGATGCACCATGCATCCAAGATCTGACGGCTCCGCTTCTTCACAAGAGGGCAGCGGGTGCAGCAATGGAAACGGGACGGGTTCTAGCTTTATTTCAGCTCCGAATTGATTTACTTGTTCTCCAAGCTTGTACAAACTATATATAGCTATGTTTAGCTAGGGTTTAGGGTGTCTCATATTTTGTATTCCATCTAAAGGGAGGCAACCAAAAACCTAAAGAGTTTTGAGGGGAAAGACGAGAGCTTTGTGAGAGATCTTGTATTTGAGCAAAAGGCATTGACTTAGATCTCGTGTAATACTTGATTAGTGGAAATTCTCATCCGCAAAGGCAGGACTAGGTGCACTTAGACACCGAAGCCGGGTACATCTTGTGTCGTTGCTCTTTGGTGCGATTTTCTCTATTCTTGTGATTGCGTATTAGTTGCTTGCGGATTCTTTTCTTTATCTTTCGATCTCCGATGACTTGGTTTTCCGCTGCGCGCATATCGTTTGTATTTTGCTTAGGGATTAAGTGTATCCTTCGAGATACACCGTGCCGGCTCCTTAGTAGATTACATAACATAAACATCTCGGTCACTCTCATTGCAGACTTCATAACAAATGTTGCATTTTCCCTTGTGTTTTTTTCTTCAAACCAAATACAGAGTGTGGTTTTAGATTTGGAAATCCTACAATGAAAGTTGAATTCTGCCAAACAATGCTAACTTGCCTCGATCTCAAGTTGTAATACCTTCTACTTGGTTAAATCTAACATTTTATATTTCTGAATTCAGCAATCGTTTACTAAAAAGTTGGGAACTTGATGATGATTAACTTAAATTGAACAAAGAAAAAGACAGAAAATAAAATCAAACCTCGCTGTCGTGTCCGCGAAATTTACGAATGACTTTCCCAGTAGAAACATCCCAATAGAACAGCTGCCGATCGCCGCCGCAGGAGCACAGCTTTGCATTATCCCTTCAAGTAATGAATTCAATCAATTTCATCTCTTTTCATTAATTTTTTTTGCAAAATAAAAAAAAAGGTTAGGGTTTTAATTGAGAGAGATGAGAGAGACGAACGAGGTGACGGTGACGTCGCGGACTTCACGGCCATGAGATTTGTAGGTCTTGATGGGGATGCCTCGATGGGGGTTCCACAGGCGGAGGGTGCGGTCCTTGCCGCAGCTCAGGCAGTAGTTTCCGTCGCCGTTAAATCTCACGGCGAGCACGGCGCCTTCGTGCCCTTTTAGCACGTTCGCCTCCTTTCGAGGGAGTTCCGCCGCCGCCGCCGCCGCCGCCGCCGTTAGGCTCCCGCTCGCCATCGCAGCTCTCTCTCTCTCTCTCTCAATTTGGTGGTGACCAAAAAGAAAAGATGATGCTCGATAGACTAGCCCGGCCTGAACCACTAGATTGGGCCTGAACAACTTCCCCAATAAACCTCTTGAGAATTAGGCGAACAATTTGTCGTGCCAGCCGTTATCCCCAATAAATCTATTTGGACTTAGGCCCAAGACTTTGATGCCGTTTTATTCTTTTTCATGATCAAGTACCTAGAGAAATTATTCTATGGCCATCTACATCCGGAAAAAAAAAGAGAAGAAATACAAGTGCGGGCCTCACACACTGTCCAAGGCTGCCCCTAAACTCTCATTTCTCTCTTCCCTTCACCGAGTGTATTACACATGTCTTAGGGAATAATTTCTCACACCGAGAAATTAAGTACACTATGGTTTTTCCCACGTGTCTTTCAAATACAGTAGGAGTCGTCGGACACTAGTGGAGTAAGTCGGAATAGAAAAAAATTGGCTTCCATTTTATGATGATTTGTGTTCGAAAACCAAAACAAATTCCATTTTGTGTTAAGATATTCATATATCTTTTATATCTTTATCTTATCTTTATCTCTTTGCATTGGGGTTTACGTGTATCTTATGGGCTATATATAGAGAGAGGCACGATGTACATTATATTTTGATCGATTATTAATATTATTTTCTTCTCTTCCCATATCTACGATTCTTAATATGGTATCAGAGCTTACCGTTGATTGATCCTGTCCATCACTTCGTTGACCCTTTGGTCTCTATTTTCAACACCGTTAAATCGGTTGCCATCATCGTCGAAGTCATTGAAGATCGAGATCCTTGCTCACTGTCTCCGGATTTTGTTCACCGATAAATCCTCGCCGTTCATCTCGCCAACCTCGCTGTGCCCTCACTGTCCTCGCCGCACGTGCTGTGCCCTCGACGCCATTCATCTTGAAGTCTCCAAACTTTGCCCTCGCCCCCTTGTCGTGCCTTTAACGTCGTTCATTCTCGTAGTCGCCATCATCCTCGCCGCCCTCGCCGTGCATCTCGCCCTCGACGCCATCCCTCATCGTTCATCCACATGGTCACCTTTTCCTCGACGCCCTCGTCGTGATTATGAAGTCAAGATCTAAGGTTTTGTTTTGAGTTGATTGCAGCTGTCGGATCATGGTGATTTAATTTTGGTCGTTGTATCTCGCCGAGCCGCCGAGCCGAGCCACTAAGCCGCCGAGCCGATCTTAGCCGACTCGAGCCGGTCTCAGCAGACCCGAGTCGAGCTCAAGCCGACTGAGCCGCCTAAGACATATACTTGAGCCAAACTCATTTTGAGCTTAATTTATAGCTTTTCTGAAGCCGTAATTTTCTTCTGAATCTATGGATAAGCGTGGACTCTACTCCTTTCCCCCAATTGACCCTCCTCTTACCAAGTCCGAGAATTATACTGGATGGACTCTTACTATGCAGTATAATCTTCGAGCTTTGGTATTATAGGGCTATATTGATGGCACACTTATTTGTCCTCCTTCCACCGTCAACACACCTATGCTTGAGACTCCTTCCACTACTGCTTCCACCGACACTGCAGGTGTCTACATTCTCACTCGTGATCATTGGATGCAGACGGATCAGCAGATTATGGCATATATTGTTCGTTCGGTGGTGACTCACATTTGTCTATCTATTGGACGCCTGACTACCTCTCGTCAATAGTGGATTGCTTTTAGTTGCATGTTTGTTCAGACAGGTTCCGCTAGTGAATATCAACTACATCATGACCTTCAAGATTCTCGACAGGGTGATCATTCTGTTCAGGATTTTCACTCTCTCCTACAGGTTATTGGGAGGAATTACACTTGATAGAGGTTCAGATTCTAGTTTTATTGGGAGATGTTGCTATCAAATACCACAAGCAACATGATCGTTAGCATTTGTATCACTTTGCTATGCGTCTTCGACTAGAGTTAGAAGGACTATGCAGTCAGATACTTCATCGCGTTCTCTTGTTTAATCTTGAGGCTGCAATAGTAGAGTTCATCTCAGAGGAGACTTGCCTCCAGATGTCGACATCATCTAGTTCTCATGATTCAGGGTCATCTATGGCACCACTAGCTACTGTTTTGGCTGCACAAACCAAACCCATCAGACCTGTCACAGATCCACCACTACCTTCTGCTCCTCCTAATACCGAATGAGTTTGTACCTACCGTAAGAAACCTGGACATCATATCTCTCAATACTTCCAGCTTAAATACAAATCAACGAATGCTCAATCTCATTCAGCTACTCGCTATCGCAATCACCCTCCAGCTGCATCTATTGTTGATCCCACAATAGTAGCCTCTACTGCAGCTTCATCAGGCTCATTCTTCCTCGCACAGATAGCAGAGATTGCAAATATTGCTCAACAGAGATTGCAAATATTGCTCAACAGAGTCTTGGCGTCCATGAAACTTCTGCACCTTCTACCTACACTGCCTCAGCTATTGATTCTAGTATTTTTATTCCTTGGAAATTTGACTCAGGTGCCTCACATTATATGACTTTTGACAAATCCTTTCTTACAAACCGTTTTACTATTCTTATACCATACATGCATACTGGTAATGGTTTGTCGCTTGCAATAAATCAATGTGGTGATATCACATCTACCACTCACTCTCCTGGCAATCTTACTCTTTTCATATGTACCACATGTGCCTAAACTGACAATGAATCTTGTATATGTTAGTCGGATTGTTTATTCTGGTTGCACCATTACATCCTCATCCATTTCTTGTATTGTGCAGGATTTGAGCACCTGTCAGAAGATTGGGGCGGGTCGTAGAGTGAATGGACTGTATTAATTGAAGTATCTTCACTTGCCTACCTTGAATAAAACTATAGTTGGCTTGGCTACTTCCGATCTGTGGCATCGTCGTTCAGGCCACATTTCGAGTTCTCGTTTTAAGTCTTTATCTGAGTCTAGAGTCTTAGGATCTCTTCATGTTAGTACTTTAAATAATTGTTTGGACGTCGTTTGGCAAAACAAACTGCTTTACCCTTTGTGTCTCATAATAAAACTTCATTAGATCCTTTTGATTTGATTCATTCTGATATTTGGGGACCTTCTCCTGTTGTGTCTATGTCTGGTTATCGATATTCTATTTGTTTTATAGATGATTACTTTCGTTATTCCTGGGTTTATCTTATACCTGCCAGATCTAAGATTCCTTCCATTTATACTGAATTTACAAATATGATTTATACCCAGTTTCAAAAACGAATTAAATTTTTTAGATCTGACAATACTTGTGAGTATGTTTCATCATCTATGCAAACTATTCTTAAATCTCATGGTACATTCCACAAAAATCATGTTCACACACTCATGAACAAAATGGTATAGCTGAGAGAAAATATCGACACATTTTAGAGACTACACGTGCCCTCTTACTCTCTTCGTCGGTTTCCCATTCCTATTGGGCTAAGGCCTTGTTGACATTTGTTCTTCTCACCAATATCACTCCATCTTCTTTATTTCCAGATGCTACTCCATACTCGAGACTTTACAAATCCCCTTTTGATTATTCCATTTCGCGCACCTTTGGCTGTGTTTGTTACATTTTTCTACCTGCTCATGAACGAGATAATTTTTCTTCTCGCTCATTCAAGTGTTTTATGATAAGGTACAGTCTGACTCACAAAGGATACAGATGTTATAATCCACGACTTCACATTTCTCGAAACATCAAATTTTTCGAGAATGTATCATATTTTGCTTGTTCAAAGATATATGTGTGTCACACCCCGCTTTCCAAAATACAGAATTCGAAGGGTGACTAGACCAGCCATACTCTTACGGTCAAGAAATAATCCCGCCGTAGTCACATTTCGGCTTCTAGCATTACATACTAATCAGTAAACACAGCCCTAAAGTAAAGAAAATCACAACTCACAACTTTATTACATTAAAACAACAGAGTTCAGGATACATTTATTTACATGAAAGAAATAACTAACCAAAGAAATAACAATGTTCTTATAACAAGTAGAAGGCGATAACGCTGATGTCGCAGTCTAAATCTCCGCGATCTCGAATAACAGGTCCTGCTCTTGAGCTGGGTCCATTTCGTCCTCTAAGCATGCACACTCAGGTCGTCAGGGCGACATATATAGCAATATATATATATATATATATATATATATATATATATATAGTGTGTATACTATGATATTAAATATGAATTGAACGGCAGAATACGGTAATATGAGAATAAGGAATATCAAGTGAATATGGACAATATGGTATATGTATCATGTCAGCAATCCACGCAATATGTATGTCATTACCCATCAGTCGCTAAGTCAAATGAAATCAATCGGTGGAAAAGAATGCTCGTGTTTAACAAGGGTCCCGTGCATGCCCGAGACTACGGTCCACTGTTGCCCGAGATATAACTCTGCAGCCGTGCCGCTAGGCCCACAACCTATATATATATCGCTAATATCGAATGATCATCCTTTGATTCACTGTACCTCGCTAAATACGAGTTCGATTCCACATTGATTTCCCTATTTTCCCAAGTTACAATAACTATATCTATAGGGCTAGTTGTATATAAGCACGCGCCAAATCACGGTCTTATTCACTTTTCACTGTACTGTTCACTTTCATGAATCAATCACTTATCACTGGCGTACTTGACACAACTAATCCAATACTGCTCACGTTCGACAATGCAAAGTTCACTGTAAATCACTATGAACGTTCACTATCACTAAGGGTATCACGGTCGGGTAAAAGTACGAGAATGATGCAATATAGCAAGTCATGTACGATATGAAACACAATGTACATTATGTCATGCCCCGCTTCCCGGTGTACGGCGAAGAGGACGCGACGAGGTCCGCTACGTATATACTTAGAAGTACATACGCTAAGCGTATCTAAGCAATATAAAAGTAAATCACAAGAGATATAGAAATAACAGCAACTTTATTAATAACATTCTTTTGTACAATGCATGAAAAGTAAATACAACTGAAATGAAAAGCGATGCCTAAACAATGGCATAACAGGAAATGAAAATACTGAATAGAACAAGGTACAATATCTAGAGCTCAGGGTCTTCGTGAAACTACTCCAAGTCTTCACCGGTGGGCTCGATCTCTGCTGGGTCCAAAGCACCTGACGACATTCAAAGAAGAAGAAATAGAATACCGTCAGCGAACAGGTCGCTCGGTAAGTCCCAAAGATAAGGAAGAATTAGAAAAGGCAGAATAAGAGATATCTTCTAAAGAATAATAGTGTAGAGTATTGTGTTCACGCTGTTGTTTGTAGCTTGGTACGGAAGGATGTTAGTGTATACGAGAGGGGTCTCAGTATGCTAGAGACCAGGGCAAATGGAAGTACAAGGCTCCGTTATACAACCCGGAACAACGGCAATTGGATTCATGTTAGATATCTTAATCTTACCGCCTCGTGCCACCTTTAACACCTTCCGCACCAATCTACCCCTTAAACCCCGTAATGTTTTGATTGTATTGTATAAGTTGGATGACCGACCAAAACCATGATATCAGTAAACAGACTGTAACTGCATAATCAGGTAAATGGAATAACGGAATAATGGATGTATATCTATGGTTTGATTCAGTCAAGTTGTATAGATTGTTAATTGGATTCTGGGATTCATGTATTCATATTGAGTTGGAATATTAAAGAATATAGATTGACTTGAATCATATTCAAGTCAGAAATAATCAGACTCAAACCCAAGTCAGACTAAAAGAAATGTAAGTCAAAGTTCTATATTTGTTAGGGTCATTATTGTAATTTATAAAACTTGAGGGGGTTTTATGTAAAAAATACTATTGTATAGTTTTCAAGATACACCTCAAGTATTTATTATTCGTCTTTATAGTTATAATGAGTGTGATTTTATTTTGTCTTATTTCTAGTGAAAATATCCTAATTACATAATTAAATGGTATTAATTTGTAATATTGTTTATTTGAAATTCATAGTATTTTAATGTAACTTTTAATCTTGTAATTTTTAGAAAAATGTGAAAACTTTATCTTATAATAAAATAGGTGTTTAAATGATAAATATACATATGTTTATACAAGAATAATTTTTAATAAATATTTTATTTTCTAAAAATCTCATTTTTCTTAAATGTTGTATTTTAAACCTTTCGAGACTGAATGCTCCTTGCGGAGGTCTGAATCTTGCACTACTAAACCCGAGGGTGCACGATAAACCGTACTATCCCTAACGAGTTCCCTAAAGGTGGGTTGTAGTGGCGCTTTGCAAAGATTTAATAAATACTAGTCATTTAGAAAACGGTTTTATAAAGATAAGGTATTTATTTATAAAAAGGTGTAAATTTCCGTATTTTAGATTCTAGGGTTTTCTAAGCCAACTAGTCTATTTCTAAATGGTCTAAACGATAAATCTTTAGAAGCCTCAAATCGCCTCTTCACCGCCAATTGCGGCCAGGTAAGTGCCAGGTGAGTGGGAGGCTCTCCACTACAAGTAGTGACCCTAATTAAGTAACCACTCGCCTTAGACACACTTGCCTAGACACCACAAAATCAGGTTCAGATAAACGATCGATGTCCACGACATATTGTATTTTCCTATTAAAAGATATTGTTTTAAAATTGTTTAAAACTTAGAACTTTTAGAAAAGGTTTTATTAAGAAAAGGGTATTTAAATGTAAAATCTTGTATTATCGTATTCTAAGTTTTGATGATATCAATTAGGGTTGTATTTGCGTGTGTGTGGAGGTAGGTCATTACCTCATGATCTAGTTTAAGGTATAGCAATGTTAAAGAGTTAAATGTGAAATTGAAACATGATGGTATTAAGGTGAAAAAATACGGTAAATTGAAAAGATTATCATTTCATGTGTGAAAACTTATTCAAATTGATTTTTACAAGTTTAATAATCATGATAAAGATGTTTAGACATGATTGAATTGATTAAAAGTGAAAAAAATAACCATTATGGTATTAAAGTGAAAAAGAATACGATATTGCAAAAACTATCATTTCATGTGAGAAATTTTGTCCAAATTAGTTGCTATGTGATTAATAGTCAACATGAATAAGTTTAAGCATTATGGAATTGGTGATAAGTGAGTTTTGATAGAAAACCGAATCGGAAATCGGTTTGTTCCGATTTCCGTCGGGTTTGAAAAGTCGTATTTTAATGGAAGAAAAGAAAGGTAGAAAAGAGGGACTTACGGGTTTGGACAACGCTAGAGAGTGAGAGGGAGGTAGAGGGTTTGTCGGCGCGTTGAAACGTCGTCGAGAGCTCCTAGCACGATCACCGGAAAGTCGTTGTTGATTTCGTTAGCGCTTCGCCTTTCGCTCGTTTCTAACGTACCAAGTTCTCTCGGAATTTTGAGAGAGTGGACTTAGGAATTTAGGATGAGAGGATAGAGGGTAGGGGTGTTTATATAGGGTTAGGCTAGGGTTAGGGTTTTAATTAAAAAAAATATAAAAATATATAAAAAAATCATTAAACCTAGGATTAAAAGGGATTTATTGGGCAATTGGTAACCGATCCAAGCATTTAGAGTATGCAGGAGTGTGGATCAGGTCAAGAGCCAACTTTTCTCTGTTGGCGACTCGGCCGTCCGGCCAAGTCCAGCCAGCGGCGCCGGACCGAGTCGGCCGGTTCGCCGGCCGGCGGCGCCGAGTCGGGCCGAGTCAAGGTGTCAGGGGCCGGGGGTTCTCCAGGGGAGATTTTGGTATATTCACTTTTTGTTGTCCAGTACATATTTTGGGAGTTATGTCCTTTTGACTGTTGACTTTCCAAAAATTTAAAACAAAATAAATATAAAAATAATGTGGGGCATAAGATTTGAACTCTGGTGGCTTGGTTCAGCAGTGCAAGGTATTACCAATGAGCTACAAGCTCCTTCTTGTAATTATTGTGGGAAAATAACTACTTAAAGTGGTAACAGCAACATTAAATACCCCAAGTATTACTTTAATTTTAAAACAATTTTATGTACATTAAAAATGGAGTCATTTAAAAACAAAATAATTACTTATATATATATATTGTGCTCAGGTTAAAATACTCCTTTATGGATTTTAAAAAAAATTAAAAAAATTTGTATAGAAAAGTGTATATGAAAATTAGGGTTGTTACACATTACGAGTTCAGAAAAACATATTAATTCGTACAATCATAATTAGACAAAATGCTATAAAAGACGCTATAAGTAAACTCAAACAGCGATCCAACAAAATTAGTTCTAGGTTAATCGGGTGTCAGATTTATGAGTTATGGTCATTTCATTTTAAGTGTTCATCGCTGAAAATTCAGTTCCTGAACTGAAAGATCATTTCGTAACACATTTTAATCCATGTTGAGATCATAATTAGGTGATGCTACAGTTAGGTAAAATTTATATCTATCAATCATGTTTCCAACTCACCAGATGTATCTACAATATCCACTATGTGCTAGGAGATATGTCATGGTTAAGGTTAGGGTATACAATCTATCTCTGTACTAAACTGCGGTACGCCTCAACAATTTAAAATGCAATTAAAGTATAAAACGCAGTAAAATCGAACAAAACCACAACCTATAGTTAGCTAACAGGATTATCTTCGCAACAGTATAGGGTTCTGCATATTTTCATGTTCGTACAGAGCTACACATTTATTTAGAAACATGTGTCAATATGGAATGCTGCTCTGGACTGCAGTCCAAAGCTGCATTCCAAGCCAGTTTTTGTTGTTGTGATATATCAGTATCGAAAGATAAATTACAGGGGGTTCTAGATTATTGAGTCAGCTTCGATATGAGCCATAGAAAATTACATTCCGGTACGTATCAAGATTAATATCAATTTAACACCACGACGTGTACAGTAAAACCAGATTTGACGTCGCCTTTTTGGGACGTTGTTTCACGTGCGATACTCGTGGTTTTGGGTTCAGTTTTCTAACGACATTTGTAAGTAGCAAAAGAAAATATTGGTAGAGGGTTTGAGCATGATCGACGGGATTTTGGTTCAGTTCATCACATCGAACTATTAGCATTCAATATCAAGAACTATCGAATTAAATTTGGTTTTGCTTAACTCGTGAAACAGTATCTAATATTTACAATTTCCACACGATATTAATGTGACGTTTTAAAACCGATTGTGCTCAAAACTAACACCTTAGAATTAATACAATGATGGCATACAAAAATATATGTGATAGCATACTACGTAATACGGATTCGCAATAATCGATCTAGTATAATGTTAACACGAATTTATAGATCTATGTACGTAGCATGTTAAAGCTAGTGAGGTTTCACTTGCCTGCGACGACGGCACGACGACGAAGATCGCACGGATGGTTACGGCGAAGGCGTGGATACGAGCACGACACATTCACGGCTGCGACGGCGACAACTACGGGTTCTGGTCTTGGCCGTGGCTGGAGCGGTGATGTGGGGAGGTTGCTGAGATGGGGTCGACGGTGATTGACGGAGGAGGAGACGCCGGTGGCGGCGGTCAGGCAATGGCGAGGGCCGTGGGTTTCATTGGTGGGTGTTTGGCGGCGCGATACGGTGACAGTAGGGGGTCAGGTCTAGGCAGATGAAGGAGGAGTTTAGGCAAGAGGTTGCCGATGGCGACGAAGGGGTTCGTCGGTGGAGTTGCTGGAGGGTAGTGAAGGGTCGTCGGAGTTGCTGGAATGTGGTGATAGGGAGGAGCTAGGGGTTGGGTTGTAGTGAGAGGATACGGTGGTGGTGCGGTGGATGCAGTAGCGGTGAGAGGCGGCAGTGGTGGTCTGCGATGTTGTCGTCGGTGCTCTGGCAGTGGGTGAAGGCGAGAAGATGCAGCGGCCGTGGGGGGTGTTGGCGGTGATGGCGAGGCTGTGTTTTGAGAGAGGGGATGTGGAGTTGAGGTTAGTGACAAAGGAGGAGGTCGATGGAGTATGTGGGTTGAGAAGACGCCGGCGGTGAGGGGTTTGCAGAGGAGAGGGGGAGAGTTAGAGAAAGAGATAAAGAGATAGAGAGAGATTTAGAGAGAAGTAAAGGCAGGGATTTAGAGGAAGGGATCTTGAGTTGGTTGGGGACGAGGCAAAGACATAGGCGAGCGCGGGTCACGAGGAGGCGGTTGCGAGGAAGGAGGGGGAACATTGGGGCTCGTTCAAAAAAGAAGGAGAAAGGAATAAAGAAGAAAGAAAAGAAGAGGAAGAGAAGGAGAGGGGAGACGAGTCGGGTTTAGGTTGGGGTGAGGGAATGGTTACGTGGACTTGGGCCGGGGCTGGGGAATTGGGTTTAGGGTTAGGAATTGGGTTAAGGTTTAGGGTTAGGTTTTATATATATATATATATATGAAAAATTTTAGATTAGGGTTTACAAAGAAAATATAGAAATAGAAAAATTAGCAAATTGGGAAAAATATTTAGGAAATTAATTTGGGATTTAAATGAAAATTTATTGGGATTAAAATTTAAAAAACCGGAAGTATAGTGGAACTGGGGATTCACATCATACCCCCTTACAAAAATTTCGTCCTCGAAATTAAAGAACGAAAATAACGGAACAAACAAATAACCAACTACTCAAACAGGTCCAAAAATCGTGAACGGATATCCTCCTCACGCTCTCAGGTAGATTCCCCTAGAGAATGACCACCCCAAGAAACTCGAACCAAGGGAATGACTTTATTCTTCAGCACTATCTCCCTACTATCGAGAATAGTGGTAGGCTGCTCCTCGTAAGACAGATCCATGCCCAACGTCAACTCTAAATGGTCCAAGGTATGGCTGTCATTCCGAATGTAGCGTCTCAACTTAGATACATGGAAAGTATTATGCACACTAGCTAACGATGGAGGCAAGGCAAGTCGATAAGTGTAATACCCCAGGTATTATCCGGTATACCCATATATACCAAATAAGCACGGGGACCCACTTTAAAACAATGGGGAATCTTTGGAATACATTCCGAAAGATGACAGATTTGTACTATAAATGGAACGATACCACTCTTTAATACAGAGGCGCCTTTTAAGTGAACTGACACTATAGGAGTTTGAGAACTCCGTAGTTAAGCATGCTCAGGCCAGGAAAGTCCTGGGATGGGTGACCTCCTGGAAAGTGTCCCCTGGTCGAGTCCGGTTCGCTCCAAAGGACAAAACCGTGCGGCTTCGACCAGAGCGGATAATACTTTCTGTATTGGGAGTGGGGCATGACAATAAGCCACCTCTCCCACTCGCTCTAGCACTTCAAAAGATCCGATGAATCGGAAACTGAGTTTCCTACGACTACCAAACCTGATCACTCCCTAAGTAGGTGATATCTTCATAAATACATGGTCACCAACACCAAACTCTAACGAACTACCGGCATCTGCCCAACTCTTTTGTCGGTCCTGAGCAGCCTTAATATGCGCCTGATCATCTGAACCTTACTCACTGTCTGAACTATAAGCTCAGGGCCTAACAACCTTCGTTCACCTACGTCATCCCAACAAAGAGAGGATCGACACTTCCGTTCGTAAAGAGCTTTGAACGGTGACATCTGGATGCTAGCCTGATACCTGTTGTTATATGAAAACTCTACCAGATGAAGGTGATCCTCCCAAGAGCCCTGAAAATCCAGCATACACGCCCTTAACATATCCTCTCGAGCATCTGGATAGTACACTAGGATTGCCTGTCCATCTGCGGATGATAGGTTGTGCTGAAATTGAGACAAGTGCCCAAACTCTCCTGCAGTCTTTTCCAGAAGTGAGAAATGAACATGATGTCTCGATCAGACACGATACTAACGGGCACTCCGTGCAGTCTCACAATATCTTGCATATACCTTTCTGCAAGCGACTCTGTCAATTGTCCCACTCGGAAAGGTATGAAATGCGCTACCTTCGTGAGACGATTAACAATAACCCAGATAGCATTGTTGCTCTTTGGGCTTCGAGGTAGTGCCGTCACAAAATCTATGGTGATGTGCACCCGTTTCCACTCTGGTACTGGAAGAGGTTGCAACAACCCAGCTACCATCTGACGCTCGGCTTTCACCTGTTGGCATACCAGACACTTGGAGACAAAGCGAGCAATCTCTCTCTTCATTCTGTTCCACCAGAAGTTCTGCCTCAAATCCCTATACAATTTTGTGCATCCCGGATGCACCGAGTAAGCGGAACTGTGTGCCTCAGCTAGAGCCTCATCTCGAATACCCTCTTTGGAACACACAGCCGACTGCCAAATCTCAGGGAACTATCTTCGTGAATCAGCAAGTCCGTCCTCAAACCAGCCTCAACTAACTCTCTGAACTTCTACAACTGAGAGCTCCAACCTGTGCAGTTTTAATGTGATCTATAAGCGATGATTGAACCTGCAACTGCCAGAGCCATCCGGGCACACCCGGTGTAACTAATTCTAACTCGAGTCTTTAAAGATCTTCGAGAATCACCCTTTGACAAGTCAGCAGCATAGCCGACGGGTTACGACCGGGAGCATCAGGAACGACGTTCACCTTCCTCAGGTGATACTGCAGATCAATATCGTAGTCTGGCATCAGCTCCATCCACCTGCGCTGTCTCATATTCAGCTCTCTCTGGGTGAACGCGTATTTCAAACTTTTATGATCCGTGTACACCTCCACTTTTTCGCCCAATAAGTAATGCTTCCAGATCTTCAAGGCGAACACAACGGCCGCTAACTTCAAGTCACGCGTGGGGTAGTTCTTCTCGTGGGTTTTCAACCGACGAGAGGCGTAAACCACTACTTGACCGTGCTGTATCAAAACACAGCCTAAACCCTTTACGGACGCGTTACTATGAACGACCAAACACCAGAACTATCTGGCACAGTCAGAATTGGGGCCGTGGTCAACTTCAGCTTTAATAGCTCGAACGCCTGGGTGCACTACTCCGGCCAATTATAAGGTACCTTCTTCTGCGTAAGCTTCGTCAAGGGTTCTGCTACTCTAGCAAAATCTTGAACAAACCGCCGATAATACCCAGCCAATCTCAGGAAGCTTCTTATCTCAGCTTCTGATTTCGGTGTCGGCCAGTCTTTGATAGATTCAATTTTCGCGGGATCCACTAAAATGCCGTCACTCGAAACGGCATGCTCCAGAAATTGCACCTTGTCGAGCTAAAACTCACACTTTCTCAGCTTAGCATAGAGCTTCTCCTCCTGCAGAATCTGCAACACAATTTGTAGATGCTCGGCGTGCTCCTCTCGACTCCTGAAATAGACTAGAATGTCGTCGATGAATACAATGACAAATTGGTCCAAGTATTTGGAGAAAACCCTGTCCATTAGGTCCATAAATATGGCGGATGCATTGGTAACACCGAACGGCATCACAGGAAACTCATAATGTCCATATCGGGTTCGAAAAGCCGTCTTGCATACATCCTCTGCCTTGACCCTGATTTGGCGATACCCTGACCGAAGGTCCAGCTTAAAAAATACCCAGACACCACCTAGCTGATCAAACAAGTCGTCGATGTAGGAAATGGGATACTCGTTCTTCACTGTCACCCTGTTCAACTCACGGTAGTCAATGCACATGCGCAAAGAACCGTCTTTCTTCTTCACTAATAACACAGGAGCACCCTACGGGGAAGCGCTTGGACATATAAATCCCCTGTCCAGAAGATCTTCTATCTACTTCTTCAATTCCGCCAACTCAACTGGCGCCATTCTATATGGAGCCTTGGAAATTGGCGCCGTATCTAGAATCAGTTCAATCGAGAAACCCAAAATGCGAAGCGGGGGTAAACCTGGTAAATCTTTGGGTAACACATCAAGAAACTCTTGAACTACTTCCGGTGCTGGCTTCTCGTCTGTCTCCATAGCGGTCAAGATCTTCGGCTTCGCCAAGAACTTAGCTGGCTCCAACGACTCGCTACCGTCCACATACACGAACTCCAGATGATTAGAAATGCGAAATGTCATGCTCCTAGCTCGGCAGTTGATAACAGCATAGAAAGTTCTCAGTCAATTCATCCCCAGAATGGCATCATAGCTACCAGACCCAATCAAAACGAAGTTTGCATAAAACTCCCCGCTACAGACCACCACAAGGCACAATCTACACTCTTGGCTAGACACAATAATTCCGTTACCCGTATGTATCTCTCAACCCTTGGTCAACGGATCGTGAGGTATAGAGTGTGTATCAACAAATCGTGCAGAAATAAAGAAATACGAAGCACCCGAATCAAATAGAACTTTAGCTGGTACAGAATGAACAAGGAGTGTACCTACAACCACTTCTTCAGATGCTTCCGCTTGCTCGGCGGACAGCGTGAAAGCCCGCCCCTGATTCCGACTCGTACCGGTCTGCCTTTGATTGAATAATCGCCGCTAGGATACCATAGGTGGATCCCTTTGAGCTGAAGTGCTGAACGATGGCTGTTGTTGCTCGGACCCTCCCTGTAGCTCGGATCTCTAGGGACACCCGCTAACCCTGTGTTCGCAAGATCCGCAAATTAGACATTGTCCCTTGGCCATGCAACAATCTCTCTGCATGTGCCATGGCTTCTGCTAATAGTTGCAAATCAGAGCCCTCCATTGTGGCTGCTGAGGTGAGAAAGTACACTTCATCTGTGTTACTCTTGGCCTGTGAATTGGGATTGCTCCTCGGGAAGAAGCGGCGGCTCGTGACGGAACTATGTGGGGTCTCCTATCCACCGATCGCTGGCCACATCGCTGGCCCTTGGCCTTCTCTGCCAGCCTTTCCTGTACCCGGACAACGCCTGTGCGAAGGTCTGTAGGTCGAGGGACGCGATAAGCTGCTGCAGCTCGATATCAAGCCCCTGCTGAAACCGTCTGCCCTGGCAGCTTCAGTGGCTACCATATATGGTGCAAAACGACTCAGCCGGTTAAACTTTGCGGTGTAGACATCCACTGGGAGGCCATTTTGTTTCAACGTGATAAATTTTTCCTCCATCTCGGTCTTGGCAGTGGCCGGAAAATAGTAATCTAGAAAACACGCGGAAAACATGTCCCATCCGATAGGTTTCTCTAGCCTGCTTTCCTCTATGGACCATCATGTGCGGGCCTCGTCCTCTTGCTAGATTTTCACCACGCTCACTCTGTCATCGTCAGGGACCTGAGCGGTCGTTGAAACATTTTCCACATTGATTAGTCATTGCTCGGCCTTAAGTGGATCTGCTGCTCTCGTGAATACCGTCGGGTGAAGTCTCCTGAAATCAGAAATGGTACTTGCCCTAGCCTGTGTAGCCGGTACTAGAGCACCCTCGGGAGCTGCAAAGACAATTGTAGATCTCTCCAAAGCGGTAATTGCGGTTTCTTGCACCGCCTTCAATCCCTCAGCCAAGAGATCGATCTTTCTTTCCTGAGCCTGTATTAGGGCGGTCAGTGTGCCGAGGATTTTCTCTGTACGATCATGGAGACCGGTACCTATGGAGTTGCCTGAGGAGTCTATATCTCTGAAAGATGATCAAGGAAAGGAATCAGATTCAAGCAAGGATTATAAGATGATTCAACGAGGATTGTAAGGATTGAAAATGCAATATAATAAAGCATAAATCAAGGGTGTAACTTAGTCTAGGGATCTCTCGACGAAACTGTAATTTCATTCTAAACCTGGCTTTGATACCAACAAAACTATGTCATGCCCCGCTTCCTAAAATACGGAATACGAGGGGTGATCATGCCATCTATGCTCCTACGGTCAAGGAATAATCTTGCCGTAGTCACACTTCGGTTTCTAGTATTACATGGTAATCGGTAAACACAGCCTTAAAGTAAAGGAAATCACAACTCCCAACTTTATTACATTAAAACAACATAGTTCATGATACATTTATTTGTATGAATGAAATAACTAACTAAATAAATAACAATGTTCTTATAGCAAGTAGAAGGCGATAGCGCTGATATCACGGTCTAAATCTGCGATCTCAAATGACAGATCCTGCTCCTAAGCTGGGTCCACTTCACCATCTGAGCATGCATACTCAGGTCGTCAGGGCCACACATATAGCAATATATACAGTGTGTGTACTATGTGTAAGTTAGTCATGCATCCCGCTAGGGTTTTGGTACAAGGCGGAATGGTAAAACAAAGGTTTTCTAATTAGCATGACAAACTATACCCATATCTTGTCTAAAGATTTAAACTTGCAAAAGAAAAACCCTAGAGCTAAAAGAGTAGAACATACAATCTTTGATGCTTCTTCTCAAAACTCCTATTTGTGTGGAAAAATTGCTCCTTTGATTTGAACTCCAAGCTTGGCTTCTAAGGGTTCACCGGTCGAAATTGGTTGCCGATCATTCCATCAAAGATGATCCATGGCGATGAGTTGGCGACTTGAGCTACTCGTTCACTCTCACTAAGTGCTAAGAAGTAAGAGGAAATGTCATGTAGAGGAGGAGGATCACTTTTTTCTCTCTATTCTCTTCTTTTTCTCTCTCAACTCTTTTCTTTTTCTCACAACTAGCCTAAAGGGGGGAGAGTGTGTGAGAAATTAGGTTATGGCTGGTATTCTCACACCACCATCACCTAAGCCCATGACACCTCTCATCCCTCATGCTACCACATGTTCTAAGGTGTGTGAGATGGTTACACATCACCCTTAGGTATGCCAAAATGAGAAAAGAAAAGGATTTGAGAATAAAAGATATATCATGTTTAATAAATATCAAGCATGGCATATTATATTCACATCATATGGAACAATAGATAGATAGATAGATAGAGAGAGAGAAATGATATTAGGTTAATTATATGTACTATATGTACTATCACATAATATCATACAATTAAACCTGTTATTAAATTTATAATTAATTTAATGACCCGGTTTAGTTATAAAACCGGTTAGTATCAAAATCCGTCCGGTTCAAGACGAATCTCTAACCGGACCCCGCATGCATCCCTATGCGCATACTACATCATTTCGCTCGAGTGGACAAAATATCTATGCGGGACTCTAAACACTCGTCAATACACTGGCAGTGAGTTATCGGATCACATTCTTAACTCATAAGCACATCAGCGGTACTGGCTGTACGTAATGGCTACTCAGATATTAGACGAAGGAAAGATCGAAAAGCAAGCTTTTCCTGTAAGTGCACGGCGGCGCCCCGGCCGTCAATCCAACGCCGGAATGCGGAAGCGGTGAAAAACTTTAATTTTTGCGGACTTAGCAAACCGGCACCACCGCGCACTAAACACCCGGATCGTAACCATTAACAAGTCTAAGCTAACTAGAAGAAGGGTTAGAGATATACCGACGATCCAAGTCCTCCGGTCTTCTCGTCATGGTCCCGATCTCCTGCGGAAAGGTCCCGTCTCCTCCTCGTCGCCGGAAGTGCACCACATCGCCTACTTTGTTTATGGGCTCCCACCTCAATGCCGAGGCAACTCGGGCACGAAGCCGGCTACTCGACGTGCCCAAAGTTTGCTGTAGAAGGTGTAGTAGAGGATTGTGTCTCATTTGGGGTTCATGGAGGTGCCTTTGTGGTGGAGGAATGAAAACAAGGACAAAATGTGGAGGAGCTTGGGGTATTTTGGAGCATGATATGAACAAAAAATACCCACACCCAATTTTGGACAGCCCCTATAGGACTTGGCCGGCCACCACTAGTGAGGAGAGGAGAGAATGAATGGGAGAGGCCAATGAAAATGAAAGACCATCTCAATAATACAATGGAGAGAGAGAGAAGGCTATCATGCAAAAGGAAATCATGAGAACCAATGATGACAAGGCAAAACCAACACTCAACTCAACCATCATCAACATGCATGATGGCTTCCAAAGTCATGCCATCATGACAAGAAGAAGTCAAGGTCAATGAAAAGATGTCATGATAAAACAATATGCAAAGACCCCCTCCACAAATGCCTATTTGCAACAATGCAAATAAGCCCTCCTCCACCAATCTTCGGCCAATGAACGGAACAAAGGAAATTGGCCGAAACGGAAAGCAAACTGGCAACTCCAGAAAACTGGTCCCGTAATAAATTACAGGAAAAACCCCAATACTGTGCATACACACCTGCATCTGTATTTCGACCGAAATACAAATGCAATGAGACAAAATCTACACTGTACTATACTAGAATCCGGCTTATACCAAAACCGGCTAGTAATATCTGTTCGATCCTGATCCGTGCAATACCGCACGTATCTGATCGAACCCTGCCATATATGCATACGGCCTATAGTACAGACTGTCCGATCCTGATCCGTGCAATACCGCACGTATCTGATCGGACCTTGCCATATCTCCATACGGCCTCTACAACCTTTCGCCCGAAAGCTGAGTAACTGAATGTGGGGGACTCTAAAGACTCATCAACACCTTGGTTGTGGATTTAACCACTAGCACGTCAGAGGTATAAGCCAATACGTAACGGGCTACCAAGTATTGACTAAAAGGGACGTCTGTGAGTGAACTCAGCCTGACAACCCTACTGAGCCTGTCAGTGACAATATCCGTACAGTCCGGTCCGTTCGTCTATGAGTATCGCATGGCGGGCCTAGGGGGTTGGTAAAAGTCAGACCCCCAAAAGCGGTACAAGTCGTGTTGGAGTGTAGCCCAGAACACCCTGAGATACTACTGGAATACCTACCAGTAAATCTCCTTGCCTTGGCCAAGGACTTTGTGTAATGGCTCTCCTAGACACAGCACGACCTCACCCCCAATACCGGGAGAGACGAACCCCTGAAGATACGCTCACTGCCTCCATGTGGCTCGGGACTGTACCCAACTAAAACCTGTTTGCACGACTCCTTTGAGTCGTGGTAGGGTAGTAATCAAAGTACAGTGGGAACTCACACGAGACAAATGACGATCCCCAGGTCGATGAACTAACCTGCACACATGTCACCAGGGAACTGCCATCTGACGTCTGGTATATGACCAACTAGCATGTTCCCGGCGAGTCCTGTCCGGTGTACTCATAACCCAATGAGCACCTGTATACATCTTAGGTGATCCAACTGACACCAGTGGCTTGTGAGACCGGCCACCGCCCCTCGTCGGGGTCTCGACTGTATACACTAGTCTATTAATGGAGTATCGATGCCCAGTCTCGAAACTCCCACGACTAGGGACCTTTTAAGGATAAGCTTATAGACCCCCAGCTCCCACTTATATGATCGCCCTCATACTGCTGGTGGTCAAGCAAGAATCCTAGGGGCTCTATCAACGTGTAATAGCGACGTGTCAGGTCACCTAAAGCAGTACACGATGATAAAGGTAAACCAGATAGCATACTATCATCTCGAGTAAGACTGTCCTACCGGGATAGGTCCTCCCTCAATCATTACAATCACGTACCTGTGACCTAATAATTGACTCTGAGGGCACTACCTCCAACAATCTCCCACTTGCACTCAAGGCAAATTATTGCGATGTCGCATACTCACAGCCCGTGTGATACCGAACACCCAACTCCTCTACTAGTCAGTCTTACAAAGCTCGTTTGCGAAACTTTTGCGTTCGAGGAATAGCCTCAGTGAGTGGATCCGCTTAGTTGTTTCTTTCTATGTCTCTCTATATCTCAAGTTCGCGGAGAAAACCATCTCCCGAAATGAGCAATACCTGTCTTAGAATGTGTCTGGATGTCTGATGGGACATAGCTCATAAATGAACTCCAAATCCAAACTTCTTAGACTGTATCGTCAACTGAACTTAATCAGTATCCTGCGCGCCATGCCTCCCTCAGTATTGCCTTGGACCACCTGTCCAAAATACTGCCCCTCATCAGAAGGAAAACTATAACTCTGACAACCTCCTTGTCGTCCATGTCACCTTGGAAGCCTGGAATGATAACTGTCTCCTGAATGAGGCTGTCGTTATCATCTCCCTAGAACATCCACTTATGTTCTAAAACTGCTTCCGACTGTTTCTCCAGGATTGGATTAATGTCAACTTATTGCATCTAGTGCAAGAACAACATCTGGTGTGGTACTTGACATCTCATGATTGACTCAATTGCCTGAGCAAGTGATCTGCCAATCATGCACGTCCCTCTCCCCTTTAGTCTGTAAGACACCTTTAGAGAGGGTGACTCCATTACCTGCAGGTACACTACCGTGCCAGGAGTCGTCCATCCCAAATACTCTTAGAATGCTGTCAAGTACCCTGATTGGAAACCACCCAAATCTAGATCTAAAACCATAGATCTAGTAACCAGTATGTCTGATGTAAAATCCAAGTCCCATGTGGAGAAACCACTGTGTGACGACCAAAGTATAACCGATTGTAGTATAGGAGTTTCTTTTCCTATTCTGTGTATGTCATCCAAATACCAGGATATCACACCCTACTACCTTCTCAACAGATCCATCTTCTATTCTGATGAAGTCAAACCTATGACTGTCACGTCAGAAATAGATGATCTATCTCCGCTACATCTGCTTTAGTCTATAAATAGACATAAGCTACCTGTCCACCAATGCTTCCGCTGCTCCCACTGACTACGACAACCCTCTGGCAGAGTCATATAGACGTACACTTCTAAAACTGGTTTAGAACGACGCTGTACTCATCCTCCCGCCGGGTCTCGTAACCTGGAACAACAGCAATGGCAATTGTGGGTAAACAAGAACTTCCCTGTCACCGTCCTTGAGGCTACCGTAGTGCCTCTCGGGTGCCTGAAGTTACCCACCTAATCTGCGGAGTGGCCAATGAAATGTCAATCCAGATTGAATCTTTAGGTTCCTTATCAAATCTTCAGTAATCGTTTGTGGTTCTGGAATCACTTCCAGTTCTACCATACTCCCACTACTGTTTTTCTGAAAAAATCCATTTTTAATAAAACTGTGGCGAGTCAAGAACAATATCGCTATTGTTCATCCAGATGGTAGAAAATCAATCCTCGTCATAGCCTGGGTCAACCCACAAACAGCCATTACAGAAACATGCCTTGAGTTGTCCAGTGTCTGGTTTTAATCATAAACCGGACAACTCCCCATACCTTAACATCGTTAAGATATGAACTGTTCTATATCCAATATAGAAACAGAGGCACTGATTTAATTGAACCAGATTCAAATCATGCAGCTGTCCCCAGCGTATGTCAACTAAATGGAAGGAGGCCGATCAGCGTTACTCAACTTAGGAATACTTCCAATTATGAGTAACCTGAAAGAGAAGCAAGATCTCTTTATCATTACTATCAACTGAATACCATACACAAGTATCTACATCTTCGATCTCTTTGAAGAATCCCGATACTTGCTACACCTGGTTCTCTACTCTATTCAAATACCTATAACTCCTCAAAACTTAGACCCTGTGTTTCAACGAAACACATGTCTAAGAACTAGAGAAGTTAAAAGTAAACAGAATATAGTATGAGGACCAACCCCTCTGTCCTAATGGACACTGGACAACATACAATACTCTGTATAAGTCCCTTGAGTCTGATAACTCTTTCACTGTGTGTCGTAGGTTGAAAACTGTACTTATGGTTAAGAAGAATTACACCGCTGTTTAATGCTCCTTACCTAACCATCCACTGATATAGGTAAATGTCGTAGACATAATTTCAGAAAGGTATATCTCACTCTATGAAAATAGACGTACAGATATATCAATTTGAAATTGTTGCATAACTGCGGATATTCAAAACCAAATATTTGCCGACCGGCAAACTACCCAGGTGACTTCCTCAAATATCACCGACTACAACGAATCCTGATATAATGAGGATGATCACCCAATTCCCAATAACTTACTCCCACTCATCATCTGTAAAACCATACAGATGTGAGAATCATACCTGGTAAATACATACCCTGGAGCAAGTGTCTAATCGGGAAATCAGTTTTCCTTTAACTGTACACAGTGAAACTGAAACATTGAAATGTTTCGATGGGGTATCCTGGTATTCCTAGTAATGCCTCTTCCAGATTCACGACTGTAACCGTATAGTTCTTTTCCACCTCTCCAAATCCCTTCATATGTCTTTAGTCTTTACCTTCTGCACACCCTTTTAGGCCAAATGGTTTTCTTCCTTCCCTACCGTTCGGCACCAGCCTATGGTTTGGAAGAAGACTATCCAATAAGCATAATGGGTGTACTGTCCCAATCCTAGGAACACTCGCAATGAGAGAGGGTGAAGATAAAAGACAACCGAATAAACCTTATTCCTATTTCTCCTGAACCAGAATCCATCCCCGAACTGGAACAAGTTCCATTCGAGTTCGTATATAACCATACGATGGAGTATCCAAATAAACTGTGGATCTTCGTAGTGATACGGAGTGTCCTGGAGAAATACAAAGGTGATGTGGGAGTGGTAACGAAATATATGGTTTGGTCGTGAATATCTGTTGCAATTTACTTTGCCCTCTTACAAATCCCTTGCTTTGTCTGAACTTAATACCTTCTGCACACCATCGTTATGCTAATTGGTTTTCTTCATTCCCTACCGGTCGGCACCAGCCTAAGGTTTGGAAGAAGACAATCCAATTTGCGTAATAGGTGTACTACCCCTAAACCAAGGAGTACTCGTAATCTGAGAGAGGGTAAAAGGAAAAGACAACTGAATAATCCTATCCGTTTTCTCCAGAACCGGAAACCATCCTCGAATATATCCCTTCGAGTTCGTATATAACCATACGATGGTTTTGTCCAATGGAAGTGGACGTTCGTAGTAATACGGGGTGTCCTGGAGAAAAGGGTAAAAGTAGGAGTGGCAATGAGGTTTGCAACTCTGACAATCCAAAAGCCGGTGTTTAAGAAGGTTCGGTCAACTTGGTCACTGAGTCAAAGTCTTAGGGTCGGGTCAATGGTCGCTGCCAAAGAGAGAGAGAAAAGAAAATACTCAGCGTGCACTCTAACCTAGATCAGAATGGTCACCAATTTATCTAATCTGGAAACCTCCCACTGTACCTCAAATTCTCCTCCAAACCTGAAAGAAGAATTAGTCGGGGTTACCCGAGGAGTAAACTAACTCATCAGTGGGAATCGGGATCCAACTATCATCGCATGATAACGTGACGGAATCCGCTCACGGTATTACACTCCAGAAGGTATGCGCATATCTGGCAAGTTTCAGTTCTTTTGAAACTCCCGATGTGATTTCTGCCCCATGCTCTTATGACCTTGACTTTGGCCAACATATCATAAGTCACATGTCAAGTTCTACCCGTCATTCTCCAGGTTAATTTGAATCCACCCGTACATACCCTTGACTTTGGCCAACATGGCAGTACGACTGTTCCAAACCAACGCATCTATCTATGCTGCATATGAATAACCAATAGCTACCAAACACTGTGCCTTGACTTTGGCCAACATACACAGCTTGAATACTACTGACTATCCATATGAAACGACGGAGGGCTACGAATGGTTTCTGGCGAAAACCTTTAACGTAATGAACTTGATATCGTCGAAGGAACGGATAGCTTTTAAAAATATAGTGACGAAAACCGTTGCTAAAGAGGTCACTCCCGGTGAAGGGATCTCGGCTTTTTCCCCGTAGAATGGGGTGCAGGATATTCCAAATGAATACCGCGATGCAAAGCAAAAGTAATCGGCTATAGTGAAGTTAATGCCCTGACGCAAACTTTTGTCCAAGGGGTCACTCCCGGTGAAGGGATCTCGGCCCTTGCCTCGTCGACTGAGGAGCAGGATATTCTAAATGAATACCGCAATGCAAAACAAAAGTGAACGTCCTTGCAATAACAGCTTTTTGAAAAGTGTTCCAACAACATCAGATTAGGTTTGTTTTAACTTGCATTGATCCGAATCAATGCAGTCCCATCAATTGATCACACCAAAAAGAACGAAAATATACTGATGTACGTATATGCCATCCACATTCGCCACTGGGTCCCGTCATTACCCGTTAGGTTAGCTAACTAACGACAGAGCGGGGACTGGACTAGCGCGGATGCAAAACATATACAACATCTACTAATATATATACCAATATATTATATTCGCTCAAGGCGTGAATAAAATGCAACATCACAGAAATATACAGCATCACAGAAACAATACAGATATCTGGGATCCCCGGGTTTCACAGAGCCACTGCTGAAACCCGACGTTCCCCTGGTCGTGTGGATAGCCTGTGCAATGAGATCCTAGACCCCTACGGGCGCGGCAAGTTACCCGCCAAAACCTGAAGCGAGGCAGCCCCCTTCAGCAACGTGAATGGACCACCCAGCACTTCACGGAATCCGGTAACTTGGGCACCCCTCCTGGGTCAACCTGTACCCCCTACGAGTGCGGCGAATAGCCCGCTAATCCTAGAGTGAAGCCCCCTCCGTCTCAATGCCATGAGATGCGGGCTTGTTGCCCTCCAGAACCCGGCTATCCGTGCACCCCTCCGCGGGGCAATCCTAGTACAGAAAGTAAAATATACATACAACGGGTACATCGACCGCAACCAGGTCGTGCCCCAAAATAATAATACAAACAGGCAGTGACGGCAGTCCACATGTCGGACGCTCGCCCCGCAATATCAAATGTACATAATACAATCACAACTGTACTAGCATTGCATCCAGGCTATCCCCCACGACCGATCCGCAACATCACAGCAAAAACAAAACATCAACGTGAAAGTCACGTTCGCAAATCCGTCTAACCGGGCTATAGCAGTTAGACCGGATTTACCGATCAAGTGACATTCACGGTCGCAGATATAATGTAAATACTGTGAAAAATGTGTTTAAAATATCCGATCGATCAAAAATTAACAAGTGGGCCCCCAATCAAAACTGTAGCACTCACAGAAAACCTGGGCCCAATTTTAATATTCCAAAACCCATATTTTAAGCCCAGAAGGCCTCTGTAAAAAATTGGTGAAGTGATCTCCACAGTGCGCGGCGGAAGGGCGGCGGGAAGGGGGTTTTCGCGGCGGTTCCGCGCTCCCACTGTGGAGTTACTTCGTCGAATTTTTACAGAGCTCTTAGATTTTCCAGTACATTAATATTTTACAACCTGAAAAATTTTTCGACACCAAAAATTTCCAACAGAAAACTGATGCTAACAAAAATGTAGTTTTGGAACATTCGATCGATCGAAACAGAAAAACACACTACACAAAGCTAGACTAAGTTAATGGGGAGTCTCTGATACCACTGTAAGTGCACGGCGGCGCCCCGGCCGTCAATCCAACGCCGGAATGCGGAAGCGGTGAAAAACTTTAATTTTTGCGGACTTAGCAAACCGGCACCACCGCGCACTAAACACCCGGATCGTAACCATTAACAAGTCTAAGCTAACTAGAAGAAGGGTTAGAGATATACCGACGATCCAAGTCCTCCGGTCTTCTCGTCATGGTCCCGATCTCCTGCGGAAAGGTCCCGTCTCCTCCTCGTCGCCGGAAGTGCACCACATCGCCTACTTTGTTTACGGGCTCCCACCTCAATGCCGAGGCAACTCGGGCACGAAGCCGGCTACTCGACGTGCCCAAGGTTTGCTGTAGAAGGTGTAGTAGAGGATTGTGTCTCATTTGGGGTTCATGGAGGTGCCTTTGTGGTGGAGGAATGAAAACAAGGACAAAATGTGGAGGAGCTTGGGGTATTTTGGAGCATGATATGAACAAAAAATACCCACACCCAATTTTGGACAGCCCCTATAGGACTTGGCCGGCCACCACTAGTGAGGAGAGGAGAGAATGAATGGGAGAGGCCAATGAAAATGAAAGACCATCTCAATAATACAATGGAGAGAGAGAGAAGGCTATCATGCAAAAGGAAATCATGAGAACCAATGATGACAAGGCAAAACCAACACTCAACTCAACCATCATCAACATGCATGATGGCTTCCAAAGTCATGCCATCATGACAAGAAGAAGTCAAGGTCAATGAAAAGATGTCATGATAAAACAATATGCAAAGACCCCCTCCACAAATGCCTATTTGCAACAATGCAAATAAGCCCTCCTCCACCAATCTTCGGCCAATGAACGAAACAAAGGAAATTGGCCGAAACGGAAAGCAAACTGGCAACTCCAGAAAACTGGTCCCGTAATAAATTACAGGAAAAACCCCAATACTGTGCATACACACCTGCATCTGTATTTCGACCGAAATACAAATGCAATGAGACAAAATCTACACTGTACTATACTAGAATCCGGCTTATACCAAAACCGGCTAGTAATATCTGTTCGATCCTGATCCGTGCAATACCGCACGTATCTGATCGAACCCTGCCATATATGCATACGGCCTATAGTACAGACTGTCCGATCCTGATCCGTGCAATACCGCACGTATCTGATCGGACCTTGCCATATCTCCATACGGCCTCTACAACCTTTCGCCCGAAAGCTGAGTAACTGAATGTGGGGGACTCTAAAGACTCATCAACACCTTGGTTGTGGATTTAACCACTAGCACGTCAGAGGTATAAGCCAATACGTAACGGGCTACCAAGTATTGACTAAAAGGGACGTCTGTGAGTGAACTCAGCCTGACAACCCTACTGAGCCTGTCAGTGACAATATCCGTACAGTCCGGTCCGTTCGTCTATGAGTATCGCATGGCGGGCCTAGGGGGTTGGTAAAAGTCAGACCCCCAAAAGCGGTACAAGTCGTGTCGGAGTGTAGCCCAGAACACCCTGAGATACTACTGGAATACCTACCAGTAAATCTCCTTGCCTTGGCCAAGGACTTTGTGTAATGGCTCTCCTAGACACAGCACGACCTCACCCCCAATACCGGGAGAGACGAACCCCTGAAGATACGCTCACTGCCTCCATGTGGCTCGGGACTGTACCCAACTAAAACCTGTTTGCACGACTCCTTTGAGCCGTGGTAGGGTAGTAATCAAAGTACAGTGGGAACTCACACGAGACAAATGACGATCCCCAGGTCGATGAACTAACCTGCACATATGTCACCAGGGAACTGCCATCTGACGTCTGGTATATGACCAACTAGCATGTTCCCGGCGAGTCCTGTCCGGTGTACTCATAACCCAATGAGCACCTGTATACATCTTAGGTGATCCAACTGACACCAGTGGCTTGTGAGACCGGCCACCGCCCCTCGTCGGGGTCTCGACTGTATACACTAGTCTACTAATGGAGTATCGATGCCCAGTCTCGAAACTCCCACGACTAGGGACCTTTTAAGGATAAGCTTATAGACCCCCAGCTCCCACTTATATGATCGCCCTCATACTGCTGGTGGTCAAGCAAGAATCCTAGGGGCTCTATCAACGTGTAATAGCGACGTGTCAGGTCACCTAAAGCAGTACACGATGATAAAGGTAAACCAGATAGCATACTATCATCTCGAGTAAGACTGTCCTACCGGGATAGGTCCTCCCTCAATCATTACAATCACGTACCTGTGACCTAATAATTGACTCTGAGGGCACTACCTCCAACAATTCCGTACCCTACAGAGCCTGTCGATGACACTCACCACACAGTCCGGTCTCTTCGTCTGAGAGTATTGCATAACGGGTCTGGGAGGTGGAATCCGCCAGACTCCTAATAACCCGATAAGTCATGCCGATATTAAGCTCATAACCAATTGAGAAACTACCAATAACTTTTATCAGTAAATCTCATTTGCACATACCAGAGACTTATGGTTACAGCCAATCTCACACTGCGCAACATCAACCCTCCATACCGGGAGAGACGAATCCCTTCCGATCGCTCACCGCCTGCATGTGATCCGGGACTGTACCCAATTACTACCTGTTTGCACAACTCTTTAAAACTATGGTAGGGTATAATCTAAGTACAATGGGAACCACATGAGACACTACGACGATCTCAGGTCTACAGACTAACCTGTACTCGTGTCACCTGAGAACTACTATCTGACGATAGGTATAGTACCATCTACGAGTTCTTGGCGAGTCTATTCGGTGTACTCAGTCTCTAATGAGAACCTATATACAATCTTTGATGTCAAACACCAATGGTTTTGGGATCAACCATCGCCCCATACAGGATCAAGAAACGTATACACTAGTCTACTCTGAAATATCAATGTCCTGTCTTGATACCCCTACGACTATGAAATTTTAAGGATGTGCTTGTCGACTACCCAGGGCCCACTAGTATGATCGACATCATAGTCTTTGTAGTCAAGCAAATATCCTAAGGGTTTTATCAACATGTATATGTAAGAGCAAGAATAAATGTTTACATGTTAAGATAAAGTCAAAGCCAGATAGTATACTTGTTGGCTATAGTTCCCTCAAGGCAATTATCATAGTCGCAGGCAGGTGATTATGATGATTGAGTGAGGACCTATACCGGTAGAACAGTCTTACTCGAGATGATAGTATGCTATCTGGTTTGTCTTTATCATCACTATTACATGTTGATAGAGCCTATAGGATTCTTGCTTGACTACCAGTATTATGATGGCGATCATATATGTGGGAGCTGGGGGTCTATAAGCACATCCTTAAATGTCCCTAGTCGTGGGAGTATCAAGACTGGGCATCGATACTCCAGTGTAGACTAATGTATATTGATCGAGACCCCGACGAGGGGCGGTGGCCAGGTCTCACAAGCCATTGGTGTTAGTTTGTTCACCTAAGATAGTATACAGGTGCTCATTGAGTTATGAGTACACTGGACGGACTCGCCGGGAACCTGCTAGTTGGTATTATACCTATTGTCAGATAGCAGTTCTCATATGACATGTTTACAGGTTAGTCTGTCGACCCGAGATCGTCATTTGTCTCGTGTGAGTTCCCACTGTGTTTTGATTACTACCTTACTACGGCTCAAAGGAGTCGTGCAAACAGGTTTTAGTTGGGTACAGTCCCGAGTCACATAGAGGCAGTAATCGGATCGTCGGGGATTCGACTCTCCCGGTATTGGGGGTTGATGTCGCGTTGTGCACGGGTGGCCATCACCAGAAATCTATGGCCATGGTGGACGAGAATTACCGATCCAGGATCGATAGTTTCTCAGGTGGTGATGGGTTTCATGCCGACACTAAATGTCGCATTGTTAAGAGTCTGACTTTATCCACCCCCAGACTCGATATGCGATACTCTTAGACGAACAGACCGGACTGTACGGATATTGTCACTGTCAGGCTCAGTAGGGGTTCATGATGAGTTTGCTCGTCGGCATCCCTTTCGCTCAATATCTGGGTAGCCGTTACGTACAGCTAGTGCCGCTGACGTGCTTGTGATTAAACCCATTGCCAGCGTATTGACGAGTCTTTAGAGTCCCACACAGAGGGTTTTCACGGTTCAGGCGATATGGTGTAGATGACGTATGTTGGTACATACAGGTGTCCGATTAAATACGTGCACATGCTGCATAGACTTTAATCGGACGGTTGATAATACTAGTGGTTTAGGATTGAACCGGATTATTAAATCAAGTTTTGATTTAATAATTTATATATGTATTTATATATATATATATATATATGTATTCTAGTATTATTGTTCACTATTCATTTTCTCTCTTGGCTATTCGTATTTTTTGTACGAATACGCGTATATGTATTTCGATACATATACCGGGCTATATTCCGTATTTATACGGAATAGCTTCTAGAAGTGGACACCCCATTTGTATGATTTTCCTTTTTTTTTTGGGAAATTCATTTGTTTCACAAATGGGATGGAGGAGTGAGGTGGCATGAGCATGGGCTTGAGCATGTAAAGAGGTATGTCATGCAATTTTTTATTGGATAAATTGATGAGATATTTTTCTTTGGTTGATTGAGAATGAGAGAGGGGGCAGCCACATTTTTGAGGGTTTTTTTGGCTCATTTGTTTTCCTCACTTGATTCTTCACTTGCTCTCTTCACTCACTCATTTCTCACTTGGAGAAAACACTTAGCACATTTCTTGAGTTGCTCATACCACATGTTTCTTCACCTCCTTCTTCATCTTCTATGGTTGCTCATTGAGCATATGTTATGAGAGAAAATTATAGTGACACATTCCTACACCTCTACTCTCCATTGCTAGCAACCTTGGAGCATCGGTTGCCTCGCTCGACGAGGCTGAAGCTTGCGCCGTTTCCCTCAGGTGGATCAACGTAGATGGAGGAAGACCGACAACCAAATTCGATTAAGGAGCCACTGGGAGGTTGGGGATTGTTCACCGCCGAATACAGAGACGAAACCACGTAGGTCGTCTTGCCTGAATTTGGGGGCAGATGCTATTTGGTTTTATCCGTCCACCTCTTCGAAGATACCAAGTTGATTTATGGCACCGTGCATCGAAGGTTTGGACAGATGCGACCGATGTAGCAGACTTCGTCAGATTCCCCCTCATTGTGAAGGGTTTTTGATTGTGGGGACGCTCTTCCCTGCAGGCGCAAGCCCCTGCAGTTAATTACGCTACCGGATCGCGGTAACCACTTTCTCCTTCTCCAGATGGTCACTTCGTGTCGTGTGTGATTGTTTTGTTTTTTGGTTGCCCGTGGATTGTATACGGAGACTAATTTATGTTGTCGCCCGTAGGGCGTGGATTAGTCGAAATCCGTATTTTCTTAGATTTGGGTTTAAGGATTGTTAATCTCATTTGAGACTACGATCAACTTGAACGTTTGTTAAGGATACGTTAGTCTAATTTTAGACTAAGATCTATTTAACAGGATCATTTAGATCCAACAAAAGAGCATTTGGGCTCTATTGTTTAGTTTAGGGACATTGCGGTCCATAAGTTTAAGGACGTCATAGTCCGTGGAGTTTAAAGACATCATGGTCTGTGAAGTTTAAAGACATCATAGTCTATGAGTTTAAGGACCTCGCAGTCCATGGTAGTTTAGAGATATCATAGTCTGTAAAGTTTAAGGACATCATAGTCCATGAGTTTAAGAACCCCACAGTCCGTAAAGTTTAAGGACATCATATTCCATGAGTTTAAGGACCCCACAGTCCGTGGAATGTCTGGTTGTCGAGACCCGTTACCTCTCTGAAGACGTTGAAGGATTACAACGACACATATCAGAGTGAAGAGATGTACCCTTGAACCAATATTAGTTGGGAGATCTGTAGTCCAATTTGGGACTAAGATCAAAGATTTATGAGCATATGGGCTCAATTAGGGATCTGTAGCCAACTTGGGCTCGGCCCATTCAGTTAAAATGTTGGACATTTAATTAGGTTCGGTCCTTTATTATTTAACAATATTGAGCATTGGTTTGGGTTCTGACAACCGTTTTGTCTTTTATTGAGTGCTGAGCACTCATTATGCTCTGGGGTTTTATTTAAAGAACAGTTTATGTTCCCTCAGCGCACACGTGAGGAGAACGTGGTGCGCTTGGCGCTGAGCACCAGTCAACGAGCGTAGAGCGCTTCTGTTAAGTAGCGCACACATGAGGAGTACGTGGCGCGCTTGGCGCCGAGCGCCATTCAAAGAGCGCAGAGCGCTTCTGTTAAGTTGCGCACACGTGAGGAGCACGTGGCGTGCTTGGCGCCGAGCGCCAGTCAGTGAGCGCAGAGCGCTTCTGTTAAGTAGCGCACATGTGAGGAGCACGTGGCGCGCTTGGCGCTGAGCGCCAGACAATGAGCGCAGAGCGCTTCTGATCAATTTTGTGATCTGAGAAATAAGTTCTCGCTTACAAGAGACTTTTTCGCATGGTTCTAAGAACAAAGTTCTTACTTTTACAGGAGATGTTACAATCTCTTCTATTTTCTTTTGTGAAGGACTTTGTCTTTGTAGATCTATGATCTGAAGAGAATGAAATTCTTCTCCCCTCTTTTTTTATGATAAGATGCTATGATCTCTTTTTGTGAAAGACCTCTGTCTTATAGATCTATGATCTGAAAAAGAACTATGTTCTTCTTCCTTGATGAAATGTTTTTATCTCTCTGTTTTTACCCTGAAGAAAAGTTCTTCTTCTCAGAGCTTGCTCTTTTCTTTTAAATTTCTCAAAGCTTGTAGGGGGGCTCCTCTTTTTGAGACTTGAAGTCTTGGGTCCTTTATGTTAGTGTATATGCCTTAGAGGCCATTACTGTATCATACTAGTTTGTATATTACTTGATGGAAGCTTGGGATATTCACAGTTGTATAGACAATCTTGCTCGAAATGGTAGTATGCTACTTGGTTTGTTTCTACTTCAATGTGTGCATGTGTTTCTTTTAGCATATCGCCTATACACATTAGTGGAGCCCTTAGGATCTTTGCTTGATTATCACCGTTGTGATGGCAGTCACACTAGTGGGGGCTGGGTAATCTACAAGCACATTCTTATACAGGTCCCTAGTCGTTGGATTATTGAGACGGGGCATCGATACTCCGGAGTAGACTAGTGTATGCGCTTTTCATCCCAGCAGGGGAGATGGTCTGTCTCACAGCCATTAGTACGTCGTACTTGAGATAGTATGTGGGTGCTCGTTAGGTTACGAGTACACTGGACAGGACTCGTCGGGAACTGTTGCTTGGTACTATACCTATCGTCAGTTATCAGTTCCCAGGTGACATGAGTACAGCTTAGTTCGCTGACTTGACACCGTCACTTCGCCTCGAGTGTGTTCCCACTGTTCTTTGATTACTACCCTACCACGGCTCAAAGGAGTCGTGTAAACAGGTAGTAGTTGGGTGCAATCCCGAAGCACTTGGAGGCAGTGACGGTTAGACAGGACTCGTCTCTCCCGGTATTGGGGGTTGATATCGCGCTGTGTCTAGGAGAACCATTACACATAGTCGTCCCTGGCCAGGGCAAACGAGATATACTGGTAGGTTTTCCAGTGTTATCTCAGGGTGTTCTGGGCTACACTCCGACACGACTTGTACCGCTATTAGGGGACTGACGTTTACCACCCCCTAGGTCCGCCATGCGATATACTCAGACGAATAGACCGGACTGTACGGAGATTGTTACATTCAGGCTCAGTAGGAGTTCGGATGGGTTTACCTCATCGACCTTCTTATCGATATCTACCTGGGGACCGTTATGTACAGCTAGTGCCACTTGCGGTCTGTGGTTAAACCCACTGCCAGCGTATTGTCGAGTCTTTAGAGTCCCACACAGAGAGTTTCCCTGCACTGAGCGAAAGGTGTAGAGGCCGTATGGTTTTACGGCAAGGCTACGATCACTTACGTGCACTTGTGTGCGTATGCTGTTTGGGCAAACAATACTAGTGGGCTTTGGTTTAAGCCGGATCCTAGTATTGTATGGATGGATTAGTTTTGTCTTCTGTGCATTCGCATTCTACGGAATGCGGATGCGGGTGTGTATGCACAGTTGTGAGGAGCGAAGAAGAAGGAGGTGCCTCATTAGGGTTTTGACAGTTGATTTGGTCAAAACCATTATGAGGCGGGCTCATTAGGGTTTTGACAGTTGGTTCGGTCAAAACCATTATGAGCCGGGAACATTATTTACTAATCTTTTTAATGATAATTATGTTATGGCTAATTGCTTTGACCATTTGACCATACTTGACTTTGTTGACCATTTGACCAAAGTTGATTAGGATTTTTCATGTGAGGTCTAGAGTCTTCTTTTGGTTTTTGATTTTATTTTTGTGATGATAATGGTCTAATCAAGGTAGCCATCAACTTTATCATGAAAAGATTAGTAATGATGATGTTTATGGATTATTATTCCATGGTTCATTATTCTTGGTTCATAATTCTATTCTCATTCTCTCTCATGAAATGAGAAGCTCCATGGTTGCTCCTTCATCTTCCTCCTCTTGATTTTTCCTTTGATCTCATGTGTTGAGAAAATAAGGAAGTAAATTGACAAACACATCCATCTTCTTCTTCTACACAACCTAGGACATCAAGCTTAGCAACCTTGTTGCCCTAGTTGTCTCGGTTTAAGGTGGAGCTAGGAACACAAACTCTCGGGTGGATCGTCTTCGACTCTAGGAGGCCGCGGAGGTGACCAAGATCTGGATCGATCCTCGGAGCTTGGATGGACGAGGAGGAAAGCGGAGAGAAGACCAGAAGGACCGGTTTCGTGAGGTATAATCTCTATGACATAGTAGATAGAACCTCATGTAGTTTGCTAGGTTTTTGTTTAGCAAAGATCCTCTTTTTAGTCCATGTTGCCTTGTGTCAAAAAATTGTTTTTTACCGTTTCCGTCTCCCCGTAAGTATCGGGGTGGGCAACGTGGACTTACAGTGGTATCAGAGCCTAGCTAAACAACAACTAGCAAGTTAGCAAAGTATTTAGAATTTCGATCCGAAAAAAAATCGTAAAACACGTCCGAAAACTCATGTTTCTGCCGATTTTTAAAACAACTCAAAAAATAATTCCACACACCTTAAAAATTGGCTCAGGGTTTTCTAAAAACACACAGCAAAAACGAGCCAGTGACTCGGTCGACTCACCGCGGAACCGCGGCGAAACCATGCGTTTCGCCGCGGATCCGCGGCCGAGTTGACTCGGCCGCGACTCAGTTTTGCTGCATTGTGTTCAGTGTTCTGTTTTGGGATTTTTAAAGTATTTTGTTTCTGCCCAGATTTTCCAGAGAACAAAGTTGTGTTTGGGGTAGTTACAAATCCGTATTTTTGATCGAAGTTCTGTAGACTTTAGCTAATGGGTTATATCTGTGATGTGATATATGCACTGAATGTCAACTAATTGCTATACGTCGATTAGTGAGGGCTGTGCATTTCTGTGATCTGTAATGTTGTTGGATTGTGTATATGAACTAGTTGGATTGTCGCGGATGAATAGCCGGGGGATGTGAGATGGGAGTTTTCTTTATCTTTCATTTGATGTAATATGTAAATTGATGTAATATTATTTTATGGCCGCACATCCGGGATAAGGTTGTAGCCGCTATTGTATATTATTTCTTTTACTGTTTTTGCTCCTAGGATAGACCCAAGGTGGGGTGCACAAACTACTGGGTATCTCGAAGTGCCGAGTGGCCTACTCACGTTGTTGAGGGAGGTTGCTTCACTTCGGGTACTTGGCAGGTAGTTTGCCGCACCAGTAGGGGTCTAGGGTGGGGTTTGTCTATTCATCGCGACCGTGTAATCCGTCTTTCGTTGCAGGCTCGAACGAAACGCGGATTTCTAGTGTATCCAAAGTGTTCATCTGTGCTCTGGAATGGCTATCATTGCATCTGACGAATGTATATATCTATATATGATATCTAGTAGGCGTTGCTTATGTTTTGCATCCGTGCTAGTCCAGCCCCCGCTCCGTCGTTAGTTAAGTAACCTAACGGGTGATGACAGGGCCCCGTGGCGAATGCGGATGGCATAAGCGTACGTCATATTTTCGTTGTTTTCTTCAATGGTAGGATTAAATGATGGGACGCATTAAATTAATGTAAGAAAATAAACCAAAGTTAAAGTCATTGGAACAATTTCCAAACCACTCGGTTTCTTTTCAAAACAGAAAACTTTTAAAAATGCGGAGCTTAAACCACTCCTTTTAAAAGCTATCAAGGTTCCTTCGATTATATCAAGTTCACTACGTTCACGGTTTTGCCAAAACCATTCGTAGCCCTCCGTCATTTCATATGAATATCCAATAGTATTCAAGCTCTGTTTGTTGGCCTTAGTCAAGGCATAATGATTGGTAGCTAGTAGGTATTCATATGTTGCATAGATAGATGCGTTGGTTTGGGACAGTCGTATTACTTTGTTGGCCATAGTCAAGGGTATATACGGGTGGGTTCAAATCAACCTGGACAATGACGGGTAGAACTTGATATGTGACTTATGATTTGTTGGCCTTAGTCAAGGTCATAAGAGCATGGGGCAAAAATCCACATCGGGAGTTTCTAAAGAAACTGAAACTTGCTAGCGCTGCATACCATTTGGAGTGTGATGATTCTGGTAGGATTCCTTCAGTTTTATCACGCGATGATATTTGGATCCCGATCCTACTGTGAGTATATGCTACTTCTCGGGAACTTTCTCACTTAATGATCAATGCTATAAACCAAGTAGGTGTCTAGAAAGGTGTTAGCGGGGCTACGCCCACAGGGAAAAGAGGTTATTTAATTAAGCAATTTCGCGAAAGCGTTGGAAAACCTCCCTCGAAGTACCAACACTGGCCTGGCTGAACGGTTAAGCAAGTATTGTACGGTGGGATTGATCCCGACTAATTCTTCCTTTTTGGTTTGAGGAAGGATTCGAGAAACAGTAGGAGCCATCCTGTTTAGATAAACTAAAAACCAATCTAAATTTGCAAGAGCATCATGCTGAATGTTTTCTTCTCTCTCTCTTAATTGCAGCGACCCAGTGACCACACATAGGTTACATCTAGATAATAAAATGACTGAATCTGACTGTTATGACTGGCAAAGGTCTATCCAGATGTCCATTGCCCATGACGAGCTGGGACACTTCTTAACTAATCAAACCCCTACCGTCTCAGGACCAGTTTCCCCTGTCACGGATATTGATATCCGTAAGACATCGGAAAAAGACTGTGCGAAAGCCAAGTGCCTCGTGTTGGCCTCAGTTAATGGTGCATACCAGAGGCAGCACGAGAAGATGGACTTAGTTTCTATCTTCCTCCATAACAAAGATTTATATGGAGAGCAATCTCGTATCGCAAGATATGAGACCTCGAACGAATTGCTTCAAGCGAGGTTGGCTATCGGGTCATCTGCAGGGGGCAACGTCCTTACAGAGACCAGCTATTTTGATGAGCTCACGGACCTGAGGACCACGTTGAAGAACGGGTTATATACTGACTTGATTCTACAGTCTCTGCCCTCTACTTATACCCTGAAGGAAACCAGGGTAATAGAAGGAAAGGGAAGGGCAAAAGTTTCGGGACTGGATGTAGTAAAGGAGGGACGTTCCTATTGTTACGGGAATGAACATTGGCAGAAAGATTGCAGGGCTAGCAAAGCCAGTAGCCAGGATTTGAAGCATGTTGTAGCTTCGGCTTCGGGTGTGTTTGTAATAGAAAACTGTATGTCAGTTAACCCTACTTCCTGGGTATTGGATACCGGATCAGGATTTCACATCTGTAATTCATTACAGGCTCTGAGAAACCGTAGGGTTATTAGGATAGGTGATATGACTCTCAGGGTTGCTAACGGAATGAGCATGAACGCTGAATCCGTAGGGGAATATCATCTTGGACTGACAACTGGGCAGATATTGATTCTGCGTAACTGTTTGTATGTACCTAGTGCGACTTGTAATATCATATCTATATCCTTACTTTCTAAGGAAGGATATGATTTTACTTTTGTAAGCGATGTGGTCCACATCCACCTAAATCAAGTTCTGATTGGGTCAGGTACATTAGAAAATGGGATATACGTATTAAATCAAGCTCAGATTTTCAGTGTCCAGAACACACTTAAAAGAAAGTCTCCGGAAACAAATCAGGATTTCTTATGGCATTGTAGACTGGGTCACATTAATGAGACACGGTTAACAAAGTTACATAAAGAGGGATACTTGAATCCGTTCGAGTATCAGTCTTATGCTACTTGTGAATCTTGTCTCATGGGAAAGATGACAAAGACTCCGTTCACTGGACACGGAGTAAGAGCGAGCTCGCTTTTGGGACTCATACACAGTGACGTGTGTGGTCCAATGTCTACACATGCGCGAAGTGGTTATTCATACTTCATTACTTTTACGGATTATTTCTCTAGGTATGGACATATCTTCCTGATGAAGTATAAATTCGAGGCCTTTGAGAAATTTCAGGAATACAAGAATGAAGTTGAAAGACAAACATGCAAGAGTATAAAGAAACTGAGATCTGATCGAGGTGGTGAATACTTGAGTGCCGAGTTTCTGGACTACTTAAAAGATAATGGAATTCTCTCTCAGCTTACTCCTCCATACACACCACAACACAACGGTGTATCTAAAAGGCGGAATCGAACCCTATTGGATATAATTCGTTCCATGATGAGTAAGGCTGAGTTGCCGCGATCTTTCTGGGGTTATGCACTAGAAACAGCTGCATATCTTTTGAACAAGGCTCCAACCAAGACTGTGCCTACCACCTCATATCAGATGTGGAGTGGGAAGAAACCCTGTCTTAAGTATCTTAAGACATGAGGATGTCCAGCTTTTGTAAAGAAGCAGCATGCGGACAAGCTCGAGGCACGCTCAGTACTGTGTAAGTTTGTGGGATACCCCAAGAACTCTAGGGGGTATCTTTTCTATTCCGCAGAGGAACAAAAGGTTTTTATTTCTCGTCATGCCTGCTTCTTGGAAACTGAATTTTTAGAAAATCAGATAAGTGGAAGCGCAATAGAGCTGGAAGAAATTCCAGAACCACAAGCTATTACTGAAACCTTGGTACCAGAAGGTTCAGGAGAACCGGACATCCCAGCGCCACTCCGCAGGAGTAGTAGGTAGTCTCATCCGCCCGAGAGATACTACGGTTTTCTCATAGACGGGGATAGAGAGGATTGCACCATTGATTATGATGAGCCTACTAGCTTCCAGCAAGCCATTCAGAGCGGTGACTCAGTAAAATGGCTGGATGCAATGCGGACCGAGATGTAGTCCATGTACACCAACAAAGTTTGGACTTTGGACTTTGCTCCAGAAGGGGTAAAACCCGTAGGCTGCAAATGGATCTTCAGAAAGAAGATTGGTGTAGATGGGCAGGTTGAAACCTATAAAGCTAGATTTGTTGCAAAGGGTTTTCGTCAAAGACCTGGTTTGGACTATGACGAGACCTTTTTGTTCCCCTCCGAACGGTGGCGCGACAGGGACGTCTTGCCTGAGATTCGGGACAGATGCTAATTGGTGCTATCCGTCCACCTCTCCGAAGATGCCAAGTTGATTTATGGCACCATGTATCGAAGGTTTAAACGGATGCGTCCGATGTACCAGACTTTGTCAGATTCCCCCTCGCTTGAGGGGTTTTTGATTGTGGGGACGCTCTTCCCTACAGGCGCAAGCCCCTGCAGTTAATTACGCTACCGCATCGCAGTAACCACTTTCTCCTTCTCCATATGGTCACTTCATGTCGTGTGTGTTTGTTTTGTGTTCGGTTGCCCGTGGATTGTATACGGAGACTAATTGGTGTTGTCGTCCGTAGGACGTGGATTAGTCCAAATCCGTATCTTTCTTAGATTTGGGTTTGGGGTGTATGTGTTTAAGGATACGTTAGCCTTATTTGAGGCTAAGATCAACTTAAACGTTAGTTAATGATACGTTAGTCTAATTTAGACTAAGATCGACTTAACGGGATCGTTTAGATCCAACAAGAGAGTAATTGGGGGCTCTATTGTTTAGTTTAATGACATTGTAGGGTGTTTTTAGTCACCCCATTAAGATGGAAATACGCGCGCGCTTGTCAGGCGTACTATAGATTCCCCCTGCATAGGGTAGGCGGGGGTTTATTGATTGTGGGGATCCGAATCTCCGGCAACCGCGGACTAAGCTGTCGTTAATTACCCCTTGCCTTTGGGGCGAGGGAACCTCCGTTTAACGGGTTAAACTGGTCATGCGAACTCAATGTGCAGTATACGTGTGTGTTGTTTTGGAGGGGGGTTTGGATATATCGGGAGCCACGCAGAGTTTTTACGGGGGTCCCGCTACCCGGATAGCGGGCTGGGGGTCAAGGGGGCTAGCAGCCCCCTTACGGGGTGCGGGGCAGCGCCCCGTTAGAAATTTTTTTCTAACAGGGACAGTGTCGTGGAGTATGTGTGTGTGTACATATGTATACATATGTATATATATATATATATATATAAAATATAAAAAAAATAAAAAAGAGGGGGAGAAGGCATCCAAAGGATGCGTGGGGCCAGCGCCTTGAGCGCTATGCGCCTAGGTGCTGTGCGCTTAGGCGCAAGCGCGCCACGTGTCGGCACGTGGGCGCTTTGCGCTCGAGCGTGGGACGCTTGAGCGCAAAGGCGCCGCGTGTCGGCACGTGGGCGCTTTGCGCTCGAGCGCGGGGCGCTTGAGCGCGAGCGCGCGACGTGTCGGCACATGGGCGCTTTGCGCTCGAGCGTAGGGCGCTCGAGCGCGAGCGTGCCACGTGTCGGCACGTGGGCGCTGTGCGCTCGAGCACAGGGCGCTGGTGAGGAAAAAGGGGGCTTTTAGTCCCAGAACCAGAAGCTACGCTTCAGAAAGGAAATATTTATTATATATATATATATATATGTATATATGGAGTTAAACTCCTAGGATGTTTTGATGCTGATTAAGGGGGTTCTTCTTCCTCCTCCTGTTGTTTGGCCGGATCTTGAAGATCAAGAGATGTGAGATCTAAAAATCTCTTTTTTTTGAGATCTAATGACAGATCCAAGCTCCCCTTGGTGGGTTTTATGGTGAAAAACTATTTAGTTTTGGAAAAGGAAGAGTAAAACTCTTGATTTAATTCAAAAGAAAGAAAAACTTTTTGAAACCTTGAAGAAGAAGAAAAGATCTCAGGTCTAAAACTTTTTTTGGAGAGAGAAAAGGTTGTGAGATATTTCATTATCTTTGCCTTTATAGGCCATACACTTTACACATAGCCCCTTGGGCTTCACAAAATGGCATTTTGCCTATCCCATGGCTCATGTGCCATTTCTTTTTGCACATAAGCCACGGGCTTTACAAAAATTTGGCTTTATGCCTATTTTTCTTACATTTATCCATAAAATAAAATAAAATAAATGCAACAAAATTATTATTACAAAATTTTTATCTTGGCATGGGGGGAGGCTGGCCGCTTCATGTTCGGGCTCGACCTGGGCATGGGCCCACTGGATCTGGGTTTGGGCCCGCTTGGCTTGGGGTTGACTTTGATTTTGACTTGGTCAACTGGGATGTAAATTTTTACCCCAACAAATTGCCCCCCATCAATAAATGCACACCACATATGTGGGTCGTGTGCATGAAATTGATGGATCTTCTTTCACGTGGAGGCGACTTGATTTGGTTCCCGCTTTTGGGAAGCTGGCACTACCCTTTTTATGACATGGACGGTCGATGCTGCCGTTTTTCCGACATGGACGGTCGATACTGCCTGCCATTTTAGCGACGTGGACGGTCGATGCTGCCATTTTAGCGATGTGGACGGTCGGTTCTGCCCTTTTTTCGACTTGGACGGTCGGTTCTGCCCTTTTTGCGACTTGGACGGTCGATGCTGCCCTTTTTACGACTTGGACGGTCGATGTTGCCATTTTAGCGACGTGGACGGTCGATGCTGCCCTTTTTGTGACTTGGATGGTCGGTTATGCCCTTTTTGCGACGTGGACGATCGGTGCTGCCTTTTTTGCGACTTAGACGGTCGGTTCTGCCCTTTTTGCGACTTGGACGGTCGGTTCTGCCCTTTTTGCGACTTGGACGGTCGTTGCTGCCCTTTTAGCGACGTGGACGGTCGGTGCTGCCATTTTAGCGACGTGGACGGTCGATGCTGCCCTTTTAGCGACGTGGACGGTCGGTTCTGCCCTTTTTGAGACTTGGACTGTCGGTTCTGCCCTTTTTGCGACGTGGACGGTCGGTGCTTCCCTTTTAGCAACGTGGACAGTCGGTGCTGCCATTTTAGCAACGTGGACAGTCGATGCTGCCCTTTTTGCGACTTGGTCGGTCGTTGCTTCCCTTTTTAGTGATGTGGACGGTCGGTGCTGCCATTTTAGCGATGTGGACGGTCGGTGCTGCCATTTTAGCGATGTGGACGGTCGGTGCTGCCATTTTAGCGACGTGGACGGTCGATTCTGGATTTGACTTGCCCCGCTTCTTGCGGCGTCAGGGATGAAATTGACTTGTTTCCGAGGTGGAATTTGATTCTGCCAGGGAGGTCATTGGTTGTTTTGCTGACTTGATGTGATTTGGGTTGACATCAGCATCGCTACGCTGGAATATGGTACCAGGAGAGAATCATCATCTGCCATGAGGAGATTTCCCCCGTTCCCAGTTTAACAACTTAGGGGTCATCTGTTCCTAGTTCAACGACTTAGGGGTCATCTATTCCTAGTTTAAAGACTTAGGGGTCTATTGGATTGGAGCTTGGGATTTTGGGGTTAGGGTAGGCATCGGCGTTGCTAACACTGAAGCACACGTGCCAGGAGCAATTCATCATTTGCCTATTCCTGTTGGGGGAGCGATGGCTTAGGAGATAGGTTTAGGTCCCTATCACTTAAGGCTTTTCAATTTTATGGGCCGTGAGGGTCCCACAAAAGCATTTTCTCCCTACGAGTCGTAAGGATCCCGCAGGTGTATTTTCTCCTTAGGAGTCGTGAGGACTCCTAAGTGTGTTTTTCCTTTATGAGTCGTAAGGATCCCACAAAGGTTTGTTCTCCTCATGTATCGTGAGGACACATGAGTGGGTCTTCTCAATGGAGCATAATTCCAAAGGCGAAGACCAGCCGCGTAACTGGTGATTGTGGCGGGGCATGGGTATGACGAGGATTATTTGAGCCCGTGGATTGTATACGGTAGTCAACTTGGGGACCAACCGTAGGGCTGGGAGAATTTTGAGAAATTGGATTTTGGTTGGCGTCTGCATCGCTGCACTGGAATGTGGTACCAGGAGCGACTCATCATTCGCCGTTTGGGGACTTGGAATTTGGATCTTGTTTGGCATCAGCATTGCTGCACTGGAATAATGCCAGGAGCAACTCATCATTTGCCTTGAGAGGACTTGGGATTTGGGTTTTTGGTCGGCATCAGCATTGCTGCACTGGAATAATGCCAGGAGCAACTCATCATTTGCCTTGGGAGGACTTGGGATTTGGGTTTTTGGTCTGCATCAGCACCGCTAACACTGAAGCGAAATACCAGGAGCGACTCATCATTTGTCGTTGCCCGTTGGGGAACGATGGCTTAGGAGACAGGTTTGGGTCCCTATCACCTAAGGCTTTTCAATTTTTTGCGCCGTGAGGGTCTCATAAAAGCATTTTCTCCATACGAGTTGAGAGGATCTCGCAGGTGTACGTTCTCCTTAGGAATCATGAGGATTCCTAAGTGTGTTGCTCCTTTGTGAGTCGTAAGGATCTCACGCAAGGGCTTTCTCCTCATAAGGTCGAGAGGACTTTGCGAGTGTATTTCATCTCTTTTCACGAGTTTGCGCCCTTTCGGGTTTTCACAAACTCGCCGGTAGTCCTGCTGTTTTCACTCATGGAGCCCTTTCGGGTTTTCATCCGTGCCCGTTTTGCTTGTGGACATACCGTTTTTTTTCTTTTTCTTTTTTTTTCTTCTTCTTTTTTTTCTTTTTTTTTTTGCCGCTGGTAGGACTTTAAAATTAGTCTCACTGGCAGGATTTGGGAGAGATAGGGGTCATTTACGCCCGTGGATTGTATACGGTTTTGCAGGATGTATGATCCAGACCGTAGGGCTGATGTGCTCAATTCGCCTGCGACTTGGAGCACTCACGTGTAGTATTTCTTGAGATATCGGCCATTGATGGGTGGCATGGGTCTTTCTCCCTCAGCACTTATTAGTTGGTAGGATCCTCCATCGAACACTTTCTCAATGACATATCGTCCTTCCCAGTTTGGCTCGAATTTTCCCTTGGCATGTCGATTGGGGATGATCGGTCTTTTGAGCACCAACACCAATTCACCTTTCTTGAAAGCGTGGAGATGGATTATCTTGTCATAGGCCCGTGACATTTGGGCTTGGTATAGCTCTAGGTTTTGCTGCAAAGCGAGCCTCTTTTCTTCGAGCGCGTCGAGCTCTTCAAGCCGAAGGAGCACGTTTTCCTCTTCTGTCAACTCGTGTTGGATGGCCATTCTTAAACTTGGAACTTGGACTTCGAGGGGGAGGACCGCCTCCACTCCGAAGAGCAATGAGTATGGAGTGGACCGAGTTGGAGTACGGTGCATGGTACGGTATGCCCACAACGCCTCGTGAAGTTTGAGATTCCAGTCTCTCTTGTTGGCTGAAGCATTTTTCCTCAGGAGCTTGCATAGAGTCTTATTGAAGGCTTCGGCTAGCCCATTGGCTCTTGGATTATAGATGCAGGAATATCTCCAGTCTATCTTGTGCTGAGTAGCGAACCTTGAGATATTGAAGCTCTTGAAAGAAGGCCCGTTGTCAGAAATGATTCTTCTTGGTGTACCGAAGCGGTATAGAATATTATGCTAGAAGAATGTCAGAATATCTTTTGTCTTGACTTCTTTTAGGGGGACAGCTTCAGCCCATCTGGAGAAGTAATCTGTCGTGACCAGTATGAACCGGTGGCCTTTGGATGATGGAGGAACAATTGGGCCAACAATATCGGTGCCCCAGACTTCGAAGGGCCACGACGCTACCGTAGGATGCAACGGATTGGGATGCTTGTGAATGAAATCACCATGGATTTGGCAGATCTGACATTTTTTTGCATGCTCTCCACAATCCCGTATCATGGTGGGCCAGTAATACCCAAGCCGTTTGATTTGAAGTCGCATCTTGGGGCCAGATTGGTGAGCACCGCAAACGCCCGAGTGAACATCTTTCATGACCTTTTGGGCTTCGGCCAACGACAGACACCTGAGCCAGAGTTGGTCATATGACCTGCGGTATAACGTGTCATTTACAAACATGTATCGGAGAGCTCTTTTCTTCAGCTGAATCCTCACAGATTTTTCTTCGGGCAGCTTGTCGTATCGGAGGTACTCTATGAAGGGTTCTCTCCAATCGGGCTCGTCTTGGATGATCGAAGCTTCTTCGGCAGGACCGCTCTTCTGTTCCGCACTTTTCTCTTCTCGTAGAGAGACTGGGGGTAGAATTTTCTGACTCCTGACTGTGATCAGAATTTCGTCCATGTCAGGATCAGCCAGCTCCTTGGCTAGGCGAGCGAGTATGTCGGCTTTTCCTTTCAACGCTCTGGGGATTCTCATTAGTTCAATGTGAGTGAACCGTTTCATGAGTTCCACCACCCGGCTTCTGTACCGAGCTAACTCGGGTTTGTATATCTTATAATCGCCGCTTACTTGGCTGATGACAAGCTGGGAGTCACCATAAACCCGTAGCCGAAGGATTTCCATTTCTATGGCGAGCTCCAAACCGGTTATTAGAGCTTCATACTCAGCTTCATTGTTTGTCCGAGGCTCGGTGAGAGCGAAAGAACGCCGTAGGGTTCCCATTGATGGCATGATGAACACCAATCCTATCCCTGCTTTTATCTCCGGGATACTTGATTTACTGGAGGTCCTTATTGATGAGGCCCCAACAAAGTAGAGCTCCCAACATGGCTCATCTTCCTCGAGGTGCAGCACTTGTTCGTCGGGTAACTCACAATTTAGCGGTGACCCTTCTGGTATGGGATGAGCAGCGAGAAAGTCTGCAAGAGCTTGCCCTTTTACTGCTTTCTGAGGAGTATAAACTATGTCAAACTCAAGTAGCATAACAGCCCATCTTGCCATTCTGCCGGCTAGGCTCGCTTTGGCCATTAAGTGTTTGAGCGGGTCGACCTTAGAGACCAGCATAACCCGATGAGCAAGCAGGTAGTGCCTCAGCTTCTTCACAGCAAATATCAGAGCCAGGCATTGCTTTTCGATTGGGGAATAGTTGTGTTCCGCCCCGACTAGAGTTCCACTGAGGTAGTAGATGGCATTTTCTTTTCCCTCCTCGTTATTCTGGGCAAGGAGCGCACCGAGTGACTCATCTAGCGTGGTAGTGTAGAGAATCAGCGGTTTATTTGGAATGGGAGCGGCCAGCACTGGAGGGTGCAACAAGTATTGTTTGATGCTTTCGAACGCTGCTTGACATTCGGCATCCCAGATAAAAGGAGCTCCTTTCTTCATGAGCTTTGAGAAGGGCCTACATCTCCCCGATAAATTTAAGATAAACCTCCGTATATAAGCAAGCTTGCCTTGAAAAGATCTTAGCTGCGTCAGACTCTTCGGAGGGGGCATCTCCATGATGGCCTTTATCTTTGATGGGTCAACTTCGATCCCTCGATGTCGGACTATGAAGCCCAGGAATTTTCCCGATGACACGCCAAAAGCGCATTTCAGAGGATTCATCTTCAAATCGTATTGCCTCTGTCTGGTGAGAACGGTCCTAAGATCTTGGATATGATCGGCCTTGGTTTTAGTCTTGACGACCAGATCATCAACATAACATTCGACGACTTTATGAATTAGGTCATCAAAGATATTGGTCATCGCCTTTTGGTACGTAGCACCTGCGTTCTTCAGTCCGAACGGCATCACCTTGTAGCAGTATATTCCGATCGGGGTTCGGAATGCTGTGTGCTTCTCATCCTCAGGCGACATCTTAATCTGATTATATCCCGACGAGCCATCCATAAAGGTGAACAACTCGTAATTTGAGGTGTCATCGACCATCATTTCCATGACCGGTAGCGGGAAGTCGTCTTTAGGACATGCCTTGTTGAGATCCCTGAAATCGACACAAACTCGGATCTGCCCATTTTTCTTCTTCACTGGGACTATGCATGCGATCCAGTCCGTATATTTTTCTTCCCTGATGAAGCCGGCATCGATGAGCTTCTTGGTTTCCTCGATGACCTTTTCTTCTAGTTCCCTTCTCATTCTTCGAGGAGCTTGTTTGACTGGCTTAGCATAAAGAGATATGGCCAGTTTATGCATGGCTACTTCAGGGGAAAGGCCAGGCATTTCTTTGTACGTCCATGCGAAGCAGTCGACGAACTCGTGCAGCAGGGTGATTATCTGCGCTTTCATTTCCTCTGACAAGAGTGAGCTGATGTAGGCCGGCCTTGGATTATCGGGCGTTCCTAAGTCAATCTCGGTTAGCTCGTCAAAGGTTGCTTGTCCGCCATCTTTGAGCTCTTGAGGAGCTTCTTCTGGCTCGGTTAGCTCGTCTTCATCATTTGACTCTTCGCTGGCTTCTCCAATATGGGTCATATAGCATGCCTTAGAATCAGGCTAGATGAAACCTATGCCCCGCCTATCTGGAATTCGTCCTTCGATGAGTGCTCGGACCTCAGGTGGATACCATAGCCCTTCGTAAAACTTTGCTTCGGACTCCGTTTGATATAACCGGCATCCGCAGTTTTTAAAGTATTCCCGCATCTCGGGCGCATAGTATCTAGGATTGAGGACGGCTCTTATGCCTCTCTCATATGGAAGGCACACGACAGACAAATCGTCCGGGTGCACAACGGGGTTTGACCCATAAAACAGGATGCCTTTCTGCCCACTTTTCCTTCCGGGGACGTAGAAAGTTTTCAGCTGGTCCACGATGGAGACTGACAATGAATCGAGCTCTTTGCACATCTGCTCCGGTACCCTTGTGACAGTTAGGGACCCTTCTGCAATTTCGAAGGTCTCTCGTAGTTTCGCTTGTTGCATGGGGGTCCAATCTGCACCGCTGTTGCACGGCAGGTCCTCTTCCTCCGACTCTTCAGTTTCACTGCCAAGATGTGGGCGGACTTTGCTGCTAGATGGGGCTTCAGTAACAGATTCGTCCGTATCGCTACCGAAATGAGGGCGAGTTTTACGGAAGGACGGACTTCCAGCATCGGACTCATCAGTGTCGCTACCAAAACGCGGGTGCACTTGGGCGTTTTTGCTTTTGAAAGTGACAGCCGGCTCAGATTTGCTTTTGAGTCTTGGGGCCGCTCTATCCTCAGTCAGTTGTGGCTTAGCATTTTGGTGGTTCATAAAGTACCGAGAATCTTCATATCGGACTTCATGCACACCGAACGGCTGGATGTCTCCGTCAATACGTCTTTCTTCGCCATTTTTAGTATACTTCATGCATTGATGGAGAGTTGACGGAATGATGCCGTAATCATGGAGCCACGGCCGCCCCAAGAGAATCTTATAAGACGTGTCGGCGTCGATCACGTATATCTTAGCTTCAGTTTGCAGATCCCCGAATTTGATTGGCAGAGCTATGGACCCCAGAACTTTCTGGAAAATTTGGTTGAAGCCTTGAATGACAATCCTTTCCCTTGACAGGTGTCGGACGTCCATTGACAAACTCTTCAGAGTTCGCAAGTTCATGATGTTCACTGAGGACCCCGGATCAATCAATATGCGATTAATTCGATCTCCGTCGCTGTACCCGGTCACGTAAAGCGGCCGATTATGCTCAGCTGTTCCCAGTAGCAAGTCTTCATCCTTAAATGTGACTGCGGCGGCTTGCAAAGTGTACTGAGCTTCTTTCAAATTAACTTCCGCAAAGTGAGCCTGATACCGCTCGGGGTTTTGTAGAGCGTGAATGAGAACATCTTTAAGCTCCTTAGATAGGATCATGGCGTCGTAGATGCTCAGGAGAGACGGAAGCTTCCGGAGATGGGCCAAGACATTATAGTCCACCGAGGAAGGACTTATGTTTTCATCAGCCGGTTCTCTGTCATCTTCCTCATTAGCGACTTGTTTTCCTTCCCTTTTGGGGCATTGCCCTGATTTGGCGGTAGAGCCCTGCCGCTTCTGAGCTGGATTTGATTGGCCTTTGTGGCGAGCTCCTCGTCCTCTTCAGGAAAACAGAGATCCTCCTCAGAGTCGCTGCCCAGATGGATGGCGTAGCAGGTCACTATAGGGATCTCTTCATTGGAGCCTTCCTCCAACTCCTCCGAAATCTCTGCTGCTTCCACGGGGAAGAACTCTTTCAATTGAACCAAAGTTCTTTCCTTCTGTTCATATTCTTTGAGGGAATCAATATATTTTTGAATGGTCGATCTCCCTGCAGACTCCTTTTTGCGCCGAGCTGCGCTTTTCTTCTTCTCGAGCTTTTTGGATTTTGAGCCTGATGGAGCCGCATTGGCAGCTGGACTGGTAGGCTTCTTCTGCCCTTCCCATTCTGTCTTGGGCTTTTTCCGAAGTAGCTTTATCATCTTCTTCGTCTTATTAGATATGTGCGTACTCCACGGAGGCCGCGATGAGTCCGTTTCATTTCTCAGGGCAGCGGGTTCGGCTGTCTGCTCCCAGAAGGCTTCAACTTCTGTCTGTATAAAGTTGGTGGTCGCAACTTGATTGTTCACCAACACACTTTTGGACAGCTCAATCTCTCCAGCCTTGTACTGCTTCTCGACCCAGTCTTTAAAGATATAGTAATCCTCGATCGCATGGCTCACTACTCGGTGGTACGGGCAATACAGGGGATTGTCGGTCATTTTGGCTTCTTGGGGTCTTTTTGACTCCGGCAATTGTAAACCGTTGTTCAAGGCATCTTTAAATATCTTTCGGACCTTGTCCCTCCTGAAAGAGTAAACCTTATTCTTTTTCTCCTCTAGGGAAGGCCCTTCTCCTCCTAGCACTGGCTTTCGAGACCGGTTGGTTTTGGATTCGCCCGCCCTTCGCTTTTCTTCACCGTCGGACGCATTGAAGACATTGGTACTGCTGGAACTCCCGCTTCTACGGCTGTCGTCCCGCTTGCATTTCCAACTTTTGTCTCTCTGAGAGTCCGGCGAGGACTCTTGCTTCGAGCGTTCCAGCATTTGGACTTTCTTGGTTAGCTCCTGAAATGTCTTGAGGCCTGCTGTACACAAGAATGGGACCATCCAATTGCTGAGGTTCCCAATGAGAAGGCCGACGGACTGGTCCTGCTCCAGCAGCGGTTCGCACTTGACCGTGAGATTACGCCATCGGGCGATAAAGTCAGTGTTGCTTTCATTCTTCCCCGGCTTGGTCCTCACAAGGTCGGCAATAGAGATTTTATCACTGACACTCATGAACCTTTGCCGAAACAGAGACTCCATTTGGGCAAAGGTAATGACGGACCCGTCTGGTATACTCGCGTACCAGTCGAAGGCGACACCGGTCAGGCTGTTGACAAACTGACGAAGAAGGAGCGCGTCATTTTAGGGATCCTAAGCACACCCATGAGGTTCTACAACTGATCAACCATGCTAAATTCAAAAATTTATGTGTCGAGAAACCCTATGCAAGATCGTTAACTAGAGGTAAAGGCGAAAGCAAGCAAGTTAACAACTTAACTACAAGTGAAAGTGACTACAACCTTTGTAGATCCGGTCCTCCACCTTTTTAGCTCCGTGCTGACGTCCCTTCGCTACGACCATCGGGATCCTGGACTCTAGCGTTGGTTTCATCGGAGAAATGATCGGGCTAGGTCGTTGACTTCGGTGTCGAAGATGATCTACGTCGAGGCGACTCTAACTTAAGCTCCATCTTCACTAGGTCATGAAACTTATGAAGAAAACACCCTATACAACATGGCAAGTGGTAGAGGATGAAGAAATAGGAAGTGGGTTCACTTTGGATTTGGATTTCTCACTTGGATTCATCACTTGGAATTTTCTAGCAATGGTTTTCTTCTTCATGAAGAAGAAGAAGAAGAAAGAAAAGAATTAATTATAATAGAAAATCAAGTGAAGCTTATCATGTTGCAACCATGGGTGAGATTAACTCATGTAGAGAGCAAACCATAGTTTAGGTGATGGTTAGGTCAAAGCATAAAGATAAAATGGTTAAGACTTTGAAAAATGCTAAGAAGCTTCATGAAGCTTAAAGCAAAGAAAGAAAAAAAAAGCCACCATTTTGTTTTTACAAAAAAAATAAATAAAGAAAATAAAACCCTAACCATTAACTAAACATGGTTTAAAGCATACACACCCAAGTTTGCATGTATCATCAAACATGATACAAACTAGTGCATAAACATATATCATATATACAATGTGCACAATTTAGTGAGAAAAACAATCTTAAGTGAACAATAATAGTCAATGTAAAGTAATATATCCAATATATAATTATACATTAAATCATTAGATCAACACTTGATTTAATGATCCGGTCATACTGCATATAACCGACTAATATCAAGTGTATCATTATATCGAATCAACATTTGATTCGGTAACCTGGCTATATCTCAAATAACCATCCGATGATACAAATCGCGAGAATAGAATTCAGTATCACATACTGATATTATTCTCGGTCCCACATATATCTCATATGCGCTTCTATTTCGTTTCGCTTGAGCCAGGAAACCTCTGTGTAGGACTCTAAAGACTCGTCAATACGTCGGCAGTAGGTGATGATCATATCAAACACCCACAAGCCGCAAGCGGTCTGCTAAACGTAACGGCCACCCGGGTATTGAGCGATCAGAAGATCAACGAGCAGGCCCGCTCACACTCCTGTGAATCCAACCAGTAACACTTATCGCACAGTCCGGTCTGTTCGTCTGATATGTCGCATATCTTGCCTAGGGGTGGTAAACGTCAGACCCCAGTAGCTTGATAAGTCATGCCGATGTAAGGTCCATAACAAGCATGAAACTACTGATAACACTTACCAGTAAATCAGTGCAACCCTGGCCAGGGATTTCCAGTTATGGCCAGTCGAGCATAGCGCAACATCAACCCCCAATACCGGGAGAGACGAATCCCCTCCTATCGCTCATTGCCTCCATGTGAATCGGGACTGTACCCAAAAACCACCTGTTTGCACGACTTAGTAGAGCCGTGGTAAGGTGGAGATCAAAGCACAGTGGGAGACACACAAGACTCTATGACGATCTCGGGTCAACAGACTAAGCTGTACCAGTGTCACCAGAGAACTGCCATCTGACGTAAGGTATAATACCATCTGGGAGTTCTCGGCGAGTTCGTTCAGTGTACCCAGTCTCCACTGAGCACCCGCATACCATCTCTGATGTCAAACACCAATGGATATGGGATCATCCATCGCCCATCACATGGGTCGAGAAGATATACGCTAGTCTACTCTCGAATATCGATGTCCCGTCTCGATATTCCCACGACTAGGAACATTGAAGGATGTACTCATGGACTACCCAGGCCCCACTAGTATGATCTACATCATAGTCCTGGAAGTCGAGCACATATCCTAAGGGCTTTATCAACATGTAACAGAGAGACAGAAAGTATACATGTTAAGATAAAGAGCAACCAGATAGCGTACTATCATGTCGAGCAAGAAAGTCTTACCTATATATATCCCAGCATCCACTACAATATACATCCAATGTACAGTAATGGCCTCTAGGGCATACATATAACTAACAATCTCCCACTTGCACTAGGGCCATCTGTAGCAGTGGTTGTAGTATCTAATACTCAACCATCCCATAGAAGTCTCTCTCTGGGAAAAAGCCTTTGTGAGTGGATCTGCCGTGTTGTTCTCTGAGTCTACTCTCCTAACCTCGATCACCCTGGAGATCAACTATCTCCATGATCAGGTGATGCTGCCTCAGAATATGTCTGGGTCACTGATGGGACCAGGGTTCCTGGGCCAAAGCCACACTTCCATTGTCACACAATGGTAGGAACCTAGTTCATCTCATAAACCAATATACACCCAAACTTCCTCTTTGGTAGTATCTTTAATAGCGATGTCACCAGCCTTTTATCGTCTAGTTTGCCACGGTATCTAGCTTGGAACTCTTCCAACATACCGTCCCTTCACTGAGGGTAAGGACAATGCCTGCGACTGACATTCAGTCGTCCTTATCATCCTGGAACTTTTCCAGTGATTCTCCCCAGGATCGATTGATAACATCTTACTACACCTAGTGAGAATCCTGTTGGAGATAGTGCCCTCAGAGTCAATTATTGGATCGCAGGTACGTGATTGCAATGATTGCGGAGGACCTATACTGGTAGGACAGTCTTACTCGAGATGATAGTATGCTATCTGGTTTGCCTTTATCAGTCGTGTACATGTTCAGGTGACTGATTACATGTTACACTTTGATAGAGCCCTTAGGATCTTGCTTTACTACCAACAGTATGATGGCGATCATATACGTGAGAGTTGGGTAGTTTATATGCATATCCTTAATTGTGGTCCCTAGTCGTGAGAGTTTCGAGATAGGGCATCGATACTTCGGAGTAGACTAGTGTATACAGTCGAGACCCCGATGAGGGGCGGTGGCCGGTCTCACAAGCCACTGGTGTCAGTTGGATCACCTAAGATGTATACATGTGCTCATTGGGTTATGAGTACACCAGACAGGACTCGCCGGGAATCTGCTAGTTAGTACTATACCTATCGTCAGATAGCAGTTCCCTGGTGACATGTGTACATGTTAGTTCATCGACCTGAGGTCATCATTTGTCTCGTGTGAGTTCCCACCGTGCTTTGATTTCTACCCTACCACGGCTCAAAGGAGTCGTGCAAACAGGTAGTTTTTGGGTACAGTCCCGAGCCATATGGAGGCACGTGAGCGGATCGGCAGGGGATTCGTCTCTCCCGGTATTGGGGGCGAGATCGTGCTATATCTAGGAGAGCCATTACACAAAGCCCACGGCTGTGGCAGGAGATTTACTGGTAGGTACTCCAGTAGTATCTCAGGGTGTTTTTGGGCTACACTTCGACACGACTTATACTGCTATTGGGGGTCTGACGTTACTAGCCCACTAGGCAGATATGCGATACTTATAGACGACCGGAACGGACTGTATATACATTGTCACTGTTAGGCTCAGTAGGGTTTCCGGATGAGTTCGCTCATCGGCCTCCCTTGAGGTCAGTCCATGGGCAGCCGTTACGCATAGCTAGTGCCGCTGACGGTTTGTGGTTAAACCCACTGCCAGGGTACTGACGAGTCATTAGAGTCCCCCACAGACAGTTTCCCAAGTTCGGGCGAAACGTTGTAGAGGCCGTATGGTTTTATGGCAGGGTTCGGAAAATGCACGTGCGTTTACGCACGTGTCATTTTTCGGGCAGATAATACTGGTGGGCTTTGGTTTAAGCCGGATCCGAGTATTATATTGAGTAGATAATATCTTTGTCTCAGTTGCATTTGTATTCGGTCGTAATACAAATGCGGGTACGGGGTTATCCTGAAATTCGTTTCGGGATCGCTTTTGGAAGTTGCCAGTTTCCAGTTTTCTATCAGCCGTCTTTTAACATTCGGTTAAAGACGGATTTATCTTTTCTTGGATGAGGGTGAGTCATGCTTCTAGAAGGTTCTAGAAGAGGTGACAAGGCTTGTGACTCACTTGTTCATTTATGGTGCATTTATTGTGTTCACACTAGATATTTTCTTGTGTTCACACTAGATATTTATCCTTGTGGTCACTCTCCTCTCTCCTACACTCACCCTTACCTCCTTATAAGATGGCCGCCCCCCTCCTCTCTCTCTCACTTGATCGATTCATTTGTTTAAAAGATATGATAGTTTTGGGGTGTATGGAAATTTCATATATCATTTCATTCCATCACCCGATTCGAGTAGCAACTTCATTAACCGATCGTCCACAGCTTTGGACGAAGTGAGACAAAGTCTTCTACTCATTCTCTACATCATTCTTGGTCGTCTCTTTTAGCAAACTTGACGACCGAGTTGCCTCGAGTCAGAGGCGGGAGCCCGTTTAAAGAATCGTTGACGTGGTGCCACCTGAACGAGCACATCAGAGATCGACGAGATCGGAGCAGCCGCAACAGAGCGTGGGATGATGGTTGAAGGACGAAGGACTCGGATCGTTCGGTATAACCTTTCTACACTCTTTACAGTTCGTTAGTTATTAATAATGGCAGATCCGGGTTATAGTATACGATAGCGCCAGTTAAAAAGTTTTTGTTCCGCATTTGGCGTCTGTAGACGGCCGGGACGCTACCGTAGACTTACAGTAGTATCAGAGCCTCACCATTTTGCTTTACTAACTTGTGCTAACTCGTTTAAAATATCGATGGAACCGGATATCGAAAACTGCAAAATTCATGTTCTGAGTTTCTGTTGATTTTTAAAGGGTTCTAAAAATAATTTTACATATCACAGAAAATTCAGCAGGGTTTTCTAAGAACACCGTACAAATTTGGGCACGTGATTCGACAAGACCGCCGCGGAATCGCGGTCAAACCTATGGTTTGACTGCGCTTCCGCGGCCATTCAGTGAGATCGTGGCCCCAAATTTGCACAGTGGGTTCTTGTCTGGAATTTGGGGTTTTTGGTATATATCTTTTGGGCCCAGATTTTGTTACTGTTCAACAGATGTTCGTGGGGCCCACTTCGTGATATTTAGTCGATCGAAATTTAAATATGTTAGTTTACAGTACTTACATTATATCTCCGACCGGGAATGTCATTTGATCGGTAAACCACGTCTGATTGCTATAGTTCTTTTAGACGGGTTTGCGAACGTGACATTCGCGTTGATGTTCTGTGTTGTGCTGTGATGTTGCGGATTTGTCGTGGTGGATAGCAGTGTGCAATGATAGTGCAGTTTGGATTTATTTGTACATTTGATATTGCGGGGTGAGCGTCCAACTTGTGGACTGCCGTCACTGCCTGTTGTATAATATTCTTTTGGGGCACAACCAGGTTGCGGTCGATGTACCTGTTGTACTATTTTTCATTTCTGTACTAGTTTTACCCCACGACGGAGTGCACGGATAGCCGGGTTCTGGAGGGCAACGGGTCCGCATCTCATGGCTTTGAGAGGCAGAGGGGCCTTACTCTGGAATTGGCAGACTATTCACCGCACTCGTAGGGGGTACAGGTTGACCCAAGGAGGGGTGCTCAAGCTACCGGATTCCATGAAGTGCAGGGTGGTCCATTCACTTTGCTGTAGGGGGCTGCCTCGCTTCAGGTTTTGGCGGGTAACTTGCCGCACCTGTAGGGGTCTAGGTTTCATTGCACAGGCTATCCACACGACCAGGGGAACGTCGGGTTTCAGCAGCGGCTCTGTGAAACTCGGGGATCCCAGATTATCGGTATTGTTCTGTGATGCTTATTACTTTTCTGTAATGTTGCATATTATCACGCCTGGAGCGATTATTGTATTTTGGTATATATACTATTAGATGTTGTATATGTTTTACACCCGCGCTTGTCCAGTCCCCGCTCTGTCGTTAGTTAAGTAACCTAACGGGTGATGACGGGACCCAGTGACGAATGCGGATGGCATATACGTACATTTTATTTTCGTTCTTTTCTGGTGTGATTGATTGATGTGACTGCGTTGATTCTGATCAATGCAAAGGAAAACAAACCTGTTGGGAGTTGTTGGAACAAATTTAAAAAGTGTTATTGCAAAGTCGTTTCCTTTTGTTTTGCATAGCGGTATTCAGTGGAATATCCTGCACCTCATTCGACGAGGCAAGGGTCGATATCCCTTCACCGGGAATGACCCCTTGGGCAGAAGTTTGCATCAGGGTAATAACTTCACTATAGTCGATTACAAGTTGCTTTGCATCGTGGTATTCAGTGGAATATCCTGCACCTCATTCCATGAGGAAAGAGCCGAGATCCCTTCACCGGGAGTGACCTCTTTAGCAAAAGGTTTTCGCCACTATATTTTAAAAAGTTATCAGGTTCCTTCAGTGATATCAAGTTCGTTACGTTAAAGGTTTTTCGCCAAAAACCAGCCGTAGCCCTCCGTCACTTCTTTTGGGTATTCAGTAGTATTCAAGCTATGTATTTTGACCTAACGCCAAGGCATAGTGTTTGGTAGCTGCTGGGTATTCATTTGTTGCATAGATAGATGAGTTGGTTTGGGACAGCCGTTCTGCCATTTTGACCTAACGCCAAGGGCATGTACGGGTGTGTTCAAATTAACAAGATAGTGACGGATAGAACTTGGCATGTGACTTATGACATTTTGATCTAACGCCAAGGTTATAAGAGCATGGGGCAAAAATTATATCGGGAGTTTCTAAAGAAACTGAAACTTGCCAAGTATGCGCATACCTTCTGGAGTATGAGTAACGTGGATGCATTCCATCACGTTATCATGCGATGAGAGTTGGATCCCGATTCCCACTGATGAGTTGGTTTACTCTTTCGGGTGATCCCGATTGATTCTTCTTTTAGGTTTGGAGAAGAATTTGACAGGACAGTAGGAGATTTCCGGATTAGATAAAGTGATAGCCATTCTGATCTAGGTTAGAGTGCACGCAGAGTGTTTCTTTTCTCTCTCTCTTTGGCAGCGACCTTTGACCGACCCTAGACTATGACTCAGTGACCAAGTTGACCGAACCTTCTTAAAACTCTGGCTTTTGGATTGTCCGAATTGCATAAGTCATTGCCACTCCTTCTTTTACCCTTTGCATTTCTCAGAACACCCCGTATTACTACGGACATCCACTTCCATTGGATAGATCCATCGTATGGTTATATACGAACTCGGAGGGACTTCTTCGAGGATGGATCAAGGTTCAGGAGAAATAGAATTGGTTTATTCAGTTGTCTTTTATTATCACCTTCTCTCAGGTTGCGAGGGCTCCTTGGTTTAGGAGAGTACACCTATTACGCTTATTGGATAGTCTTATTCCAAACCATAGGCAGGTGCCGAAAGGTAGGGAATGAAGAAAACCAATTAGCCTAAGTAGGGTGTGCAGAAGGCAATAACTAAAGACAAAATAAAGGGATTAGAAAGAGGGCAAAGTAAATTGCGACTATTATCATTCACGACCAAACCGCGTACATCGTCGCCACTCCTATTTCACCTTTAAAAGAATAAGGTATTATTCAGTTGTCTTTTATCATCACCTTCTCTCAAGATGCGAGTACTCCTTGGTTTAGGAGGGTACACCTATTATGCTTACTGTATAGTCTTCTTCCAAACCATAGGCTGGTGCCGAACGGTAAGGAAGGAAGAAAACCATTTAGCCTAACGATGGTGTGCAGAAGGTAATGACTAAAGCCAAATAAAGGGATTTGGAGAGATGGCAAAGAAATATACGGTTAAAGTCATGAATTGGATTATGGAAGAGGCATTGCTATGAATACCAGGATACCCCTACGAAACATTTTCATGTTTCAGTGCATTGTTAAAGGAAAACCGTTTTCCCGATTAGATACTTACTCCAAGGGTATGTATTTACCAGGTTTCATTCTAATATCTGTATGGTTTTACAAATGATGAGTGGGAGTAAGTTATTGGGAATTAGGTAATTATCCTCATTATATCGGAATTCGTTGTAATTGGTGATATTTGAGGAAATCGCCAGGGTACAGTTTTCAACCTACGACGCACAGGTTTTGAGTTGTTCAACTCAGCGGACTTATACAGAGTATTGTATGTTGTCCAAGTGTCCATCAGGACAAAGGGGTAGGTCCTCGTACCATGTTCTGTTTACTTATGACTTCTCTAGTTTTTAGACAAGTGTTTCGTAGAAATACAAGGTCTAAGTTTTGAGAAGTTGTGGGTATAAGAATAAAGTAGAGAACCAGGTGTCATAAGTATCGGGATTCTTCAAAGAGATCGAAGATGTAGATTCTTGTGATTGGTATTCAGATGATAGTAATGGTTTTGAGAAACTTGTTTCTCTTTCAGGTTACTCATAATTGGATGGATTCCTAAGTTGAGTAATGCTGATTAGCCTCTTTCCATCAAGTTGATATGCGCTGGAAACAGTTGCATGATTTGAATCTGGTTCCAATTAAATAAGTGCCAAAGTTTCTATATTGGATATAGAATGGTTCATACCTTAACGATGTTAAGGTACGGGGAGTTGTCCAGCTTATGCTTAAAACCAAACTCTGGACAACTCAGGGCACGTTTCTGTAATGGCTGTTTGTGGGTTGACCCTGGCTATGACGAGGGTTGATATTCTACCATTTGGAAGATCAATAGTGATATTGTTCTTGATTCGCCACAGTTTTAGTAAAATGGATTTTTTCAGAAAAACAGTAGTGGGATTATGGTAGAACTGGAAGTGATTCCAGAACCGCGAACGATTACGGAAAATTTAATAGGACCTATATATTCAATCAGGTTTGACATTCCAATAGCCACTCCGCAGATATGGTGGGTAACCTCAGACACCCAAGAGGTACTCCGGTAGCCTCAAGGACGGTGACAGGGAGGTATTTATCTATCCAGACCTGACACTACTGTTGTTCCAGGCTATGAGACCCAGTAGGAGGGTTTTTGTGGTCAGTGGGAGTAGCGGAAGTATAGTGGGCAAGTAGCTTATGTCTATTTATAGACTAGAGCAGTTATAGTGGAGATAGATCATCTAATTTTGATGTGACAGTCATGGGTTTGACTTCATCAGAATAGGGGATGGATCTGTTAAGAAGGTAGTAGGGTGTGATGTCATGGTATTTGGATGACAGACACAGAGTAGGAAGTAAAATTCCTATACTAGATCGGTTGTACTGTGGTCGTCACACAGTTGTTTCTCCAGACAGGATATGGATATAATATTTGACATTCTGGTTTCTAGATCTATGGTTTTAGATCTGGATTTGGGTAGTTTCCCAATGTGGGTACTTTGACAGTATTCTAATGGTTTTTGGAATACATGACTCCTGGCATGGTGGTGTACCTGCAGATGATGGAGTCACCCTCTCTAAAGGTGTCTTACAGACTAAAGGGGAGAGGGATGGGCATGATTGGCAGATCACTTGCTTAGGTAACTGAGTCAATCATGAGATATCAAGTACCACACCAGATGTTGTTTTTTCACTAGATGCAATAAGTTTGTATTAATCCAATCCTGGAGAAACATAAGGAAGCAGTTTTAGAACATAAGTACATGTTCTACGGATTTGATGACGGCAGCCTCCTTCGGGAGATGGTTATCATTCCAGGCTTCAAAGGTGACATGGTTGACAGAGTGATTGTCAGAGTTATAGTTTTTCCCTCTGACAAGGGACAATATTATGGACAGGTGGTCCAAAAGGATACTGTGGGAGGCATGGTGCCGGATACTGATTAGGTTCAGTGATTGATACCGTCTAAAAAGTTTGGATTTGGAGTTCATTTATGAACTAGGTCCCATCAGATATCCAGACATATTCTAAGATAGGTATTACTCAATTCGGGAGATGGCTTTATCCGCGAATTTGAGATTAAGAGAGACACAGAAAGAAACATCTAGGCGGATCCACTCACTGAGGCTATTTTTCGAACACAATAGTTTTACAAACGGGCTTTGTGAAACTGATTAGTAGAGGAGTTGGATGTTCGGTTTCACACGGGCTGTGAGTAGTCGACATCGCAATAATTAGCCTTAAGTGCAAGTGGGAGATTGTTGGAGATAGTGCCCTCAGAGTCAATTATTGGATCGCAGGTACGTGATTGCAATGATTGCGGAGGACCTATACCGGTAGGACAGTCTTACTCGAGATGATAGCATGCTATCTGGTTTGCCTTTATCAGTCGTGTACATGTTTAGGTGACTGATTACATGTTACACTTTGATAGAGCCCTTAGGATCTTGCTTTACTGCCAACAGTATGATGGCGATCATATACGTGAGAGTTGGGTAGTTTATATGCATATCCTTAATTGTGGTCCCTAGTCGTGGGAGTTTCGAGACAGGGCATCGATACTCCGGAGTAGACTAGTGTATACAGTCGAGACCGCGACGAGGGGCGGTGGCCGGTCTCACAAGCCACTGGTGTCAGTTGGATCACCTAAGATGTATACAGGTGCTCATTGGGTTATGAGTACACCGGACATGACTCGCCGGGAATCTGCTAGTTAGTACTATACCTATCGTCAGATAGCAGTTCCCTGGTGACATGTGTACAGGTTAGTTCATCGACCTGAGGTCGTCATTTGTCTCGTGTGAGTTCCCACCGTGCTTTGATTTCTACCCTACCACGGCTCAAAGGAGTCGTGCAAACAGGTAGTTTTTGGGTACAGTCCCGAGCTATATGGAGGCACGTGAGCGGATCGGCAGGGGATTTGTCTCTCCCGGTATTGGGGGCGAGATCGTGCTGTGTTTAGGAGAGCCATTACACAAAGCCCACGGCCGTGGCAGGAGATTTACTGGTAGGTACTCCAGTAGTATCTCAGGGTGTTTTTGGGCTACACTCCGACACGACTTATACTGCTATTGGGGGTCTGACGTTACTAGCCCCCTAGGCAGATATGCGATACTCATAGACGACCGGACCGGACTGTATATACATTGTCACTGTTAGGCTCAGTAGGGTTTCCGGATGAGTTCGCTCATCGGACTCCCTTAAGGTCAGTCAATGGGCAGCCGTTACGCATAGCTAGTGCCGCTGACGGTTTGTGGTTAAACCCACTGCCAGGGTACTGACGAGTCATTAGAGTCCCCCACAGACAGTTTCCCAAGTTCGGGCGAAACGTTGTAGAGGCCGTATGGTTTTATTGTAGGGTTCGGAAAATACACATGCGTTTACGCACGTGTCATTTTTCGGGCAGATAATACCGGTGGGCTTTGGTTTAAGCCGGATCTGAGTATTATATTGAGTAGATATAATATCTTTGTCTCAGTTGTATTTGTATTCGGTCGTAATACAAATGCGGGTACGGGGTTATCCTGAAATTCGTTTCGGGATCACTTTTGGAACTTGCCAGTTTCCAGTTTTCTACCAGCCGTCTTTTAACATTCGGTTAAAGACGGATTTATCTTTTCTTGGATGAGGGTGAGTCATGCTTCTAGAAGGTTCTAGAAGAGATGACAAGTCTTGTGACTCACTTGTTCATTTATGGTGCATTTATTGTGTTCACACTTTGTGTTCACACTTTGTGTTCACACTAGATATTTTCTTGTGTTCACACTAGATATTTATCCTTGTGGTCACTCTCCTATCTCCTACACTCACCCCCCCACCTCCTTATAAGATGGCCGGCCCCCTCCTCTCTCTCTCTCACTTGATTGATTCATTTGTTTAAAAGATATGATAGTTTTGGGGTGTATGGAAATTTCATATATCATTTCATTCCATCACCCGATTCGAGTGACAACTTCATTAACCGATCGTCCACGGCTTTGGACGAAGTGAGACAAAGTCTTCTACTCATTCTCTACATCATTCTTGGTCGTCTCTTTTAGCAAACTTGACGACCGAGTTGCCTCGAGTCAGATGCGGGAGCCCGTTTAAAGAATCGTTGACGTGGTGCCACCTGGACGAGCACATCAGAGATCGACGAGATCGGAGCAGCCGCAACAGAGCGTGGGATGATGGTTGAAGAACGAAGGACTCGGATCATTCGGTATAACCTTTCTACACTCTTTACAGTTCGTAGTTTAGCAATAATGGCAGATCCGGGTTATAGTATACGATAGCGCCGGTTAAAAAGTTTTTGTTCCGCATTTGGCGTCTGTAGACGGCCAGGGCGCTACCGTAGACTTACAAATCCTAATATCCATTTATATCTATCTCATAGATCTAAATCCCAGGATTTAGGAGGTATTACCTTTATCCTATTTGGAGAATCTTTGTGATAAGAGGAGATTGACCGTGTGTAGTATAGGAAACTCTTTTCCTATCAAGAGTATGTTGTCCACGTACAATACGAGGATGACCACCTTACTCTCTACTATCTTTTTGTATATATAAGGTTCATCTACCATTTTGATGAAGTCAAACTCTTTGACTACCATATCAAAACAGACGTTCCAACTTCGCAATGCCTGCTTTATTCTGTAAAGCAACTTGCACACGTTTCCGCTGCTCCCACTGTTTACGAAGCCCTCTGGCTGTGTACTTATAGACGTTCTCTTCTAAATCATTATTTAGAAAAGCAGTCATGACACCCAACCACCAGATATCGTAGTCATGGTATGTAGCAATGGCAAGTAGGATCCGGATGGACTTAAGCATAGCCACTGGAAAAGGTTTCATCATTATCCATGCCTGGTCGATAACGAAAACCTTTAACAAGTCTAGCTTTGAAAGTCTCAACTTTTCCATCTACACCAAGTAATCTTATCAAGATGTACTTGCCCCTTATGGGGATTTAACCCTTCAGATATAGCAACCAAAGTCCATACTTTGTTGGTGTACATGGATTCCATCTCAGATCGCTAAGCATCCAGCCATTCTTACAGAGTCCCCACTCTGGATGGCCTGCTCGAAACTAGTTGGGCCATCATCTCATGATGCAATCCTCGCTCCCACTGTCATTGAGAAACCAAAGTATCTCTCAGGCGGATGAGGAACCCTGCTAGATTGGCGGAGAGGCTGAGATTTGTCGGAATCTATTGAATTCTTTGGTTCTACCAAATCATCAGCTGCAGTTTGTATAGCTGGAACCATTCCAGTTCTATATAACAGACCTTGCGTCGATCTTGTCCGGATTTTGCTTTTAGACATAGGCCAGACAATCCCAAATCTTAACTTACTTAAGAGATAGGCTCTTCCCATACCATATCTCATATGGAGTGGTAGGCACTGATTTGATTCGAACCCAATTCAATAGGTATGCAGCTTCTTAAGTGCACAACCCCTTAAAAGAAACAGGTAACTCAGTAATACTCATCATAGAGCACATCATATCAATATGGTGTGATTGCTCCGCCCCGATATACCAACGCGCTATGGTGTATACGGAGGAGTAATGCTGAGAGAGAATCTCATTCTCTTTTAGAATAGTCCAGGAATTCTATGCATAAGTATTATCCTGCTTGATCTCATCATAGGATATAATACTTATGCCCGGTTTTTGGTTATCTACTTCTAACTTATATTTTGTGAATATCTCAAAAGCTTCGGACTTATGTTTCAACAGGAACATATGACTGAATCTTGAGAGATCATCAGAGAATGTAATGAAGTATAAAGAACCGGTCCTGGCATGTGTAGACAGGGGACCTTACATACATCATCATGTATCAGTCCCAAGAGTTTGCTAACTCTTTCTCTGTTTCCAATAAACAGAGCTATGGTCATCTAATCTTTGTGACATGACTGGCAAGTTTCATAAGATGTAAATTCAAACTGATTTAAATATGCATCTAAAATGTAACTTAAGCTAGTCGGGTCACATTGATATGACCTAGTCTACAATACCTCAAGAAGGAATCGTTCATTTCTGAACTCTTCTTCTTGTGTGTGTTTTGTATACTAGGAACTGTAGTTTGATTTAGAACGTTAATGCTTTTAGATAACGTCCTGAACCGATCAACTTTTGAAATAGGAAATGTTCAAAACATTATCCAACAATACAAAATTTTATCATTTCTTTACTAAATAAAGAGATTGATATGATTTTGTATATCAGGTTCGATATCTAATGGTATTTGTTCAGAATCAATGTATTTGGAAATACAGGGTGACAGTGACCAACAGACTTGGCTGCAACACTTGCACCGTTTTCTGTCTCATGAAACTTATCACCCGTTCTCAGTTCTCTACCTTTTATAGCCCTATGTAACAGATTACATATCTGAGATCCTGATCCGGTATCAAATACCCAGGGCATAGAGGATACAGAGAAACAGTTCTTTGTAATGAACACACCCGAAGGAGATGCATCTCATGCACTTTCTTCGTTTGGGCGGCATGGGAATCCTGGTATTCCCCTATTTCCTGCTCGGTCTTATAACAATTATAAGTTGGAGCGGGACCAACGTTCCCCAGCTCAGTATAACAAGCGGGTTCGGTCAATACATCCATATTATTATCTTGATTAAGGCGTGATATGGTCGCTACCTGGAGAGAGAGAGAAGAAAACACTCTGCGTGCGCTCTTGCAAAATTAGATTGGTTATATATTTTATCTAATCAGGATGGCTCCCACTGTTTTTATCAAATCTTCCTTCAAACCTTAAAAGGAAAGACTAGCCGGGATTAATTACACTCTACAAGTTCGCCAATCTTTCAGCTAGGCCAGTGTCGGTACTTTGAGGGAGGTTCCCCGTGCTTTCGCACGGACCTAATTAAAATAAACCTCGTTTTCCCAGGGGCGTAACCCCGTTGACACCTTTCTAGACACCTACTTGATCGGTTAATTGTAAAGTGCAAAACTCTCCCAGGAGTAACAATTACTCGCAGTGGGTATCGGGATCCAACTATCATATAGAAGGTATGCAATCTCATTGCAAATTTCAACACTTGAAACTCCCGATAATGGTTTTTACCCCTAGCACTTATGACCTTGGATAAGGTCAACAAATCATAAGCACTAGTCAAGTTCTACCCGTCATTTCGTGATTAATTAGACCCACCCACATGACCCTTGGCTAAGGTCAACAAAGCCACATGACTGTCCTAACTAATCGCATCATATGCTGTGTAGGAAGATATCACTTAGCTACCGTACACTACGCCTCGGCTATGGTCGACAAACGTAGCACGAATACTAAGTACAAGCCTTCCTAAAATGACGAAGGGTTGCGGATGGTTTTTAAGAAAACCTTTAACGCTTTGAACTTGATCTCGTTGCGGAATCAAATGGTTTTTAAATGGAATGTTTTTGAGGCTTTTCTAGTTTTGCTAAAGGGGTCACTCCCGGTGAAGGGATCGTCGACCCTTTTCTCATCGAATAAGGTGCAAGATATATCATATATATACCGCTGTGCAAGGCAAAAACTATAGAAGCAATCAAAAGACAAACCGAGGGTTGTAGCATCTGCCAGTTATTGCTAAAGGGGTCACTCCCGGTGAAGGGATCGTCGGCCCTTTCCTCATCGAATAAGGTGCTGGATGTTCTACAAGGAACACCGCTATGCAAAGCAACAACTAGAGCTACCTGATTTTATTTTGAAATTCGATTCCACAACATCTTTTAGGTTTATTTTCTTTCATTAATCTCATTAATGAATGTCCCATCATTTAAGTCCACCTAAACATCACAGATAAATACAACGTACGCTTATGCCATTCGCATTCGCTTCGATGTCCCGTCTGCACCGTTAGGTTAGGTAACTAACGCCAGAGCGAGGCAGGGCTAGCGCGGGTGTAAAACATAAGCAACGTCTATATAATATATCATATATACTATATACAATATCCATCTGAACAAATCACATGATCACATCACAGACAACGCAGCAGAAAATATCATATGAAATATTGGATATACTAGGACGTCCGTGATTTATTTTGAGCCTGTATAAAACACGGATTCCACAGTCGTGATGAATAGCCAAACCCACACCCCTAGACCCCTACGAGAGCGGCAAGCAACCCTACCAATTCTAGAGTTAGGAGACCCGGACTCGACTCCTTGAGTTGGTCTCCCACTGGACCCTAGAACCCGGTTACTTGTGCTCCCCTCCTTGGGTCTATCCTAATACGGAAAAGTAAATAATATACATCAACGGTGACATCTTCCGCAACCTGGAAGTGTTCCAATAAAAGAATACTACATACAAGTTTTTACATGAATGAAAATGAAAAACACTCATCTCATATAAAAACCCCCGGCTATTCAAACACGATGATCCAATATAACATATCCAGCAACACATAACATCACATGTCATCAACGTAAGTAAATATGCCCATCCCAATTGTCGTTGACATATAGCAACGAAACCGGCGATATCACATATTACACTTACGGTCACAGAAAAGAAAGTGTAAAACTACAACAGTTGGAATCCGTAACCTCTTTAGACATCGCATGCCTAATCATTATAAACCCCGCATTTTAGTCTCATTATCGAAAACTCTTTTCAATATCAAGTCGGGCAATTCAACAAGATTCCCGACATCCAGAACGAATGCTCGTCGCAAACTTTAGTAGACGGCCGCACCCCCGGATGCCGTCGACGAAGTGCACTAAGGCGGAACACCGCTGCCGCGAGCACCCGAACGGATGCTTTTAGCGACGGGGTTCTCCTACAGTCACTTAGTCGGGGCTATGGGGCGTGGCTGTCTATTAAGTTTACCGGCGGGTATCCGTGTACGCAACGTGATTGCGACGGACTTTTGATCACATCAAAATTTCATGGCAACCGATCAATTGAGACTAAACTGCTGTGTTTATAACATTCATAATCAGTTCTCTCATAACTACTTGTGGATTCCAAATATTGTATCACATTTCAGATAAATAGAAAATGTTAAACTTTCCGATCGAACAATCAAACACCCAAGTTTTCCCGAAACAGCTCAACACATGAAATAAGTTTAAAAAACATTCACTTCATGCCACAGTACCAACGGTCCAGCCGTAGAAGGGTCAAGCCAACGCCTCACATGTGGCACGCCGTACTGTCCCAAACCCTAAGGTTCTAAGGGCAGTTCAAGACGGTCACATAATCGAGTTAAGGTTTGTTGTCTTCTAGAGGGTCCATCGCGTTACTTGCACTACTTAGAACGTTCTTAAACCACGGAAAAATCCAACACTTGGAAATTTCCCGGCAGGGGAAAAAATGGGTATTTATATCCAGTCGAACTTTTTAACATGTTCTAAAATACCCGGAAAAACATAAACGAGGTTAGAATATCCGATCGAATTAACGAGTCCCCAATACACCCCAGAAAACTCAACTCTTGAGTAGAAATTAAAACTTCCCAGAAAACACAGGAAACACTATGAGCAATTACTGTGCAAATAAAAACAAAAGTTACCATAGTACGGCCGCGGAACCGCCGCGTGAGCCAAGCTATGGCCGCGGTTCCGCGGCACATTAGACGATATACGGTCACGTGATGCACAGTAATTCTATATTTTCCCTGCTGATTTTTTTGAGAATTTTTAATAAGGAAAAATCCACAGTTTGTAAAAAAGTACAGAGAGGGGTATCGATTAGGGTTTCGGGGTTCGATCGGGTTTCTAACTTCGTCTACACTTCGCCTAAAGCTCTAGTTAGGCTCTGATATCACTGTAAGGATCCTAGGCACACCTATGAGGTTCTACAACTGATCAACCATGCCAAATTCAAAAATTTATGTGCCGAGAAACCCTATGCAAGATCGTTAACTAGAGGTAAAGGCGAAAGCAAGCAAGTTAACAACTTAACTACAAGTGAAAGTGACTACAACCTTTGTAGATCCGGTCCTCCACCTCTTTAGCTCCGTGATGACGTCCCTCCGCTGCGACCATCGGGATCCTAGACTCTAGCGTTGGTTTCATCGGAGAAATGATCGGGCTAGGTCGTTAACTTCGGTGCCGAAGACGATCTACGTCAAGGCGACTCTAACTCAAGCTCCATCTTCACTAGGTCATGGAACTTATGAAGAAAACACCCTATACAACATGGCAAGTGGTAGAGGATGAATATATAGGAAGTGGGTTCACTTTGGATTTGGATTTCTCACTTGGATCCATCACTTGGAATTTTCTAGCAATGGTTTTCTTCTTCATGAAGAAGAAGAAGAAGAAAGAAAAGAATTAATTATAATAGAAAATCAAGTGAAGCTTATCATGTTGCAACCATGGGTGAGATTAACTCATGTAGAGAGCAAACCATAGTTTAGGTGATGGTTAGGTCAAAGCATAAAGATAAAATGGTTAAGACTTTGAAAAATGCTAAGAAGCTTCATGAAGCTTAAAGCAAAGAAAGAAAAAAAAGCCACCATTTTGTTTTTACAAAATAAATAAATAAAGAAAATAAAACCCTAACCATTAACTAAACATGGTTTAAAGCAAACACACCCAAGTTTGCATGTATCATCAAACATGATACAAACTAGTGCACAAACATATATCATATATACAATATGCACAATCTAGTGAGAAAAACAATCTTAAGTGAACAATACTAGTCAATGTAAAGTAATATATCCAATATATAATTATACATTAAATCATTAAATCAACAATTGATTTAATGATCCGGTCATACTGCATATAACCGACTAATATCAAGTGTATCATTATATCGAATCAACATTTGATTCGGTAATCTGGTTATATCTCATATAACCATCCGATGATACAAATCGCGAGAATAGAATTCAGTATCACATACTGATATTATTCTCGGTCCCGCACATATCTCATATGCGCTCCTATTTCGTTTCGTTTGTGCCAGGAAACCTCTGTGTAGGACTCTAAAGACTCGTCAATACGCCGGCAGTAGGTGATGATCATATCAAATACCCACAAGCCGCAAGCGGTCTGTTAAACGTAACGGCCACCCGGGTATTGAGCGATCAGAAGATCAATGAGCAAGCTCGCTCACACTCCTGTGAATCCAACCAGTAACACTTACCGTATAGTCCGGTCTGTTCGTCTGATATGTCGCATATCTTGCCTAGGGGTGGTAAACGTCAGACCCCAGTAGCTTGATAAGTCATGCCGATGTAAGGTCCATAACAAGCATGAAACTACTGATAACACTTACCAGTAAATCAGTGCAACCCTGGCCAGGGATTTCCAGTTATGGCCAGTCGAGCATAGCGCAACATCAACCCCCAATACTGGGAGAGACGAATCCCCTCCTATCGCTCATTGCCTCCATGTGAATCGGGACTGTACCCAAAAACCACCTGTTTGCATGACTCAGTAGAGCCGTGGTAGGGTGGAGATCAAAGCACAGTGGGAGACACACAAGACTCTATGACGATCTCGGGTTAACAGACTAAGCTGTACCAGTGTCACCAGAGAACTGCCATCTGACGTAAGGTATAATACCATCTGGGAGTTCTCGGCGAGTCCGTTCAGTATACCCAGTCTCCACTGAGCACCCGCATACCATCTCTGATGTCAAACACCAATGGATATAGGATCATCCATCGCCCATCACATGGATCAAGAAGATATACGCTAGTCTACTCTGGAATATCGATACCCCGTCTCGATATTCCCACGACTAGGAACATTGAAGGATGTACTCATGGACTACCCAGGCCCCACTAGTATGATCTACATCACAGTCCTGGAAGTCGAGCACATATCCTAAGGGCTTTATCAACATGTAATAGAGAGACAGAAAGTATACATGTTAAGATAAAGAGCAACCAGATAGCGTACTATCATGTCGAGCAAGAAAGTCTTACCTATATATGTCCCAGCATCCACTACAATATACATCCAATGTACAGTAATGGCCTCTAGGGCATACATATAACTAACAGTCATTACCCCCTGTATTTCCGCACGATGGTTTGAAGTGGGCGACGTGCTGATTTGCATTCCCCGTTCCGTCAAATCATCCGAACTTAGGAATGACGTAGCCGCTCGGGAACTCGATCAGATCATACCGTGCGGGATATGGCCGCCCACCACTGCCAATTTCTTTCTGAGCTTCAGCTTCAGCCACCAGTGTTTTAACATTGCTGGTGACCAAATCCATTATCCGATCTTGTTTTAGCGGGATAGTGCTATCTGGGGCCAAGGCGTCCCCAGAAGCGGAATGTGGCCGGCTTTCGTGCGGCTCGACCAGTCTTGGACCCAAAGGAACAGGCATTGGCTGCTTCGGATTGTTATCACCCGGCTGATTAGTAGCGACTTGTGCTTGATTGAGAGGCGCTCGAGCAATTTGAGCCGTAAGCTGCATCACAACATTCGTTAAGTCGTCAATCTTCGAATAGAGCTTGGCCATCTCTTTATCTTTGCTCCTGAGCTATTTTCGAAGCTCTTGAAGCAGCTCTTGCTCCGCAGTCCTGGGGTGGAAAGTCGGCTCTTCCTCGCTGTCCGAGCTTGACTCTGCATGAATCGAGGGGTCTTTCTGCCTATCATCCTCATCGAGAGGGTTTTCTTTATCCAGCGGAGGCGGCTGTTCTTGGGCAGCGGCAACCACATTCAGGCCAGATTGGGCTTGGGATGTGGTGGCCCCATCCTTACTTTTGCTGCGAAGGTTGTCGTTGGGGCGCCCGCCCGTCATATAGACCGTATGGATAACATATCCAGCCGTCTTTTTATTATCGGCGGCTGATTTCACGGATCGTTGTCTTGACCCCCTTGTTTCGGTAGCTGGCAGTCGATTGAAGGCAGATAGCCTGGCCGGATTCTTGAATGGTGCTGGCGCTTCTTTTCTGGGTTTGCCCTGCTGCTTTCATGCGGCACAGAGCGCCTGATAGACTCTTGAAGAGACAGTGTCATACTTTTTCTGTTGGGGCCAGGACACGTCTCTTTGTAGCGACGTTCGGACCGTTGACTTCTTGATTCTGGCGGTCATGGCATTTTTCTGAACCCACCTCAGAGGTTCGAAGGAATTGCTGATTTTTACGGCCGACTCAGCCATCGTCACAGAGTAACCTTGCTCTTAGAACTTCAGAAGATTCCACCTGGTCGAGGACCTGGCTCTCTTGTTGGCTCGATACCTGAGCCGCTTCTGCCTTAACTTTTTTGTTCTAAGCACCTGGCGGACTTCGGCTCTTTGGGAAGACGCCGTAGACCGGGCGATGGCGGATTTTGGAGATACGCTCGATTGTGCATTTGTTGGAGTCATCACCTGAGCTCGTCCGCAACATTTGATGTTGTCCTTTGTACCGGAGTTCTTGCCCCCCGCTGGAGCACCTGAGAATCATTCAGACACCGTCTTAAGTTTCGGTTGTAGTGCCTTGGCGATCACGACATTCGGCCTCTTGCCCCTTGAGACCGACTTGGCCGCCTGTTTCGCCGAAATTTCTGCCAGATGAGCGCTTCCGGCAGGGTAGATGATGATGGAACCAAACTGGCGGGGCAGTTCCTCCCACTGTCGACTGAGGCTTGCAGGGAGAACCATACGAGCATTGACCTTGACCACGTACGGGATCGGGGTCATGTTGGAAGCTGAATTCGTCTTGGGAGACATTGTTGTCGAAGGTTGATTGCTGCACGGGAAAAAAAAACATCATTTCAGTATAGGCAATCGATATGTATATTGATTGAGTTCGCATGAACATTTAACCCGAAATATAGGAGGAGAGAAAGGTCCCACCGGGCGTGCCAGAATCTGTAGGGTGTTTTTAGTCACCCCATTGAGATGGAAATACGCGCGCGCTTGTCAGGCGTACTACAGATTCCCCCTGCCTAGGGTAGGCGGGGGTTTATTGATTGTGGGGATCCGAATCTCCGGCAGCCGCGGACTAAGCTGCCGTTAATTACCCCTCGCCTTTGGGGCGAGGGAACCTCCAATTAACGGGTTAAACTGGTCATGCGAACTCAATGTGCAGTGTACGTGTGTGTTGTTTTGGAGGGGGGTTTGGATATATCGGGAGCCACGCAGAGTTTTTACGGGGGTCCCGCTACCCGGATAGCGGGCTGGGGGTCAAGGGGGCTAGCAGCCCCCTTGCGAGGTGCTGGGCAGCGCCCCGTTAGAATTTTTTTCTAACAGGGACAGTGTCGTGGAGTATGTGTGTGTGTACATATGTATATATATATATATGTATGTATATATATATATTTATATATAAAATATAAAAAAATAAAAAAAGAGGGGGAGAAGGCATCCAAAGGATGCGTGGGGCCAGCGCCTTGAGCGCTATGCGCCTAGGTGCTGTACGCTTAGGCGCAAGCGCGCCATGTGTCGGCACGTGGGCGCTTTGCGCTCGAGCGCGGGGCGCTGGAGCGCGAGCGCGCTACGTGTCGACACGTGGACGCTGTGCGCTCGAGCGCAGGGCGCTGGTGATGAAAAAGGGGGCTTTTAGTCTCAGAACCAGAAGCTACGCTTCAGAAAGGAAATATTTATTATATATATATATATGTATATATGGAGTTAAACTCCTAGGATGTTTTGAAGCTGATTAAGGGGGTTCTTCTTCCTCCTCCTGTTGTTTGGCCGGATCTTGAAGATCAAGAGATGCGAGATCTAAAAATCTCTTCTTTTTGAGATCTAATGACAGATTCAAGCTCCCCTTGGTGGGTTTTATGGTGAAAAACTATTTAGTTTTGGAAAAGAAAGAGTAAAACTCTTGATTTAATTCAAAAGAAAGAAGAAGTTTTTGAAACCTTGAAGAAGGAGAAAAGATCTCAGATCTAAAACTTTTTTTGGAGAGAGAAAAGGTTGTGAGATATTTCATTATCTTTGCCTTTATAGGCCATACACTTTACACATAGCCCCTTGGGCTTCACAAAATGACATTTTGCCCATCCCATAGCTCATGTGCCATTTCTTTTTGCACATAAGCCATGTGCTTTACAAAAATTTAGCTTTATGCCTATTTTTTTTACATTTATCCATAAAATAAAATAAAAGAAATGCAACAAAATTATTTATTACAAAATTTTTATCTTGGCATGGGGGGAGGCCGGCCGCTTCATGTTCGGGCTCGACCCGGGCATGGGCCCACTGGATCTGGGCTTGGGCCCGCTTGGCTTAGGTTTGACTTTGATTTTGACTTGGTCAACCGGGGTGTAAATTTTTACCCCAACAGACATTGCGGTCGATAAGTAGTTTAAGGACATTGCGGTCCAATGTTAGTTTTAAGACGTTGCGGTCAAGGTTAAGGACATCATAGTCCGTGGATTTAAGGACTCCACAGTCCATCGTTAGTTTTAAGACATCACAGTCAAGGTTAAGGACGTCATAGTCCGTTGTTAGTTTTAAGACATCCCGGTTAAGGTTAAGGACATCATTGTCCATGAGTTTAAGGACCCCACAGTCCGGCGTTAGTTTTAAGACATCACGGTCAAGGTTAAGGACATCATAGTCCATGAGTTTAAGGACCCCACAGTCCGTGAAATGTATGGTTGTTAGGACCCGTCACCTCTTTGAAGACGTTGAGGAATTACAACGACAAATATCAAAGGGGTGAAGAGATGTACCCTTGAACCGAGGTAGATTAAGTGATCTGTAGTCCAATTTGGAACCAAGACCAGTTAATTATGTTATGAGCCCATTGGCTCAATTAAGTCTGAATTGAGGACTTATGGCCAACTTGGGCTAAGTCCAATCAAGTTTAGAATATTGGCCCTCTGTTGGTCCATTGAAGGGGAGGCTTTGCCTCTAAAAAGTTAGCCAATTGGGCTACAGCTAGTGTTAAACACTAAAGACCAACAGTGTTGAACACTAGAAGTAAGATTAGTGTTAAACACTAAAAATTATGATTCTCAAATTAGTGTTAAACACTAACAGATAACAGTGTTAAACACTGGCAACGAAATTATCAGATTAGTGTTAAACACTAAAAATTATGATTCTCAAATTAGTGTTAAACACTAACAGATAACAGTGTTAAACACTGGTAACAAAATTATCAGATTAGTGTTAAACACTAAAAGAGGGGGAGATCACGTGGGAGCACGTGATGGCATCCAAAAAGTGGGGCCAGATCCCCTTCAGTTTGTTCTGTAGATAAGTGTTTAACACTTTTAATTTTGACAGCCATCACGTGTGGGCACGTGATGGGTGCTCATGCCCTGGTTTATTAGAATACTCATTAGGGATCACGTGGTGACACGTGAGGGCGCCCCAGAGTTTCTTTTCTGTGGATCTTTACAGGGGTCACGTGGGGACACGTGACCATGGTTCTTTCCTGTTTAAAGATCTGTTTGTCTTTTTAAGAATTAAATTCTTCATAGGGTTAAACCCTAGCAATAATTTTAGAGGAATTAAATTCCTATTTTCTTTTGAAGAATTATATTTTTAGATAGGGCTAAACCCTAATTTTCCTTCTGTAGGAGTCAAACTCTCATGTATGTAAGGAATCAAGTTCTGACATAGGGTAAAACCCTAGTTTTATTTTAAGGGGAATTAAATTCCTGTGAGCTTGAGAGAATTAAATTCTCAATTAGGGTTAAACCCTAATTCTGTCCATCTTGAAGGAATTAAATTCCTATAATCTTTGGAGAATTGAATTCTCACATAGGGTTAAACCCTAATTTTATCTTGGAGGAATTAAATTCCTATAATTTTATGAGAATTAAATTCTCAAAACTCAATTCCTCCTCTATATTTTAGATTTGCATGGCAGGATCTTGACCCAATGAGAATTAAATTCTCAACCTATGGGGAGATGTGCACTTTGCAGATCTTCAACCAGAGAAAGAACTAAGTTCTTTTTTTTATAGAAGAGTTAAACTCTTTATTTTGAGAATTAAATTCTCTTTTTTTGAAGCCTTTTCCCCCTTTCTTTTCTTACCTAGGGTTTTTCTTTGTAGAGAGTTAAATTCTCCTTTTTTCTCTCTCTGAATTTTCAAGATTCTAAAGCTCTATCTCTCTGTATCTCTTTTAAAACTCTCTCCTTTGGCTCCTATTTATAGGTGAAGGAAAAGAATCAATCTGTTTGGTAAATCTTTCATTGAAAGATTTGATTTATTTTTATCATTGATCCGGGCCTTTAGATTATTAGGTGAATTTTATTCACCGTTGGATTTTAAATCCAAAGATATTCTTTCTGTTATTTCGGTGAGGTTTAGGGGAAATCTTTCCATGTCCAAGATTTTTCCATAAATTGGTGATATTTAATCACCCTCTGATTCTTAATCCAACGGTTTTACATAATTCTTCTCCATTTTGGAAATATTTAAATGATCTTATTCAGAATTTAATTCTGTTGAACAACAGGGCTTTTAAAGCCGGTCACGTGTTGCCACGTGACCCCCGGTCACGTGTGAGCGCGTGACCCCCTGAAGGGACTCCTCTTCTGCGCTATGCTCTTTGCCGCTGCTTTAACCATCATGTGCCAACACGTGACCATTGGTCACGTGTGAGCACGTGATGCTTCCTCTGAAGATTTTTCCTGATTTTTAATCAGGGAACAAATGCCCCCACAGCGTTGCTCTCACGTGTCTGCACGTGAGTGCAACGCTGTCACTTTTGTGACCATTGGATCTGCTTTGGGAGTAGGGTAGATGAAACGTTTTCCATCCCGTCCTATAAATGCCAATGTCCTTTCAGAAGAGCCTCTACTCTGTTCATCTTCCTCCTTTGAGAACTTTCTTCTTTTGAGAATTTAATTCTCTTTTTCCAGAGCTTAGTTCTCTGCCTCACAAAATCTTCAGAGTTTAACTCTGTTTCAAAAAAAGAATCTTTCTTTCAGGTAATGATGTTGAACAATCGAAGAACCTTTATTTTTTGAAAAAAACTCTCTGGATTTTAAATCCACATCAAGGGTTTCACCCTTTTAACATGAACCCATTTTCTTCAAGTTCTTCAACAGGAATATAAAACCATTTAATCTTCAAACAGTAGATCTCTTAGGGTTCATCTGATCTTTTAGGGAGATGATGATGTCGGTTGTTTTCCATGGAATTTAATTCCATCCCCAAGGAGTTCTGGCTCTGGAACAAAATTTTCTGGGAATTTAATTTCTTTTTTCAAAAAGGAATTTAATTTCTATGAAGAACTAAGTTCTTCCCAGAGGACTTCATGGGTTTTCTTGCCCTGAGTCATCTTCTTCACAATTTAGAATAAGTTTGCACTGTTGGTCTTTGGGAATTTAATTCCCTTGATTCTATTTGATTTATCACGGAGTCCAAGATGGATCTGTCTTTTAGGGGAATGTATAGGGTCACTTGAAACCCACTGCCTATTTAATGAGAATATTCCCTTTGGCTCGTTATAATTGTTGTGCCTCATCATCAGCCAGCCGCCATCTTGATTTTATGGGACCCACATGTTTTGTAACTAATGGTCCCACCAAACAAGTCCTCTGTCGCTTTCTTCCACTGTCTTTTTATATATATGCATTCATAACCATATATATATATATATACATTGTCGGCCTTGCTTTAACAGTTTCCCCTTATTCTATTTCAGGTGCGATGGCTTCCGTTCCGTACTTTCCTTTCACTCGCTCGGAGTCCGCTTTTCCTCAATCACCGTCTGATGAGGAAGTGATGGCAATGATCAGGGCGCATGACCTAAACTGCACTAGCTTACTTCTATGGGGAACTTGGTACAGCCATATCATCCGGGGTCGCCGGAGTTTCCTCTGTGAAGTGCCGACAGAGCCCACCTTCCCGTTCTTGCCGATGGATCCCCCGAGGACGGTTTTCGCTGTGGAGATGCCAAATTGGACTCCAACGGGGCGGCTCGAGCTTTCGACAACTGGTATCCCGAACCATCCGATCCCAGCTATAGATATCCTGGAACGGCGTATTTGCCAAGGTGAGGCCCAACCGTGGGGGCGGATTTATAAGATAGGGCTTACTTCTCGGCAACCCACGGGCTACCTTCTCTGGGCTCGCTACATCCTATTCGCTCACCGCGCGCGACTACAGAAGGTTGGGCTTTATCAGGCGATCTATGCGTCCCTCTTCCACTACTCGTCTCCTCATGTATGGTGGGTTAAGGCCTTCCTGAACCAGTGGAATCTCCCCACCAACACTTTCCTCCTAGGGGACCGTGAAGTTTCGATTTCTTTGGAAGAATTTCGCGAGATCTCGGGGCTGCCGATCAGGGGGACACTTTATGAAGAATTGCTGCCTTCTGACGAGTACGTATTTGAGACTGAGCCCGCAACGCTTGACGGCTTGTCTACCGAGAACGCCGTCCGCCATAAGCGTTCGAGTTTGATCAAGGCGCTGAGCATATATGACAAACTGTTCACGGAATCTGAGGAGCAGGGCGTCACTTTCAAGAGCTTCATCGCTTGCTTCCTTCGCGAGGATGTCCTGTCGAAGACGGCTCCCAAGTTTGCAAGCATCGACGACCCCTTTGGGTTTGGTTTGAACAGGCGGCCGACTAAGGAATCGGATTTACCGCAGTATTATATTCCTATCATGTCGCTAATATCTTTTGAATCGATTGCAGCTCTCGGCGTGGATGAGGAGACATTCTTTGTGGGCTTTATCAGTGTCTGGCTCAGCTGGTTTGTCATCCCTATGCACCGCCGCTTTATGAGAGTCTCGGTTATCTATCCGGCTCATCGTATCGCTGAGGGGACACGGCTGGCCATAGGCATCCCGGCGCTAGCGCATCTCTATCATGGGTTGGGCGCCGCTGCTAACACCTCAACTCCTGGCGTGGACGTAGTAAACTTTTCTCTCCATTACTTTACGTCTTGGATTGAAATGCATGTGTTGGGGGCCTTTGCTGCGCATCAGCGACCCAGTTTTTATGATGCTTACACTTTTCCGCGACTCATGCGGCTAGTGGATGCTTCTGCCCCTGATCCGACTCAGTTTGGGGCCATTCGCGTGTTGATCGCTCCTTATGCTAGCGCGGGCGGACTGGTATTTATTGATCGGGTTCTATCTGCTCCTTCAGGCCCGATTCAACAACTCCACGACCAGTCGAAAGGGGAGGTGCCTTCTCTGAAGCCCCGGGAGGCCACACACTTATACGCGATCAGACCGGGCTATCTCGTATTCCGTCAGAACAGTGCAGCTCTGTTTATGCGGTACAATCCGCATCGCTTCGCCCGGCAGCTTGGATATGATCAGGGTGTCCCCTTTGAGGCTTTTACGGTTGCGCCGGTCCCTTCACCCGTAGCTGTTCGTGATGCTGCTCATCACTTCGTGAGGTTGAACATTGGTTCTTACTTTATGATCCCCGAAGCAGATCATACTCCCCGATGCATGGGGGCCTTCACAGGCTGGTATCTTCATCGGGTCAACCCAGTCATTGTTGAGGAGAAGAGGTTGCTTCTTGGCTATGGCGCTCTTGCTCCGGCTCAGGCCACGGGGATTCCGCTGCGGTCGTGCGCACCGGTCCGCTTTCCCTTGAGGGACACCAGTGTTGCGCTCATTCCGGGGGAATCAGAGGTGGACCTTACCCCCACCGTTGGTATGCCATTGGGTACCTGGTCGCGGGCCAATCGGGCTCCGGTAGCAGCACCACCACCCGTGGCGTCGACAATGGCAGTGTCATCCTCGGTAGCGCCGCCAGACGAGGGTGCCGGTAACGAGGGTGTTGAAGGTGAGGTGGGCCGGCGTCGCGCCAAGGCTCCACGGGAAAAGAAGCGAGCGTCCTCTGGCATTAGTTCCGGGCCAAAGAGGAGGAAGAAGACAGTCACCCGTCTGCTCGATCTTTCAGAAGGATCCGAACCTGTCGTTCAAGACGAACCAATATCCATGATATCGCCGGATGATGGTCTTCTTTTCCCAGGTTCATCTGCCGAGGAAGCCGCACAATTGGCTGAGGCTATAAGACGCTCGCAGCTTGAAGCTGAGAAGGTAAGGATCCCGAAGAGGCCTTATCCTGCCATCATCTTCTATGAAGATCCTTCGTGGATACGGCGGCGGTTCATCGGCCCTTTGGAGGAGTGGGGAGAAAGGGCCCTTAAGCAGGCTGCTTTGGAAGATGCTGCAGACGCGCTTTCCTTGTGGATGGGCGGCCACGAGTCCACCCTTGAACCCTGGTGAGCACACCTCTTTGAGAAGGAGCATCAGCTAGAAGAAGCCATATTGAAGGCTTCCCTACGCATTGGTATGTTCCTATATTTCTTTGCAGTACTTTATATTGCCTGCACTTGTATATATGTATTCTTATTCTTGTGTGAATTGTGCAGAGACTTCGGCGATGGGGGAGGTCCCTACGGGCTTGTTGAGGATAAAGCCTGTTGACGCCCCTAATGAAGCTTTGCTCGATATGGAGGGGGTTGACGACGCTGCGCTTCTTAAGATAAAGCTCCTGTGGCGGTTGTTGATCCTGGAGCACTTGCTCCTTTGGGGGAGGCACCTTTGGTGGTCGCCATCCCACCGGCTCTTCCTGAGGGTGGCCCCGAGGCTGGGATGGAGGTAGTCAGGACCATCCTCCCTTCGTTGGAACCCGAGGCCACGGCGGAGGCCGCTGAAGCTGCTATCCCCCCGGCTCAGAATGGGAGGAGTGTCGAAAGTAACCTTCTACATTTTAAATTAGCAATCTTTCTGTTATCTGAACTCTTTTGTTTTTTCAGAATTGCGCGAACTAGCAGCCTCTATTGCCGATCTGTCTCCCCGGCAATCCTTTCAGCGTCTGCTGGAGATGGCCGCTCCGCAGGCGATATCTCCTCAACGCATTGTCCTCTCATCTGGGCAAGGTTAGCATCGTTCTCCATTTTTTATTATAGCATCATTGTTATTTTGCGGAATGACATTGATGTCTTTTACATTTTTGGAGGCCGATGACGAGGTCGAGGTCGTTGAAGGGCCAGGAGAATCTTCAGCTCCTACTTGCATGACCGTAGGTAAGTGACGTTTCAATATGGTCCCACTTATTCCTTTGCTTAAGAGTTTCATTGACATTCTTCAAATCTGAACAGCCTTGCCATCCCCCATAGTGCTGGAATCGCGTATCGCCATGCCGCCCGGCCCCTACGCTTTGCGAGCCTCAGAGCGCCTAGCCAAGTTAAGCCTCGTCTCCCTATCGTCTTTGATCGAGGAGCTCCGTGCTGGCAGCGCAATCACAGCTGAAGCATTCGCTGCCGAAGCTAACGGTTCTCTTCCTTTTCTTGCTACATACCACAACGAAGAAGTGGTGTGAGTCTGGGTGGAGTTCTGTCGGCAAGTAGAGGCATGCTTGCACGCACTTGAGTGTTCCCGCCTTTCTTCGGAGGCCGTGGCTGCAAAGGCGGACTTGCAAAGGCTGATAGAGCAGTGCACGGCAAACATGGTATCATGCGAGAAGAGGCTCGGCCGCAAATTCTCGGAGAGGAAGCTGGCCTCTAAGGCGCTGCACGAGCTCCAGGTACAGCCAAAGCTAACAAAGCGTATGGACTCTGGCGAGTACTCCAAGAGTCTATCAAAGAGGTGGTGGCCCTTGATAAAGTTGCCGTGTTCACTCGCGAAAGGGTCGAGGCTCACAAGGTTATCGAAAAAGAGCTCGAAGGCCGGCTTGCCTCGTATCAGGCCCAGCAGGCTCAGGCAGAGGCCCGTCTTCTGGCGATACTGAATCACGAAGCCGTGACCCAGCAAAAGAAGGATGAGCTAGTGAAATTGCTAAATCGCCCACCGGCCTGAAGACTTGTATCTTTTTCTTTCTTTTTGTACATACTCCTGAATGAGAGTATATTCTTTTTGTTTTTTCATGAATTGTACTTTGTATCCATTTTGGTTCATGAATAAAAGACATATTTTTTTTCAATAGCGTGTCCCTTTTTATTGAATGTATTCTGCTGATAGTCTATCTTGATTTCTTTGCAGGGCAGCGATGGCTTAGGATTCAGGGTTACGATTTGCTTCCTAAGACTTTTGAGCTTTATGAGCCATGAGGGTCTCATAAAGAGTTTTTCTCCCTACAGGTCGAGAGGATCCTGTAGGTGTAAGTTTTCCTTAAGAATCGTGAGGATTCTTAAGCGGGTTTTCCCTTGGGAGTCGTAAGGATCTCACAAGAGATTTTCTTCCCTACAGGTCGTGAGGACCCGCAAGTGCTGGATGCGGTCGCCCTTATCCGTATTTCACGGGGTCAGGGGTTGCTTTGGGATATTTTCCAGGGTACCGTAGTTTAAAAATATCGCGGTCAAGGTTAAGGACATCATAGTCCGTGGGTTTAAGAACTCCACAGTCCAATGTTAGTTTTAAGACATCACGGTCAAGTTAAGGACATCATAGTCCATGGATTTAAGGACTCCACAGTCCAATATTAGTTTTAAGAGATCACGGTCAAGATTAAGGACGTCATAGTCCGTGGATTTAAAGACTCCACAGTCCGATGTTAGTTTTAAGACGTCACGGTCAAGGTTAAGAACGTCATAGTCCGTGGATTTAAGGACTCCACAGTCCGATGTTTAGTTTTAAGACATCACGGTCAAGGTTAAGGACATCATAGTCCGTGGATTTAAGGACTCCACAGTCCGATGTGTGGTTACTGGGACCGTTACCTCTTTGAAGACGTTGAGGAATTATAACGACAAATATCAAAGGAGTAAAGAGATGTACCCTTTAACCAAGGAAAAATCAGTCTAGAATCATTATGGTTGATTGTTAGTTTTAAGACATTACGGTCGAGGTTAAGGACATCATAGTCCGTGGATTTTAAGGACTCCACAGTCCAATGTTTGCTCTGGATGCTTCACATGGGTTCACTGCCATGCTCTGCGAGGACCAGGCTCCGCTCTGGACATTTTCCGCGGGGTCAAAGAGTGACGTTATCCGCGTTCCACGTGACCAGGAATTTTGCACTAGATGCTTCACACGGGTTCACTGCCTTGTTCGGCGAGGACTAGGCTCCGCTCTGGATGCTTCAAACGGGTTCACTGCCGCGCTCCGCGAGGACCAGGATCCGCTCTTGACGTTTTCCACGGGGTCAAAGAGTGACGTTATCCGCGTTCCACGTGACCAGGAATTTTGCACTAGATGCTTCGCACGGGTTCACTGCCGTGTTCGGCGAGGACTAGGCTTCGCTCTGGACGTTTTCCACGGGGTCAAAGAGTGATGTTATCCGCATTCCACGTGACCAGGAATTTTGCTCTGGATGCTTCCCACGGGTTCACTGCCGTGTTCGGCGAGGACCAGGCTCCACTCTGGACGTTTTTCATGAGGTCAAAGAGTGACGTTATCCGCGTTCCACGTGACCAGGAATTTTGCACTAGATGCTTCACACGGGTTCACTGCCGTGTTCGGCGAGGACTAGGCTCCGCTCTGGATGCTTCACATGGGTTCACTGCTGTGCTCTGCGAGGACCAGGATCCGCTCTGGACGTTTTCCACGGGGTCAAAGAGTGACGTTATCCGCGTTCCACGTGACCAGGAATTTTGCGCTAGATGCTTCACACGGGTTCACTGCCGTGTTCGGCGAGAACTAGGCTCCGCTCTGGACGTTTTCCACGGGGTCAAAGAGTGACGTTATCCGCGTTCTACGTGACCAGGAATTTTGCACTAGATGCTTCACACGAGTTCACTGCCATGTTCGGCGAGGACTAGGCTCCGCTCTGGATGCTTCACACGGGTTCACTGCCGTGCTCTGCGAGGACCAGGATCCGCTCTGGACGTTTTCCATAGGGTCAAAGAGTGACGTTATCCGCGTTCCACGTGACCAGGAATTTCGCGCTAGATGCTTCACACGGGTTCACTGCCGTGTTCGGCGAGGACTAGGCTCCGCTCTGGACGTTTTCCACAGGGTCAAAGAGTGACGTTATCCGCGTTCCACGTGACCAGGAATTTTGCTCTGGATGCTTCCCACGGGTTCACTGCCGTGTTCGGCGAGGACCAGGCTCCGCTCTAGACGTTTTCCACGGGGTCAAAGAGTGACGTTATCCGCGTTCTACGTGACCAGGAATTTTGCACTAGATGCTTCACACGGGTTCACTGCCGTGTTCGGCGAGGACTAGGCTCCGCTCTGGACGTTTTCCACGGGGTCAAAGAGTGACGTTATCTGCGTTCCACGTGACCAGGAATTTTGCTCTGGATGCTTCCCACGGGTTCACTGCCGTGTTCGGCGAGGACCAGGCTTTGCTCTGGACGTTTTCCACGGGGTCAAAGAGTGACGTTATCCACGTTCCATGTGACCAGGAATTTTGACTTTGTCTGTATTTCACGAAGTCAGAATTTAACTCTCAGTCAGCTGTACGCCGCGGAGTCATGGAACTGGGAGTTGCCGCTGTTCTGCTTTGCTTGATGTTGTGTCTGCTGTGACGAGACGAATGTTGAGATGATCTCTAGGCTATTTGTGGCCCTTCGAGATTTGGCTTCTTCTTTTGATGAAACCTGGGGAGGAAGAGTGTGATTCCTTCTTTGTTTGCGCCCTTGGATTGTTTACAGGGATTGATGTAACATCACCTGTAGGGCATAAATTTTATTTTTATTTTATTTCTTTTCCCGCAATGCTCTATCATTTCAGCTTTTATATCGCGAAGGTCGTGATTGCCCCATCATTTCGGCTATTTTTCGCGGTGCCCAATCATTTCGGCTATTTATTTTATTTTTACTCGCTGCTTTTTTTATTGCGAGTTGCCCAATCATTTCGGCTATTTTTCATGCATACATTTTTACTTGCTGCTTTTTATTGCAAGTTGCCCCATCATTTCGGCTATTTCATATGCATTTTAGCTCGCTGATTTTTTTTTATCGCGAGTATGGAACTTGGAATCCGGTGCCAGTCTTAGCATCAGCATCGCTACAACTGGAATATTGCCAGGAGCGAACCATCATTTGCTATGAAAGGACTCGGAATTTGATGCCGTTTTAGGCATCAGCATCGCTACAACTGGGATATTGCCAGGAGCGAATCGTCATTTGCCATGAAAGGACTCGAAATTTGATACCGTTTTAGGCATCAGCATCGCTACAACTGGGATATTGCCAGGAGCGAATCATCATTTGCCTCTGTCGATGTCGAACAAAAGTGGCTTAGTAGACAGGGTTAGGGTCCTGTCGACTAAGGCTTTTGACTTCATGAGCCGTAAGGGTCTCACAAAGGTATTTCTCCCTATAAGTCGTGAGGATCTCGTAGGTGTGTTTTCTCCTTGGGAATCGTGAGGATTCCTAAGTGCGTGTTCCCCTGTAAGTCGTAAGGATCTTACAAAAGGGTTTTCTCCTTATAAGTCGAGAGGGCTTACAAGGGTTGTTCACTATATAAACATATCCCTAGTCACGAATGGGTCTTGGTTAGGAAAATATTTATTCGCGCCCGTGGATTGTGTACAAGGGTCAATATGAGCCTCTTGTAGGGCCATATCGAAGGCTGTGGGGGTTGCTTAAGAACATGTTAAGGTTTCTTTAACTTAAGACTTTCAAATCTTATGAGCCGTCAGGGTCCCATAAGAGAATTCTCCTTACGAGTCGTGAGGATCTCGCAAGTGTAATTTCTCCTTAGGAATCGTGAGGATCCCTAAGTGTGTTGCTTCCTTGTGAGTCGTAGGGATCTCACGCAGGTAGTTTCTCCTTTACATGGTCGAGAGGACCCTGTAAGCGTCTTTTAACGAGGTTGCGCCCTTTCGGGTTTTCACAAACACTCGCCGGTAGTCCTGCTGCTTTTACTCACGGAGCCCTTTCGGGTTCTCATCCCTGCCCATTTTGCTTAGGGACATACCGTCTTTCTTTTTTTTTCTTTTTATTTTTTCTAATGAGCTTGCGCCCTTTCAGGTTTTCACAAACACTCACCGGTAGCCCTGCTGTTTTTACTCACGGAGCCCTTTCGGGTTTTCATCCGTTCCCATTTTTCTTACGGACATACCGTTTTTTATTTTTATTATTTTTTATTATTTTCTTTTTGTATCGGTTTTGGGATGCCGCAATCTACCGTAGTTTATTGGCATCTGTAAGGTTAGTCTAGCACCCTATGAAGAGTTTTGAAGCATCACATGTCTCAAACTTTGTATTTTTAAGGTGCTAAGCTAACATGCAAAGGATAGATCCTAGAAAATTAGGGTTATCAAAACTTTAAGCTAGTAAAAACTAGGGTTTGAAGGCTACAACCTTTGTAGCTCCCCTTTGCAAGACTCCTTGATGTCTTGGGTGTTGAATCGAGGTCCTCTTGAACTCCCCTTGTGTCCACGACGATCCACCGCGGAGATCTCCGTCCAAGCTCGCTACTTTGTAAAATCGAAGTAAACACTCTAATCAAGTTGGCTAGACTTGAGTAGAATGGTGTTGTGGCTTTGGATCTCACTTCAAAAACCTTTCTTTGATTGTATTTAACTCACTTGAAAAACCTAGAGAGGAAAAGATGAAGGAAGATGAAGATGGTGGCCTTTCTTTGCAAGAGGTAAAAAGATAACCTTGAGTTAAACAAGAGAAAGAAATATATATCACTATATATATTTAATTCCTTCTTGACTTCAACCATGATTAAATGATAGATAGTTAATTTAACTTGGGTTTAGAATGATAAAGAGAAGGATAACCATAGGTTAGTGGTAGTTGAGCTAGGTTAGGTTAGAAGAAGAGTGTGGAAACTAACATGATTATCCTTTTCTTTTTCATTTAACTTTAAAACCAAAATTAAATAATTATCCATTATTTAATCCATGGTGTAAGTCTTGCATTGCCACCATTTCCATATGCTAACAACCATGATGGATGGGTGTATGTATGTATGCATGTATGCACATTCACATGTGCATGAAACTAGAATGAAAATAAAGAAACACATGCATGCATGCTTACATCCATCAAACCCTAGAAAGGTTTCAAGTGAGATAACTTATGGTTAGATGATAAATCAATACTTAATTTATCAATCCAGTCATATCTCATACGACCGCACCAAAAGTAAGCCACCCGATCAATGTTCGGTATCATATACGCACATTTCAATCGGGTGCATGCGCATATCGCATACGCGCACCACAACGTTTCGCCTGGACTGGGTAACTCCTTTGTGGGACTCTAAGACTCGTCAATACGCCGGCAGAGGGTAATGATCATATCAAGTACCCTCAAGCCGCAAGCGGTCAGCTAAACGTAACGGCCGCCCGGGTATTGAGCGATCAGAAGACAACAAGCGAACCTGCTACAACTCCCGTCGAGCCATCCGGCAACACTACCGTACAGTCCGGTCTCTTCATCAGATATGCTGCATATCGAGCCTAGGGATGGTCACGTCGACCCCAATAACTCAATAAGTCGTGTCGGTGAATGGTCTATAACAGATCGAGAAACTACTGATAACACTTATCAGCAAATCTCAGCAGCCCTGGCCAGGGACTTGCTGTTATAACCAGTCGAGCACAGCACAGCATCAACTCCCAATACCGGGAGAGACGAAACCCCTCCTATCGCTCATTGCCTTCGTGTGTCTCGGGACTGTACCCAACGGCCACCTGTTTGCGACTCAGTAGAGCCGTGGTAGGGTGGCAATCAAAGTACAGTGGGAGAACATACAAGACTCCATGACGATCTCGGGTCTACAGACTAACCTGTACCAGTGTCACCTGAGAACTGCTATCCGACGATAGATATAATTCCATATAGGAGTTCTCGGTGAGTCCGTCCAGTGTACCCAGTCAGCACTGAGCACCCGTATATGATCTTGATGTCAAACATCGATGAATGTGGGAACATCCATCGCCCATCACATGGGTCTAGTATCATATACGCTAGTCTACTCTGGTATATCGATGCCCCGTCTCGATACACCTCCGACTAGGGACATTTCAGGATATGCTTATAGACTACAAATGTCCCACTAGTATGATCTCTATCATAATCAGAGTAGTCAAGCAGATATCCTTGGGGCTTTATCAGCATGTATGAATGAATAAAAGCATGATCAAATCAACATGTCAGATAAAGAATAACCAGATAGCATACTATCATGTCGAGCAAGAATGCAAACTGAATATATATACATGTATAGATACATCCACTATCACATAATGGCCTCTAGGGCATACATATATCCAACAATCTCCCACTTGCACTAAGGCCAGTTATTGGCGTATCTCATACCCAACATCTCAAAAAGTCGCTCATGCTGTGGCTGAGGGAGGGCCTTGGTGAGTGGATCCGCGGCGTTGTTCTTTGTGTCAACTCTCTTAATCTCGATCTCGCGGCGATCTACAATCTCCCGGATCAAATGAAAGCGCCTCAGGATGTGTCTGGACCGCTGATGGGATCTGGGCTCCTTGGCTAATGCCATCGCCCCATTATTGTCATAATATAAAGGTATTGGATCAATAATGGTTGGAACTACTCCTAGCTCCGAGACGAACTTCTTCATCCAGACGGCTTCCTTGGCGGCATCATTTGCAGCAATGTACTCAGCTTCCATCGTAGAGTCTGCAACGGTATCCTGTTTGGAACTCTTCCAACTTACCGCCCCTCCATTGAGGGTAAATACAAACCCTGAGATAGATTTGCTGTCATCCTTATCGCTCTGGAAGCTCGAATCGGTAAAGGCCTCCATTTGGAGATCTGTATTACCATACATCAAGAACAATTCTTTAGTCCTTCGTAAGTACTTAAGAATGTTCTTCACAGCTGTCCAGTGGTTCTCCCCTGGGTTGGATTGATACCTGCTTACAACACTAAGTGCATAAGCTACATCTGGGCGTGTACATAACATCGCATACATTATAGACCCTACTGCCGAAGCATAAGGTATAATGCTCATGCGAGCTCTCTCTTCATCGGTCTTTGGACAAGAATCCTTGGAGAGAGTGACTCCATGGCAAGCGGGTAAGGCACCCCGCTTGGAGTCTTCCATACTAAACCTCTTTAGGATGGTGTTGATGTACCTGGTTTGGGACAATCCCAATAACTTTTTGGATCTATCCCTATAGATCCTTATGCCCAGGATGTATGTGGCATCACCCAGGTCCTTCATGGAGAACCTTAGTGATAAGAATGATTTGACCGACTGTAGCATAGGAATATCATTTCCTATCAGAAGAATGTCATCCACGTACAATACGAGGAATGTGACAGCTCTTCCTACAGCCTTCTTATAAACACAAGGTTCATCTGGATTTTTGATGAAATCAAACTCTTTGATAACATCATCGAAACAGATGTTCCAACTCCGAGATGCCTGCTTCAACCCATATATGGATTTAAGCAATCTACATGCTTTCTCGCTGCTCCCACTGTCAATGAAGCCCTCTGGCTGATCCATATAAACGCATTCTTCTAAATTTCCATTTAGAAATGTTGTTTTAACGTCCATCTGCCAGATTTCATAGTCGTAGTGAGCAGCAATAGCAAGTAGGATCCGAATGGATTTAAGCATGGCTACGGGCTAAAAAGTTTCGTCATAGTCCAAACCTGGTCTTTGACGAAAACCTTTCGCCACAAGTCTTGCCTTATAGGTCTCTACCTGCCCATCCACACCAATCTTTCTTTTAAAGATCCATTTGCACCCTACAGGTTTTACCCCAGGGGGTACAACGTCCAAAGTCCATACTTTTTTGGTGTACATAGACTCCATTTCGGATCTCATGGCATCCAGCCACTTCACAGAGTCACCACTCGTGATAGCCTGCTGAAAACTGGTAGGATCATCATCATCCATGATGCAATCTTCTCCGTTACCATCAATGAGGAAACCGTAGTACCTCTCCGGTGGGCGAGAAGTCCTACCAGACCTACGGAGTGGCCGAGGTTCTTCAGTTTCTGTTGCAACAGCCGGTTCAACCAAATCGTCATTTGTAGTTTGTGTCTTCAGAACCTCTTCTAGATCTACCACCTTGCCATCATCTTTATCTGTGAAAAACTCTTTTTCCAAGAATGTGGCATGTTGAGAAACAAACACTTTTTGTTCCTCTTTGTGGTAGAATAGATATCCATAAGAATTCTTTGGATATCCTACAAAGTTACACATGACTGACCGTGTCTCGAGTTTGTCCGGATTCTGCTTTTTAACATAGGCCGGGCAACCCCAAATCTTAATTCTCTTAAGAGATGGTCTCTTCCCATGCCATATCTCATATGGCGTGGTAGACACGGCTTTGGTTGGAACCCTGTTTAGCAGAAACGCTGCAGTCTCCAATGCATGCCCCCAAAACGAGACTGGTAACTCAGCGTCACTCATCATGGACCGGACCATATTTAATAGGGTCCTATTCCGTCGTTCTGACACACCGTTGTGCTGTGGTGTGTAAGGAGGAGTGAGCTGAGAGAGAATCCCATTCTCTTTTAGGAAGTTTGCAAATTCTGTACTGAGATACTCTCCACCTCGATCTGATCGAAGCATCTTAATACTCAAGCCGGTTTGATTTTCTACTTCTTGTTTATATTCAATGAATTTCTCGAAAGCGTCGGACTTGTGCTTTAATAAAAATACATGACCGAATCTTGAGAAATCGTCAGTGAATGTAATGAAGTATGAAAAACCGCCTCTATCCTGTGTAGACATAGGCCCACATACATCACTATGTATGAGGCCCAGGAGCTGAGTAGCTCTTTCTCCGTGTCCGGTAAACGGAGTTTTGGTCATTTTACCCTTGATACAAGACTGGCAAGTCGCATAAGATTTATATTCAAAAGAATTTAAATATCCATCTTTGTGTAACTTGTTTAGTCTTGTTTCGTTAATATGACCAAGTCTACAGTGCCAAAGAAAAGCTTCATTTAATTCTGAAAGTTTTCTTTTATTAGTGTGTTGTATACTGAAAACTGTGTGTTGATTTAGGACATATATTCCGTTATTAAGCGTACCATACCCAACCAACATTTGATTTAGGTCAATGTTCATAACATTGTTCTGCAACACAAAATTATACCCTTCATTGTCCAACAAAGAAACGGATATTATATTACATAGCATACTTGGTACAAAATAACATGGATTCAAAATCAAAATACATCCAGATGGCAACCCCAAGTGATACTCTCCCACTGCGACTGTATGTACATTGGAACCATTTCCAACGCGGAGAGTATGGTCACCTGTCCTCAAAACCTTGCTATTTCTCAGCCCCTGCATAGAATTGCAAATGTGAGAACCTGAACCGGTATCCAATACCCAGGAAGCAGAGTTTATAGAAAAACAGTTTTCAGTCACAAACGCACCTGAAGCAGAAGCATCACCATGCTTCTTCTTGAGACTTAGGTACTCCGTGCAATTGCGCTTCCAATGTCCTGTCTTGTGGCAATGAAAACACTCGCCTTTCCCTGGGTCTCCAGCCGTGGACTTTCCCTTTCCCTTCACCTTTTTGACTCCGCCCTTAGGATTAGTGGGTTTCTTCTTTTTCTTTCCCTTGGCCTTAGCTTTTGGGCGAGAAGAAGAAGACTGTCCAATGGTCATAACGGGAGTCTTTGCTGACTTCATAGTGCTCTCTGCACTCCTTAACATATTAAGGAGTTCAGGGAGGTCCTTCTCCATGCCATGCATGTTGAAGTTCACTATGAACTGAGCAAAGATGGAGGGGAGGGACTGCAGAATAATATCTATATATTGTTCATTGTCCATTGTCCATCCAAGGTCCTCAAGCTCTTCTATAAGAGCTATCATCTTCAACACATGGTCTCCTACTGGTGTGCCAGGGGCCGTTCGCATCTGAAACAGTTTCTTTGATGCTTCGTATCGTAATACGCGGGATTGCTCCCCATACAACTCCTTTGTATGGAGCAGTATCCCGTGAATGTCCATGTCCTCGTGCTGCTTTTGATGTGTGTTATCCATCGATGCAAGCGCGAGGCATGTGGCCGTGGCACAGTCAGCGTCCCATGTCTTGCGGACTTCAATGTCCGCAACTGAGGATTTTGGACCTGGGACGGGCGGGGCTGAAGCCGTGAGGACATATGATACTTTATCATAAGTCAAGGCGATCTTCAGATTCTTTAGCCAGTCTTTATAGTTGGTCTCATTCAGTTTGTTTTTATCTAGTAGAAGCTTAAGTCCAGTCATTGGTATCTGCCATTAAGAGAGAGAAAAGAATACACTCAGCGAAAGCTCTTGCACAGATTAGATTGGTTTATTATCTTGTCTAATCGATGTTTCCTACTGCTTTTTATCAAGTTTTCTTTCAAACCTTAAAAAGAAAAACTAGCCAGGATTAATCACAGTCTACAACTTCGCTAACCGTTCAGCCAGGCCAGTGTCGGTACTTTGAGGGAGGTTCCCCGTGCTTTCGCACGGACCTAATTAGAGTAAACCTCGTTTTCCCAGAGGCGGAGCCCCGTTAACACCTTTCTAGACACCTAATGAGTTAGCTAATTGTAAACTGTAAAACTCTCTTAGGAGCAACTATTGCCCACAGTGGGATCGGGATCCAACCATCATATGGAAGGTATGCAATCTCATTGCAAATTTCAACACTTGAAATTCCCGATGTGGTTTTTACCCCTAATACCCGTGACCTTGGCTAAGGTCAACAAATCACGAGCACTAGTCAAGCTCAACCCGTCATTTCTTGATTAATTAGACCCGTTCACATGACCCTTGGCTAAGGTCAACAAAGTCATATGCCCGTCCTAATTAATCTGCATCATATGCGTTTGTAGGAAAACATCACTTAGCTACCGTACACTACGCCTTGGCTAAGGTCAACAAACGTAGCACGAATACTAAGTACTCTACTTCCTAAAATGACGGAGGGTTGCGGATAATTTTTAAGAAAATCTTTAACGCTTTGAGCTTGATATCGTTGTAGAATCAAAAGGTTTTCAAAAGGAGTGGCTTAAGCTCCGCAGTTTTGAAATGTAGCTTTTTCACAAATAGCCGAGTAGTTTTTAAATCCGATTCTACAACATCTTTTTAGGTTTATTTTCTTTACATTAATCACATTAATGTAATCCCATCATTTAAGTCCTTAAGCCAATCACAGAAAAGAAACGAAAATAACACGTACGCTTATGCCATCCGCATTCGCCGCAATGTTCCGTTATGCACCGTTAGGTTACTTAACTAACGGCATACCGGGACGGGACTAGCACGGGTGTAAAACATAAGCAACGTCTACTATATATCATATATATAATATGTCATTCGTCTCAGATATCACAGAACACAGGCAGCAGAAACATAGATATAACGTAGGATATCCTAGGACGTCCGTATTTAGTATTTAGCCAGAATAGAAAATACGGATTCCACAGTCGCGATGAATAGCCAAGCCCACACCCTGGACCCCTACGAGAGCGGCAAGTGACCCTACCAATCCTGGAGTTTAGGAGACCCGGTCTCGACTCCTCGAGATGGCCTCCCACTGAACCCCAGAACCCAGTCACCTGTGCTCCCCTCCTTGGGTCCATCCTAATGCGGAAAAGTAAATAATATACAACACTGGTGACACAACCGCAACCTGGAAGTGCCCCAAATAAAATAATATTATATTACATTTGAATTTACATGAATGAAAATATAAAACTCTCATCTCACAAAACCCCCCCGGCTATTCGATCGCGACAATCCTGCACATCATATCTCAGCAACACATAATATCACATATCATCAACGTAAGTAAGTATGCGTACCCCGATTGTCGTTGATGTATAGCAACGAAACCGGCGATATCGTACATACTACACTTACGGTCACAGAAAAGAAAGTGTAAAACTACAATATTTGGAATCCAGATTCTCTTTAGACATCATAAATGCGAAATATCACATATTTCGTATTTCATGCCTAAACTATATGAATTCCACATATTGTATCACATTCCAGACAAACAGACAGTATTAAAGTTTTCGAACGAACAATCAAGCACCCAAGATTCACTAAAGCTCAACACTTGAGCAGGGTTCAAAAATCTGGAGTGTGACACAGTAGTAGCGGTCTAGCCGTAGAAGGGTCAAGCCAACGCCTCACATGTGGCACGCCGTACTGCCCCAAACCCTAAGGTTCAAAGGGCAGTTCGAGACGGTCACATAATCGAGTTAAGGTTTGTTGTCTTCTAGAGGGACCACCACAAAAAGACTTGCACGTATTTCCAAAGTATTCAAACCCCGTGAATAGTGAGCAAATGACATTCGTTCAAACACTTCAATACTTCCTAATTTACCCGGAAAAGCTACGAAAACAAAATTCCGATCGAATCGACGGGTCCAAAATTATCTCCAGAATTTTTCTAAACTAAATACAGATCAAAAATATCCAAAATTATGTACAAGCAGATTAATGAATTACAGAAGAAAAATGATCCATCAATTTATATATGTGGCCGCGGAACAGCGGCCTAAGCAAGCTTAGGCCGCGTTTCCGCGGCGGTTCTAACTGTTCATGTGATTATTTTTCTGCCGTAATCCTTATATTTATCTGCTATGATTTTTACATATTTTTAATTCTGCAAAATGTCAATTTTTAGAAAATTTCCAGAGAGCACCCTAAAAAGCCGTATTTCGGTTCGATCGGAGTTTTGACTTCGTAAAAAGGTCGCCTAATGTTCTAGGTCGGCTCTGATACCAATGTAAGGTTAGTCTAGCACCCTATGAAGAGTTTTGAAGTATCACATGTCTCAAAGTTTGTATTTTTAAGGTGCTAAGCTAACATGCAAAGGATAGATCCTAGAAAATTAGGGTTATCAAAACTTTAAGCTAGTAAAAACTAGGGTTTGAAGGCTACAACCTTTGTAACTCCCCTTTGCAAGACTCCTTGATATCTTGGGTGTTGAATCGAGGTCCTCTTGAACTCCCCTTGTGTCCACGACGATCCACCGCGGAGATCTCCGTCCAAGCTCGCTACTTTGTAAAATCGAAGTAAACACTCTAATCAAGTTGGCTAGACTTGAGTAGAATGGTGTTGTGGCTTTGGATCTCACTTCAAAAACCTTTCTTTGATTGTATTTAACTCACTAGAAAAACCTAGAGAGGAAAAGATGAAGGAAGATGAAGATGGTGGCCTTTCTTTGCAAGAGGTAAAAAGATAACCTTGAGTTAAACAAGAGAAAGAAATATATATCACTATATATATTTAATTCCTTCTTGACTTCAACTATGATTAAATGATAGATAGTTAATTTAACTTGGGTTTAGAATGATAAAGAGAAGGATAACCATAGGTGAGTGGTAGTTGAGCTAGGTTAGGTTAGAAGAAGAGTGTGGAAACTAACATGATTATCCTTTTCTTTTTCATTTAACTTTAAAACCAAAATTAAATAATTATCCATTATTTAATCCATGGTGTAAGTCTTGCATTGCCACCATTTCCATATGCTAACAACCATGATGGATGGGTGTATGTATGTATGCATGTATGCATGTATGCACATTCACATGTGCATGAAACTAGAATGAAAATAAAGAAACACATGCATGCATGCTTACATCCATCAAACCCTAGAAAGGTTTCAAGTGAGATAACTTATGGTTAGATGATAAATCAACACTTAATTTATCAATCCAGTCATATCTCATACGACCCCACCAAAAGTAGGCCACCCGATCAATGTTCGGTATCATATACGCACATTTCAATCGGGTGCATGCGCATATCGCATACGCGCACCACAACGTTTCGCCTGGACTGGGTAACTCCTTTGTGGGACTCTAAGACTCGTCAATACGCCGGCAGAGGGTAATGATCATATCAAGTACCCTCAAGCCGCAAGCGGTCAGCTAAACGTAACGTTCGCCCGGGTATTGAGCGATCAGAAGACAACAAGCGAACCTGCTACAACTCCCGTCGAGCCATCCGGCAACACTACCGTACAGTCCGGTCTCTTCGTCAGATATGCTGCATATCGAGCCTAGGGATGGTCACGTCGACCCCAATAACTCAATAAGTCGTGTCGGTGAATGGTTTATAACAGATCGAGAAACTACTGATAACACTTATCAGCAAATCTCAGCAGCCCTGGCCAGGGACTTGCTGTTATAACCAGTCGAGCACAGCACAGCATCAACTCCCAATACCGGGAGAGACGAAACCCCTCCTATCGCTCATTGCCTTCGTGTGTCTCGGGACTGTACCCAACGGCCACCTGTTTGCACGACTCAGTAGAGCCGTGGTAGGATGGCAATCAAAGTACAGTGGGAGAACACACAAGACTCCATGACGATCTCGGGTCTACAGACTAACCTGTACCAGTGTCACCTGAGAACTGCTATCCGACGATAGATATAATTCCATATAGGAGTTCTCGGTGAGTCCGTCCAGTGTACCCAGTCAGCACTGAGCACCCGTATATGATCTTGATGTCAAACATCGATGAATGTGGGAACATCCATCGCCCATCACATGGGTCTAGTATCATATACGCTAGTCTACTCTGGTATATCGATGCCCCGTCTCGATACACCTCCGACTAGGGACATTTCAGGATATGCTTATAGACTACAAATGTCCCACTAGTATGATCTCTATCATAATCAGAGTAGTCAAGCAGATATCCTTGGGGCTTTATCAGCATGTATGAATGAATAAAAGCATGATCAAATCAACATGTCAGATAAAGAATAACCAGATAGCATACTATCATGTCGAGCAAGAATGCAAACTGAATATATATACATGTATAGATACATCCACTATCACATAATGGCCTCTAGGGCATACATATATCCAACATCATCTCGGTCAGCAGCTAGTTTTAGGACATAATGGTCCATCGTTAGTTTAAGGACGTTTCGGTCCGTTGTTAGTTTAAGGACATTTCGGTCCGTTGTTAGTTTAAGGACGTTTCGGTCCGTTATTAGTTTAAGGACGTTTCGGTCCGTTGCAAAGTAAGCCGGTTACTACTAATAGAGTTTGGGCTTAGGAAGATAGCGAGCGGACATAGTCGTCGTCATCTATCATTGACCTAGGCCATGACTCGTCAAGCGTAGTATTTCTTCAGGAAGCGACCGTTTATTGGCCTGAAAGGTCTTTCACCATGCATGTCCATGAGTAGATAGGCTCCACCCTGGTAGACCTTGTCTATGATGTACGGGCCTTCATAGTCCGGCTTGAATTTTCCCCGCTTGGCGCGATTGGGGATCATAGGTCTTTTGACCACTAACACGAGTTCGCCTTGGCGGAATGTACTCGGCCTGGTCAATCTTTTATATGAGCGCATCATCTTTGCTTTATAAGCCTCCAGATTTTGTTGCGCTATGAGCCGGGTTTCATCAAGGGCATCAAGCTCCTCAAGCCGAAGGTGAGCATTTTCTTCGTCGGTCAGCTCGTAGTGGACTGCCACTTGTAGAGAAGGTAACTCTATTTCGAGGGGGAGTACTACTTCTGTACCGAATACCAACGCGTACGGCATTGTGTTCGTGGCCGTTTTGAACGTAGTTCGATACGCCCAGAGAGCTTCTTGCAGTCTCTCGTGCCAGTCCTTCTTATTTCGGGACACCGTCTTTTTCACGATCTTTGTCAAGGTCTTGTTGAAAGCCTCAGCTAGACGTTAGCTCAGGGATTATAAACTGAGGAATATCTCCAGTCTATGTTGTGTTGTTGCGCGAAGCGGCTGATCTTGTGGCTTCTGTAGGCTGGCCCGTTATCGGAGATGATCCGTCGTGGAGTTCCAAACCGATAAATGACGTGCGTTTTGAAGAAATGGAGGATATTCTCCGTCTTTACTTCCCTCAACGGTATTGCTTCTGCCCATTTGGAGAAATAGTCAGTCGTCGCCAAGATGAATCGATGTCCCCTGGACGATGCTGGTTTGATGGGGCCGATTATGTCAGTCCCCTACATTTCGAACGGCCAGGTGGCCACCGTTGGATGTAGAGGATTTGGGTGCTGATGGATAAAGTCCCCATGAATCTGGCATGAGTGGCATTGCTTCGCGTATTCGAGGCAGTCCTGAATCATCGTGGGCCAATAGTAGCCCATCCGTTTAATCTTCAACTTCATCTTCGGGCCTGCTTGGTGAGAACCGCAGAGTCCGTCGTGAACTTCTTGGACGACTCTTTTTGCTTCTTGAGGTCCCAGGCATCTCAATCATAGAGAATCAAATGACCTCTTGTACAGAGTATCATGGATGAAGGCGAAAGACAGAGCTCGTTTCATAAGCTGATGTCCTGAGGACGCATCTTCAGGTGTTCGACGGGACTTGAAGTAGTCTATAAAGACTTCTCTCCAATCCTCAACCGTTTCTTGGTCTTTTATTTGCAGGGCCGTCTGCTCAATCGCTTCCTTTTTCTCGGACGACTCTGGAGATATTTCTGCCGGTGCGAGGACCCGACGGCTTTGTACCACGATTCTGACGTCATCAAGGTTCTCATCAGCCAGTTCTTTAGCGAGCTTGGCTAACGCGTCAGCCTTGCTATTTTCCGCACGCGGTATGCTTTCCAAGGTGTAGGAGGGAATTTGAGTCAGCAGTCGCTGTACTCTCTCGCCATACTTCACCAGCTCTGGCTTGCACGTCTGGTAGTCGCCGTTTACTTGACTAACGACCAGTTGGGAGTCTCCGTATATGAGGAGGTTCTCAATTCCCATGTCGATGGCGATCTCAAGGCCTGCTATCAAAGCTTCGTACTCGACTTCGTTGTTCGTCCTCGGCTCTGTCAAGGAGAAGGAGAATCGCATTATCCCTCCTTGTGGGGTCACGAATATAAGGCCTATCCCTGATTTGATTAAAGGCGTGTTTTGTTTGCACTTCTTCATGGAAGAGGCTCCATCGAAGTACAGTTCCTATCGGGTATCACTACCGTCGATTGCATCAAACGCATGTTCGTCTGGAAGTTCGCAATTCAAAGGGGAATCGGCCGGTTTCGGATGTTCAGCGAGAAAGTCGGCGATAGCCTGGCCTTTCACTGCCTTGAGAGGCTGGAAGGTTATCGAAAACTCCATTAAGAGTGTCACGCCCCGCTTCCCAAAATACGGAATACGAGGGGTAGACAAGGTCAGCCATGCTCCTACGGTCAAGGAAATGTCCTGCCGTAGTCACACTTCGGCTTCTAGTTTTTCGTGGTAAACAGTAAATGATGCGCAGGTAATGAGAAATGCAGTAACTGAAAGAAACAATAATATAAACTGACCTGATGGGAAACAAACGTATGTAACTCGGAATAACAAGTCAAGAAGTCTGTGATGCACATCTAGTTCTGGTCCAGGCTAAATCTTCTCCTCACACTGAGCATGCATACTCAGGTCGTCAGAGCGACACAATAGCAATATAATATATATAAAATCATGTGACAATTCTAACAGTGGTAATAGATATGTGAAACAGTAAGTCAATGACAACATGAATATGAATGTGCAGTAATCAATGCAGCGGAGCAGTAAAGCAGTAGAACGATATGTCACGTATGTCAACACAGTATATAAGGTATATAAATGCCAGCATCCCTATCAGTCTCTAAGTCTCACTGTACAAGTCACTAAGCCTATCGTCAGTCCAAGTGTGAGAGTCAACCACTCGCGAGTGTCCTCCACCCAAGGGTAGAACCCAAGGGCAAGGGACCACGGGCCCAACATGTAACATGTATATCACGGTGAATATCACATACCCTGTAAATCTCCATATATCTCCCTAAATATATAAGCCGGCATGGGACTCCCGAGATTCTGTTGAACTCACACTTAAACTACCCCACACCCCGTGGTCTACATCAAACGCTAACCATAACCCTAAATACTAATCGATCCGTGACAAGTCTGCGCGAGAACTGGAGGCAGGACCTCCATCAAGCACGTCCCGACTAATACCTAAGATAGATGGCAGTGTCGGATGCCTTATCTGTGACACCCGTGCAAGCGCTTTCATAAGTGTCCCATACCACTTATAGTCACACGTACACGCATCCCACAGACGTCGACAATGCAATAGAATAATAGGGTCACTGATTGTGTACAAGTATGTATCACTTTCACTTATTCACGGATACACGAACGCTGACGTACTTGCCACAATCATCACTAAAATCTAACACTGGGTAAATGCACGATATCACTAGGTTATCACTACAATGATATGGGTATGATATGATACGTAAACAGTATATGAAGCATGATTAAGGTGTCATAAAAATAGTGTTCTATCACTTGCACGATTTATCATGAAACGTACGTATATAGTTTAGAGAAACGATAAAAAGGTAATAATTAGTATGTTCAGTTGTCCAACCATTGAATTTAGTTTGATGCCAATCGGGTTCCAGGATCATTAATTATAACCATTTCATTTTAAGCGCTCGAGGCTGGAAATCCGGTTTCAGAATCAGAAGTCCGTTTCGCAACGCATTTTAATCCCAGTTGGGATCAGATTTTAGCAACGCTACAGTTGTATGAAATCTAGAGTTTTCAGTAAGGTTTTCAACGCAATAGACGGATCTTCGATCGCATCTGTACGTCAGGAGTTATACACTGTCTAATATTAGTATGTCAATTCTGATTCTGTTGGGACTGTTATGCGTCCCGATCTTTTAAATTTCAGATTAAATATCAAATGGTAACGAAACAGAATGAAATCAATTGTGTTGTCTAGATAACAGATTCACCTACAATAAACAGCGGAGTTCCGCAACCTACGAGTCAAAGAAATCTTGTGGTACCCAATACGGAACAGCAACCAACGATTGGAGTCGCTCTGGACTGCAGTCCAGAGTCGCACTCCGATCCAAATATCATCACAATTTAAGTACAGGAATATCTGGAAACTAGTATAGGGTTAAAGTTCATCGAGTTGGCTTCAATTTGAGCCCTCGAACGCACCATTCTAGTGTGTATATAATTTATGGTGAATTTAACGATTTTCAGGTACAATAAAATTTCAGTTTTACGATTTAACTTGGGGGTAGTCGTTTTGGCCATTAGCAGTCATATTATCAAACGAAATTTGCACAAGATATTCATCACACCAAGGGCCAACAAGAACAATCTGGTTCCGTCAAATTAGACAAGTAATTCCATTGGGATCACACATCGAACGGTTGCATCGTGTAATTTATCGAGGATGTTTAGTATAAAATTTATAAGATTATAGTTTGTAACAAATACCAAATAGCATGTAGCAAGTATAAAACTTGCCTGGAGGCGCACGGCAGCGGGGTACAGTACGGGCGTGCGACGAGCTAGCACCGCGACGGTAACGGTTCCGGGTGAGCTCGGGTCTGCTCTCGGTTAGTGGGGTCTCGGGACGTCGTCGGGGTGTCTGCGGTGATCGCATCTCTTGATGGTGGGCTGCTTGTGTGGTGGCGGCCGGAAGATGGAATGTTAGCCACAGCGAGAGAGAGAAAGAATTGCTGAGAACGAGAGAGAGAGGAATGAGAGAGAGAGAAGTAGGGGAAGAGAGTGGCAGAGGAGAAGAGAGTTAGAGAGAGATGAGTGATAGAGAGTGAACTGAGAAAGGAGAGAGAGAGAGCCAGAGGGATAGAAAGAGAGAGAGGGAGAGAGCTGAGAAACGTAGAGAGAGAAACAGGGGAGAGAGAGAAAGAGCAGAGAGAGGGAGAAAACAGAGGAAGGTGAGAAAGAGAGAGATTGGGGAGTGAGGGTGAAGGCTCGGGTGAGTGAGGGGAGTGAAGAAGAGATCAAGAGAGTCGAGGATGGTGGCGACGGTGACGATGATGATGACGATGGGGTCGACGAGAAGCAGTGGCTGCCATCGATAGGTTGCAGGGGTGGAGCTATGGTGGTCGCGGTGTCGAGCGGAAGTGGATGGAGAAAGGAGGTGGTCGGCTGGGGTGTCGACGAGATGTGATGGATGTCGACGACGAGACGTGGAGCCCACCAGTCGTCGGCGCAGGGGATGTCGAGCTCGGGTGCAGGGGTTCGAGCTCGGCTGTGGGTTTAGGTGCTGGGTGATGGTGGCAGAGAAGGGAGAGGGAAGGTGGTGAGGAGATGAGGGCGTTGATGAGAAAAGACGGGTGAATGAGTGGCTGTCGTCGTCGTAGGTCGAGCGAAGTGGTGGGATGAACGCCGGCGGTGGAGGTGGCAATGGGTTGTGGGATCAGTGAGGCTGGGAGTTGGGAGGGCCCGATGGATGTAGAGAGGAGGTGAGGAGTGAGTTGGAGAGGGAGAGTGACGAGGGGAGTTGGAGACGTGACCGGGGTCGTCGGCGACGTGGGGTAACGGCGAGGCGTGGGTGCGCGACGTGGGAAGGAGTGAGCGGAAAATGAGATGGGGAAGAGAGATGAGGGATTTCTCAAAAGGCAGAGAAGAGAGATGGGGTGTGAGGGAAGAGAACGGGGTTGAAGTCGTGGGTGTAACGGCAGGAGCGGGGGCGTGGGCGTGGGCGTGGGCGCAAGGCGCGGCGGAGAAGGCGGATCGCGCGCGGGGAAAGGAAAAGAGCCGTTGGAGGGGGAGGATGAACAGGAGCGGGTCGGGTCGGGTCGCTGAGGAGGCGGGCTGGGCTGAAGTAGAATGGGCCGAGCCAAGTAATGGATTTCCCTTAATAAAAGAAAAGAGGAGGTGGGCTGGGCCGAGAAATTTAAAAAGAAAACAAAATAAATAAAATGAGGGGGCCGGGCTGAAGGGAAAAGAGAAATAAATGAATTAAGGGAATTGGGATAAATTTGGGATTTAATTATGTAAAGATGTGTGGGATGAGTGAGCTGGGCCTGCTCAGGAAAAAATTAAATCTAAATTGAAAAACAAAGGGAAACGGGCCGGGGTATATAAGGGAAATGAAATTTGGTTATAATGAAAAATTAGGGTTTAGAAGAAATAGAATTTAAATAAATCAAATAAAATTCAAAAATAACAACTATACAGATATTGGTATAAAAGGGGCTGGGTATTACATCATACCACCCTTACAAAAATTTCGTCCTCGAAATTAAAATAAACGATAAGATATACAAACATAAGTGAAATCTATTATATTGCAACTAACATGTAATGCTTTATTTGAAATAGGCAGATAACGAAATTTGAAAGTTTATATATGTAAGAATAACATACAAAGCTATAGATTTAAATAAGTATAAGACAGGAACAACTACGAAGGTAACCTATATGTATATAAGAACAGCAATAACAACAATAATGAACAATGATATTCGAGACGTACTCGATGTAATCGAAACTCAATTATATGCACATAAGAGTATATCAACGATAGCACAACAACATAATAGGTATAAGTCACGACTATATATCATAGTAAACTTAGGCATACTACCAGAAAATAAAGTAATGACAATAAAATAGTGAAAGATTTGTCGGTAGATTGAAAATATTTTTAGGATAATATATCGATCAAGTAGTTTTAAAATAACTTAGAAAACTCCTATAGTGCAAATAAGAAACGTGGAACAAGAATATGCGCGGTGTAAGGTTGCGCTACTGAAAACTGAAGATAATAGTAGTGTGCTTACAATACATAAAACTAATTAGTCGATAACACATACTCTTCGATAAATGCAAACTACTGAAAACCAATCTTGAATAATAGAGTCCCTATATCTATTTAGGGTAAAAGGAAGAATACAAATAGGTATAGGGCTAGCTAAGGTAATGATTACAAGGAAGTGTGGATCATTCAAAGGTTGAAGTATGGTGGCTTTAGGCTGAAGATCAAGGAGACTGTGATCGGGTCTGCACAGGAAGTAAGGATGAGCAACAAAGAAATACCAAAGAAAAGTATGGGGGAAAACAACAGTCGGTACATCACACGAGTCAAAATTTTGAAGGATTAGTGAACTCGGAAATTCCCTAAAATTTTCTCCTCCCAGAAGGATCTCAAACGAGGCACAGGCAAAGGATGAATGGTGGCTCATTCTAAGGATCAGGGTGTGGTACTTTCTAATCGAAACGATGGTGAAAACTATACAATGAATAGGGGTGGACAGTCAGGGAACTCAGCAGAAAAATAAATGGATAAGGGCAAGAAACAAGTATCAAGCGAACCAATAATCAAAGATTTACGAATTCATAAGATTTATTTCATTCAAGAAAATTTGAAACAAAGCATTCCCAAAGGCGAAAAGTGGCCCTAAACTATACACATTTTATTTGGCCAGAAGACAACATCCAAAGAAATCTCGTCAGTCGCGGTTGTGGCGATTCAGCAGGTTGCAGTAGGCTCGCGCACTCAGGTAGGGGCGTCCATTTCCATAGCGCCTCGCGGGGACCGCCATTAGGAGTTCTTCCACAGCAGGGTCTTGATCTTCCGGTCCTTCCTCCTCGGGTGGAGCTTCTTCATCGAGGTCCGATTCCATGTGTTCCTCCCCTTCTGGGTTCTCTTCCATGGGGTCTTCCTCCACTGGATTTTCTTCTATCGGCTCTTCCTCGGGATCTTCTTCTATTAGGTTTTCTTCAAGGTCTTCTTCCTCTTCGTCGGAATCGCCTATCATGTCAAACTCTGGGGCGGCTACTCCTTCGTCCTCTGAATCGTTGTTTCCGAAGTTGACCTGGGGACCGTTGATCTCATCGTCAGAACTCATCAGCGTGCGGTCTAGGGAAACGCATAACTGTGCATCCTCGTCTAGATGCGGTGCTGCTCCGGGGTGGGCCATGGTCTGAAAAGAAAGTGTCATGATTAAACAACGGAACACATCAAGAAAAATAGTTAAGTGTACGAAGTATAGAAAGATATGCGGTGGCAAGAATTTTAAAAGAATTAAGATTAAAATGTTGTGCTAATGAATAGTATGAACAAGGGAAGTGACAAGGGAATGTTGCATATATTACGATTCAAATTTTATTGCATTCAATTGAAAACCCAACGGATACAAGGTTTTAAACGGAAGGAAATATTTATAAGAAGATGACAACCTTAATACTAAAGGTAGAGAAACATGAAAATTCTTCTTTGAATCACTAGATCGCTGCATCCTCGTCACGCAAATTGGATCCTGTGTTGAATCCGCCTTATCGTCGAAGTTCGAACTACGCGATAATCCTCACTTGGCAGAAGTGGGGAGAGTTGACGAGTTTCCTCCTTGTAGTTCTTTCCTTTCTGGGCAACCGTTGATGAGACGTTCGTTGGACCCGCATATCAGACATTTCCCTTGGGCGCGGCGACAATCCCTCTGAAGATGTTCTGGTCTCCTACAATACCCACAACATGGGGTCTTCTGCTGCTTCTGTCGCGGGGAAACAAATTGACGCTTCATCTTCTTCTCCTTTTCTCGTCTAACGGAAATCCCTTTATGATAGGAGACTCCCGCTGGGGTCTGACTCACCTGTCTTCTCAGCCCTTCAGCTAATAAGTCGTTTGTTCGCTCCTGGGCTTCTTTTAAACCTTGCAGTACACTAAGGATCTTAACAGTCTGATTCTGGGGAGTGGAGATAGAGGAAGAGTCGTTGAAAGACATGATCCTGAAACAACAATTTTGAAGATGATATAAGGCACAAGCCATAAGATTCAAATATAATAAGGATTGGACAAGGATTCAAAAATACCAGATGTGATGAAATTTATTACAAGCGGAAAAATCAACTGTATGATTCTAAGTCACTTAAACAGAGTACGGTAGTGCAATTGCAACCACATAATCTTGCCAAGTCACCCGAAACCCTAGCGAATGGATAGCAGAACACTCAATATGAATATGGATCAAGGATATCAAGTTTACAATCTAGACTGAGGGATGTCATAGATTGTCAAGCTCTACACGGAAAACTGCAATCCCAATCGAAGCAAAACCTGGCTCTGATACCAACTAAACCATGTCACGCCCCGCTTCCCAAAATACGGAATACGAGGGGTAGACAAGGCCAGCTATGCTCCTAAGGTCAAGGAAATGTCCTGCCGTAGTCACACTTCGGCTTCTAGTTTTTCGTGGTAAACAGTAAATGATGCGCAGGTAATGAGAAATGCAGTAACTGAAAGAAACAATAATATAAACTGACCTGATGGGAAACAAACGTATGTAACTCGGAATAACAAGTCAAGAAGTCTGTGATGCACGTCTAGTTCTGGTCCAGGCTAAATCCTCTCCTCACACTGAGCATGCATACTCAGGTCGTCAGAGCGACACAATAGCAATATAATATATATTAAATCATGTGACAATTCTAACAGTGGTAATAGATATGTGAAACAGTAAGTCAATGACAGCATGAATATGAATGTGCAGTAATCAATGCAGCGGAGCAGTAAAGCAGTAGAACGATATGTCACGTATGTCAACACAGTATATAAGGTATATAAATGCCAGTATCCCTATCAGTCTCTAAGTCTCACTGTACAAGTCACTAAGCCTATCGTCAGTCCAAGTGTGAGAGTCAACCACTCGCAAGTGTCCTCCACCCAAGGGTAGAACCCAAGGGCAAGGGACCACGGGCCCAACATGTAACATGTATATCACGGTGAATATCACATACCCTGTAAATCTCCATATATCTCCCTAAATATATAAGCCGGCATGGGACTCCCGAGATTCTGTTGAACTCACACTTAAACTACCCCACACCCCGTGGTCTACATCAAACGCTAACCATAACCCTAAATACTAATCGATTCGTGACAAGTCTGCGCGAGAACTGGAGGCAGGACCTCCATCAAGCACGTCCCGACTAATACCTAAGATAGATGGCAGTGTCGGATGCCTTATCTGTGACACCCGTGCAAGCGCTTCCATAAGTGTCCCATACCACTTATAGTCACACGTACACGCATCCCACAGACATCGACAATGCAATAGAATAATAGGGTAACTGATTGTGTACAAGTACATATCACTTTCACTTATTCACGGATACACGAACGCTGACGTACTTGCCACAATCATCACTAAAATCTAACACTGGGTAAATGCACGATATCACTAGGTTATCACTACAATGATATGGGTATGATATGATACGTAAACAGTATATGAAGCATGATTAAGGTGTCATAAAAATGGTGTTCTATCACTTGCACGATTTATCATGAAGTTTACGTATATAGTTTAGCGAAACGATAAACAGGTAATAATTAGTATGTTCAGTTGTACAACCATCGAATTTAGTTTCATGCCAATCGGGTTCCAGGATCATTAATTATAACCATTTCATTTTAAGCGCTCGCGGCTGGAAATCCGGTTTCAGAATCAGAAGTCCGTTTCGCAACGCATTTTAATCCCAGTTGGGATCAGATTTTAGCGACGCTATAGTTGGATGAAATCTAGGGTTTTCAGTAAGGTTTTCAACGCAATAGACGGATCTTCGATCGCGTCTGTACGTCAGGAGTTATACACTGTCTAATATTAGTATGTCAATTCTGATTCTGTTGGGACTGTTATGCATCCCGATCTTTTAAATTTCAGATTAAATATCAAATGGTAACGAAACAGAATGAAACCAATTGTGTTGTCTAGATAACAGATTCTCCTACAATAAACAGTGGAGTTCCACAACCTACGAGTCAAAGAAATCTTGTGGTACCCAATACGGAACAGCAACCAACGATTGGAGTCGCTCCGGACTGCAGTCCAGAGTCGCACTCCGATCCAAATATCATCACAATTTAAGTACAGGAATATCTGGAAACTAGTATAGGGTTAAAGTCAGTCGAGTTGGCTTCGATTTGAGCCCTCGAACGCACCATTCTAGTGTGTATATAATTTATGGTGAATTTAACGATTTTCAGGTACAATAAAATTTCAGTTTTACGATTTAACTTGGGGGTAGTCGTTTTGGCCATTAGCAGTCATATTATCAAACAAAATTTGCACAAGATATTCATCACACCAAGGGCCAACAAGAACAATCTGGTTCCGTCAAATTAGACAAGTAATTCCATTGGGATCACACATCGAACGGTTGCATCGTGTAATTTATCGAGGATGTTTAGTATAAAATTTATAAGATTATAGTTTGTAACAAATACCAAATAGCATGTAGCAAGTATAAAACTTGCCTGAAGGCGCACGGCAGAGGGGTACAGTACGGGCGCGCGACGAGCTAGCACCGCGACGGTAACGGCTCCGGGTGAGCTCGGGTCTGCTCTCGGTCAGTGGGGGTTCGGGACGTCGTCGGGATGTCTGCGGTGGTCGCAGCTCTTGATGGTGGGCTGCTTGTGTGGTGGCGGCCGGAAGATGGAATGTTAGCCACAGCGAGAGAGAGAAAGAATTGCTGAGAACGAGAGAGAGAGAGGAATGAGAGAGAGAGAAGTAGGGGAAGAGAGTGGCAGAGGAGAAGAGAGTTAGAGAGAGATGAGTGAGAGAGAGTGAACTGAGAAAGGAGAGAGAGAGAGCCAGAGGGATAGAAAGAGAGAGATGGAGAGAGCTGAGAAACGTAGAAAGAGAAACAGGGGAGAGAGAGAAAGAGCAGAGAGAGGGAGAAAACAGAGGAAGGTGAGAAAGAGAGAGATTGGGGAGTGAGGGTGAAGGCTTGGGTGAGTGAGGGGAGTGAAGAAGAGATCAAGAGAGTCGAGGATGGTGGCGACGGTGACGATGATGATGACGATGGGGTCGACGAGAAGCAGTGGCCGCCGTCGAAAGGTTGCAGGGGTGGAGCTATGGTGGTCGCGGTGTCGAGCGGAGGTGGATGAAGAAAGGAGGTGGTCGGCTGGGGTGTCGACGAGATGCGATGGATGTCGACGACAAGACGAGGAGCCCACCGGTCGTCGGCACAGGGGATGTCGAGCTCGGGTGCAGGGGTTCGAGCTCGGCTGTGGGTTTGGGTGCTGGGTGATGGTGGCAGAGAAGGGAGAGGGAAGATGGTGAGGAGACGAGGGCGTTGATGAGAAAAGACGGGTGAATGAGTGGCTGTCGTCGTCATGGGTCGAGCGAAGTGGTGGGATGAACGCCGACGGTGGAGGTGGCAATGGGTTGTGGGATCAGTGAGGCTGGGAGTTGGGAGGGCCCGATGGATGTAGAGAGGAGGTGAGGAGTGAGTTGGAGAGGGAGAGTGACGAGGGGAGTTGGAGACGTGACCGGGGTCATCAGCGACGTGGGGTAACGGCGAGGCGTGGGTGCGCGACGTAGGAAGGAGTGAGCGGAAAATGAGATGGGGAAGAGAGATGAGGGATTTCTCAAAAGGCAGAGAAGAGAGATGGGGTGTGAGGGAAGAGAACGGGGTTGAAGTCGTGGGTGTAACGGCAGGAGCGGGGGCGTGGGCATGGGCGTGGGCGTGGGCGCGAGGCGCGGCAGAGAAGGCGGATCGCGCGCGGGGAAAGGAAAAGAGCCGTTGGAGGGGGAGGATGAACAGGAGCGGGTCGGGTCGGGTCGCTGAGGAGGCGGGCTGGGCTGAAGTAGAACGGGCCGGACCAAGTAAAGGATTTCCCTTAATAAAAGAAAAGAGGAGGTGGGCTGGGCCGAGAAATTTAAAAAGAAAACAAAATAAATAAAATGAGGGGGCCGGGCTGAAGGGAAAAGAGAAATAAATGAATTAAGGGAATTGGGATAAATTTGGGATTTAATTATGTAAAGATGTGTGGGATGAGTGAGCTGGGCCTGCTCAGGAAAAAATTAAATCTAAATTGAAAAACAAAGGGAAACGGGCCGGGGTATATAAGGGAAATGAAATTTGGTTATAATGAAAAATTAGGGTTTAGAAGAAATAGAATTTAAATAAATCAAATAAAATTCAAAAATAACAACTATACTGATATTGGTATAAAAGGGGCTGGGTATTACAAAGAGCAAGGCCCATTTAGCGGTCTCCCTGTCAATATAGCCTTCGACATTAAATATTTAAGGGGGTCCACCTTCGAAATGAGACGGACTTCATGTGCCAACGCATAGTACCTGAGCTTTGTTATTACGAAGATCAACGCCAGGCAGTGTTTTTCGATGGGGGAGTAGTTGCTTTCTGCCCCCAGGAGAACTCGACTTAAGTAATAGAGAGCTCTTTCTTTCCCTTGGTCGTTCTCTTGTGCCCGTAGTGCGCCTAAGGAACCTTCGAGGGTGGTTGTATAAAGAATGAGAGGCTTTCCCTTGACCGGAGCAGCCAACACTGGTGGATTCTGCAAGTATTGCTTGATTTCTTCTAGTGCGCTCTGGCATTTGTGATCCCAAACGAAAGGGGTTCCCTTCTTCATTAGGTGACTATAAGGACGGCACTTGCCTGAAAAGTTGGCTATAAATCGCCGGATGTACGCGAGCTTCCCTTGGAGAGACCGCAATTGCTTAAGGGTCCTTGGCGGGGGCATTTCCATGATCGCCTTGATCTTGGACGGATCTATCTCAATGCCTCGGTGTCGGACGATGAATCGTAGGAATTTGCCCGAGGAAACTCTGAACGCGCATTTGAGTGGATTCATCTTCAAGTTGTATTGCCGAAGGCGTTGAAATACGATCTTCAGATGCTCGAGATGCTCCTCGTATGCTTTGCTTTTCACCACGAGGTCGTCGATATAACATTCGACGATTTCATGTATGAGGTCATCAAAGATTTTCGTCATGGCCCTCTGATAGGTGGGACCGGCGTTCTTTAGTCCGAAGGGTATCACCTTGTAGCAGAATATACCCAAAGGGGTTCGGAAAGCGGCGTGCTTCTGATCTTCGGGATGCATCTTTATCTGATTATATCCCGATGAGCCGTGCATGAAGGAGAAAACCTCGTGAGTGGACGTGTTATCTATCATCAGTTCGGTGACCGGTACTGCGAAATCGTCCTTCGGGCAGGCTTTATTGAGATCTCGGAAGTCCACGCATATGCGTACTTTCCATTTTTTCTTCATCACCGGGACGATGTTGGCGATCCAGTCAGGATACTGAACTTCTTGGATGAAGCCAGAGTCAATCAGCTTCCTGACCTTGGCGTTGATGCTCATCTCAAGCTCGAGCCGCATTCTTCTCGATGCTTGTTTGATTGGCTTGATGTCCGGGGATATCGTTAGTTTATGGACCGCGATCTCTGGATCTAATCCTGGCATTTCGGAATAGTTCCATGCGAAGCAATCTCTATGCTGCATAAGAACGTCTTTTAACGCAACCACCATTTCTTCAGATAGCAGCTCGCTGACGAATGTTGGCCGCGGGTCGCTTGTCGTCCCCAGCTCAATTTTCTTGAGCTCATCTACAGTGGTATGGATTCCATCTTCCAGCTCTTTCGGCGCCGGTGGAACTCTGAGATCACCTTGTCATCATTGTTTTCGAAGCACCAGGGGAGGTCATCCATATCCTCGGGCTCTTCTTTTGATATCGTTATCATATGACAAGTACGAGTGCGCTTTCAGGACCGATGTAGGTCTGGGTCTATCCTCGTTGTATGCGCGGCTTTTGGTTCGTGCTTCTGTGGCGGCGTTACCCTCCAGCTGTTAGACAGAGCGAACTTGCCGAGCTGATACTGATCTTCGACCTAATTCTTGAAGGTGAAGTAATCTTCGAGAGGATGTCCTATTACTCGGTGATAAGAGCAATAGTCCGGATGAAAGACTTCGCCTGCTTGCTCGGGGTGTTTAGATTCCGGCAGTGTAATCATCTGATGCCTTATAGCGAGGTCAAGTATTTTCTTTGTTTTGTCCTGGGGAAAAGAGTATGCTCGACTCATCTTCTTCACAAGGGACAAGTCCGGACCGTTCGATTCCCGACTGCGTGGCTTCTTGGTCCCGCTTTGCCGTTGCTGAACGCCTTTTCCGCTTTTTGACTTGTTTCTGCCTCTGTGTCGGGCCTTTTTTACAACAGGTTGACAGGGAGAAACATTTCCGTCTTTCACAGCCTGTTGGAGGAGGCGTTGCGTCCTAGCTTTCTCGTAGATTGCCATTTCGCTGTTATGGTCGTCTCGAATTTTTTGACCAGCTTCCCTTATAAGCTTGTTCATTTGTTCTTTGAACGACGGACTGGGCATTTTTACTTTAGGAACTCTTTTTGGTTCGGGGTTAGCATCCTCCCATTGAGCATCTCCCTTTTCATTGAAGTCACGTACGATGCAGCAGTCGCGGAGTAGCTCCCATTTCTTAGACCGAATATATTCAAGCCCGATTGTTTCCATTCTCCCGTTAGGCAATTTGCGCTGAGTCCCGGGAACGTTCCAGATCCTGTCATAGAACTTGGCTTTCCGAGCAGTTTGCTTAAGGGGCACACCTTGGCGCCTCAAAAGTCTTCTTAGTCCGTCCGTATAATATCTGGATAGACGGATGGGCTGGAGTCTGTCAAGTGTAGGATCCGCACCGTGCCAGATTTCTTTCTCCACTTTAGTTTCCCCGGAGCGGTAGAATAGAATCGCCTTTTCGCCTGGGAGGGACATAGAACGTCTGTAGCTCTTCTACACTGTAGGTATCAAGCGCGTCCAGTTCTCTATGATGTTTAAGTGGAACCATGGTGACTTGCAGACTTTGCTCTTCGTCAGCGAATGTTTGTATTGGAGGTCGAGCAGAGAATATAGCATGGACTCCATCTTCCGAATCGCTGCCAAAGATCAACATAGGAGCGGACGGTCCTGGCTTGTTGTGCTGGGGTAGGCCTGAATAAACTATCTCTTCCTCTTCTTCAGTGTCGCTTCCGAAGATGGTAATGGTGGTGATAGCTTTGTTCTCCGGTTTGTGACACCTCTCTGTGTCCTCAAAATCTGGCAAGAAGTATTTTGCATCTTCGTACTTGCGGACTTCGTTCACGGAGAATGGATTCAGCTCTCCTGTCACGGTATACTCAAGACCATCCTTGAAATACTTCATACACTGATGTTGTGTAGAAGGGATGATGTTGTACTCGTGTAACCAAGGACGACCGAGCAAAGCGTTGTAGCATGTCCTGGCGTCAATGACATGAAATTTAATGTCTGTGACAAGCAGCCCGAAGCGCAGCGTCAGTATTACAGACCCAAGGGTCCGTGATGACTGAGAATCGAAACCGGAGATGGTAATTTTATCACGAGCGAGGTGCTGAACGCTCATGCAGATTTCCTTCAACACCCGAATATTGAGGAGATTGACGGAGGATCCATTATCAACCAGGATTTTACCTATCTTGATATCGTAGCAATATCCAGAGACATATAAGGGACGGTTGTGGTCGCACGTCCTAAGGAGAAGGTCCTCATCACCGAATGTGACATCGGCTGTGTGCACTTCCTCCAGTTCATCCTTCATCCTATCTTCGGCGAGGAAGGCTTGGCATTGCTCGGGCTCTTGCAGCGCCTTAATTAATGAATCTCTCGCTTCTTTAGATAATAAGAGGGCGTCGATAATGCTGAGCAGAGAGGGTAGCTTCCTCAGGTGCGCTAGGATGTTGTAGTCCACCTTACTCTTCTTAGGCGGGTCCTTGGCAGTAAGCTCTTTCATGGCTTGGTCATCTAAAGCGATATCCTCAGCGACCTTTTCCTTTCTCTTATCTTTTCTAGTTGCGGGTCCGAGACTCTTTTCTGGAAGCGTGCGATTACGCAATTGAATGTTTTCGCAGGCCTCTGGTTCTTCCTCTTTCCCTAAGATGGATTCTTTAAAGAGAGGGCCAAGAGCTATTTCTTCGTCAGAGTCGCTCCCAAAGGTGAGAACCTGTGATCCTCCAGCATTGACCGTGTGACAGCTGCCGGTAGTTTTCTTGTGCTCCTTGGTCGTACTTCTCGGCTCCCGACGAGTTTTGTGTTTCATCCGTTTAAAATTATGCCGGTGAGAAAAATATCCCTTCCATCTTTTAAAAGCGTCACACTCCTCGGTGGGGTGTGAGAACTTTCGATGATATGAGCAGTAATTAGGATGCATCTTTGCTCCACCGAGAGTGTTTTTTCCGAGGGCAGTAGCTCCATCCCCATTGATATGGCTTTAGCAAACCTTTTTCCCGTCTTGAATCTGTTTTTATCCAGATCGGATGTCTTTTGATTTGGCGGGAGTGCTTTGACTCTTTCATCTAGTCGCCGGCGTTTGGGTCCTTCCGATATGGCCATCTCACGCTCCCGATCGGCTTTACTTTTCAGACGAATCTCATTCAGAAAGGCGTCGATCATCTCGTCTGACGGCCACACAAGTTCCGGCTCAGGCTCTACCCCTAGTCTTTCTGTGCAGGGCGCTTCTTCACTGTTTAGCGATGAATGAGAGATCATATGGCAATTTGCTACGTAATCCTCAGATCCATCTGACGAGTCTTCCCCATCATTTTCGTCCTCAAGGACGTGGCTGAGGAACTCTTGAAGCGTGATGGGGGTCCGCACTTTCTGATTATATTCTTCCAGCGCGTCGATCTGTTTCTGCAAGTCCGTGCGCTTGTCACCAGGCTTCACGGGCTTTGTGGATCTCTTCTTCTTTTTCGCAGATTTCGACGGCTGGGTGTGAGTGCTAGGGATATCACCACCGATCTTTGGAGTTGGGCGCGGCTTCAGCACCCCTTCGATGATTTGAGGTTCAAGCTGGTTCTTCCACCTGATCGCTGGGCATGTATGAAGATCATTCAGCATCCTTTTGGTTTTGGATGAAAGCACGACCTCCCATGGGGCTTCTTCAACGAGAGAACAATTTGCCCCCGGTGTGTCCGTCTTCTTCGGAGTGTGCGGTTGTGGCGGGTTTACCTTCCATTTTTCGGATAACGTGAACTTGCCTTGTAGGTATTGATCCTCGATCCATCCCTTAAAGACGAAGCAATCCTCGATCAGGTGACTTACCGTTTGATGGTAAGGGAAGTAATTGGGGTTATTCACCTTGTTGGGTTGCGGCGGCCGCCTTGGATTCGGCAAGTTAATAAGCCTGTTGCGCACAGCCAGCTCGAATAGCCTCTTCGTCTTATCCCGCGGGAATGAGTAGGGGCACTTCATTTTCTCATTGTAATAGTGTCGTCTCTCCTCCAGTCGATCGGCTAGCTTTGGGGCACTGGGTTGCTGTTGAGCGTTCGCAACGAAGGTCGCCTTCCCTTTACCTTTGTCGTTCCGAGGTTCCGGTTTCGAGGGAGATGGCATGTGACCCATCTGGTCCATCTAGGCCAGCTTGTCGATCAAAGCCTGGAAGATGGTCGGTTTGAAGAACATCATGAACTGTGAAATAGTTGCATGAGATTCTAGGGTGCCCACAAACATGCCCACTGCTGGTGCTTCTTCGATGCGCTGTTCGCACTTCGACCATAAGTTCCGCCACCGGATTGCATACTGGACCCAAGTTTCACCCGGCTTCACCCTTGCATTAATCAAAGCTGTTATTGGTGTGCGTTCGCTGGCGCTCGCGAAACGCCGGGTAAATAATAACTCCATTTCAGCGAAAGTTTTGACGGAGTCATTCGGAAGTTCGGAATACCACTCAAACACTGTTTCCGATAAACTGCCGACGAATTGGCGAAGCAAGAGCTTGTCGTCGCCGCCGGTGTTGCCGCAGAGAGCCCTGAACTGGGCAACATGTTGATGGGGATTTCCAGTCCCCTTGTAGATATGAAATTTCGGGATCGAGTAGCCCGGCGGGTATCTGATCTGATCGTACCAGCTCGGATACGGTCGTCCTGTTTTGACGACTTGGCCAGCTGCCTCAGTTGCCTGGTGAACCCGTATCTGCTGAGCTATATAGTCATCCAGGGCAGCTTTGGAAATTGTTTCCTCTTTGGCTGCTGAAAGAGCCGGAGGCGGATTTGACGTTTCTCCCCTGTTATCTTCAAGGACAATTAGAGGATCTTCGGTAGGAGGATCTTGCTGGATCATCATACCCACCATATCCTGGAACAGAAGGGCCATTCGTTGTATATTGGCTGCTTGTTCCGCAGCCTTTTTATCCTTCTTTTCCAGTATTCTCTGAAGGAATTCGGTGTCGGTTTCTTGCTCCTGGCGTTGATCCGAGGATGCTTCGGGACTTTCTTTTGGCTCAGTGAGTGCGGCCATTGCAGTCATCATTTCTTGGAGCTTCTGCTGCTCCTCCTGAGCTTTAGTCACCGATCGCGTAAGCGGTTTATGACCTGTGGATATGCGGCTGTCCTCTTTCCCGTACGCCATGTAGACGGTGTGCACCACAACGCCTCCAGACTTAGGGAGTTTAGACTTACTGTCTTTGACATTTGCCGCAGGCGTGGGGATTTTCTCCGGCCTTCTCCTCTTGTGGGCAGTTGGCGTTGAGGGGGTCGTTGATGCGGGCACCCAGGTGGTTGTCGTCCCTTGCGGTTTGACAGGACGGTTCTTTTCTTCTTGAACTTTCACCCTCTTCTGCCGGTGAGAGGGATCTTAAATGACTACTAAGTTTTGAACTCGTCGCCAGACCTTGTAAATTTTGGAGGACAGCCGTTGAGGGGGCTGCTCTGGCTTTTCTGGTTTTGCTTCCACGACGGTCTCTACCGGTGGAGGAGATCTTTTGAGCACCGCAGTTGGCGAATTTCTGCGTACCCTGTTCAGCAGCTCAAAGCTGTTCCCAGTTAGAACAGCATCATTAACTTCCACCGTTGGAGCTGGTGAAGTTAGCCCAGAGGGGGAGTTGCCCCCGGTCTTCCTTATCCGGCGCCAGTGGCGACGTCGGGCGTGACGGGTTGTTGGGATTGGTTCAGTGATGGCTTCGTCTTGCCCCCTGTTCAGGTGAGGGGCTGCTGCCGGTGTCAGCCTCTTAAAGACCGACGTTCGTTGGGAAGCTACGTCCAACCGGTCAAAAACAGATTTCTGAGCGGGAGCGGGAACGGGAGCAGTCAGTCTCGCGAAGATCGACCCTCTGGGATGAGAAGCCGCCTTGACGACTTCAGGAGCAGCTATCTTTTTTAGGATGGCCACTTCAGGTATTATGGGCTTCTTGGCGGGCCCATCAGAGTTCAGGCTCAGTCTGGTGAAGACCGAGGAGTTGGAATTGGACGACCCGTTGAGAGGGGCTGTGGGAGTAGCAAGTCGATCGAAGACCGACTTCTTTGAAGCTTCCGGTACGGGCACTGGGATGTTAATGTTCACCGGTGGGAGCATGGTCCCAAAGAATAGACCAGTGGTAGCCTGAGTTACTTGTTCCACAGGCATAGTGAACAGGGAAGCAGCCAGCGGTCCATAGGCTACACCTCCAGATGAGGCGGAGCGTCGGTTGCACTTGCAGTTGGAGCAGTTTGAGCCGTTGAACGCCATTGCTATTTGATTTCTGCGCCAAGAAAGAGACCAAATCTTAGTAACTTGAAATCCGAGGGAAACTATTAACAAACCGTGATTCGTTTGCGAATACGACGCACGAAGTGTGGAGTGGAAAGAGGAAAAGGTCCCACCGGGCGTGCCAGAATCTGTTCCCCTCCGAACGGTGGCGCGACAGGGACGTCTTGCCTGAGATTCGGGGCAGATGCTAATTGGTGCTATCCGTCCACCTCTCCAAAGATGCCAAGTTGATTTATGGCACCATGTATCGAAGGTTTAAACGGATGCATCCGATGTAGCAGACTTTGTCAGATTCCCCCTCGCTTGAGGGGTTTTTGATTGTGGGGACGCTCTTCCCAGCAGGCGCAAGCCCCTGCAGTTAATTACGCTACTGCATCGCGGTAACCACTTTCTCCTTCTCCATATGGTCACTTCGTGTCGTGTGTGTTTGTTTTATGTTCGGTTGCCCGTGGATTGTATACGGAGATTAATTGGTGTTGTCGCCCGTAGGACGTGGATTAGTCCAAATCCGTATCTTTGTTAGATTTGGGTTTGGGGGGGTGTTTAAGGATACGTTAGCCTTATTTGAGGCTAAGATCAACTTAAACGTTAGTTAAGGATACGTTAGTCTAATTTAGACTAAGATCGACTTAACGGGATCGTTTAGATCCAACAAGAGAGCAATTGGGGGCTCTATTGTTTAGTTTAATGACATTGCGGTCGATAAGTAGTTTAAGGACATTGCGGTCCAATGCTAGTTTTAAGACATTGCGGTCAAGGTTAAGGACATCATAGTCCGTGGATTTAAGGACTCCACAGTCCATCGTTAGTTTTAAGACATCACGGTCAAGGTTAAGGACGTCATAGTCCGTTGTTAGTTTTAAGACATCCCGGTCAAGGTTAAGGACATCATAGTCCATGAGTTTAAGGACCCCACAGTCCGGCGTTAGTTTTAAGACATCACAGTCAAGGTTAAGAACATCATAGTCCATGAGTTTAAGGACCCCATAGTCCGTGAAATGTATGGTTGTTGGGACCCGTCACCTCTTTGAAGACGTTGAGGAATTACAACGACAAATATCAAAGGAGTGAAGAGATGTACCCTTGAACCAAGGTAAATTAAGTGATCTGTAGTCCAATTTGGAACCAAGACCAGTTAATTATGTTTTGAGCCCATTGGCTCAATTAAGTCTGAATTGAGGACTTATGGCCAATTTGGGCTAAGTCCATTCAAGTTTAGAATATTGGCCCTCTGTTGGTCCATTGAAGGGGAGGCTTTGCCTCTAGAAAGTTAGCCAATTGGGCTACAGCTAGTAAACACTAAAGACCAACAGTGTTGAACACTGGAAGTAAGATTAGTGTTAAACACTAAAAATTATGATTCTCAAATCAGTGTTAAACACTAACAGATAACAGTGTTAAACACTGGCAACGAAATTATCAGATTAGTGTTAAACACTAAAAATTATGATTCTCAAATTAGTGTTAAACACTAACAGATAACAGTGTTAAACACTGGCAACGAAATTATCAGATTAGTGTTAAACACTAAATATTATAATTCTCAAATTAGTGTTAAACACTAACAGATAACGTGTTAAACACTGGCAACGAAATTATCAGATTAGTGTTAAACACTAAAAGAGGGGGAGATCACGTGGGAGCACGTGATGGCATCCAAAAGGTGGGGCCAGATCCCCTTCAGTTTGTTCTGTAGATAAGTGTTTAACACTTTTAATTCTGACAGCCATCACGTGTGGGCACGTGATGGGTGCTCATGCCCTGGTTTATTAGAATACTCATTAGGGGTCACGTGGTGACACGTGAGGGCGCCCCAGAGTTTCTTTTCTGTGGATCTTTACAGGGGTCACGTGGGGACACGTGACCCTGGTTCTTTCCTGTTTAAAGATCTGTTTGTCTTTTTAAGAATTAAATTCTTCATAGGGTTAAACCCTAGCAATAACTTTAGAGAAATTAAATTCCTATTTTCTTTTGAAGAATTATATTTTTAGATAGGGCTAAACCCTAACTTTCCTTCTGTAGGAGTCAAACTCTCATGTATGTAAGGAATCAAGTTCTGACATAGGGTAAAACCCTAGTTTTATTTTAAGGGGAATTAAATTCCTGTGAGCTTGAGAGAATTAAATTCTCAATTTGGGTTAAACCCTAGTTCTGTCCATCTTGAAGGAATTAAATTCCTATAATCTTTGGAGAATTGAATTCTCACATAGGGTTAAACCCTAATTTTATCTTGGAGGAATTAAATTCCTATAACTTTATAAGAATTAAATTCTCAAAACTCAATTCCTCCTCTATGTTTTAGATCTGCATGGTAGGATCTCGACCCAATGAGAATTAAATTCTCAACCTATGGGGAGATGTGCACTTTGCAGATTTTCAAGCAGAGAAAGAACTAAGTTCTTTTCTTTATAGAAGAGTTAAACTCTTTATTTTGAGAATTAAACTCTCTTTTTTTGAAGCTTTTTCCCCTTTCTTTTCTTACCCAGGGCTTTTCTTTGTAGAGAGTTAAATTCTCCTTTTTCTCTCTCTGAATTTTCAAGATTCCAAAGCTCTATCTCTCTGTATCTCTTTTAAAACTTTCTCCTTTGGCTCCTATTTATAGGAGAAGGAAAATAATCAATCTGTTTGGTAAATCTTTCATTGAAAGATTTGATTTATTTTCATCATTGATCCGGGCCTTTAGATTATTAGGTGAATTTTATTCACCGTTGGATTTTAAATCCAAAGATATTCTTTCTGTTATTTCGGTGAGATTTAGGGGAAATCTTTCCATGTCCAAGATTTTTCCATAAATTGGTGATATTTAATCACCCTCGGATTCTTAATCCAACGGTTTTACATAATTCTTCTCCATTTTGGAAAGATTTAAATGATTTTATTCAGAATTTAATTCTGTTGAACAGCAGGGCTTTTAAAGCCAGTCACGTATGAGCACGTGACCCCCGGTTACGTGTGAGCACGTGACCCCCTGAAGGGACTCCTCTTCTGCGCTCTGCTCTTTGCCGCTGCTTTAACCATCACGTGCCAACACGTGACCACTGGTCACGTGTGAGCACGTGATGCTTCCTCTGAAGCTTTTTCCTAATTTTTAATCAGGGAACACTTTTCTCCAGTGGCTATGCTCAAATCCATTCGAATCCTTCTTGCCATTGCTGCCTTCCACGATTATGAGATCTGGCAGATGGACGTAAAGACGGCTTTCCTAAATGGAAATTTGGAAGAGTGCGTCTATATGGATCAGCCGGAGGGATTCATTTAGAGTGGGAGCAGCGGTAAAGTGTGCAAGTTGCTCAAGTCCATCTATGGACTGAAGCAGACATCGCGGAGTTGGAACATCTGCTTTGATGATACTGTCAAAGAATTCGACTTTATCAAAAACCCAGATGAACCATGCATTTACAGTAAGATTGTAGGGAGAACTATGGTATTCCTCGTCTTGTACGTGGATGATATTCTCCTAATAGGAAATGATATTCCTAAGCTACAGTCAGTCAAAGGATTCTTGTCACAGAGGTTCTCCATGAAAGACCTGGGCGATGCCAACTACATTCTGGGGATCTAGATTTATCGTGATAGATCTAAGAGGATGTTGGGACTTTCGCAGTCCAGGTACATCGACACCATACTGAAACGATTCAGTATGGAAGATTCAAAGCGCGGTAATCTACCGGCTTGTCACGGAATCACCCTCTCCAAAGAGATGTCTCCCAAGACTGATTTCGAAAGGGCTCGCATGTCATCTATTTCCTACACATCTGCGGTAGGCTCTATAATGTATGCGATGTTGTGTACCAGACCAGATGTAGCATACGCATTGAGCGTTGTAAGCCGGTATCAGTCGGACCCAGGGAAGAAACACTGGATAGCAGTAAAGAACATTCTCAAGTACCTGAGAAGGACTAAGCAGATGTTCTTTGTGTATGGCGGAAAAGACCTCCAGATCGAGGCCTTTGCTGACTCCAGCTTCCAGAGTGACAAGGATGACTCCAAGTCCATGTCGGGTTATGTCTTTACCCTCAATGGAGGGGTGGTTGGCTGGAAGAGTTCCAAGCAGAAACCGTTGCTGACTCAACTATGGACACGGAGTACATAGCTGCTTGCGATGCCGCAAAGGAAGCTGTCTGGATGAATAAGTTCCTCACGGAGCTTCAGGTGGTTCCTACCATTGTTGATCCAATACCGCTGTATTATGACAACAACGGCGCTATAGCTTTAGCGAAGGAACCCAGGTCCCATCAGAAGTCCAGGCACATTTTGAGGCGGTACCACCTGATCAGGGAGATCGTAGATCGCCGGGAGATTGAGGTGAAGAGAGTAAATTTAGAGAATAACACTGCAGATCCATTCACGAAGGCCATACCCCAGACTCAGTTCGAGCGGCTGATCGAGATGATAGGTCTTCGATACGCCAGTATATGGCCTTAGTGCAAGTGGGAGATTGTTAGTGTATATGCCCTAGAGGCCATTACTGTATCATACTAGTTTGTATATTACTTGATGGAAGCTTGGGATATTCACAGTTGTATAGACAATCTTGCTCGAAATGGTAGTATGCTACTTGGTTTGTTTCTACTTCAATGTGTGCATGTGTTTCTTTTAGCATATCGCATATACACATTAGTGGAGCCCTTAGGATCTTTGCTTGATTACCAGCGTTGTGATGGCAGTCACACTAGTGGGGGCTGGGTAATCTTCAAGCACATCCTTATACAGGTCCCTAGTCGTTGGATTATCGAGACGGGGCATCGATACTCCAGAGTAGACTAGCGTATGCGCTTCTCATCCCAGCAGGGGAGATGGTCTGTCCCATAGCCATTAGTACGTCGTACTTGAGATAGTATGCGGGTGCTCGTTAGGTTACGAGTACACTGGACAGGACTCATCGGGAACTGTTGGTTGGTACTATACCTATCGTCAGTTATCAGTTCCCAGGTGACATGGGTACAGCTTAGTCCGCTGACTTGACACCGTCACTTCACCTCGAGTGTGTTCCCACTGTTCTTTGATTACTACCCTACCACGGCTCAAAGGAGTCGTGCAAACAGGTAGTAGTTGGGTGCAGTCCCGAAGCACTTGGAGGCGGTGACGGTTAGACAAGATTCCTCTCTCCCGGTATTGGGGGTTGATATCGCGCTGTGTCTAGGAGAGCCATTACACATAGTCGTCCCTGGCCAGGTCAAGCGAGATATACTGGTAGGTTTTCCAGTGTTATCTCAGGGTGTTCTGGGCTACACTCCGACACGACTTGTACCGCTATTAGGGGACTAACGTTTACCACCCCCTAGGCCCGCCATGCGATATTCTTAGACGAACGGACCGGACTGTACGGAGATTGTCACATTCAGGCTAAGTAGGAGTTTAGATGGGTTTACCTCATCGTCATTCTTATCGATATCTACCTGGGGACCGTTACGTACAGCTAGTGCCGCTTGCGATCTGTGGTTAAACCCTCTGCCAGCGTAGTGTCGAGTCTTTAGAGTCCCACACAGAGAGTTTCCCTGCACTGAGCGAAAGTTGTAGAGGCCGTATGGTTTTACGGCAAGGCTACGATCACTTACGCGCACTTATGTGCGTATGCTGTTCGGGCAGACAATACTAGTGGGCTTTGGTTTAAGCCGGATCCTAGTATTGTATGGATGGATTAGTTTTGTTTTCTGTACATTCGCATTCTACGGAATGCGGATGCGGGTGTGTATGCACAGTTGTGAGGAGCGAAGAAGAAGGAGGTGCCTCATTAGGGTTTTGACAGTTGATTTGGTCAAAACCATTATGGGGCGGGCTCATTAGGGTTTTGACAGTTGGTTCGGTCAAAACCATTATGAGCCGGGGACATTATTTACTAATCTTTTAATGATAATTATGTTATGGCTAATTGCTTTGACCGTTTGACCATACTTGACTTCGTTGAACATTTGACCAAAGTTGACTAGGATCTTTCATGTGGGTCTAGAGTCTTCTTTTGGTTTTTGATTTTATTTTTGTGATGATAATGGTCTAATCAAGGTATCCATCAACTTTATCAAGAAAAGATTAGTAATGATGATGTTTATGGATTATTATTCCATGGTTCATTATTCTTGGTTCACAATTCTATTCTCATTCTCTCTCATGAAATGAGAAGCTCCATGGTTGCTCCTTCATCTTCCTCCTCTTGATTTTTCCTTTGATCTCATGTGTTGAGAAAATAAGGAAGTAAATTGACAAACACATCCATCTTCTTCTTCTACACAACCTAGGACATCAAGCTTAGCAACCTTGTTGCCCTAATTGCCTCGGTTTGAGGTGGAGCTCGGAACACAAACTCTCGGGTGGATCGTCTTCGAATCTAGGAGGTCGCGGAGGTGACCAAAATCCGGATCGATCCTCGGAGCTTGGATGGACAAGGAGGACAGCGGAGAGAAGACCCGAAGGACCGGTTTCGTGAGGTATAATCTCTATGACATAGTAGATAGAACCTCATGTAGTTTGCTAGGTTTTTGTTTAGCAAAGATCCTCTTTTTAGTCCATGTTGCCTTGTGTCAAAAAATCGTTTTTTACCGTTTCCGCCTCCCCGTAAGTACCAGGGTGGGCAACGTGGACTTACACTTTATATAAGGGAGGCTGATTTATTGAATCAGTTGAAGAGATTTTTTCTCTAATTGATTTGGGGACATTTCCTACTGTTGGATCTTTGATCCTAGAGCTTCTGTTTTACAGAAGGCAATCTTCTTGTTTTTAACGAGATTGGGAAAATCTTTTCCCATACAGAACTTGTTCTGTTCCTTGGTGATTTTTAATCACCATTGGATCATTGATCCAATATTGCTCTGATTTAAAGAGCACAATCTTCCTTATTTAGAAAGATTCTGAGGAGTATTTCCTTAACAAAATTTTATTCTGGTAATTTGATGATTTATCATCTTCGTTGGATCTTTGAGATCCAACGGTGGAGAATATTTAGTTCTAGCGCTTGGCGCTCTTATGCCTTGCACGTGAGCGCTGCCTCACAGTCTTTAACTCTCAGCGCTGGCGCATTTGGCGCGAGCGCACTCGTGCTTTGCACGTGAGCGCTGCCTCAGAGTGCTGGCGCTAGTGCTTTTATGAAGCGCTGCTTCATTTCAAATTTTAAAATTTGAACAAAGTTTTGCTCTGATTGGGGGAAACAAATTCCCCCCCACCGTTGCGCTCACGTGGCTCACACGTGAGTGCAGCGGTGGCAGCATCTGCACCATTAGATCAACTTAGAAGTTGAAATGGCTCCCAGTGCCTATAAATAGGGCCTTTGGCTCTTGAGATAACCTCTGTTCATCTTCTTGTTTTCTCTTGAGAATTAATTCTCTTTCAGAGCATAGTTCTTTATTTTAAGAACTCTCTTAGAGACAAAACCCTGTTTTCCCTAATCAGAGCAAAACTCTATTTTGAATTTCAAAATTCAAAAATTGAAGCAACGCTTCAGATCCTGCGCGCTGTGCGCTGCGCGCCACGTGTCAAAAGCAGACACGCCAGCGCCAGGAGCGCTGCGCCCTAGGCAGCGTACCCCCAATCAGAGCAAAGCTCTGTTTCAAAATTCAAAATTTAAAAGTTGAAGCAACGCTTCAGATTCAGCGCTATGCGCTGCGCGCCACGTGTCAAGCACGGGTGCGCTAGCGCAGTTGCGCTGCGCGCCACGTGTCAAACGTAGGTACGCTAGCGCAAGGTGCGCCAGCACTGGAATTAAAAATTCCCACCGTTAGATCAAAGGATCTAATAATAATGATAAATCATTAATTAACCAGAATTAAATTCTGTTATGGAAAGATTTCTCAAAATCTTTCCAAACAACAAGATTGTGCTTTAAGCACCGCTGGATCAACAATCCAATGGTAAATAATAAACTACCAAAAACAGATCAAGTTCTGCATGGAAAGATTTCTCAATCTTATTAAAACAAGAAGATTATCTTCTGTAAAATAGAAGCCTTAGAATCAAAGATCCAACGGTGGGAAATATTCCCAAATCAATCAGAGAAAGATCTCTTAAAGCTGATTTAACAAATCAGTTGGCCCTATATAAAGGATCCTAGACTTCAAGTCTAAAAAATATAGAGAATACAGAAGAAGAGAGAGAAAAACCCTCTGCAAAAAGAGCAAGCTCTTAGAAAAAAGAAGATCTTTCTTCATTTTCAAGGTAAAAGAACCATGTTCTTGAATAACAGAGATGAAATCATCTCGTAAAAAGAAGAACCCTCTTCTAAAAAGATCATAGATCGGAAAAAAGACCAAGGTCTTTGATGAAAAGAAAAAGACCAAGGTCTTTGATGAAAAGAAAAAGATCAAAAGATCTAATCATAAAAAATAAAAGAAGTATTTTACTTCATTCACAGATCTTTGATCTATAAAGGCAGTGTCTTTTTTATAAATAAGAACTTTTTGTTCTTGAACCGTGAGGCAAGGCCTCCTTTAAAAGAAGAACATAAACTTGTTCTCTGATCACAAATTTTATCAAGTGCGCTCTGCGCTATTGAAAAGTGCCTTGCACTCATGAACTGCGCCCTTGCACTCCTTGGATCGGCGCTCAGCGCCAAAACGTGCCACGTGTCAACCATAGACACCACTTGCGCTTTGCGCCTTAAAAACATAGCGCTGTGCTCATAGACTGCGTTCTGCGCTGCGCGCCACGTGTCGCTTGCTGGCGCGCTAGCGCAAAGCGCTCATAAATGGAAAGCGCAAATGCGCTAATGAACCGGCGCTTAGCGCTAAGCGCGACACATGTCACCTTCATGTGCGCTAGCGCAATGCGCTCTTTAATTGGCGCAAAGCGCCTGACACGTCACGTGGCGCACTGTCAAAACACAATTTGTTTCTGATACAAGACAAAAAAATGTCAGAGCCCAATGCCTAGCATTATTAAAAGGGCTGAGCCCAAATAAAGGCTTAATAGCCAGAACAAAAAATAAAATGTTAAAACATTTTAATTGGGTTTAGCCCAATTCTGGCCATAAGTCCTCAACTTATGTTGAACTGAGCACATCTGCTCTTTCAACCAATTCACCTTGGTTTAAGGGTACATCTCTTCACTCCTTTGATATTTGTCGTTGTAATTCCTCAACGTCTTCAAAGAGGTGACGGGTCCCGACAACCATATATTTCATGGACTGTGGGGTCCTTAAACTCATGGACTATGATGTCCTTAACCTCGACCGTGATGTCTTAAAACTAATATCGGACTGTGAGGTCCTTAAACTCATGGACTATGATGTCCTTAATCTCGACCGTGGTGTCTTAAAACTAACATCGGACTGTGGAGTCCTTAAATCCACGGACTATGATGTCCTTAACCTCGACCGCGATATCTTTAAGCTAACCTTGGACCACTATGTTCTTAAACTGGTAATCGACCGCAATATCCCTAAACTAAAACAATAAAGTTCAAATGCTTTTTTGTTGGATCTAAATGGTCCTGTTAAGTTGATCTTAGTCTAAAATTAGACTAACGTGTCCTTAACAAACATTGAGTTGATCTTAGTCTAAAATTAGAGTAACGTATCCTTAATAAACATTTAAGTTGATCTTAGTCTCAAATGAGACTAACGTATCCTTAAACCCAACCACCCAAACCCAAATCTAAGAAGATACGGATTTGGACTAATCCACGCCCTAAGGGAGACAACATAAATTAGTCTCCGTATACAATCCACGGGCAACCACAAACAAAACAAACACACACGACACGAAGAGACCATCTGGAGAAGGAGAAAGTTGTTACCGCGATGCGGTAGCGTAATTAACTGCAGGGGCTTGCGCATGCAGGGAAGAGCATCCCCACAATCAAAAACCCCTCAAATGAGGGGGAATCTGACGAAGTCTGCTACATCGGCCGCATCCGTTTAAACCTTCGATACATAGTGTCATAAATCAACTTGGCATCTTCGGAGAGGTGGACGGATAGCACCGATTAGCATCTGCCCCCATATTCAAGCAAGACGTCAGTCTTCCCGGTTTCCGACGGTGAACAGATTTTGGCACGCCCGGTAGGACCTTTTCCTCTTTCCACTCCACACTTCGTGTGTCGTGTTCGCAAACCAATCGCGGTTTGCTAATGGTTGCTCTTGGGTTCAAGTTACTAAGATTTGGTTTCTTGCTTGGCGCAGAAAGCGAAACAGCAATGGCATCTACTTGCACAAAATGCTCTAACTGCAGCTACAACTCGCTCTCCGCCTTATCTGGAGGCGTAGTCTACGGGCCTCAAGCAGCCTCCCTGTTCACAATGCCGGTGGAACAGGTCACTCAAGCCACCATAGGATTGTTTTTCGGGATCATGCTCCCGCCAACGAGCTTCACCGCTCCTGTGCCAACACCGGAAGCTCCCAAGAAGTCGGTCTTTGATCGGCTTACAGCTACTGCGGTCCCTCTCAACGGGTCGTCCAGCACCGGCGTCCCGGTCTTCTCCAGATTAGGCCAAAGTTCAGGTGGGCCCCTGATGAAGCCTGCACCTCAAGAAAAGGTTATTTCGAAAAGAGTGACCAACTCTGCTCCCGAAATCATCAAGGCGGCTTCTCCTACCAAAAGGTCAGTTTTTACAAGACTGGCTGTTGCGGTTCCCACTACGGTTCCTGTCCCTGCTCAGAAATCTGTTTTTGACCGGTTGGATACCGCCTCTCAACGGACATCAGTCTTCAAGAGGCTGACACCAGCAACAGCCCCTCACCTGAACAGGGAGCAAGACAAAGCCATCCCCATCACCGAACCAACTCCATCAGCTCGACACGCTCGACGTCGCCACTGGCGCCGGGTAAGGAAGACCGGGGGCAACTCCCCCTCTGGGCTAACTCCGCCGGCTCCAACGGTGGAAATCAATGTTGCTGTTCCAACCGGAAACAATTTTTAGCTGCTGAACAAGGTATGCAGGAACTCGCCTACTGCCGTACTGAAAAGATCCCTGCCACCGGTAGAGTCTGTCACAGAAATAAAGCGGAAGCAGTCCCCTCAACGGCTATCTTCCAAAATTTACAAAATCTGGCGACAAGTCCGAGAGTCGATGGTGGATCAAGACTATCCCCGTCGACAGAAGAAGCTGAAGCCTCAGAAGGAAGAGAACCGTCCTGTCAAAACACAACGGACGACAACCACCTGGGTGCCCACTGCAATGGCCCTCTCAACTTCGACCGCTCATAAGAGGAGAAGGCCGGAGAAAATCCCCATGCCTGCGACAAATGTCAAAGGCACTGAGCCCAAACGCTCTAAGTCTGGGGGCATAACGGTCCATACTATTTACATGGCATCCGGGAAAGAGGATAGCCGCGCTTTTACGGGCCACCAACTATTCACCCGATCCATCACAAGAGCTCAGGAACAGCAACAGCAACAACTTCAGGAGATGCTGACTGCGATGGCCGCACTCACTGGGCCAAAAGAAGGCATCATCAGAACAGCGTCACGAACAAGAAACTGATGCTGACTTCCTTCGTAGAGTCCTTGAGAAGAAGGACAAAGAAGCTGCGGAAAAAGCGGTCAATATAAAGCAAATGGCCCTTCTATTCCAAGATATGGCGGGCATGATGATCCAGCCGGATCCCCCAGCCGAAGATCCTCTAGTAATAATTGAAGATAACAGAGGAGAAACATTGAATCCCCTGCCAGCTCTGTCAATAGCCAAGGAGGAGACAATCTCTAAAGCTGCCTTGGATGACTATATTGCTCAGCAAATAAGAGTTCACCAGGAAAATGAAGCAGCCAGCCAAGTTGTCAAAACTGGGAGACCCTATCCAGGCTGGTATGATCAGATAAAGTACCCGCCGGGCTACACGATCCCCAAATTCCACGTATACAAGGGGACGGGCAATCCCCACCAGCACATCGCCCAGTTCAGAGCTCTGTGCGGCAACACTGGCGGCGTGATAAGCTCTTGCTTCGCCAATTCATCGGCAACTTATCGGAGACGGCGTTTGAGTGGTACTCCGAGCTTCCAAATGACTCCGTCAAAACTTTCGCAGAGATGGAGTTGTTATTCACCCAGCGATTCGTGAGTGCTAGTGAACACACTCCAATAACGACATTGATCAATGCAAGGGTGAAGCCGGGCAAAACTTGGGTTCAATACGCAATCCGATGGCGAAATCTGTGGTCGAAGTGCGAACAGCGCATCGAGGAAGCACCAGCAGTGGGCATGTTCGTGGACACCCTAGACCCTCATGCAACTATTTCACAGTTCATGATGTCCTTCAAACCGACCACATTCCAGGATTTAATCGACAAGCTAGCCCAGATGGATCAGATGGGTCACAGACCGTCTCCTCCGAAACCAGAGCCGCGGAACGAAAAGGGTAAAGGGAAGGCGACCTTCGTTGCGAACACCCAACAGCAGACCAGTGCTCCAAGACTAACGGATCAATTGGAGGAGAGACGTCACTATTACAATGAGAAAATGAAGCGCCCTTACTCATTCCCTCGGGATAAAACGAAGAGGCTGTTTGAGCTGGTGATGCGCAACAGGCTTATCAATTTGCTGAATCCAAGGCGACCATTGCAACCCAGCGAAGTGAATAATCCCAATTATTTCCCTTACCACCAAACGGTAAGCCATCCAATCGAAGATTGCTTCGTCTTTAAGGGATGGATCGAGGATCAGTACCAACAAGGAAAGTTTGCGCTGTCTGAGAAGTGGAAAGTGAGCCCACCACAACCGCACACTTCTAAGAAGATGGCCACACCGGGGGCAACGTGCTCTTTTGTTGAAGAAGCTCCATGGGAGGTCCTTCTTTCGGCCAAAACCAAAAAGATGCTGAATGATCTCCAGACATGCCCGGCGATCAGGTGGAAGAATCTACTGGAATCCCAGATCATCGAAAGGATGCTGAAGCCGCGCCCAACTCTAAAAATTGGTGGTGATAGCCAAAGCACTCACATCCAGCCGTTAAAATCTTCAAAGAAGAAGAAGAAGAGATCCAAAAAGCCCGTGAAGCCTGGCGACAAGCGCACGGACCTATAAAAACAGATTGACGCACTGGAAGAGTATAACCAGAAGGCGCAGACTCCAATCACGCTCCAAGAGTTCCTCCGCCACGTCCTTGAGGACGGAAATGATGGAGAAGATTCATCAGATGGATCTGAGGATTACGTAGCAAGTTGTCATGTGATCTCTCACTCGTTTACAGACGATGAAAAGGCTCCTTGCATAAAGAAACTGGGGGCAGAGCCTGAACCGGAACATCTGGGGCCGTCAGATGAAATGATCGACGCATTCCTAAACGAAGCTCTCCTGAAAAGTAAAGATGATCGGGAGCATGAGATAGCCATATTTGAAAAGGCCAAACGCCGGCGACTGGACGAAAGAGTCGAGACATTCCCGCCGAATCAAAGGACATCTGTCGCAGATAAAAATAAGTTCAAGACGAGGAAAAGGTTTGCTAAAGCCATATCAATGGGAATGAAGCTACCACCCTCCGAAGGAAACACTCCTGGTGAAGTAGAGATGTATCCTAGCTACTGCCTATATCACCGAAAGATGGCACACCCTACTGAAGAGTGCAACGCTTTTAAAAGATGGTGGCAGGGGTATATTGCTCACCGGCAACATTTTAAGCGGATGAAATGCAAAACTCGACGGGAGCAAAGAAGTGCGACCGAGGAGTATAAAAGAACTACCGGTAACTGTCGCATGGTCAATGCCGAGGGATCGCAGATTCTCACTTTTGGGAGCGACTCTGACAAGGAAATGGCTCTTGGCCCTCTTTTCAAAGAATCTACCTCGGGGAAAGAGGAAGAGTCGAAGACCTGTAAAAATATCCAGCTGCGCAATTGTACGCTGCCCGAAAAGAATCTCGGACCCATGACCAGAAAAGATAAGGGAAAAGAAAAGGTCTCTGAGGATATCGCCCTATATGACCAAGTCATGAAAGAGCTGACCACCAAGGACCTACCAAAGAAAAGTAAGGTGGATTACAACGTTCTGGCGCACTTGAGAAAGTTACCCTCGCAGCTCAGCATTCTCGACGCCCTTTTACTATCAAAAGAAGCAAGAGATTCATTGATCAAGGTGCTACAAGAGCCAGAGCAATTCCAAGCTTTTCTCGCCGAAGAAAAGATGAAGGACGAGCTGGAGGAAGTACACACAGCCGATATTACCTTCGGCGATGAAGATCTCCTCCTTGGGACGTGCGAGCACAACCGTCCCCTTTATGTCTCAGGATACTGCCACGATATCAAGATAGGAAAAATCCTGGTCGACAATGGGTCTTCCGTCAATCTCCTCAACGTACGTGTGTTGAAGGAAATCTGCATGAGTGTCCAGCACCTCGCTCGTGATAAAATCACCATCTCCGATTTTGACTCCCAGTCATCGCGGACTCTCGGGTCTGTGATACTGACGTTACGATTCGGGCTACTTGTCACGGATATTAAATTTCACGTCATTGACGCCAAGACATGCTATAACGCTTTGCTCGGCCGGCCTTGGTGACACGAGTACAACATCATACCTTCTACACAATATCAGTGTATGAAGTATTTCAAGGACGGTCTCGAGTATACCGTAACAGGAGAGCTAAACCCATTCTCCGTGAACGAAGTCTGCAAGTACGAAGATGCAAAATACTTCTTGCCAGATTTCAAGGACACAGAGAGATGTCACAAACCGGAGAACAAAGCTATCACCACCATTCCGGTCTTCGGGAGTGACACTGAGGAAAAGGAAGAGATAGTTTATTCAGGTCCACCCCAGTACAACAAGCCAGGACTATCCGCTTCTATGTTAATCTTCGGCAGCGACTCAGAAGACGAGGTTAATGCTATATTCTCCGCTCAGCCACCAATACAAGCATTCGTTGGTGATAATCAGAGTTTGCAAATTACCATAATTCCACGGGAGCACTACAAAGATCTCGACGCACTTGAAGCTTATAGCGTGCACGAGCTACAAACATTTTACGCCCCTCCCAGACGAAAAGGTGAACAGGCAATCCTATTCTACCGATCCACGGAAACTAGAGGGGAGAAAGAGGTTTGGCATAGCGCCGATTCTATGCTTGACAGGCTCCAGCCCATCCGTCTACCTAGATATTACACAGAAGGCTTGAAAAGGCTATTGAAGTGCCAAGGGGTACCCTTCAAACAGACCATTCGACAAGCTCGGTTCTACAACAGGATCTGGAACGTTCCCGGAACTCAATAAAAGTTGCCCAATGGGAGAATGGAAACGATCGGGCTTGGATATGTTCGGTCCAAGAAACGGGAGCTACTCCACGACTGTTACGTCATACATGAATTTGATGAAGAAGGGGATGCTCAATGGGAAGATGCTAACCCTGAACCAGAAAGAACTCCCGCCGTGAAAATGCCCAGTCTGTCATTCGAAGAACAAATGGACAAACTTATAAGGGAAGCAGGTCAAAAGGTTCGAGACGACCATAATCGCGAAATGGCCATCTACGAGAAAGCCAGGACGCAACGTCTTCTTCAACAGGCTGCGAAAGATGAAATGTGGGGAACTGACATAATCGACCTCATCGAACCAGCATCGTCCAGGGGATATCGATTCATTTTGGGGACAATTAATTACTTCTCCAAATAGGCAGAAGCAGTACCACTGAGGGAAGTGAAGACGGAGAATATCCTCTATTTCTTCAAGACGCACGTCATTTATCGGTTTGGAACTCCGAGACGGATCATCTCCGATAACGGGCCAGCCTACAGAAGCCACAAGATCAGCCGCTTCGCACAACAAAACAATATAGACTGGAGATACTCTTCAGTTTATAATCCCCGAACTAACGGTCTAGCTGAGGCTTTCAACAAAACTTTGACAAAAATCGTAAAAAAGACGGTGTCCTGAAATAAGAAGGACTGGCACGAGAGACTGCAAGAAGCTCTCTGGGCGTATCGAACTATGTTCAAAACGGCCACGAACACAACACCGTGCGCATTGGTATTCGGTACAGAGGCGGTACTCCCCCTCGAGATAGAGTTACCCTCTTTACGAGTGGCAGTTCATTATGAGCTAACGGACGAAGAGAATGCTCACCTTCGGCTTGAGGAGCTCGATGCCCTTGATGAAACCCGGCTCGTAGCGCAACAAAATCTGGAGACTTATAAAGCAAAGATGACGCACTCATATGAAAGATTGACCAGGTCGAGGACATTCCGCCAAGGCGAACTCGTGCTAGTAGTCAAAAGACCTATGATCCCTAATCGTGCTAAACGAGGAAAATTCGAGCCGAACTATGAAGGCCCATACATCATAGACAAGGTCTACCAGGGTGGAGCCTACCTACTCATGGACATGCATGGTGAAAGACCCTTCAGGCTAATAAACGGTCGCTTCCTGAAGAAGTACTACGCTTGACGAGTCACGGCCTAGGTCAATGATAGATGACGACGACTATGTCCGCTCGCTATCTTCTTAAGCCCAAACTCTATAAGTAGTAGCTGGCTTTCTTTTCTTGGACCGAAACGTCGTTAAACTAACAGCGGACCGAAACGTCCTTAAACTAACAACGGACCGAAACGTCCTTAAACTAACAACGGACCGAAACGTCCCTAAACTAACAACGGACCACTATATTCTAAAACTAGCTGTTGACCGAGACGTCGATAAACTACGGTGGATTGCAGCATCCCAAAGCTGATACAAAAAAAAAGAAGAAAAAAAAAGAAAACGCTATGTCCATAAGCAAAATAGGCATGGATGAAAACCCGAAAAGGCTCCGTGAGTAAAAACAGCAGGGCTATCGGCGAGTGTTTGTGAAAACCCGAAAGGGCGCAACTTCGTTAAAAGACACTTGCAAGGTCCTCTCGACTTTGTAAGGAGAAACTACCTGCGTGAGATCCTTACGACTCATAAAGGAGCAACACACTTAGGAATCCTCACGATTCCTAAGGAGAAATTACACTTGCGAGATCCTCACGACTCGTAAGGAGAACCCTCTTATGGGACCCTCATGGCTCATAAGATTCAAAAGTCATAAACTACAGGGATCTAAACCTGTTCTTAAGCAGCCCCCACAACCTCCACTACTGCCCTACAAGCGGATCAATGATGACCCTTGTATACAATCTACGGGCGTGAATAAACATTTCCCTAACAAAGTCCCACCCGTGACTAGGAATATGTTCGCACGGTGAACAACCCTTGTGAGTCCCCTCGACTTATAAGGAGAAAACTCTCTTGTAAAATCCTTACGACTTACGAGAAGCCATGCACTTAGGAGTCCTTACGATTCCTAAGGAGAAAACGCACCTATGAGATCCTCACGACTTGTAGGGATTATGGGACCCTTACGGCCCATGAAGTCAAAAGCCTTAGTCGACAGGATCTTAACCTAGTTTACTAAGCCACCATTGTCTGACATCGACAGAGGCAAATGATGATTCGCTCCTGGAAATATCCCAGTTGTAGCGGTGCTGATGCCGAAATCGGTGTCTAATCCCAAGCTGGCGGCAAAAAGCTAGCGATCCACACATGCATACGAAATAGCCGAAATGATGGGGCAACTTGCAACAAAATCAACAAGTAAAAATATATGCATGCAAAATAGCCGAAATGATTGGGCAACTCGCAATAAAAAGCAGCGAGTAAAAATAAAACAAATAGCCGAAATGATTGGGCACCGCGAAAAATAGCCGAAATGATGGGGCAATCGCGACCTTCGCGATATAAAAGCTGAAATGATAGAGCATCGCGGAAAGAAATTAAAAAAATGAATGAATGAAATTTACGCCCTACAGGTGATATCACATCAATCCCTGTATACAATCCAGGGGCGCAAACAAAGAAGGAATCACACTCTTCCTCTCCAGGTTTCATCAGAAGAAGAAGCCAAATCTCGATGGTTCACATACAGCCTGGAGATCATCTCAACATTCGTCTCATTACAATAGACACAACATCAAGCAAAGCGGAACAGCGGCAACTCCCAGTTCCATGACTTGGCGGTGTACAGATGACCGGGTGTCAAACTCCGACTCCGTGAAATGCGGATAAAGTCAACCCTTCCTGGCTACGTGGAATGCGGATTATGCCATTCCTGACCCTATGGAAAACGTCCAAAGCGGATCCTGGTCCTCGCAGAGCACGGCAATAACCCCGTGTGAAGCATCCAGAGCGGAGCCTGTGTTGGAGATAGTGCCCTTAGAGTTAATTATTGGATCACAGGCACGTGATTGCAATGATTGATAGAGGACCTATACCGGTAGGACAGTCTTACTCAAGATGATAGTATGCTATCTGGTTTACCTTTATCATCGTGTACTATTTTAGGTGACCTTACAAGTCACTATTGCGCGTTGATAGAGCCCCTAGGATTCTTGCTTGACTACCAGCAGTATGAGGAAGATCATATACGTGGGAGCTGGGGTCTATAAGCACATCCTTAAAAGGTCCCTAGTCGAGGGAGTTTCGAGACAGGGCATCGATACTCCAGAGTAGACTAGTGTATACAGTCGAGACCCCGACGAGGGGCGGTGGCCGATCTCACAAGCCACTGGTGTCAGTTGGTTCACCTAAGATGTATACAGGTGCTCATTGGGTTATGAGTACACCGGACAGGACTCCTCGGGAACATGCTAGTTGGTCTTATACCTGACGTCAGATAGCAGTTCCCTGGTGACATATGTACAGGTTAGTTCATCGACCTGAGATCGTCATTTGTCTCGTGTGAGCTCCCACTGTACTTTGATTACTACCCTACCACGGCTCAAAGGAGTCGTGCAAACAGGTTTTAGTTGGGTACAGTCCCGAGCCACATGGAGGTAGTGAGCGGATCTGCAGGGGTTCGTCTCTCCCGGTATTGGGGGTGAGGTCACGCTGTGTCTAGGAGTGCCATTACACAAAGCCCTCGGCCGAGGCAGGAGATTTACTGGTAGGTATTCCAGTAGTATCTCAGGGTGTTCTGGGCTACACTTCGACACGACTTGTACCGCTTTTGGGAGTCTGACTTTTACCAACTCCCTAGGCCCCCCATGCGATACTCATAGACGAACGGACCGGACTGTACGGATATTGTCACTGACAGGCTCAGTAGGGTATCAGGATGAGTTCGCTCATCGACCTCCCTTTTGATCAATACTTGGTAGCCTGTTACGTATAGCTAATACCTCTGACGAGCTAGTGGTTAAATCCACAGCCAAAGTATTGATGAGTCTTTAGAGTCCCCCACAGACAGTTTCTCAAGTTTCGGGCAAAACGTTGTAGAGGCCGTATGATATATGGCAGGGTTCGATCTTATACGTACGGTATTGCACGGATCATGATCGGACGGATCATACTAGTGGGCTTTGGTTTAAGCCGGATCCTATTATTAGATTTGTTGGATTACTTTAGTCTCATCGCATTCACATTCAGTCGGAATGTGGGTGCAGGTATGTATATACAGGTGAGGGGTATCTTTGTGATCCGTCACGAGTTTACTTTAGATGTTGTCGGATCTTTTTGTTGTGGCAAACATTTGGATTAATGTTTGCTTAAGGAAATAATGAGCTAGAAATCATCATGACAATGCATTAACGTGACATGGACTTGTATCATGAGTCATGGTCTCTTTTCTTGCAAATATGTCACATTAATGAATTGTTTTATGTCTTGATTTGATGAGGAGAGAGAGAGGGGCTGCCATAGTTGTAATGTTAGCTCTTGTATTTCTTTTTCTAACCCTCTCTCATTCTATCATAACATCACAACAAAAGAAAAGAAAAGATGAGAAAGCCTTCTCTTCTTCTTCTTCTTCTTCCTCTAGCTCATTGTCTCCTTCAATGGCAACACTTTAACCTCCATCCAAAGCTATGGATGCAAGAGACAAAGTGATCACAACATTCTCTATTTCACCTTGGACGCGTCGGCTAGCACACTTCGCGCCCGAGTTGCTTCGGATGAAGCGGGAGCCCGTAAAAAGACTTCTCGATGTGGTGCCCTTTCCGACGAGGAGATGAAGACCGGAGATTCCGCGAGGAGATCGGAGTGAAGGCCGAAGACCGAAGGACACGGATCACTCGGTATAACATTCTACCCTTTCTCTTGTTAGCTAGGTATAGGTTAATGGTCCGATCCGGGTTTTTAGGATGCGGTAGTGCCGGTTTAAAGTCAAGAAAATTTTTTGTTTCCGCATTTTGGCTGAGGAAAGATGGCCGGGGCGCTACCGTAGTCCTACATGGTATCAGAGCCACGCCATTAACCTAGTCTAGCTTGCTTTAACGTGTTTACAAGTTCGATCGAACGAATTTTCCAAAAACCGCATTTTCAAATCACAGTTTCTGTCGAAACTTTTCTGTGGTCAAAAAATTATTTGGTGTACTGCAGAAAATCAGGCAGGGTTTTGTAGGGGCACTGCAGAAATTTGGTGGACTAATTCCTTAGGAACGCCGCGGAACCGCGGCCTAAACCCCATTTTGGCCGCGGTTCCGCCGCCGTTATAGCTCTTCATTGGACCAAATTTCTACAGTGCCTCTCTGACAGGGAAATGGGGTTTTTGGAATGTTCTGTTTGGGCCCAGATTTATTTTGAGTGCTACAGTTGTGCTTGGGTCCCACTCCGGAAAATTTAGTTGATCGAAAATTTTAAACATGTTAGTTCACAGTATTTACATTATATCTGCGACCGTGAATGTCACTTGATCGGTAAATCCTGTCTAACTGCTATAGCCCTTTTAGACGGATTTGCGAACGTAACATTCACGTTGATGTTCTGTGTTGTGCTGTGATGTTGCAGATTTGTCGTGGTGGATAGCCTGGATGCAATGTTAGTACAGTTTGGTTGTATATGTACATTTGATATTGCGGGGCGAGCGTCCGACATGTGGACTGCCGTTACTGCCTGTTTGTATATTATTCTTTTGGGGCACGACCGGGCTGAGGTCGATGTACCCGTTGTATATTTTACTTTCTGTACTAGGATTACCCCGCGGAGGGGTGCACGGGTAGCCGGGTTCTAGAGGGCAACGAGCCCGCATCTCATGGTGTTGAGACGGAGGGGGCTTTACTCTAGAATTGGCGGGCTATTCATCGCACTCGTAGGGGGTATAGGTTGACCCAAGGAGGGGTGCTCAAGTTACCGGATTCCGTGAAGTGCTGAGTGGTCCATTCACTTTGTTGAAGGGGGCTGCCTCGCTTCAGGTTTTGGCAGGTAACTTGCCGCGCCCGTAGGGGTCTAGGATTTCATTGCACAGGCTATCCACACGACCAGGGGAACGTCGGGTTTCAGTAGCGGCTCTATGAAACCCGGGAATCCCAGATATCTGTATTGTTCTGTGAAGCTTATTACATTTCTATGATGTTGCATTTTATCACGCCTTGAGCGAATATTATATATTGATATATATACTAGTAGATGTTGTATATGTTTTGCATCCGCGCTAGTCCAGTCCCCGCTCTGTCGTTAGTTAAGTAACCTAACGGGTGACGACGGGACCCAGTGGCGAATGCGGATGGCATATACGTACATCATTATTTTCGTTCTTTATTGGTGTGATCAATTGATGGGACTGCATTGATTCGGATCAATGCAAGTTAAACAAACCTAATCTGATGTTGTTGGAACAATTTTTCAAAAAGCTGTTATTGCAAGGACGTTCTCTTTTGTTTTGCATAGTGGTATTCGGTTATGAATATCCAGCACCTCAGTCGACGAGGCAAGGGCCGAGATCCCTTCACCGGGAGTGACCCCTTAGACAGAAGTTTGCGTCAGGGCAATAACTTCACTATAGTCGGTTACTTTTGCTTTGCATCGTGGTATTCAGTTGGAATATCTTGCACCTCATTATACGGGGAAAGAGCCGAGATCCCTTCACCGGGAGTGACCTCTTTAACAAAGGTTTTCGTCACTATATTTTATAAAAATTTATCCGGTTCCTTCAACGATATCAAGTTCATTACGTTAAAGGTTTTTCGCCAAAAACCAGCCGTAGCCCTCCATCATTTCAGATTAGTATTGCTTAGTATTCGTGCTACGTATGTCGTGCATTGCCGAGGCGTAGTGTTCGGTAGCTCTGTAATGCTTTTCTGTCGCATGGATATGTGGATTGGTTAGGACAGTCGTACGGTTATGTTGGCATTGTCAAGGACTCGTACGGGTGGGTTTAACGCAATCAAGATAATGACGGGTTGAACTTGACTAGGACTCTTTGATATGTTGGCATTGTCAAGGTCACTTAGGTCCTAAGGGTAAAAACATACATCGAGAGTTTCTAAAGAAACTGAAACTTGCCAGGCCTGCGCATACCTTCTGGAGTGTGGTAACGTGAGTGGATTCCGTCACGTTATCATGTGATGATAGTTGGATCCCGATTGCCACTGATGAGTTGGTTTACTCCTCGGGTGATCCCGACTAATTCTTCTTTCGGGTTTGGAGGAGAATTTGACGATACAGTGGGAGGTTTCCTGATTAGATAAAGAGATAACCATTCTGATCTAGGTTAGAGTGCACGCTGAGTGTTTCTTTTCTCTCTCTCTTTGGCAGCGACCATGACCCGACCCGTGACTATGACTCAGTGACCAAGTTGACCGAACCTTCTTATAAGACTGGCTTTTGGATTGTCAGAGTTGCATACCTCATTGCCACTCCTACTTTTACCCTTTTCTCCAGGACACCCCGTATTACTACGAACGTCCACTTTCATTGGATAAAACCATCGTATGGTTATATACGAACTCGAAGGAATTTATTCGAGGATGGTTTCCGGTTCTGGAGAAAACGAATAGGGCTATTCAGTTGTCTTTTCCTTTTACCTTCTCTCAGGTTGCGAGTGTTCCTTGGATTAGGACGGTACACCTATTACGCTTATTGGATAGTCTTCTTCCAAACCATAGGCTGGTGCCGAACGGTAGGGAATGAAGAAAACCATTTAGCCTAAAAGGTATACAGAAGGTATTAAGTAAAGACATATCAAGGGATTAGTAAGAGGGCAAAGTAATTGCGACTGCTATTCACGACCAAACCAAGTATTTCTTTGCCAATCCTAAATCACCTTTGTATTTCTCTAGGACACTCCGTATCACTACGAAGATCCACAGTTTATTGGATACTCCATCGTATGGTTATATACGAACTCGAAAGGAATTTGTTCCAGTTCGGGGATGGATTCTGGTTCAGGAGAAATAGGAATAAGGTTTATTCGGTTGTCTTTTATCTTCACCTTCTCTCGCGTTGCGAGTGCTCCTAGGATTAGGACAGTACACCCATTTTGCTTATTGGATAGTCTTCTTCCAAACCATAGGCTGGTGCCGAACGGTAGGGAAGGAAGAAAACCATTTGGCCTAAAGAGGTGTGCAGAAGGTAATGACTAAAGACATATAAAGGGATTTGGAGAGATGGCAAAGAAATATACGGTTACAGTTGTGAATCTGATAATGGAAGAGGCATTACTTGGAATACCCGGATACCCCTTCGAAACATTTACATGTTTCAGTTTCACTGTGTACTGTTAATAGAAAACTGATTTCCCAATTGGTCCTTGCTCTAGGGTATGTATTTACCAGGTATGATTCTCACATCTGTATGGTTTTACAGATGATGAGTGGGAGTAAGTTATTGGAAATTGGGTGATCATCCTCATTATATTGGGATTCGTTGTAATTGGTGATATTTGAGGAAATCACCTGGGTTGTTTGCCGGACGACAAATATTTGGTTTTGAATATCCGTTGTAATGCACCAATTTCAAATTGATATATCTGTACATTTATTTTCATAAAGTGAGATATAACTTTTTGAAATTATGTCGGTGACATTTACCTATATCAGTGGATGGTTAGGTAAGGAGTATTAAACAGCGGTGTACTTTTTCTTAACCATAAGTACAGTTTTAAACCTACGACACACAGGGAATGAGTTATTAGACTAAGGGGACTTATACAGAGTATTGTATGTTGTCCAGTATCCATGAGGACATAGGGGATGGTGCTCGTACTATATTCTGTTTACTTGTGACTTCTCTGGTTATTAGACATGTGTTTCGTAGAAACACAAGGTCCAAGTTTTGAGAAGTTATAGGTATATGAATAAAGTAGAGAACCAGGTATTGCAAGTATCGGGATTCTTCAAGGTGATCGAAGATGTAGATACTTATGAATGGTATTCAGTTAATAGTAATGATTAAGAGAACATGCTTCTCTTTCAGGTTACTCATAATTGGAAGCATTCCTAAGTTGAGTAATACTGATCGGCCTCTCTTCATTTAGTTGACATGCACTAGAGACAGCTGCATGATTTGAATTTGGTTCCAATTAAATCAGTGCCTCTATTTCTATATTGGATATAGAATAGTTCATATCTTAACGATGTTAAGGTACGGGGAGTTGTCCGGCTTATGCTTAAAACCAGACTCTGGATAACTCAAGGCACGTTTCTGTAATGACTGTTTGTGGGTTGACCCGGGCTATGAAGAGGGTTGACTTTCTACCATCTGGAAGATCAATAGTGATATTGTTCTTGACTCGCCACAGTTTTAATAAAAATGGATTTTTTCAGAAAACAGTAGTGAGAGTATGGTAGAACTAGAAGTGAGTCCAGAACCGCAAACGATTACTGAAAATTTGATAAGAACCTGAAGATTCAATCTGATTTGACATTCCATTGGCCACTCCATAGATATGGTGGGTAACCTCAGGCACTCGAGAGGTACTTCGGTATGCTCAAGGACGGTGACAGAGAGGTTCTTGTTTACCCAGACTTTCCATTGTTATTGTTCCAGACTGTGAGACCCGGCAGGAGGATGAGTATAGCGTCGTTCTAGACCAGCTTTAGAAGTGTACGTGTATATGACTCTGCCAGAGGGTTGTCGTAGTCAGTGGGAGCACCGGAAGCATAGTGGACAAGCGGCTTATGTCTATTTATAGACTAAAGCAGATATAGCGGAGATAGATCATCTATTTCTGATGTGACAGTCATAGGTTTGACTTCATCAGAATAGGGGATGGATCAGTTAAGAAGGTAGTAGGGTGTGATGTCCTGGTATTTGGATGACATACACAGAATAGGAAGTGAAGTTCCTATACTACGGTCGGTTATACTTTGGTCGCCACACAGTGGTTTCTCCACATTGGACTTGGATATTATATCAGACATTCTGGTTACTAGATCTATAGTTTTAGGTCTAGATTTGGGTGGTTTCCCAATCTGGGTACTTAGACAACATTCTAAAGGTGTTTTTAGAATGGACGACTCCTGGCACAGTAGTGTACCTGCAGGTGATGGAGTCACCCTCTCTAAAGGTGTCTTACAGACTAAAGGGGAGAGGGATGTGCATGATTGGCAGATCACTTGCTTAGGCAATTGAGTCAATCATGAGATGTCAAGTACCACACCCGATGTTGTTTTTGCAGTAGACGCAATAAGTTGATATTGATCCAATCCTGGAGAAACGATCGGAAGCAGTTTTAGAACATAAGTGGATGTTCTAGGGATTTGATAACGACAGCCTTCTTCGGGAGACAGTTATCATTCCAGGCTTCTAAGGTAACCAGGATGACAGAGTGACTGTCAGAGTTATAGTTTTCCCTCTGACGAGGGGCAGTAGTTTGGACAGGTGGTCCAGGGGATACTGAGAGAGGCATGGCGCAGGATACTGATTAAGTTCAGTTGACGATACAGTCTAAGAAGTTTTGATTTGGAGTTCATTTATGAACTAGGTCCCATCAGATATCTAGACATATTCTAAGATAGGTATTGCTCATTTCGGGAGATGGCTTTCTCCGTGAACTTGAGATAAAGAGAGACATAGAAAGAAACATCTGAGCGGATCCACTCACTGAGGCTATTCCTCGAACGCATTAGTTTCGCAAACAGGTTTTGTGAGACTGATTAGTAGAGGAGTTGGGTGTTCGGTATCACACGGGCTGTGAGTATGCGACATCGTAATAATTAGCTTTGAGTGCAAGTGGGAGATTGTTGGAGATAGTGCCCTCAGAGTCAATTATTGGATCACAGGCACGTGATTGCAATGATTGAGAGAGGATCTATACCGGTAGGACAGTCTTACTCAAAATGATAGTACGCTATCTGGTTTACCTTTATCATCGTGTACTGTTTTAGGTGACCTTACAGGTCACTATTGCTCATTGATAGAGCCCCTAGGATTCTTGCTTGACTGCCAGCAGTATGAGGGCGATCATATACATGGGAGCTGGGGTCTATAAGCACATTCTTAAAAGGTCCCTAGTCGGGGGAGTTTCGAGACAGGGCATCGATACTCCAGAGTAGACTAGTGTATACAGTCGAGACCCCGACGAGGGGCGATGGCCGGTCTCACAAGCCACTGGTGTCAGTTGGTTCACCTAAGATGTATACAGGTGCTCATTGGGTTATGAGTACACCGGACAGGACTCGCCGGGAACATGCTAGTTGGTCTTATACCTGACGTCAGATAGCAGTTCCCTGGTGACATGTGTACATGTTAGTTCATCGACCTGAGATCGTCATTTGTCTCGTGTGAGTTCCCACTGTACTTTGATTACTACCCTACCACGGCTCAAAAGAGTCGTGCAAACAGGTTTTAGTTGGGTACAGTCCCGAGCCACATGGAGGCAGTGAGCGGATCTGCAGGGGTTCGTCTCTCCCGGTATTGGGGGTGAGGTCGCGCTGTGTCTAGGAGAGCCATTACACAAAGCCCTCGGCCGAGGCAGGAGATTTACTGGTAGGTATTCTCTCAGGGTGTTCTGGGCTACACTCCGACACGACTTGTACCGCTTTTGGGGGTCTAACTTATACCAACCCCCTAGGCCCGCCATGCGATTCTCATAGACGAACGGACCGGACTGTACGGATATTGTCACTGACAGGCTCAGTAGGGTGTCAGGATGAGTTCGCTCATCGACCTCCCTTTTGGTCAATACTTGGTAGCCCGTTACGTACGGCTAATACCTCTGACGAGCTAGTGGTTAAATCTACAGCCAAAGTATTGACGAGTCTTTAGAGTCCCCCACAGATAGTTTCTTAAGTTTCGGGCAAAACGTTGTAGAGGCCGTATGATATATGGCAGGGTTCGATCTTATACGTGCGGTATTGCACGGATCATGATCGGACGGATCATACTAGTGGGCTTTGGTTTAAGCCGGATCCTAGTATTAGATTTGTTGGATTACTTTAGTCTCATCGCATTCGCATTCAGTCGGAATGTGGGTGCAGGTATGTATATACAGGTGGGGGGTATCTTTGTGATCCGTCATGAGTTTACTTTAGATGTTGCCGGATCTTTTTATTGTGGCAAACATTTGGATTAATGTTTGCTTAAGGAAATAATATGCTAGAAATCATCATGACAATGCATTAATGTGACATGGACTTGTATCATGAGTCATGGTCTCTTTTCTTGCAAATATGTCGCATTAATAAATTGTTTTATGTCTTGATTTGATGAGGAGAGAGAGAGGGGCTGCCATGGTTGTAATGTTAGCTCTTGTATTTCTTTTTCTAACCCTCTCTCATTCTATCATAACATCACAACAAAAGAAAAGAAAAGATGAGAAAGCCTTCTCTTCTTCTTCTTCTTCCTATAGCTTATTGTCTCCTTCAATGGCAACATTTTAACCTCCATCCAAAGCCATGGATGCAAGAGACAAAGTGATCACAACATTCTCTACTTCACCTTGGACGCGTCGGCTAGCACACTTCGCGCCCGAGTTGCTTCGGATGAAGCGGGAGCCCGTAAAAAGACTTCTCGATGTGGTGCCCTTTCCGACGAGGAGATGAAGACCGGAGATTCCGCGAGGAGATCGGAGTGGAGGCCGAAGACCGAAGGACACGGATCGCTCGGTATAGCATTCTACCCTTTCTCTTGTTAGCTAGGTATAGGTTAATGGTCTGATCCGGGTTTTTAGGATGCGGTAGTTCCGGTTTAAAGTCAAGAAAATTTTTCGTTTCCGCATTTTGGCCGAGGAAAGACGGCCGGGGCGCTACTGTAGTCCTACAGCCTGGTCCTCGCCGAACACGGCAATGAACCCGTGGGAAGCACCCAGAGCAAAATTCCTGGCTACATGGAACGCGGCTTATGTCAATCCTGACCCCATGGGAAATGTCCAGAGCAGATCCTGGTCCTCGCAGAGCACGGCAATGACCCCGTGTGAAGCATCCAGAGCGGAGCCTGGTCCTCGCCGAACACGGCAATGACCCTGTGGGAAGTATCCAGTGCAAAATTCCTGGCTATGTGGAATGCGGATTATGTCACTTCTGACCCCGTAGAAAATGTCCAGAGCGGATCCTGGTCCTCGCAGAGCACGGCAGTGACCCGCGTGAAGCATCCAGAGCGAAGCCTGGTCCTTGTAGAACACGGCAATGACCCTATGGGAAGCATCCAGAGCAAAATTCCTGGCTACGTGGAATGCAGATTATGTCACTCCTGACCCCGTGGAAAACGTCCAGAGCGGATCCTGGTCCTCGCAGAGCACGACAGTGAACCCGTGTGCAGCATCCAGAGCGGAGCTTAGTCCTCGCCGAACACGGCAGTGGACACGTGGGAAGCATCTAGAGCAAAATTCCTGGCTACGTGGAACGCGATTATGTCACTCCTGACCCCGTGGAAAACGTCCAGAGCGGATCCTGGTCCTCGCAGAGCACGGCAATGACCCTGTGTAAAGCATCCAGAGCGGAGCCTGGCCCTCGCCGAACACGGCAGTGAACCCGTGGGAAGCATCCAGAGCAAAAATTGGACTGTGAGGTCCTTAAACTCATGGACTATGATGTCCTTAACCTCGACCGTGATTTCTTAAAACTAACATCGGACTGTGGGGTCCTTAAACCCATGGACTATGATGTCCTTAACCTCGACTGTGATGTCTTAAAACTAACATTGGACTGTGATGTCCTTAAACTCATGGACTATGATGTCCTTAACTTCGACCGCAATGTCTTTAAACTAACATTGGACTGTGAGGTCCTTAAACTCATGCACTATGATGTCCTTAACCTCGACCGTGATGTCTTTAAACTACGGTATCCTGGAAAACGTCCAAAACAGAGCCTGGTCCTCGCCAAACACGGCAGTGAACCCATGGGAAGCATCCAGAGCAATCCCTGACTCCGTGAAATGCGGATAAGGACAACTTCACCCATCACTTGCGGGTCCTCACGACTCGTGAGGGAGTAAATTCTCTTATGAGATCCTTACGACTTTCAAGATAAAACGCACTTAGGAATCCTCACGATTCTTAAGGAGAAATTACACCTACGGGATCCTCTCGACGGTAGGGAGAAAATTCTTTAGGAGACCCTCACGGCTCATAAAGTTGAAAAGTCTTAGGTGACAGATCCTAACCCTGTTTTCTAAGCCATCACCGCCCTACAAAGAGCTCGAGACTGACAGCTATATGCTATTTACAGACCTTACTTGCTAAAATCACATGGCAACAACACAGCAAGGAGAAGAAAGCAACAGTATAACAAAAAAATGTGTCTTTATTCATGAACTCAATTGAATACAAGATACATCATATAAAAGAATAAAAAAATGGATACATATTATTCAAGGATTACAAGAGTTCAACCTATATAAAAGCAGCTATTGGGAGGGAGGCACCTTTAATAGACCGGCTAGCTGCTCACGCACTTTTCTCAACTCTTCCTCACGATCAACCGCCGTGGCCAGCTCTGCTTCAACTTGGGCCCGTTGTTGCAAACAGGATGAGAGTTTCTGATCAACTTCCTGCTGGGCAGCCTCCTGACTCTGCGCGACCTGCTCGTTAAGATCAAGCTTCTTCCTTAACACTAGCCCGTCTGAGATATATCGTTGAAGGTTTTCAAAAATGGTGTTCAGCTGGGCAGCATTAGCTGCAACCTCAGCGCGCAGTTGGGCAGATTCAGTAGCAGCCGCCTCACGTTCCTTTTGCTTAAGGGTTGCCTCTCGTTCGAAATGGCGAAGGAACGGAACACTTTGCTCAACCCATGCGGCCCGTTGGGAGTTCAAATCCTAGGTCTCAGGGGCAGTGCGCATAAGTTCAAGCCGATGCAGACATGCCTCGATCTTCCTGCAGTGACTAACCCAAGACTTGACGATGCCTTCATTATGGAAATTTACAAGCGTCGCCAGCATCGGATTGACCTCAGCAGCGAAATCTGTGGCAGATGTAGGAGCTTCTGCGTCAAGCTCCTCGACGTATTCGCTCAGCATGCGCAGACTCGTCATAGCACCCTTTGAGGATAGACGTCTGGAGAAGGAGCCTGCCGGCATCATAATGCGAGATTCGAAAGAGGCCGGAATTGAAGTGACCGCTGCAAAACAAATCACAATCAGATGACGGATCAAGAAATATAAGAGATTCATGAACAATGGGATTTACTATACCAGCTGCAGCAGGTGGCAAAGCCGAGAGGACCGGTGGCACAACTAATCTTTCATCTCCTCCTTCAATCTGTAGCACTGCAATCAAGGCAAAGAAGAATCAGAAATAATTTCATTGTCAGTAAAAGAAAGAGCATTAATTGAAAGTTGTATTCACCAGCGCCACTGGATGAAGCAATCTCCGACGGGAAGGAGAAGTGGGGATGTAGCACCTGGTACAGGTGGTCAGAAAGGACTCCTGCAAAAACGTGATAACGCAACGTCAGGACATGAATTATACAGCCGAGAGATAGGACTAATAGGTCACAAATCCATACCTTCCAGCATCTGCGACGGTACGAGAGAAGGTAGAGAGGTGGTCACCGTCAGGGCGGTAACTGGCGGCGCTGTCTCGAGTAGCTCGACATCAGCACTAGCCGCCCCTGCATTAGAGACAAGATAAACCTTGTTAGGAAAGATTACAGAATAAAAAGAAGGGCGGTAACCTAAAATCTACCTGAAGAGTCGCCAGCTGGAGCCGTGACGAGGGCGTCACTTGATTCAACAACGGCGTCTCCCTCCTCCATCGGGTGGCCTCACCTCCCGTCGCCTCATCCCCTGACTCCACGAGAGCCATCATCACGCTTGCGACGCCAGGAGACGATAAAAAACCATAGGCAGGAAGAGCGATGATCGGAGCGGTGCCCAACTATTGAAAAAGAGTGGCCACATCGGACCCAGCAATTTCACCCGTTTCGCTCGCCACCACCTCGGGCTCAGTAATTGCAGCCGTCTCATCCACCGCTGCTTTAGGCTCGGCAGTGGTAGCTGTTTCGTCGGCCACTATCTTGAGCCCGGTAATTGTGACCACATCGCCTGCCACCTCCCCGGGTTCGGGAATAGCAGCTACCTCCTCCACCGCTCTCTCAGGCTCAGCGGTCGCCGCCACTTCTTCGGGAAGACTCGGCTCTGCAAAGATAAGATATATGAGAACTGATAGTTTAAAACTTTGACAACGAAGCCTCAAGGCACATTACCTAGAGTTGATTTACCGTTTACTTCCCGAGCCGCACGTGCTGTCCATCTGTGTGCAGTAGAAAAGGCAACCGGAGACTCCTCTGAAGGAGTAGCAGCAGGAGTAACGGCGCTCGAACCAGCTCCCGCAGCTAAAGTGGCACTACGCTCCCTTACCGCGCGCCTCCGGCGCTTCCTTTCTTCCCGGGCCATCGAAACAGATCTTCTAGAAGCCTCCTTCAACAGAGCGTCATCATCCGCACCCAGGGTTACCTCTGGAGCCGTCAAAGCTTCCGTCATCGGTCATTTGAGTAAGGCCTCTTTCGGCAATACCGAAGAGGCCGGGACTTCGGTGGCTGGCCCGAGAAGAGTCTCCGCGCCACCTTGCGGGACCGGCATTGTGGTCCCTGTGATGAGATTAAGAAAGGGTTAGATCGTCCATAAAAAGGAGAATGAAGACTCAATGAGACGAGACATACCAATGCCCGATAAAGCGCGATTCCTCTCCTCCTCCTCGAAGGTCCTGAGGGAAGCCGCCAGAACTTCTTCGATAGTAAAGCCTGTTATGAAAGGAAGAATGTCAGTCAAGACTTGATAATAAAAATAAAAATATAACGCAAAAACAAAGTGCGACTAATATTTACTTGATTGCACGAGAGCGGCTATTTCCGCTTGGTGACTCGCGAGTCGCGCAGAAGCAGCAGTAGCGGCATTGAGATCAGTGTCTTCTGGCGCTATGAAGAAACCCTCATTGGTCCTATATTCACTTAGGCCTTCGGTAAGAGGAGCTTGAGGCTCTAGGCCGAGTACGGCATCAAGGGAGAGGACCGACTTCTTCTTCTTCTTCTGTGGACGAGCTCCGGTCGCAGCCAGAACCAGCTTGCGCTTCGTGGGCACTTTGGGACGGCGAGTCCCGATATCCGAGCCCACGCCAGATTCGGGTGAAGCTACGTTTACCGTCTCCACGGGAGCACGGGGCACCGAAGGCACATCCACCGTCTCTACAGAAGCATGGGGCAATCCACGCGTGGGGCTTAGCGCATGTGGAGGCTCAACTGCAGCAACCTCTCTTAGCTGAGGGGGTACAGCGATCCGTCGCTTCAAAGGGACTTTACGATCACTGGCAGGAGGCGCACTTTTGCGATCAAGCAGCAACCGCCTTTCTTCCTTAATAACGGCGCCCGTCGAATGCTGGTACCATGCCGTATATATATTAAGGGTCCGTGGGACGCAACTCGGCTCGCTGATAAAAAAATGAGAGCCCGTATTCAGATGCATGAAGTGATGCAGCGCGCTCCGCATCCCCTCTTCAGTGGCAGTGGGTTCCAGCAAGAAAGCCTCCAGCGGCACTCCTTGATTATAGCTCAATTATTGGGCAAAACGATGCGGGTTATACCTCATGAAAAGCGCCGCATCATTTTGCCTAGACACCAGGAAGCCCGGTCTGATAGAATATAAATGGAGGGTCTCCCGAGCTGTCAGAACTGAGGCTCCATCTTTGAAAATATCCTGCAATGACCGCACTGTTGTAGTAGACTCTTTTCCGATGGTTAACACCTTTTCGGTGAAGGTCATCCCGTCTCCAACTGTGCGGGGATGAAGGAGCAAACCTCTGGCGTCCCGTGGTGATGGATTTACAATTGAGGCACCGACCAATCGTATAATCCGAGGGAAGCTGCACCTGTCATAGAATGAAGGCCTTCTATGGATACCAAAAACGCCAAGTGCATGTAGCTCGAGCCATGACATGAAGTAATACATTGAGAAGTTCACATGCTGTACTCCAGGTTCAGTAGTATCCGCCGCTTGACTAAGGCCGTAATATAGATGGGCTAAGCCGGCGACCCCGACAGCCACTTTTACCCCAATTGTCATTCGGTGAGCCAGGTAAAAGACAGATGTCCTCATACGGCGAAGGTGCATCGGGAGCGCAAACCAGCTCAACCATAGCCCAAGAAATCCCAAAAAGAAGGCTTCTTCATCCATTCCAGGGACTACAGTCTCCGCAAAAGGAATAACCGGAGAGTTGGAAAGGAAGAAACTCTTCTGATTTATCTCCGTCGCTGGCAGGTTGTCCAAACCTAAACCGAAAGGGTCGTCAAGCACGGCGAATTTAACGGTTTCCTTTGAGAAGACTTTTGGGTGAAGGAAGCGAGCGATGAAATCCTCGAAACTAACCCCGCGACTCCCAGATTCGAGAAAAAGGCGCTCGTAGATATCCAACACTTTGATCAAACTGGGAAACTGGTGTTGAACAACATTCGCCGGAGTAAGGCCCATTATCCCTGGCTTGGCACCGAAGACATATTCGTCCGTGGGAAGCATCTCCTCATAATGCTCCCCTATGACCGGTAAGCCAGAAACTTCTGCAAACTCCTCTAAAGAGATTGACACTTCCCGGTCCAGTGAGAGGAAGGTGTGAGTAGGGATATTCCACTGCTCTAAAAAGGCCTTAACCCATCAGGTGAGAAGCATAGGATATTGGAAGAGAGAAGCATAAATGGCGGTATATAACCCAAGCCTCATCAACTGTGACTTCTTCGCTGACAGAATATAGCGGGCCCATTGCAGATAACCGGTCGGATGACGGGGAATCAAACTTATATTATATGGTTGCTCCCACGGCCGCGCTTCGCCTTGACAAATACGGCGTCCCAAGGTATCTAAAACCATGGGAGGCTGAACGGGAATCGAAGCTATAGCGGGTTGAAGATGGCCTTCTGAAGTCCAATTGACCATCTCCACGGCATAGTTCACCGGGGGTGAGTTGGCGTAATGGATCGCCGTGATGGGCTCCGAGGGTACCGCGCATGAAAAGCTTTGTCGACCCCTGATAATCTGATTGTACCATGATCCCCAAAGGTGAAGATTATTATTTTCCGGATCATGGTCTCTGATCAAAGCTAGGACATCCCGGTTTATGGGTGCTCTAGGAAATCCTCCCTCTGAACGAACGAATGGGAACGAAGTATCGAAAAACATGTTGCCTGCGAAAGGGGGAACGGAAATCAACTGTCAGTGTTGTAATTTAATTTTTAATTTCTGGCAGTCGGTACTTTAAAATTTGTACCACACTGCAATGCAGTGGAAAGGGGACCAAAGGTGGACCCATAAAATCCAGATGACAATGCATCAATTACTAAAACAGCCTCATCATTGGATGAGACTGTCAATTAATGAGGAAATTCTCAAGGAATATTCTCATTGAATGAGAGATCCCTCGAGAAAAGGAGAAAATCTCCCTTTGAGAGTAAAGCTCTATAACGGAGTGACACTTGTCAAACTCTGGTCATGAAGGAATAAAATTCCTTAAAGAGCCTAGCTCTGCAATGATGATGGAAAATTCATAAAAGATTAATTAAAGTTAATTCTTGAGAATTAAAATTCTGGGATCTTAAAGATCCATGAAAAAACTCTTAAGAGTTCTTCATCAAAAGATCAAAAGATCTATATATTATTAAAAGAGCAGAGCTCTAATTCATGGGCTAAGAAACCACAAGAAAAGATCTGTTTAGATCTATAGGTTCATGAGAGCAAGGCTCTGTTTATGAAACCCTAAAGGGGTTTTCTTTAGATCAAAGATCTATGAAGAGCAAGGCTCTGTTAATGGGTAAAAACCCTAATTTATTAAAATTAATTTAATTTTACCTAAGTTTGGAAAAGTTCTAACTCTTGAAAGTTCTTGAACAGAAGAGCAAAGCTCTGAATAAAAATTCTTAAGAAGAAGATGGTAATCATTTGAGGACCAAAGGTCCTATTTATAGGCACTGAACCGCTTCCTCAACTTCTGAGTTAATCCAAAGGCTCAGATGTTGCCACCGCTGCACTCACATGTGCGCCACGTGAGCGCAACGGTGGGGGGGCATTTGTTTCCCCCAATCAGAGCAAAACTCTATTTTGAATTTCAAAATTCAAAAATTGAAGCAACGTTTCAGATCCTGCGCGCTGTGCGCTACGCGCCACGTGTCAAAAGCAGACACGTCAGAGCCAGGAGCGCTGCGCCCTAGGCAGCGTATCCCCAATCAGAGCAAAGCTCTGTTTCAAAATTCAAAATTTAAAAGTTGAAGCAACGCTTCAGATCCAGCGCTCTGCGCTGTTAGTTGTATGTATGCCCTAGAGGCCAGTATTGTACAGATGATGTATATTATATTGGATGCTTGGACATATATAGAGATGACTTTCTTGCTCGATATGATAGTATGCTATCTGGTTGCTCTTTATCTTAACATGTACACTTGTCTCTTTAAACTGTCTTATAGTTACATGTTGGTAAAGCCCTTAGGATGTGTACTTGACTACCTCGACTATGATGCAGATCATACTAGTGGGGACATGGTAGTCCATAGGTACATCCTTCAAGGTCCCTAGTCGTAGGTGTATCGAGACGGGGCATCGATATACCAGAGTAGACTAGCGTATATGCTTCTCGACCCATGAGATGGGCGATGGATGATCCCATATCCATTGGTGTTTGACATCAGAGATGGTATACGGGTGCTCAGTGGAGACTGGGTACACTGGACGGACTCGCCGAGAACTCCCAGATGGTATTATACCTCACGTCAGATGGCAGTTCTCAGGTGACACTTGTGCAGGTTAGTCTGTAGACCCGAGATCGTCATAGAGTCTTGTGTGATTCCCACTGTGCTTTGATCTCCACCTTACCACGTCCATGAGGGCGTGCAAAACGGTGGTTTTTGGGTACAGTCCCGAGTCACATGGAGGCAATGAGCGATAGGAGGGGTTTCGTCTCTCCTGGTATTAGGGGTTGATATTGCGCTGTGCTCGATTGGCCGTAACAGGGAAGTCCCTGGCCAGGGCTGATCAGAGATTTGCTGGTAAGTGTTACCAGTAGTTTCTCGATCCGTTATGAGCTTCACATCGGCACGACTTATCGGTTATTGGGGTCTGACGTTTACCACCCCTAGACTTGATATGCGACATATCAGACGAACAGACCGGACTGTACGGTAAGTGTTACTGGTTGGATTCACAGGAGTGTGAGCGGGCTGGCTCGTCGATCTTCTGATCGCTCAATACCCGGATGGCCGTTACGTTTAGCAGACCGCTTGCGGCTTGTGGGTGCTTGATATGATCATCATCTGCTGCCGGCGTATTGACAAGTCTTTAGAGTCCTATACAGAGATTTCCTGGCTCAAGCAAAACGAAATAGGAGCGCATATGAGATATGTGCAGGACCGAGAATAATGCATGTATGTGATACCGTATTCCATTCTCGTGATGAATGTATCGATTGGTTATATGCGATATAACCTAGATATCGAATTAAGGATTGATTCGATAAGCCGATACATAGGATACTAGTCGGTTATATGCAATATGACCGGATCATTGAATCAAGTGTTGATTTAATAATTTAATGTATAATTATATATTTGATATATTACTTTGCATTAACTAGTATTGGTTCACTTTAAAAGGTTTTTCTCACTTGAAGTTCACAAGTTGTATATGTGATATACTTTTGTGCACTTGATTGTATCATGTTTGATGATGCATGCTCACTTGGGTTTGTGTAAAGAATTATACCATGGTTAAGTTAATGATTAGGGTTTTTTTTATTTGATTTACTTATTTATTTATTTATTTATTTTCATTTATATTTGGAAAAGAAATGAAATGGTGGCTCATTTTGGACTTTCTTTTGAAGCTTCATGAAGCTTTGAATGGTTTGACCATTTTGTCTCTTTTCTTAACCCTAACCATTCACTTGAACCATAGTTGATTCTCTACACAAGTTATCTTGACCATGGTTGCTATATGATAAGGATAATCTATTTTCTATTTGATTGATTATTCTTATCATAATCATCTTCATCTTCTTCTTCTTCTTGACATGAAGAAAAGCTTGCTACCAACAATGGCAACTTGAGCAAAAGTGTGAGAAATCCAATTCTAAAGTGAACCCATATCCTATTTCTTCACCCTCTACCTCTTGCCAAGTAGTATAGGGTGTTTTCTTCACAAGTTTCACGACTTGTTGAAGTTGGAGCTTGATCTTGTGTAACCTCGACGTAGATCATCTTCGGCATCGTAGCCGACGACTAGTCCGCTCATTTTCTCCGATGAAGCCGATGCAAGAGTCCGGGATTCGAGATGGACAGCGAGAGGACGACTACGTGGAGCTAAGGAAGTGGATAACCGGATCTACAAAGGTTGCAGCTTCTTATCTTTAGTTAAGTTGTTAACTAGTTTAATGTTTCGCCTAAAATTCTAGTTAACGATCCGTATTAGAGTTTCTCGGCACTTGTAAAAATTGAAATTGGCATGGTTGATGCCTTGTGAGACCTCTTGAGAGTGCCTAGGAAAGCTACAGTGGTATCAGAGCCTAGCTAGAGCCTTAGGCGAAGTGTAGACGACGTTTGAAACCCGATCGAACCGAAACCCTAAAAACCAAATTGCTCTCTGGACTTTTTCCAAAAACTGGGTTTTTTCCAGATTAAAAATGCTTAAAAAATTCAACAGGGAATTATAAGAATTACGGTGCAAAATTTGACCAATGATACCTCAAACCTGCGGCGGAACTGCGGCAGAAGCCTAGCTTCTGCGGCGGTTCCGCGGCCCTCTGATGACGTCAGCCCTCCTCATTTGCACAGTAATTCCTCTTTCACAGTGCTGAGTTTTCTGGGAATTTTTAATTTGACTCAAGAGTTGAGTGTTCTGGGGTTGCATTGGGAATCGTAAATTCGATCGGATTATTAAACTTCGTCTATGTGTTTTTCCGGATAACTTTAGAATATGTTAAAAAGTTCGACCGGATATAAATACCTAACTTTTCCCCTGCCGGAAAAATTTCCAAGTGTTGGATTTTTCTGTGGTTTAAGGACGTTCTGAGTAGTGCAAGTAACGCGATGGTCCCTCTAGAAGACAACAAACCTTAACTCGATTATGTGACCGTCTTGAACTGCCCTTTGAACCTTAGGGTTTGGGGCAGTACGATGTGCCACATGTGAGGCGTTGGCTTGACCCTTCTACGGCTGGACCGTTGGTACCGAGGCATGAAGTGAACGTCTTTGAACTTATTTCATGTGTTGAACGGTTTCGGGAAAACTTGGGTGTTCGAATGTTTGATCGGAAAGTTTAATATTTTCTATTTATCCTGAATGGGATACAATAATTGGAATTCACAAACAGTTATGAGATAGCTGAATGAATATTATAAATCTAGCTGTTTAGTCTCACTTGATATTGAAAAGAGTTTTCGATAATGGGACTAAAATGCGGGGTTTATAATTGTTAGGCATGTGATGTCTAAGTATTTTATTTGATTAGGCATGCGATGTCTAAAGAGGTTGCGGATTCCAACTGTTGTAGTTTTACACTTTCTTTTCTGTGACCGTAAGTGTAATATGTGATATCGCCGGTTTCGTTGCTATATGTCAACGACAATTGGGATGCGCATATTTACTTACGTTGATGACATGTGATGTTATGTGTTGCTGGATATGTTATATTGGATTGTCGTGTTTGAATAGCCGGGGGTTTTTATGTGAGATGAGTGTTTTTCTTTTTCATTCATGTAAAAACTTGTGTGTAATATTCTTTTATTGGGGCACTTCCAGGTTGCGGAAGTTGTCACCTTTTGTATATTATTTACTTTTCCGCATTAGGATAGACCCAAGGAGGGGAGCACAAGTAACCGGGTTTTAGGGTCCAGTGGGAGACCATCTCGAGGAGTCGAGTCCGGATCTCCTAACCCTAGAATTGGTAGGGTTGCTTGCCGCTCTCGTAGGGGTCTAGGGGTGTGGGATTGGCTATTCATCACGACCGTGGAATCCGTGTTTTATACTGGCTCGTATTGAAAACACGGACGTCCTAGTATATCCAATGTTTCATATGTTTCTTCTGCTGCGATATCTGTGATGTGATCATGTGATGTTCTATGATAGATACAGTATATAGTATATATGATATATTATATAGACGTTACTTATGTTTTACACCCGCGCTAGCCCTGCCCCGCTCTGCCGTTAGTTACCTAACCTAACGGTGCACGAGGGGACATCGAGGCGAATGCGGATGGCATAAGTGTACGTCGTATTTATCTGTGATGTTTAGGTATTTAAATGATGGGACTTCATTAATGAGATTAATGAAATAAAAGAAACCTAAAGATGTTGTAGAATCGAATTTCAAAATAAAACAGGTAGCTACAGTTCTTGCTTTGCATAGCGGTATGTATGATATACCCTGCACCTTATTCGATGAGGAAAGGACCGAGATCCCTTCACCGGGAGTGACTCCTTTAGCAATAACTGGCAGATGCTACACACTCGGTTTGCTTTTGATTGTTTTTTGAGTTTTGCTTTGCACAGCGATATATATGATATATCCCGCACCTCATTCGACGAGGAAAGGGCCGACGATCCCTTCACCGGGAGTGACCTCTTTAGCAAAACTAGAAAAAGCCTCAAAAACACTCCATTTCAAAATTATTCGATTCTACAACGATATCAAGTTCATTACGCAATAGGTTTTCAGAAAAACCTGTCGTAGCCCTCCGTCATTTCAGATAAGAACTGTTTAGTATTCGTGCTGCGTTTGTTGGCCTTTGTCAAGGCGTAGTGTGCGGTAGCTGAATAGTGCTTATCTGCTTGTGCATGTGATGCAGATTGTTTCAGGGTAGTCGTACGACCTTGTTGACCTTTGTCAAGGGCCGTGCGGGTGGGTTTGATTCAATCAAGAAATGACGGGTTGAACTTGACTAGCAGCCTATGATTTGTTGGCCTTTGTCAAGGTCATAGGACGCTAGGGGAAAAATATTATCGGGAATTTCAAGTGTTAAAATTTGCAATGGGATTGCATACCTTCTATGAGATAGTTGAATCCCGATACCCACTGCGAGTAAGAGTTACTCCTGGGAGAGTTTTACACATTACAATTAGCCGATCAAGTAGGTGTCTAGAAAGGTGTCAACGGGGTTACGCCTTTGAGAAAACGAGATTTACTCTAATTAGGTCCGTGCGAAAGCACGGGGAACCTCCCTCAAAGTACCGACACTGGCCTGGCTGAAAGATTGGCGAAGTTGTAGGGTGTAATTAATCCCGGCTAGTCTTTCCTTTAGGGTTTGAAGGAAGATTTGATAAAAACCAGTGGGAGCCATCCTGATTAGATAAGATAATAACCAATCTGATCTTGCAAGAGCATACGCTAAAGTGTTTTCTTCTCTCTCTCTCCAGGTAGCGACCATGTCATGCCCTAATAAAGATAATAATATGGATGTATTGACTGAACCCGCATGTTATACTGTGCTGGGGAATGTTGGTTCCGTTCTTTCTTATAAGAGTTATGGGAATGAACAGGACATAGGGGAATACCAGGATTCCTATGCCACCCGAATGAAGAAAGTACATGTTGATGCATTTTCTTCGGGTGTGTTCGTTACAGAGAACTGTTTCTCCATTTTCTCTACGTCCTGGGTATTAGATACCGGGTCAGGATCCCATATATGTAATCAGTTACATGGGCTAAGAAAAGGTAGAGAACTTGGAGAAGGTGATAAAGACATAAGAGTTGGAAATGGTGCAATAGTTGCAGCTAAGACTGTCGGGGAATATCACCTTGCATTACCAACTGGTAATACATTGGTTCTGAACGAATGCTATTACATGCCGAACCTGATATGCAACATTATATCGGTTTCTTTGTTGAGTAAAGAGGGATATAATTTTGTATTACAGGATAATGTTATGAACATTCTCCGTAACCAAAAGTTGGTTGGATCAGGCACGTTGTGCAATAGCATTTATGTTCTAAATCAATCAACAGTTCTGAGCATAACAAACACACACAAGAGGAAGAGTTCAGAACTGAACGAATCCTTCTTGTTGTTGGAGATAGTGCCCTCAGAGTCAATTATTGGATCACAGGCACGTGATTGCAATGATTGAGGGAGGACCTATCCCGGTAGGACAGTCTTACTCGAGATGATAGTATGCTATCTGGTTTATCTTTATCATCGTGTACTGCTTTAGGTGACCTGACATGTCGCTATTACACGTTGATAGAGCCCCTAGGATTCTTGCTTGACTACCAGCAGTATGATGGCGATCATATACGCGGGAGCTGGTAGTCTACAAGCACATCCTTAAAAGGTCCCTAGTCGTAGGAGTTTCGAGACAGGGCATCGATTCTCCAGAGTAGACTAGTGTATACAGTCGAGACCCCGACGAGAGGCGGTGGCCGGTCTCACAAGCCACTGGTGTCAGTTGGTTCACCTAAGATGTATACAGGTGCTCATTGGGTTATGAGTACACCGGACAGGACTCGCCGGGAACATGCTAGTTGGTCTTATACCTGACGTCAGATAGCAGTTCCCTGGTGACATGTGTACAGGTTAGTTCATCGACCTGAGATCGTCATTTGTCTCGTGTGAGTTCCCACTGTGCTTTGATTACTACCCTACCACGGCTTAAAGGAGTCGTGCAAACAGGTTTTAGTTGGGTACAGTCCCGAGCCACATGGAGGCAGTGAGCGGATCTGCAGGGGTTCGTCTCTCCCGGTATTGGGGGTGAGGTCGCGCTGTGTCTAGGAGAGCCATTACGCAAAGCCCTCGGCCGAGGCAGGAGATTTACTGGTAGGTATTCCAGTAGTATCTCAGGGCGTTCTGGGCTACACTCCGACACGACTTGTACCGCCTTTGGGGGTCTGACTTTTACCAACCCCCTAGGCCCGACATGCGATCCTCATAGACGAACGGACCGGACTGTACGGATATTGTCACTGACAGGCTCAGTAGGGTGTCAGGATGAGTTCGCTCATCGACGTCCCTTTTGGTCAATAGCTGGTGGCCCGTTACGTATTGGCTTATACCTCTGACGTGCTAGTGGTTAAATCCACAGCCATTGTATTGACGAGTCTTTAGAGTCCACCACACTTTCAGTTACTCAGCTTTCGGGCGAAACGCTGTAGAGGCCGTATGGAGATATGGCAGGGTCCGATCAGATACGTGCGGTATTGCACGGATCAGGATCGGACAGTTTTGTACTAGTAGCCGTATAGTTATATGGCAGGGTTCGATCTGATACGTGCGGTATTGCACGGATCAGGATCGGACGGATATTACTAGCCGGTTTTGGCTTAAGCCGGTCCTAGTCTAGTACAGTGTAGATTTTGTCTCATTGCATTTGTATCCGGTCGGAATACAGATGCGGGTGTGTATGCACAGTATCGGGGTTTTCCTGTAATTTATTATGGGACCAGTTTTCTGGAGTTTCCAGTTTGCATTCCGTTCCGGCCAGTTTTCCTTTGTTCTTTCCCGGCCGGACTTTTCCGATGGAGGGGGTAATTTGCAGTTTTGCAAATTACATTTTGAGGAGGGGTTTATTGCATAAGAATTTATTATGATAGCTTCATTTCTTTTGCTCCATGCTTTTGCATTAAATGAGATTTGAGTGGGCATGGGTTTGATGTAAGAAAAAAGCATGGTTGATGTTTTCTTGTCTAGGATGTGGTCACCTCTTTGATCTCCTACACTCACCTCCCTTCATGCTTCATATTACCTCCTCCACCATTCTCATTTAGAGGATAAGTTTTTCATGAGAGGAAAAAGAAAGAGAGAAAGAAAAGAATGAGAGAGTTCATCTTTGTTTTGTGAGGAATTCTTCATCTCCTTCTTCTTCTTGTTTTGGAAAAATGAAAGCACCATTTTTCCTGACCCCATTCCTCCATCAAGGCAACAACAAACCCCAAATGAGACTAGCATGATCTACTACACATTCTACAGCATATCTTGAGCATGTCGAGTTGCCGGCTTCATGCCCGAGTTGCCTCGGTATTGAGGCGGGAGCCCGTAAAAGACGCAGGCGATGTGGTGCCCTTTCCGGCGAGGAGGCGACGATATGGAGACTACACTTTCCGCGGGAGATCGGGACGATGACGAGAAGACCGGAGGACTCGGATCACTCGGTATACTTCTCACCCTATCTCTTGATCGCTAGCATTAGGTTAATGGTAACGATCCGGGTTTTCATTGTCCGCGGTAGCGCCGGTTTCCGAGTAAGGAAAAAATTTTGATTCCGCATTTTGGCCTCGAGTACGAGGCCGGGGCGCTGCCGTGGCGCAACATGGTATCAGAGCCACGCCATTAACCTTACCTAGCTTCGTTTGATGTGTTTGCGTTTCCGATCGACCAAAATTTCCAAAAACCGTATTTTTCTAGCATAATCAGTTTCTGTCGAAATTTTTTGGAGTCTAAAAATTTTTCAGGTTGTCTCAGAATGATGTGCAGGGAGTTCTAAGAACACTGCAAAAAGTTGGTGACATGACTCCTCCGTACGACCGCGGAAGAGCGGCCAAAACCCCCTTTTGGCCGCGCTTCCGCCGCAGGAGTATGGGTTCGTGTGATTATTTTTTTGCAGTGGGCTTATGGGCTGTAATTAGGGGTTTTGGAATATTAAAATTGGGCCCAGGTTTTCTGTGAGTGCTACAGTTTTGTTTGGGGGCCCACTTGTTAATTTTTGGTCAATCGGAAAATTTTAAACACATTTTTTCACAGTATTTACATTATATCTGCGACCGTGAATGTCACTCGATCGGTAAATCCGGTCTAACTGCTATAGCCCGGTTAGACGGATTTGCGAACGTGACTTTCACGTTGATGTTCTATGTTTATGCTGTGTTGTTGCGGATCGGTCGTGGGGGATAGCCTGGATGCAATGCTAGTACAGTTTTGTTGTATTATGTACATTTGATATTGCGGGGCGAGCGTCCGACATGTGGACTGCCGTCACTGCCTGTTTGTATTATTCTTTTGGGGCATGACCTGGTTGCGGTCGATGTACCCGGTGTATGTATATTTTACTTCCTGTACTAGGGTTACCCCGCGGAGGGGTGCACGGATAGCCGGGTTCTGGAGGGCAACGAGCCCGCATCTCATGGCATTGAGACGGAGGGGGCTTCAGTCTGGAATTGGCAGGCTATTCGCCGCACTCGTAGGGGGTACAGGTTGACCCAGGAGGGGTGCCCAAGTTACCGGATTCCGTGAAGTGCTGGGTGGTCCATTCACGGTGCTGAAAGGGGCTGCCTCGCTTCAGGTTTTGGCGGGTGACTTGCCGCGCCCGTAAGGGTCTAGGATTTCATTGCACAGGCTATCCACACGACCAGGGGAACGTCGGGTTTCAGCAGCGGCTCTGTGAAACCCGGGGCTTCCAGATATCTGTATTGTTCTGTGATGCTGTACATTTCTGTGATGTTGCATTTTATTCACGCCTTGAGCGAAATTCTATATATTGGTATATATATTAGTAGATGTTGTATATGTTTTTCATCCGCGCTAGTCCAGTCCCCGCTCTGCCGTTAGTTAGCTAACCTAACGGGTGATGACGGGGCCCAGTGGCGAATGCGGATGGCATATACATACGTCAGTATATTTTCGTTCTTTATGGTGTGATTAATTGATGGGACTGCGTTGATTCGGATCAATGCAAGATAAACAAACCTTTTCTGATGTTGTTGGAACACTTTTTAAAAGGCTGTTATTGCAAGGACGTTCACTTTTGTTTTGCATCGTGGTATTCATTTGGAATATCCTGCTCCTCAGTCGACGAGGCAAGGGCCGAGATCCCTTCACCGGGAGTGACCCCTTGGACAGAAGTTTGCGTCAGGGCATTAACTTCACTATAGCCGATTACTTTTGCTTTGCATCGTGGTATTCATTTGGAATATCCTGCACCTCATTCTACGGGGAAAGAGCCGAGATCCCTTCACCGGGAGTGACCTCTTTAGTAAAGGTTTTCGTCACTATATTTTATAAAAAGTTGTGCGGTTCCTTCAACGATATCAAGTTCATTACGTTAAAGGTTTTTCGCCAAAAACCAGTCGTAGCCCTCCGTCATTTCAGATTAGTATTACTTAGTATTCGTGCTGCGTATGTCGTGCTCAGCCGAGGCGTAGTGTTCGGTAGCTATTTAGTGCTTTTCTGTTGCATGGATATGTGATTGGTTAGGACAGTCGTACGGTCATTTTGGCTCAGTCAAGGACTCTTGCGGGTGGGTCTAATGCAATCAAGATAATGACGGGTTGAACTTGACTAGGATCCTTTGATATGTTGGCTCAGTCAAGGTCACTTGGGTCCTAGGGGTAAAAATCACATCGGGAGTTTCAAAAGAACTGAAACTTGCCAGGCATGCGCATACCTTCTGGAGTGTGGTGACGTGAGTGGATTCCGTCACATTATCATGCGATGAGAGTTGGATCCCGATTCCCACTGATGAGTTAGTTTACTCCTCGGGTGACCCCGACTAATTCTTCTTTCAGGTTTGGAGGAGAATTTGAGGTACAGTGGGAGGATTCCTGATTAGAAAAAGTGATAACCATTCTGATCTTGGTTAGAGTGCACGCTGAGTGTTTCTTTTCTCTCTCTCTTTGGCAGCGACCATTGACCCGACCCTGGATTTTGACTCAGTGACCAAGTTGACCGAACCTTCTTAACACTGGCTTTTGGATTGTCAGAGTTGCAGACCTCATTGCCACTCATACTTCTACCCTTTTCTCCAGGACACCCCGTATTACTACGAACGTCCACTTCCATTGGACAAAACCATCGTATGGTTATATACGAACTCGAAGGACTTCGAGGATGGTTTCTGGTTCTGGAGAAAACGAATAGGATTATTCAGTTGTCTTTTTCTTTTCACCTTCTCTCAGGTTGCGAGTACTCCTTTGTTTAGGAGTAGTACACCTATTACGCAAATTGGATAGTCTTCTTCCAAACCTTAGGCTGGTGCCGAACGGTAGGGAATGAAGAAAACCAATTAGCATAACTATGGTATGCAGAAGGTATTAAGTTAAGACAAAGCAAGGGATTAGTAGGAGGGCAAAGTAAATTGCGACTGATATTCACGACCAAACCAAGTATTTCTTCGCCAATCCTAAATCACTTTTGTATTTCTCCAGCACACTCCGTATTACTACGAAGATCCCAGTTTATTGGATAATCCATCGTATGGTTATATACGAACTCGAAAGGAACTTGTTCCAGTTCGCGGATGGATTCTAGTCCAGGAGAAATATGAATAAGGTTTATTCGGTTGTCTTTTATCTTCACCTTCTCTCGCATTGCGAGTGCTCCTAGGATTAGGACAGTACACCCTTTATGCTTTTTGGATAGTCTTCTTCCAAACCATAGGCTGGTGCCAAACGGTAGGGAAGGAAGAAAACCATTTGGCCTAAAGGGGTGTACAGAAGGTAATGACTAAAGACATATAAAGGGATTTGGAGAGGTGGCAAAGAATTATACGGTTACAGTTGTGAATCTGGATAATGGAAGAGGCATTACTAAGAATACCAGGATACCCCAACGAAACATTTCAATGTTTCAGTTTCACTGTGTACTGTTAATAGAAAACTGATTTCCCGATTAGACACTTACTCCAGGGTATGTATTTACCAGGTAGGATTCTCACATCTGTATGGTTTTACAGATGATGAGTGGGAGTAAGTTATTGGGAATTAGGTGACCATCCTCATTATATCGGGATTCGTTGAAATCGGTGATACTTGAGGAGATCATCTGGGTTCTTTGCCGGTCGGCAAATGTTTGGTTTTGAATATCCGCTGTTATGCACCATTTCAAATTGATATATCTGTACGTCTATTTTCATAGAGTGAGATATACCTTTTGATATTATGCTGATGACATTTACCTATATCAGTGGATGGTTAGGTAAGGAGCATTAAACAGCGGTGTAATTCTTCTTAACCATAAGTACAGTTTTCAACCTACGACACACAGTGAAAGAGTTATCTGACTCAAGGGACTTATACAGAGTATTGTATGTTGTCCAGGGTCCATTAGGACAGAGGGGTTGGTCCTCATACTATATTCTGTTTACTTTTAACTTCTCTAGTTCTTAGACATGTGTTTCGTAGGAACACAGGGTCTAATTTTTGAGGAGTTATAGGTATTTGAATAGAGTAGAGAACCAGGTGTAGCAAGTATCGGGATTCTTCAAGGTGATCGAAGATGTAGATACTTGTGTATGGTATTCAGTTGATAGTAATGAGAACTTGCTTCTCTTTCAGGTTACTCATAATTGGAAGCATTCCTAAGTTGAGTAACGCTGATCGGCCTCCTTCCATTTAGTTTACATGCACTGGAGAAAGCTGCGTGATTTGAATCTGGTTCAATTGAATCAGTGCCTCTGGTTCTATATTGGATATAGAACAGTTCATATCTTAACGATGTTAAGGTACGGGGAGTTGTCCGGCTTATGCTTAAAACCAGACACTGGACAACTCAAGGCACGTTTCTGTAATGGCTGTTTGTGGGTTGACCCAGGCTATGACGAGGGTTGATTTTCTACCATCTGGAAGATCAATAGTGATATTGTTCTTGACTCGCCACATTTTTAAAAGAAATGGATTTTTCAAAAACAGCAGTGGGAGTATGGTAGAACTGGAAGTAATTCCAGAACCACAAACGATTACTGAAGATTTGATAAGGAACCTAAAGATTCAATCTGATTTGACATTCCATTGGCCACTCCGCAGATTAGGTGGGTAACTTCAGGCACCCGAGAGGTACTACGGTAGCCTCAAGGACGGTGACAAGGAAGTTCTTGTTTACCCACAATTACTATTGCTGTTGTTCCAGGCTGCGAGACCCGGCAGGAGGATGAGTATAGCGTCGTTCTAAACTAGCTTTAGAAGTGCACGTCTGTATGACTCTGCCAGAAGGTTGTCGTAGTCAGTGGGAGCAGTGGAAGCATTGGTGGACATCAGGCTTATGTCTATTTATAGACTAAAGCAGATGTAGCGGAGATAGATCATCCATTTCTGATGTAACAGTCATAGGTTTGACGTCATCAGAATAGGGGATGGATCTGTTGAGAAGGTAGTAGGAAGTGATATTCCTATACTACGATCGGTTATACTTTGGTCGTCACACAGTGGTTTCTCCACAAAGGACTTGGACATTACATCAGACATACTGGTTACTAGATCTATAGTTTTAAGATCTAGATTTGGGTGGTTTCCCAATCAGGGTACCTTGACAGCATTCTATGAGTATTTAGAATGGACGACTCCTGGCACGGTAGTACACCTGCAGGTAATGGAGTCACCCTCTCTAAAGGTGTCTTACAGACTAAAGGGGAGAGGGATACGCATGATTGACAGATCACTTGCTTAGGCAATTGAGTCAATCATGAGATGTCAAGTACCACACCAGATGTTGTTCTTGCACTAGATGCAATAAGTAGATATTGATCCAATCCTGGAGGAACAGTCGGAAGTAGTTTTAGAACATAAGTGAATGTTCTAGGGAATTGATAACGGCAGCCTCTTTTAGGAGACGGTTATCATTCCAGGCTTCCAAGGTGACATAGATGGCAGAGTGGCTGTCAGAGTTATAGTTTTTCCTTCTAACGAGGGGCAGTATTTTGGACAGGTGGTCCAAGGCAATACTGAGGGAGGCATGGCGCATGATACTGATTAAGTTCAGTTGACGATACAGTCTAAGAAGTTTGGATTTGAAGTTCATTTATGAGCTAGGTCCCATCAGACATCCAGACGTTCTAAGACAGGTATTGCTCATTTCGGGAGATGGCTTTCTCCGCGAACTTGAGATATAGAGAGACATAGAAAGAAACATCACAGCGGATCCACTCACTGAGGCTATTCCTCGAACGCAATAGTTTCGCAAACGGGTTTTGTGAGACTGACTAGTAGAGGAGTTGGGTGTTCGGTATCACACGGGCTGTGAGTATGCGACATCGCAATAATTAGCCTTGAGTGCAAGTGGGAGATTGTTGGAGATAGTGCCCTCAGAGTCAATTATTGGATCACAGGCACGTGATTGCAATGATTGAGGGAGGACCTATCCCGGTAGGACAGTCTTACTCGAGATGATAGTATGCTATCTGGTTTATCTTTATCATCGTGTACTGCTTTAGGTGACCTGACATGTCGCTATTACACGTTGATAGAGCCCCTAGGATTCTTGCTTGACTACCAGCAGTATGATGGCGATCATATACGCGGGAGCTGGTAGTCTACAAGCACATCCTTAAAAGGTCCCTAGTCGTAGGAGTTTCGAGACAGGGCATCGATTCTCCAGAGTAGACTAGTGTATACAGTCGAGACCCCGACGAGGGGCGGTGGCCGGTCTCACAAGCCACTGGTGTCAGTTGGTTCACCTAAGATGTATACAGGTGCTCATTGGGTTATGAGTACACCGGACAGGACTCGCCGGGAACATGCTAGTTGGTCTTATACCTGACGTCAGATAGCAGTTCCCTGGTGACATGTGTACAGGTTAGTTCATCGACCTGAGATCGTCATTTGTCTCGTGTGAGTTCCCACTGTGCTTTGATTACTACCCTACCACGGCTCAAAGGAGTCGTGCAAACAGGTTTTAGTTGGGTACAGTCCCGAGCCACATGGAGGCAGTGAGCGGATCTGCAGGGGTTCGTCTCTCCCGGTATTGGGGGTGAGGTCGCGCTGTGTCTAGGAGAGCCATTACGCAAAGCCCTCGGCCGAGGCAGGAGATTTACTGGTAGGTATTCCAGTAGTATCTCAGGGCGTTCTGGGCTACACTCCGACACGACTTGTACCGCCTTTGGGGGTCTGACTTTTACCAACCCCCTAGGCCCGACATGCGATCCTCATAGACGAACGGACCGGACTGTACGGATATTGTCACTGACAGGCTCAGTAGGGTGTCAGGATGAGTTCGCTCATCGACGTCCCTTTTGGTCAATAGCTGGTGGCCCGTTACGTATTGGCTTATACCTCTGACGTGCTAGTGGTTAAATCCACAGCCATTGTATTGACGAGTCTTTAGAGTCCACCACACTTTCAGTTACTCAGCTTTCGGGCGAAACGCTGTAGAGGCCGTATGGAGATATGGCAGGGTCCGATCAGATACGTGCGGTATTGCACGGATCAGGATCGGACAGTTTTGTACTAGTAGCCGTATAGTTATATGGCAGGGTTCGATCTGATACGTGCGGTATTGCACGGATCAGGATCGGACGGATATTACTAGCCGGTTTTGGCTTAAGCCGGTCCTAGTCTAGTACAGTGTAGATTTTGTCTCATTGCATTTGTATCCGGTCGGAATACAGATGCGGGTGTGTATGCACAGTATCGGGGTTTTCCTGTAATTTATTACGGGACCAGTTTTCTGGAGTTGCCAGTTTGCATTCCGTTCCGGCCAGTTTTCCTTTGTTCTTTCCCGGCCGGACTTTTCCGATGGAGGGGGTAATTTGCAGTTTTGCAAATTACATTTTGAGAAGGGGTTTATTGCATAAGAATTTATTATGATAGCTTCATTTCTTTTGCTCCATGCTTTTGCATTAAATGAGATTTGAGTGGGCATGGGTTTGATGTAAGAAAAAAGCATGGTTGATGTTTTCTTGTCTAGGATGTGGTCACCTCTTTGATCTCCTACACTCACCTCCCTTCATGCTTCATATTACCTCCTCCACCATTCTCATTTAGAGGATAAGTTTTTCATGAGAGGAAAAAGAAAGAGAGAAAGAAAAGAATGAGAGAGTTCATCTTTGTTTTGTGAGGAATTCTTCATCTCCTTCTTCTTCTTGTTTTGGAAAAATGAAAGCACCATTTTTCCTAACCCCATTCCTCCATCAAGGCAACAACAAACCCCAAATGAGACTAGCATGATCTACTACACATTCTACAGCATATTTTGAGCATGTCGAGTTGCCGGCTTCATGCCCGAGTTGCCTCGGTATTGAGGCGGGAGCCCGTAAAAGACGCAGGCGATGTGGTGCCCTTTCCGGCGAGGAGGCGACGATATGGAGACTACACTTTCCGCGGGAGATCGGGACGATGACGAGAAGACCGGAGGACTCGGATCACTCGGTATACTTCTCACCCTATCTCTTGATCGCTAGCATTAGGTTAATGGTAACGATTCGGGTTTTCATTGTCCGCGGTAGCGCCGGTTTCCGAGTAAGGAAAAAATTTTGATTCCGCATTTTGGCCTCGAGTACGAGGCCGGGGCGCTGCCGTGGCGCAACACTTGTGGCATTGTAGACTGGGTCATATCAATGCGACACGACTGGCTAAGTTACACAAGGATGGATATTTGAATCCGTTTGAATTTTCATCTTATGACACTTGCCAGTCATGTCTCAAAGGCAAGATGACCAAAACTCCGTTTACGGGACACGGAGAAAGAGTTACTGAACTCTTAGGACTGATACATAGTGATGTATGCGGTCCTATGTCTACACATGCCAGGGATGGTTCTTCATACTTCATTACATTCACTGACGATCTCTCTAGGTTCGGGTATGTGTTCCTGATGAAACACAAATCAGAAGCTTTTGAGAAATTTACAGAATATAAGCAAGAAGTTGAGAACCAAACCGGAAAAAGTATTAAAATCCTACGATCTGATCGAGGAGGTGAATACTTAAGCAATGAATTCCTGGACTTCCTAAAAGAGAATGGGATTCTCTCTCAGCTGACTCCTCCATATACACCACAGCACAACGGTGTATCAGAACGGAGGAACCGCACCCTATTAGATATGGTGCGCTCTATGATGAGCACAGCTGAGTTACCTATTTCCTTCTGGGGATATGCGCTGGAAACAGCATCATACCTATTGAATCAAGTTCCAACTAAATCTGTACCTACCACACCATATGAGATATGGAGTGGGAAGAGACTATGTCTTAAACGAGTTAAGATATGGGGTTGCCCGGCCTATGTCAAAAGGCAAAATCCGGACAAACTCGAGGCACGGTCAGTTCTATGCAAGTTTGTGGGATATCCCAAACATTCACATGGATATCTTTTCTACCATGCAGAGGAACAAAAAGTGTTTGTTTCTCGACATGCCACCTTTTTAGAAAAGGAATTACTTGAAAAAGAAATTAGTGGCAAAGTGGTAGAGCTGGAAGAAGTTCCAGATACACAAACCGTAACTGAAGATTTAGTGGAACCAGAAGATTCAGTAGCTCCCAATAAACCTCAGCCTCTCCGCCGATCTAGTAGGGTTCCTTGCCAACCTGAGAGATACTACAGTTTTCTCATGGATGGTGGGAGCGAGGATTGCATCATGGAGGATGATGACCCAACTAGTTTCGAGCAGGTCATCATGAGTAGGGACTCAGTGAAATGGCTGGATGCTATGCGGTCCGAGATGGAATCCATGTACACCAACAAAGTATGGACTTGGAAGTTGCTCCTGAAGGGGGTAAAACCCATTGGGAGCAAATGGATCTTCAAGAAAAAACTTGGTGTAGATGGGAAAGTGGAGACTTTCAAAGCTAGACTTGTTGCAAAGGGTTTTCGTCAAAGACCATGTGTGGACTATGACGAAACCTTTTCTCCAGTGGCTATGCTTAAATCCATCCGGATCATGCTTGCCATCGCTGCATATCATGACTACGAAATCTGGCAAATGGATGTTAAGACCGCCTTTCTAAACGGTGATTTAGAAGAGTGCGTGTACATGACTCAGCCAGAGGGCTTCGTAGACAGTGGGAGCAGCGGGAAGGTGTGCAAGCTGCTTAAATCCATTTATGGATTAAAGCAAGCATCGCAGAGTTGGAACATCTGCTTTGACGTCGTTATCAAAGAGTTTGATTTCGTCAAAAACCCAGATGAACCTTGTATTTACAAGAAGGTGGCAGAGAGTAAGGTTGTCTTCCTCGTATTGTACGTGGACGACATACTCTTGATAGGAAATGATATTCCTATGCTGCAGTCAGTAAAGCTCTTCTTATCACAAAGATTCTCAATGAAAGATCTTGGTGATGCCTCCAGCATATTAGGAATTAGGATCTATAGAGATAGATCCAAACGGATATTGGGATTGTCCCAATCCAGGTACATTGACACCATACTAAAGAGGTTTAGTATGGAAGAATCCAAGCGTGGGAACTTACCCACGATCTCTGGGGTCACTCTCTCCAAAGAGATGTCTCCCAAGACTAATTTGGAGAGAGCTCGCATGCAAGGGATACCCTATGCTTCGGCTGTAGGCTCTATCATGTACGCGATGCTATGTACCAGACCTGATGTAGCATACTCACTAAGTGTAGTGAGCAGGTATCAAGCTGATCCTGGAGAGAGTCACTGGACAGCTGTGAAGAGCATTCTCAAGTACTTACGAAGGACTAAAGAAATGCTCTTGGTGTATGGTAACGGAGAACTCCAAGTGGAGTCCTTTACCGATTCGAGCTTCCAGAGTGATAAGGACGACTCTAAGTCGCAGTCGGGATTTGTCTTTACCCTTTACGGAGGGGCGGTTAGCTGGAAGAGTTCCAAGCAGGAAACCGTGGCAGACTCGACGATGGAGGCTGAATACATCGCTGCCAACGATGCTGCTAAAGAGGCTGTCTGGATCAAGAAGTTCATTACTGAACTTAGAGTGGTTCCATCCATTGAGCATCCAATACCATTGTATTGCGATAACAATGGAGCGGTGGCTTTGGCCAAGGAACCTAGGTCCCATCAGCGATCCAGGCATATTCTGAGGCGGTATCACCTGATCCGGGAGATAGTTGATCGACGGGAGATCGAGGTCAGGAGGGTTGACACGAAGAATAACACGGCGGATCCACTCACGAAGGCCATTCCCCAGATACAGTTTGAGAGACTCTTCGGGATGCTCGGTATGCGATACTACAGCAGTTGGCCCTAGTGCAAGTGGGAGATTGTTAGTTGTAAGTATGCCCTAGAGGCCAGTATTGTACAGATGATGTATATTATATTGGATGCTTGGACATATATAGAGATGACTTTCTTGCTCGATATGATAGTATGCTATCTGGTTGCTCTTTATCTTAACATGTACACTTGTCTCTTTAAACTGTTTTATAGTTACATGTTGGTAAAGCCCTTAGGATGTGTACTTGACTACCTCGACTATGATGCAGATCATACTAGTGGGGACATGGTAGTCCATAGGTACATCCTTCAAGGTCCCTAGTCGTAGGTGTATCGAGACGGGGCATCGATATACCAGAGTAGACTAGCGTATACGCTTTTCGACCCATGAGATGGGCGATGGATGATCCCATATCCATTGGTGTTTGACATCAGAGATGGTATACGGGTGCTCAGTAGAGACTGGGTACACTGGACGGACTCGCCGAGAACTCCCAGATGGTATTATACCTCACGTCAGATGGCAGTTCTCAGGTGACACTTGTGCAGGTTAGTCTGTAGACCCGAGATCGTCATAGAGTCTTGTGTGATTCCCACTGTGCTTTGATCTCCACCTTATCACGTCCATGAGGGCGTGCAAAACTGTGGTTTTTGGGTACAGTCCCGAGTCATATGGAGGCAATGAGCGATAGGAGGGGTTTCGTCTCTCCCGGTATTGGGGGTTGATGTTGCGCTGTGCTCGATTGGCCGTAACAGGGAAGTCCCTGGCCAGGGCTGATCAGAGATTTGCTGGTAAGTGTTACCAGTAGTTTCTCGACCCGTTATGAGCCTCACATCGGCACGACTTATCGGTTATTGGGGTCTGACGTTTACCACCCCTAGACTTGATATGCGACATATCAGACGAACAGACCGGACTGTACGGTAAGTGTTACTGGTTGGATTCACAGGAGTGTGAGCGGACTGGCTCGTCGATCTTCTGATCGCTCAATACCCGGATGGCCGTTACGTTTAGCAGACCGCTTGCGGCTTGTAGGTGCTTGATATGATCATCATCTGCTGCCGGCGTATTGACGAGTCTTTAGAGTCCTACACAGAGGTTTCCTGGCTCAAGCAAAACGAAATAAAAGCGCATATGAGATATGTGCAGGACCGAGAATAATGCGTGTATGTGATACCGTATTCCATTCTCGTGATGAATGTATCGATTGGTTATATGCGATATAACCTAGATATCGAATCAAGGATTGATTCGATAAGCCGATACATAAGATACTAGTCGGTTATATGCGATATGACCGGATCATTGAATCAAGTGTTGATTTAATAATTTAATGTATAATTATATATTTGATATATTACTTTGCATTAACTAGTATTGGTTCACTTTAAAAGGTTTTTCTCACTTGAAGTTCACAAGTTGTATATGTGATATACTTTTGTGCACTTGATTGTATCATGTTTGATGATGCATGCTCACTTGGGTTTGTGTAAAGAATTATACCATGGTTAAGTTAATGATTAGGGTTTTGTTTATTTGATTTACTTATTTATTTATTTATTTATTTTCATTTATATTTGGAAAAGAAATGAAATGGTGGCTCATTTTGGACTTTCTTTTGAAGCTTCATGAAGCTTTGAATGGTTTGACCATTTTGTCTCTTTTCTTAACCCTAACCATTCACTTGAACCATAGTTGATTCTCTACACAAGTTATCTTGACCATGGTTGCTATATGATAAGGATAATCTATTTTCTATTTGATTGATTATTCTTATCATAATCATCTTCATCTTCTTCTTTTTCTTGACATGAAGAAAAGCTTGCTACCAACAATGGCAACTCGAGCAAAAGTGTGAGAAATCCAATTCTAAAGTGAACCCACCTCCTATTTCTTCACCCTCTACCTCTTGCCAAGTAGTATATGGTGTTTTCTTTACAAGTTTCACGACTTGTTGAAGTTGGAGCTTGATCTTGTGTAACCTCGACGTAGATCATCTTCGGCATCGTAGCCGACGACTAGTCCGCTCATTTTCTCCGATGAAGCCGATGCAAGAGTCCGGGATTCGAGATGGACAGCGAGAGGACGACTACGTGGAGCTAAGGAAGTTGATAACCGGATCTACAAAGGTTGCAGTTTCTTATCTTTAGTTAAGTTGTTAACTAGTTTAATGTTTCGCCTAAAATTCTAGTTAACGACCCGTATTAGAGTTTCTCGGCATTTGTAAAAATTGAAATTGGCATGGTTGATACCTTGTGAGACCTCTTGAGAGTGCCTAGGAAAGCTACATGCGCTGCGCGCCGCGTGTCAAACACAGGTGCGCTAGCGCAGCTGCGCTGCGCTCTGCGCTGCGCTCTGCGTGTCAAGCACGGGTGCGCTAGCGCAGTTGCGCTGCGCGCCACGTGTCAAACGTAGGTGCGCTAGCGCAAGGTGTGCCAGCGCTGGAATTAAAAATTCCCACCGTTAGATCAAAAGATCTAATAATAATGATAAATCATTAATTAACCAGAATTAAATTCTGTTAAGGAAAGATTTCTCAAAATCTTTCTAAATAACAAGATTATGCTTTAAGCACCGCTGGAACAAGATCCAATGGTAAATAATAAATTACCAAAAACAGAACAAATTCTGCATGGAAAGATTCTCAATATTATTAAAACAAGAAGATTATCTTCTGTAGCCTTAGGATCAAAGATGCAACGGTGGGAAATATTCCCAAATCAATCAGAGAAAGATCTCTTAAAACTGATTTAACAAATCATTTGGCCCTATATAAAGGACCCTAGACTTCAAGTCTAAAAAATATAGAGAATACAGAAGAAGAGAGAGAGAAACCCTCTGCAAAAAGAGCAAGCTCTTAGAAAAAAGAAGATCTTTCTTCATTTTCAAGGTAAAAGAACCATGTTCTTGAATAACAGAGATGAAATCATCTCGTAAAAAGAAAAACCCTCTTCTAAAAAGATCATAGATCTGAAAAAAGACCAAGGTCTTTGATGAAAAGAAAAAGATCAAAAGATCTAATCATAAAAATAAAAGAAATATTTTACTTCATTCACAGATCTTTGATCTATAAAGACAATGCCTTTTTTATAAATAAGAACTTTTTGTTCTTGAACCGTGAGGCAAGGCCTCCTTTAAAAGAAGAACATAAACTTGTTCTCTGATCACAAATTTTATCAAGTGTGCTCTGCGCTATTGAAAAGTGCCTTACACTCATGAACTGCGCCCTTGCGCTCCTTGGATCGGCGCTCAGCGCCAAAACGTGCCACGTATCAACCATACACACCACTTGCGCTTTGCGCCTTAAAAACAGAGCGTTGCGCTCATAGACTGCGCTCTGCGCTGCGCGCCACGTGTCACTTGCTGGCGCGCTAGCGTAAAGCGCTCATAAATGGAAAGCGCAAATGGGCTAATGAACCAGCGCTTAGCGCGACATGTGTCACCTTCGTGTGCGCTAGCACAATGCGCTCTTTAATTGGCGCAAAGCGCCTGACGCGCCACGTGGCGTACTGTCAAAACACAATTTGTTTCTGATACAAGACAAAAAATGTCAGAGCCCAATGCCTAGCATTATTAAAAGGGCTGAGCCTAAATAAAGGCTTAATAGCCAGAACCAAAAATAAAATGTTAAAACATTTTAATTAGATTTGTTAGTCTTTCATGAAAAACTCTTAAAGTTTATTCATGGATCTTGAAGGTCATGGAATTTTTTAATTCATTAAAAGCTTTGCTTTTAGGGTTTCTGATGGGTTACTCCATCATCTTCACAAAGCATTGCTCTTTAGAATTTTTGGGGAATTTTATTCCCTTCATAATTGATTTTGACAGGTGTCACTCCTGTCTGCAGAGCGTTGCTCTCGAGGAGTTTAACTCCTTGACCCGAAGAGTCTCTCATTAAATGAGAATCTTTTTTAGGATTTCTCCTTTATTTGCACAAATTTGAATTTGTTGGGTCTCTTAATCAGAACTTATTTTCTTTGTGAGGATATCAAGAGTTGCTTAAATACCCGTGCCTGTTTCAATAAGCTTTTTCTTAATCAGTCTGCCTACTAAACTCTCACTGATTTTCCTTTTCAGACGTTATGGCCGCTCATCTGTATGATCTCGACGAGATTATTTCTTATGGAGACATTCGCGCATTGGGTCGCTGCCAGAACCAGGAGTTTTTAGATGCTCAATAGGCCGAAATCATGCGTCGCTTTGATTAATACAATGGTCGACTGCTGCCTCGTCGTTCCGCTTTTTTGAAGCTCATTGTGAGAGCGATCTGGGAAGCACTTCCTTTATTCTATGACGGCATGCCGCTTAAAGTATTGGATGCCGCCGAAAATAAGGTACACTCAGTGTATCTGATGGGCCTAATCTCAAACAAAAAGCGAGACAATCTTGTTGATATTCTGCATCAAACTTTTCAACAGGCGACGATAATCGCTGCCTATCGAAGGGCGGAGGACATCAGTAAGGACCCTGACGCTTGTGATCGTGAGAGGAAGCATACGAGAATGGTCCGAGAGGCCCGAAACATTTTAGATGGCCTAACTTTTGAATTTCTCAATCCATATGCTGGATTTGATATCTTGCCATTGTAAACATTTTAATGATGTTTTTGTTTACCGTTTTCATCACTGTAAGAATTTTCTGAAGTATGAATAGACAATTTTTGCTTCCGCGTGTTTATTTTATGCACTAAACCTTTTCCGCACATACATAAATGGGTACGCTTCGAACGCTTAACTAGATGCGAATCAAATGTTCTTCTTACTGTCATTCATAGTACGTGGTTGACGTCCGTAGGTTACGCCTTTTCATTTCGATTTAACGCAGAGCAGTTTACGCACTCTTGAGTAGCACCTCCATTTCTTTGGTATGTAATTTTGGCAAATGTGGTCTATAAATAGTCCATCTTGACCTCTTTGTAGGGTAGTGATGGATTAGGAAATATGTTCAAATCTGCTGCTTAAGGCTTTTCAACTTTATGAGCCGTGAGGGTCTCATAAAGACTTTTTCTCCCTACGAGTCGTGGGGATCTTGTAGGTGTGTTTTCTCCTTAGGAATCGTGAGGATTCCTAAGTGCGTTTTCTCTTGAGAGTCGTAAGGATCTCACAAGAGAATTTTCTCTTCATGCGTGGGGACACTAATTTCCCTGCAGGTCGGCACAAATCGAGAAGTTCTCGTCAAGGACGCTAATTTCCCTGAATCGAGATAGTTTGGCCAAGGACACTGATTTCCCTGGAGTTGAGACGAATCGAGAGATTCCTACAAAGACACCGATTTCCCTGCGGGTCGAAATGAATCGAGAGGTTCTCGTCAAGGACGCTGATTTCCCTGAGTCGAGAAGTTTAGCCAAGGACACTGATTTCCCTGGGGTTGAGACGAATCGAGATATTCCTGCAAAGACACTGATTTCCTTGCGGGTCGACGCGAATCGAGAGGTTCTCGTCAAGGACACTGATTTCCCTGAATCGAGATATTCTACCAAAGACACTGATTTCCCTGGGGTTGAAACAAATCGAGAGATTCCTGCAAAGACGCTGATTTCCTTGCGGGTCGACGCGAATCGAAAGGTTCTCGTCAAGGACGCTGATTTCCCTGAATCGAGATAGTTTGCCAAGGACACTGATTTTCCTTGGATTGAGACGAATCGAGAGATTCCTGCAAAGACGCTGATTTCCTTATGGGTCGACGCGAATCGAGAGGTTATCGTCAAGGACGCTGATTTCCCTAAATCGAGATATTTTGCAAGGACACTGATTTCCCTGGGGTTGAGATGAATCGAGAGATTCCTGCAAAGACACTGATTTCCTTGCGGGTCGACGTGAATCGAGGTTCTCGTCAAGGACGCTGATTTCCCTGAATCGAGATGTTTGTGAGTTGACTTGGTTCCGAGACGGGGTCATTTGCTAACGTGTTTCCGAGAAGGGGTCATTGGATGACGTATTTCCGAGACGGGGTCATTTGATGACTTGTTTCCACGAAGGGGTCATTGGATGACGTATTTCCAAGACGGGGTCATTTGCTGACGTGTTTCAGCGACGGGGTCATTGGATGACGTATTTCCGAGACGGGATCATTTGCTGACGTGTTTCTGCGACGGGGTCATTTGCTGACGTATTTCCGAGACGGGGTCATGGGATGACGTATTTCCGACACGGGTTCATTTGATGACTTGTTTCCGCGATGGGGTCATTGGATGACGTATTTCCTAGACGGGGTCATTTGATGACTTGTTTCCACGATGGGGTCATTGGATGACGTATTTCCGAGACGGGGTCATTTGCTGACGTGTTTCCAAGACGGGGTCATTGGATGACGTGTTTCCGCGACGGGGTCATTTGCTGACGTGTTTCCGCGACGGGGTCATTAGATGACGTATTTCCGCGACGGGATCATTTGCTGACGTGTTTCCGCGACAGGGTCATTTGCTGACGTATTTCCGCGACGGGGTCACTGGCTGACGTATTTCCGCGATGGGGTCATTGGATGACGTATTTCCGCGATGGGGTCATTTGCTGACGTATTTCCGAGACGGGGTCATTGGATGACGTGCTCCGCTTTCTGCGGTGTCGGGTTGACTTGCTCCGCTTTCTATGGTTTCGGGGCTGACTCTAGGTTGTCTGTGAACCGTAGAGTCTTGGAACGAGGATGAACGCCGTTGCTGATCTTCTGGGATGCAGATGTCGCCGTTGAGATCTGACTCTCATTTTGACAGAGTCTGTCGGGAAACGTGGTTCCCTTTTCGTTTATGCCCATGGATTGTATACAGGGGTCAGTATGGGCCCGCCTATAGGGCAAAAGTTTCATTCATTCTTCTCTTTTCTTTCTTTCCGCGATGCTCTATCATTTCAGCATTTTATATCGCGAAAGTCGCGATTGCCCAATCATTTCGGCTATTTTTTCGTGGTGCCCAATCATTTCGGCTATTTTTCTTTTTACTCGCTGCTTTTTATTGCGGGTTGCCCAATCGTTTCGTCTATTTTTGTATGTATATCTTTTACTTGCTGATTTTGTTGTAAGTTGCCCCATCATTTCGGCTGTTTTTGTATGCATATCTTTTACTTATTGATTTTGTTGGAAGTTGCCCTATCATTTCGGCTGTTTCATATGCATTTGTGGCTCACTGACTTTTCGCCGCGAGTTTGCGATTTGGGATCTGATACTGATTTAGGCATCAGCATCGCTACAACTGGAATATGGCCATGAGTGAATCATCATTTGCCTTTGTCGGTTCGAACAAAGGTGGCTTAGTAGACCGGGTTAAGATCCGCCGACTTAGGCTTTTGACATTATGAGCCGTAAGGGTCTCATAAAGATGTTTCTCTTTACGAGTCATGAGGATCTCGTAAGTGTGTTTTCTTCTTAAGAATCGTGAGGATTCTTAAGTGCATGGTCTCTCATAAGCTGTAAGGATCTTACAAGAGTGTTTTCTTCTTATAAGTCGAGAGGACTTACAAGTGTCGTTCACCACATGAGAACATTTCGTGCCATCGGTGGAACTTGGTAGGGGAGACGTTTATTTATGCCCGTGGATTGTATACAAGGGTCAGAATTGAACCGCTTGTAGGGCAATCTGTGGAATGTGATGGCTTAAGAACAGGTTCAGATCCCTGTAGCTTAAGGCTTTTGAATCTTATGAGCCGTGAGGGTCTCATAGGGGAATTCTCCTTACGAGTTGTGAGGATCTCGTAAGTGTAACTTCTCCTTAGGAATCGTGGAGACCCCTAAGTGTGTTGCTGCCTTGTGAGTCGTAAGGATCTCATGCAGGTATTTTATCCTTACAAGGTCGAGAGGACCTTGCAAGTGTCTTTTAACGAGATTGCGCCCTTTCGGGTTTTCACAAAACTCGCCGGTAGGCCTGCTGTTTTTACTCACGGAGCCCTTTCGGGTTTTCATCCGTGCCCATTTCGCTTCTGGACGTACCTTTTTTTTGCGTCATCCCTAGGATGCTGCGGTTTATAGTAGTTTAACAACGTTTCGGTTAGTCGTTAGTTTAGGGACGTTTCAGTCCATTGTTGCCATTTTGGAGACAACGGTTTCGCTGGATACTACTTATAGAGTTTGGGCTTGGGAAGATAGCGAGCGGACATAGGCGTCGTCATCTATCGTTGACCTAGGCCGTGACTCATAAGGCGTAGTATTTTTTTTAGGAACCGGCCGTTTATTGGTCTGAAGGGTCTTTCGCCATCCATATCCATGAGCAAGTAAGCCCCGCCTTGGTAGACCTTGTCTATGATGTACGGGCCTTCATAGTTCGGCTTGAATTTCCCCCGTTTGGCACGATTAGGGATCATAGGTCTCTTGACCACTAGCATGAGTTTGCCTTGGCGAAATATTCTCGGCCTAGTCAACCTCTCGTATGAGTGCATCATCTTTGATTTGTAAGCCTCCAAGTTTTGCTGCGCCAAGAGCCGAGTTTCATCGAGGGCGTCGAGCTCCTCAAGCCGAAGATGAGCATTCTCCTCGTCTATTAGCTCGTAATGAACTGCCACTCGTAGAGAGGGCAGCTCTATCTCCAAGGGAAGTACTGCTTCAGCGCCGAATACCAATGCATACGGCGTTGTGTTTGTGGCCGTTTTAAACGTAGTCCGATACGCCCAGAGAGCTTCATGCAATCTCTCGTGCCAATCTCTTCTATTTCTGGACACCGTCTTCTTTATGATCTTCGTCAAGGTCTTGTTGAATGCCTCAGCTAGGCCGTTAGCTCAGGGATTATAGACCGAAAAGTATCTCCAGTCTATATTATGTTGCTGTGAGAAGCGGCTGATTTTGTGACTTCTGTAGGCTGGCCCATTATCAGAGATAATCCGTCGCGGAGTGCCGAACCGATAGATGACGTGTGTCTTGAAGAAGTGGAGAATATTCTCCGTCTTCACTTCTCTTAGCGGTATGGCTTCTGCTCACTTAGAGAAGTAATCGGTTGTTGCCAATATGAACCGATGTACTCTGGACGATGCTGGTTTGATGGGTCCGATTATGTCAGTTCCCCATATTTCAAACGGCCAGCTAGCCACCGTTGGGTGTAGCAGATTTGGATGCTGGTGGATGAAGTCCCCGTGAATTTGGCACGAGTGGTACTGCTTCGCGTATTCAAGACAGTCTTGGATCATCGTGGGCCAATAGTAGCCCATCCTTTTGATCTTCAGCTTCATCTTTGGTCCGGCTTGATGAGAACCGCAGAGTTCGTCGTGAGTTTCTTGGACGACTCTTTTTGCTTCTTCCGGCTCAGGCATCTTAGCCATAGAGAGTCGAACGATCTCTTGTACAGAGTAACATTGACGAAGGCGAAAGACAGAGCTCGTTTCATGAGCTGATGTCTTGAGGATGCATCTTCAAGTGTTCGTCGGGATTTGAAGTAGTCTATAAAGACTTCTTTCCAATCCTTAGCCTTTTCCTGGTCTTTTATTTGTAAGGTTGTTTGCTTGGTCGCTTCCTTTTCTTCAGACGACTCCAGGGATATTTCCATTGGTGCAAGAACCCGACGGCTTTGTACCACGATCCTTACGTCATAGAGGTTTTCGTCAGCCAGTTCTTTAGCGAGTTTGGCTAACGCATCCGCTTTGCTATTTTCCGCCCGCAGTATGCTTTCCAGGGCGTAGGCAGAGATTTGAGTCAGCAATTGTTGTACTCTCTCGCCATACTTTACCAACTCCGGTTTGCACGTTTGATAGTCACCGTTTACTTGGCTAACGACCAGTTGGGAGTCTCCGTATATGAGGAGGTTTTCGATTCCCATGTCGACAGCGATCTTAAGACCTGCTATCAAAGCTTTATATTCCGCTTCATTGTTCGTTCTCGGCTCTGTTAAGGAGAAGGCGAAGCGCATTATCCTTCCTTGTAGAGTCACGAAGATAAGGCCTACTCCCGATTTGATTATAGAGGTGTTGGGCTGTCGCTTCTTCATGGAAGATGCCCCGTCGAAATAGAGTTCCCATCGGGTGTCACTCTCTCCTTTCTCCCCGTTGATTGTGTCAAACGCGTGCTCGTCTGGCAATTCGCAATTTAGGGGTGAATCGGCAGGTATCGGATGCTCAGCGAGGAAGTCGGTGATGGCCTGGCCTTTCACTGCCTTGAGCGGACGATGAGTTATCGAAAACTCCATCAAGAGCAGGGCCCATTTAGCGAGTCGTCCTGTTAATATGGCTCTTGACATCAAATACTTGAGAGGATCCACTTTTGATATGAGGTGGACCTCGTGCGCCAACGCATAGTGCCGGAGCTTCGTTATCGCGAAGATTAACGCCAGGCAGTGTTTTTCGATAGGGGTGTAGTTGTTTTCTGCCCCCAGGAGAAATTGACTCAAATAGTAGAGGGCTCTCCCTTTCCCTTGGTCATTCTCCTGTGCCTACAGTGCACCTAAGGAACCTTCAAGGGCAGTTGTGTACAGGATAAGAGGCTTTCCCTTGACTGGAGCGGTCAGTACTGGCGGGTTATGCAGGTATTGCTTGATTTCGTCCAGTGCCCTTTGGCATTTGCGATCCCAGACGAAAGGGGTCCCCTTCTTCATTAGGTGACTGTAGAGGCGGGATTTTCCGGAGAGATTTGTTATGAACCGCCGAATATACGCAAGCTTCCCTTGGAAAGATCGCAGTTGCTTGAGAGTTCTCGACGGAGGCATCTCCATAGTCGCCTTGATCTTTGACGGGTCTATTTCGATGCCCCGGTGTCGTACGACGAATCCTAGGAATTTTCCTGAGGAATCTCCGAACGCGCATTTCAGAGGGTTCATCTTCAGGTTGTATTTCCGAAGGCGCTGGAACATGATCTTCAGATGCTCCCAATGCTCCTCGTGCGATTTGCTCTTAACCACGAGGTCGTCGATATAGCATTCGACGATTTCATGTATGAGGTCATCGAAAATATTCTCCATGGCCCTCTGATAGGTAGCGCCGGCGTTCTTCAGACCGAAAGGCATCAGTTTGTAGTAGAATATGCCCAAAGGGGTCCGGAAAGCGGTATGCTTCTGGTCTTCGGGATGCATCTTTATTTGATTATACCCTGATGATCCATCCATGAAGGAGAAAACTTCGTGAGTGGACATGTTGTTTATCATTAGCTTGGTAACTGGTACAGGAAAATCATCCTTCGGGCAAGCTTTGTTGAGATCCCGAAAGTCCACGCATATACGCACCATCCTATTTTTCTTTATCACCGGGACGATATTGGTAATCCTGTCAGGGTATTGCACTTTTCGGATGAAGCCGGAGTCGATTAGTTTCTTGACCTCGGCGTTGATGCTTATTTCAAGTTCGAGACGCATTCTTCTCGGTGCTTTCTTGACTGGCTTGACGTCCGAAGAAATCGCCAATTTGTGGACGGCTATTTCTGGATCTAGTCCCGGCATCTCGGAATAGTTCCATGCGAAGCAGTCTTTATACTGCATGAGCACGTCTTTTAGCATAGCCACCTATTCTTTAAACAACAGCTCACTGAAGAACGTTGGCCGCGGGTCACTTGTCGTCCCCAAGTCGATTTTCCTGAGGTTATCTGCAGTAGTATGTATCCCATCTTCCTATTCTTTTGGTGCTGGTGGAAACTCTGAGATCACCTCGTCATCATCGTTTTCGAAGCACCAGGGGAGGTCAGCCATATCCTCGCGTACTCCTTCTCTGGATAACATTATCGCGTGACAGGTACGAGATCGCTTCCAAGACCAATGTTGATCCGGCTCTACTCTCGCTGCATACGTAGCTTTTGGTTCATGCTTCTGTGGCGGGGTTACCCTCCAACTGCTGGATAGAGAGAACCTGTCTTGCTGATACTGGTCTTCTACCCAATCTTTAAATGTGAAGCAGTCTTCGAGAAGATGTCCTATCGCTCGGTGATAGGAGCAATAATACGGGTGAGAGACCTCGTCTGCTTGCTCGGGGTGTTTGGCTTCCGGGAGCGTAATCATTCGATGTTTCATGACAAGACTGAATATCTTTCTTGTCTTGTCTTGGGGAAAAGAATATGCTCGACCCATCTTTCTTATAAGAAACGAATCCTGGCTGCTCAATTCTCGATCGCGTGGCTTCTTGGACCCGCTTTGCCGCTGTCGAACGTTTTTTCCGTTCTTTACTTTGTTTTTACCTCTGCGTAGGGTCTTCTGTATGACGGGCTAGCGACAAAGGGCATTGTCATTCTCCGTAGCCTGCTGAAGGAGGCGCTGCGTCCTGGCTTTCTCGTAAATGGCCATTTCACGGTTGTGGTCATCCCGGACCTTTTGACCCGCTTCCCTTATTAGCTTTTCCATCTGTTCCTCAAACGACGGACTCGGCATTTTTGTGGTAGGATCTTGTTCTGGTTCAACTGCAGCGTCTTCTAACAGTGCGTCCCCTTCTTTATCGAAGTCATGTATAACGTAGCAGCCATAGAATCTTTCCCGTTTCTTGGATTGAACATATCCAAGCCCGATCGTTTCCATTCTCCCGTTGGGCAATTTTCGCTGAGTTCCGGGGACGTTCCCGATCCTGTTGTAGAACTGAGCTTGTCGAGCAGTTTATTTGAAAGGTACGCCTTGGCTCCTTAACAGCCTTTTTAATCCTTCCGTGTAGTAGCTGGGCAGATGGATGGGCTGGAGCCTGTCAAGTGTAGAATCGGCACCATGCCAGATTTCTTTCTCCACTTTGATTTCCGCAGATCGATAAAAGAGGATCGCCTTTTCATCTTTTCGCCTGGGAGGGACGTAGAACGTCTGCAGTTCTTGCACACTATAAGTATCAAGTGTGTCGAGCTCTCTGTAGTGCTGCCGTGGAACCATGGTGATCTGTAAACTCAGATCATCTCCAGTGAGGGCCTGCACTGATGGACGGATCGAGAACACTGTGTTGACTTCGTCTTCAGAGTCATTGCCAAAAACCAGAATAGGGGTAGATGCTCCCGGTTTGTTGCATTGGGGCGGTCCCGAATAGACTATCTCTTCTTCCTCCTCGGTATCGCTCCCGAAGACGGGAATAGTGGTGATAGCTTTTTGCTTATTCTCCGGTTTATGGCATCTTTCCATGTCTTCAAAGTCTGGTAGGAAATACTTAGTATCTTCATACTTGCGGACTTCATTCGTGGAGAATAGGTTCAGCTCCCCTATCACGGTATACTCAAGACCATCTTTGAAATACTTCATACACTGATGTTGTGTAGAAGGGATGATGTTGTACTCGTGCAACCAAGGCCTGCCGAGCAAGGCGTTGTAGCATGTCTTGGTGTCAATGACATAAAATTTGATGTCAGTGACGAACAGCCCAAAGCGTAACGTCGGTATCATAGACCGGAACGTCCGTGATGACTGGGAGTCGAACCCGGAGATAGAGATTTTATCCCGAGCGAGGTGTTGAACGCTCATGCAGATTTCTTTTAGTACCCTCACATTTAGGAGGTTGACAGAGGACCCGTTGTCAACTAGGATCTTACCTATCTTGATGTCATGGCAGTATCCGGTGACGTACAAGGGACGGTTGTGCTCGCATGTTTCGAAGAGGACATCTTCGTCACTGAAAGTGACGTCAGCAGTGTGCACTTCTTCCGGCTCGTCCTTCATCTTTTCTTCGGCAAGGAAAGCTTGGAACTGCTCGGGCTCTTGTAGTGTCTTGATCAAAGAATCTCTCGCTTTTTTAGATAGCAGAAGGGCATCGAGAATGCTTAGTTGTGAGGGTATCTTCCTCAAGTGTGCCAGAACGTTGTAATCCACCTTGTTTTTCTTTGGCGGGTCCTTGGCCGCCAGCTCTTCGACGACTCGGTCATTGAGGGTGATATCTTCAGGGATTTTTTCTTTCCCTTTATTTTTTTTGTTCGATCCTTTATTTGTGGGTCCGAGATTCTTTTCGGGTAACGTGCGATTACGCAGCTGAATGTTCTCGCAGGTCTTCATCTCTTCTGTTTCGGAGATGGATTCTTTGAAGAGAGAGCCGAGGGCTATTTCTTCATCAGAATCGCTCCCGAAGGTGAGAACTTGCGATCCTCCGGAATCAACCATGTGACAGTTGCCGGCAGTTTTTTTGCGCTCATCTGTCGTGCTCTTCTGCTCTCGACGCGTTTTGCGCTTCATTTGCTTGAAATGCTGCCGATGAGCAACGTATCCCTGTCACCAATTCTTGAGGGCCGTGCATTCCTCGGTAGGGTATGTGATCCTCCGATGGTATAAGCAGTAGTTTGGATGTGCATCTAGTCCGTCGGGGAACGTATTTTCTGAAGTGTCTTCTTTGGAAGGTGTCAACTTTATTCCCATCGACAGGGCTTTAACGAATTGCTTCCTTGTCTTAAACTTGCTTTTGCTGGCGGCAGAAGTGCTTCCATCCGGCTGGGGTACTTCAACCCTTTTGTCCAGCCGCCGGCGCTTGGCTTTTTCAAATATGGCCATTTCGCGCTCTCGATCAACTTTGCTCTTTTGACAGGCCTCGTTCAGCAATATGTCAATCATCTCGTCTGACGGTTCTAGGAGTTCCGGTTCGGGATCTGCCCCCAGTTTCTTTGCATCAGGAGCTTCCTCGTCATTTATCAAGTAAGAGATCATGTGGCAGCTTGCCATATAGTCTTCAGGCTCTTCTGAAGAATCGTCTCTTTCGTCAGCGTCAGCGTCTTCATTCTCAAGAACATACTTAAAGAATTCCTCCAATGTGATTGGGGTCCGTGCCCTCTGGTTATATTCTTCCAGTGCATCGATGTATTTCTGTAGACCTGTACGGCTATCATCGGGTTGGACAGGCTTCTTGGCCTTCTTCTTTTTCTTTAAAGATTTTGGAGGCTTGACTTGAATGTTTTATCCACCATCACCAACTTTCAGCGTTGGGCGCGGCTTCAACATTCCCTCGATGATCTCTGGTTCTAGCGGGCTCTTCCACCTAATCGTCGGGCATGTTTGGAGATACTTCAGCATTCTCTTCGTTTTGGCTGAAAGAGCGACCTCCCATGGAGCTTCTTCTATAAAAGAGTACGATGCCCCCGGCGTGTCCATTTTTTTAGGAGCGTATGGCTGGGGCAGGCTCACCTTCCAATTCTCAGACAGTGCAAATTTGCCCTGTTGGTATTGGTCCTCAATCCAGCCTTTAAAGACGAAGCAATTTTCAATTGGATGGCCTATTACTCGGTGATAGGGGCAATAATTAGGATTATTGGCATCGCCGGGCTGCAATGGACGTCTTGGGTCCGGAAGATTGATGAGCCTGTTGCGTATCGCCAGTTCGAACAGTCTATTTGTTTTCTTCCGCGGAAACGAGTAAGGACGTCTTATCTTTTCGTTGAGGAATCATTGTCTATCACTTTGGCGATCAGCTGGTTTTGGACCACTTGACTGCTGTTGAGCATTGGCGACGAAGGTCGCTTTCCCCTTCCCCTTTTCGTTTCGAGGCTACATTTTCGAGAAAGACGGTCTATGGCCCATCTGGTCCATTTGGGCCAGTTTGTCGATCAAGGCCTGGAAAGTAGTCGACTTGAAGAACATCATGAATTGAGAAATAGTCGCCTGAGGGTCGAGGGTCCCTACGAACATGCCCACGGCTGGAGCTTCCTCTATGCGTTGTTCACATTTTGACCATAGATTTCGCCATCGAATGGCGTATTGAAACCAGGTTTCGCATGGCTTCACCCTGGCATTGATGAGTGCCGTGATCGGGGTGCGTTCACTAGCGCTTGCGAAACGCTGGGTGAATAGCAACTCCATATCTGCAAACATATTGACAGAGTCATTCGGGAGCTCGGAGTACCATTCGAATGCTATCTCCGACAAGCTGCCAACAAACTGGCGAAGTAGCAGTTTGTTGTCACCCCCAGTATTGCCGCAGAGAGCCCTGAACTGAGCGACGTGCTTAAAGCATGTGTTTACTCAGAAGGAGTTGAATATGCGGCAGAGAAGATGGTTAGAACTCATGGCGGACTTTGACATCAACTTGCAATATCACCCAGGGAAGGTGAATGTAGTACCTATTGCTCTTAGTCGCCAACCATTAGCAATGAATCTCACCGCTCAGTGGAAGTTTCGACAAGACTTGCATCAGATGGAGATTGAAGTAGTCATGCCAGGTAATGCTTCAAGTTTGATGAATTTACAAGTTCAATCAACCATTGTCAATCAGATCAAAGCAGCTCAAGCCAGCGATGCTAAGTTGCAAAAGATCAGAGAACAAGTGGAGAATGGACTCAGAACAGATTTCATCATCCATGAAGACGGATCTTTGAGATACGGCAGCAGATTGTGTGTACCAAAAGGTCCTGTTCAGGAAGAGTTAATGAAAGAAGCTCGCAGCTCTCCATATTCAGTACATCCTGGAGGTACCAAAATGTACAAAGATCTATGTCAGAATTATTGGTGGCATGGAATGAAGCGTGAAGTAGCCAGAAGTGTCGCAAAATGCTTTGTGTGTCAGCAAATAAAGGCTGAACATCACAGGACTGCTGGATTACTTCAACCGTTACCAATCCCAGAATGGAAGAGGCAACACATCACGATGGACTTTGTGACTTCTCTTCCTCGCAGCACAAAGGGTAACGATGCCATATGGGTCATTGTGGATCGACTCACAAAGTCGGCTCACTTCATCCCATTTCGAGTTGGCCAATCAACTGAGACACTAGCGAAGAAATACATGGAGGTAATAATCTAATTTAGATTTAAAACTCTTCATAATGTACTATCTCTGATACCCATGAACTCATACAGGAAATTGTGAGACTTCATGGAGTACCGGTCTGCATTGTCTCAGATCATGACACCAGATTCCGATCGCAATTTTGGCAGAGTCTGCAAACAAGCTTGGGAACAAGTCTGAACTTTAGCACGGCTTATCATCCACAAACAGATGGTCAGTCGGAATGAACTATTCAGATCTTAGAAGATATGCTCAGAGCATGTATGCTAGACTTCAAAGGATCGTGGGAAGATCACCTACATCTTGTGGAGTTTTCGTACAACAACAGCTACCAAGCAAGCATAGGAATGGCACCTTTTGCAGCATTGTATGGAAGGAAGTGTCGATCGCCATTAAGTTGGGACGACATCGAAGATAGGGAACTTCTTGGACCGGAGATGATAGTAGCAACTGTTGATGTAGTTCGTACTATCAGGGAAAGGATGCGCATAGCCCAAGATCGACAGAAACACTGGGCTGATGCAAAGAGACGACACTTGGAGTTCCAGCCAGGAGATCATGTATTCTTGAAAATATCTCCGAACCGCGGAGTGATCCGATTTGGAAGACGGGGTAAGTTGAGTCCGAGATACATTATACCATTCGACATACTCGAACGAATCGGTGAAGTGGCATACCGTTTAGCGCTTCCACCCTCATTGGAAGGAGTGCATAATGTGTTTCACATATCCCAACTCAAAAAGTATGTGAGTGACCCCAGCCATGTTCTCGATCATTCCGAGCTCACTTTACAGCCCGATTTGTCTTGTGAGCAACAGCCTGTGGAGATCCTGGACAGGAAAGTGAAGACACTTCGGAACAAGAAAGTTAACTTGGTTCGAGTGATGTGGAGGAAAGACACTCCAGGAGAGTCCACTTGGGAAAGGGAGGATGAAATGCGTACTAGATATCCACACCTTTGTAAACTAGTCCTCAAATAAAAGTTGTAAATTTCGAGGACGAAATTTTTGTAAGGAGGGTAGACTGTAACAACTCTATTTTTAATGTACAAAGAATTGATTTAAATTCAATGTATACCTGGAGTATTTATTACAGCTGATATCTCTTTAAGTATTTATTTCACTCCATAATTACAAGAAGGAGCTTGTAGCTCATTGGTAATACCTTGCACTGCTGAACCAAGCCACCAGAGTTCAAATCCCATGCCCCGCATTATTTTTTATATTATTTTGTTTTAATTTTTTTTGGAAAGTCAACAGTCAAACAGCCATAACTCATAAAATTTATACTGAACATAAAAAACTAAATACACCAAAATTCCCCCCATGAGTTTCCCCACCCAGAGGTACCCCGACTCGGCCGAGTCGTCAACACGGAATTTCTCCGTGTTGACCTGGTCATCCCCCCTGCATACTTTATTTTCTTTGATCGGTTACCAGATTCTCAATAAATCACTTTTATTCCAAAATTTAATGATTTTTAATGTTTTTTTTATATATTTTTATATTTTTTTTAATTAAAACCCTAACCCTAGCCTAGCCCTATATAAACACCCCTACCCTCTACCCTTTCACCCTACATTTCTAAGTCCACTCTCTAAAAATTTCAAGAGAACTCGGTACGTTAGAAAAAGAGCGAAAGGCGAAGCGCTGCCGAAATCGACGACGAATTCCGGCGATCATACTAGGACCCTTCACGACGTTTCGACGCATCGACAACCCACAACCTTCCTAGCACTCTCTAGCTCGTCCAATACCGTAAGTCCCACTCTTTCTATCTTTCTTTTCTTTTAAGGAAAATACGACTTTATAACCCCGACGGAAATCGGAACAACCCGATTTCCGATTCGGTTTTCTATCAAATCTCACTTATCACCAATTCCATAATGCTTAAACATCTTCATGTTGACTACTAATCACTTAAAAATCAATTTGGACAAGTTTTCACACATGAAATGATAACTTTTGCAAAATACCGTATTTTCGCACTTAAATACCACCATGTTTAGTTTATCATATTTAACCCCTAAACTTGGCTATACCTTAACATAGATCACGAGGTAATGACCTACCTCCACACACACTCATATGAAATCATAACACGCTACCTTGAAAACTTAGAATACGATAAAACAAGATTTTACATTAAAATACCATTTTCTTTATAAACCTTTTCTGAAAGTTCTAAGTTGTATACAATTTTAAAACAAAATCTTTTAATAGGAAAATACGATATGTCATGGACATCGATCGTTTATCTAAACCTGACTTTGTGGTGTCTAGGCTAGGCAAGTGAGCTTAGGTAACTTTAAAAGGCCCGTCTCACGATTCGTGAGCGGATCCCTCCTTCCTCACTTGTACTTACCTGGCCACAATTGGCGGTGAAGAGGCGATTTGAGGCTTCTAATGACGTGTCGTTTAGACCATTTAGAAATAGGCTAGTTGGCTTAGAAACCCTAGAATCTAAAATACGGAAATTTACACCCTTTTACAAATAAATACCTTATTTTTATAAAACCGTTTTCTAAATGATTAGTATTTATAAAATCTTTGCAAAGCGCCACTACAACCCACATTTGGGGAACCCGTTAGGGATTGTATGGGTTATCGTACACCCTCGGGCTTAGTAGTGCGAGATTCAGACCTCCGCAAGTAGCATTCGGTCTCGAAAGGTTTAGAATACGACATTTATGAAAAATGAGATTTTTGGAAAATAAAATATTTATTAAAAATCATTCTTGTATAAACATATATATATATTTATCATTTAAACACCTACTTTATTATAAAATAAAGTTTCCACCTTTTCCTAAAAAATTACAAGATAAAAAGTTACATTAAAATACCATGAATTTCAATATTACAAATTAATACTTTTATTTATATAATTAGGATATTTTCACTAGAAATAAGACAAAATAAAAACACACTCATTATAACCATAAAGACGAATAATAAATACTTGAGGTGTAACTTGAAAACTATACAAAAGTATTTTTACATAAAACCCCCTTAAGTTTTATAAATTACAATAAAGACCCTAACAATTATAGAACTTCAAATTACTTTTCTTTTAGTCTGACTCGGGTTTGAGTCTGACTATTTCTGACTTGAATATGATTCAAGTCAATCTATATTCTTTAATATTCCAACTCAATATGAATACATGAATCCCAGAATCCAGTACAACTTGACTGAATCAAACCATGGATATACATCCATTATTCCGTTATTCCATTTACCTGATTATGCAGTTACAATCTGTTTACTGATATCATGGTTTTGGTCAGTCGTTCAACTTATACAATACAATACAACAATACTGTCAAAACACTACGGGGTTAAGGGGTAGATTGGTACGGAAGGTATTAAAGGTGGCACGAGGTGGTCAGATTAAGACACCTAACCTATATTCCGTTGCTGTTGTACCGTGGCTTAACGGTTCCTTGTATATTCCGTTTGCCCTGGTCTCTAGCATATAGAGACCCCTCTCGTATACACTGGCATCCTTCTGTACAAAGCTACAAACAACGGCGTTAACACAATATTCTACAATATTCTACAACATGATACTTTAGCAAATTACTCTTATTCTGTCTTTCTAATTCTTCCTTATCTTTGGGACTTACCGAGCGACCTGTTCGCTGACGACATTCTGTTTCCTTCTTCTTTGAATGTCGTCAGGTACTTTGGACCCAGCAGAGATCGAGCCCACCGGTAAAGACTTGGAGCAGTTTCACGAAGACCCTGAGCTCTAGACATTGTACCTTGTTCTACTCAGTATTTTCATTTCCTGTTATGCCATTGTTTAGGCATCGCTTTTCATTTCAGTTGTATTTACTTTTCATGCATTGTACAAAAGAATATTATTAATAAAGTTGTTGTTATTTCTATATCTCTTGTCTCTTGTGATTTACTTTATATTGTTTAGATACGGTTAGCATATGTACTTCTAAGTATATACGTAGCGGACCTCATCACGTCCACTTCGCCGTACACCAGGAAGCGGGGCGTGACATTAGGCATGCGATGTCTAAGGAATTCATTTGGTTTGGCATGCGTTGTCTAAGAAGGTTGCGGATTCCAACTGTTGTAGTTTTACACTTTATTTTCTGCGACCGTAAGTGTAATATGTGGTATATCGCCGGTTTCATTGCTATACATAAACGACAATTGGGATACGCATATTTACTTACGTTGATGACATGTGATGTTATGTGTGGCTGTGATATGTTATATTGGATCGTCATGTTTCGAATAGCCGGGGGTTTTATGTGATATGAGAGTTTTTCATTTTCATTCATGTAAAATTCATTGTATGTAATATTCTTTTATTGGGGCACTTCCGGGTTGAGGATGATGTCACCATTATATATTATTTACTTTTCCGCATTAGGATAGACCCAAGGCGGGGAGCACAAGTAACCGGGTTCTAGGGTCCAGTGGGAGACCATCTCGAGGAGTCGAGACCGGGTCTCCTAACTCTAGAATTGGCAGGGTTACTTGCCGCTCTCATAGGGGTCTAGGGATGTGGGTTTGGCTATTCATCGCGACCGTGGAATCTGTGTTTTATACAGGCTCGCATTAAAACACGGAAATCCTAGTATATCCAATATTTCATATATGTTCTTCTGCTGCAATGTTCTGTGATGGGATCATATTACTGCCTGAGACGAGTGTTTATATTATATATATGAGATATATATTATATATTGTTGATTTCGTTTCATATGTGATACTTGTGAAGCATAATAAATGGGACTTCATTAATGAGATTAATGAAACTAAAAGAAACCTAAAGATGTTGTAGAAACTTATCTCGAAAACTGGTAGCTCTAGTTCTTGTTTTGCATAGTGGTATTCCTTCTAGAATATGCAGCACCTTATTCAATAAGGAAAGAGCCGAGATCCCTTCACCGGGAGTGACCTCTTTAGCGAAACTAGCAGATGCTACAAATTCGGTTTGTCTTTTGATTGCTTTTATAATTTTTGCTTTGCATAGTGGTATTTGTGAAATATCCTGCACCTTATTCGATAAGGAAAGAGCCGAGATCCCTTCACCGGGAGTGACCTCTTTACCAAAACTAGTAAAAGCCTAAAAAACACTCCATTTTAAATCACTCTATTCTACGACGATATCAATTTTATTACGCAAAAGGTTTTCTTAAAAACCTGTCATAGCCCTAAGTCATTTCAAATAAGTACTACTTAGTATTCGTGCTGCAGTAGTTTGGCATGCGTCAAGGCATAGTGTATGGTAGCTAATTAGTGCTTATCTGCTAGTATATGATACGATTGGATTAGGGTATTCGTACGGTGTTGTTTGGCATGCGTCAAGGGTCGTACGGGTGGGTTTAATTCAATCAGGAAATGCACGGGTTAAACTTGACTAGCGGACTATGGGTTGTTTGGCATGCGTCAAGGTCATAGGACGCTATGGGTAAAATATTATCGGGAATTTCAAGTATTGAAATTTGCAATGAGATTGCATACCTTCTATGAGATAGTTGGATCCCGATACCCACTGCGAGTAAGAGTTACTCCTAGGAGAGTTTTACACATCACAATTAGCCGATCAAGTAGGTGTTTAGAAAGGTATCAACGGGGTTACGCCCTAGGAAAACGAGGTTTATTTTAATTAGGTCCGTTCGAAAGCACGGGGAACCTCCCTCAAAGTACCGGTACTGGCCTGGCTGAAAGATTGGCGAGTTTGTAGGGTGTAATTAATCCCGGCTAGTCTTTCCTTTTAGGGTTTGAAGGAAAATTTGACTAAAACAGTGGGAGCCATCCTAATTAGATATATTAATAACCAATCTAATCTTGCAAGAGCATACGCTGAGTGTTTTCTTCTCTCTCTCTCCAGGTAGCGACCATGTCACGCCTTAATCAAGATAATAATACGGATGTATTGACCGAACTCGCTTGTTATACTGTGCTAGGGGAACGTTGGTCCCGCTCCGACTTATAATTGTTATAAGACCGAGCAGAAAATAGGTGATTACCAGAATTCCCGTGCTGCCCAAACGAAAAAAGTACATGATGATGCATCTTCTTCGGGTGTGTTCATTACAGAGAACCGTTTCTCAGTATCCTTTATGTCCTGGGTATGAGATACCGGATCAGGATCCCGCAAATGTAATATGTTACATGGGCTACAGATAGGTAGAGAACTGAGAAAGGGTGATAAGTTTTAAGAGTTAAAAATGATGCAAGTGTTGCAGCCAAGTCTGTTGGCAGTTATCACCCTGTATTACCAAATACATTGATTCTGAACGAATGTTATTAGATATCGAACCTGATATACAACATCATATTAGTTTCTTTATTTAGTAAAGAAGGATATAATTTTGTATTGTTGGATAATGTTTTGAACATTTCCTATATCAAGAGGTGATCGGTTCAGGCACATTATCTAAAAGCATATATGTTCTAAATCAAACTATAGTTCTTAATGTACTGAACACACACAAGAGAAAGAGTTCAGAAATGAACGAATCCTTCTTGAGGCATTGTAGACTAGGTCATATCAATACGATCCGACTAGCTGAAGTTACATAAAGATGCATATTTAAATCAGTTTGGATTTACATCTTGTGAAACTTGCTAGTCATGTCTCAAAGATAAAACATGACCATAGCTCCGTTTATTGGAAACAGAGAAAGAGTTAGTGAAATCTTGGGATTGATACATGATGATATATGTCAGGTCCCCTGTCTACACATGTCAAGACCGGTTCTTTGTACTTTAGAAGTAGAGAACCAAAAATGGTATAAGTATTATGTCCTTTGATAAGATCAGGGAGGAGAATACTTGAGTACGGAATTCCTGAACTATTCTAAAGGAGAATGAGATTCTCTCTCAGCATTACTCTTCCGTATACACCACAGCACGTCGGTGCATCGGGGCGGAGCAATCGCACCCTATGTGATATGCTAGGACCGGTTCTATTTTTGATGTGACAGTCATAGGCTTTGACTTCATCAGAATAGGAGATGGATCTGCTAAGAAGGTAGTAGAGAGTGATGTCCAGGTATTATGATGACATGCACTTTATAGGAAATGAAATTCCTATACTACGATCGGTTATACTGTGGTTGTCACACAGTTGTTTCTCTACATAGGATATAGATATAATATCAGGGTTTCTAGTTACTAGATCTATGGTTTTAGATCTAGATTTGGGAAGTATCCTAATCTGGGTACTTTGATATTATTCTAAAGGTATTTTAGAATGGACGGCTCCTGGCATGGTGGTGTACCTGCAGGTGATGGAGTCACCCTCTTTAAAGGTGTCTTACAGACTAAAGGGGAGAGGGATCTGCATGATTAGCATATCGCTTGCTTAGGCAATTGAGTTAATCATGAAATGTCAAGTACCATACCAGATGCTGTTTTTCCACTAGCTGCAATAAGCAAATATATTAATCCAATCCTGGAGAAACGTTGGGAAGCAATTTATGAATATAAATGGATGTTCTAGGGATATGGTAATGGCAGCCTCCTTCGGGAGACAGTTATCATTTCAGGCTTCCAAGATGACCTGGATGACAGAGTGACTTTCAGAGTTATAGTTTTCCCTCTTTTGAGAGACAGTATGTTGGACAGGTGGTCCAAGCGGATACTGAGGAAAGGCATGGCGCATGATACTGATTAAATTCAGTGGATGATACAGTCTAAGAAGTTTTTTTGGATTTGCAGTTCATTTGTGAACTGGGTCCCATCAGATATCCAGACAAATTCTAAGACATGTATTGCTCATTTCGGGAGATAGCTTTCTCCGCGAAGTTGAGATATAGAGAGATACAGAAAGAAACATTGGAGTGGATCCACTCACTGAGGCTATTTCTTGAACGCAATAGTTTCGCAAACGGGCTTTGCGAAACTGATTAGTAGAGAAGTTGGGTGTTCGATATCACACGAGCTGTGAGTATGCGACATCGCAATAATTGGCCTTAAGTGCAAGTGGGAGATTGTTGGCTATAGTGCCCTCAAGGCAATTATCATAGTCGTAGGTAGGTGATTATGATGATTGAGTGAGGACCTATACCGGTAGAACAGTCTTACTCGAGATGATAGCATACTATCTGGTTTGTCTTTATCATCACTATTACATGTTGATAGAGCCCATAGGATTCTTGCTTGACTACCAGTATTATGATGGCGATCATATACGTGGGAACTGGGGGTCTATAAGCACATCCTTAAATGTCCGTAATCGTGGGAGTATCGAGACTGGGCATCGATACTCCAGTGTAGACTAGTGTATACTGATCGAGACCCCGACGAGGGGTGGTGGCCAGGTCTCACAAGCCATTGGTGTTAGTTTGTTCACCTAAGATAGTATACAGGTGCTCATTAGATTATGAGTACACTAGACGGACTCGCCGGGAACCTGCTAGTTGGTATTATACCTATTGTCAGATAGCAGTTCCCATGTGATATGTGTACAGGTTAGTATGTCGACCTGAGATCGTCATTTGTCTCGTGTGAGTTCCCACTGTGCTTTGATTACTACCCTACCACGGCTCAAAGGAGTCGTGCAAATAGGTTTAGTTGGGTATAGTCCCGAGCCACATGGAGGCAGTGATCGGATCGTCGGGGATTCGACTCTCCCGGTATTGGGGGTTGATGTCGTGTTGTGCACGGGTGGCCATCACCAGAAATTCGTGGCCACGGTGAACGAGAATTACCGATCCAGGATCGATAGTTTCTCAGGTAGTGATGGGTTTCATGCCGGCACTAAATGTCGCGTTGTTAAGGGTCTGACTTTATCCACCCCCTAGACTCAATATGCGATACTCTTAGACGAACAGAACGGACTAAACGGATATTGTCACTGTCAGGCTCAGTAGGGGTTCAGGATGAGTTTGCTCGTCGGCCTCCCTTTCGCTCAATACCTGGGTAGCCGTTACGTACAGCTAATGCCGCTGACGTGCTTGTGGTTAAACCCATTGCCAGTGTATTGACGAGTTTTTAGAGTCCTACACAGAGGGTTTTCACGGTTCAGGCGATATGGTGTAGATGACGTATGTTGGTACATACAGGTGTCCGATTAAATATGTGCACATGCTGCACAGACTTTAATCGGACGGTTGATAATACTAGCGACTTAGGATTGAGCCAGATTATTAAATCAGGTTTTGATTTAATAATTTATATGTGTATTTATATATATGTATTCTAGTATTATTGTTCACTATTCATTTTCTCTCTTGGCTATTCGTATTTTTTGTACGAATACGCGTATATGTATTTTGATACATGTACCGGGTTGTATTCCGTATTTATACGGAATAGCTTCTAGAAGTGGACACCTCATTTGTATGATTTTCCTTTTTTTGGGTAAATTCATTTGTTTCACAAATGAGGTGGAGGAGTGAGGTGGCATGAGCATGGGCTTGAGCATGTAGAGAAGTATGGCATGCAATTGTTTATTGGATAAATTGATGAGATATTTTTCTTTGGTTGATTGAGAATGAGAGAGGGGGCAGCCACATTTTTGAGGGTTTTTTTTTGGCTCATTTTTTTTCCTCACTTGATTCTTCACTCATTTCTTACTTCACATCTTCTATGGTTGCTCATTGAGCATATGTGATGAGAGAAAATTATAGTGACACGTTTCTACACCTCCACTCTCCATTACTAGCAACCTTGAAGCGTCGGTTGCGTCGTTCGACGAGGCTGAAGCTTACGCCGTTTCCCTCAAGTGGATCATCGTAGATGGAGGAAGACCGACAACCAAATTTGATCAAGGAGCCACTAGGAGCTTGGGGATGATGGTTGAAGACCGAAGGACACGGATCAACTCGGTATAACCATTCTAACTTCTTTTTATAGCTTGCTAGTTTAGGGTTTAGGGTAGATCCAGGCATCGGGTAATCGTAGCGCCGGTTTAGTAAATTTTTGTTCCGCATTTGGCCACGGTTTGATGGCCGGGGCGCTGCCGTAACCCAACAATACTATCATTTTGAGTAAGATTGTTCTATACATACATATGTCCTAAACATCTAATATAATATACAATAATGGCCTCTAGGGCATACATATCTAACACTATGATATTAAATATGAAATAAACGGCAGAATACAGTAACATGAGAATAAGAAATATCAAGTGAATAAGGATTGTACGGTATATGTATCATGTCAGCAATCCATACAATATGTATGTCATTACCTATCAGTCACTAAATCAAATGAAATCAATCGGTGGAAAAAATGCTCGTGTTTAACAAGGGTCTCATGCATGAGACTATGGTCCACTGTTGCCCGGGACATAACTCCGTAGCCGTGCCGCTAGGCCCAAGACCTAATATATATATATATATATATATATATATATATATATATATATATATATATTGTAACAACCCTAAATTTCCTATACAAAATTTTTCAAATATTTTTTGAAAAATCCACAAAAGGGTATTTAAGCCTGAGCACAAGATTTAGGTAATTATTTTTGTTTTTAATTACAAGCTACAAGAATGAAATAACTCCATTTTTAGTGTACAAGAAATCACTTTAAAATTTAATGTATACTTGGAGTATTTACTCTTGCTGCTATCATTTTAAATAATTAAAAACCACAATAATTACAAGAAGGAGCTTGTAGCTCATTGGTAATACCTTGCACTGCTGAACCAAGCCACCAGAGTTCGAATCCCATGCCCCACATATTTTTTATATCATTTTGTTTTAATTTTTTTGGGAAGTCAAACGGTCAAACAGCCATAACTCACAAATTAATGCAAATTATAAAAAATAAAGTATACTAAAATCTCCCCCAGACCAAACCCCACCCGACGGCACCTGACTCGGCCGAGTCGGCCGAGTCGTCAACACGAAAAAGTTTCGTGTTGACTTGGTCAACCCCCCTGTATACTTTAATTTTTCAGTACTGTTACCAATTTCCATTAATCCTCTTTTAAGACCAAAATTAATGAATTTTTAATGATTTTTACATTTTTTTAAATATTTTTTTAATCCAAACCCTAACCCTAGCCTAGCCCTATATAAAGACCCCTATCCTCTACCTTTTCACCTCACGACTCTAAGTCCACTCTCCCAAATTCTTGAGAACTCGGTGCAAAGAGCGAGAAGCGAAGCGCTGCCGAAACCGACGACGGATTCCGGCGACCGGATCAGAACCTTCGCGACGTTTTCGACGAATCAACAACCACCTCATCTCTTAGCTTCCTTAGCTTGTCCAAACCGTAAGTCCCATCCCTTCTATCCCTCTTTTCTATAAATGTAAAAATACGACTTTTTGGAACCCGACGGAAATCGGATAAACCGATTTCCGATTCGGTTTTTCTATAAATTTCCACTTGTCACCTAATACATAATATCTACCCATATTCATGTTGACTATTAATCACCCATAAACCAATTTAAATAAACTTTTTCACATGAAATGATAGCTTCTTTGCAAAACCGTATTCTTTTCATAAAAATACCATGAAGTTCATTTTTCTTAGTTTAATCAATTACCTCACTCCTAAATATGTTTATCTTGATCACAAAACTTGTAGAACTCAATTTGAATGAATTTTCACACATGAAATGATAACGTTTTCAAATACCGTATTCTTACGCTTTAATACCTTTAAGTTTAATATGTCATGTTTTACCTTTAAACTTCACCAAAACTTAAAATAAGTCACGAGATAATGACCTACCTCTACCCACACACAAATATAACCCTAATTGATATATGACAAAATATAGAATACGAAATTACAGGACTTTTCATTAAAATACCCTAATCTTTATAACCTTTATTGAAAGCTTTAAGTTGTAAACATTTCTAAATAAAATCTTTAGGTCATGGACATCGATCGTTTATCTAAACTGTCTTGTGGTGTCTAGGCAAGTGTGTCCAAGGCTGGTGGTTTTTAATTAGGCCCACGACTGTGGTTCCTTCCCACTTACATGGCACTTACCTGACCGCAATTGACGGTGCAGAGGCGATTTGAGGCTTCTAATGACTCATCGTTTAGACCTTAGAAATAGGCTAGTTGGCTTAGGAAACCCTATCAACTAAATTACGGAAAACTATACTCTTTTGTAAATAACTACCTTATATTTATAAAACCGTTTTCCTAAATGAGAAGTGTTTATAAAACCTAAGCAAAGTGCCGCTACAACCCACTTTTAGGAAACCTGTTAGGGATAGTATGGTTCATCGTGCACCCGCAGGCTAGTAGTGCGAGATTCAGACCTCCGCAAGGAGCATTCGGTCTCGAAAGGTTTAAAATACGACATTTAAGGAAAATGAGATTTTGAAAATAAAATATTCATTTAAAAATTATTCATGTGTTTATAGATATATAATTATCATTTAAACACCTATTTTATCATAAGTTAAAGTTTCCATATTTTTCTAAAATTAAAGGATTAAAAGTTACATTAAAATACCATGAATTTCAGATAAAACAATTAATACTTTTATTATGATATATTCACTAGAATAACACAAATAAAATTCACATTCATTATAACAATAAAGACGATTATTAAATACTTGAGGTGTATTTTGAAAACTATACAAAAGTACTTTTTACAGAAAACCCCCTCAAGTTCTACAAATTACAAAAAGACCCCTAACTAATATTGAACTTCAAATTATCTTTCTTTTAGTCTGACTCGGGTTAGAGTCTGACTATTCCTGGCTTGAATATGATTCAAGTCAATCTATATTCTTTTATATTCCAATACAATTTGAATACATGAAACCCTGAATCCAGTTAACAATATATTCTTTTTGACTGAATCAAACCATGGATATTCATCCGTTATCCTGATATTCCATTTACCTGATTACACAGTTACAACATGTTTACTGATATCATGGTTTTGGTCAGTCACTCAATTTACATATTCCAATACTACAATACTGTTAAAACACTACGGGGTTTAAAGGGTAGATTGGTACGGAAGGTGTTAAAGATGGCACGAGGTGGTCAGATTAAGACACCTAACCTGAATCCTATTGCTGTTGTACCGTGGCATAACGGTTCCTTGTACTTTCCTTTTGCCCTGATCTCTAGCATATAGAGATCCCCCCATATACACTGGCATCCTTCTGTACTAAGCTACAAACAACAGCGTTAAACAATGTTCCATAATATTCAACAATTTGCAATATAATACTTTAGAAAATACTGTTACTCTGTTATTCTCATTCTTCCTTATCTTTCGGACTTACCGAGCGACCTGTTCGCTGACGACATTCTATTTCTTTCTTCTTTGAATGTCGTCAGGTGCGTTGGACCAAGCTGAGATCGAGCCCACCGGTGAAGATTTGGAACAGTTCCATGAAGACCCAGAGCTCTAGATAATTGTACCTTGTTCTTTCCAGTATTTTCATTTTCTGTTATGCCACTGTTTAGGCATTGCTTTTCATTCCAGTAGTATTTTCTTTTCATGCATTGTACAAAGAATGTTATTAATAAAAGTTGCTGTTATTTCTATATTATTCGTCTCTTGTGATTTACTTTATATTGCTTAGTTACGCTTAGCGTATGTACTTCTGAGTATATACGTAGCGGGCCTCGTTGCGTCCACTTCGCCGTACACTGGGAAGCGGGGCGTGACAGGTTTTGTTCGTGGCCCATGCAGGTCAGAGCTGTATGAATCCCTGTCATACAGTTCTGGTCTGCGTGAACAACCTAAGCAATATAACACAAGAACCAGCAACTAAAACATTCTTTACAATTCATGTTCCTTAAATCTTGCAAATCCCTTGTAACACCTTAGGTCGTGTGTAGGGGTTAATTATATTTTAATAGATAGTTTTTGGTAAAAAGTTTACCAAATTAAGTTTCTGATATTTTATTCTAATTAATGAATATTTTATTAGGATTTTTCTAGACACACACACACACTTGTGCATGTAAACTAGGGTTTAGATTTGGGGTTAAAACCATGATTAGCAACCATGGTGGGTTAACCTATTTGTATTAGGTGTTTTGGGATTTAATTGGGTTTTATTTATTTGTGTGTTTTGTTATTTGAATTTCTTTTTCTTTTTCTTTTGTTGACTTGGTGCTTGAGAGAGGGAGTATGGGCATGGCTTGAGCCATGCTCATTAAATGAAGAAAGAGAGAAAGAGAGAGGGGTTGTTGACTTGGGGCTTCATTTTCTCACTCTCACAACTCTCTCTCACACGCGCACACACACGCACACACTCTGCCGAAAGAGAGAGATAGAGAGAGAGAGAGAGAGGCAGTAGCTACAGAAGCAGCATCAGCAGCAGCAATAACAACAGCAGCAGCAGCAGACAGTGGCAGCAGCAACAACATCAACAGCAGCCCCCAGCAGCTGCAGCAGCACTTCCCATCTTCTCCATCTCCTTTCTCCTTGCACCTAAGGTCTTGTAAGGTACAGAATCTGAGCCCAACTTCTTGTTTGTTTAACGTATGTGCAGTTTAGCTTCGGTTTGTATAAAAAGTGAGATTTTGTGCTTGAAATGGTGATTTGTGTGAACTTATGGTTTAGTGCTGTTAGTATTGGTTAACCTAGCCTAATTATGTGTTATTAAGACCATGTAAACCTAGTTAGACCCCAGATTACACCAAAATACCATAGGGTTTCTAATTGTGTAAAATTTAGTGTTTGTAAGTGGAATTTCACCTTTCAGTGATCTGCTATAGGCCCGAGTAGTTCAGGTTAAAATTGAGAAAACTGGAGCTTGTATACAAGGTATAGACCACACCACCAGAGCCTGAGACCCCCACCCCATAGAGAGGCCGCCGGTTTAATCTTTCTGGCCACAATTTGCGGCCAGATAGGGGAATTTTTGGGTGATGTTTGCTTGGGTATGAGTCTGTTGTTATTTCTAGGCCAGTGGTATGTATAGTTTTGTAAGTTGTTAGCCTGGGTAGAATCTGGAACGTTATATCGTATTTCTAGTACATTTGGTTCGCGCGATACGCGCGATACGCGAGAGGGTTCCATGATTCAGCGTATCGCGGCGTGTCGGGGTTAGTTTTAGACGCGTGCACACGTTTAGCGTATCGTACACACGCGCGTTTAGTTCGCGACGCGAGCGTATCGTTTGACTTCGATATCGCGTTTTGCGAGATAGTTGCTTATATTTGGATTCTTGTGTAATTCCAGGTTCGCAGGCTGGTACGTCGGACGAAGCTAAGAAAGGGAAGCAGGTGGTTGGCTACGAGTAGCGCACGACCAGGTGAGTAGATTTAACATCTACGGGGAAATCGCCCGTATGGCGTTAAGCGTCAGGGCGAGTTAGGATATTAGATTGTAGATGTTCATATGGACTGTAGTAGCATACCTTATTGTTGCATATAGAAATGATAGCATAGGACACTGCACTGTCACTAACGGTTCAAGTCGCACGAGCATGCTTGATATGCTACACTCACACCGTTAGTGATTGCCATGACACTCACATTATAGGATTGCTATAAATCATATATCATACTGATTCCACCTTATTGATATCTTCATACCTGCGCACATGCACACTGTATACTCATATCTGTGCACACATACATTGATATCTTCATACCTGCGCACATGCACACTGTATACTCATATCTGTGCACACATACATTGATATCTTCATACCTGCGCACATGCGCACTGTATACTCATATCTGTGCACACATACATTGATATCTTTATACTTGCTTAGATTACGCATTGAGATATATTGTTTCCATGTTAATTCTGGATTTGGAGAACCGTGGATATTTCAAAAAGAGAATAGTTAATTATTTAAAAACCCGGTTTCCCTTGATATGATATTTCGGTGCGTCCACCATGTGTTTTCTCGGTACTAGAGTGATATATGTGAACCCGAATCGAGGAGTTGGATGAGGCCGATTACGGGTACATGGTGGACCCGGTATGGTACCCCGGGGCGAGAACGGTTTCGCTGTGTAGTAGACGGTGAGCCTGGCAGAGGGACTACTACCTACCGGTGATTGGTTGGACCTGGCGGTTATCCGGAGGATACCGACCAGAGTCGATGGATGGATACGGGACGACTCGTACTGCCGGGACCGAGGGCCGATACCGCAGACAGAGCCTGTGGGCTGATCCGGACTGACGGATGCCCTATACAGGAGGATTTGCGTGTCGATGCTTGGCACGAGTATTTCTTGATATTTTGGGTGCCGATGTTGGGCACTCACGATTATATGAGATTTACAGGATTGGAGGACCGAGGAGGATGACGACGCCTGAGTAGTATTGGGATTTGGGTGCATTGATGAGTACCGATTATACTTTCCACGATGACATTCCGTGTAGATGTTATATTTCCCATGCTCAGTATGTAGTAATTGATATCTCATCCTGTATCTATTGTACCTGATATAGTACACATTGCTATACCTGATCATTGCACACCATGTTCATTCTATATAGGGTTGTTAGATTGCATTGCTATACCTGATCATTGCACACCCTGTTCATTCTATATAGGGTTATTAGATTGCATTGCTATACCTGATCATTGCACACCCTGTTCATTCTATATAGGATTGTTAAATTGCATTGCTATACCTGATCATTGCACACCCTGTTCATTCTATATAGGGTTGTTAGATTGCATTGCTATACCTGATCATCACAGTTCTTGCTCATCATATGGAGATGTTATTAGATCGTACTTGTTGCATGTTTTGAGCATCCAGTTCACCATATAGATGTTATCTGTTGACATAGGTTAGAGTATCGTTGCATGTGCATACTCGCGATTACCTTTATATGTTATCTTCTATTCACGAGTTGGCAACTCACCCCCGTTGTGCCACAGTGTTTGCAGGTTGCCCTTCGGAGTAGTCACGGCAGGCTGCGTTCTTGCATCTTTTGACACGGATACCCCTACAGTTTGGTGTACTAGCTCTTTTGCTGATAGGTGGGTTTTGTGCGGTATCTGGTTATCTTTCAGTTATGTACATTGTTGTATCTAGTACTCTCCATCTACCACTTATGTATTGACTTAGAGACCAGTTGTGAGGACGATGTATATTATTTTGTATTCTGGTGTCGAGCTCGTTGTGAGCCGACTCTACTTATGCAGTTTATTCTATTTGTGATGTTTCCCACCTGTTGCTCATTTTCTTCGCTACGGCGTCGTATATTGTTATCTTGGTGATTGTCTACTTAAAGTTTCTTGACATCTTAGTAATTAGTTCTATTAAATGATTAAACCACTCTATACTTTTACTGGTTTGTTTTCTAGGTTTTCGGCTTACTTAGTCGCGTTACGCCTGTAGACGTTACGTGGTTAACTGCCGGTCACGGGCCAAACTTTGGGTCGTGACAAAGTTGGTATCAGAGCGTAGGTTTTACCTTCGGAGTGTAGGATGACTCTGGTATGATGGAGTAGGTAGCTGCAGCAGAATGGTGTAGCGTGCGTATGTTCCGCGGCATACTCACGACACGGTACTCCGCCTAAGCGACCTTAGGACTTATTGATTGAATTTTCTTCATGATTGTATACATCCTTGTGATTCGATTTTCGTATCCTCATCGAATCCTACCTTCTTTTCAGCCATTATGCCGCCAAGGACTACGAGGGTGCAGAGAGAGGCCGGGAGAGCCGAGGTTCGAGTTGATTTATCTGAGACGAGGACTGATCCGAGTAGTACCCCTGTTGTACCAGGACAGATTGTTTCTCCTACGACAGATCAGATCGCTAGACTAGTGGCAGAGATGCAGAGCTTGCGCCAGACGATGAGCTCATTGGTAGAGGTCGTTCGAGCGCAGCGACAGGTGGTTGTCACCCCTGTTACCCAGTTGTTCCTTGCGATCATCATGCAGTATTCCGTCCCCTACATAGCACCGGTGGAGGCAGCCCCAGTTTACGAGACATGTCTTCCAGAGACCGTGAGAATTCCGGAACAGTTGTGGAATCGTACTGGTGTACCAGCCCAGAGCAGAGGCTTGGGACGAGGACAGTCGTTTGGCTCTCATCCCCAGGCAGGACAGCAGGCAGCGCGTAGGTGTTTACGATGCGGAAGCCTTCAACACCTCATCAGGCAGTGTCCCTTCACACCACATCAGGGTCGTATTCTGAGAAGTCGTGGACGCGGAGGGTTCGCGCAGAGGGGTCAGGCTAGTAGAGGAGGAGTTCGATCAGTCGCAGATGGAGGGCAGGCCCAAGTTTTCGCTTCGACTCATCAGGATGCTCAGGCGTCCAATGCTGTGATTTCAGGTACTCTTTCAGTATGTCCTTTTGTTGCACACGTATTGTTTGATCCGGATTCATGCACTCGTATGTTCCATATTTTGTGCCGAGTTTAGGACGAGAGTCGTGCTGGGTAGATTAGCCGTTTGTTATGTTAACTTCCGTCAGCAATCCTTTTGTTGTGCAACACGTACTTCGGTCTTATGCCCATCGGATAGGAGATAGAGATTCGTCTGTCATTTTGAACCTCCTAAAGATGTTAGATTTAGCGATCTCCTGGGCACGCACTGGTTAGCTACGTGCTAGGAGTTGTGGGCTACCGTGAGGAAACAGTTAGGTTTTGTTTTTCCGGGCAGGTCAGTTCTTGTTGTGCAGGTGGATAGTGGTGCCGCCTCCTACAGCTTGAATTCAGCCTTGTTCGCTAGTCGGCTCTGAGGAGATGTCAGGAATTCTTAGCGTTTTTCATGATGCTGTAGCCACAGTTGGGTTGTTGGACCGGTTTCCTTTCGTGCGAGAATGTTCCCGACGTCGTTCCAGATGAGCCGGCGAAGCTTAAGGAGCTAAGGATCTGCTGCAGAGTTGTTGTTGAGGGAGTTTGTGCGTCTGAGTGTTTCGCATTTAGGAAGCTCCCATTTCTGCTTGTCAAGGAGAAAAACGACAGATTGAGGTTGTGTATTGATGGATCGTCACTTGAATCGGCCTACGGTGCGGATAAGTATCCTGTACCTCGCATTGACGATTTCTTCAATTAGCACCAGAGTGCGAGACTTGTCTAAGTTCGTTTGGGATTAGGTCATCATTGTTGCGGGTCCGGAGTGATGACATTCCGAAGACTGTCTTGTGCGTGCTACGGGCTTTGTGTGTTTTGGGTGTGTCACTGGACTCACCAATGCTCTAGCAGCATTCGTAGGTATGATGAACTGGTTTTCTTCGGGCCGTTCCTCGACTAGTTATTGTTGTGTTATTTACGACAACCTAGTCTTTTTAGTGTGTCTTGAGGGTTAGGGTAGCACTTGAGGATCTGTTATACGGATACTGGGAGAGCCCCAGCGGTTTACTAGATTCTCGGAGTGTCCCTTTAAGCTTGTTGTGTTGACTCCTAGGTTTTGTAGTTACTGAGACGACTTGGTATGGTTTCGAGGAAGATCGTGGCCGTACAGCTTGGACCCAGACTTGTGAGCAGAACGGAGGTCCGTAGATTTTTGGGCTTAGTAGGTTTTTACTGCCGTTTCTTCCAGGATTGCTAGTATAATGCTGCACCGTTGACTAAATTGACTGGAATGGAGGTTTCTTTTCTTTGGACTGAAGCTTGTGTGTGGAGTTTCCGCAGTTGAAGACTCGGTTAACAACTGCTTCAGCCCTTTCCTTGCTTTTTGGTTTGGGCGATTTTGTGGTTTAGCTGTGATGTTTCGTGAGTAGGACTCGAATGTGTACTGAGGTGACACAATGGAGTTATCGCTTTTGCTTCTTTACATTTGGAGGAAGTACGAGAAGGATATCCCACTCATGATCTGGAGATGGCCGCGATGGTTTTGCGTTGGAGATTAGAGACACCACTTGTTTGAGAGTCGTGTCAGATTTTCACGGACCACCAGAGTTAAAGGTACACCTTCCTGCGGCGGAATTTGATTGTTGTGATAGTCCTCCGCAGATTCAAAGTTCTTGTACGATCGTTGAGTACAGCATAAGTTTGTCTCTTCTGAGGAGACAGCTTGCTCATGTCCGCGCCCGACCACTTTTCTTAAATCGCTTTCGCGAGACACTGCCCGCCGACGCTCGTTCATCAGAGATATTGGAGCCTACTCGGCTGGGTAATGATTTGGAATCCTTGACTTGTGGCAAGGGTGTGCTAGGGAAGAGACGTGGAATCCTAGGGCAGGCACATCGGTCAACTCTCTGTACTCATTCAAGCCCCACCAACTGTTAACGTGACTTGTAAGGTAGTTACGGGTGGGCAGGGTTAGAAGGAGAAGTCTCGGGATTCGTTTCAAGGTGTCTGTCTTGTTGTGTGCTTGAGTTGAGCAACTGAGACTGACGGGAGAATTGCAACCTTTAACCGTTCCGAAGAAGGAACGAGAGCAGATCTCCCCGAAATTCATTACGGTGTCCACCCAGGAGTTGTCAGGATGTGACTCCATTCGGATGTTTGTCATCCGGTGATACTTAGTTTGCTCAGTTGTTATTGTTAAGTTGTGCGTATGTAGAAATTGTTGTCGGCAGTTGGGGATCGTCGTTTGCCATCGATAGGGTTCTCCTTTGATAGCAGTTATCAGGATGACACTCTAATTGGTAACCTTTAGGATTAGAGGTTAGGTCGTGTCGATCGCCAGTCTGTTTTCCTAACTCCGTGTTATAGGATTATTGGACCTCAGTTAGTTTAGAAATTTCGGAAATGACCCGGTTGTTTTGGGTCAGGATGAGAACGGTCTATTGCGGATAAAGATCAGATGCTGACCAAGAGGATCGCAGATTCGAGTTCGCAATGGCAGATCATGTATTCCCACGGAAATTTCCGATAAATGACATGTTGAGTTTTGGGAAGCTTTCCAGGATAGTAAGTCTTTTTAGGATCCCTAAGGCGAGTTGGTTCGTTGCCTTAAGTTGGGCACTTCCACCCAGATTATTGAATATTCACCCCGTATTTCCTATGTCGATACTTTGCAATTACCTTCATGACCTTTCTCATTGGATTCAGCACCAGACCATTTAGTTCGAGTGTGATCCTTCGTTCACTCAACAGCCAGTCGTAATATTGGACCGGCAGGTGAAGAAACTTTGATCGAAGGTCTTGCCATCAGTGAAGGTATTTTGGTGCATCCCAAATGGTGAAGAGATCACTTGGGAGGCTGAGGGCGAGATACGGAAGAAGTTCCCTCATCCCTCTGAAGGTATGCGTAGCTTTATATTTTAAAATTCGGGGACGAATTTTCTTTAAGGGGGGAAGATTGTAACACCTTAGGTCGTGTGCAGGGGTTAATTATATTTTAATAGATAGTTTTTGGTAAAAAGTTTACCGAATTAAGTTTCTGATATTTTATTCTAATTAATGAATATTTTATTAGGATTTTTCTAGACACACACACTTGTGCATGTAAACTAGGGTTTAGATTTGGGGTTAAAACCATGATTAGCAACCATGGTGGGTTAACCTATTTGTATTAGGTGTTTTGGGATTTAATTGGGTTTTATTTATTTGTGTGTTTTGTTATTTGAATTTCTTTTTCTTTTTCTTTTGTTGACTTGGTGCTTGAGAGAGGGAGTATGGGCATGGCTTGAGCCATGCTCATTAAATGAAGAGAGAGAGAAAGAGAGAGGGGTTGTTGACTTGGGGCCTCATTTTCTCACACTCACTTCTCATTCTCACAACTCTCTCACACACACACACTCTCTGCTGAGAGAGAGAGAGAGAGAGAGAGAGAGAGGCAGCAGCTGCAGAAGCAGCATCAGCAGCAGCAATAACAGCAGCAGCAGCAGCAACATCAACAGCAGCCCCCAGCAGCTGCAGCAGCACTTCCCATCTTCTCCACCTCCTTTCTCCTTGCACCTAGGGTCTTGTAAGGTATAGAATCTGAGCCCAACTTCTTGTTTGTTTAACGTATGTGCAGTTTAGCTTCGGTTTGTATAAAAAGTGAGATTTTGTGCTTGAAATGGTGATTTGTGTGAACTTATGGTTTAGTGCTGTTAGTATTGGTTAACCTAGCCTAATTAGGTGTTATTAAGACCATGTAAACCTAGTTAGACCCCAGATTACACCAAAATACCATAGGGTTTCTAATTGTGCAAAATTTAGTGTTTTTAAGTGAAATTTCACCTTTCAGTGATCTGCTATAGGCCCGAGTAGTTCAGGTTAAAATTGAGGAAACTGGAGCTTGTATACAAGGTATAGACCACACCACCAGAGCCCGAGACCCCCACCCCATAGCGAGGGCGCCGGTTTAATCTTTCTGGCCACAATTTGCGGCCAGATAGGGGAATTTTTGGGTGATGTTTGCTTGGGTAAGAGTCTGTTATTATTTCTAGGCCAGTGGTATGTATAGTTTTGTAAGTTATTAGCCTGGGTAGAATCTGGAACGTTATATCGTATTTCTAGTACGTTTGGTTCGCGCGATACGCGCGATACGTGAGAGGGTTCCATGATTCAGCGTATCGCGGCGTGTCGGGGTTAGTTTTAGACGCGTGCACACGTTTAGCGTATCGTACACACGCGCATTTAGTTCGCGACTCGAGCGTATCGTTTGACTTCGATATCGCGTTTTGCGAGATAGTTGCTTATATTTGGATTCTTGTGTAATTCCAGGTTCGCAGGCAGGTACGTCGGACGAAGCTAAGAAAGGGAAGCAGGTGGTCGGCTACGAGTAGCGCACGACCAGGTGAGTAGATTTAACATCTACGGGGAAATCGCCCGTATGGCGTTAAGCGTCAGGGCGAGTTAGGATATTAGATTGTAGATGTTCATATGGACTGTAGTAGCATACCTTATTGTTGCATATAGAAATGATAGCATAGGACACTGCACTGTCACTAACGGTTCAAGTCGCACGAGCACGCTTGATATGCTACACTCACACCGTTAGTGATTGCCATGACACTCACATTATAGGATTGCTATAAATCATATATCATACTGATTCCACCTTATTGATATCTTCATACCTGCGCACATGCACACTGTATACTCATATCTGTGCACACATACATTGATATCTTCATACCTGCGCACATGCACACTGTATACTCATATCTGTGCACACATACATTGATATCTTCATACCTGGGCACATGCACACTGTATACTCATATCTGTGCACACATATATTGATATCTTTATACTTGCTTAGATTACGCATTGAGATATATTGTTTCCATGTTAATTCTGGATTTGGGGAACCGTGGATATTTCAAAAAGAGAATAGTTAATTATTTAAAAACCCGGTTTCCCTTGATATGATATTTCGGTGCGTCCACCATGTGTTTTCTCGGTACTAGAGTGATATATGTGAACCTGAATCGAGGAGTTGGATGATGCCGATTACGGGTACATGGTGGACCCGGTATGGTATCCCGGGGCGAGAACGGTTTCGCTGTGTAGTAGACGGTGAGCCTGGCAGAGGGACTACTACCTACCGGTGATTGGTTGGACCTGGCGGTTATCCGGAGAATACCGACCAGAGTTGATGGATGGATACGGGACGACTCGTACTGCCGGGGCCGAGGGCCGATACCGCAGACAGAGCCCGTGGGCTGATCCGGACTGACGGATGCCCTATACAGGAGGATTTGCGTGTCGATGCTTGGCACGAGTATTTCTTGATATTTTGGGTGCCGATGTTGGGCACTCACGATTATATGAGATTTACAGGATTGGAGGACCGAGGAGGATGACGACGCCTGAGTAGTATTGGGATTTGGGTGCATTGATGAGTACCGATTATACTTTCCACGATGACATTCCGTGTAGATGTTATATTTCCCATGCTCAGTATGTAGTAATTGATATCTCATCCTGTATCTATTGTACCTGATATAGTACACATTGCTATACCTGATCATTGCACACCCTTTTCATTCTATATAGGGTTGCTAGATTGCATTGCTATAAATGATCATTGCACACCCTTTTCATTCTATATAGGGTTGCTAGATTGCATTCCTATACCTGATCATTGCACACCCTGTTCATTCTATATAGGGTTATTAGATTGCATTGCTATACCTGATCATTGCACACCCTGTTCATTCTATATAGGGTTGTTAGATTGCATTACTATACCTGATCATCACAGTTCTTTCTCATCACATGGAGATGTTATTAGATCGTACTTGTTGCATGTTTTGAGCATCCAGTTCACCATATAGATGTTATCTGTTGACATAGGTTAGAGTATCGTTGCACGTGTATACTCGCGATTACCTTTATATGTTATCTTCTATTCATGAGTTGGCAACTCACCCCCGTTTTGCCACAGTGTTTGCAGGTTGCCCTTCAGAGTAGTCACGACAGGCTGCGTTCTTGCATCTTTTGACACAGATACCCCTACAGTTGGTGTACTAGTTCTTTTGCTGATAGGTGGGTTTTGTGCGGTATCTGGTTATCTTTCAGTTATGTACATTGTTGTATCTAGTACTCTCCATCTACCACTTATGTATTGACTCAGAGACCAGTTGTGAGGACGATGTATATTATTTTGTATTCTGGTGTCGAGCTCGTTGTGAGCCGACTCTACTTATGCAGTTTATTCTATCTGTGATGTTTCCCACCTGTTGCTCATTTTCTTCGCTACGGCGTCGTATATTGTTATCTTGATGATTGTCTACTTAAGGTTTCTTGACATCTTAGTAATTAGTTCTATTAAATGATTAAATCACTCTATACTTTTACTGGTTTGTTTTCTGGGTTTTCGGCTTACTTAGTCGCGTTACGTCTGTAGACGTTACGTGGTTAAGTGCCGGTCACGGGCCAAACTTTGGGTCGTGACATCCCTATTCCTTGAATCTTATCATTTCATGTATTTGAATCTGTCCTAACCCAAATTTTTCTTCAGGGTTATGGATTCCCCGAACAACATCAGTACCAATGTCAACAACACAGCTACACCTCCAGCACTATCTCTCACACCTGCCGTTCCTACTCCACCCAACGAGCAGACGATTCTGCTTAAGGAAATCCAAACCCTCCTGGTTGGACTGCAGCAGCAGACTGCTATATTATTGAACCGACCAGAAGCAGGAGCAACCGTCAAGAAACGCACTGCCACCCAGATGGTAAGAGGAACCTACACTACACCACCTGCAAAACCCAAGAGACAGAAGGAAACAATTAACCAGTCAACTTCAGGATTTTGCTACTACTGCCATAGGAATGGACACTTGTGGAAGGACTGTAGACGCGTAAAAGGCCTGTGCTTAGTTTGCGGCGCATCCGATCATAGAATTGGAGACTGTCCATATAGACGCAACTCAGCCCACACACCCACTATCTACCCGAAGCAGCCAGCTATCCAGACTCCTACACCTAGTCTTGCACTCCCAGCACCACCTCCACATGGACCATCCCTACCTAGTCAGGAATCGATGTATCGGCTTACACAGAAAAATGTGTCAAGACGTCTGTTCCCGCCAAAAATTTCTGCGCAAAAGAGTCCAAGGTATCAAATGGCAGCGATACGCTTAAGGAAATACGAACCAGTATCTTCCGGGCTGTTTTTTGACAAACTCCCGAAGGAGAAACGGATAAATTCTGATTGTATTGAAAGCGTCTCGAAAAACCCTTCGATTTGATATATTATGGGCTTCATAATTCATCCGGGATCAAAAGTTATGAGGCATTATGTGTTCACACGTGATGGGCTTTTAAGAATCCGCTGGAGGAGTTAGAAGATATAATAAAAACTTAGAAAAGACCCCAATGGGGCATCACGTGCTCACACGTGACCATGGGCCACGTGCAGACACGTGATGGGCTCTTAAGGCCTCTAAAATAATGAATAGAATTAAATTCTAAAATCTGTTCCCTGATTAAAAATCAGAAGTTATCTCAATGAAATATCACGTGCTCACACGTGACCAATGGTCACGTGTTGACACGTGATGGTTAAAACAACAATATGAACAAGCGACTGTTAAAGGAACCAATTTCGGGGTTACGTGCTCACACATGACCAAGGGTCACGTGCCAGCACGTGACAGGCTTTGAAAGCCTTACAGATTAGTAGAATTAAAATTCTAAATTTCTCTAAAAATCTTTCGAAATAGAATTAAAATTCTAAAAGCTTCTAAATCTTTCCAAATGGAAAAGGATTATGGGAACCGTTGGATTAAAGATCCAAAGATGATTAAAAATCATCAATTTATGGAAAAATCTTGGACAAGGAAAGATTTCCCTGAAAATCTCACCAGAATAACAAATAGAATATCTTTTGGATTTAAAATCCACGGTGAATAAAATTCACTGAATGATCTAAAGGCCCAGATTAATGATAAATATAAATCAAATCTCTCAACGATCAAATCAAATCTTTCAATGAGAGATTTGCTAAACAAATTGATTCTTTTCCTACTCCTATAAATAGGAGCCAAGAAGAGAAGAGAAGGCATCAACATTTCTTGAAAAAAAAAATCAAGAGCTTCAAACAGAGAGAACTCTGAGAAAAATTTCAAGAAGAAGGTAAAAACCTTCACGAGAGAAAAGAAATCTCTTTTGATAAATCATTGATCAATGATCTTCACATAATAAATAGTGCTTTGCACTCGTATGAACCACTGGTTCTTTAAAACAAAAAAGAAAATAAAAATAAATAAAAATAGTGCTTTGCACTCGTATGAACCACTGGTTCTTTAAAACAAAAAAAAATAAAATAAAAAAATAGTGCTTTGCACTTTTATGAACCTCTGGTTCTTGAAATAAAGAGAAAAACTCATTTTTCTTTGATCCTAATTAGATCAAAGAAAACAAATAGTGCTTTGGACTTCTGTTCTGGAATCTAAAAAGATTCTTAGTGCTTTGCACTTCCAAACTGCGCTGTTGCGCTCCTGAGAGAACGCCACGTGTTAGCTGCAGAACAACTTGCGCTACGCGCCTTGAAATAGAGCTTTGCTCTCTGAAACTGGCGCAACTCACCAGAGCGCGCCACGTGTCAGCTGCAGAACAACTTGCGCTACGCGCCTTGAAATAGAGCTTTGCTCTCTGGAACTGGCGCAACTCACCAGAGTGCGCCACGTGTCAGCTGCAGAACAACTTGCGCTACGCGCCTTGAAATAGAGCTTCGCTCTCTAGAACGGACGCAACTCACCAGAGCGCGCCACGTGTCAGCAGCGCAACAGCACAGCGCACTAGCGCAGCGCACTGCGCTGTTGCGCTTGCGCTCACCAGAGCATGACACGTGTCCTCACCACAAGCGCTTGCGCTCAGTGATTGGCGCAAAGCGCCTGACAAATGCAATGCATTTTACTGAAGGGCCAGGCCCAAATCAGAGGGGCCTAGTAGGCCAAATTAAATTGCAATACAATAAAAAGGGGCAGAGCCCAAAACAAATTGATGCTTTGCATCCTTTCTGGGCAAAGCCCAAATAAAAATAAAAAGAAATGCAATGCAAAAGCAAATAAAATGTTGGACATTTTCAACTAGACTTAGCCCTATCGTGGCCATAAGTCCTTAAATTAAATTGACTGAGTAAAATGGCTCTCCTAAATCAATCTACATCCGGTTCGAGGGTACATCTCCGAACTCCTTTGACATCCATCGTTGTAATTCCTCAACGACGTCAAAGAGGTGACGGGTCCCAACGACCACACATCGCTATGGACTGCGGGGTCCTTAAACTCGTGGACCGAGACGTCCTTAAACTAATATCGGACCGAGACGTCCTTAAACTAATAATGGACCACTACGTCCCTAAACTGGCATCGGACCGAAACGTCCCTAAACTAATAATGGACCACTACGTCCTTAAACTGGTATCGGACCGAGACGTCCCTAAACTAATAATGGACCACTATGTCCCTAAACTGGAACAATAGAGCCAATGGCGAACCTCAGGCACGGACGCGAAGTCCAGGCCGCCTTTCGGAGGGGAACAGATTCTGGCACGCCCGGTGGGACGTCTTCCTCTTTCCACTCCACACTCTGTGTGTCGTGTTCGCGAACAAATCGCGGTTTGCTGTGATTGCCTGTGGATTCAAGGTACTAAGATTTGGTGTCTTGCTCCGTGCAGAAAACAGAAGATCAATGGCTTCGAACTGCATCGCCTGCAGCAACAACTCTCACTCCGTCATTGCTGGAGGAGTGACTTATGGGCCCCAAGCGGCCTCCCTTTTCAAAATGCCGATGGAGCAGGTGGCTCAAGCCACGACTGGACTATTTTTTGGGACTATGCTCCCACCAATGAGCTTCAACGCCCCAATGACATTGCAAGAAGCTCCAAAGAAGTCGGTCTTCAATCGACTCACCACTGCCGCGACCCCTCTCAACGGGTCATCCAACTCCACTGCTTCAGGTTTTAATGGATTAGGCCAGAGCTCCATCGGGCCCATGAAGAAGCCTGCCATACCAGAAGGCGTTATCCCGAAACGGATAGCTATCCCAGCTCCCGTTCTTGGCGAAGTCACCAGGGTCGCTTCCCATGTTCGGAAGCCCGCTTCTGACAGGTTGGCCGTCCCCGTTCAACGGACGTCGATCTTTAAAAAGCTGGTACCAGTATATTCTGACCAACACAGAGGGCATGAGGAGGTCACCCCTATAGCTGAAACAACTCCATCAGCACGACATGCCCGACGTCGCTACTGGCGCCGAGTGAGGAAGGCTGGGGGCAACTCCCCCTCTGGACTTACTCCTCCAACTCCGATGGTGAGGATCGATGCTGCTGTTCCAACCAAGAACAGCTTTGAACTGCTCAACAAGGTGCGCAGAAACTCTCCTACTGCGATGTTGAAACGAACTCCTTCACCTGTGGAGAATACTCCAGAGAAGAAGTTAGAGCAGCCCCCTCAACGGCTGTCCTCTAAAATTTACAAAGTTTGGCGACAGGTCCAAGAGTCGGTGATCGATCAAGACTGCCTCCAACGACAGAAAAAGATGAAGGTTCGGCAGGGGAAGGATTACTCTGTCAAACCACAAAAAGCAAAAGCTACTTGGGTGCCCACTACAACGGCTCCCTTAACTCCAATCACTCAAAAAAGGAGGCCGCAAAAAGCCCCTGTGTCTTCGGCAAATCGCAAAGACACCGAACACAAACGCCCCAAGTCTGGGGGCATGGTGGTGCACACTGTTTATATGGCTTCTGGAAAGGAGGAAAGCCGCACTTCTACGGGCCACCAACCGCTCACCCGATCCGTGACGAAAGCCCAGGAGCAACAACAAAAGCTTCAGGAAATGATGACTACAATGGCCGCACTCACTGAGCCAAAAGAAAGCTCTGAAACGTCTTCGGATGAACGTCAAGAACAAGAAACTGACGCTGACTTTTTACGCAGAGTCCTCGAAAAGAGGGACAAAGAAGCTGCAGAGCAAGCGGCTAACATAAAACAGATGGCGCTCCTCTTCAAAGATATGGTAGGGATGATGTTACAGCCGGACCCTCCTGCTGAAGATCCTCCGATCGTCCTTGAAGACGACAGGGGAGAAACGTCAAATCCTCCGCCGGCTCTATCAACAGCCAAGGAGGAGGCAATCTCCAAAGTTGACCTAGACGAATATATAGCTCAGCAGATCCGGGTTCATCAGGCGAATGAAGCGGCTGGGCAAATTGTTAGAACCGGACGACCGTATCCGGGCTGGTATGACCAAATCAGTTACCCGCCAGGATATACGATCCCTAAATTCCACGTATATAAAGGGACAGGGAATCCGCAATAGCATGTCGCTCAATTCAGGGCCTTATGCGGCAATACTGGAGGAGATGACAAATTGTTGCTACGTCAATTCGTCGGCAGCTTAGCAGAAACAGCCTTTGAATGGTATTCGGAGCTGCCTAACGACTCTGTCAAAACATTTGCAGAGATGGAACTGCTGTTTACGCAAAGATTCGCGAGTGCTAGTGAACGCACCCCGATAACAGCACTAATAAATGCCAGGATAAGGCCAAGCGAAACGTGGGTTCAATACGCAACACGATGGCGGAACCTATGGTCGAAATGCGAACAACGCATAGAAGAGGCACCTGCGGTAGGCATGTTTGTGGGCACTCTCGATCCGCAGGCGACCATCTCACAATTCATGATGTTCTTCAGGCCGACCACCTTCCAGGCCTTGATTGACAAATTAGCCCAAATGGACCAGATGGGCCATAGACCGTCTCCTCCAAAATCAGATTCCCGAGATGAGAAAGGAAAAGGGAAAGCGATCGTCGTCGCCAATGCTCCACAACAGTCGAGCAACTCAAAGCCGGTCGTTCGCCAAAACAACGCGCGTCCACGCCCATCCCTCGAAGAGAGGCTAGGACGTTCTTACTCGTTTCCTCAGAATAAAATGAGAAGACTGTTTGAGCTGGCAGTGCGTAACAGACTCATCAATCTGCCGAGTCCAAAGCGTCTGTCGCAGCCAGACGATCTTAATAATCCCAATTATTGCCCTTACCACCAAACGGTAAGTCACCCGATTGAGGATTGTTTCGTCTTTAAGGGATGGATCGAGGATCAATACCTACAAGGCAAGTTCGCGTTGTCTGAAAGCTGGAAGGTGAACCCACCACAGCCGTATACTCCAAAGAAGACAAACACGCCAAGGGCAACTTGTCATGTGATCTCTCACTCATTGGCAGATAATAAAGAGGCTCCTTGCGCCGAGAAAACGAGGGCGGACCCTGAAACAGAAATTCCGCAGCCGTCAGACGAGTTGATCGATGCCTTCCTAAATGAAATTCGTCTGAAAGCAAAAGCCAATCAAGAGCATGAAATGGCCATACTGGAAAGAGTCAAGGCATTCCCGTCAAATCAAAAGCCATACACTGCGGGTAAAAACAAATTCAAGACGAGGAAAAGGTTCGCCAAAGCTCTGTCAGTAGGAATGAAGCTACCGCCCTCTGAAGAAAATACTCTCGCTGAGGCAGAGATGCACCCTAACTTCTGTTTATATCATCAGAAGATCATACATCCTACCGAAGACTGCGAATCCTTTAACTGTTGGTGGCAAGGGTATGTCGCTCAAAAGCAACACTTCGACGGGACAAAGTGTGAAGTTTGTGGACATCGAAAAAATGCGATATATGAGCGCAAAAGAGTCGCCGACGATTGCCAAATAGCCGACTCTAAGGTATCGCAAATTATCACCTTTGGTAGAAACTCTGACGAAGAAACTATCCCCAACTCTTCCCTCGGGGAATCTATTTCAAAAATAAAGGAATTGAGAAGCTACGAGAACGTTCAGCCATGCAATCGCATGCTACTCGGAAAAAGTCCCGGCCCCGCAAACAACGGAGCGAACAAAAAAGATAAAAGAAAAGGAAAAAAGGCCCTCGTCACCAGCGCTCAACAACAATCAGGTGACCCTAGACCGGTTGCTTGCCAAAGCAACAAGCAGCAACCCCTCCAGGAAAAGTTGAGACGTCCTTACTCGTTTCCGCAAGATAAAACAAGGGGACTGTTCGAGCTGGCAGTGTGCGACAGACTCATCAATCTGCCGGGTCCAAAACGTCCGTTGCAGCCAGGCGATATTAATAATCCCAATTATTGCCCTTACCACCAAACAGTAGGTCACCTGATCGAGGACTGCTACGTCTTCAAAAACTGGGTTGAAGACCAATACCAACATGGCAAGTTTGCGCTGTCTGAAAACTGGAAGGTGAGTCCGCCGCAACCGCACGCTCCGAAAAAGACGGATACGCCGGGGGCATCATGCTCATTCATGGGGAAGGACCCACAGACCGAAAAGTCAGTAAACTAGAAATTCTCCTCAAATACGGAGACGCTAGACCGAAAAGTCAATAAACTAGATGTTCGCCTCAAATACGGCGACGGCGGACCGAAACGTCCTTAAACTAACAACGGACCGAGATGTCCTTAAACTAATGATGGACCGCAATGTCCTAAAACTTGCAATGGACCAAAATGTCCTTAAACTAATAGCGGACCGAAATGTCTTTAAACTAATATCAGACCGAAACGTCTTTAAACTAATATCGCAGCATCCTTAGGCTGATAAGATAAAAAAAAACGGTATGTCCATAAGCAAAAAGGGCACGGATGAAAACCCGAAAGGGCTCCGTGAGTAAAAACAGCAGGACTACCGGCGAGTGTTCGTGAAAACCCGAAAGGGCGCGACCTCGTTAAAAAAAAAAAAAAAAAAGAAGAAAAAAAAAAGGATAAAAAAAAGGTATGTCCATAAGCAAAACGGGCACGGATGAAAACCTGAAATGGCTCCGTGAGTAAAAACAGCAGGACTACCGGCGAGTGTTTGTGAAAAACCCGAAAGGGCGCAATCTCGTTAAGAAACACTTATAGGGTCCTCTCGACCCTGTAAGGAGAAACCACCTGCGTGAGATTCTTACGACTCACAAAGGAACAACACACTTAGGAATCCCTACGATTCCTAAGGAGAAAATACACTTGCGAGATCCTCACGACTCGTAAGGAGAACGCTCTTATGGGACCCTTACGGCTCATAAGATTTGAAAGTCTTAAGTTGCAGAAACCTTAACCTGTTCTTAAGCAGCCCCCACAACCTTCGATATTGCCCTACAAGCGGCTCATAATGACCCTTTTATACAATCCACGGGCACGAATAAATATTTCCCTAACAAAGTCCCATCCGTGACTAGGGATATGCTTGTACAGCAAACAACACTTGTAAGTCCTCTCGACTTATAAGGAGAAAACCCTTTTGTAAGATCCTTACGACTTACAAGAGAACATGCACTTAGGAATCCTCACGATTCCCAAGGAGAAAACACACCTACAAGATCCTCACGACTTGTAGGAAGAAATACCTTTGTGAGACCCTTACGGCTCATGAAGTCAAAAGCCTTAGCCGACAGGACCCTTAACCCTGTTCACTAAGTCACCTTTGTTTAACATCGAAAAAGGCAAGTGATGATTCGCTCCTGGCAATATCCCAGTTATAGCGATGCTGATGCCTAAACCGGTATCAAATTCCAAGCCCTTTCAAGGCAAATGATGATTCGCTCCTGGCAATATCCCAGTTGCAGCGATCCTGATGCCTAAACCGGTATCAAATTCCAAGTCCTTTCAAGGCAAATGATGATTCGCTCCTGGAAATATTCCGGTCGCAGCGATGCTGATGCCAAGATCGGTATCAGATCCCAAATCCCCTACTCGCAAAAAAAAAAAATGCATGCGAAATAGCCGAAATGATGGGGCAACTTGCAAACAAAATCAGCAAGTAAAAATGTGTGCATGCAAAATAGCCGAAATGATTGGGCAACTCGCAATAAAAAACAGCGAGTAAAAATAAAATAAATAGCCAAAATGATTAGGCAATTCGCAATAAAAAGCAGCGAGTAAAAAGAAAAAATAGCCGAAATGATTGGGCACCGCGAAAAATAGCCGAAATGATTGGGCAATCGCGATTTTCGCGATATAAAAAGCTGAAATGATAGAGCATCGTGGAAAGAATAAAAAAAATGAAAAAATGAAACTTTTTGCCCTACAGGTGAAATCACATCGATCCCTGTATATAATCCAGGGGCACAGATAAAAAGGGAACAATACCTTCCCAACAGGCTCCACCAGAAAGCGAAGCCAAATCTCGACGGTTCATAGATAACCTAGAGACCATCTCGACATTTGTCGCAATATTACAGACACGATGTCAACAAATGAAGCAAAGGAAGGTCCCTAACTTCAGGGTCTCGACGTCAATATCGACAACTTAAAGATCACCAACGGCGTTTCTCCTCACTCCAACTAGATGCAGACATGACGTCAACAACTGACCTCAGAATCGCAACGAAACGGAACCATGACAAAGTCCCTAGTTCCAAATCTCAATGGCCACGTCTAAAGCCTGGAAACCAACAACGGTGTGCCTCCTCATTCCAACAGGACACAGATGTTACACCATCAAGCGGAGCGATGGCAGAATCCCAGCTTCACCTCAGCATTCGTCTCGATACAGTAGACGCAATGTCAACAACAGCGTTCCTCCGCAGTCCAGCTGGAGGCAGATGCAACGTCAACAAAAGACCTCACGGTCGAAACAAAGCGGAGTAACGGCAAAATCCCAACTCCACCTTAGCATTCGTCTCGTTACAACAGACGCAATGTCAACAACGGCGTTCCTTCGCAGCCCAGCGGGGTGTACATGCAAAGTTAACAAAAGACCCCATGGTCGAAACAAAGCGGAGTGATGGCAAAATCCCAGCTCCACCTCAGCATTCGTCTCAATATACCAGACGCAGTGTAAGAAAACGGAGCGAAGGCCACATTCCTAGCTTCAACGTCTTTACGGTAACTCACATAAAACCGGAAAGACAATCGGAGACCATCTCACATAAAGTGGTCACCTCCTTGACGTTCGTCTCGATACAGTAGACGAAATGTCAACCCCAGCGTTCTTCCTCCAACAGGATTTGGACACACCAAAGCAAACGAAGCGAAGGCCACATTCCTAACTTCGACGTCTTAACGGTAACTCACATAAAACCGGAAAGACAATCGGAGACCATCTCACATGAAGTGGTCACCTCCATAACGTTCGTCTCGATACAGTAGACGAAATGTCAACCTCAGCGTTCTTCCTCCAGCAGGGATTCAGACATGACAAAGCAAATGAAGCGAAGGCCACATTCCTAGTTTCAACGTCTTTACGGTAACTCATATAAAACCGGAAAGACAATCGGAGATCATCTCGCATCAGCACAGAGTGGTCACCACCTTGATGTTCGTCTCAACACAGCAGGCGCAACGTCATCAAACGAATGGAGCCACGGCAAAATCCCTAGTTCCAAACCTCGGCGGTTCACCAGCAACCTAGAGACAACCTCGACGTCCGTCTCGATACAGCAGACGAGATATCACCCCAACGTTCGTCTCGACACAGCAGACGTAACGTCATCAAACAAACGGAGCCACGGCAAAATCCCTAGTTCCAAACCTCGGCGGTTCACCAGTAACCTAGAGACAACCACGACATTCGTCTCGATACAGAGGACGCAATGCCAGCAAACGAAGCGAAGGCTAAATTCCTAGCTTCAGGGTCTTAACGGCAAGTCATATAAAACCGGAAAGACAATCGGAGATCATCTCGCACCAGTGTGGAGTGGTCACCACTTCGACGTCCGTCTCGATACAGCAGACGAGATGTCACCCCAACGTTCGTCTCGACACAGCAGACGTAACGTCATCAAACAAACGGAGCCACGGCAAAATCCCTAGTTCCCACCGCAACATTCGTCTCGATACAGCAGACGCAATGCCAGCAAACGAAGCAAAGGCCAAATTCCTAGCTTCAGGGTCTTAACGGCAACTCATATAAAGCCCGAAAGACTATCGGAGATCATCCCCACACCAGCGCGGAGTGGTTATGACTCATCGGGGCTCTCCAAAATGAGCCTAACCTCAAGTAAAAAGCGGCATGGCAAATTCCTAGCGCTTGCTCTTCTGACGGTCAAACTGCCAAGGAGGATTGCTTGAAGACGTCTTGTCCAGCCCCCGAAGGGATCAGAGACACGGCAGTCGCAGGGCTACTCGAACAGCACGATTGCCTATCGAGGACTATATCAGCTTATGCGACGGTACGATGGCCAAAACCCTAAGTACCACCAACCTTAACGGGCTTCTGTTGTAAAGAGCAGAGGTTAAATGCGACGTTAAGATGTTCTTGCGAGATCTGCTCGATCCGTTTCGACTCGTGAGGAAATTGATGTCTTTGCGAGATTTTCTCGATTCGTCTCGACTCGTGAGATAAAGCCTTAGGCAGTAGGGATTAAAAAACCTTTTTCCTAAGCACTGGGACCCTGCAAGTCGGCCCAAAACGGTCTCTTGCATACTATCCACGGGTCACACTCTCCAAAGTCGAATCTCGATAAGGAGGGAAACAACCGCTTACGGGTCCTCTCGACTCGTAAGAGGAAAAACTCTCTTATAGGATCCTTATGACTTATAAGAGAAAACACACTTAGGAATCCTCACGATTCCCAAGGAGAAAATACACCTACGAGATCCTCACGACTCGTAAGGAGAAAAGTCTTTATGAGACCCTCACGGCTCGTAAAGTTAAAAAGCCTTAAGTGGCAGATCCTACCCCTGTCTCCTAAGCCATCACTGTCCTGCAAAGAAGTCAAGATGGGCCGACCATCTATGGGCCACACTTGCCAAAGCTACATGCCACTGAAATGGAGAACTTACTCATAAGCGTATGAACTACTCCATGCCAGAGTGAGACAAAAAAAGAAATAGAAGGATGCGGCTCATGGAGTTAAGGGTTGGAACTATATCCCTTAAGAGTTGAGATTTGAGTCAATGATAAATGACGACGCTTGTGTCCGCTCGTTATCTTCTCAGATCAAGATTCTGAAAGTGATACATCAACCCAAAACTGGTCATACGCCATGCATAACTCTGTATAACTCTGCACTACTTCACCCACGTACATACTTACGTGGGCAAAGTAGTGGGGGGCATTTGTTCCCGCCAAAAATTTCTGCGCAAAAGAGTCCAAGGTATCAAATGGCAGCGATACGCTTAAGGAAATACGAACCAGTATCTTCCGGGCTGTTTTTTGACAAACTCCCGAAGGAGAAACGGATAAATTCTGATTATATTGAAAGCGTCTCGAAAAACCCTTCGATTTGATATATTATGGGCTTCATAATTCATCCGGGATCAAAAGTTATGAGGCATTATGTGTTCACACGTGATGGGCTTTTAAGAATCCGCTGGAGGAGTTAGAAGATATAATAAAAACTTAGAAAAGACCCCAATGGGGCATCACGTGCTCACACGTGACCATGGGCCACGTGCAGACACGTGATGGGCTCTTAAGGCCTCTAAAATAATGAATTGAATTAAATTCTAAAATCTGTTCCCTGATTAAAAATCAGAAGTTATCTCAATGAAATATCACGTGCTCACACGTGACCAATGGTCACGTATTGACACGTGATGGTTAAAACAACAATATGAACAAGCGACTGTTAAAGGAACCAATTTCGGGGTTACGTGCTTACACGTGACCAAGGGTCACGTGCCAGCACGTGACAGGCTTTGAAAGCCTTACAGATTAGTAGAATTAAAATTCTAAATTTCTCTAAAAATCTTTCGAAATAGAATTAAAATTCTAAAAGCTTCTAAATCTTTCCAAATGGAAAAAGATTATGGGAACCGTTGGATTAAAGATCCAAAGATGATTAAAAATCATCAATTTATGGAAAAATCTTGGACAAGGAAAGATTTCCCTGAAAATCTCACCAGAATAACAAATAGAATATCTTTTGGATTTAAAATCCACGGTGAATAAAATTCACTGAATGATCTAAAGGCCCAGATTAATGATAAATATAAATCAAATCTCTCAACGATCAAATCAAATCTTTCAATGAGAGATTTGCTAAACAAATTGATTCTTTTCCTACTCCTATAAATAGGAGCCAAGAAGAGAAGAGAAGGCATCAACATTTCTTGAAAAAAAAATCAAGAGCTTCAAACAGAGAGAACTCTGAGAAAAATTTCAAGAAGAAGGTAAAAACCTTCACGAGAGAAAAGAAATCTCTTTTGATAAATCATTGATCAATGATCTTCACATAATAAATAGTGCTTTGCACTCGTATGAACCACTGGTTCTTTAAAACAAAAAAGAAAATAAAAATAAATAAAAATAGTGCTTTGCACTCGTATGAACCACTGGTTCTTTAAAACAAAAAAAAATAAAATAAAAAAATAGTGCTTTGCACTTTTATGAACCTCTGGTTCTTGAAATAAAGAGAAAAACTCATTTTTCTTTGATCCTAATTAGATCAAAGAAAACAAATAGTGCTTTGCACTTCTGTTCTGGAATCTAAAAAGATTCTTAGTGCTTTGCACTTCCAAACTGCGCTGTTGCGCTCCTGAGAGAACGCCACGTGTTAGCTGCAGAACAACTTGCGCTACGCGTCTTGAAATAGAGCTTTGCTCTCTGAAACTGGCGCAACTCACCAGAGCGCGCCACGTGTCAGCTGCAGAACAACTTGCGCTACGCGCCTTGAAATAGAGCTTTGCTCTCTGGAACTGGCGCAACTCACCAGAGTGCGCCACGTGTCAGCTGCAGAACAACTTGCGCTACGCGCCTTGAAATAGAGCTTCGCTCTCTGGAACGGACGCAACTCACCAGAGCACGCCACGTGTCAGCAGCGCAACAGCACAGCGCACTAGCGCAGCGCACTGCGCTGTTGCGCTTGCGCTCACCAGAGCATGACACGTGTCCTCACCACAAGCGCTTGCGCTCAGTGATTGGCGCAAAGCGCCTGACAAATGCAATGCATTTTACTGAAGGGCCAGGCCCAAATCAGAGGGGCCTAGTAGGCCAAATTAAATTGCAATACAATAAAAAGGGGCAGAGCCCAAAACAAATTGATGCTTTGCATCCTTTCTGGGCAAAGCCCAAATAAAAATAAAAAGAAATGCAATACAAAAGCAAATAAAATGTTGGACATTTTCAACTAGACTTAGCCCTATCGTGGCCATAAGTCCTTAAATTAAATTGACTGAGTAAAATGGCTCTCCTAAATCAATCTACATCCGGTTCGAGGGTACATCTCCGAACTCCTTTGACATCCATCGTTGTAATTCCTCAACGACGTCAAAGAGGTGACGGGTCCCAACGACCACACATCGCTATGGACTGCGGGGTCCTTAAACTCGTGGACCGAGACGTCCTTAAACTAATATCGGACCGAGACGTCCTTAAACTAATATCGGACCGAGACGTCCTTAAACTAATAATAGACCACTACGTCCCTAAACTGGCATCGGACCGAAACGTCCCTAAACTAATAATGGACCACTACGTCCTTAAACTGGTATCGGACCGAGACGTCCCTAAACTAATAATGGACCACTATGTCCCTAAACTGGAACAATAGAGCCAATTGCTCTTTTGCCGGATCTAAACGATCCCGTTTAAGTTGATCTTAGCCCCAAACACGGCTAACGTATCCTTAAACACTTAAATGGACTATAAAACCCTCAATCAGCTTTGGTTCAAGGGTACATCTCTGAGCTCCTCTGACACCTATCGTTGTAATCCTTCAACGATGTTAGAGAGGTGATGAGTCCCGATGGCCATAAATTAAATGAATCACCACGTCAGGTTGATCTTAGTCCAAAACAGGACTAACGTATCCTTGACGAATGTTTAAGTTGATCTTAGTCGCAACGCGACTAATGTATCCTTAAACTAAAAACACCAAACCCAAATCTAAGTAAATACAGATTTGGACTAATCCACGTCCTACGGGCGACGGCATTACTCAGTCTCCGTATACAATCCACGGGCAACCACAAACAAAACAAACACCTACGACACGAAGTGAAATTCAGGAGAAGGAGAAAGTTGTTACCGCGAAGCGGTAGCGTAATTAACTGCAGGGGCTTGCGCCTGCAGGGAAGAGCGTCCCCACAATCAAAAACCCCTCTAGCGAGGGGGAATCTGACAAAGTCTGCTACATCGGCCGCATCCGTCTAAACCTTCGATACACGGTGCCATAAATCAACTTGGCATCTTCGGAGAGGTGGACGGATAAAACCAAATAGCATCTGCCCCGAATCTCAGCGTCAGGCCATCGCGGTCCTGTGCGCCGCCTTCCGGAGGGGAACAACGTCAAGCCTCCACCTTAACGGCCTTAGAACCTGAGACTAAGAACCAAGGTAACCCAGGTAACTCCCTCACTTTGACCAAAACATTTTGCAATATTTCTTCCTTCTAAATATTTTCATACACTACCAATAGTTCTGTCACAAAACCTTCTTTGAAACTGTTGCACCTTTTTTTAACAAATTTCGAGAACGAAATTTTTATAAGGAGGGTAGAATGTAACAACCCTAAATTTCCTATACAAAATTTTTCAAATATTTTTTCAAAAATCCACAAAGGGGTATTTAAGCAAGAGCACAAGATTTAGGTAATTATTTTTTTTTTTAATTACAAGCTACAAAAATGAAATAACTCCATTTTTAGTGTACAAGAAATCACTTTAAAATTTAATGTATACTTAGAGTATTTACTCTTGCTGCTATCATTTTAAGTAATTAAAAACCACAATAATTACAAGAAGGAGTTTGTAGCTCATTGGTAATATCTTGCACTGCTGAACCAAGCCACCAGAGTTCGAATCCCATACCCCACATATTTTTTATATCATTTTGTTTTAATTTTTTTGGGAAGTCAAACGGTCAAACAGCCATAACTAACAAATTAATGCAAATTATAAAAAAATAAAGTATACTAAAATCTCCCCCAGACCAAACCCCACCCGACGGCACCTGACTCGGCCTTGACTCGGCCGAGTCGGCCGGCGACTCGGCCGGTCAGCCGAGTCGTCAACACGAAAAAGTTTCGTGTTGACTTGGTCAACCCCCTGTATACTTTAATTTTTCAGTACTGTTACCAATTTTCCATTAATCCTCTTTTAAGACCAAAATTAATGAATTTTTAATGATTTTTACATTTTTTTAAATATTTTTTTAATCCAAACCCTAACCCTAGCCTAGCCCTATATAAAGACCCCTATCCTCTACCTTTTCACCTCACAACTCTAAGTCCACTCTCCCAAATTCTTGAGAACTCGGTGCAAAGAGCGAGAAGCGAAGCGCTGCCGAAACCGACGACGGATTCCGGCGACCGGATCAGAACCTTCGCGACGTTTTCGACGAATCGACAATCACCTCATCTCTTAGCTTCCTTAGCTTGTCCAAACCGTAAGTCCCATCCTTTCTATCCCTCTTTTCTATAAATGTAAAAATACGATTTTTTGGAACCCGACGGAAATCGGATAAACCGATTTCCGATTCAGTTTTTCTATAAATTTCCACTTGTCACCTAATACATAATATCTACCCATATTCATGTTGATTATTAATCGCCCATAAACCAATTTAAATAAACTTTTTCACATGAAATGATAGCTTCTTTGCAAAACCGTATTCTTTTCATAAAAATACCATGAAGTTCATTTTTCTTAGTTTAATCAATTACCTCACTCTTAAATATGTTTATCTTGATCACAAAATTTGTAGAACTCAATTTGAATGAATTTTCACATATGAAATGATAACGTTTTCAAATACCGTATTCTTGCGCTTTAATACCTTTAAGTTTAATATGTCATGTTTTACCTTTAAATTTCACCAAAACTTAAAATAAGTCACGAGTTAATGACCTACCTCTACCCACACACAAATATAACCCTAATTGATATATGACAAAATATAGAATACGAAATTACAGGACTTTTCATTAAAATACCCTAATCTTTATAACCTTTATTGAAAGCTTTAAGTTGTAAACATTTCTAAATAAAATCTTTAGGTCATCGACATCGATCGTTTATCTAAACTGTTTTGTGGTGTCTAGGCAAGTGTGTCCAAGGCTAGTGGTTTTTAATTAGGCCCACGACTGTGGTTCCTTCCCACTTACCTGGCACTTACCTGGCCGCAATTGACGGTGAAGAGGCGATTTGAGGATTCTAATGACTCATCGTTTAGACCTTAGAAATAGGCTAGTTGGTTTAGGAAACCCTATCAACTAAATTACGGAAAACTATACTCTTTTGCAAATAATTACCTTATATTTATAAAACCGTTTTCCTAAATGAGAAGTGTTTATAAAACCTAAGCAAAGTGCCGCTACAACCCACTTTTGGGGAACCTGTTAGGGATAGTACGGTTTATCGTGCACCCGCATGCTAGTAGTGCGAGATTCAGACCTCCGCACGGAGCATTCGGTCTCGAAAGGTTTAAAATACGACATTTAAGGAAAATGAGATTTTGAAAATAAAATATTCATTTAAAAATTATTCATGTGTTTATAGATATATAATTATCATTTAAACACCTATTTTATCATAAGTTAAAGTTTCCACCTTTTTCTAAAATTAAAGGATTAAAAGTTACATTAAAATACCATGAATTTCAGATAAAATAATTAATACTTTTATTAGGATATATTCACTAGAATAACACAAATAAAATTCACATTCATTATAACAATAAAGACGATTATTAAATACTTGAGGTGTATTTTGAAAACTATACAAAAGTACTTTTTACAGAAAACCCCCTCAAGTACTATAAATTACAAAAAGACCTAACTAATATTGAACTTCAAATTATCTTTCTTTTAGTCTGACTCGGGTTAGAGTCTGACTATTCCTGTCTTGAATATGATTCAAGTCAATCTATATTCTTTTATATTCCAATACAATTTGAATACATGAAACCCTGAATTCAGTTAACAATATATTCTTTTTGACTGAATCAAACCATGGATATTCATCCGTTATCCTGATATTCCATTTACCTGATTACACAGTTACAACATATTTACTGATATCATGGTTTTGGTCAGTCACTCAATTTACATATTCCAATACTACAATACTATTAAAACACTACGGGGTTTAAGGGGTAGATTGGTACGGAAGGTGTTAAAGGTGACACGAGGTGGTCAGATTAAGACACCTAACCTGAATCCTATTGCTGTTGTACCGTGGCATAACGGTTCCTTGTACTTTCCTTTTGCCCTGATCTCTAGCATATAGAGATCCCCCTCGTATACACTGGCATTCTTCTGTACCAAGCTACAAACAACAGCGTTAAACAATGTTCCATAATATTCAACAATATAATACTTTAGAAAATACTGTTACTCTGTCATTCTCATTCTTCTTATTTTTTGGGACTTACCGAGCGACCTGTTCGCTGACGACATTCTATTTTTTTCTTCTTTGAATGTCGTCAGGTGCGTTGGACCAAGCTGAGATCGAGCCCACCGGTGAAGATTTGGAACAGTTCCACGAAGACCCAGAGCTTTAGATAATTGTACCTTGTTCTTTTCAGTATTTTCATTTTCTGTTATGCCACTGTTTAGGCATTGCTTTTCATTCCAGTTGTATTTTCTTTTCATGCATTGTACAAAGAATGTTATTAATAAAAGTTGCTGTTATTTCTATATTATTCGTCTCCTGTGATTTACTTTATATTGCTTAGTTACGCTTAGCGTATGTACTTCTGAGTATATACGTAGCGGGCCCCGTTGCGTCACTTCGCCGTACACTGGGAAGCGGGGCGCGACATATATATATATATATATATATATATATATATATATATATCGAATGATCATCTTCTAAGTCACTGTATATATATATATATGTATATATCGAATGATCATCCTCTAAGTCACTGTACCTCGCTAAATACGGGTTCGATTCCACCTTGATTTCCCCATTTCCTCAGGTTACAATACTATATATATAGGGCTAGTTGTATACAAGCACGCACCAAATCACGGTCTTATTCACTTTTCACTGCACTGTTCACTTTCACGAATCAATCACTTATCACTGGCGTACTTGACACAACTAATCCAATACCACTCATGTTCGACAATGCAAAGTTCTCTATAAATCACTATGAACGTTCATTATCGCTATGGGTATCACGGTCGGGTAAAAATACGATAATGATGCAACAAAGCAAGTCATGTACGATATGAAACACAATGTATATTGCGAGTTCAGAAAAACATATTAATTCGTAAAATCGTAATTAGACAAAATGCTACAAAAGAGACTGTAAGTAAACTCAAACATCGATCCAAAAAAAATAGTTCTAGGTCAATCGGGTGTCAGGTTTGCGAGTTACGGTCATTTCATTTTAAGTGTTCATCACTGGAAATTCAGTTTCCGAACTGAAAGACCATTTCGTAACACATTTTAATCCCTTTTGGGATCATAATTAGGCGACTCTACAGTTAGGTAAAATTTAGATCTATCAATAATGTTTTCAACGCATCAGACGGATCTATAATATACGCCGTTTGCTGGGAGATATGTCATGTTCAAGGCTAGGGTATACAATCTCTGTACTAAACTGCAGTACGCTTCAACAGTTTAAAATACAATTAAAATATCAAACGGCAGTAAAATAGAACTAAACCACCACCTATAGTCAGATAATAGGATTATCTTCACAAAAGTATAGGGTTCCGCATATTTTCATGTTTGTACAGAGCTACACATTTATTTAGAAACATGTGTCAATATGGAATGCTGCCCTGGACTGCAGTCCAGAGCCGCATTCCAAGCCAGTTTTTGTCGTTGTGATATATCATTATCGAAAGATAAATTACAGGGAGTTCTAGCTTATCAAGTTAGATTCGATATGAGCTATAGAACATTACATTCCGGTACGTATCAAAATTAATATCAATTTAACACCACGACGTGTACAGTAAAACCAGATTTAACGTCGCCTTTTTGGGACATCGTTTCACGTGCGATACTTCATGGTTTTGGGTTTAGTTTTCTACACAACATTTGTAAGTAGAAAAAGAAAATATTGGTAGAATCTTTGAGCATGATCGATGGGGTTTTGGTTCAGTTCACCACATCAAACTATTGGCATTTGATATCAAGAACTATCGAATTAAATTTGGTTTTGCCTAACTCGTGAAATGGTATCTAATATTTACAACTTCCACACGATATTGATATGACGTTTTCAAACCGATTGTGCTCAAAACTAACACCTTAGAATTAATACGTTGATGGCATACAAAAATATTTGTGATAGCATACCAGGTAACACGGATTTGCTATAATCGATCTAGTATAATGTTAACACGAATTTATAGATCTATGTACGCAGCATGTTAAAGTAAGCGAGGTTTCACTTGCCTGTGACGACGGCACAATGACGGCGATCGCACGGACGGTTACGGCAAAGGCGCGGACACGAGCACGACACGTTCACGGCTTCGACGGTGACAACTTGGCTCGGCTACGGGTTCTGGCCTTGGCCATGGCTGGAGCGGTGTAACAACCCTAATTTTCTTATACACTTTTTCCTATACAAATTTTTTTTTCAAAATATTTTTAAAATCCACAAAGGGGTATTTTAGCCTGAGCACAAGATTTAGGTAATTATTTTTGTTTTTAACTACAAGCTACAAGAATGAAATAACTCCATTTTTAGTGTACAAGAAATTACTTTAAATTTAATGTATACTAGGAGTATTTATTCTTACTGCTATCAGTTTAAGTAATTAAAAACCACAATAATTACAAGAAGGAGCTTTTAGCTCATTGGTAATACCTTGCACTGCTGAACCAAGCCACCGGAGTTCAAATCTCATGCCCCATATTATTTTTGTATTTATTTTGTTTTAATTTTTTTTGGAAGTCAACGGTAAAAAAACCATAACTCCCAAAATATGTACTGGACAACAAAAAGTAAATATACCAAATTGTACCCCCAGAAAATCCCCGGCCACTGGAAGCCTGACTCGGCCCGACTCGGCGCCGCCGGCCGGACTTGGCCGGACGGCCGAGTCACCAACTGAGAAAAGTCGGCTCTTGACTTGGTCAACCCTCTTGCACACTTATTATACCTGGATCGGTTTTAATTTGGCCAATAAATCCCTTTTACTCCTAGGTTTAATGATTTTTAATGATTTTTATATATTTTTTAATTAAAACCATAACCCTAGCCTAGCCCTATATAAACACACCTACCCTCTACCATTTTACCCTACAACTTTAAGTCTACTCTCCCAAATTCTCAAAAGAACTCGGTACGTTGGAAAAAGAGCGAGAAGCGAAGCGCTGCCGAAACCGACGACGGATTCCGGCAATCGTACTAGAACCTTCGCGACGTTTTCGACGCACCGACAACCACCACTTTTTTAGCCTCCCTAGCTTGTCCAAACTTGTAAGTCCCATCTCTTCTATCTCTCTTCTCTTTAATATAAAAATACGACTTTTTTGGAACCCGACGGAAATCGGAACAAACCGATTTCCGATTCGGTTTTTCTACGAATTTCCACTTGTCACCTAATACATAATACCTAAACCTACCTATGATGACTATTAATCACCTAGAAACCAATTTAAATAAAGTTTCTCACATGAAATGATAGCTTCTTTGCAAAACCGTATTCTTTTCATAAAAATACCATGAAATTCATTTTTCTTAGTTTAATTAATTCCCTCACTCCTAAATAGGTTTATCTTGATCACTAAACTTGTAGAAACCAATTTGAATGAATTTTCACACATGAAATGATAACGTTTTCGAATACCGTATTCTTGCGCTATAATACCTTTAAGTTTAATATGTCATGTTTTACCTTTAAACTTCACCAAAACTTAAAATAAGTCACGAGGTAATGACCTAGCTCTACACACACACAAATATAACCCTAATTGATATATGTCAAAATATAGAATACGACATTACAGGACTTTTCATTAAAATACCCTAATCTTTATAACCTTTATTGAAAGCTTTAAGTTGTAAACATTTCTAAATAAAATCTTTTAATATAATGAAAGCACGATAGGTCATGGACATCGATCGTTTATCTAAACTATCTTGTGGTGTCTATGGAAGTGTGTCTAAGGCTAGTGGTTTTTAATTAGGCCCATGACTGTGGTTCCTTCCCACTTACCTAGCACTTACCTGGCCGCAATTGACGGTGAAGAGGCGATTTGAGGCTTCTAATAACTCATCGTTTAGACCTTAGAAGTAGGCTAGTTGGCTTAGGAAACCCTAACAACTAAAATACGGAAAACTATACTTTTTTGCAAATAAATACCCCATATTTATAAAACCGTTTTCCCAAATGAAAAGTATTTGTTAAACCTAAGCAAAGCGCCGCTACAACCCACTTTTGGGGAACCTGTTAGGGATAGTACGGTTCATCGTGCACCCGCAGGCTAATAGTGCGAGATTCAGACCTCCGCAAGGAGCATTCGGTCTCGAAAGGTTCAAAATACGATATTTAGGGAAAATGAGATTTTTCTAAATAAAATATTTATATAAAATTATTCATGTGTTAATATATATATAATTATCATTTAAACATCTATTTTATCATAATATAAAGTTTCCACATTTTTCTAAAAAAAATTACAAGATTAAAAGTTACACTAAAATACCATGAATTTCAGATAAAACAATTAATACTTTTATTAGGATATATTCACTAGAATAACACAAATAAAATTCACATTCATTATAACAATAAAGACGATTATTAAATACTTGAGGTGTATTTTGAAAACTATACAAAAGTACTTTTTACATAAACCCCCCTCAAGTTTTACAAATTACAATAAGGCCCCTAACTAATATTGAACTTCGAATTATTTTTCTTTTAGTCTGACTCGGGTTAGAGTCTGACTATTCCTGACTAGAATATGATTCAAGTCAATCTATATTCTTTTATATTCCAATACAATTTGAATACATGAAACCCTGAATCCAGTTAACAATATATTCTTTTTTGACTGAATCAAACCATAGATATTCATCCATTATCCTGATATTCTATTTACCTGATTATACAGTTACAACATGTTTACTGATATCATGGCTTTGGTCAGTCACTCAATTTACATATTCCAATACTACAATACTGTTAAAACACTACGGGGTTTAAGGGGTAGATTGGTACGGAAGGTGTTAAAGGTGGCACGAGGTGGTCAGATTAAGACACCTAACCTGAATCCTATTGCTGTTCTACCGTGGCATAACGGTTCCTTGTACTTTCCTTTTGCCCTGATCTCTAGCATATAGAGATCCCCCTCGTATACACTGGCATCTTTCTGTACCAAGCTACAAACAACAGCGTTAAACAATGTTCCATAATATTCAACAATATAACACTTTAGAAAATACTGTTACTCTGTCATTCTCATTCTTCTTATTTTTTGGGACTTACCGAGCGACCTGTTCGCTGACGACATTCTATTTTTTTCTTCTTTGAATGTCGTCAGGTGCGTTGGACCAAGCTGAGATCGAGCCCACCGGTGAAGATTTGGAGCAGTTCCAAGAAGACTCAGAGCTCTAGATAATTGTACCTTATTCTTTCCAGTATTTTTCATTTCTGTTATGCCGCTGTTTAGGCATTGCTTTTTCATTCCAGTTGTATTTTCATTTCATGCATTGTACAAAGAATGTTATTAATAAAAGTTGCTGTTATTTCAATATCATTTGTCTCTTGTGATTATTTTATATTGCTTAGCTATGCTTAGCGTATGTACTTCTGAGTACATACGTAGCGGACCTCGTCGCGTCCACTTCGCCGTACACTGGGAAGCGGGGCATGACAGGTTTTGTTGGTGGCCCATGCAGGTCAGAACTGTATGAATCCCTATCATGCAGTTCTGGTCTGCGTGAACAACCTAAGCAATATAACACAAGAACCAGCAACTAAAACATTCTTTACAATTCATGTTCTTTGAATCTTGCAAATCTCTATTCCTTGAATCTTATCAGTTCATGTATTTGAATCTATCCTAATCCAAATTTTCCTTCAGGATTATGGATTCCCCAAACAACACCAGCACCAACGTTAACAACACCCCTTCAGCACTACCTCTTACACCCGCTGTTCCTGCACCACCCACTGAGCAAACGATGCTATTCGAGGCGATCCGCAGCCTTCTCGAGGGACAGCAACAACTTTTGAACCGTCCTGAGACCGATGCACCGGGAGTAAAGCAATTCAAGGCTTTGCACCCAAAGCAGTTCTCTGGTAAAGGAAGCCCTCTTGAAGCGGAAGAATGGGCACAAAGCATCGAAGACGATCTGGAAGCAGCTCAAGTGCCAGACAACGCTTGGGTTCATGTAGCGAAGCTACAGCTCACGGATAATGCTCGCAATTGGTGGAAGGCGGAAGAAACCCGTCTGGTACAGCCGATTGAATGGAAAACATTTCGCGAGAAGTTCGACGCGAAATATTTCCCTGTGACTGCCAGGTTCGCTATGGAGCAGCAGTTTATTCATCTACAGCAAGGATCAATGTGGGATAAATCTGTAGATGAATACGATGCTGAGTTCACTATGTTGAGCCGATTCGCGGCACACCTGATACCGACGGACGAGATCAGAGCCCGTCGCTTTCAACAAGGCTTGGACACAGAGATTAAGGCTGCTCTAGCCACAGGAAAGTTTTTGACTCATGAGGAAGCCCTAGAAGCTGCCCGCAGTTATGAGGCAGTAATAAAAGAGAGGGGCAGATCTCAGTCTGCAGGAGTCAAGCGCCCTGCCAATCAGATGGCAGGTGGAGCCTCTTCCAGGCCATCGTTTGAATCCAGGAGGACTGAAGAAATTTGCCATTACTGCCAAAGAAAGGGACATTTGTGGAAGGAATGTAGACGCGCAAAAGGCCTGTCCAACCACGGAATTGGGAACTGTCCTTACAACAGCAACTCATCTCACACACACACCAACCAACCGCAGCGGCCAACCATCCAGGCTCCTGCAACTCGTCCTGCACTACCTGCTCCACCATCTGCACAGCCTACTCGCCAATTCCAACAGGTAATGAGGGACATGTCTAGAGGGCAGAGAAATAGGCCTCAAAGGCGGAATGTGCCTCCAGCTAGAAGGAATATACCATGGCGACCGACCTTCACATTAGAAGCAGTAGAAGCCGAGACTGTAGGTCAAGGTAACACCGGTAAGCCTTTTTTTCACCATCGTATCACTTTTATTCGCCAAACTTTTTTGCACTGTTACACTTTCCTTTTACAAATTTCGAGGACGAAATTTTTATAAGGAGGGTAGAATGTAACAACCCTGATTTTCTTATACACTTTTTCCTATACAATTTTTTTTTTCAAAATATTTTTAAAATCCACAAAGGGGTATTTTAGCCTGAGCACAAGATTTAGGTAATTATTTTTGTTTTTAACTACAAGCTACAAGAATGAAATAACTCCATTTTTAGTGTACAAGAAATTACTATAAATTTAATGTATACTAGGAGTATTTATTCTTACTGCTATCAGTTTAAGTAATTAAAAACCACAATAATTACAAGAAGGAGCTTGTAGCTCATTGGTAATACCTTGCACTGCTGAACCAAGCCACCGGAGTTCAAATCCCATGCCTCATATTATTTTTGTATTTATTTTGTTTTAATTTTTTTTGGAAGTCAACGGTAAAAAGGCCATAACTCCCAAAATATGTACTGGACAACAAAAAGTAAATATACCAAATTGTACCCCCAGAAAATCCCCGGCCATTGGAAGCCTGACTCGGCCCGACTCGGCACCGCCGGCCGGCGAATCGGCCGACTCGGTCCGGCGCCGCCGGCCGGACTTGGCCGGACGGCCGAGTCACCAACTGAGAAAAGTTGGCTCTTAACTTGGTCAACCCTCTTGCACACTTATTATACCTAGATCGGTTTTAATTTGGCCAATAAATCCCTTTTACTCCTAGGTTTAATGATTTTTAATGATTTTTATATATTTTTTAATTAAAACCCTAACCCTATCCTAGCCCTATATTAACACCCCTACCCTCTACCATTTTACCCTACAACTCTAAGTCCACTCTCCCAAATTCTCAAGAGAACTCGGTACGTTAGAAAAAGAGCGAGAAGCGAAGCGCTGCCGAAACCGACGACGAATTCCGGCAATCGTACTAGAACCTTTGCGACGTTTTCGACGCACCGACAACCACCACTTGCTTAGCCTCCCAAGCTTGTCCAAACTTATAAGTCCCATCTCTTCTATCTCTCTTCTCTTTAATATAAAAATACGACTTTTTTGGAACCCGACGGAAATCGGAACAAACCGATTTCCGATTCGGTTTTTCTACAAATTTCCACTTGTCACCTAATACATAATACCTAAACCTATCTATGATGACTATTAATCACCTAGAAACCAATTTAAATAAAGTTTCTCACATGAAATGATAGCTTCTTTGCAAAACCGTATTCTTTTCATAAAAATACCATGAAGTTCATTTTTCTTAGTTTAATTAATTCCCTCACTCCTAAATAGGTTTATCTTGATCACTAAACTTGTAGAAACTAATTTGAATGAATTTTCACACATGAAATGATAACGTTTTCGAATACCGTATTCTTGCGCTATAATACATTTAAGTTTATTATGTCATGTTTTATCTTTAAACTTCACCAAAACTTAAAATAAGTCACGAGATAATGACCTACCTCTACACACACACAAATATAACCCTAATTGATATATTTCAAAACATAGAATACGACATTACAGGACTTTTCATTAAAATACCCTAATCTTTATAACCTTTGTTGAAAGCTTTAAGTTGTAAACATTTCTAAATAAAATCTTTTAATAAAATGAAAGCACGATAGGTCATGGACATCGATCGTTTATCTAAACTATCTTGTGGTGTCTAGACAAGTGTGTCTAAGGCTAGTGGTTTTTAATTAGGCCTACGACTGTGGTTCCTTCCCACTTACCTGGCAAGACCTGGCCGCAATTGACGGTGAAGAGGCGATTTGAGACTTCTAATGACTCATCGTTTAGACCTTAGAAGCAGGCTAAATGGCTTAGGAAACCCTAACAACTAAAATACGGAAAACTATACTTTTTTGCAAATAAATACCCCATATTTATAAAACCGTTTTCCCAAATGAAAAGTATTTGTTAAACCTAAGCAAAGCGCCGCTACAACCCACTTTTGGGGAACCTGTTAGGGATAGTACAGTTCATCATGCACCCGCAGGCTAGTAGTGCGAGATTCAGACCTCCGCATGGAGCATTCGGTCTTGAAAGGTTCAAAATACGATATTTAGGGAAAATGAGATTTTTCTAAATAAAATATTTATATAAAATTATTCATGTGTTAATATATATATAATTATCATTTAAATATCTATTTTATCATAATATAAAGTTTCCACATTTTTCTAAAAAAAAAATTACAAGATTAAAAGTTACACTAAAATACCATGAATTTCAGATAAAATAATTAATACTTTTATTAGGATATATTCACTAGAATAACACAAATAAAATTCACATTCATTTAACAATAAAGACGATTATTAAATACTTGAGGTGTATTTTGAAAACTATACAAAAGTACTTTTTACATAAAACCCCCTCAAGTTTTACAAATTACAATAAGGCCCCTAACTAATATTGAACTTCAAATTATTTTTCTTTTAGTCTGACTCGGGTTAGAGTCTGACTATTCCTGACTAGAATATGATTCAAGTCAATCTATATTCTTTTATATTCCAATACAATTTGAATACATGAAACCCTGAATCCAGTTAACAATATATTCTTTTTTGACTGAATCAAACCATGGATATTCATCCATTATCCTGATATTCCATTTACCTGATTATACAGTTACAACATGTTTACTGATATCATGGTTTTGGTCAGTCACTCAATTTACATATTCCAATACTACAATACTGTTAAAACACTACGGGGTTTAAGGGGTAGATTGGTACGGAAGGTGTTAAAGGTGGCATGAGGTGGTCAGATTAAGACACCTAACCTGAATCCTATTGTTGTTATACCGTGGCATAACGGTTCCTTGTACTTTCCTTTTGCCCTGATCTCTAGCATATAGAGATCCCCCTCGTATACACTGGCATCCTTCTGTACCAAGCTACAAACAACAGCGTTAAACAATGTTCCATAATATTCAACAATATAATACTTTAGAAAATATTGTTACTCTGTCATTCTCATTCTTCTTATTCTTTGGGACTTACCGAGCGACCTGTTCGCTGACGACATTCTATTTCTTTCTTCTTTGAATGTCGTCAGGTGCGTTGGACCAAGCTGAGATCGAGCCCACAGGTGAAGATTTGGAGCAGTTCCAAGAAGACCCAGAGCTCTAGATAATTGTACCTTGTTCTTTCAAGTATTTTTCATTTCTGTTATGCCACTGTTTAGGCATTGCTTTTTCATTCTAGTTGTATTTTCATTTCATGCATTGTACAAAGAATGTTATTAATAAAAGTTGCTGTTATTTCAATATCATTTGTCTCTTGTGATTATTTTATATTGCTTAGCTACGCTTAGCGTATGTACTTCTGAGTACATACGTAGCGGACCTCGTAGCGTCCCGTCCACTTCGTCGTACACTGGGAAGCGGGGCGTGACAGGTTTTGTTGATGGCCCATGCAGGTCAGAACTGTATGAATCCCTATCATGCAGTTCTGGTCTGCGTGAACAACCTAAGCAATTTAACACAAGAGCCAGCAACTAAAACATTCTTTACAATTCATGTTCTTTGAATCTTGCAAATCTCTATTCCTTGAATCTTATCAGTTCATGTATTTGAATCTGTCCTAATCCAAATTTTCCTTCAGGATTATGGATTCCCCGAACAACACCAGCACCAACGTTAACAACACCCCTTCAGCACTACCTCTTACACCCGCTGTTCCTGCACCACCCACTGAGCAAACGATGCTATTCGAGGCAATCCGCAGCCTTCTCAAGGGACAGCAACAACTTTTGAACCGTCCTGAGACCGATGCACCGGGAGTAAAGCAATTCAAGGCTTTGCACCCAAAGCAGTTCTCTGGTAAAGGAAGCCCTCTTGAAGCGGAAAAATGGGCACAAAGTATCGAAGACGATCTGGCAGCAGCTCAAGTGCCAGACAACGCTTGGGTTCATGTAGCGAAGCTACAGCTCACGGATAATGCTCGCAATTGGTGGAAGGCGGAAGAAACCCGTCTGGTACAGCCGATTGAATGGAAAACATTTCGCGAGAAGTTCGACGCGAAATATTTCCCTGTGACTGCCAGGTTCGCTATGGAGCAGCAGTTTATTCATCTACAGCAAGGATCAATGTGGGACAAATCTGTAGATGAATACGATGCTGAGTTCACTATGTTGAGCCAATTCGCGGCACACCTGATACCGACGGACGAGATCAGAGCCCGACGCTTTCAATAAGGCTTGGACACAGAGATTAAGGCTGCTCTAGCCACAGGAAAGTTTTTGACTCATGAGGAAGCCCTAGAAGCTGCCCGCAGTTATGAGGCAGTAATAAAAGAGAGGGGCAGACCTCAGTCTGCAGGAGTCAAGCGCCTTGCCAACCAGATGGCAGGTGGAGCCTCTTCCAGGCCATCGTTTGAACCCAGGAGGACTGAAGAAATTTGCCATTACTGCCAAAGAAAGGGATATTTGTGGAAGGAATGTAGACGCGCAAAAGGCCTGTCCAACCACGGAATTGGGAACTGTCCTTACAACAGCAACTCATCTCACACACACACCAACCAACCGCAGCGGCCAACCATCCAGGCTTCTGCAACTCGTCCTGCACTACCTGCTCCACCATCTGCACAGCCTACTCGCCAATTCCAACAGGTAATGAGGGACATGTCTAGAGGGCAGAGAAATAGGCCTCAAAGGCGGAATGTGCCTCCAGCTAGAAGGAATATACCACGGCGACCGACCTTCACATTAGAAGCTGTAGAAGCCGAGACTGTAGGTCAAGGTAACACCGGTAAACCTTTTTTTCACCATCGTATCACTTTTATTTGCCAAACTTTTTTGCACTGTTACACTTTCCTTTTACAAATTTCGAGGACGAAATTTTTATAAGGAGGGTAGAATGTAACAGCCCTAATTTTCTTATACACTTTTTCCTATACAAATTTTTTTTTCAAAATATTTTAAAAATCCACAAAGGGGTATTTTAGCCTGAGCACAAGATTTAGGTAATTATTTTTGTTTTTAACTACAAGCTACAAGAATGAAATAACTCCATTTTTAGTGTACAAGAAATTACTTTAAATTTAATGTATACTAGGAGCATTTATTCTTACTGCTGTCAGTTTAAGTAATTAAAAACCACAATAATTACAAGAAGGAGCTTGTAGCTCATTGGTAATATCTTGCACTGCTGAACCAAGCCACCGGAGTTCAAATCCCATGCCCCATATTATTTTTGTATTTATTTTGTTTTAATTTTTTTTGGAAGTCAACGGTAAAAAGGCCATAACTTCCAAAATATGTACTGGACAACAAAAAATAAATATACCAAATTGTACCCCCAGAAAATCCCCGGCCAGTGGAATCCTGACTCGGCCCGACTCGGCGCCGCCGGCCGGAGAATCGGCCGACTCGGTCCGGCGCCGCCGGCCGGACTTGGCCGGACGGCCGAGTCACCAACTGAGAAAAATTGTCTCTTGACTTGGTCAACCCTCTTACACACTTATTATACCTGGATCGGTTTTAATTTGGCCAATAAATCCCTTTTACTCCTAGGTTTTATGATTTTTAATGATTTTTATATATTTTTTAATTAAAACCCTAACCCTAGCCTAGCCCTATATAAACACGCCTACCCTCTACCATTTTACCCTACAACTCTAAGTCCACTCTCCCAAATTCTCAAGAGAACTCGGTACGTTAGAAAAAGAGCGAGAAGCGAAGCGCTGCCGAAACCGACGACGAATTCCGGCAATCGTACTAGAACCTTCGCGACGTTTTCGACGCACCGACAACCACCACTTTCTTAGCCTCCCTAGCTTGTCCAAACTTGTAAGTCCCATCTCTTCTATCTCTCTTCTCTTTAATATAAAAATACGACTTTTTTGGAACCCGACGGAAATCGGAACAAACCGATTTCCGATTCGGTTTTTCTACAAATTTCCACTTGTCACCTAATACATAATACCTAAACCTATCTATGATGACTATTAATCACCTAGAAACCAATTTAAATAAAGTTTCTCATATGAAATGATAGCTTCTTTGCAAAACCGTATTCTTTTCATAAAAATACCATGAAGTTCATTTTTCTTAGTTTAATTAATTCCCTCACTCCTAAATAGGTTTATCTTGATCACTAAACTTGTAGAAACCAATTTGAATGAATTTTCACACATGAAATGATAACGTTTTCGAATACCGTATTCTTGCGCTATAATACCTTTAAGTTTAATATGTCATGTTTTACCTTTAAACTTCACCAAAACTTAAAATAAGTCCCAAGATAATGACCTACCTCTACACACACACAAATATAACCCTAATTGATATATGTCAAAACATAGAATACGACATTACAGGAATTTTCATTAAAATACCCTAATCTTTATAACCATTATTGAAAGTTTTAAGTTGTAAACATTTCTAAATAAAATCTTTTAATAAAATGAAAGCACGATAGGTCATGGACATCGATCGTTTATCTAAACTATCTTGTGGTGTCTAGGCAAGTGTGTCTAAGGCTAGTGGTTTTTAATTAGGCCCACGACTGTGGTTCCTTCCCATTTACCTGGCACTTACCTGGCCGCAATTGATGGTGAAGAGGCGATTTGAGGCTTTTAATGACTCATCGTTTAGACCTTAGAAGTAGGCTAGTTGGCTTAGGAAACCCTAACAACTAAAATACGGAAAACTATACTTTTTTGCAAATAAATACCCCATATTTATAAAACCGTTTTCCCAAATGAAAAGTATTTGTTAAACCTAAGCAAAGCGCCGCTACAACCCACTTTTGGGGAACCTGTTAGGGATAGTACGGTTCATCATGCACCCGCAGGCTAGTAGTGCGAGATTCAGACCTCCGCAAGGAGCATTCGGTCTCGAAAGGTTCAAAATACGATATTTAGGGAAAATGAGATTTTTCTAAATAAAATATTTATATAAAATTATTCATGTGTTAATATATATATAATTATCATTTAAACATCTATTTTATCATAATATAAAGTTTCCACATTTTTCTAAAAAAAAATTACAAGATTAAAAATTACACTAAAATACCATGAATTTCAGATAAAACAATTAATACTTTTATTAGGATATATTCACTAGAATAACACAAATAAAATTCACATTCATTATAACAATAAAGACGATTATTAAATACTTGAGGTGTATTTTGAAAACTATACAAAAGTACTTTTTACATAAACCCCCCTCAAGTTTTACAAATTACAATAAGGCCCCTAACTAATATTGAAATTCAAATTATTTTTCTTTTAGTCTGACTCGGGTTAGAATCTGACTATTCCTGACTAGAATATGATTCAAGTCAATTTATATTCTTTTATATTCCAATACAATTTGAATACATGAAACCCTGAATCCAGTTAACAATATATTCTTTTTTGACTGAATCAAATCATGGATATTCATCCATTATCCTGATATTCCATTTACCTGATTATACAGTTACAACATGTTTACTGATATCATGGTTTTGGTCAGTCACTCAAGTTACATATTCCAATACTACAATACTGTTAAAACACTACGGGATTTAAGGGGTAGATTGGTACGGAAGGTGTTAAAGGTGGCACGGGGTGGTCAGATTAAGACATCTAACCTGAATCCTATTACTGTTGTACCGTGGCATAACGGTTCCTTGTACTTTCCTTTTGCCCTGATCTCTAGCATATAGAGATCCCCCTCGTATACACTGGCATCCTTCTGTACCAAACTACAAACAACAGCGTTAAACAATATTCCATAATATTCAACAATATAATACTTTAGAAAATACTGTTACTCTGTCATTCTCATTCTTCTTATTCTTTGGGACTTACTGAGCGACCTGTTCGCTGACGACATTCTATTTTTTTCTTCTTTGAATGTCGTCAGGTGCGTTGGACCAAGCTGAGATCGAGCCCACCGGTGAAGATTTGGAGCAGTTCCAAGAAGACCCAGAGCTCTAGATAATTGTACCTTATTCTTTCCAGTATTTTTCATTTCTGTTATGCCACTGTTTAGGCATTGCTTTTTCATTCCAGTTATATTTTCATTTCATGCATTGTACAAAGAATGTTATTAATAAAAGTTGCTGTTATTTCAATATCTTTTGTCTCTTGTGATTATTTTATATTGCTTAGCTACGCTTAGTGTATGTACTTCTGAGTACATACGTAGCGGATCTCGTCGCGTCCACTTCGCCGTACACTGGGAAGCGGGGCGTGACAAGCGGTGATGTGGGGAGGTTGCCGAAATGGGGTCGACGGCAACTGACAGAGGAGGAGACGCCGATGGTGGCAGCGGCGGTGATGCTCAGGAGATGGCAAGGGACGTGGGTTGCAATGGTGGGTGTTTGGCGGCGCGATATGGTGCCAGTGGGGGGTCAGGTCTGGGTCAATGGAGGAGGAGTTGAGGTGGGAGGTTTCCGATGGTGACGAAGGGGTTCATTGGCGGAGTTGCTGGAGGGTGGTGAGGGGTCGTCGGAGTTGCTGGAAGGTGGTGATGGGGAGGATCTACGGGTTGGGTTGCAGTGAGAGGAGACGGTGGTGGTTTGGTGGATGCAGTGGCGGTGAGAGGTGGCAGCGGTGGTCTTCGATGTGGTCGTCGGTGCTCCGGCTGTGGGTGAAGGCGGGAGGATGCAGCGGCTGTAGGGGGTGTTGGTGGTGACGGCGTGGCTGTGTTTTGAGAGAGGGGATGAAGAGTTGAGGTTGGTGACGAAGGAGGAGGTCAGTAGAGGTGATGTGGGTTGAGACGACACCGGTGGTGAGGGGTTTACAGAGGAGAAGGGGAGAGTTAGAGAAAGAGATAAAGAGGTAGAGAGATCGAGATTTAGAGAGAGGAAGAGGCGAGGATTTGAAGGAGGGGATTTCGAGTTGGTTGGCGACGAGGCGAATACGTGGGCGAGTGTGGGTCACGAAGAGGCAGTTGCGAGGAAAGAGAGGGAATGTTGGGGCTCGTTCAAAAAAGAAAGAGAAAGGAATGAAGAAGAAAGAAAAGAAAAGGAAGAGAAGGAGAGGGGAGACGGGTCAGGTCGGGTTGGGGTTGGGGTGAAGGAATGGTCGCATGGGCTTGGGCCGGGGCTGGGGAATTGGGTTTAGGGTTAGGAATTGGTTTAAGGTTTAGGGTTAGGTTATATATATATATATATATATATATATATATATTAGGGTTTACAAAGAAAATATAGAAATAGAAAAGTTGGAAAATTGGGAAAAATATTTAGGAAATTAATTTAGGATTTAAACGAAAATTTATTGGGATTAAAATTTAAAATATCGGAAGTACAGTGAAACTGGGGATTTACAATGTGTCCTTTCTTGATTCTTCCATCTTATTGTCAGTTACACCCACTATTATACCTGCATACACTTCTGTTCCACAATCTCTTGATTCTATCACGGTTCTTATTACATCTATTGATACTCCTACGCTTCCATTGTTTCTTCCACTAATACGGTGATGACTGAGTATTCATTTATGCCTGTATCGTCTTCTCCGGTTGCTATTTTTCCTCCACCTTGTCGGAATCCTCCACAAGATAGACGATCATCTGTCCGTTATAGCTTTTGCATGACAAAGCATATTGATGCAGATTAACAGATAGTTCGCCAAGAGTACGACCGAAGTCGGATTTCATTTTTCTTCATCCATTATAATAGTCAAGTGGCTAATCTCTTCACGAAGTCTCAAACACGTACCGAACTTTCGCATTTTTTATCCAAACTCTCGGGATTTATGCTCCACCGTGAATTTGAGGGGGGCTGTTAAGATATTCATATATCTTTTATATTATTATCTAATCTTTATTTCTTTGTATTGGGGTTTACGTGTAGTATACATATCTTATGGGCTATATATAGAGAGGCACATTGTATATTGTATTTTGATCAATTATTAATAACAGTTTCCTCTCTTTCCAAATCTATAATTCTTAATAGTCGCGTAAACCCTAACCTATATATAAAACACATACAAAGATGCGTGCACGCCCTGGAGTCCCGAAAGCGTTAAATTGTGACACTTTCACGCTGGGAATCGAACCGCCGCACTCTCCCAAGAAAGAGAACAAGCTATTGCTCATTGGCAGGGCATTAGCTTTTAATACACTTAAATAGAGCACTAATCTCATGATTAGCCCATTCAATCGTCATACTTGTTATCATCTATTTGATTATGAACGTATATTGAAAGCTAAAACGTATAGAAACTTACATGTTTCTCATCTTCTCCATGATAATTAAACTCCTCATACCTCTTGATCTCCCTAAAGTCACCAACCGATTAGTCACTTATGAACTAATGAATAGTACCATGCATCCTCACCTTCTTCATATCACATTATTCACTCAAGAATTTTAATCTCCCAATAATTACAAAAATGTATCTCTTCCGAAACCTGGCTCTGTTTCTCGCAATCTGTTCCATAGCTAGCCTTGTCGCAGCTCGCGATCTCTCCTCAGCAAACACGCAATATTCTCTCGAAGCACGCTTGACTACCGGCATCAAGGACGAGCCGGACTGGTCGACTGCTGGAATGCTTTAATGCAACTCCGTTCGTGCATGAACGAGATCGTGCTCTTCTTCATGAACGGGGAATCGTACATCAGTCTCGACTGTTGCCGTGCTATTCGCATTATATCTCATCAGTGCTGGCCTTCTATGCTCACCTCCGTTGGGTTCACGGCCGAAGAAGGTGATGTTTTGCGTGGGTATTGCGACGCTGAGACGGTGGCTCCTCCGGCTGTTGGGCCGTCACCTAATAAACCTGTTTAGTTTCTCTGTATCACGTAATGATGATCTCTAAAAAGGATTAAATAAATAATGATGGTTTTTGCTTATCTAAGATTGTTTAAGTAGTTTTTGTGTTTGTTTCGTTGACTTACAAGACAAATTCTCAATTTTAAAAAATTAAAAAATTAAAATTCTAACAAAATTTTCAACCTTCCAGAAATTGCCTAAACTTCCTTGACAAATGTATTATTTAAACTAAAACATATGAACGCCCGCCGTCAAGTCCTTTCATATTTCGAATGGTATAAATATCTTTTCTCAATATTATTTGTCCATGAGATAACATATGCACACCTGCACGACACGGTGATCAAATATTGATTGATCGTCTTGCTTTCTATTTTGCATCATGCATCGCACGGTAACAAAAATACCCATATAGACCAACAATAGGTTTACAACCACTAAACTTGTTCATGAAGAAGAGCATGTGTGCATATTTTCATGATTCATGGGAGGAAAAAAAATCAATATCTAAACTTGTTTTGTGTAGTACTCCGCATCCACACAATGGGCTCATCAAAACTCTCTTTGCTCCTTGTGAGTTTTGCATCGGTGTTCTTGTATTTCCCCTAGCATCGGTCTTTAGTGTCGCTAGGCCAACAACAATGAGCCGGGCTGTAACCTATGCCCTGCAAGTTTATGACCCGCCTCCCATAGTTTGGCAGATTCTAGCTAGCTTGTCTAATGATTTGACTAGTCACGAGTACCCAATGGCAAGTAAATTCTTTGAGGATCGGGAGACTGACCTTTGGTTTCATGGAGCTCTGGATCTCCTTCAGATATTGTCCTCCATCGATATGTCGCGGGCGTTGATGAAGGGCTAAGATTGGTATTAAAGGTTGTCTTCTTGGACGTGTGATCTCAATGGGTTGATATTGAGGGGAAGCCGAGCTACCTACAAAGAAGTCCCGGGATGGTTGTACCACCTTGGACTCTCCGACGATCAAGCCGAGGAATTTGAGCAGGGTAGCAGCTTGTTGGATTGAAATTGTCTTATCTGAGTCGTCTGGGAGAAGGTTTTTTATAGTGATCGCATGGAGCGAGCTGGTGCGAGATCTTTGCTGTCAGTACGCGTCTACGTGAATGACGGGATCCCTCCATTAATGACGAGATACGCTCGTTAATGGAGGATACGACGGCGGGGAATGCGGGATGTTGGGTGGTGGATATCTCGTTTCTGGCGAGATACGCGGAGCCGTGGCGGAGACGCTTGGGCTCTGCGTGCTTGGTTGCTCGGTAGAACCGGGGAGGCTTAGCTCGGCGGGTGGCTCGGAGGCGAGCGGGAGGCCGAGGAAGCTCGGTTCTGTGATAGCTCGGAGGCGAGCTGGGAGGGCTGAGGAAGCTCAACGTGTAGGAGGGCTCGGAGGCGAGTCGATGGTTATTTGTAAGACGAGCATATGAGTGTTCTGGGAGACCATCGAAGGTCGGGTAAATCCTCGGGGCGAAGGCCCGGAGAACGCCTTCAATGTATCGTGCGCTTGCTCCTATCCCGTAAACCCCGGGACACGTCATCAACCACGTGTCATGATCTGGGAAATTCCCACATATGAGTATTATCAGCTCTCAATCGGCAACTACGGGTTGAATTGATCGCACCAACCAGTGAGGTAATCCTAATTACCAACTCTTAGTACTGCTATGATACTAAATTTGGTTTTGTAATAACTATATACACTACTAATGCTTCTGCATCAAGTAGCTTGTCGCTGCTCTTGCTTGTCTAATGTTTACTCTATCCACGTTCTTGTGTCCGAGGTTTATGTGCCAAATTGTGTGCCAGGTTCATATACCAGGTTCATGTGCTTGGTTTACTCCCAGGTTTTGTGCCAGTTAATGTGTTTGGTTCTATGCTTGGTTCTGTGCCAGGTAATGTGCCAATTCTGGGCCTGTTTTGTGCACGGTTTGTGCCAAGTAGGTGACTAATCACTGTATTTTTCTGTTGTTTATTAAGTTTGAGGATGTAATGAGGAGAGAACATGGATTGCGATGATTCTGTGGCCTGTTTTATGTTTATTTGGGGTTCTTATGGTACTTTATAGGTCTGTGTTTGGCCATTTGGCCGATGATGCATGATTACACTGAGCCTTGGCACAGAACCTGGCATAAATAGTTTAAATATTTCAAGATGATGATGAATGGCTACAAATATTGTATATATTGAACATCATGCGACCATATAATTGTGGTGAGGTACTTTGCAATGAGAACAACAGAGCAGCCGTAGTTATTTGGCGAGGTATATTGGGATTACAATATTGAAAGATGATGATGAATGGCCTTTTACTCTGATCAATGGAACAACGTTCGTGCACGAAACGGGATCGTGCTTTTCTTCATGTCATGGACGGAGAATTACTCACCAATGCTGGCCTTCTATGCTCACCTCTGTTGGGTTCACTGCCGAAGGGGCCAGGGCAACGTTCTGCGTGGATATTGTGATGATGAGACGCCGGCCGGCCGCTTCTTGCATCGCGGTCAGTTGTAAAATTATTTGATCTCTTTCCGTCACACACGATGCAGTTAGTAAAAATTATTAATAAACAGTGAAAGTTTTGCCTAGTACAAGGAATTGTTTGTTCCATCGGCATCAGATTGGGCTCTCTGGTTTCAGAAAATTTTGTGTTTGTTTTGATGTCTGAAAATGATCATCTTAAATCTGATATGCATTTTGGATGAAACTGTTACCTTTTCAACTAACTTCTGCGAGGGAAAAAAGAAAGGTATAAGCGAATACAATTATTGTATTCTACCATTTTTATTACTTTCAAAAGAATAAGAAGTTTGAAGAAAACCAAAATGCTAGATGCATTCTAAATAACGAGACAACATTCCCTTTTTCAATTGCCTTTTTGTACTTGCCATAAAACAAGCATGTCCTTGGCAAAATCTCAAGATTAAAATTCTCTCATAACAAATCATTTACCAAAGAAAACTAATGAAATCCTACAAGTTTTTACAACTCAATCAAAATGAATGCAAAATTGCTCAAATACACGCACAAACGTAATTGAGGTTTCTTTTTTATACATTCTCAGACAGAAATTTCATTATGGTTTCTGTCCCAAGAATCATTCGTAAAATTGCACAGAAAGAAAATCAAGAAAATCTCAAACTACTGTGATCAAAGAATGCACTGATCGAAATGTAAAGCGATCGATCGAGAGATTTAGAGCTCATCGATCTCGAGCCTCTCTTGGATCTCGAAACGAAGCCTTCTGCATTCTGTGCATTTTCCGACCTTGGCCCTCTCGCTGCAAGAAGCGCAAGAAAGACTCATCTCCTCGTCCGAACTCGTCCGCGCTGGAGAAATCCTAGCCACGGCTACAACCTCTTCAAGAAGCGACAAGTTCGCCGGGAAACCGATCACATGCCTCGGATCCGGGGATGATTTTGGAGGTAAGATGCCATCGAGGCCGTGAATCGCGAGATCGGGTCCGTAGAAGAATCCAGACCTCACGACGTCGACTCCGTCGACGGTGATGAGGTCGGAGCCCGCCGACCGCCTGCGAGAGACCAAGATCTCGCGGTCTGGCTGGAGAGTCCTGAGCGTCGAAGGGTCGGGAAGGGATCGGAGGCCGGGAACATCGAGGCGGCCGAGGGCCACGTGGGAGCGGACGGAGGCGACCAGGTCGGCCTCGGAGGCGGAGGCGACGAGGGAGAGGAGGGCGGCGTCGGTGGGGGCGAAGAGGGTGAAGGATTGGTTGGAGAGGAGGAGGTCGAAGCCGAGTTCGGAGGCGGCGAGGGTTTCGGCGATGACGTGGCGGTTCTGGTACTGGAGGGAGGCGATGGCGGAGCTGAGATCGAGGTCGGAGATCGAAGAGGCTACAGTGAGGAGAGAGAGGAGGAGGAGGAAGATGAAGAAGTTAGGGTTAGGGGGAAGGTTTGATTTGGCCATTGATGATTTGAGAGAGAGAGAGAGTAATTGGTGAGTTATAGGTTTGTTAAAGAAAGAGGGAGGGGTTTTTATTTTAAAGCTTTGGGGGAGATTCGGAATATCTAGAGGGTGGGAATAACGGCAGAAAGAGCCGATAGGAGATCCTTCAGTGAAAAATATAATTTTTCTGATCATGAAGCCATGATTTCCATCTTTATTATCTAAAATATGGATACACCAAATTTTAATATGATTCTATAATCTTTTCATCTTTGAAAAAGTTCTATTGTCGGTAAACCATTAATTTTGCAATCACTAAATCAACGATGGAAAAATGATAGAATCACATGAAATTTGGTGTGTCCGCATCCAAGATGATAAAGATGAAGATCATGAGTTCCGATCGTCGGAAAAAATGATGGAGGATGTATTTTTTCAACACCATAGATGGAAATTCCCTCCTATGTACACATTTCCTCTATTATTCTTGTATCTTCAACAATAACTTATAAGGATAAAATCATAATAAAATGTGTTCTTTAACTTAATAATAAATATTCCCTTATTATCTTTTCTCACTCTTTTTAGTTATCTACGCTTTTGTATAATGCAAATGGTATTGGTTAGAGTACACCTTCTTCTTTTTTTGAAGGAAAAAATAAGGAGAAAATTTCTTTGAAAATAGAACTCTCTGGGCGTCCAAAAAATAAGAAGAAAATTTCACAAATCTTAGAGCATCCGCATTATCAAAGAAAAAGACAAAAATAATCAAACTTCTTTATTTTTTGAAAAACAAAAGAAAAAATGAACTTTCTAGAACTTGAGACAAAAAAAAAACTTTCTGGAAATCAGTTTGAACTCCAGATTCAATCTACGTTATACTCAAATTTAAAGCAAAAATAAATTCTAGAGTTTATTTTAATCTTATTATTTTTCAAATTCTACTTTCATTTACTTCAAACTGACTTCTTTTACTTAAATATGGTAAATAATATATTATAGTATCTTCTAAAATACTCTTAATCCAAATTACTAAAATGACTATTTTATTCACTTATTAACATTCAAAATAATTTCAAACCAAAAAACTTCCATTTTTATATTTATTCATGGGCTCAAGAATTTTGTTTTGAACTCTAAATAGGATAAAGTTATAAACCCACGTGCAAAATGCTAGTTTTAATAATGCTGTCCTTTTTTCCCCATCTATGACCCTTTACCAATATTTTATCAGTTCAAGACCAAGGCAAAAGACACATGTAACTTTCAATTTATCGAAGGCAAAAGACACATGTAACTTTCAATTTATCGAGCAATAAAGTCCGCTCTTACAAATGTTGTGAAAAGGCACATTCATTTTTTCTTCTGTCGACCATCGCAGCATAACGGATTGTACTTCGTATAATCTGATTACACAAAACTATGGAAAAAAGTTGATTTTCAAATGCACACGCTGAGCAAGGCAGGATGGATAGAAAAATTTAGGTCAATGTGGAAAGAAAGAAATCAAGCATTTATGTAATGAGCATTGCGTTTATGTATCGGGTTTTGAATAAAATAACGGTAGCAGCCATTTGAATTTGTGTATCAGGTTTTGAAGATATGCATCTTGTAATGCCTAATTTAGGCGGCCATTCACACATATTTCCCGTATAAGCAATCATACGGTCATCAGCCCTTTAATACACATATTTCACGTATAAGCAATCATACGGTCATCAGCCCTTTAATACTGTTCAATGCCGTTGCTGTTGCTAGCCAAACACTTTTAAACGTTTGCTCAATCAACCTTTCAAACCTTTGCTTTATCATACTGCTCCTTGCTACTAAATGCTATTAAAACCTAATGAGCCATTAAAAAAAGACAGCTAACAGATTCATCTAGTTGCAATTCCTTACGGTTTAAATTTATTTTATAGCTAGCTTAACAAGATTAAAATAATTAAAACAAATTATACAATAGTATAATACCATGAACTTAACAATGTTGTATGAAAATATTAGTTTCCTCAACTAGTTCAAGACACGAATGGAATGAATAATCCCAAAATAACCATGTAAAAGTGGACTGAAGGGACCCAAAATGAACAGAATATAACATTTTTTAATGAAAATATCCTGACAAAAATACCCTCCAAGAGGATTCATGGAAAATTTTAAGTTCCACGGTGTTATCTCAGAAATCAAGAAAGCGTGATGGTGCATTAAATATATTACCCAAAACTCAATGGTGCCAATCCATTCAAAAGGTTTCTTTACTGTTTCTCACACCTCTCTTCAATCTAACAAAGAACAGGTACCAGTTTTCATCATCGATAAGGTTATCACAAAAGAAAAACATAATGGTTCATTACCGCTATAAAAGGATACATTCAGGACACTGAATCAACTACAAAATTGTCCAACCATAAACAAACCCATATATAGCTTAACCTCAATAGGTGGCTTGCTGTCAGATTGATAACTTGGACATACACACAAGAACCACATCAAGCTCGCATTTGTGCCATCTGTTTCTCACCGAACTCCTCGTCACGTTCATACTGTCGCAGTAAATCGAGAATCAAGGGTTACTATCGCTGAACTAAAATTCCAGCCGATATTAGTATGAAAGCAGAAGGAATTATTATGGGATCAGGCTTGAAGGGTAAAATGTATCAAATTAATTGTTTAGTATATAAAAACGGGTTAAATTCCAGTGAAATACCCTTGACTATCATGTTTTTTCACTACTTAAGTTTTTTTATTACAGCAAAATACCTAAACTATGATTTTCAAGTGATTTTATTTATTTAAAATACCCTCAAAAGTGGTACTTAAGGTATTTTACTGAAACAAAAAACCTTTTAAGGTATTTTAGTGAAAACCGTGATAGTATAGGGTATTTTAGTGTAATTTACCCTATGAAAAAGGGTGATTGCGCAAAGCACCCTGTAGTTTACCCCGTAAAGCACTTATACCCCTCAATCATCTAGTAAAACCTAAAAGCACTCAAATTCAACTCTAAGCGACTTTAATAATTGTCTATGTTAACTCTAACTAATTGGGCATATCTCATATGGTATAACTTTTCTCTCCTAAGTGAGAGGTTGCCGGTTCATGAAGGGGTCCCATCCTGGAAAAAAATTAATAATTGTCTAATCTAACTCTGAAACTTGTTTGTGTTGTTTGGAGTTGAATTTAAGTGTTTTCCCCCCTTAGGGTTTTGGTATATGATCAGAGGTGGTGTTTGCACTAATGATTCAGGGCACAAAGGACAAGGGGTCCTTGTGCAATTAACCCCATAAACTATGGCATTTCATCAAGAAAAGGAACAGAAGCCCATCAAGCCATGCAAGTGCAATTTCGATAGATTCTGAACAAACTAATTCAAATCTTGTCAAGAACAGGCATACACAGTTGAGCAATAAAATTATATATTTTTTTTAACTTTACCTCGATAGTAACTTTTCCCTTTCTTTTCAACTTGGCAGCATGACCATCATCATTGACCTGTCCTGAATCCGATCCTTTTCTCCTTTTCCTTGTAGTCGACTTTTCAGATGGTTCTGCCTCCTCTTCTTCATCATCCAGGTCATCTGTGCCAGAAAATTAGAGCAATGCAATATGCATAAATGGAAACAAAAAACACGTTAAGAATAAATTGCCATTATGAACTCAGCATGCTGATGTAATTCGAGCATGCTCAACTACAAAAAAAATTCTAGCTAAACTATGTGATGCGCTTCACCAGGTGATGTGAGGTTCTAGAAGTGGACCACACAGATTCAACTTTCAAGAAAGTTTTCCCAGGATTACTCTTTCTAAATTCCTAAGATTAAATTTCAAGTTCATAAAAAATATTTTATATCGGACGACATCTCCTTAGAGGACGTAAGTAGTAATACTACCATGCAATAAAACAACAAAATCTTTACCAATATCATTTTCCTTTTGCGACCCATCCTTGATAAAACCAGCAAAATCTTCCATATCCTCTTCCTCTTCCTCTTCAAGTTCATCATAGCCTTCAACATATTCTATTTCAGGCTCCTAGTTAATCCAAAAGAGACAGAAGTATTAAACAGAATTTTCAATAAAATGCAATAATTAACTTATTTAACAGAATAGCCGAATAGGCATTTGTACCACTTCATCATCTTCTTCTTCTTCGGCAGTGGGCTGCAAACCTTCCATATCAAGAACATTATTGTATTGTTGAACAGGATAGTTGTATATGTCACCATAAACACCTTTCTTCAGCCGTTCCAACAATTCTTTTTCAATACTCTGCAAAATACTTTAAGCATCAGTACACAAAATTTGGCGATATAAAAAAATATAATAACAAAAGGGGGCCTAAAAGGGAAACCTTTTCTAATATTGCAGCCTTTTCAGCCTTTTCCTCCCTCCTAGCTTCTCTCTTTTTCTCTTTTCTAGGAATTGTCATTATCTTCTCCCTGGAATTCAAAGGGAATTGATATTTAGTCATCATAGGTAGATATAAACTTGGCGAATTAGGTAATATTGGTAGGAACAATAGCATATGTGAATTTTGTATATTGAAGACTATTAGACGAGTCATACATGACACATAAGGAATTACACTGACACATGAATAATGCCTCAAAACTGGAATTATGTAAAATATTAGATTTTGCACATGATAGACTAGAGTGGATGAACTAATACAGCATAATTGACTTACAGACCAGTTCAAAAAATAAAAATACAGCATAATTTGCAAAAAGTCTTAAACAATAAGGCTTTACACCAAAAATGTCATAGTCAAATCACTAGTGATTCCATAGTGCCAAGTCCACTGATTCTTTACCTAACCTTGTTCCAGAAAGATCTTCATGTTTTAGCTATGATGTTATATTGTTGGTGACAAGGTGATGCGGTCCTGAGTCACAAAGTATATATGCATGCAAGAAAAACCCTCATAAGACCAAGAAAATCATATTGCTCAGCTTGAAAAGTGCTGCACCAGCTGAACTTATCTCCACACAAGTAGAAGCAAGTGATAAATAATTCCCAAATTAGAATGTTTACGGTTAAAGAAAGCATACCAGAAGTTTCATTAAGTGCAAGAGTGTTCAGTCGAAAATATTGCACATTTGATATAACATTTTCCTTACTTTTCTTAAATATTTAAAGGTGTTTATTATAAATATAGAACATATTTGGGTTTATCTGCAAAATACTATTTACCATATGTTTATATATTATAATTAACATTATGAAGGAAAATATATGCATATAAAATTTATAAGATATTTTGATAATTTAAATATGCATATCATATCAAATAATCTTAATCAAATTGCTTAAAGATTTATTACCATATAAAATGATTAAGATTATATCTCTAATATAACAAATATTACTAATATTATTCATGGAGATATTGTGCAAGATTTAGCCCAAGTCAGGAGATTAAGATTTTCAAGATGTCAGGATCAAAAATCTGCTAATATCGTAGAATCAATACTGGCAGAAACTCAAGAAATATTTCCAAAATCCAGATATCTAAAAGATCTCCACGTGTCAACATGTTGAAGCCCCAGAAATTTGGAACCCTAACTCCCTCAAACCGCGGCGGTTGCGCGGCCAAATTGCCTTATTTGCAGCGGATCCGCGGCCAATTGGTGGCCGTTGGATCTGAGATTTTTGGTGGGTGCTCGTGATTGCATATCTAAACCTATGAGATTTAGGGTTTCTGATTTGAGAGCTATATAAAGGACCGAGGGCTAAAATTAAAAATCATCACCTTCAACACGAAGCAAATCACCGTCAAAGAACAAGTGATCCACGACAGGTCCGCAATTCGACGTGATAAAGCGACGTGAATATCGACGGTACATTTACTTCCTACGAGGCAGAGATCGAAAGCAACTTCTTCTTCTTGTAATCTAAATTCGAATGATTTGTACCTGTAATGTTGATTAATAAAGATAGATTATTAGCTTAATTATTTCGCATTTAATTTCTGCATTATGATTTCCTTCTCTATCCTTTCTTCTTCTATCTTCATCATGCGTGAGTAATTCTCCGCTTGATAGGGTTCGTAGGATTATAGTAGAACAATAGATGAGAAAATATCTTAACTTCTTTTACGTTTTATGAAGTTTATAAACTTTAGCAAAAAAATTGTTAACATCCTAATCGGGCGCGCTATCAATTTATTGATAGTCTTGACCGCAATTTGAGATCAGATTAACAATTGTTTTGTTAAGGGCTAGACATGAATAGAGATCGATGAGGGACAAGGATCAATAGTGGGGAAACCCTAGTTTCTTCCAAGAATCCTAATTCTCATTCATCACTATCAATCTAGTTTTAAATCTATCAAAAGATAAAAAGAGTCATCTTTATTAGTCATCCATTACTACTAAATTCTAACGACCCCTACAAGCCCTTTTCTTTATATATGTTCTACATCCGTGTTTAACATAGATCTAGAATCAATTCTCCTTTCTTTTATTCTAATCAACTCGTCTAAAACAAGATTAAAAGTTCCACGCATCCCTGCGGACGACCTGTACTCATCTCGGCTAGCTATTCGCGACACCGTTATTGATTGCGGTTACTTTACAAAAACACTCTTTCACAACCAATCAAATGGCGCCGTTGTCGGTGATACGTGCGTAATTTTTTTTCTTGCTTTCGGGTTGAATTCTTATTTGATCCATATCATAAAAATAAAACAAAACCGTAACTTGCATATTTAACGATTAGTGTGCGAATATTTTTGTAAGGGAATCTGGAGTCACTGTAGCGAGGAGATAAAGATTCAGAGACATTCATCAAGACCCAGAGAAATTTAGAAGGCTACTGAAGAAAAATCATAAGAAGAAAGCACTATAGTGCGGCGGAACCGCCGCGGAACCGCGGCCACTTGGTGGACTTGCCTAGCCAAAATTCTCTGGTATCTTCCTCATATCTTTCCCTATCCTCTAGAAATCCAATAATTTGATTTTCTGCAGAATTCTTTGCAAAATATCGCCGCTCAAATATCTTTTGCGTGTTTTGTTATTGGTTTGTTTTTGCATATTTTTAACCGGACTTTAAGGGGCAAGACCAAAATTCAGATTATGTGGGGATTTCATCACCCTTCCTAGACCCCACAAATCACTAAATGTGCATGCGCATAAACCTACATTAATAAAAAATATCTAGACCAAGTCCTAAAGACCGTCGCGCTCAATTAGGACAAAGAAAGGTCGTGGGTAATCTATCGCTTATCCGCATTTCTTTTGTGGTGTCTAAGACAAGTGTGACTACGGAAAGTGGTTACTTAGTTAGGCCCGCTATTTCGGTGTTCGTATAGCGGATACCTCCCACTTACCTGCCCACAAGAGTTATAAAGAGGTAGTAGAGAATTGATCATGCGGCTTGTCCTTTGAAAGTCTAGGAGCGATCTAGTGACTTGACCTAAGTGACCTTAGTTCTAGGGTTGATTGTGCATTTTTTGTGTGATTTGTCTCACGTCCGACACTTTTCAAAACAAACCATTTTAAATAGTTCTTGTTGGATATATATGCCCTAGAGGCTTACATTGTATAGGATGCTTGGGATATGTATGTACATGACAGTCTTGCTTGATATGATAGTACGCTATTTGGTTTGACTTTGTCTTAACGTATAATATATTTTACTTGGTATTTATATATATATGTTGATAAAGCCCATAGGGTGTTTGTCTGACTACCGGCGTTGTGATGGCAGTCATACTAGTGGGAGCTGGATAGTCAATAGGCACACCCTTAGATGTCCCTGGTCGCAGGAGTATCGAGATTGGGCATCGATACTCCGGAGTAGACTAGTGTATACATATCTAGACCCTGACGAGGGGCAATGGATTGGTCCCGCAACCATTGGTGGTGTTCACCTAAGATTGTATACAGATGCTCACTGGGTGTGAGTACACCGGACAGGACTCGCCGAGAACTGACTAGATGGTATTATACCTAACGTCAGATAGCAGTTCTCAGGTGACATGTGTGCAGATAGTCCGTTGACTTAAGGTCCTCATTTGTCTCGTGTGAGTTCCCACTGTGCTTTGATTATTACCCTACCACGGCTCAAAGGAGTCGTGCAAACAGGTTTCAGTTGGGCACAGTCCCGAACCATATGGAGGCAGTGAGTGACTGTTAGGGATTCGTCTCTCCCGGTATAGGGAGTTGATATCGCACGGTGATCGGTTGGTCATTACCATATGTCCCTGGCCAGGGCTGATTGAGAATTACTGATAGGATTGATCAGTAGATTCTCGGATGGTGATAGAGCCATACCGACACGACTTGTACGGTTATTAGGGGTCTGACGTCCACCACCTCCCTAGACCGTACATGTGATACTCTCAGACGAACAGACCAGACTGCGCGGATATTGTCACAGACAGGCTCAGTAGGATTTCAGATGGGTTACCTCATCAGCTTTCTTATCGACAACTACCTGGGGACCGTTACGTACAGCTAGTGCCGCTTGCGGTCTGTGGTTAAACCCACTGCCAGCGTAGTAGTCGAGTCTTTAGAGTCCCACACAGAGATTTCCCAAACCCAGACGAAAAGATATAGAGGTCGTATGGTTTTACGACAAAGGTTCGGACGCATACGTGTTTGAACGCACGTACGACATTCGGACAGTTTTTACTAGCCGGCTTTGGTTTAAGCCAGATTCTAGTATCAGATTATTGGATTTATACAGTCTAAAGTTTTTCCGTGTTTTCACGGATGAGAGGGGCGTTCTCGTAATTTTCCGAGAAGCTTCTAGAAGGATGTGACATAAAGAGAGAGGTGGCATTTTCATTTAATGATTAAGTGACTCATTGTGAGTGATTCATCATATCATTAATGCATCATTAATTGCTTAATGACTCACATGATGAATCACCCACTTGATTAAATGAAACATGATGAATATTCACTTATTATTCATTTCTTTTAAATTCATTATGTTTCATATATATCAAGTGAGAAGCTTTATTCATTATAATAAGATCATTATCATCTTCTCACTCTCTCTCTTCAAGTTCTCTCTCCTTCACCAAGCCTAATCCTACCCCTCATGAGTTAAGAACAAGGATTAGGAAAGACTAATTACTCCAAAACCTATCTCTACATAACCTTAGCTACTCTATTTAGCAACTAGAGAAACTAAGTAACCTCAAGTTTAGAGGTTATAGCTTGGATTAGGGTTCTCGGGTGGATCGTCTATCACGGGAGAAAGTCGAAGAGGACGTGGAGATCCAAAGAGGCCGTAGACAACATCAAGACGAAGGACTAGAACCGTTTGGTATAATCTCTTCGCATAGTAGTTTAAAACTCTATAGCTTTTGTTAAAACTTGTTTAGCAAACGATTCGTACGGTTAATCGATGTTTGATCATAGAACTTGATTGTTATTCATATTTCCGCCTCCCCACAAGTATTGGGGTGTTGAACATCGACTTACAGTGGTATCAGAGCCTAGCTAAACAAGTTTTAACTTAATTGCAAATTTGTACGAATTTCGAACGGAAAAACGAAGCCGGAAAACCCCAAAAACATCAAGTTTCTGTCGAAATTTAAATGAAGTCCAAAAATTTTTCAGGTAAGTTCAGAAAGCTTGACAAGACACCAGAAGAACACCTAAGAAATTTGGGCTCCTGAATCGGCAACACGGCCGTGGAACCGCGGCGTATCGCACCGATCCGCCGCGCTTCCGCCGCCGAGTTGCCGAGTCAGGAACTCAAATTTCCTGTGCTGCTTCTCTGTGTAATTTGGGATTTTCTGGTATATTTAATATTTGCTCAGGTTTCAGTTTTACAGAGCAGTTTTTGGAGCAATATTAAAGATGTTTAATCGATCGATATTGTACAGTATTTGCATGTTGGATTATATCTGTGATTGTATAATGTGTTCGTAAATCTCCCCTAACTGCTAGTATGTCAGTTGGCAGGGGGTTGCACATTTCTGAAATGGATTTTATCTGTTTGTGCATATAAACTGTATTGGACTGTTGTGGTGATTAGCCGGGTTTTGTGATGGGTTATTGTATTAATTCATTTGATGTAATTGTAACAAGTTGTAATATTATTTTGCGGGGCACATCCAGGTTGCGGTTGTAGCCATCGTTGTATTATTTCTTTTTACTGTTTTTGCTCCTAGGACAGACCCAAGGTGGGGTGCACAAACTGCCGGGCGGGTAGTTTGCCGCACCCGTAGGGGTCGTGGGTGGGGAAATGGCTATTCATCACAACTGTGTAATCTGTCTTTTCTTGCAGGCTCAAAAGAAATACAGATTGCTTGCAAATCCAATATTGTTTATCTGTGTTCTGGAATGTATATCATTGCGTCAGACGAATGTAAAATATCTATATATATGATAGCTATTTAGACGTCGCTTATGTTTTACACCCGCGCTAGCCCAGCCCCCGCTCTGTCGTTAGTTAAGTAACCTAACGGGTGATGACGGGACCCCGTGGCGAATGCGGATGGCATAAGAGGACGTTGTATTTTCGTTGTTATCTGTAATGATAGGTTATAGATGGGACGCATTATTATTAATGCAAAGAAAATAAAACCTAAACTGAATCGTTGGAACAATTTCTAAAAACCACTCGGTTTTCTTGAAAAAGCAAATTTTAAATGCGGAGCTTAAACCACTCCTTTTAATAAAAGCTATCTTAGTTCCTTCGATCAAATCAAGTTCATTACGTTAACGGTTTTTTGCCAAAAACCAGTCGTAACCCTCCGTCGTTTCAGATAGACAGCACATCGTATTCATGCTATGCTTGTTGGCCTACGTCAAGGCATAGTGTATGGTAGCAGTGTGTGTGCCTATTTGTTGCATAGATAGATGCATTAGTTTAATACAGACGTACACCTTGTTGGCCTACGTCAAGGGCTTGTACGATGTATTTAAATTGATCAGGACAACGACGGGTAGAACTTGACTTGCGTCTTATGACTTGTTGGCCTACGTCAAGGTCTATAAGAGCTTGGGGTAAAAATCACATCGGGAGTTTCAAACATAAAGGAAACTTGCAGATTTAGCTTACCTTCTGGAGTGTGGTGACTAGAGTGGCTTCCATCTAGGGCATCATGCAATGATAGTTGGATCCCGATCCCACTGATGAGTAGGATTACTCTCGGGAATTTCTCTCACTTAACAATCAATGCTACAAACCAAGTAGGTGCCTAGAAAGGTGTTAGAGGGGCTACGCCTCCAGGGAAAAGAGGTTCTTTAATTAAGGAACTTCGCGAAAGCGTTGGAAAACCTCCCTCGAAGTACCAACACCAGCCTGGCTGAAAGGTTAAGCAAGTATTGTGACGTGTGATTAAATCCTGACTAGTTCTTCTTTTAGGTTTTGAAGAAGGATTTGAGGAAACAGTGGGAGCCATCCTGTTTAGATAAATTAATAAACCAATCTAAACTTGCAAGAGCATATGCTGAGTGTTTTCTTTTCTCTCTCTCTGGCAGCTACCATGACTGGACTAAAACTATTACTCGAAAAGAATATACTAACCGGGCAGAACTATAAAGACTGGCTAAGAAACGTCAATATTGCGCTGACTTATGACAAAGTTGCATATGTTACCACCGCTGTTCCTCCCCTTATCCCAGGACCAGATTCCTCAGTTGCGGACAAGGAAGTTCGTAAAACCTGGGATCTAGACTGTGAGCGAGCTAAGTGTATCGTGCTGGCGTCCATGAATAATGAACTCCAGAAACAGCACGAGAGTATGGATATTGCATCCATATTCCTCCATTGCAAGGAATTGTATGGTGAACACTCCCGTATCGCGAGGTACGAAACCTCAAGGAAACTCTTCCAGATGAGGTTAGCTCCAGGATCGCCTGTTGGAGAGCACGTCCTCAAAATGATCATCCTCATTGAGGAACTCGCAAACCTGGGATGCGTGCTAGAAAACGATTTGTATATCGACTTGATTTTGCAGTCCCTTCCCCACACCTTCTCTCAGTTCGTGCTGAACTTCAACATGCACGAAATGGAAGCGGATCTTCCAAAGCTCCTCAATATGTTGAGGGTAGCAGAGACCTCCTTGAAAAAGGAGAAGACCCCCGTTCTGTATGTTGGCCAATCATCTTCTCCTAAATCTAAAACGAAAGCAAAAGGGAAGAAGAAGATGAAAGCCACCAAACCGAAGGGTGGGGTCAAGAAGGTGCAGGGAACGAACAAGGCAGGAATGGTGAAGGCAGAAAAGAACGAATGCTTCTATTGTCACAAGCAGGGGCACTGGAAGAAGGATTGTCAGGCCTTCAAAGCCAAGGACATGAAGCAAGCAGTTGCTTCTACTTCAGGTGTGTTCGTAATCGAAAATTGTCTTTCAGTAAACTCTACTTCATGGGTACTTGATACCGGTTCTGGTTCTCACATCTGTAATTCTTTGCAGGATCTGAGAAATAGTAGAGTACTGGGGGCAGGCGATATGACTCTCCGGATGGGCAATGGAATGCATGTAGATGCAGTTGCAATAGGGGAATATCACCTAGGGTTGAATAGTGGAAACATTTTGGTATTGTATAACTGTTTTTGTATTCCCAGTATGTTGTGTAATATTATATCAGTATCTTTATTGTCTAATAAAGGATATAATTTTGTGCTTGAAAGAAATGTCATGAACATTCTCCTAAATCAAGAAATGATTGGGTTTGGCACACTGGAAAACGGCATATACATACTTAATCAACCACAAATTTTCAATATTCAAAACACGCGTAAAAGAAAGGCTCCAGATTCGAATCAAGCCTTCCTATGGCATTGTAGACTTGGTCACATAAATGAAACAAGGTTGACTAAGTTACATAAAGATGGATATTTAGATTCGTTTGAATATTCATCATATGCAACTTGTTAATCATGTATCAAAGGAAAAATGACCAAATCTCCGTTCACCGGACACGGAGAAAGAGCCACCGAACTCTTGGGACTAGTACACAGTGATGTATGTGGTCCGATGTCTATACATGCACGAAGTGGTCACTCCTACTTCATCACTTTTACTGATGACTTCTCTAGGTATGGACATGTGTTCTTAATAAAGCATAAATCCGAGGCTTTTGAGAAGTTTAAGGAGTATAAAAATGAAATAGAGAAACAAACTGGTAAAAGCATCAAGACACTTCGATCTGATCGAGGTGGAGAATACTTAAGTACCAGTTTCCTTGAATACTTGAAAGCAAATGGAATACTCTCTCAGCTTACTCCACCTTATACACCTCAGCATAATGGTGTATCAGAAAGAAGGAATCGCACGCTATTAGATATGGTGCGATCAATGATGAGTAGTGCTGAGTTGCCACTTTCCTTCTGGGGATTTGCTCTAGAATCAGCCGCATATCTATTAAATAGAGTTCCAACTAAATCCGTACCTACCACTCCATATGAAATGTGGTGTGGGAAGAGACCATATCTCAAGTATATCAAGATATGGGGGTGTCCGGTATATGTTAAAAAGCATAATCCGGACAAGCTCGAGGCACGATCGGTTTTGTGCAAGTTTGTAGGATACCCCAAGCATTCAAGGGGGTACATAGTCTACCACACTGAACAACAAAAGGTGTTTGTCGCTCGTCACATTGTCTTCTTAGAAAGCGAATTTCTTGCAAAAGAAATTAGTGGGAGCGCGGTAGAACTGGAAGAAATTCCAGAACCTCAAACTGCAACCAAGGACTTAGAAGAATCTCAGATTTCAATAGAACATGACGAACCAACGCCACTCCGCAGATCTAGTAGGCTTTCTCATCCTCCTGAAAGATACTATGGTTTTCTTCTTGATGGGGATCGAGAGGATTGCATCATCGATGATGATGAACCTATTAGTTTTCAGCAGGCTATCACAAGTAGCGACTCAGTAAAGTGGCTGGATGCAATGAGATCCGAAATGGAATCCATGTATACCAATAAAGTATGAACTTTAGAAGTTGCTCCTCCTGGGGTAAAACCAGTTGGGTGCAAATGGATCTTCAAAAAGAAGATTGGTACATTTGGACAAGTGGAAACGTACAAAGCTAGACTAGTAGCAAAAGGTTTTCGTCAAAGACCAGGATTGGACTATGATGAAACTTTTTCGCCAGTAGCTATGCTTAAATCCATTCGGATCATGCTTGCCATTGCTGCCTTCCATGACTATGAAATCTGGCAAATGGATGTAAAAACAGCTTTTCTAAATGGACATCTAGAAGAGAGTGTTTACATGGATCAACCAGAAGGTTTCTTAGACAGTGGGAGCAGCGGAAGAGTGTGCAAATTGCTTAAATCCATTTATGGGTTAAAGTAAGCATCACGAAGTTGGAACATCTGTTTTGATGAAACAGTCAAGGAATTTGACTTTATCAAAAATATAGATGAACCATGTGTTTATATGAAGATTGTAGAAGAAGCAGTAGTGTTCCTCATTTTATACGTCGACGACATACTATTAATAGGGAATGATATCCCTATACTACAATCAGTAAAGCTCTTCTTGTCACAGAAATTCTCTATGAAAGACTTGGGAGATGCATCATACATTCTGGGCATTAAGATCTATCGAGATAGATCTAATAGAATATTGGGACTTTCACAGTCCAGGTATATAGACACTATACTAAAAAGATTTAGTATGGAAGATTCCAAGCGCGGCAATATGCCCGCTTGTCACGGAATCACCCTCTCCAAAGAGATGTCTCCAAAGACTGATGAAGAGAGGGCTCGCATGGGCATTATACCCTACGCTTCGGCGGTAGGATCAATAATGTATGCGATGTTATGTACCAGACCAGATGTAGCTTACGCACTTAGTGTGGTAAGCAGGTATCAATCGGACCCAGGTGAGAAACATTGGATAGCGGTGAAAAACATTCTCAAGTACCTGAGAAGGACTAAGGAGATGTTCTTGATTTACGGCAATAAGGACCTCCAGGTAGAGGTTTTTACCGACTCCGGCTTCCAAAGTGACAAGGATGATTCTAAATCTATTTCGGGTTTTGTGTTTACCCTCAATGGAGGGGCGGTAAGTTGGAAGAGTTCCAAACAAGATACCGTCACAGACTCAACTATAGAGGCTGAGTATATAGCTGCTAGTGAAGCCGCAAAAGAGGCTGTCTGGATAAGGAAGTTCATTTCTGAACTTCAGGTGGTTCCGTCCATTGCCAATCCAATACCGTTGTATTGCGATAACAATGGCGCTGTAGCTTTAGCGAAGGAACTAAGGTCCCATCAGAAATCCAGGCATATCTTAAGGCGGTTTCACCTGATCAGGGAGATCGTGGATCGTCGAGAGATCGAGATACGGAAAGTAGACACAAAAGACAACACGGCAGATCCATTCACCAAGGCCATTCCTCAAGTACAGTTCGAGAGGCTTTTTGAGATGTTGGGCATGCGGTACGCAAGCAACTGGATCTGGTAGAGACAGTGGGTACTCATTGCGCCAATTATAGGCCTTAGTGCAAGTGGGAGATTGTTGGATATATATGCCCTAGAGGCCTACATTGTATAGGATGCTTGGGATATGTATGTACATGACAGTCTTGCTTGATATGATAGTACGCTATTTGGTTTGACTTTGTCTTAACGTATAATATATTTTACTTGGTATTTATATATATATGTTGATAAAGCCCATAGGATGTTTGTCTGACTACCGGCGTTGTGATGGCAGTCATACTAGTGGGAGCTGGATAGTCAATAGGCACACCCTTAGATGTCCCTGGTCGCAGGAGTATCGAGATTGGGCATCGATACTCCGGAGTAGACTAGTGTATACATATCTAGACCCTGACGAGGGGCAATGGATTGGTCCCGCAACCATTGGTGGTGTTCACCTAAGATTGTATACAGATGCTCACTGGGTGTGAGTACACCGGACATGACTCGCCGAGAACTGACTGGATGGTATTATACCTAACGTCAGATAGCAGTTCTCAGGTGACATGTGTGCAGATAGTTCGTTGACTTAAGGTCATCATTTGTCTCGTGTGAGTTCCCACTGTGCTTTGATTATTACCCTACCACGGCTCAAAGGAGTCGTGCAAACAGGTTTCAGTTGGGCACAGTCCCGAGCCATATGGAGGCAGTGAGTGACTGTTAGGGATTCGTCTCTCCCGGTATAGGGAGTTGATATCGCACGGTGATCGGTTGGTCATTACCATAAGTCCCTGGCCAGGGCTGATTGAGAATTACTGATAGGATTGATCAGTAGATTCTCGGATGGTGATAGAGCCATACCGACACGACTTGTACGGTTATTAGGGGTCTGACGTCCACCACCTCCCTAGACCGTACATGTGATACTCTCAGACGAACAGACCGGACTGCGCGGATATTGTCACAGACAGGCTCAGTAGGATTTCAGATGGGTTACCTCATCAGCTTTCTTATCGACAACTACCTGGGGACCGTTACGTACAGCTAGTGCCGCTTGCGGTCTGTGGTTAAACCCACTGCCAGCGTAGTAGTCGAGTCTTTAGAGTCCCACACAGAGATTTCCCAAACCCAGGCGAAAAGATATAGAGGTCGTATGGTTTTACGACAAAGGTTCGGACGCATACGTGTTTGAACGCACGTACGACATTCGGACAGTTTTTACTAGCCGGCTTTGGTTTAAGCCAGATTCTAGTATCAGGTTATTGGATTTATACAGTCTAAAGTTTTTCCGTGTTTTCACGGATGAGAGGGGCGTTCTCGTAATTTTCCGAGAAGCTTCTAGAAGGATGTGACATAAAGAGAGAGGTGGCATTTTCATTTAATGATTAAGTGACTCATTGTGAGTGATTCATCATATCATTAATGCATCATTAATTGCTTAATGACTCACATGATGAATCACCCACTTGATTAAATGAAACATGATGAATATTCACTTATTATTCATTTCTTTTAAATTCATTATGTTTCATATATATCAAGTGAGAAGCTTTATTCATTATAATAAGATCATTATCATCTTCTCACTCTCTCTTCAAGTTCTCTTTCCTTCACCAAGCCTAATCCTACCCCTCATGAGTTGAGAACAAGGATTAGGAAAGACTAATTACTCCAAAACCTATCTCTACATAACCTTAGCTACTCTATTTAGCAACTAGAGAAACTAAGTAACCTCAAGTTTAGAGGTTATAACTTGGATTAGGGTTCTCGGGTAGATCGTCTATCACGGGAGAAAGTCGAAGAGGACGTGGAGATCCAAAGAGGCCGTAGACAACATCAAGACGAAGGACTAGAACCGTTTGGTATAATCTCTTCGCATAGTAGTTTAAAACTCTATAGCTTTTGTTAAAACTTGTTTAGCAAACGATTCGTACGGTTAATCGATGTTTGATCATAGAACTTGATTATTATTCATATTTCCGCCTCCCCACAAGTATTGGGGTGTTGAACATCGACTTACAGTTCTCACACGCTGGTACGTGCGCTAAACCCGCTTAGTACATACTCGGCTGGACACGGGATTCTAGTTCTCTTCTTGTCCGCGTTTTTGCTATCGACTCCGAAGTCGGTACTTCTTCATTTTCTTTTTCCTCTCCACCCACCACATCGACTGAGATGGACGGTTCTCCATCAGATTTTACCAACACACCCCTGCCACCACCCGTAGGTGCGCAGAATCCACCGCGCATCTCTCTCTAAGAAAGATGCTACCCGATACACTGTCCCCTTCCTACTTGTCTATCTATTCCACCAGCCAATAGGGATAATTTCAAAATTAAACTCCACTTCATCAACCTGTTGCCCAAATTTCACGGGCTGGAGTCTGAAGACGCATACATTTTTATCACCAAATTCGAAAACGTATGCGCAATGATGGGCACTTCACAACTTTCAGTGGATGCTATGAGACTACATCTTCTCCCCTTTACCTTGTGCGATCTAGCAGAAAAATGGCTTTATAACACTGCCGCACACTCTATTGCCAATTGGGATGAATTCGTTATAACACCCCTTAAGAAATTTTATCTCAATCATAAGACCGCCCGTGTTCGGAGCGAGAGCAACCAGTTTACCCGGCTCCCAACGAACCATTTTGGAAATACTTTGAACGGTTTAAAGGTCTGCTTGTCTAATGTCCTCATCACGGAATCAATAGATGGGATCTGTACCGAATTATATATGAGGATGTTACTCCAGCGACAAGGCAGATGCTTGAAACCATTTGTCAATGACATTTCATGTCTAAAGACGATAGGAAGGCTTGGCAATTCCTGAAAGATCTCGCTGAATAAACCTTGCAGTGAGAAAGCGTTAGACCAACATCGTCTAAGGGAGGTATCTATCAGCTCGATGTTTCCATCGCATTGAAAGCCGAAATGGCCGCGATGCAAAAGAAACTCGACGCTATCGAAAACAAATTCTCATATGCCTCCCTAAACCAAGTTACGCTCCCAAAACTGTGTGTGGTTGATATTCCAACCCATCACATTTGATGGAAGAATGTCCTTTGAGTCCACCGTTTCAAGATCAAGAACAAATTAATGCTACTTTTCAGCAACGACCTAGAAACGATCCTTATTCTTCCACATACAGTCAGGGATGGAGGAATCATTCTAATTTTGCTTGGAACCAAAACCAAACTCAAAATCAAAACCAATTCCCAAGCAACTATCAAAGGCCTCCCCCACAGCAACAGCAACCACCACAATCAAATCAGCACCCTTTTCAATCGCAACCTTTTCAAAATCCGGTCAACAATTCTACACTTTATAATAATTCTTTCCAAACGGCCGGTACCGAAAACTTCTCTGCACTCGAACGAAGCTTGGATACGTTTATTAAACATTCCACGCAAACGACGGCTGATTTAAAGTCTTCTATCCAAACGTTAATGCAGAACACCGCCCCCACGGTGAAAGTATAAAATCGATAGAAGCACAACTTGTCCAGTTAAATACCGCAATGAGTGAGAGAGAAGGAAACTTCCATCTCAACCTCTACCAAATCCTGACCATTCATAAAGTCATAATATGTGTGCCGTAACCACGTTGAAATCGGAAAAAGTGCTGAACAACCAAGTCGGTGAACAGATTGATGATGAGAAATCAATTGAAACCCCGGCTTCTACTTCTAACCCTATTTCGTCTAGTCCACCTTCTTCCAAGCCTATTCTCCGTTTTCCACTAGGCTCGAACCCTCAGCCCACTTTCTCGAGTCAACCTAAAACGATCCCAATTCCAATTCTGGGATCCATTCCATCCCCACAATCTTCTCCAATGTTAGACCCAACCCTTATTGATAAAACTCCTTATCCAAACAGGTTAAGGGGCAACAGACCAAGTCCACAAATGGAGAAGATTGTGGAAATTTTTAAGCAAGTTAACATAAATATTCATCTCCTAGATGCTATTCAACAAGTTCCGTCTTATGCGAAAATCCTAAAGGACTTGTGCACTAGGAAGAGAAAAAATCAAGTGCCTAAAATTTTTTTCCTAGCGAGTAATGGGACCACTGCTTTTACCCAACAAATACCCAAGAAGCGAAAGGACCGCGGGAGTCCTACAATATCTATTGCTATTGGGGGTAAAAATATCAATCGTGCGCTACTCGATTTAGGTGTTAGTGTTAACTTGCTTCCATATTCTGTCTCTGAGCAATTAGGAATTGGAGAGTTAAAACCGGCGCACTGCACTTTCTAGATGGCAGATCGATCTATCACCCAACCTAGGGGTGAGTTAGAGGACGTGTTAATCAAAGTCGGGGAATTTATATTCCCTGTGGACTTCATAGTTATTGATACACAATTTGTAGCAAACCCACAGAACCAAATTCCGGTGATTTTAGATCGCCCTTTTCTAACGACTTCCAACGCTGTAATCAATTGTTGTAACGGCTCTATGAACCTATCCTTCGGGAAGATGTCAATTGAGTTTAACATTTACAAGTTGGGAAGTGAACCCTTCGAACCCTATGCTCAAGTATGTTCTGTCGAAATGATGGATTCCGACAGTAGCGAATTTAAACAGCTTCACGATACTGATCTTGACTCCGCTAGTACGTTGTTGTTTGACCCTGCTATTTATTATACACATACGGATCCTTTTATCGAGCTGTCCGGGTCAACATCTAACGCTAATTATGAACCTATTATGGAGTCCGAGGATCATACTTTCCTTTTCGATAAGATTATTATTCGGGATATCGATGAAAGCTTTGAAGAAATCTTCGCTGAAGAATTCACATTCTTAGAAAACATGAGAGTTGTGATGAATCAACCCCAACACAAAAAAGTTGAACCGTCACCCCTTCTTCTTATCAATAATAAGAATGCGAGTAATCCATCATCATTGTTTCGTCTCTACAAACCGAGACGTAAACCTGTTCTATTCCACCTCTTATCCCCTCCCCACTTCTTCACGTCGATAGGTGACATGTTTTTCTACCGACCTTGGTGGTATATTGATAAAATTTTCGAATGGTTGTGTTGGCGTTTGGTCTCTGTAAATCTTTATATTGACCAATAACTTTACGCCCCTTCTTTATAATTTTAAAATGCTTAATAAATATAAACACAATTTTTTGATAATGAAAGTTTGAAAGTGAAATTACATACGGCAAGATTGGAAAAGTTTAAGAAAAGCAAGAAAATTAGATATTTTCTTAAACGAAACTAGTAATAAGTAGTTATGAGCCGTTGTCCCAAGGGTTAGTAAGATGAAGGAAATTACTAATCTGAGGATAAAAATAAGTCTGAAAAATAGTCAATATTATTAAGTCCAAACTTTTGAACATTGATACCCTACTATACGCACTTGCACACATCTTGAAACTTGGGATAGTAGAGAATACCTTGAAATGCTCGTCTGAAAGGCTTAGTAAAAAAAAAGTATAAGTGGTGAATAAAAAAATGAACACTGGTTTTGTAATTACTTAAGACGGCATAAAAAAATATAGCGAGAGTGCTTTATTACCTAGTGTCGTAGACCAACTGGTTTGGGAGCCACTGCTAAACCTTAGGTGTTGCAAGACGAGAATAATTATGCCTAAATAAGTAAGCACATTTAGTAATCGGTCGGTTAGTACCTCAAGAAGTATTAACGATCGCATGAAGAATGTGTGAGCAATTCTATCTAAAATATTCACCGACTAAAAAATACTAAGGAAGATGGAAAAGAGTATGATAGCTTGAATTGAATTCTCTAAATGTAGAGATGTCTTTTACACACACGTAGGGGTATATGATTGATGTTTGGAAGAAAGATAGGGAGGAAGACTAAAGGCGATGTTTTATTGAGGAATGATGTGATTTCAGACATCTTTTCATGACCAATAAGATAGGGCTCATGGCAACTGAAAAGCTAGTATGGTTAGAAACTCTTATTTTTAAATTCTTTCTTTTATATGTTCTTATCTTTGTAGGTAACTTTCATCTTCTTTATTTTATTATGGGATTTTGTGGACGTAATCCGCTGAAAACCCTCAGAAGACAACACTCCTACTAGGAACACCTAGAGGTTTATCGGCTTGTTGCACGTGCTCAGTGCAATCATGTTGCCTACGAAAGTATACTACTTAGGTTTTTCTTGTTTCTTTTTTTTTCTCCCTCTCTTGAATAACTAGTTTGCTCAGGATGATCAAAGTTAAGTTTGGGGGTATTTGTTCAGTCGAAAAAATCGCACATTTGATATAATATTTTCTTTACTTTTCTTAAATATTTAAAAGTGTTTATTATAAATATAGAACATATTTGGGTTTATCTGCAAAATACTATTAACCATTATGAAGGAAAATATATGCATATAATATTTATAAGATATTTTGATAATTTAAATATGCATATCATATCAAATAATCTTAATCAAATTGCTTAAAGATTTATTACCATATAAAATGATTAAGATTATATCTCTAATATAACAAATATTACTAATATTATTCATGGAGATATTGTGCAACATTTAGCTCAGGTCAGGAGATCAAGATTTTCAAGATGTCATGATCAAAAATCTGCTAACATCGTAGAATCAATAATGGCAGAAACTCAGGAAATATTTCCAAAATCCAGATATTTAGAAGATCTCCACGTGTAAACATGTTGAAGCCCTAGAAATTTGGAACCCTAACTCCCCCAAACCGCGGCAGTTGCGCGGCCAAATTGCCCTATTTGCGGCGGATCCGCGACCAATTGATGGCCGTTGGATCTGAGATTTTTGGTGGGTGATCGTGATTGCATATCTAAACCTATGAGATTTAGGGCTATATAAAGGACCGAGGGCTAAAGTTAGAAATCATCACCTTCAACACGAAGCAAATCATCGTTAAAAAACAAGTGATCCACGACAGGTCCGTGATTCGACGTGATAAAGCGACGTGAATATCGACGGAACATCTACTTCCTACAAAACAGAGATCGAGAGCAACTTCTTCTTCTTGTAATCTAAACTCGAAGGATCTGTACTTGTAATGTTGATTAATAAAGATAGTTCATTAGCTTAATTATTTCGCATTTAATTTCTGCATTATGATTTCCTTCTTTATCCTTTCTTCTTCTATCTCCATCATGCGTGAATAATTCTCCGCTTGATAGGGTTCGTAGGATTAAGGTAGAACAATAGATGGGAAAATACTTTAACTTCTTTTACGTCTTATGAAGTTTATAAACTTTAGCTAAAGAATCGTTAACATCCTAATCGGGTGCGCTATCAATTTATTGATAGTCTTGACCGCGATTTGAGATCAGATTAACAATTGTTTTGTTAAGGGCTAGACATGAATAGAGATCAATAAAGGGGCAAGGGTCAATAACGGGGAAACCCTAGTTTCTTCCAAGAACCCTAATCCTCATTCATCACTATGAATTTAGTTTTAAATCAATCAAAAGATAAAAAGAGTCATCTTTATTAATTATCCATTACTACTAAATTCTAACGAACCCTACAAACCCTCTTCTTTATATATATTCTACATCCGTGTTTAACATAGATCTAGAATTTATTCTCCTTTCTTCTTTTATTCTAATTAACTCGTTTAAAACAAGATTAAAAGTTCCACGCATCCCTGCGGACGACCCGTACTCATCTCGGCTAGTTACCCGCGACACCGTTATTGATTGCGGTTACTTTACAAAAAACACCCTTTCACAACCAATCAAAGAGTAATAGTAAACTATCTGAAAGATGTAGATGTCAGTCAGGTAAACCAAATTTGCAGGTCAAAAGAGGCAGCTCGCTTATTATAAAAATATCAAGATATATAATAGTGCTCACTGCTAAGTGCATCAGACATGTGCATTAAGTGAAAGAGCCATAATGAAGACCATGAGGTTATCGAGTCTCAATACAATAAAAATTTGACTCTGAGGGCAACCCATAGTTTAACAAGATGTGGTTCCGTAAACAAGGAACACATAAAAATTCTGATGGGTAGAAACATGAAAATACAGCAAAAACAAAAAATTGAATGGATGTCTGGGAATATGCGATGATGAAGTATGAGATGAAGAAATTTGGATGAAAATTATTTACCTACAAGTTGATATTGAAGACCTAGACCCTTGAATCTTGATCCCATTGATATAACATGGTAATAGAATGAGAAACAATAATCATAACTAAAGAACACAGAGGAAAAAAGAATTTATGAGATTTCATGGGGCCAAATCAGGGAAAGAAGCCCCACTTTGAGAAAAGAGCATTTTTCTAAATATTGGTATTGAGGTTTCGAGGCAGAGAAACACAGATCTAGATGATAGCAATTTGAAAGGTATGGTGTGTCAATGGCAGAAACCTACTGTCAATCAAATAAAATGCGCTTAGGACCCAAAATCATAAACAAACAACATCTAAGGTCTTCAATAGTTTCAGAACTGCAGAAAAACTCAAAATGGTTGTGCAATGAAGAAAGAAAGAAAAAGAAAAAGAACAGAAAATATCAGTCCTAAAATTATAGATTTGGAAAGAAATTAAAATAAATAAACTTAAACGAACCGAAGAGGTCAACTGATGACAGAATCACTTGGAAAGGAAAGTGGAATAAAAATCTGAAAACTGACTATTCAACAACCAAGTTGAGAAACCATGAAGGCATGGACCCCATATAATAGAAATGGAAGTGAATATGTAAAAGCATGTATGCATGCGTCAGCAACGCAGTCAAGAGAATCGAATAACTCTCTCCTTCTAAAAAAGAATGAACTCGCATGTGGGCTGAGGGTGGGGAGTTTGAATACTGCAAGTCTGTAACAAATACAGTAGGCAGTATTGATGCACAAAACATACGAGAGAAAATGAATGAATACCTCACTTTCAGTTCAAGCTTCCTCATGCGTATGCGATACTGAGTCATTTTGGTAAGACGCTGCTTGATTTTGTGTACAAGTAGTTTAGGCCAATATTCCTGACAAAATCAAATATGATGTCATATGAATTCTTACAAGATACACCCTGGACATATATTTTCAAGTTAACTATTCATGATTGCATACCAAATGTTTGTCAATGATCTCCATAGCTTTCTCATAGTTTCTGGGAAGCTTAATTCTTTCCCACAACTTGTTTGGCATATGAGCCCTTTCAATAGTCTTCATATATAGGTAGAAGACGCCTGCACATATCAACAATAATGAGATTACATAACCAAATATCAATGGTAACTAACATATATGCTTTTGATATTTTCTACACATGACCTATCACGAACAAATAACAATAGAAAACCATCTCTTTTAATATTTGATCATGCTACGTGACACATATTTGGGTACGCTTAATAACTTCTTTTGAAATGCTACAAAGCTGCGGTCCCTAACATAAGGCATTCTAAAAGTCTGTTGCAGTTCAAACTACAAGAAATGTATCAATCTGTTTCTGCTTTTCCCTGTGATGGGTTTTATTTATATATTGGTCAGATATAAGATATTTAAAATGAGGCCCATTATAATTTTTTTAATCATCGGCACCATCACGGAACTTCAACGGAGCAAATATTCAGTTAATACAGATGTTCCGATAACAAACAAATCAAGGTGATGATGCGGATCCTGAAGTAGCAAAGAAGTAGCGGAAGTAAGCATACTTCATGTGCTTTAGTTTATGGTACGACGGAAGTAGAACTTGGAACTTATTTCAATGTGATAATGTGGATCCTATATGGCATGGTTAGTTCCAAAATTTTCCTCCCCACATATTTGAATGGGGAGTAACCATGGAGAACAAGGAACAAGAAAAAGGATTAATTATTTAATGCTTCTCTTCGTTACTTCCAAAAAGTTATAATTTATTACTGTTACAAAATTACTTTAATGTTTGTTTTATTTATGAAAGAAACAATGGAAGTTGCCTCATTTTTTACTTCCCTCTTAAAAAAAAATACAAACAAACATTAGAAGTAAGATTCAGGTCTACTTCCATGACATTTTTATGGAAAACTTCGGCCCTATTTGGGAATGGAGTTAAGCTTTCTAAACCGCAGTTTTATAAAGTAAGCAAAACTTAACTCTAAAATGCTAACCGTGCCTTGTTTGGCAACCATCTTGGAGTTGAGAAAACTGTAGTTACCTCAGCCCAAAACTTGAGATAACTGCAGCTATCTCAACTCCAATCTGACCGAAGTTTTGTAAACTAGTAAACTCTATTTTTGAAATTTGGAACTTGCAATCCACAGTTTGCATCCTTTCTACCTCCACTTAAAAATAAACCACAGTTATCCTAACCCCATATCCAAACAGGCCCTAATTTTCCAACTCGATTTATTACACTGTTTAAACAAGGCCTCTTCAAAAAAACACTAATTTGAGATCAAATATCTTGGTGATGGAAGCTGTACCTTCATGATCACGAATCGTTGCGTATCGGCTATTAGCTAGCGGACAGGAGCTACGGTTGCAGATCCCCGTCACGTTGTAAGGGTTTCTACAGAAATTTCCAGTGGTGATCCTATCCAATACAAAAAAAATCATCAGAAATTAGAACGAACCCTAAATCAAAGAGACAAATTCGATTCATTTCGTGAAGCATTAAGATTGAGGCGGAGAAAGATGATTACTTGGCCATGAAACTGCAGTGATTGTGCCTGATCACTTGCCATATCACGTCGTCGTGCTGCATCTCTGAAGCCAAAAACAGGATCGAGCTTCGCTTCTAATTGAAAAAGCAAAAAAAATTGAGGATTTTTTGTTGGTGTTTTTTTTGCCCCCTTTCTTCAGAGCTTTTCTAGGGTTTTGAGAGGGCTTAGAAGGAAAAATGGAGAGGGAGGGAGGGAGTAGCGGTGGCGGCCGATTGCCGTTGAAAGCGATTTTGCATATTCGACCCTGAAGTGGCTCTTGATTTCCCACGCCACCCTCCTAGCCACGTACCAATCACGTGCCAAAGATTAAATACTGTAAAATAGGCTAAATTTCACTAAACCCTATATTTTGAGCATGTATCACATAACCCCTACGTTTTTAAAATGATACAAAATACCTCTCTATATTTTTCTAAACCATTGAAACCTTTAATGGCGTTAGTAGAAAAGAATGAAAATGCAAATTAGCCCTTAAATTATTTTGGGAAGTGATGGAGGTCGGAATCTCCCCCAGATGCTGTCATCCGTCGATCTTGCGACCAGCGAGGCTGAACGGTTGAGATTGAGTATGAGAATTGAATGTGTGGATCTCAATGGGTCGTTGGATGCTGTTGACGTCGAGCTACCTGCAAGGGACGTTCCGGGGTGGGAAACCACCGTAGGACCCTCCGACGATCAAGTAAGTACCGAGGAATAATCATAGGGTAGCGGCGTATTGGATTGAGTTCGACGTACCTGAATCGTCTGGGGGAGAGGTTTATATAGGGGTCCCAGTGGAGCGAGCCGATGCGAGATTCTCGTCGTCCGTTATGCCCCCGCGTCACGTTCGCGTTGATGGCGGGATACGCCCATTAATGACGAGATACGCTTGCGTGGGATGCAGGACGTGGAGCGGCGGAGATCTCATCGTGGCGAGATATACGAAGCCGTTACGGGGCGCTCGAGCTCCGTTCTCTTGGCCAAACAGGGACGCTGAGGAATCTCGGATATAGGATAACTCGAAGATGAGCAAGTGAGCTAAGGAGTCTCAGCTATCGGATAGCTCGGAGACGAGTTATTGGTTGGCGGTCAGCCGAAGGGGGAACGTACTCCGGGAAGGTCTTCTACAAGGTCGGGTGCAACCTCGGAGGTGAGACGCCGAGGAATGTCCCCAATGCATCATATTTATTCCAGCTCCGTAGCCTCCAGGAATCTAGCGATCTTACGTGGATGACACGTCATCTGCTACGTGTCGTGATATGGAGAATTCCCACTTATGAGTATCATCATTAGCCCCTCACTCTCGTTCCGACCTATTTATGGGTCGGGTCAATAGTGGCCTGCTCGGTTTTCAATAATTCAGCCTCGGCGCTGAGGATTCTTCGTAATGGTTGTCCGAGGAATACGTGACGTTTAGCGGCTACACCTCTTAGATTCTTGGATCCAGGTGGCGACTCACGAGGCGCCCCGATTCCTGCACGTATCTTTAGTGACGTCAGCGGATCAGTGAAATGATTGCGCTTTAAAAGGGATGCCGTTTCGCTCGCTCGGTCTGTTAGCCTTCGTGCCACGTGTCCTCTGCAGGGTGAGGGACGCGAAGGGTTGTCATTCGAATCCGAGTGAGGAGGAGGTGTCTTATGGTCAATCGCCACGTAGAGTCCTTGTGGCATTTGGGTGTGACGCTTCATTTCGGCGGGAACGGGTTTGGGCCATTGGATGTTTTCTTACCGAGTGTATAAATAGGGGATGCCATTCTTTGGCAGATATTTTGCCCTAATCGTTTCATGTCGTCTGAAAATTGCCCGGCGCACCTTTGCTTAGGTCGGGATTTCAGCCAAAAACCATTCTTCGGCTAATCCTTTCTTGAATCAGGTTAGATATCTTCTTCTGAAATATCCATAGATGTAATTAGGGTCAAGTCGGGCGATGAGACTTCGGCTTCCGAAGCCGAGTCCAGTGGGTTTTCTTCCTCCTCGGCTTCCGATAGCCGAGAAAGTTCTTCTTCCTTTTCCTCTTTATTTTCTGCGTCGGGCTCGCCCCCCGGGGGGGCGATGCCCTCATCCTTCATTGTTGGGGGGCGAAGAGGGACCCCAAGGCGCGCATCAAAAATACTGGCGATGCGCCCTCGATTTTGAATCGCTTGGATTCCGATATTCGGGCTTGTTTCCACATTCCCCCTGGCTATTCACTGCGTTTTGGCTAGGGAGGGTGAGCGGGCAGACTAGATGCAGGGCAATGAGACTGCCCTGTACCTAGAAGTGTTCCGGGCAGGGATGCGTCTGCCCTTCTCACCTGAAGTTTGCACCGTACTCCATTGCTTCCGTCTCGTTCCGGGCCAGCCAGCACCGAATTCGTGGAGCATCCTCTTCGGGTTTCTGGTCTAATTAAAGATTGATCGGATCCCTTTTGACTTGAGTCTTCTCCTCTCCTTTCTTTGTTATAAGAACCACCTCGGTACCAGCAAGGATGAACCGAACTGGGTGTACCTTTCTTTTAAAAAACATAAGGGTAGGACGGCCGGGTCTGGGGTAGTGGTCGTCCCTTCTTCCATTCATGAATAGAATGAGAAGTTTGTCTTCGTCGGGCCTCCAAAGGGTGAGGATTGGCTCGTGCCCACCAAGTGGCATAGGGCCGATTGCCCCAGGGTCAAACAGTCGAATGCCCCAGAGGCGAGGGTGGTGTCGCAGTAGGAACCGATCCAGTGGGCCGATATCCTGCTTTCCAAGCAGGCATTGAGCTAGGCGGGATTCAGTCCCGCGCGCTTTGGGGGTAAGTTAGGGCTTCGCCGATCTATTTAGACTTAGCATAATTTTATTATAATTTGTTGTTTTTTTGTCCCTGACCTCTCCTTTCTTTTTCTTATGTGTATTCTGCAGAGCTGATGGATCGCTCGAAGATCATGGCTGCTATGGCCGCTAAGGCACAGGGGAGGAAGGGCGGTGGGGCAAGCTCGTCCCGATCCGCACCGAGCACGGCTCCTCGGCAAGCCCCTTCCGCCAGAGTCCTCGCAGCCCCTCCCGTTCCGGAGGAACGCCGCGGTGGAGGGTAGAAGCATATACTGGATTCGACGCCCTAGGCCAGGACGGAGGTGCCGCCCCCTGCCGAATCTCCGCTTAAGAGGCAGAAGAGAGTGGTTTCCCAGCCACCCCCGGTCGGGATACAAGTGCAGGAGGACGACTTCTGCATCGAGGTGCCTTCGAGGCTTTCCATGGCTGACAGCTTACTGCCGGACATGGATAAGGTGGCGAGGGACAAGATTCCCCGAGGCACCTTGAAGGCCCAAGTGGTGGTGATAGCTCAGGAGGCCGTTCAGGTCGGTAACTTTCCTAAAATTTCTCCAAGTGTTTTTTCTCTGTTTAGCTCCTAAAACGGTTTGTGTTTTCCGTAGGTCCTTTAGCATTGTGCCCTTCTTGCCGCCATGGAAGTCGAGGAGGTGATCCCGGCGATGAAGAAGGACGGTGAATCTTCTTTACGAGAGGAAGAGCTCCTCGCTCAGCTGAAACAAGCGGAGGATAAGACCGCCCTCCTGGACTCGAGATTGGTTGCGGAGGGCTTGACGGTCGCCAAATTAAAGGAGTCTCATCGACTCCTGACCGAATCTAACCAGGCTATTCAGGCCTAGATGGAGGAGGTCAACGAGCTCTATGATGCTATGAAAAGGCAGAGGGACGCATTCAAAAGGGATGCTCGGGTGTCCTACGAGGCGGCGAAGCTTGCAGAGGGCAGGGCGGAAAAGGCTGTGGAGGAGTACAAGGCTTCCGATCAATTCTCCATTGACCTTGCCGACTCCGCGACCGTCGGATGGCACAATGCCTTTGACGCCGTCAAGGAAGCTACGCCTGGGTTCGATGACCAGGAGTTTCGTGCAAGGTATCCCCTTGCCGAGGAAGTGCCCCAGGGAGGCGGCGCAGAGCCAACAGGAGGAGGCGAGGTAGCGGGGGGAAGTGCTGAGCCGGAGGTCACCACCGAAGCTCCTAACAGAAGCGTTGAGCAGGGAGATGCGGCGGCCGAGAAGGTAGCTTGAGCTACCCCCGCTTTTTTATCAAATTTTGGTAAGCCTCCGGGTATCTTGTAAGGCTGGGGAGCCCATAATACCCTATACATAGTTCGGAATATAAATAAAGTATTTTTAGCCTGCCTATGTAATGTTTTTACTTTTGCAAGTGTAGATAGGCCGGTGTCCCACGGACGCCAAGTATATATAGAGTCGAGTGTCGAGCGAGAGTGACATGCGAACGAGCTAGGTAGGCCGAGTGCCCCTCCTCACCCCGGAGTCAAGGTAGCGGTCGAGCACGACATGTGAACGCCAAGTATAGGTAGGTCGGTGCCCTTCCTCACCCCGGAGTCGAGGTGACGATCAAACGTGACATACGAATGAGTGAACGCCAAGTATAGGCAGGTCGGCGCTCTTCCTCACCCCGGAGTCGAGGTGACGATCGAGCACGACGTGCGAATGCCAAGTATAGGTAGGTCGGCGCTTTTCCTCACCCCGAAGTCGAGGTGATGATTGAGCACGACGTACGAATGAGCGAACGCCAAGTATAGATAAGTCGGCATTCCTGGACTCGGCCTTGGATGAGCCGAGTAGGAAACTACTCGGTCGCCTCGTGACGAGGGCTTTGGATTCGCAGAGTGGCTGGGCAGGGAGCTACCCTCAGCGAATGAGTCAAGCAGGAAACTACTCAGCCGCCTCGTGACGAGGGCTTTGGATTCGCAGAGTGGATGGGCAGGGAGCTGCCCACAGCAGATGAGCCGAGCAGAAAACTACTCGGCCGCCTCGTGACGAAGACTTTAAATCCATAGAGTGGCTGGACAGGAAGCTGCTCTCAGCGGATGAGCCGAGCAGGAAACTACTTGGCCGCTTCGTAACGAGGGCTTTGGATCCGCAGAGTGGTCGGGCAGGAAGCTGCCCTTAGCGGATGAGCCGAGCAGGAAACTCCTCGGCCGCCTCGTTATGAGGGCTTTCGTATCTTTGCCTCCTTGATTCTTGGGATTTCCTAGGTATGTCGTTCAACCTTCCTTGACCTGCATGGGGGGAGCGGGCCAGTAATCGGACGCCATATGGCCACGTCTTATATGGAAGATGCGATATTCCATGATTCACGCTGTGGCGTGAAAAGATCTCGGCCGTTGGAAGACTTTTGTTTAGGTTATAAATATTGAAGGTATGGCCTCCCCTTCAGACATCTACGTTGATTTCCTTCTAGCCGTTTCGTCTCTTCCTGATGACGGGCCGCGCATACACCATCAGGGAGATCGTATCTCGAGACGACGTATATTTCTATGGTCTTGATCGTTCCGAGGCGACGTATGAGGCCGTGATAAGTCATCTGGAGGACCACTGTGGGCGTCTACTTCCCCGTCGATCCCTTCTCCTGCAGGTGCTAATCTATACGATATGGAGCTCTTCTCCGGGTCTTTACAAGGCTATGTCCCTGCAGGCAATGGATGAGGCGTTTGACAAGATGCACACGGCCCATGAGCTGGGTCTGATCTCGAAGAGAAGGCGGGATCGCTCAACGGATATTCTTCTCGAATATTTTCAGCAGAGGTTGGTCATGGCGCCGTGTTCGGCGGCGGGAACCCCCAGCGAATCCGTAGCTTCTAGGGTCTATGGGTACCGACAGAGGGAGCGGGCGAAGGCCGCTTTGGCTCGGCTGGAGGAATTCTCCTCCGAGTATCATCGTCAATATTTTCTTAATCCACTACCCCCTTTGTTGTAATAGTTTAGGGATTATGTGCTTTTTCTTTTGCTCTATAAAGCTGAGGAGCCGAGAATACCTTTGAATAAATTCTTAATAAATTTTCCTTGGCTTAAAGACCTCTCATTGCTTGTGATTACGGAACATCGAACCTCATTGCTCGTGGGTGCCCTAGGGAAGAGTTAGACTCAGGTCGACTGCTCTTTGAGCGTGCCTGGGTACTTGTCCGGGGAAAGCTCGTGACCAGATGCTATAAAGTTCGTGTTTTGTCGGGTGGGGGAGTGCCTGTTTTGAGTGAGTGTGGCGGGTAGGGACTACCCATCGGCCTTAGGGCGGAGCAGGAATCTACTCGTGAAGCCTAGAAATTGTAGTCGACACAAAAGGAAATTTTATTATTTGAAAGGATACAAGTTCATCTGTACAATTTAAGCTTTTTGGCGTTATATGGCCGAGGAAAATCACGCCCCTGGAGTCTTGGAGACGGTAGGCTCCACCGGGTGATGTCTCCGTCACAAGGAACGGCCCGTCTCACTTCAGGGAGAACTTATGTAGCTTCCCTTGGTCCACGAATTCATTTTGCCATAAGACCAAGTATCCTGTCTTGAAGGCTCGATATTTAACTCGGGCATTGTACGGGCGGTCTACTGCTGCTAAGCGGCCATTTTGATTTATGCATGATCTCTTTTTTCCAATAAGATGTCTAGGTTACTTCGCAGCGCCAAGGTGTTAGCCTTGTCGTCGTTGTGCTCGACTCAATAACTAGGCAATCCAATTTCTGTGGGGACCATTGCCTCGGTACCGTAACAGAGACTAAACGGGGTTTCCCCTGTAGGTGTTTTTCACTTATTTGGGCTCAGTTGTAAGAAACTTTTCAAAGAGACTTAGCCAATTTGGGCTTAGTCTGCTCAGTCTTTTTTTTTGTTCAAAAGTGCTAAACACTTATTTGGGCTCTGTTTGTTCAGCCCCCCCTTTTTATGCAAAAGTACTAAGCACTTGTTTGAAGCTCTGGCGCTCACATGAGTATCATGTGAAGCTTTCAGTTATGGGCGTTGCCCAATCAGTACTCAGCACTCAGTTATTTTGACCGAACATATATATAGTGCTAAGAACATTTTTATATGGCGTCCACGTGAGGAGCACGTGCGGCGCTATCCCATTTGTTTTGTTGGGCGCCCATGCGTGTTTCACGTGAGGCGCTGGACGCTGCCCAATCAGTGCTAAGCACTTAGCTGTTTTGGCTGTATATGAAGTGCTAAGCACTTTTTATTCAGCGCTCATGTGTATTTCACGTGAGGCGCTGGCCTTCTGGTTTGGGCGCCCATGTGTTTTTCACGTGAGGCGCTGAGCACTGTTAGGGGCACCCACGTGGGAACCACGTGAGGCGCTAAGTTTTTTTTTTCTTTTTTTAGAGATTGAATCTCTGTTAATGGCATTTTAACCATTAATGATCACCAAGATATTTGTTTTAAAGATCCGGGATCAAGTTTTCTTTAAGAACCAAGTTCTTATATTTTTTCTTTTATAAGAACTAAGTTTCTTTTAGGGTTAAACCCCATTTTCCGAGGAATTAAATTCCCGTAGGGTGGTTCTTCTCCTTTTTTTTTCTTTTTAACCTAGTTCTTTTCTAAATCTTTGATTTTCAAGAACAAAATCTTCCCGATGAGAATTAAATTCCCAACTTGTGGAAAACTTGTCTTGTGGATCTCTGATCCAGAGAAAGAACTAAGTTCTTGATAAGGGTTAAACCCTTAGATATGCCATGATAGGTAAATGAGATGTTTTAATCTCTGTGGTTTCTTTACCTAGGGTTTAAGAGGAGAAAGATCTTCTTCTCTATTGAGAATTAAATTCTCTGTTGTTTTTTAGAGCCTTCTGTATTTTTTTCTTTTTACAGAAGCTTATGGGGGGTTCCCTCTATATGAGACTTGAAGTCTCGGGTCCTTTATATAGTGGAGGAAAATTATTAATTAGTTTTGAGAAAATCTCTCATTGAGATATTCCAATTGATTTAATTGGTCTCAAAATTTGATTGGGGAATTTTACCCGCCCTTGGATTTTTGATCCAAGGATCTCTATTTTACAGAATATGTTTTCTTGTTCTTAATAAGATTGGGAAAATATTTTCCCATAAATAGAATTTTATTCTATCATTGGATCTTTGATCCTGTTGGCTATAGTGCCCTCAAGTCAATTATTGGATCGCAGGCACGTGATTGCAATGATTGAGAGAGGACCTATACCGGTAGAACAGTCTTACTCGAGATGATAGTATGCTATCTGGTTTGTCTTTATCATCGTGTACATGCTTCAGGTGACATTACAGATCACTATTACATGTTGATAGAGCCCATAGGATTCTTGCTTGATTACCAGCAGTATGATGGCGATCATATACATGAGAGTTGGGTAGTCTATAAGCACATCCTTAAAGTGTCCCTAGTCGTGGGAGTTTCGAGATTGGGCAACGATACTCCGAGAGTAGACCAGTGTATATGGATCGAGACCCCGACGATGGGCGATGGCCGGTCTCACAAGCCATTGGTGTCAGTTGGTTCACCTAAGATAGTATACAGGTGCTCATTGGGTTATGAGTACACCGGACGGACTCGCCGGGAACATGCTAGTTGGTATTATACCTATCGTCAGATAGCAGTTCCCTGGTGACATGTGTACAGGTTAGTCTATCGACCTGAGATTGTCATTTGTCTTGTGTGAGTTCCCACCGTGCTTTGATTACTATCCTACCACGGCTCAAAGGAGTGGTACAAACAGGTTTTAGTTGGGTACAGTCCTGAGCCACATGGAGGCAGTGAGCGGATCGGCAGGGGATTCGTCTGTCCCGGTATTGGGGGTTGATATCACGCTGTGTTTGGAGAGCCATTACACAAAGTCGTTGGCCAAGGTAAGTGAGATTTACTGGTAGGTATTCTAGTAGTTTCTCAGGGTGTTCTGGGCTACACTTCGACACGACTTATACCGCTATTAGGGGTCTGACGTTTACCATCCCCCTAGGCCCGATATGCGATACTCATAGACGAACGGACCGGACTGTACGGATATTGTCACTGACAGGCTCAGTAGGGTTTCAGGATGAGTTCGCTCGTCGGCCTCCCTTTCTCTCAATATCTGGGTAGCCGTTACGCACAGCTAGTGCCACTGACGTACTTGTGGTTAAACCCACTGCCAGCGTATTGACGAGTCTTTAGAGTCCCATACAGAGGGTTTCCCTAGTTCGGGCGAAACGTTGTAGAGGACGTATGGTTTTATGGCAGGGTTCGATCATATACGTACACTCGTGCATGGATCATACTAGTGGGCTTTGGTTTAAGCCGGATCCTAGTATTAGATTGTTGGATTACTTTCGTCTCGTATTATTCGTATTCAGTCGGAATACGGATGCGGGTATGTATATACGGATGAGGGGTATTCTTGTAATTCATTACAAGATAACTTTAGTTGATGCCATTTCTCTTTTTGGATTAAACATTTTAGTTTAAATGTTTAATGGTGGAAATTGTGACTCATTCTTGGCATGACATGTTTTTCTCATGGCTAAGATATTTTTTAGTGAGCTTAGATATTTATTGTAAGTGTGTGAGTGTAGAGATATTTTGTGTGAGCGTGTGGCTCAATTACTCACTACAATATATCTAAATACTCACTACAAAAATATGGGGCAGCCATCTCATTTTCTTTGGTGTTGGTTTTTTGCTCACTTGCTATTTTCTTGAGTTCACAATTTCCACCATGGGCATCTTCTTCAACCTCCACTCTATCCCTCTCATGTGTTGAGAATCCTAGAGTGTATTGAGACAAAATAATCACACACTATCTCTACTTCATCTTGGGTATCAAGGCTAGCAAACTTGATGTCCGAGTTGCGTCGGTTTAGAGGCGGGAGTCCGTATAAAGAACCCTCGACGTGGATCTTCTTCGACGAAGGGAGACCGGAGATTGAACTTGATCGGAGAAGCCGCGAGGAGTTTGGGATGATGGTTAAAGACCGAAGGACACGGATCGATCGGTGACTCCTCTTTGCATGTTTGCTAGTATAGGGTTTTTGGTTCGATCTTGTGCGGGTTTTGTTTGCGTCAAAGTTTTAAAAGTTTTTGTTCCGTATTTGGTCACGGAAAGATGGCCGGGGCGCCGGAAAAACCCAACATGGTATTAGAGCCACCCAAACACCTTAAACTAGCTAGTTGCGACATTAGAATTCACGTTTTTTCGGGCATCGAAAACTGTCGAAAAAACAGTCCCGAATTTTTAAATTTTGAGATGTTTGCACACCCCGCGGGCTCTCGGTTTGAACCGAGAAGCCGCGGGGTGCTGTGTGGGCACCCCGGGGAGACCCCGGAGGGGGGACTGAATGGCTGGGCCCACTCCCCAAGACCACCACAAGGCGGTCTTGGGGGTGGGGACCCGAAATTGCCCATGCATGGGCAGTTTCGGGTCTGCCTCACCCTCTAGCCACCTCGTGGTGGCCTCGTGGGTAGGGTACCCCCTCTAATCCCCCTACTCGAAGTTAATTTCGTGCTCTAACTCTTCGCGAAGGTTCGGGCGCGTTTCGTTTTGATTCGGACATCCGAATTGGCTTAAAACTCAACTTTTTTGGATGTTTAGTGCACTTAGTTTTTGATCCTTAGTATATTTAGGATGTGCGCTAATTAAGTTTTGGAATTCTAATGTCATGACTTCGTTTGCATGCGTGGATGTGTTGGTAACGTTGTCTAATTGCTATATGCTCAATTAGACGGGGTTACACACTTGATTCGGTTACTTGTTTCTGTGGATAAATCTGGTTATAGTTTGTGCGGATTGTCGTGATGGATAGCTTAGTGCAGTTTAGTTTTATTTGTATATTTTATATCGCGGGGTGAGCATCCGACATGTGGACTGCCGTCACTGTCTGTTTGTATATTATTCTTTTGGGGCACGACCGGGTTGAGGTCGATGTCACCGTTGTTCATATTTCCTTTTTTGTACTAGGATTACCCCGCGATGGAGTGCACAGATAGCAGGGTTCTGGAGGGAAACGGGTCCACATCTCATGGCGTTGAGAAGGAGGGGGCCTCACTCTAGAAGTGGCAGGCTATTCACCGCACTCGTAGTGGGTACAGGTTGACCCAAGGAGGGGTGCTCAAGTTACCGGATTCCGTGAAGTGCCAGGTGGCCCATTCACTTTGTTGAAGGGGGCTTCCTCGCTTCCGGTTTTGGCGGGTAACTTGCCGCACTCATAGGGGTTTAGGTTTTCATTGCACAGGCTATCCACACGACTAGGGGAACATCGGGTTTCACTTGTGGCTCAAATGAAACCCGGGGCTCCCAGATTATCTGTATTGTTCTGTGATGCTTATTACTTTTCTGTGATGTTGCATTTATCATGCCTGGAGCGATTATTATATATTGTTATATATACTAGTAAATGTTGTATATGTTTTACACCCGCGCTAGTCTAGTCCCCGCTTCGTCGTTAGTTAAGTAACCTAACGGGTGATGATGGGACCCAGTAGTGAATGCGGATGGCATATACGTACATCATATTTTCGTTCTTTTGTGGTGTGATTAATTGATGGGAGTGCGTTGATTCAGATCAATACAAGGAAAACAGACCTATTCGATGTTGTTGGAACAATTTTCAAAAATCTGTTATTGCAAAGACGTTTTCTTTTGTTTTGCACAGTGGTATTCGGTTATGAATATCCAGCACCTCATTCGACGAGGTAAGGGCCGAGATCCCTTCATCGGGGGTGACCCCTTGGGCAGAAGTTTGCATCAGGGTAATAACTTCACTATAGTCGATTACTTTTGCTTTGCATCGTGGTATTCAGTTGGAATATTCTGCACCTCATTCTACGGGGAAAGAGCCGAGATCCCTTCACCGGGAGTGATCTATTTAGCAAAGGTTTTCGCAACTATATATTTGTAAAAAGCTATCCAGTTCCTTCAACGATATCAAGTTCATTACGTTAAAGGTTTTTCGCCAAAAACCATTCGTAGCCCTCCGTCATTTCAGACGGGTAGCGCATGCTATGTTTGTTGACATTCGTCAAGGCATAGTGTATGGTAGCTGGTTGTTACTTTTCTGTTGCATAGATAGATGCGTTGGTTTGGGACAGTCGTACAGCCTTATTGACCTTCGTCAAGGGCGAGTACGGGTGGGTTCAAATTAACCTGGACAATGACGGGTGGAACTTGACATGTGACTTATGATTTGTTGACCTTCGTCAAGGTCATAAGAGCATGGGGTAAAAATCACATCGGGAGTTTCAAATATACAGGAAACTTGCCAGATATGCGCATACCTTCTGGAGTGTGATAATGTGAGTGGATTCCATCAGATTATCATATGATGATAGTTGGATCCCGATACCCACTGATGAGTTGGTTTACTCCTCGGGTGATTTTAGATGATCCCGACTAATTCTTCTTTCAGGTTTGGAGGAGAATTTGAGGATACAGTGGGAGACATCCTGATTAGATAAAGTGATTAACCATTCTGATCTAGGTTAGAGTGCACGTAGAATGTTTCTTTTCTCTCTCTCTTTGGCAGCGACCATGTCTCGACCTTAGACTATAACTCAGTAACCAAGTTAACCGAACTTTCTTAAAACACTGGCTTTTGGATTGTCAGAGTTGCATACTTCATTGCCACTCCTACTTTTACCCTTTGCTTTTCTCCAGAACATCCCGTATCACTACGAAGATCCACACATATTGGATCTGACCATCGTATAGTTACATACGAACTCGAAGAAACTTGTTTCAGATTTGAGGATGGTTTCCGGTTCTAGAGAAATTGAATAGGACTATTCAGTTGTCTTTTCCTTTTACCTTCTCTCAGGTTATGAGGGCTCCTAGGATTAGGAGATGATACGCCTATTGCGCTTATCGGATAGTCTTCTTCCAAACCATAGGCATGTGCCAAAAGGTAGGGAATGAAGAAAACCAATTAGCCTAAGTGTGGTGTACAGAAGGTAATAAGTAAAGACAAATAAAGGGATTAGAAAGAGGGCAAAGTAAAATGCGACTGCTATCATTCACGACCAAACCACGTATTTCATCGCCACTCCTACTTCACCTTTGTATTTCTCCAGAACACCCCGTATCACTACGAAGATCCACAGTTATTGGATAATACATCGTATGGTTATATACGAACTCGATGGAACTCGTTCCAGTTCGAGGATGGATTTTGGTTCAGGAGAAATTGAATAAGGTTTATTCAGTTGTCTTTTATCTTTACCTTCTCTCAGGTTGCGAGGGCTTCGAGGATTAGGAGAGTACACCTGTTACGCTTATTAGATAGTCTTCTTCCAAACCATAGGCTGGTGCCGAACGGTAGGGAAGGAAGAAAACCATTTAGCCTAAGGGTGGTGTACAGAAGGTAATAAGTAAAGACAAATAAAGGGATTTAGAGAGATGGAAAAGAAATATACGGTTATAGTTATGAATCTGGATAATGGAAGAGGCATTACTAGGAATACCCGGATACCCCTTCGAAATATTTTCATGTTTCAGTTTCACTATGCGTTGTTAATTGAAAACTGATTTCCTAATTAGATCCTTACTCCAGAGTATGTATTTACCAGGTCCAATTCTCACATCTGTATGGTTTTTACAGATGATGAGTGGGAGTAAGTTATTGGGATTAGGTGATCATCCTCATTATATCGGGATTCGTTGTAATTGGTGATATTTGAGGAAATCGCCTGGGTTTTTGCCGGACGGCAAATATTTGGTTTTGAATATCCGTTGTTATGCACCAATTTCAAACTGATATATCTGTACATTTATTTCATAAAGTGAGATATAACCTTTTGAAATTATGTCCATGACATTTACCTATATCAGTTGATGGTTAGGTAAGGAGCATTAAACAGCGGTGTAATTCTTCATAACCATAGTACAGTTTTCAACCTACGACGCACAGGGTTTGAGTTATTCAACTCAGGGGACTTATACAAAGTATTGTATGTTGTCCAGTGTCCATTAGGACAGAGAGGTTGGTCCTCATACTATATTTTGTTTACTTATGACTTCTCCAGTTTTAGACAAGTGTTTCGTAGAAATACAAGGTCCAAGTTTTGAGAAGTTATAGGTACAAGAATAAAGTAGAGAACCATGTGTTGCAAGTATCAGAATTCTTCAAGGTAATCGAAGATGTAGATACTTGTATTTGGTATTCAGTTGATAGTAATGGTTTTGAGAACTTGTTTCTCTTTCAGGTTACTCATATCTGGATGCACTCCTAAGTTGAGTAATACTGATCGGCCTCTCTCCATTTAGTTGACATGCATTGGAGACAGCTGCATGATTTGAATCTAGTTCCAATTAAATCAGTGCCTCTGTTTCTATATTGAATATAGAATGGTTCATATCTTAACGATGTTAAGGTATATGGAGTTGTCCAGCTTATGCTTAAAACCAGACTCTGGATAACTCAAGGCACGTTTCTGTAATGGCAGTTTGTGGGTTAACCCGGGCTATGATGAGGGTTAACTTTCTACCATCTGGAAGATCAATAGTGATATTGTTCTTGACTCGCCATAATTTTAGTAAAATGGACTTTTTTCAGAAAACGGTAGTGGGAGTATGGTAGAACTGGAAGTGATTCCAGAACCACAGACGATTACTGAAAATTTAATAGAACCTAAAGATTCAATCAGGTTTGACATTCCATTAGCCACTCCGCAGATATGATGGGTAACCTCAGGCACCCGAGAGGTACTCCGGTATCCTCAAGGACGGTGACAGGGAGGTTCTTGTTTACCCAGACTTGCCACTACTGCTGTTCTAGACTATGAGACCCGGCAGGAGGATGAGTATAGCATCGTTCTAAACTAGTTTTAGAAGTGCATGTGTATATGACTCTGCCAGAGGGTTGTCGTAGTCAGTGGGAGCAGCGGAAGCGTAGTGGACAAGTAGCTTGTGTCTATTTATAGACTAAAGCAAATATAGCGGAGATAGATCATCTATTTTTGATGTGACAGTCATAGGCTTTAACTTCATCAGAATAGGAGATGGATCTGTTGAGAAGGTAGTAGGGTGTGATGTCCTGGTATTTGGATGACATACACGTTGTAGGAAGTGAAATTCCTATACTACGATCAGTTATACTGTGGTTGTCACACAGTGGTTTCTCCACATAGGATTTGGATATTATATCAGGCATTCTGGTTACTAGATCTATGGTTTTAGATCTAGATTTGGGTAGTTTCCCAATTCGGGTACTTAGACAGTATTCTAAAGGTGTTTTTGAATAGACGACTCCTGGCAAGGTGTGTACCTGTAAGTGATGGAGTCACCCTCTCTAAAGGTGTCTTACAGACTAAAGGGGAGAGGGATGTGCATGATTGGCATATCACTTGTTTAAGCAATTGAGTCAATCATGAGATGCCAAGTACCACACGAGATGTTGTTTTTGCACTAGATGCAATAAGTTTTTATTAATCCAATCCTGGAGAAATATTCGGAAGCAGTCTTTGAACACAAGTAGATGTTCTAGGGATTTTATAATGGCAGCCTCCTTCGGGAGACGGTTATCATTCCAGGGTTCCAAGGTGACCTAGCTGACAGAGTGACCGTCAGAGTTATAGTTTTCCCTCTGACGAGGGGCAGTATTTTGGACAGGTGGTCCAAGTGGATACTGAGGGTAGCATGGCGCAGGATACTGATTTAATTCAGTTGACGATACAGTCTAAGAAGTTTGCTGGATTTGGAGTTCATTTATGAACTGGGTCCCATCAGATATCCAGACATATTCTAAGACAGGTATTGCTCATTTCGGGAGATGGCTTTCTCCGCGAACTTGAGATAAAGAGAGACATAGAAAGAAACATCAGAGCGGATCCACTCATTGAGGCTATTTCTCGAAAGCAATAGTTTTACAAACGAGCTTTGTAAAGCTGATCAGTAGAGAAGTTGGGTATTCGGTATCACACGGGCTGTGAGTATGTGATACTGCAATAATTAGCCTTAAGTGCAAATGGGAGATTGTTGGCTATAGTGCCCTCAAGTCAATTATTGGATCATAGGCATGTGATTGCAATGATTGAGGGAGGACCTATACCGGTAGAACAGTCTTACTCGCGATGGTAGTATGCTATCTGGTTTGTCTTTATCATCGTGTACATGCTTCAAGTGACATTACAGATCACTATTACATGTTGATAGAGCCCATAAGATTCTTGCTTGACTACCAGCAGTATGATGGCGATCATATATGTGAGAGTTGGGTAGTCTATAAGCACATCCTTAAAGTGTCCCTAGTCGTGGGAGTTTCGAGACTGGAAATCGATACTATGAGAGTAGACTAGTGTATACGGATCGAGACCCCGACGAGGGGTGATGGCCGGTCTCATAAGCCATTGGTGTCAGTTGGTTCACCTAAGATAGTATACAGGTGCTCATTGGGTTATGAGTACACCGGACGGACTCGCCGGGAACATGCTAGTTGGTATTATACCTATCGTCAGATAGCAGTTCCCTGGTGACATGTGTACAGGTTAGTCTATCGACCTGAGATCGTCATTTGTCTCGTGTGAGTTCCCACTGTGCTTTGATTACTACCCTACCACGGCTCAAAAGAGTGGTGCAAACAGGTTTTAGTTGGGTACAGTTCCGAGCCACATAGAGGCAGTGAGCGGATTGGCAGGGGATTCGTCTCTCTCGGTATTGGAGGTTGATATCGCGCTGTGTTTGGAGAGTCATTACACAAAGTCCTTGGCCAAGGCAAGTGAGATTTACTGGTAGGTATTCCAGTAGTTTCTCAGGGTGTTCTGGGCTACACTTCGATACGACTTATACCGCTATTAGGGGTCTGCGTTTACCATCCACCTAGTCCCGATATGCGATACTCATAGACGAACGGACCGGACTGTACGGATATTGTCACCGACAGGCTCAGTATGATTTCATGATGAGTTCGCTCGTCGGCCTCCCTTTCGCTCAATACCTAGGTAGCCGTTACGTACAACTAATGCCACTGACGTGCTTGCGGTTAAACCCACTGCCAGCGTATTGACGAGTCTTTAGAGTCCCACACAGAGGGTTTCCCTAGTTCGGGCGAAACGTTGTAGAGGCCGTATGGTTTTATGGCAGGGTTCGATCATATACGTGCACTCGTGCACGGATCATGATCGGACGGATCATACTTGTGGGATTTGGTTTAAGCCAGATCCTAGTATTAGATTGTTGGATTACTTTCGTCTCGTAGTATTCGTATTCAGTCAGAATATGAATGCGAGTATGTATATACGGATGAGGGGTATTCTTATAATTCGTTACAAGATAACTTTAGTTGATGCCATTTCTCTTTTTGGATTAAACATTTTAATTTAAAAGTTTAATGGTGGAAATTGTGACTCATTCTTGGCATGACATGTTTTTGTCATGGCTAAGATATTTTTTAGTGAGCTTAGATATTTATTGTAAGTGTGTGAGTGTAGAGATATTTTGTGTGAGCGTGTGGCTCAATTACTCACTACAATATATCTAAATACTCACTACAAAAATATGGGGCAACCATATCATTTTCTTTGGTGTTGGTTTTTTGCTCACTTGCTATTTTCTTGAGTTCATAATTTCCACCATGGGCATCTTCTTCAACCTCCACTCTATCCCTCTCTTGTGTTGAGAATCTTAGAGTGTATTGAGACTAAGTAATCACACACTATCTCTACTTCATCTTGGGCATCAAGGCTAGCAAACTTGATGTCCGAGTTGCTTCGGTTTAGAGGCGGGAGCCCGTATAAAGAACCCTCGACGTGAATCTTCTTCAACGAAGGGAGACCGGAGATCGAACTTGATCGGAGAAGCCGCGAGGAGCTTGGGATGATGATTAAGGACCGAAAGACACGGATCGATCGGTATAAGCTCTCTAAACTCTTCTTTGCATGTTTGCTAGTATAGGGTTTTTGGTTTGATCTTGTGCGGGTTTTGTTTGCGCCAAAATTTTAAAAGTTTTTGTTCTGCATTTGGTCACGGAAAGATGGCCGGGGCGCCGGCAAAACCCAACAGATCCAACCGAGGATATCTTTCTCACTTAGAAAGTTTTGGAAGATATTTTCTCCTAATATAATTTAATTCTATATTTTAATGATTTGTCATCTCCATTGGATCTTTGATCCAACGGCTCTGTTTAACAGAGAGACTATCCCGGTTTTTAGGGAAATATCTCCATATAGAATTTAATTCTATTCAATTTTAATTTGGGCGCCGGCGCTCACGTATTGTGCACGTGGGCGCCACTTAAGAATTTAATTCTTACATATGATAGGCGGCCCTGTGCTTTGCATGTGCGGCGGAGCTTCACGTGCGGCGCTATCATAGGATTCAACCCTAAGGGGTTGGCGCCGGCGCCCTCGTGGGGAGCACGTGAGGCGCTGCCTCATTATAATTTAACAGAGCTTAGCTCTTTTATTATGTTTAAACATTGGAGGAACAAATGCCCCCCACCGTTGTTCTCATGTGGCTCACACGTGAGTGCAACGGTGTTACTTTTTTCACCGTTTGATCTTTTAGGGAGTTGAACCGTCCCTTCACATTCTATAAATAGGGCCTTTGGCCCTTGAGATGACCGATGTCTCATCATCTTTATTAAGTCTTCTTCTTCCTTGAGAATTTAATTCTCATCTCAGAGCTTAGATCTCTGCCCACGGAACTCTTTCAGAGTTAAACTCTGCTAAAAAATTAATAAGGATTATGACCAAAGTTCAACTCTTAAAAAAACCTTCCTTTTTTTTTGGATTTTTAACCCATTAACAAAGCTTGGCACTTTTTTTAAAATGATCTCTCAGAGATCTTAAGAAGAACTTCTCACCCTTTTTTGAGTAGACCGTGGGTCTCAAATTCCTGAGAATCGTTAGTTCTCTTCTTAGGGTTTTACCCTATCATTGATCTTGATCTTTGAGGTTTCTGGAATTCAATACCATTATATTTCCCATTTGTCTCCCAACATGGGGGATTTCTGGGATTTAATCCCATTATCTGAGGAAATTAATTCCATTTTGTCTTACAGAGTTTAGCTCTGAGAAATTTCGGAACTTTTAGGAATTTTATTATTCCCTGTTTTTTTATATATACGGTTCTAATACCCCTTTTTACATATTTGAATCTGTTGCAGAGCTCGTTTTTCGAGAACATTTGGAGTTTTTAACTCCACTGCTCAATAGGATTATTCATTTAATGAGAATTCTTTTGGATTCTCAAAATGGGTGCATGTCTCATCATTGATGAGCGATCACCTTGATTTTGTGGGGCCCGCTGTTTTTTTAAAACTGTAGTGACTTTAATATGTCATAATGGAGTCCCGATTTGGGTGTACTAAAAATGCTAAGGCCCTTAGCTGCAGTTAATTACATTATGCCAATCATTAACTCTCTACCGTTTTTTTTTCTTTTCAGGTACTATGGCTTTCGGCTCCTTTTTTCCTTACGTTCGTTCGGAGAGTGCTTTTGCCGACACACCTACAGATCGTGAAGTCTTTACTTTAATCCAGGAATATGATCCAGAGCAGAAGTCTCTTCATCTATGGGGATCGTGGTATAGTTATATTATCCGGGGTCGGCGCAGCTTTACTTGTGTGGTGTCATCGGAACCGATCCCGTCAATTCATTATGCTGACCCTCCGCAGGTCGCTTATGCAGTGAAAGAGGTCAATTGGACCGCTGAAGGTCGTCTCCAACCTTTCATGGCATCGATACCAGTCCAGCCGCCGATGGCCCTAAATATTTTGAGACGTCGCATGTGTCAAGGAGAAGCGAGTCCTTGGGGTCAGGTTTATACAATAGGAGTGACCCCTTGACATCCGGCTGGTTATCTCCAGTGGGCCCATTACATTTTATCGGCCAAGAAAACGTTACTGCTGAAGACTGGATTATATCCAGCGGTCTACGCATCTCTCTTCTATTACCACACTCCTCATGTATGGTGGGTGAAATCCTTCTTGAAATAGTGGAATATTTCGACCCACACGTTTCTTTTATCGGACCGTGAGGTATCGATCTCGCTAGAAGAATTCGTAGAAATTTCTGGGTTACCCGTCAGAGGGGAGCATTATGAGTAAATACTTCCTCCTGACGAGTATGTTTTTGCCACCGAATCGTTAGCCATGGGCCTTACCTTGGAAAACGCTATCTAACACAAATTCCCTAATTTGATCAAAGTGCTGAATATCTATGAGAGCTTGTTTTTGGAGTCTGGGGGGCATGGGGTTAGCTTTACTGATTTCGTCACCCGTTTCCTTCGTCCGGAGGTTTTATCTAAGAAGGCTGCAAAGTTTTCCAAGCTCGATGATCCATTTGGATTCGGTTCGGACAAATTGCCAACTGCAGAGGCGGATTTAAAGCAGTTTTTTATTCCGGATACCCCCATTATCCCTTTTGCAGAGATTACCGCTCCGGATATTGATGAGGATACATTTTCATGGGTTTTATTGGTTTGTAGCTGAGCTGGTTTGCACTCCTAATGTACCCTTGCTACATGAGACCATCTGTTTTCTATCCGGCTCATCGCATCGCAGCGAGGACACGTATGGCTGTTAGGGTTGCAGGATTGGCCCACTTATATCATTGTTTAAGTATAGCGGCCGACACCGCCCAGCCGGGTTTGAAGCCTGTAAATCTCCCCTTGCACTACTTCACCTCATGGATTGAGATGCACGTGTTGGGTGCCTTTGGTGTGCATAAAAGGCCTAGATTTTATGAAGGGTACAACTTCTCTCGGGTCATGCAATTGGTTGATGCTTCTTCTCCAGACCCAATACAACGAGAGGCTTAGCGATTGCTCTTATGTCTACGCATGGTTGGGGACAGCACGACCTTCGTTGACAGGGTTCTGACCATTAGTAAAGAATCCTCCAAAGTGGTCCAGCCGCTTCACGATGTTTTTAAGGATGGAGTTTCTGCTTTGAGGGCCCGGGAGATTGCGCACTTGTATTCCATCAGGCCAGGTTTTCTAGTATTCTGGCAAAATGCCTCAATGTTATTCATGAGATATAACCCGCATCGCTTTACTCAGCAATCTGGTTATAACTAAGGCGTTTCCCTTGAAGCCTTTCTCGTCGATCCGATTGCTACAGAGGAGAGCGTTTGCAATGCGGAGCACCATTTTATGCGGCTGAATACAGGGTCGCATTTTCTAATTGCTGAGCCAAGTCATATCCCGAAAGCCTCTAATGCTTACATTACCTGGTATCAGCATTCAACGGGTGCCGTTATTAAGGAGGAAAGGCGGATGCTTCTTGACTATAAGGATTCTGTCCCGGCCAGTAATCTTGCGGTTCCGTTGAAGCGACGGGCAGTTGTCCATTCTTCTTTGAGAGAGAGCAACACAGTTGTAGTGCCGCTAGCCTTTCCGACTAAGCCACGACCATACGTAAGTGCTCCTAGGAATATGGTGGCTGCAGCATCTCCTGAGTTGGGTATTGGCTCAGAAATCGGGACTCGCCGTCCCAAGAAGCCTGTAAAGCGAAAGCTTTTATCGTCGGGTGTTGTTTCCGGCTCGCAGAAGAAGAAGAAATCTTTATTTTTGGCTGATGTTATATTTGGTCAGGAGCCTCATGTTTCCTACAATGAAGGCTTGTCCGAATATGGTACCAACGACAGCCTGTTCGGGGCTTCTACTGACGAGAATGTCGTTACTAATCTTCAAGCCACTATTGAGGCTTCTGAGAGATTAGCCCGCGAGCAAGCAGCGCTTGCTTCTCTTGCGGCATCAGGTATATCTCATTTATATTCTTTTGTACATATTATTTTATAGAATTTATTGTGTTTTTATTAACGCTATTTTTTTAACAGTCATCTCTGCTGAAGAGGCTCTTTTGGCATCCCTGTTCCCCTCCGAAAGACGGCGCACAAGACTGCGGTGTCTTGGCACTGAGATTCGGGGCAGATGCTAATTGGTGCTATCCGTTCACCTCTCCGAAGATGCCAAGTTGAATTATGGCACCATGTATCGAAGGTTTAGACGGATGCGTCCGATGTAGCAGACTTCGTCAGATTCCCCCTCGCTTGAGGGGTTTTTGATTGTGGGGACGCTCTTCCCTGCAGGCGCAAGCCCCTGCAGTTAATTACGCTACCGCATTGCGGTAACAACTTTCTCCTTCTCCAGATGGTCACTTCGTGTCGTGAGTGTTTGTTTTGTTGCCCGTGGATTGTTTACGGAGACTGAGTTATGTCGTCGCCCGTAGGGCGTGGACTAGTCCAAATCCGTATTATCTTAGATTTGGGTTTGGGGGTTTGGTTTGAGGATACGTCAGCCGTACTCGAGGCTAAGATCAACTCAAACGTTTGTTAAGGATACGTTAGTCTCACTTTGAGACTAAGATCAACTTAACGGGATCGTTTAGATCCGACAAAAGAGCATTTGGGGGCTCCATTGTTCCAGTTTAGGGACATAGTGGTCCATCGTATGTATGGCCGTCGGGACCCATCACCTCTCTAACGACGTTGAAGGATTACAACGACGGATGTCAGAGGAGTTCAGAGATGTACCCTCAAGCCAGAGTCAATTGGGGGGATTCATAGTCCAGTCTGTTTGAAGGTTTAAGGATACGTTAGCCATCTTCGAGGCTAAGATCAATTTAAACGGGATCGTTTAGATCCGACAAAAGAGCATTTGGGGGCTCCATTGTTCTAGTTTAAAGACATTGCGGTCCATGGGTAGTTTAAGGACATTGCGGTCCATGGGTAGTTTAAGGACATTGCGGTCCATTGTTAGTTTTAAGACATCTCGGTCAAGGTTAAGGACGTCGTAGTCCATGGGCTTAAGGACCCCACGGTCCATTGTTAGTTTTAAGACATCTCGGTCAAGGTTAAGGACGTCGTAGTCCATGGGTTTAAGGACCCCACAGTCCATTATGTGCTCTGGATGCTTCACGCGGGTTCACTGCCGTGCTCTGCGAGGACCAGGCTCCGCTCTGGACGTTTTCCACGGGGTCAAAGAGTGACATTATCCGCGTTCCACGTAACCAGGAATTTGCATTAAACACGGGTTTAAGGACCCCGCAGTCCGTATCAATGTGTGGTCGTCGGGACCCGTCACCTCTTTGAAGACATTGAGGGATTACAATGCCAAGTATCAAAGGAGTGAAGAGATGTACCCTTGAACCGGAGTGGATTAAATAGTCCTTGGCCCAATTTGGGGTCAAGACGAATTAATTATGTTATGAGTCCATTGGCCTAGTTAATCACAAATTGAGGACTTATGGCCATCTTGGGCTAAGTCCAATCAGGAGAGGCTTTGCCTCCATCCATTTAGTCAATTGGGCCGAAGCCTAGTGTTAAACACTACAGAGCAATCAGTGTTGAACACTGGGAATGAGGTTGACAAGTTAGTGTTTAACACTAAGAGATAATTGGTGTTAAACACCAGCAACAAGGCTTTTCAAATTAGTGTTAAACACTAAAACAGATCAGTGTTGAACACTGCAGATAAAGCTTTTTAATTAGTGTTGAAACTAAGGCCCAACAGTGTTTTAACACTGGGTTCGAGAGTTTCAATTTAGTGTTAAACACTAAGACAAGAGGGGTCACGTGGCAGCACGTGAGAGCGCCCTCCCTTCATTTATTCTGCTGAGATTATCGCATCTTTCAGAGCATCACGTGCCATCACGTGATGGGCATTCAAATGCCTATGTATTAGAGCTTCTGCCAAGGGTCACGTGGATCACGTGGGGTGCTGCCTCAAAGGGACTTTCTGTAGATCTCTTGGGGGGTCACGTGATGACACGTGACCCTGCCTCTATGTATTTTGTTTAGAGGCTTTGTTAATCTTTTTTCAGGAATTAAATTCCTCGAGCTGTAAATTTCAGAGGAATTAAATTCCTACTTCCTTTCGAAGACTTATATTCTGGGATAGAGTTTAACTCTGAAGTTTCTGTAGGAATTAAATTCCTCATATATGTGAAGAACCAAATAGGGTTAAACCCTAACAAAGCTTTTTTAAGGAGTTTAAACTTCCATCCTCTGTTAAATTATGATTAAGGGAATTAAATTCCCGCTGCTGCAACAGAACTAGGTTCTTAATTAGGGTTAAACCCTGTTTCTTTTTATTCTGAAGGAATTAAATTCCCATGATACAGGGGCAAGCCCTAATTTTATTTTAAAGGAATTAAATTCCTATAGTTCTGTGAGAATTAAATTCTCGTGCTTGCATTCCTTCTCTATGTTTTGGATCTGCATGGCAGGATCTCAACCCATTGAGAATTGAATTCTCAACCTTAAGGGGAGATGTGCACTTTGCAGATCCTCTATCAAAGAGAGAAGAAATATGTTCTTCTGTTTTTACATTATCAGAGTTAAACTCTGTTGAGAATTAAATTCTCTTTCTTTCAAAAGGCCTTCCCTTTCTTACCTAGGGTTTTTTGCAGAAGATCCGAGTCTTTTCAAAATATCAAAGCTCTCCTCCTTTTCTTTTTTTCTTCTCTGCGTATCTCTCTCTCTGTATGTCTCTTGGCTCCTATTTATAGGAGAAGCAGCCGAATCAATCAGTTTTTGACGAATCTTCGTGAAAGATTTGATTTGCATCCATCATTCATTTTGGACCTTTAGATTGTTGGGTGAATTTTATTCACCATTGGATTTCAAATCCAGGGGTTTTTCCTTTGTTGTTTCGGTTAGATTTAAAGGGGAAATCTTTCCAAACCCGAGATTTTCCCATAGATAGATCACATCTGAATCTTTAATTCGATTGGTTCCAGATAGTTGCTTTCCTTTGGAAAGATTTGAATTTCTTTCAGAATTTAATTCTGTTAACACAATGGGCTTTGAAAGCCGGTCACGTGTGACCACGTGACTCATGGTCACGTGTGGGCACGTGACCCTCTTTGGAATGAGCCTTTTCCTTTCTTTTGCGCTCTGTCTTCTTATTGCTGCTTAAACGTCACGTGCTGCCATGTGACCCCTGGTCACGTGTGAGCACGTGACCCTTGTTTGAACTCTCTCTTTCCTTAGTTCAACTGGAGAACGAGTCTGCTGTCTTGAACGTCACGTGGCAACACGTGACTCTGGTCACGTGGAAGCACGTGACCTCTTCTGAAGCCTTTTCCTTGACGTGATCAGGGAACTGGTGTGCCTTTTGATGCTTGCATTTAAATGTCACGTGTCGCCACGTGACCCGGGTCACGTGGGAGCACGTGACTCTTTCTGAAGCCCCCTTTTCTTCAACGTAGTCAGGAAACTGAACTTGCCTTGATGATGTTTTTAGGTGTCACGTGCCAACACGTGACCGCTAGTCACGTGTAAGCACGTGACCCTCTTCTGAAGCTTTTCCCAGAAGCTTTCCTGATTTTAAATCAGGAAACAAATGCCCCCACAGCGTTGTTCTCACGTGTCTGCATGTGAGTGCAACGCTGTCACCTCTTGTGACCGTTGGATTCCTCTAGGGATCTGGGGAGACGAAACGTTTTCATTGTCTTCTATAAATACCTCTGTCTCTTCATAGGAGCCTTCACTTTGTTTATCTTCTTCTTCTGAGAACTTCTTTTTTGAGAATTTAATTCTCGCTTTCAGAGCTTAGTTCTCTGTCTTGAAACAATCTTCAGAGTTTAACTCTGTTCGAAAGGAATCCTTTTTCCTCAGGTAATGTTCTTGGACAACGATGGACCTTCACATTTCTCTGGATTTTAAATCCAAAACAAGGGTTCTTTACCCTTTTCTCTTCATATTTTTCCATAAGAACATGAAACTGCTTAATCTTCAAACTGTAGATCTTTTAGGGCTTAGATGATCCTTGGGGAGATGATGATGGCGTCTCAACTCCATGGAATTTAATTTCATCAAAAAACATGTTTCTGGGAATTTAATTCCCTTTTCTCAATAAGGAATTTAATTCCAACGAAGAACTCGATTTCTTCACACAGAGGCTCCCTGGGGTCTCTTGGCCCGAGGTTGTTCTTCTGCAATTAATGCGATGGGGGTTTTGCAATGATGTCTTCTGTGGGAATTTAATTCCTTTGATTTTGTTGGGTTCGTTGTAGAGCCCTAGACGGATCTTGTTGAGGGGAATGTGCATGGTCATCATTTTTTATTAAATGAGGATATTCCCTTTGTTTTATTGTAACTGTTTGATCTCATTATTAATGAGCCGTCATCCGGATTCTGTGGGGCCCATATGTTTTGTGGCCAATGGTCCCAGGAAACTTTGCTGTTGTTTTCTTCGACTAGTCTTCATGTTCGTGCATGAATATATATTGCTAACTTTCTTTTTAACGGTCTTCCTTTACCGGATTTCAGGTGCAATGGCTTCTGTTCCACGCTTTCCCTTTTCTCGCTCGGAGGCCGCTTTTCCTCAGTCACCATCTGATGAGGAAGCGATGGCGATGATTCGGGCTCATGATCCGAACTGCACCAACCTTCTTCAGTGGGGATCTTGGTATAGTCAGATTATTCAGAGCCGCCGGAGTTTTCTTTGCGCGGTGCCGACGGAACCCACTTTCCCATTTTTACCGATGGATCCTCCGAGGACGGTTTTTGCTGTGGAAATGCCCAACTGGACTCCAACGGGGAGGTTAGAGCCTTCGACGACCGGCATACCGAATCACCCGATCCCGGCCATAGACATCTTGGGACGGCGTATCTGCCAGGGTGAGGCCCACCCGTGGGGGCAAATTTATAAGATAGGGCTCACTCCTAGGCATCCTACGGGCTACCTTCTCTGGGCTCGTTACATCCTTTCTGCTCATCGGGCGCGGTTGCAGAAAGTCGGGCTTTATCAGGCCATATACGCGTCACTCTTTCATTATAAGTCCCCGCATGCCTGGTGGGTTAAGGCGTTTTTAAACCAATGGAATCTTCCTACCAACACTTTCATCTTAGGAGATCGTGAGGTCTCGATCTCTCTTGCAGAGTTTTATGAAATCTCGGGATTGCCAATCAGGGGCGCACTGTATGAGGAGTTGTCGCCTCCTGACGAGTATGTCTTCGAGCCCGAGTCTACACCGGTTGACGGCCTGTCCGCTGAGAATGCTGTTCGCCATAAGCGCCCCAGTTTAATTAAAGCCCTAGGATCTTCGACCGATTATTCACCGAGTCCGAGGAGCAGGGTGTCACTTTCAAGAGCTTCATTGCTTGTTTCCTTCGTAAGGACGCCTTATCGAAGACAGCCCCGAAGTTTGCCAACATTGGGGACCCCTTTGGGTTCGGTCCGAAGAGGTTGCCGACCAACGAGTCAGATTTACATCAATATTACATCCCTATTATATCGCCGATATCTTTTGAATCCATTGCTGTCCCGGGCATGGACGAGGAGACGTTCTTTGTGGGGTTTGTTAGCGTCTGGCTTAGTTGGTTCGTTATCCCCATGCATCGCCGCTTCATGAGAGCCTCGGTCATCTACCCGGCTCATCGTATCGCTGAGGGGATGCGGTTGGCCATCGGCATCCCGGCCTTGGCGCACCTCTATAATGGATTGGGCACCGTGGCTAATACCTCTACTCCTGGCGTGGACGTAGTGAACTTTTCGCTTCATTATTTCACGTCGTGGATCGAAATGCATGTGCTGGGGTCTTTTGCTATGCATCAAAGGCCCGCCTTTTACGACGCCTATCCCTTCCCACGACTTATGCGGCTGGTGGGTGCTTCTGCTGCCGACCCGACTCAATTTGGGGCCATTCGGGTGCTGATTTCTCCTCATGCCACCGCTGGCGGGTTGGTTTTTAATGATCGGGTTTTGTCTACTCCTTCGGGTCCCGTTCAACAACTCTGGGACCAGTCGAAAGACAACGCACCTTCTCTGAAGCCCCGGGAGGCCACGCATTTGTATGCAATTAGACCGGGCTACTTGGTGTTTCGCCAAGACAGTGCGGCTCTTTTTATGCGGTACAATCCGCATCGATTTGCCCGGCAGCTTGGATACGACCAGGGTGTTCCTTTTGAGGCTTTTATAGTCGCCCCGATCCCTTCGCTTGATGCTCTTCGCGATGCCGCTCATCATTTCATGAGGCTGAACACCGGCTCTTATTTCATGGTCCCTGAAGCTGAGTACATGCCCCGATGCGTGGGTGCGTTTACGGGTTGGTATCTTCATCGGGTCAGCCCAATCATTCTCGAGGAAAGGAGGGTGCTTCTTGGCCACGATGCCCCTCCTCTGGTTCCTGGGGCTAAGCTACGGCCGAGGGCTCCGGTCCGCTTCCCTTTGAGGGAAATCGGCACCGCGCTCATCCCGGGGGAGTCAGGGGTAGACCTTACTCCAACGGCTGGTATGCCCTTGGGTTCCCGATCACGGGGTAAACGGGCCCCAGTAGTAGCACCCCTGCCGGTGGCGGCGCCGCCTCCTGTGGCGTTGACAATGGCTATGTCATCCTCGGTTGTGGCATCGAGCGAGAGTAACAGGAATGAGGGCGCCGAGGGCGATGTGGGCCAGCGCCGCCCTAAGGCTTCGCGAGGGAGGAAGCGGTCATCCTCAGCGACCGGCTCTGGGTCTAAACGGCGGAAGAAAGCGGCTACTGCCCCGCTTGATTCTGTGGTGGAGTCTGAGCCTATCCTTGAAGACGAACCATTGGCCCTGCAAGGGTCAGACGCTGGACTTCTCTTCCCGGGTTCAGCTGATGAGGAGGCTGCGCAGTTGGCCGAGGCCATACGGCGCTCAAAAGACGCGTCTCATAACGCCAAGGTTCCGAAGAAGTCTTATCCCGCTGTAATTTTCTACGAAGACCCTTCGTGGATTCGGCGGCGATTTATCGGCCCTTTGGAGGAATGGGGGGAAAGGGCTCTGAAGCAGGCCGCTTCAGAAGACGCAGCTGATGCACTCTCTTTGTGGACCGGCGGTCATGAGTCTACCCTTGAACCCCGGCGAGCCCACCTCCTTGAGAAGGAGCAGCGGCTTGAAGAAGCCATATTGAGGGCTTCTTTGCGTATAGGTACGTTGTGCTTCCTTTGTAGTCTTTCCGATTATTTATGCCTGTGAATCTGTATCATTATTCTTATTTGAATCGTGCAGAATCTTCGACGCTGGGGGAGCTCCCTACGGGCCCATTAAAGCTAAAGCCCGCCGAAATTCTCAATGAAGCCCTGCTGGATGTGGAGGGGGCTGACGAGGCTGCTCCTCTCACGGTGGAACTTCCAGCGGCGGTTCTTGACCAGGGAATGCCTGCCCCTCTGGGGGAGGCTCCTTTGGAGGCCGCCGCCCCAATGACTCTTAATGAGAGCGGCCCAAAGGCTGGGAGCGAGGTAGTCGGGACTACTCTCCCTTTGTTGGAGCCTGAGGTTACGGCGGAAACCGTTGAAGCTGCTATCCCCCCGGCTCAGAATGGGAGGAGTGTTGAAGGTATCCCTCTGCGTTTTAATTTAGCAACCCCTTCATAGTCTGAACTCTTTTATCTTTCTCAGAATTGCGCGGTTTGGCGGCCACGATCGCGGATCTGTCGCCTCGGCAGTCATTTCAGCGTTTATTGGAGATGGCAGCTCCGCAGGCGATCTCCCCTCAGCGCATTGTCCTTTCGTCTGGGCAAGGTTGGTGTCGTCCATTCCTTCTCATAGCATCGTCGTTATTTTTGCGTACTGACATTGACGTTTTCTGCAGTTCTGGAAGCCGATGACGAGGTCGAGATTCTCGAAGGGCCAGGGGAGCCTTCAGCTCCTACTTGCACGACTGTCGGTGAGTGACATTTCATTGCACTCTCACTCGTTCTTTGCTTAAGAATTTTGTTGACGTCTTCTAAATTTGAACAGCTCTGCCAATCTCCACGGCGTTGGAGTCGCGCATCGTGATGCCACCCGGCCCTTATGCCTTGCGGGCTTCAGAACGCTTGGCCCAATTAAGCCTCGTCTCCTTGTCGTCTCTGATCGAGGAGCTTCGTGCTGGCAGCACGACCATGGCTGAAGCATTCGCTGCCGAGGCTAACGGTTCTCTTCCTTTTCTTGCCACCTACCACAGCGAAGAGGTGGTGCGAGTCTGGGTGGAGTTCTGCCGGCGAGTGGAGGCTTGCCTGCACACTCTCGAGTGTTCTCGCCTTTCCTCGGAGGCCGTGGCTGCAAATGCGGAGTTACGAGGGCTGATAGCACGGTGCGCGGCCAACATGACGTCATGTGAGAAGAGGCTCGGTCGCAAGTTCTCGGAAAGGGAGTTAGCCTCCAAGGCGCTGAGCGAGCTTCAAGCCAATCTCACAGCCAGGGCCAACAAAGCGTATGAACTCTGGCGGGTGCTTCAAGAGTCCATCAAAGAGGTGGTGGCTCTCGACAAAGCTGCCACGTTCACTCGTGAGAGGGTCGAGGCTCATAAAGCCACCGAGAAAGAGCTCGAAGCTCGGCTCGCTTCGTATCAGGCTCAGCAAGCTCAAGCGGAGGCTCGTCTTCTGGAGATCTTACGCCATGAAGCCGTGGCTCAGCAAAAGCAGGATGAGCTGACCAAGCTGCTGAATCGCCCGCCGGCCTGAAACATTTGTATCTTTTTCTTCCTTTTTGTACATACTCATGGATGAGAGTATTTTCTTTTTGTTTCTTTCATGAATTGTACTTTGCACCCATTTTGGTTTATGAATAAAAGATACATTTTTCTTCTCAATGGTGTGTCTCCTTTTCATCGAATGTGTTCTGCGGATATTCTATCTTGATTTCCTTGCAGGACAGCAATGGCTCAAGACTCAGGGTTAAGATCTGCTTCCTAAGACTTTTGCATTTCACGAGCCACGAGGGTCTTATAAAGAGTTTTTCTCCCCACAGGTCGAAAGGATCCCATAGGTGTAAGTTCTTCTTAAAGATCGTGAGGATCCTTAAGCGGGTCTTCCCTTGAGAGTCGTAAAGATCTCGCAAGAGAGTTTTTTCTTCCTTACAGGTCGTGAGGGCCTGCAAGTGTTGGATGCGGTCACCCTTGTCCGTGTTTTACGGAGTCGGGAGTTTCTCAAGGTATCGTAGTTTAAAGACGTCACGGTCAAGGTTAAGGACCTCATAGTCCGTGGATTTAGGGACTCCACATTCCGATGTTAGTTTTAAGACATCACGGTCAAGGTTAAGGACCTCATAGTCCGTGGATTTAGGGACTCCACAGTCCGGTGTTTGGTTGCAGGGACCCGTCACCTCTTTGAAGACGTTGAGGAATTACAACGCCGGGCATCAAAGGAGTGAAGAGATGTACCCTTAAACCAAGGCCAAGTCTGCAGGGAATCGGGGTGGTTGATCGTTAGTTTTAAGACATCACGGTCGAGGTTAAGGACGTCATAGTCCGTGGATTTTAAGGACTCCACAGTCCGGTATTTGCTCTGGATGCTTCACACGGGCTCACTGCCGCGCTTGGCGAGGACCAGGCTCCGCTCTGGACGTTTTCCACGGGGTCAAAGAGTGACATTATCCGCGTTCCCACGTAACCAGGAATTTTGCACTAGATGCTCCACACGGGTTCACTGCCGTGCTCGGCGAGGACTAGGCTCCGCTCTGGATGCTTCGCACGGGTTCACTGCCATGCTCTGCGAGGACCAGGATCCGCTCTGGACGTTTTCCACGGGGTCAAAGAGTGACATTATCCGCGTTCCACGTAACCAGGAATTTTGCACTAGATGCTTCACACGGGTTCACTGCCGCGTTAGGCGAGGACTAGGCTCCGCTCTGGATGCTTTGCACGGGTTCACTGCCATGCTCTGCGAGGACCAGGATCCGCTCTGGACGTTTTCCACGGGGTCAAAGAGTGACATTATCCGCGTTCCACGTAACCAGGAATTTTGCACTAGATGCTTCACACGGGTTCACTGCCGCGTTAGGCGAGGACTAGGCTCCGCTCTGGATGCTTTGCACGGGTTCACTGCCATGCTCTGCGAGGACCAGGATCCGCTCTGGACGTTTTCCACGGGGTCAAAGAGTGACATTATCCGCGTTCCACGTAACCAGGAATTTTGCACTAGATGCTTCACACGGGTTCACTGCCGCGTTAGGCGAGGACTAGGCTCCGCTCTGGATGCTTTGCACGGGTTCACTGCCATGCTCTGCGAGGACCAGGATCCGCTCTGGACGTTTTCCACGGGGTCAAAGAGTGACATTATCCGCGTTCCACGTAACCAGGAATTTTGCACTAGATGCTTCACACGGGTTCACTGCCGCGTTAGGCGAGGACTAGGCTCCGCTCTGGATGCTTCGCACGGGTTCACTGCCATGCTCTGCGAGGACCAGGATCCGCTCTGGACATTTTCCACGGGGTCAAAGAGTGACATTATCCGCGTTCCACGTAACCAGGAATTTTGCTAAATATATCCGCATTTCACGGAATAGAGGTTTGACTCTTGGTGATATGTATATCGCCGAGCCATGGAACTGGGGGTTGCCGCTGTTCCGTTTCGCTTGATGTTGTGTCTGCTGTTACGAGACGAGTGTTGGGATGATCTCTAGGTCGCTTGTGGCCCGTCGAGATTTAGCTTCGTTCTTTGGTGAAACCTGGGGGAGGGAGGTACGTTCCCTTCTTTGTTTGCGCCCCTGGATTGTATACAGGGATAGATGTAACATTACCTGTAGGGCGAAGATTTCATGCTTTCGTCATTTTTTTTTATTCTTTCCGCGATGCTCTATCATTTCAGCTTTTTATATCGCGAAAATTGCGATTGCCCAATCATTTCGGCTATTTTTCGCGGTGCCCAATCATTTCGGCTGTTTTTTTTTTTTACTCGCTGCTTTTTATTGCGAGCTGCCCAATCATTTCGGCTGTTTTTTATGCCTTCATTCTCACTTGCTGCTTTTTATTGCAAGTTGCCCCATCATTTCGGCTATTTTGTAGGCATGTGTGGCTTGCTAGCTTTTTCGCCGCAAGCTCGGATTTTGGACACCGATTTCAGCATCAGCATCGCTGCAACTGGGATGTTGCCAGGAGCGAATCATCATTTGCCATGAAAGAACTTAGGATTTGATACCGGTTTAGGCATCAGCATCGCTGCAACTGGAATATTGCCAGGAGCGAATCATCATTTGCCTCTGTCGATGTTGAACAAAGGTGGCTTAGCAAACAGGGTTAAGGTCCTGTCGACTAAGGCTTTCGACTTCATGAGCCGTAAGGGTCTCACAAAGGTATTTCTCCCTACAAGTCGTGAGGATCTTGCAGGTGTATTTTCTCCTTAGGGATCGTGAGGATTCCTAAGTGTATGTTCCTCTGTAAGTCGTAAGGATCTTACAAGAGGGTTTTCTCCTTATGGGTCGAGAGGACCTACAAGGGTTGGACTTTGCTGGGGAAATGTTTATTCGCACCCGTGGATTGTATACAAGGGTCAATATTGAGCCTCTTGTAGGGCAATATCGAAGGTTGTGGAGGATTTGCTTAAGAACAGGTTCAGGTTTCTGTATCTTAAGACTTTCAAATCTCATGAGCCGTAAGGGTCCCATAAGAGAATTCTCCCTACGAGTCGTGAGGATCTCGTAAGTGTATTTTCTCCTTAGGAATCGTGAGGATCCCTAAGTGTGTTGCTCCTTTGTGAGTCGTAAGGATCTCACGCAGGTGGTTTCTCCTTACAAGGTCGAGAGGACCCTACAAGTGTCTTTTAACGAGGTTGCGCCCTTTCGGGTTTTCACAAACGCTCGCCGGTAGTCCTGCTGTTTTTACTCACGGAGCCCTTTCGGGTTTTCATCCGTGCCCATTTTGCTTACGGACATACCCCTTTTTTTTTACAAGGTCGCGCCCTTTCGGGTTTTCACGAACGCTTGCCGGCAGCCCTGCTGTTTTTACTCACGGAGCCCTTTCGGGTTTTCATCCGTGCCCACTTTGCTTATGGACATACCGTTTTTTATTTTTTATTTTTTATTTTTTTATCTTCTTCTTTTTTTTTTATCCATCTCGTCAACCTAAGGATGTTGCGGTAGTAGTTTTAGGGACGTTTCGGTCCGTCGTTAGTTTAAGGACGTTTCGGTCCACCGTTAGTTTAAGGACGTTTCGGTCCGTCGTTAGTTTAAGGACGTTTCGGTCCGTCGTTATGGGAAGGCCGGCTGCTGCTTGTAAAGTCTGAGCCTAGGAAGATAGTGAGCGGACATAGTCGTCGTCATTTATCATTGACCCAGGCTGCGGCTTATTAAGCGTAGTATTTCTTCAAGAAGCGGCCGTTTATTGGCCTGAAAGGCCTTTCACCGTGCATGTCCATGAGTAGGTAGGCTCCACCCTGGTAGACCTTGTCTATGATGTACAGGCCTTCATAGTTTGGCTCAAATTTTCCTCGCTTGGCACGATTGGGGATCATAGGTCTTTTGACCACTAGTACAAGTTCGCCTTGGCGGAATGTCCTCGGCCTGGTCAATCTTTCGTATGAGCGCGTCATCTTTGCTTTGTAGGCCTCTAGATGTTGTTGCGCTATGAGCCAGGTTTCGTCGAGGGCATCAAGCTCCTCAAGACGAAGGTGAGCATTTTCTTCATTAGTCAGCTCGTGGTGGACTGCTACTCGTAGAGAGGGTAACTCTATCTCGAGGGGGAGCACTGCTTCCGTCCCAAATACCAACGCGTACGGCGTTGTGTTCGTGGCCGTCTTGAATATGGTTCGATAAGCCCAAAGGGCTTCTTGCAGCCTTTCGTGCCAGTCTCTCTTATTCCTGAAAACGGTCTTTTTTATGATCTTCGTCAAGGTCTTATTGAAGGCCTCGGCTAGACCGTTAGCTCGTGGATTGTAAACCGAAGAATATCTCCAGTCTATATTGTGCTGCTGTGCGAAGCGGCTAATCTTATGGCTTCGGTAGGCCGGCCCGTTATCGGAGATAATCCGCCGTGGAGTCCCGAACCGATAGATGACGTGCGTCTTGAAGAAATGGAGGATATTCTCCGTCTTTACTTCCCTCAGTGGTACTGCTTCTGCTCATTTGGAGAAGTAATCAGTTGTTGCCAGAATAAAACGGTGTCCCCGGGATGATGCTGGCTCAATGGGGCCTACTATATCAGTCCCCCACATTTCGAATGGCCAACTAGCCACCGTTGGATACAGTGGATTTGGATGTTGGTGGATGAAGTCTCAATGAATCTGGCATGAGTGGCATTGCTTCGCATACTCGAGGCAGTCCTGGATCATCGTGGGCCAGTAGTAACCCATCCGTTTAATTTTTAACTTCATCTTTGGGCCTGCTTGGTGAGAACCGCAAAGTCCGTCATGAACTTCTTGAATGACTCTTTCTGCTTCGTCAGGTCCTAAGCATCTCAGCCATAGAGAATCAAATGATCTCTTGTATAGAATATCGTTGACAAAAGCGAAGGATAAAGCTCGTTTCATGAGCTGATGTCTTGAGGACGCTTCTTCGGGCATTCGGTGGGACTTAAAGTAGTCTATGAAGACTTCCCTCCAGTCTTCGGCCTTCTCATGGTCTTTTATTTGTAGGGTCGTCTGCTCAGTCGTTCCCTTTTCTTCGCATGATTCCGGAGATATTTCTGCCGGGGCGAGCACTCGGCGGCTTTGTACCACGATTCTGACGTCGTCGAGGTTCTCGTCGGCCAGTTCCTTAGCAAGTTTAGCCAACGCGTCTGCCTTGCTGTTTTCCGCGCGCGGTATGTTCTCCAAAGTATAGGAGGGAATTTGGGTCAATAGTTGTTGCACCTTTTCGCCGTACACTCGGCGGCTTTGTACCACGATTCTGACGTCGTTGAGGTTCTCGTCGGCCAGTTCCTTAGCAAGTTTAGCCAACGCGTCTGCCTTGCTGTTTTCCGCGCGCGGTATGTTCTCCAAAGTATAGGAGGGAATTTGGGTCAATAGTTGTTGCACCTTTTCGCCGTACTTCACCAACTCCGGTTTGCACGTTTGGTAGTCACCATTTACTTGACTAACGACCAGCTGAGAATCCCCGTATATAAGGAGGTCTTCAATTCCCATGTCGATGGCGATTTCGAGGCCTGCTATCAGAGCTTCGTATTCGGCTTCATTGTTTGTCCTCGGTTCTGTTAAGGAGAAGGCGAAGCGCATTATCCCTCCTTGTGGAGTTGCAAAGATGAGGCCTATCCCTGATTTGACCATTGGGACACCTTGTTTCTGTTTCTTTATGGAGGATGCTCTATCGAAATAGAGTTCCCATCGGGCGCTTCCGCCGCTAATCGCATCAAATGCATGCTCGTCCGGCAAATCACAGTTCAGAGGAGAATCGGCCGGTATCGGGTGCTCGGCGAGGAAGTCGGCAATGGCCTGGCCTTTCACTGCCTTGAGAGGTTGATATGTTATCGAGAACTCCATCAAGAGCAGGGCCCACTTAGCAAGTCGTCCCGTCAATATGGCTTTCGACATCAGATATTTGAGAGGGTCCACCTTCGAAATAAGACGGACTTCATGTGCTAATGCATAATGTCTAAGCTTTGTTATTGCGAAGATCAACGCCAGGCAGTGCTTTTCAATGGGGGAATAGTTGCTTTCTGCCCCCAGCAGCACTCGACTTAAGTAGTAAAGTGCTCTTTCTTTCCCCTGATCGTTCTCTTGTGCCCATAATGCGCCCAAAGAACCTTCGAGGGCGGCCGTGTAAAGAATGAGAGGCTTTCCCTTCACTGGAGCAGCCAACACTGGAGGGTTCTGCAGGTACTGCTTGATCTCGTCTAGTGCACCTCGACATTTGTGATCCCAAACGAATGGAGTTCCCTTTTTCATCAGGTGGCTGTAAGGACGGCATTTGCCCGAAAGATTAGCGATAAACCGCCGGATGTATGCGAGCTTCCCTTGGAGAGACCGCAACTGCTTGAGGGTTCTTGGCGAAGGCATTTCCATGATCGCCTTAATCTTTGACGGATCTATTTCAATACCTCGGTGTCGAACGATGAATCCCAGAAATTTGCCCGAGGAGACTCCAAACGCGCATTTGAGGGGATTCATTTTCAAATTATATTGCCGAAGGCGTCGAAATACAGTCTCCAGATGCTTTAAATGATCTTCGTATGACATGCTCTTTACTACGAGGTCGTCGATATAGCACTCGACGACGTCGTGTATGAGGTCATCAAAGATCTTTGTCATGGCCCTTTGATAGGTAGCGCCAGCGTTCTTAAGACCAAAGGGCATAACCCTGTAGCAAAATATACCCAAAGGGGTCCGGAAAGCGGTGTGCTTCTGGTCTTCGGGATGCATTTTTATCTGATTGTATCCTGATGAACCGTCCATAAAGGAGAAAACCTCGTGAGTGGACGTGTTATCTATCATTAGCTCGGTTACCGGCACCGGGAAATCGTCCTTTGGACAGGCATTATTGAGATCCCTGAAATCCACGCATATGCGTACCGTCCCATTCTTCTTCATTACCGGGACGATATTGGCGATCCAGTCGGGGTATTGGACTTCTTGGATAAATCCAGAATCGATCAACTTCTTGACTTCGGCGTTGATGCTCATTTCAAGCTCGAGTCGCATCCTCCTTGGCGCCTGCTTGACTGGCTTGATATCTGGGGATATTGCTAATCTATGCACAGCAATCTCCGGGTCCAATCCTGGCATCTCGGAGTAGTTCCACGCGAAGCAATCTTTATGCCGTAGAAGCACGTTCTTTAACGCAGCCACCTTTTCTTCGGATAACAGCTCGCTGACAAATGTCGGTCGCGGGTCGTCTGCCGATCCCAACTCAATCTTCTTGAGGTTATCTGCAGTAGTATGTATACCATCTTCCAGTTCTTTCGGAGCGGGCGGAAATTCCGAGATCACCTCATCATCGCTGTTCTCAAAGCACCGATAAAGGTCATCTACGTTCTCGGGCTCTTTTCCTAATATCGTAATCGTATAACAAGTGCGAACCTGCTCCCTGGACTGAGGTGGACCCGGTTCTGCTCTTTCGGCCTTGGGCTCATGCTTTTGCGGTGGCGTCACATTCCAGCCGTCGGATAAAGCGAATTTGCCCCGTCGGTACTGGTCCTCGACCCAGTTCTTGAAGATGAAGCAGTCTTCGGTAGGATGTCCTATGGCTCGGTGATAAGAGCAATAACTCGGATGAGAAGCCTTGCTAGCTTGCTCAGGATGTCTAGACTCTGGAAGCGTGATCATTTGATGTTTTATGGCGAGGTTAAGTAACCTCCCCGTTTTGTCTCGGGGGAAGGAGTACGCTCGACTCATCTTCTTCATGAGGGACAAACCCGAGCCGCTTCTTGATTTATTTCCGTCTCTGCGTCGGGCCTTTCGTACAACGGATTGACGAGGATAAGCGTCTTTGTCTTTTGCAGCACGTTGAGATAGACGTTGTGTCCTGGCCTTCTCGTAGATGGCCATTTCGCGGTTGTGGTCTTCCCGAGCTTCCTGACCCATTTTCCTGATAGGCTTGCCCACTCGCTCTTCAAACGACGGACTCGGCACTTTAATTGCGGGGTCTAGTTTTGATGGGTGGTTGGCATCTCCTGACAGGGCGTCCTCCTCTTCATCAAAGGTATATATGGCGTAGCTACTGTGGGCCCGTTCCCGTTTTCCGGCTCTTGCGTATCCAAGCCCGAGTGTTTCCATCTTCCCGTTGGGCAATTTGCGTTGAGTCCCGGGGACATCCCAAATCCTGTTGTAGAACCGCGCCTGCCGAACGGTCTGTTCTAAAGATACTCCTTGGCGCTTCAATAGCTTCTTTAATCCATTTGTATAGTATCTGGGCAGACGGATGGGTTGGAGCCTGTTAAGCGTAGCATCCGTGCCATGCCAGATCTCTTTCTCTATTTTCGACTCTGAGGATCGGTAGAATAGGATCACCTTCTCGCCCCTTCGCCTGGGAGGGACGTAAAATGTTTGCAGGTCCTGTACATTGTGAGCCTGAAGCGCGTCGAGATCCTTATAGTGTTCTTGCGGTACCATGGTGATTTGCAAACTATGGTCATCGCCAGGGGGTGCTTGTATTGACAATCGATTGGAGAACACAGCATTAACTTCATCTTCTGAATCACTTCCGAAGACCAACACGGGGGCGGGCGTCCCCAGGTTGTTGCGTCGAGATGGCCCTGCATAAACTATCTCTTCCTCTTCTTCGGTATCGCTCCCGAAAATCGGGATGGTGGTGGCGGTTTTGTTCTCCGGATTGCGACACCTTTCTGTATCCTCGAAATCTGGCAAAAAGTATTTCGCATCTTCGTATTTGCGGACTTCGTTCACGGAAAATGGGTTCAGCTCGCCTGTTACGGTATACTCGAAACCGTCCTTAAAGTACTTCATACACTGATGTTGTGTAGAAGGGATGATGTTGTACTCGTGTAGCCAAGGACGACCGAGCAAGGCGTTGTAGCAGGTCTTGGCGTCAATGACATGGAATTTGATGTCTGTGACGAGAAGTCCAAAGCGTAATGTTAGTATCACAGATCCGAGAGTCCGTGACGATTGTGAATCGAAACCGGAGATAGTAATTTTGTCACGAGCGAGGTGTTGCACACTCATGCAGATTTCCTTCAACACCCGAACATTAAGGAGGTTGACGGAGGATCCATTATCCACCAGGATCTTGCCTATCTTGATATCATGGCAGTATCCGGAGACATATAGAGGACGGTTATGGTCGCATGTCCCGAGAAGGAGGTCTTCATCACCGAAAGTGATGTCGGCTGTATGCACTTCCTCCAGTTCATCCTTTATCTTTTTAATGGCGAGGAAGGCTTGGAATTGCTCAGGTTCTTGTAACGCCTTAATTAGTGAGTCTCACGCTTCTTTTGATAGTAGGAGGGCATCGAGAATGCTAAGCTGAGAAGGCAGCTTCCTTAGGTGCGCGAGGATGTTATAGTCCACTTTACTCTTCCTGGGAGGGTCTTTGACAGCCAGCTCCCTCATGACTTGGTCATCTAAAGTGATATCTTCAGTGACCTTTTCCTTTCCCTTATCCCTTCTATTCCCGGGCCCGAGATTCTTTTCTGGGAGTGTGCGATTGCGCAGCTGAATGTTCTCGCAGGCCTCCGATTCTTCTTCTTTCCCCAAAACGGATTCTTTAAAGAGAGGGCCCAGAGCCATTTCTTCGTCAGAGTCGCTCCCAAAGGTGAGAACTTGTGACCCCCTGGCGTTAACCATGTAACAGTTGCCAGTCGTTCTGTTGTGCCCATCGACAGTACTTCTTCGCTCCCGACGGCTCTTGCGTTTCATGCGCTTAACATGTTGCCGATGAGCGACATATCCTTGCCACCATATCTTAAAGGCGTCGCACTCCTCCGTGGGATGTGATATTCTCCGATGATATGTGCAATAGTCAGGGTGCGTCTCTACCCCATCGTGTGTGTTTCCTTCCGAGGGTGGTAGCTTCATTCCCATTGACATGGCTTTGGCAAACCTTTTCCTCGTCTTGAATATCTTCTTGTCTACTTCGGATGCCTTACGCTCTGGCAGGGGTAGTTCAACTCTTTCGTTCAGTTGCCCGCATTTGGCTCCTTCCGACGTGGTCATCTCACACTCCTGGTCCGCTTTACATTTTAGACGAATCTCGTCTAGAAAAGCGTCGATCATTTCATCTGTTGGCCATGCACGCTCTGGTACAGGCTCTGTCTCCAGCTTTTCAATGCCAGGAGTTTTCTCATCATCGGTAAACGAATGGGAGATTACGTTACAACTCGCCACGTATCCTTCGGATTCATCCGACGAGCTTTCTCCATCATCTTCTTCTTGAAAGATGTGGTTGAGGAACTCTTGCAGTGTGACAGGGGTTCGCGCCTTTTGATTGTACTCTTCCAGTGCGTCGATTTGCTTCTGCAAGTTCGTGTGCTCTTTTCCAGGCTTCACGGACTTCTTGGATTTCTTCTTCTTTTTCTTCGAAGATTTTGACGATTGGGCGTGAGTATCTGGGCTCTTATCGTGAGTCTTTGTAGTCGAGCGGCGCCTTAGCATCCCTTCGATAATTTGAGGTTCAAGAGGGTCCTTCCATTCGATCGCAGGGCACGCATGAAGGTCTCTCAGCATTCTTCTGGTTTTAGTTGATAGCACGACCTCCCATGGAGCTTCTTCAATAAAAGAACATGTTGCCCCCGGTGTATCCGCTTTCCTAGGAGCATGCGGCTGTGGGGGGTTCACCTTCCACTTTTCGGATAGTACAAACTTCCCCTGGAGGTACTGGTCTTCAATCCATCCTTTGAAGACGAAGCAATCTTCAATCGGATGGCCTACCGTTTGATGGTAAGGGCAATAGTTAGGGTTATTCACTTCGGTGGGTTGCGGCGGTCGCCTTGGATTTGGCAGGTTTATAAGTCTGTTGCGTATTGCCAGCTCGAATAGCCGTTTCGTCTTGTCCCGTGGGAACGAGTAGGGACGCTTCATCTTCTCATTATAATACCGACGCCTTTCCTCGAGTTGATCTGTCGGTTTCGGGGCGTTAGGTTGCTGCTGGGCATTCGCAACAAAGGTTGCCCTCCCTTTACCCTTGTCATTCCGAGATTCCGACTTCGGGGCAGGTGGTCTATGACCCATCTGGTCCATCTGAGCCAACTTGTCGATCAAAGCCTGGAATGTGGTTGGCTTAAAGAACATCATAAACTGGGAGATAGTTGCGTGAGGGTCTAGAGTTCCCACGAACATGCCCACCGCAGGTGCTTCCTCAATGCGTTGCTCACATCTCGACCACAAGTTCCGCCAGCGTATAGCGTACTGGACCCAGGTTTCGCCCGGTTTTACCCTGGCGTTAATCAGTGCAGTTATTGGAGTGCGTTCGCTGGCACTTGCGAATCGCTGAGTGAACAACAGCTCCATTTCAGCGAACGTTTTGATAGAATCGTTCGGGAGTTCCGAATACCATTCGAACGCAGTTTCTGATAAGCTGCCCACGAACTGGCGGAGCAACAGTTTATCATCACCGCCGGTGTTACCGCAGAGGGCCCGGAACTGGGCGACATGTTGATGGGGATTGCCGGTCCCCTTATACACGTGGAATTTTGGTATCGTATAGCCTTGCGGGTATTTGATTTGGTCGTACCAGCTCGGATACGGCCGCCCCGTTTTCACGACTTGACCAGTTGCCTCAGTCGCGTGATGAACCCGGATCTGCTGGGCTATTTAGTCAGCCAAGTCAGCCTTAGAGATTGCCTCCTCCTTGGCTGTTGAGAGGGCTGGTGGTGGATTTGACGTTTCTCCTCGGTCGTCTTCAAGAATGATTGGGGGATCCTCGGCGGGTAAGTCCTGCTGGATCATCATTCCTATCACATCTTGGAAGAGGAGGCCCATCCGTTGTATATTGGCCGCTTGTTCAGCAGCCTCTTTATCCCTTTTCTCCAGTGTCCGGCGAAGGAATTCAGCATCGGTTTCTTCCTCCCGGCGTGCGTCTGAGGATGTTTCTGGGTTTTCTTTTGGCCCGGTGAGCGCGGCCATAGCATTCATCATTTCTTGAAGCTTTTGTTGCTGCTCTTGAGCCTTCGTCACGGATCGGGTTAGCGGTCGGTGGCCCGTAGACGTGCGGCTTTCCTCTTTTCCAGAGGCCATGTAAACAGTGTGGACCACCATGCTCCCAGACTTAGGGCGTCCGGGCTCAGTGCTTTTAGCCGTCGTTGCATGCTGTGGGGTTTTCTGTGGCCTCCTCCTTTTATGAGCCATGGAGGTTGAGGGGGCCGTTGAGGTGGGCGTCCAGACAGCCTTTTGGGGTTTAGCCTGGTGACCAGCTTCCGGTTGGATTTTCAGCTTCTTGTGTTGGCGGGAGAAGTTTGGATCGATGATCGAGTCCCGTGCCTGCCGCCAAACCTTATAGATTTTGGAAGACAGCCGTTGAGGAGATCGGGGTTGTTCGGGTTTTATTTCGACAACCTTTTTTAATGAGGGAGGAGACCTCTTCAGCACTGCCGTAGGAGAATTCCTTCGCACCTTATTTAGCATTTCAAAGCTGTTCCCAGTTGGAACAGCAGCATTAACCTCTGCCATCGGGGCCGATGGAGTCAACCCGGAGGGGGAGTTGCCCCCAGCCTTCCTTACTCGGCGCCAATGGCGACGTCGAGTGTGTCGAGCGGACGGTGTAGGGTCAGCGGTAAGAATGGTTTCGTCTTGCCCCCTGTCTGGGTGGGGGGTCGCAGTTGGTATTAGCCTGTCAAAGACCGATGTCCTTTGGGCAGTAGGAGCGGGAGCTGAAGCCGTTAATCTTGTAAAGACCGACCTTTTGGCCGGAGAAGCTGCCTTGACGACTTCGGGGGCAGGAGCGGGCACCTTCTTAGAAGCAGCCTTCTCTGAGATTGTAGGTCCCATGATGGGTTCGCAGGATTTCTGGCCCAATCTAGAGAAGACCGAGGCGTTGACGTTGGGCGACTCGTTGAGAGGAGCCGCGGCAGGGGTAAGACGATCAAAGACCGACTTCTTAAGAGCTTCCGTTGTCAGCGCTGGAGCGGTGAAGTTTGTAGGTGGGAGCATGGTCCCAAAGAACAATCCTGTGGTGGCGTGAGTGACCTGTTCCACGGGCATTGTGAATAGCGATGCATCTTGGGGTCCGTAGGCTATACCTCCTGGCGAGGCAGAGCGTTGGCTGCAATTGCAGCCTGAGCAGTTGGAGAATTTCATGGAAGTAGAAGCCATCGATCCTTTGCTTTCTGCAATAAGCAAGATGCCAATTCTTAGTATCTTGAAACCCAAAGGCAACCATTGGCGAACCGCGATTGGTTCGCGAGTCACGACACACGAAGTGTGGAGTGGAAAGAGAAAAAGGTCCCACCGGGCGTGCCAGAATCTGTTCCCCTCCGAAAGACGGCGCACAAGACTGCGGTGTCTTGGCACTGAGATTCGGGGTAGATGCTAATTGGTGCTATCCGTTCACCTCTCCGAAGATGCCAAGTTGAATTATGGCACCATGTATCGAAGGTTTAGACGGATGCGTCCGATGTAGCAGACTTCGTCAGATTCCCCCTCGCTTGAGGGGTTTTTGATTGTGGGGACGCTCTTCCCTGCAGGCGCAAGCCCCTGCAGTTAATTACGCTACCGCATTGCGGTAACAACTTTCTCCTTCTCCAGATGGTCACTTCGTGTCGTGAGTGTTTGTTTTGTTGCCCGTGGATTGTTTACGGAGACTGAGTTATGTCGTCGCCCGTAGGGCGTGGACTAGTCCAAATCCGTATTATCTTAGATTTGGGTTTGGGGGTTTGGTTTGAGGATACGTCAGCCGTACTCGAGGCTAAGATCAACTCAAACGTTTGTTAAGGATACGTTAGTCTCACTTTGAGACTAAGATCAACTTAACGGGATCGTTTAGATCCGACAAAAGAGCATTTGGGGGCTCCATTGTTCCAATTTAGGGACATAGTGGTCCATCGTATGTATGGCCGTCGGGACCCATCACCTCTCTGACGACGTTGAAGGATTACAACGACGGATGTCAGAGGAGTTCAGAGATGTACCCTCAAGCCAGAGTCAATTGGGGGGATTCATAGTCCAGTCTGTTTGAAGGTTTAAGGATACGTTAGCCATCTTCGAGGCTAAGATCAATTTAAACGGGATCGTTTAGATCCGACAAAAGAGCATTTGGGGGCTCCATTGTTCTAGTTTAAAGACATTGCGGTCCATGGGTAGTTTAAGGACATTGCGGTCCATTGTTAGTTTTAAGACATCTCGGTCAAGGTTAAGGACGTCGTAGTCCATGGGCTTAAGGACCCCACAGTCCATTGTTAGTTTTAAGACATCTCGGTCAAGGTTAAGGACGTCGTAGTCCATGGGTTTAAGGACCCCACAGTCCATTATGTGCTCTGGATGCTTCACGCGGGTTCACTGCCGTGCTCTGCGAGGACCAGGCTCCGCTCTGGACGTTTTCCACGGGGTCAAAGAGTGACATTATCCGCGTTCCACGTAACCAGGAATTTGCATTAAACACGGGTTTAAGGACCCCGCAGTCCGTATCAATGTGTGGTCGTCGGGACCCGTCACCTCTTTGAAGACATTGAGGGATTACAATGCCAAGTATCAAAGGAGTGAAGAGATGTACCCTAGAACCGGAGTGGATTAAATAGTCCTTGGCCCAATTTGGGGTCAAGACGAATTAATTATGTTATGAGTCCATTGGCCCAGTTAATCACAAATTGAGGACTTATGGCCATCTTGGGCTAAGTCCAATCAGGAGAGGCTTTGCCTCCATCCATTTAGTCAATTGGGCCGAAGCCTAGTGTTAAACACTACAGAGCAATCAGTGTTGAATACTGGGAATGAGGTTGACAAGTTAGTGTTTAACACTAAGAGATAATTGGTGTTAAACACCAGCAACAAGGCTTTTCAAATTAGTGTTAAACACTAAAACAGATCAGTGTTGAACACTGCAGATAAAGCTTTTTAATTAGTGTTGAACACTAAGGCCCAACAGTGTTTTAACACTGGGTTCGAGAGTTTCAATTTAGTGTTAAACACTAAGACAAGAGGGGTCACGTGGCAGCACGTGAGAGCGCCCTCCCTTCATTTATTCTGCTGAGATTATCGCATCTTTCAGAGCATCACGTGCCATCACGTGATGGGCATTCAAATGCCTATGTATTAGAGCTTCTGCCAAGGGTCACGTGGATCACGTGGGGTGCTGCCTCAAAGGGACTTTCTGTAGATCTCTTGGGGGGTCACGTGATGACACGTGACCCTGCCTCTATGTATTTTGTTTAGAGGCTTTGTTAATCTTTTTTCAGGAATTAAATTCCTCGAGCTGTAAATTTCAGAGGAATTAAATTCCTACTTCCTTTCGAAGACTTATATTCTGGGATAGAGTTTAACTCTGAAGTTTCTGTAGGAATTAAATTCCTCATATATGTGAAGAACCAAATAGGGTTAAACCCTAACAAAGCTTTTTTAAGGAGTTTAAACTTCCATCCTCTGTTAAATTATGATTAAGGGAATTAAATTCCCGCTGCTGCAACAGAACTAGGTTCTTAATTAGGGTTAAACCCTGTTTCTTTTTATTCTGAAGGAATTAAATTCCCATGATACAGGGGCAAGCCCTAATTTCATTTTAAAGGAATTAAATTCCTATAGTTCTGTGAGAATTAAATTCTCGTGCTTGCATTCCTTCTCTATGTTTTGGATCTGCATGGCAGGATCTCAACCCATTGAGAATTGAATTCTCAACCTTAAAGGGAGATGTGCACTTTGCAGATCCTCTATCAAAGAGAGAAGAAATATGTTCTTCTGTTTTTACATTATCAGAGTTAAACTCTGTTGAGAATTAAATTCTCTTTCTTTCAAAAGGCCTTCCCTTTCTTACCTAGGGTTTTTTGCAGAAGATCCGAGTCTTTTCAAAATATCAAAGCTCTCCTCCTTTTCTTTTTTTCTTCTCTGCGTATCTCTCTCTCTGTATGTCTCTTGGCTCCTATTTATAGGAGAAGCAGCCGAATCAATCAGTTTTTGACGAATCTTCGTGAAAGATTTGATTTGCATCCATCATTCATTTTGGACCTTTAGATTGTTGGGTGAATTTTATTCACCATTGGATTTCAAATCCAGGGGTTTTTCCTTTGTTGTTTCGGTTAGATTTAAAGGGGAAATCTTTCCAAACCCGAGATTTTCCCATAGATAGATCACCTCTGAATCTTTAATTCGATTGGTTCCAGATAGTTGCTTTCCTTTGGAAAGATTTGAATTTCTTTCAGAATTTAATTCTGTTAACACAATGGGCTTTGAAAGCCGGTCACGTGTGACCACGTGATTCATAGTCACGTGTGGGCACGTGACCCCCTTTGGAATGAGCCTTTTCCTTTCTTTTGCGCTCTGTCTTCTTATTGCTGCTTAAACGTCACGTGCTGCCACGTGACCCCTGGTCACGTGTGAGCACGTGACCCTTGTTTGAACTCTCTCTTTCCTTAGTTCAACTGGAGAACGAGTCTGCTGTCTTGAACGTCACGTGGCAACACGTGACCCTGGTCACGTGGAAGCACGTGACCTCTTCTGAAGCCTTTTCCTTGACTTGATCAGGGAACTGGTGTGCCTTTTGACGCTTGCATTTAAATGTCACGTGTCGCCACGTGACCCGGGTCACGTGGGAGCACGTGACTCTTTCTGAAGCCCCCTTTTCTTCAACGTAGTCAGGAAACTGAACTTGCCTTGATGATGTTTTTAGGTGTCACGTGCCAACACGTGACCGCTAGTCACGTGTAAGCACGTGACCCTCTTCTGAAGCTTTTCCCAGAAGCTTTCCTGATTTTAAATCAGGAAACAGTCCCTCAAAACATTCGAGGAAAAGGAGAGGCTTCGCGCTTCTATGGGCCTCTGTATGATTCGTTTTGTGATGCCTTTGAATACACATATTTCGCTCATTTCGTTCACGCCCTGACTCCCCCTTTTTTTTTATAGGAACTACCGCAACTTGTGTTATTCCGAGTGCGGAGGATCTCCCTCCCTCGATGGCACCTACGGAGCCTGCAGAGCTACCGGTTATAGTCGAGGTCTTCCCAGGGCCGCTACAGGAAACGTCGCTAAAGCAGCCGATGACGGACATTGCAGCAGATCCGGAGGCCGACTTAGATAAAGGTGTTCCTCTGTCTGAGGTTCTGAAGAGATCTCTTCGTACGACTAAAGCCGAGAAGAAGCGCCGGAAGCACGTAGCGATGGAGCATCAAGCTAACTTGGCCACAGGTGCGGGTTCGAGTGATGTATGAACCTCTGATGTTCCCATGGAGGACATTCCTTCTATCTTGTCAACTGCTCACAGGCAGATTACGCGTGCAACTTGTGAAGAAGCTGAGCGGTTACTTCAAGGTAAGACATCACATGATATCCTGATGAAACCTAATAAGACTTAGCAGTTTTTTTTTGAATTATGACACGCTCTTCCTTGAATGATATTGCAGGGCCATGTTTAGGTGTTAGCGTGGCGGGTGAAGTGCCAGTGTTTGAAGATTCTGGGGCGTTGGGCCTTCATTTTGAATCTGGGACTGTTCCAACTGTTGCTTCCTCCCCTTTTGGATCTCCGATATCGGCGGGTGATGCTAGCATGACGACGTCCCTTATTGATTCTGGAGACGAAGGTGCAGACGTTGAGTCCGTCTTCCCAGTAATGGTGGAAATCGAAGAATCTGTCACAGCTAGTGGCTCCCCAGATACCGCTATGGTTTCTGTACCATCAGGTATTCCTTGTGTTATTACTTTTGGGTTCTTAGTCCCGCTAGACACATTCGCTAATATCTCCTTTATTTTGAATATAGGTGTGGTAAACCCTGGCGCTGTGCTGATTGAAGAATCCCCATCAGTCGTCGCCATGACTGTCGCTGCTCCACCTATCTCTTTTGCACCCTCCGAGTTCTCTCGGGTTCAATGATGGAAGGTAAAGATCTTTTATTTCCTTGTTTCAGTATTGATATTATTTCTTAGATTAATTTCTTTACCGTATATTGTAGGAGTGCTTTTTGACCACTTATACCAAATGTTAAACTCGCACTTCGCCTTCCAATCAGAATTCGTCCATCCTTCGGGCGTTGGTTAGTATATTCTTCATTTCCCATTTCATCTTTCTACGAGTAATCTTTCTATTGATAAGCTTTTTTCGTATCGACCACAGTCTTACGGCTTGAAAGAGAGGACGAAGGAATAGCTGAGCCTTCTATGCTCCCTGATTTGCCACTTTCGACTATTGGTATGTTAGATCCCATTCATCATCATTCATTTTTATTTTTAGGTCGAAACCTGACCCTTCTTTGTGCGTGTCTTACTCTGTAGCGGCTACACCGGCTTTGGCTCCTTTCGAGTCTCGTATTTCTATGCACGCGGGGCCTTTCGCTAAGCGTCAGACTTCTAGAGGTGCGGCAAATAGCAGGCGGATGCTAAGTGAATTTATTGAAGACCTTAACATCAAAGCTCTCACTTCTGTTGCGGACTTTGCGGACGAAGTCAACCCCATGCTGGCGACTCTTGTGACTTTTCACAATGAAGATTTCGTCGGCATCTTGGTTGACTACTGTAAGTGAATTGAGGCTTTCCTCCATGAGATCGAGCATAAACATCTTGCACCTGAGGCATTATCCTCGAAGCCTCATTGGTCACATGGATTGAAAAAAGTGATGCTTCCATTAGATACTTCGAGCAGAAACTGGTCCTGAAGCAGAAGGAGCATGAGACGGGTTTCAATGAATCAAACCAATTGCGTACCCAGGTTGAAGCGAATGCTGCGCAACTCCAAGTTATCTTTGAAAATCTTCAACAATGCATTTCTGAAGGAGCGGCGCTGAGACAGAACCTTGACTTTATTGAGCGAGGAATATGAGATTGCGAAGTTGGTAAGCATGATATTTCTAAGAATCTTTCTTCATGCTTGCAACAATGGGCTCAAGTCGAAGCAATGCTGGTTGCGATAGTGGAGCGTGAGGAAGAGCCGGGGCAAGAGAGTGAACGGGTTGCCACTTTATTGAAAGCCCCGCCCTCTTAGAGGCTATAATTGTATCCCTTTTTCTTTTTATATTTATAAATTGTATTTTTCAAACATTTTGATTCATGAATAAAGACTATATATTCTTTTCTTTTGCATGCACTTCCCTATGTTTGATGTCTTGATCTAGCGCAAAGTAGTTTATATACTCATTTCGGAGTTTGTAGTTTATTTACTCATTTTGGAGTCTCTAGTTTATATACTCATTTCAGAGTTTATAGTTTATGTACTCATTTCGGAGTGTTTTTAGTTTATCTCTCTTGGGTTTATAGGCAAACTTGTCCTAACGTTGTATGTAGATAACCCCCATTTTTTATGACAGGGGTCTGTTAGGTTTGTGGTACTAGGGTTTTAGTCCGTGGTACCGTCGCGTTGGCTGATATATTCCTCGATATGCAATTTTTAAGCCGCTGCTCGAGTAGCCCCGCGACTGTCGTGTCTCTGATCCTTTCGGGGGCTAGACAAGACATCTTCAAGTAATCTCCTTAGGTCATATTACCGTTGGAAGAGTAAGCGTTAGGAATTTTCCGTGACGCTTTTTACTTAAGGTTAGGCTCAATTTGGAGCCCCGATGAGTCATAACCGCACCCTTCTGGGGTGGGATGATCTCCAATAGTCTTTTAGGCTTTATATGCGTTGCATTCAAGACCCTAAGCTGGGAATATGTCGTCACTTCGTTTTTTGTTTTGACAATGTCGCGCCTATTCTTTGCTGAAATAGGTAGACATTTATAGGACCTCTATGCTGTATATATTGCAATTGAAGTTCGGAATTAGGAATATGCCATTGCTCCAATTTCATTTGATAGTTGCGTCCGCATCCTACTGAAATGAGGGAGAACGCCGGGAATAGTCTTTAGGTTGTATATGTACCGTCAAGATTTGGAGCTAGGATTTTTCCATGGCTCCATTTTTGCTTTGACCTTTGGGTTTTTGTCGACGTCGCATCTGCACTTTGCTGGAATGAGAAGGACGTCAAGTTGGATATAGGATTTTGCTATTACTCCCTTTTGATTTGGGTCCTTGGAGCTTTGTTGACGTCACGTCTGCGCCCTATTGGAATGAGAAGGAACGCCTAGATAGTCTCTAGGTTGTATATTTGTAGTGATATATGCCGTAGAGGCCATTATTGTATCTATTGGATTGTATATTACTTAATGGGAGCTTGGGATATATACGGATATAGTAACAGTCTTGCTCGAAATGGTAGTATGCTACCTGGTTTGTTTCTACCTCAATATGTGCATGTGTTTCTTTTAGCATATCGCTTATACATATTGGTAGACCCTTAGGATCTTTGCTTGATTACCAGCGTTGTGATGGCAGTCACACTAGTGGGGGCTGTGTAATCTATAAGCACATCCTATACAGGTCCCTAGTCGTAGGATTATCGAGACGGGGCATCAGTACTCCACAGTAGACTAGAGTATACGCTTATCATCCCAGCATGGGAGATGGTCTGTCCCACAGCCATCAGCACGTCGTACTGGAGATAGTATACAGGTGCTCATTAGGTTATGAGTACACTGGACAGGACTCGTCGGGAACTGTTGGTAGGTATTATACCTGTCGTCGGGTAGCAGTTCTCAGGTGACATGAGTGCAGCTTAGTCCGTCGACTTGACACTGCTACTTCGCCTCGAGTGTGTTCCCAGTGTACTTTGATTACTACCCTACCACGGCTCAAAGGAGTCATGCAAACATGTAGTAGTTGGGTGCAGTCCCGAAATACTTGGAGGCAGTGGCGGTTAGATAGGATTCGTCTCTCCCGGTATTGGGGGTTGATATCGCTCTGTGTTCGGAAGGCCATTATACAAAGTCCTTGGACAAGGCAAGCGAGATTTACTGGTAGGTATTACAGCAGTTTCTCAGGGTGTATTGGGCTACTCTCCGACACGACTTATTGCGCTATTAGGGGTCTGACGATTACCGCCCGTAGGCCCGATATACGATACTCTTAGACGAACAGACTGGACTGTACAGAGATTGTCACATTCAGGCTCAGTAGGAGTTCGGATGGGTTTCCTCATTGGCCTTCTTATCGACAGATACCTGGATAGCCATTACGTGCAGCTAGTACCACTTGCGGCTTGTGGTTAAACCCACTGCCAGCGTACTGTCGAGTCTTTAGTGTCCCACACAGAGAGTTTCCCTGCATCGGGCGAAAGATGTGGAGGCCGTATTGTTTTACGGCAGGGCTTCGATCACGTACGTGCACTTGTGCGCGTATGATGTTCGGGCGGATAATATTAGTGGGCTTTGATTTAAGCTGGATCCTTGATGGATCAGTTTCGTCTCTTTGTATTCGTGTTTCTCGGAACACGGATGCGGGTATGTATATACGGATGAGAGGGGTATAGAAGGAGACACCTAATTAGGGTTTTGACCATTGACTTGATTAAAACAATTATGAGGTGGAGGAAAGTATTTGTTATATTTGTAAATGATAATTATGGCATGGCTACTTGTTTTGACTACTTGACTTGGTTTGACCATTTGACTTGGTTTGATCACTTGACTTGGTTTGACTCTTTGACTTAGATATTTCTTGTGAGATATTTTTTGTGGCACTAGATATTTCTTTGGTGAGATATTTTCTTGCCATGCTTATAGTCAAATCAAGTGAGCCATCTCATTTTCAATGATCATTATCAAAAACCATTTTCTCTTTCCTCAAACTAGCTCTCTTCTTCTTCCTTCTATCAAAAACCCTTAAGGTCTCATGAGTTGAGTAAACTAGGGTTCCAAGAGACATATTGATAGATAGTATTTTAGTATGTGCGTTTTAAAATTAAGAATACCGCAATCAAGACGGTGTCGCTTGGTAGCTAGCCGGTTGAGTATGGGTCGGTCCACAGGGAAATCGTGTTCTTTTCTTTAAGTTCTAACAAGTTAAGTCCAAAAGAAATGGTGTTTTTGATTTACGATCTGAGAATGAGATTAAATTGATTAAAAGTCTTGCTAGGGTTAGGATTAGGTTCGTTTGGAAAATGGATTCTACCCACTGCTTTCCTTGCCCTAGTTAAGAATATAGGTGTTAGGGTAATAGTCAACAAAGGGGATTAGCACGACTAGGAAGAACTTAGTTTCTTCCTTTTGGTCCTTATCCGTCCTTTCTTAACTTTTAGCCCTAAGCTCTATTTAAATCAACCACAACCGGTCTAACTAGGGAATCACCGCTATCTTGTGAGATAGGATGCCGTAGTGAGCGGTGTGTGGTTCATTTAAATGGAGTCCGTATTAATTAAAATTATAGGGGCAAGGAAATAGGTGAGAGAGATTTCCTTCTCTCAAACCTTCCCGATCCTAACCCTAACATGTGAGGAATTACTCACTCATTAGGGTATTAACAATAGAATTCATTTTTTTTATAAATTTTTTTTATATTAGAAAACTAAATTGCAAATATTAAAAGAACAGATAAAAAATTCAAGAATTAAATTCAGAAAAGGAATGCGAGATAAAAATAAAAATACCTTACTTTATTGAAACCTCCTCAACGATTACAATGAAATTAAATTTTTTATCTAGAATTAAAAAGAGGCATGCCTAATTAGGCTTTCGGCCTTCCTATTTATAGATAGGAGAAACCCTAGATTTTACATCTGATCCATATCTGAATTTACAGAACTACCCTAAGAAAGCCAGGTCAAAGCACCGACACCCATCGACACGTGCACCGCCACGTGCACTGCACGGCCGCGGTTCCGCGGCAGAATGCCATGTTTGGCCGCAGTTCCACGGCCGTTTAATGGGCTCTTGGGCTCAATTCTTCGGTGATGCTTCATATTGCTTTTTTCTTCTTTTTTCTTCACTTGGTTCCTCAGAATCTTTTCTACTTTCTTCCAGATTTCCAACAGTACAGAATTATGTGGACTTTTACCGTGAGCTTCGCGTTGAAGTCTTTAATCCTGTGCTGCCCTTGAACTGTTTTGTGCATTGAACTGTTTACTGATCTTCATTTGTTCCTTGAACTGTTAGGCGACATCATATGGATTCATCTATTATTGGTCGTAGTCTCACTTTTGTAATGTGTTTTCATGAATTTCACTGTATTGTTCTGAGAGCCTGTAACCTGCAACTATTTAGCAGACATGGATCAAAAGCAATTATTTATTTGTAATATGATTAAGAATGGGCGATATAATAATGCAAAATTCTGATATGAATAAATACCCCCAAACTTATCTTTTGCTCGTCCCGAGCCAAGCCAATTTTATTCTCGAAAAAATCCTAGCCTCACTTTCGCAGGGAATCGCGATTGCACTGAGCTCGTGCAACAAGCCGTTAAACCTCTAGGTGTTCCTAGTAGGAGGAGTGTTGTCTCCTGAGGGTTTTCAGCGGATACTACTCACAAAATCTGATCAATTTGGCATGTTGACTTTCATTCTTCAATTCGGTGTTCTAGCAAGAAATTCTATTATCTTCAACTTAGAAATCATCAACCCGTATTTTTCACACTCACTTATCATTTAACTTAAGATCGTATATGTTCTGCAAATTTATTAAGCTTTCAGCATCTTTTGAATTTTCTTTCTAAGGTTCCATCTCAATTTAGGAATTTTTATCATTTCTACTAAAGGTATAAGTCCTATCTTTCATTCATATCTCTCATCCAAACTCCAATCATATACCCCTACGTGTGTATGTATCACCCCTACACTTGGAAATTCAATTCAAGCTATCATACTCTTGTCCATCTTCCAAAATACTTTTAGTTGGTTAATTTTAGATAAAATTACTCACACATCCTTCATGTGACCGTTAATACTTCTTGAGGTACTAACGACCGATTACAAAATGTGTTCGCACATTTAGGTGTAATTCCTCGTCTTGCAATACCTAAGGCTTTAGCAGTGACTCCCAAACCAGTTGGTCTAAGGCACTAGGTGATAAAGCACCCTCGCTATATATATATTTTTTATTTATGCAGTCTCAAGTAATTACAAAACCAGTGTTCATTTTTTATATCTCTTTATTCACACTTGTACTTTTTATTTTATTTTCCTTCATACTGAGGATTTTAGACAAGAGCATTTCAAGGTATCCTCTACTATTCCAAGTTTCAAGGTGCGTGTTTGTGCAAGTTGTAGGGTGTATATTTTCAAAATTTAGACTTAAGGTTCAGAATTATTTTTTTCAAACTTACACTTCAAATAAAAATTTCAATACTCTTCCCTTATTTTGACTTAGTCCAAGAACTGAACTCAAAATTTGCCTATTTCTAAATAAATTGCAAGGATATATATTTTCTATAGTTAAATTTTTAAAAAAGGTTTTTTTTAGGGTTTTTAATTTACTAAGTTTAGAATCTAGTTTTTCCCTACTATTCAACCGTCATGTTGAACTTAAGTCAAATATGGCCAAAATTGAATTTTTCAATTTTTATAATTTTTAAAGTTTTTTCAATTTTTTATTTGATTTGATTTTTATATATATATTTTTTATTTTTACTTTTATTTTTAATTTTTATATTTTTTTTATAAAGATGCTATGCAGAATTAAACATGCAAAGAAAGAAAAAAATAAATATGTACAAAAAATTAAAATATGCAATGCAATGATAACTATTTACAAACCAACTCCACCTCCAAACTTATCAAAAGCAGTGCCCTCACTGCTCATGGCCTCGCCGTCCTCTCGAACGTGAACGGGAACGTTCCTCTCTCGCCAGCAGGGTGGTCATGTCGTGCTCTATCTCTGTCACTCGATGATCCAGGTTGGTCACCGATCAGTCGAAAATAGTGCATTCTCAACACGTTAATTTCCCTACGCTTATCATTCATATATAGGTGTTTATTGTAATTATAACACAAATTACGAATTCATATGGAAAATACCAAATAACCTGTGTTATAGTTATAATCGACATTCTAAAAGGAAATTACGTGTTTATTACTAATCGCATTGATTTATATATATCAACCCTTGTCTCGAGATTGTGTGCAGAAAATTCTCCAGGTAAAAGAGCCGGAATCACAAAAGTGCTGATAAAACGCATCAAGTCCAAGACTTGAAATCTGGCAGTAAACTAGAAAGAATTATAAGATTCCAGACATCAGGAAATAAGCAGGAAGACAACATGAAACCGCACAGGAATTTTCATGCACAGGGTCCACCAAATGGCCGCGGTTCCGCGGCCGAGTCAGGCCGATCCGCCGCGGATCGGCGGCCGAGTTGACTCGTCGGCGGTTGAAACTTTTTGCAGGGCTCTTCTTTCAACGGCCAAACTTCTTCAAGACGCTTCAGTTTCTCGAATTATCCAGAAGCTTCCCTCTAACAGCAAGTCTTCTCTTGTAAGCTAGATAACTAATTTAATCTAGAAGCTTCTCTTCAACTACCAAGCTTACAAGGGAAGCTATACCTAGCTTCTAGGGGAAGCTAAAGGAAAACACTATAAAAAGGCACCTGAGGCTTCATGAAGAGGTTGTTAATCAATTAAGGTAAAAATTGTAGTGAGATCCAAATCAATTCCACACAAATTGAGTGACACAATTTGATCCAAATTAAAATTCATCGAGTACCAAATCGAGCAAGCATCCAACGAGCCTTTTGAAGCAACGCCGATCTTCATCCGAGCAAGAGATCCAAGACGATCCGCGACTCAAGAAGACGATGCGAAGCTAGTTCGATGATTTAGTTCCTCCTCAAATCTTGTATTCTTTGAGTGTATTGTAACAAAACATCGAATAATAAAAGGTGAAGATCTTTATTCTTGCTTTCTATTCATTCTCGCATTATGATAATCTTAGTTCTTGATTGCTTTATAATGATGCGTGAGTAACAACTCTTCTTGTATTGGAATCGAAAGAATAAGTAGATGATGTTGATGAAATTCTTGAACGATTCTTAAGTCTTACGAGTTTTGTAAACTTTAGGAAATTGAATCAACGATGACCTAGTTTTGAGCGAGATGCTTTCTTGAATGTTTTCGCTCCAAATTAGAGATCAACAATCGATGATTGAATTTCCTAGAGGCTAGAATTTGAATGCTAATTAACGAAAAGACAAGGGATGATGATGAAGAAACCCCAGTTTCTTCAATAGACCCCTAAACCTCGTTGATTGTCATCGATCTAGCAACAAATCTTCAATAGATAAGAATTTGTAATTATAAGCATTTATCATCACTATCGATTCGATTGATTCCAACAAGCCTCTCTAGAAATCTTGATAACTCAAACAATTTGGATATTTTCTTGATTTTTACCATTTCTTGATTTAGATCTAATTCATGATGATTCTTGAAACTAATCTTCACAATTATTGAATCAATTTCTTTTACATTTTAATTTCCAACTTAACTAAAACAAGATCGATCAAATCACACTTTCCCTGTGGACGACCCGCATTCACCGACGAACCTACAAAAGACACCGTTAATTGATTGCGGTATAAATATTTTTGATTGTGATTACTTTTCATTCCATACAAAATTAACGATACAAAAGGAACGATCAATCAAATGGCGCCGTTGCCGGAGATAGTGTGCTAATTTGTTTTTTTTTGTAAATTGGGTTGGGAAATTTATTATTCCATCAGTTCTTTTTAGATCAAAATTCGTAACAAGCGCTTAACGATTTGTTGTGATTTATTGCAAGGAGATCTGGAATCTGTGGAGCGAGAGGAAAAATTTTCAGGACATCTCAGAAAGTCCATAGAGGCATTTGGAACATTTGCTGAAATTTTTGTGCAGGGATCTTGACATATCGCGGCGGAACCGCAGCATTAGGGGCTTATTGCGGCGGAACCGCGGTGAAGTTAGGGCTTCAGTGCATCAAAAGTTCTAGGTGAATCTCTGTCTTTCTTATCTCCTCTCTTATCTGCTCCATTAACCAATTTCTACAGGTTTCTTTGCAAAAATTCGCAGCGCCGTAAAAAGAAAATTTGTTGCGTGTTTGATCTTGGTTGTTTGCATTTTTAACACGGAAATTAAGGGGCACGACCAAAATTCAGATTAGGTCGGGATTTCATTACCCGTCCTAAGCCCCAAAAATCACAAACTTGCATCCGCATCACCCTCATTAACTAAAAAATATCTAGATAAGATTCTAAGAACTATCGCGCTCATTTAGGACAGAAGGAGGTCGTGGGTAATCTATTGCTTATCCGCGTTTCTTTTGTGGTGTCTAAGAAAAGTGGTTACTTAATTCGGCCCACTACTTACGTAGTGGAGAACCTCCCACTTACCTGGCACTTACCTGGCCACAGAAGGGGCAAAGAGGCAGTAGAGGATCTATTTTGCGACTTGTCTTCTTGAAGTCTAGGAGCGGTCTAGATACTTGACCTAGGTGACCTCTAGATTTAGGGTTGCTTGTGCATTGTTTGTGTAAATTTTTCAAAAATCCGTATTTTTCAAAACAAACACCAAACTCATCTTTTTCTTAATTATCACTTAACGCTGCCACTTGCGCTATACCATTTAGTGCATGCTCGGCTGGATACAGGATTCTAGTGCCCGACTTGTCCGCGTTCCTCCTATCGACTCCGAAGTCGGTATTTCTACGTTTACTTTTTCCACACCCCCTACCACACCCACTTCGGAGGACGATTCTCCATCGAACTTCTTTAACACTACTCTGCCACCGTCTGCAGGTGCGCAGAATCCGCCCCGCATCACTTTTCAAGAGAGATGTTATCCTATGCGAGGTCCTCTTTCGACCTGTCTCACCATTCCACCAGTCAATGGGGATAATTTTGAAATCAAACCCCAATACATCAATCTTCTACCCAAATTTCACGGTCTCGAGTCTGAAGACGCATATGTCTTTATTACCAAATTTGAAAATGTATGCGCTATGATGGGTACTTCACAGATTTCTGTGGATGCTATTGTTTCACCCAATCAGAGCAAAACTCTGTTTGAAATTTAAATTTCAAAATTGAAGCAACGCTTTAGATGCAGCGCCAAGCACGCTGCGACCTAAGCAGCGCACCATGTGTGCGCTAGCGCTAGGTGCGCCGCGCTCCGAGCAACGCACCACGTGTCAAACACGGGTGCGCTAGAGCAGAGTGCGCTGCGCTCCGAGCAGCGCACCACGTATCAAACACGGGTGCGCTAGCGCAAGGTGCGCTGCGCACCACATGCAAAGCACGGGTGCGCTAGCGTTGAAATAAAAAAAACTCCCCACCGTTAGATCAAAGATCTAATAATAATGATAAATCATTAATTAATCAGAATTAAATTCTGTTATGGAAAGATTTTCCCATCTTGTTAAAAATAAGAAAATTGCCTTCTGTAAAACAGAAGCCCTAGGATCAAAGATCCAATGGTGGTGAAACATCCCCAAATCAATCGGAGAAAGATCTCTTTAACTGATTCAAAAAATCAACTTGCCCTATATAAAGGCCCCAAGACTTCAAGTCTGATATAGAGAAACCCTCCAATAAACTTTGAGAAACTCAAAGATAAAGAGCAAGCTCTTGCAAGAAGATACTTCTTCAAGGTAAAGATGATGGATGATGAACACAGAGATGAAATCATCTCATAGAAAGAAAAATTTATTTCTTCAAAAAGATCGTAGATCTACAAGATAAAAAGTATTTCACAAAAGAGATCAAAAGATCTCATCATAAAATAAAAGAAGAACATAATTCTTCTCACAGATCATGGATCTATAAAAGGCAAAGCCTTTTATCAATATGAGAGATTGGAAATATCTCCTGCAAAAATAAGAACTGTTGCTCTTAGATCTTGAGACAAAATCTTTTTTAAAATGAACATAAATTTGTTCCTAGATCATAAAATTGATCAGATGCGCTTTGCGCTCTTGAACTGCGCTTTGTGCTCATGAACTGCGCTTCTGCGCTCCCTGGACCGACGCTCAGCGCCAAATGCGCCATGTGTCAACCATGTATGCGCCTATTGACAATTGCGCTTTGTGCTTTTGAAATAGCGCACTGCGCTCATGGACTGGCGCAAAGCGCCAAGCGCACCACGTGTCATTCATGTGTGCGCCACTGAATTAATAGCGCAATGCGCTCATATACTAGTGCAATGCGCTCATCATCTGGCGCAAAGCGCCAAGCACGCCACGTGTCACTCACGTGTGCGCTACTCAGTAGAAGCACACTGCGCTCTTTAGCTGGCACAAAGCGCCAAACGCACCACGTGTCCTTCACATGGGTGCTGACAGAACATAAATTGTTCTTTAATAAGCCTCAGAGCAATTATGAGTGCTCAACACTAAAAGACAAAAATACTGTCAAAATTCAAATCAATGCTCAGCATTGTTAAAAGGGCCAAGCCCAAACAAATGCTCAACAACCCAAAATAAATGTTAAACATTTTAACTTGAATGGACTTAGCCCAAGATTGGCCATAAGTCCTCAACTTAGATTAATTGAGCCCATATGCTCATAAATCTTTTAACAGATCTCAGCCCTAAATGGGACTACAAATCTTTCAACCAACTCAAACTGGTTCAAGGGTACATCTCTGAACCCCTCTGATACATGTCGTTGTAATCCTTCAACGTCTTCAGAGAGGCGACGGGTCCCGATAACCATACATTCCATGGACTACGATGTCCTTAAACTGGACTGTGGGGTTCCTTTAAACCCACGGACTACGATGTCCTTAACCTCGGATTGTGGGGTCCCTTTAAACCCATGGACTACGATGACCTTATCCTTGGACCCAAATTTCCTTAAACTAACCACGGACCGAAATGTCCTAAAACTAACAATGGACCACTATGTCCTTAAACTGGTAATCGACCGCAATGTCTTTAAAATAAACAATTGAGTTCTAAATGCTCTCTTGTTGGATCTAAACGTCCCGTTAAGTTGATCTTAGTTTAAAATTAGACTAACGTATCCTTAACCAACGTTTAAGTTGATCTTAGTCTCAAATGAGACTAACGTATCCTTCAGCCAAACCCCTAAACCCAAATCTAAGAAAATACGGATTTGGACTAATCCACGTCCTACGGGCGACAACATAAATTAGTCTCCGTATACAATCCACGGGCAACCAAAAACAAAACAAACACCCACGACACGAAGTGACCATCTGGAGAAGGAGAAAGTGGTTACCGTGACGCGGTAGCGTAATTAACTGCAGGGGCTTGCGCCTGCATGGAAGAGGGTCCCCACAATCAAAAACCCCTCACCATGAAGGGAATCTGACGAAGTCTGCTACATCGGCCGCATCCGTTTAAACCTTCGATACACGGTGTCATAAATCAACTTGGCATCTTTAGAGAGGTGGACGGATAGCACCAATTAGCATCTGCCCCCGAAATTCAGGCCCAGATGTCCCAACGTCGCGGTCGTGTCTTCCGGCGGGGAACAGATTCTGGCACGCCCGGTGGGACCTTTTCCTCTTTCCACTCCACACTTCGTGTGTCATGTTCGCGAACGAATCGCGGTTTGATATGGTTGCTCTTGGGTTCGAGGTACTAAGATTTGGTGTCTTGCTCCATGCAGGAAATGAAAGATCAATGGCGTCTACTTGCACGAAATGTTTGTAGGGTTCCTAGGCACACTTATGAGGTCTCACAAGGCATCAACCATGCCAAATTCAAATTTTACAAGTGCCGAGAAACCCTAATACGGATCGTTAACTAGATATTAGGCGAAACTACAAGTAGTAAACAACTTTACTGCTAAAAGGGAAGTGACTACAACCTTTGTAGATCCGGTCCTCCACTTCCTTAGCTCCGTGATGACGTCCCTCCGCTGTACCCATCGGATCCCGGACTCTCGCGGTGGTTTCATCGAAGAAATGATCGGGCTAGGTCGTCGACTTCGATGCCGAAGATGATCTACATTGAGGCAACTTAAGATCAAGCTCCAACTTCACCAAGTCATGAAACTTGTGAAGAAAACACCCTATACTACTTGGCAAGTGGTAGAGGATGAAGAAATAGGAAGTGGGTTCACTTTGGATTTGGATTTCTCACTTGACATTTTTGTAGAAAGCTTTTCTTTCTTCATCAAGAAGAAGAAGAAGAAAGAAAATGAAAAATCAATTAACTTAAAAAGAAAATCAAGTGACCCTTATCATTTTGTAACCATGGGTGAGTGTAGAGAATAAACTAGGGTTAAGTTGAATGGTTAGGTTAAAGGAAAGAAACAAAATGGTCAAGCTTTCAAACCTTCATGAAGTTTCAACAAAAGAACAAAATAAGCCACCATTTCATTTCTTTCTCAAATGAATAAATAAATGAATAAGTAAATAAAGCATATGAAACCCTAACCATTAACTAACCATGGTTTAATTCAAACATACACCCAAGTTTGCATGTATCATCAAACATGATACAAACTTGTGCACAAAAATATATCATATATACAATGTGCACAAACTAGTGAGAAAAACATCTTAACTGAACCAATATTAGTTAATGTAAAGTAATATATCAAATATATAATTATACATTAAATCATTAAATCAACACTTGATTTAACGATCCGGTCACATCGCATATGACCGACTAATATCCAATGTATTGACTTATCGAATCAATCCTCGATTCGATAACTAGGTTATATCGCATACAACCAATCGATACATTCATCGCGAGAATAGAATACGGTATCACATACACGCATTATTCTCGGTCCCTCACATATCTCATATGCGCTCCTATTTCGTTTTGCTTGAGCCAGGAAACCTCTGTGTAGGACTCTAAAGACTCGTCAATACGCCGGCAGCAGGTGATGATCATATCAAACACCCACAAGCCGCAAGCGGTCTGCTAAACGTAACGGCCACCCGGGTATTGAGCGATCAGAAGATCGACGAGCAAGCCCGCTCACACTCCTGTGAATCCAACCAGTAACACTCACCATACAGCCCGGTCTGTTCGTCTGATATGTCGCATATCTTGCCTAGGGGTGGTAAACGTCAGACCCCAGTAGCTCGATAAGTCGTGTCGATATGAGGTCTATAACAGTTCGAGAAACTACTGGTAACACTTACCAGCAAATCTCAGCAACCCTGGCCAGGGATTTCCGGTTATAGCCAATCGAACACAGCGCAACATCAACTCCCTATACCGGGAGAGACAAATCCCCTCCTATCGCTCATTGCCTCCATGTGATTCGGGACTGTACCCAAAAACCACTGTTTTGCACGCCCTCTTGGACGTGGTAAGGTGGAAATCAAAGCACAGTGGGAATCACACAAGACTCTATGACGATCTCGGATCAACAGACTACTCTGTACCAGTGTCACCAGAGAACTACCATCTGACGTAAGGGATAATACCATCTGGGAGTTCTCGGCGAGTCCGTCCAGTGTACCCAGTCTCCACTGAGCACCCGTATATCATCTCTGATGCCAAACACCAATGGATATAGGATCATCCATCGCCCATCTGTATGGGTCGAGAAGGTATACGCTAGTCTACACTGGTATATCGATGCCCTGTCTCGATACACCCACGACTAGGGACCTTGAAGGATGTACTTATGGACTACCATGTCCTCACTAGTATGATCCGCATCATAGTCTAGGTAGTCAAGTACATATCCTAAGGGCTTTACCAACATGTAACAGAGAGACAATCATTGTACACGTTAAGGTAAATAGCAACCAGATAGCATACTATCATGTCGAGCAAGAAAGTCTTCCCTATATATGTCCAAGCATCCACTACAATATACATCCTATGTATAGTAATGGCCTCTAGGGCATACATATAACTGACAATCTCCCACTTGCACTAGGGCCATCTGATAGCAGTGGTTGTAGTATCTCATACTCAACCATCCCATAAAAGTCTCTCTCTGGGAAAAGGCCTTTGTGAGTGGATCCGCCGTGTTGTCCTCTGAGTCTACTCTCCTAACCTCGATCACCCTGGAGATCAACTATCTCCATGATCAGGTGACACTGCCTCAGAATATGTCTGGATCACTGATGGGACGGGCGTTCCTAGGCCTAAGCCACAACTCCATTGTCACACAATGGGAGGAACTAAGTTCATCTCATGAACAAATATACATCCAGACTGCCTCTTTGGTAGCATCTTAAGTAGCGATGTATCTTGCCTTTAATCGTCTAGTATGTCACGGTATCTAGCTTGGAACTCTTCCAACATACCGTCCTTCCATAGAAGGTAAAGACAATGCCTGTGACTGACATTCAGTCGTCCTTATCGCCCTGGAACACTTCCAGTGATTCTCCCCAGGATCGATTGATACCATCTTACTACATCTAGTGAGAATCCTAACATCCATTTAGATCTATCTCATAGATCCAAAACCCAGGATTTAGTAGGTATCACTTTGATCCTATGTGGAGAATCATTGTGATAAGCGGAGATTGATCGAGCGTAGCATAGAAAACTCCTTCCCTATCAAGAGTATGTCATCCACGTACTCTACGAGGATCGTCACCATACTCCCTACTACCTTTTTGTTTATACAAGGTTCATCTACCATTTTGATGATGTCAAACTCTTTGACTACTACATCAAAACAGGCGTTCCAACTCCGCGATGCCTGCTTTATCCTATAAAGCATCTTGTACACGTTTCCGCTGCTCCCACTGTCTACGAAGCCCTCTGGCTGTGTACTTACAGACGCTCTCTTCTAAAACATCATTTTAGAAAAGCAGTCCCAACCGCCAGATATCGTAGTCATGGTATGTAGCCGTGGCAAGTAGGATCCGGATGGACTTAAGCATAGCCACTGGAAAAGGTTTCATCATTATCCACGCCTGGTCGATGACGAAAACCTTTAACAAGTCTAGCTTTGAAAGTCTCAACTTTTCCATCTACACCAAGTAATCTTCTCAAGATATACTTGCTCCTGATGGGGATTTAACCCTTCAGATATAGCAACCAAAGTCCATACTTTGTTGGTGTATAAGGATTCCATCTCAGATCGCTAAGCATCCAGCCATTCTTACAGAGTCCCACTCCTGATGGCCAGCTCGAAACTAGTTGGGTCATCATCTCATGATGCAATCCTCTCTCCCACTGTCATAGAGAAACCAAAGTATCTCTCACGTGGGTGAGGAACCCTACTAGATCGGCGGAGAGGCTGAGGTTCGTTGGTTACTATTGAATCCTTCGGTTCTACCAAATCATCTGCTGTAGTTTGCATAGCTGGAACTGCTTCCAGTTCTACATAACAGACCTTGCCTCGAGCTTATCCGGATTTTGCTTTTAGACATAGTCCGGACAACCCCCAAATCTTAACCAACTTAAGATATGGGCTCTTCCCTTTCCATATCACATATGAAGTGGTAGGCAACTGATTTGATTTGAACCCTATTCAATAGGTATGCAGCTTCTCAAGTGCATAACTCTAAAAGGAAATAGGTAACTCAGTAGTACTCATCATAGAGCACACCTTATCATATAGGGTGTGATTGCTTCGCCCCGATATACCATCGTGCTATGGTTGTGTTCGGAGGAGTAATGCCGAGAGAGAATCTCATTCTCCTTTAGAATAGTCCAGGATTTCCGTGCTTAAGTATTCTCCTCCCTGATCACATCAAAGGACATAATACTTATACCCGTATTTTGGTTCTCTACTTCTAACTTATATTCTGTGAATATCTCAAAAGTTTCGGACTTGTGTTTAATTTCTTAGACATCGCATGCCTAACAATTATAAACCCCGCATTTTAGTCTCATTTATCGAAAATTCTTTTCAATATTAAGTCGGGCAATTCAACAAGATTCCCGACATCCTGATCGAATGCTCGTCGCAAACTTTAGTATACGGCCGCACCCCCGATGCCGTCGACGAAGTGCACCAAGGCGGAACACCGCTGCCGCGAGCACCCGAACGGATGCTTTCGGCGACGGTGTTCTCCTACAGTCACTTGGTCGGGGCTATGGAGTGAGGCTGTCTATTAAGTTTACCCGGCGAGTATCCGCGTACGCTACGTGATTGCGACGGACTTTTGATCACATCAAAATTCCGTGGCAACCGATCAAGTGAGACTAAACCGCTAGATTTATAACATTCATTCAGTTATCTCATAACAACTTGTGAATTCCAATTATTGTATCACATTCCGGATAAATAGAAAATGTCAAACTTTCCGATCGAACAATCGAACACCCAAGTTTTCCCGAAACAGCTTAACACATGAAACAAGTTTAAAAACATTCACTTCATGCCTCAGTACCAACGGTCCAGCCGTAGAAGGGTCAAGCCAACGCCTCACATGTGACACGCCGTACTACCCCAAACCCTAAGGTTCAAAGGGCAGTTCAAGACGGTCACATAATCGAGTTAAGGTTTGTTGTCTTCTAGAGGGACCATCGCGTTACTTGCACTACTTAGAACGTCATTAAACTACGGAAAAATCCAACACTTGGAAATTTTCCGGCAGGGGAAAAAGTGGGTATTTATATCCGGTCGAACTTTTTAACATATTCAAAAATTATCCGGAAAACACATAGACGGAGTTAAACTTTCCGATCGAAACACCGAGTCCCCAATACACCCCAGAAAACTCAACTTTTGAGTGCAAATTAAAAATTCCCAGAAAACTCAGCACCTGAAGAAACAAATTACTGTGCAAAAATTGAAGGCTGATCTCATCATATGGTCGCGGAACCGCCGCAGAAGCCAAGTTTCTGCCGCGGTTCCGCCGCGTTTTAGGCGTATCTTTTGGTCGTTTTTGCACCGTAATTCTTAGAACTTCCTGCTGAATTTTTAAAGCATTTTTAATCTGGAAAAAACCCAGTTTTGAAAAAATGTACAGAGAGGGGTCATGGATTAGGGTTTCGGGTTCGATCGGGTTTCTAACTCCGTCTACGCATCGCCTAAGGCTCTAGCTAGGCTCTGATACTACTGTAGGGTTCCTAGGCACACTTATGAGGTCTCACAAGGCATCAACCATGCCAAATTCAAATTTTACAAGTGCCGAGAAACCCTAATACGGATCGTTAACTAGATATTAGGCGAAACTACAAGTAGTAAACAACTTTACTGCTAAAAGGGAAGTGACTACAACCTTTGTAGATCCGGTCCTCCACTTCCTTAGCTCCATGATGACGTCCCTCCACTGTACCCATCGGATCCCGGACTCTCGCGGTGGTTTCATCGAAGAAATGATCGGGTTAGGTCGTCGACTTCGATGCCGAAGATGATCTACATCGAGGCAACTCAAGATCAAGCTCCAACTTCACCAAGTCATGAAACTTGTGAAGAAAACACCCTATACTACTTGGCAAGTGGTAGAGGATGAAGAAATAGGAAGTGGGTTCACTTTGGATTTGGATTTCTCACTTGATTTCATCACTTGACATTTTTGTAGAAAGCTTTTCTTTCTTCATCAAGAAGAAGAAGAAGAAAGAAAATGAAAAATCAATTAACTTAAAAAGAAAATCAAGTGACCCTTATCATTTTGTAACCATGGGTGAGTGTAGAGAATAAACTAGGGTTAAGTTGAATGGTTAGGTTAAAGGAAAGAAACAAAATGGTCAAGCTTTCAAACCTTCATGAAGTTTCAACAAAAGAACAAAATAAGCCACCATTTCATTTCTTTCTCAAATGAATAAATAAATGAATAAGTAAATAAAGCATATGAAACCCTAACCATTAACTAACCATGGTTTAATTCAAACATACACCCAAGTTTGCATGTATCATCAAACATGATACAAACTTGTGCACAAAAATATATCATATATACAATGTGCACAAACTAGTGAGAAAAACATCTTAAGTGAACCAATATTAGTTAATATAAAGTAATATATCAAATATATAATTATACATTAAATTATTAAATCAACACTTGATTTAACGATCCGGTCACATCGCATATGACTGACTAATATCCAATGTATCGACTTATCGAATCAATCCTCGATTCGATAACTAGGTTATATCGCATACAACCAATCGATACATTCATCGCGAGAATAGAATACGGTATCACATACACGCATTATTCTCGGTCCCGCACATATCTCATATGCGCTCCTATTTCATTTCGCTTGAGCCAGGAAACCTCTGTGTAGGACTCTAAAGACTCGTCAATACGCCGGCAGCAGGTGATGATCATATCAAACACCCACAAGCCGCAAGCGATCTGCTAAACGTAACGGCCACCCGGGTATTGAGTGATCAGAAGATCGACGAGCAAGCCCGCTCACACTCCTGTGAATCCAACCAGTAACACTCACCATACAGCCCGGTCTGTTCGTCTGATATGTCGCATATCTTGCCTAGGGGTGGTAAACGTCAGACCCCAGTAGCTCGATAAGTCGTGTCGATATGAGGTCTATAACAGTTCGAGAAACTACTGGTAACACTTACCAGCAAATCTCGGCAACCCTGGCCAGGGATTTCCGGTTATAGCCAATCGAACACAGCGCAACATCAACTCCCTATACCGGGAGAGACGAATCCCCTCCTATCGCTCATTGCCTCCATGTGATTCGGGACTGTACCCAAAAACCACTGTTTTGCACGCCCTCTTGGACGTGGTAAGGTGGAAATCAAAGCACAGTGGGAATCACACAAGACTCTATGACGATCTCGGGTCAACAGACTACTCTGTACCAGTGTCACCAGAGAACTGCCATCTGACGTAAGGGATAATACCATCTGGGAGTTCTCGGCGAGTCCGTCCAGTGTACCCAGTCTCCACTGAGCACCCGTATATCATCTCTGATGCCAAACACCAATGGATATGGGATCATCCATCGCCCATCTATATGGGTCGAGAAGGTATACGCTAGTCTACACTGGTATATCGATGCCCTGTCTCGATACACCCACGACTAGGGACCTTGAAGGATGTACTTATGGACTACCATGTCCCCACTAGTATGATCCGCATCATAGTCTAGGTAGTCAAGTACATATCCTAAGGGCTTTACCAACATGTAACAGAGAGACAATCATTGTACACGTTAAGGTAAATAGCAACCAGATAGCATACTATCTTGTCGAGCAAGAAAGTCTTCCCTATATATGTCCAAGCATCCACTACAATATACATCCTATGTATAGTAATGGCCTCTAGGGCATACATATAACTAACAATGTTCCAGCTGCAACTGCAACTCCCGTTCCGCCTCATCTGGAGGTGCAACTTACGAACCCCCGGCGGCCTCCTTTTTGACAATGCCGGTAGAGCAGGTAAAGCAGGCTACCACTGGACTGTTCTTCAGGACCATGCTCCCACCAGTGATTGTTAACATCCCGCTACCACGAGAAGCACAAAAGAAGTCGGCCTTTGATCGGCTTACAACTACTGCGGTCCCTCTCAACGGGTCGTCCAGCTCCAACGCCTCAGTCTTTGACAGACTGGGCCAAAGCTCAGTTGGGCCCATAAAGAAACCCGCGATACCAGAAAGGGTTATCCCAAAAAGGATAGCCATCCCTGTTCCCGAAGTCGTCAAGGCGGCTTCTCCTACAAAAGGGTCGGTCTTCACAAGACTGACCATTTCAGCTCCTGTTCCTAGCGAAATCATCAAGGTTGCTTCCCCTACTCGGAAGTCTACCTTCGATAGGTTGGCCATCTCCACTCAATGGACGTCAGTTTTCAATAGGCTGACACCGACATCAAGCCTCAGCCAGAACAGGGGGCATGAGGAAGTCACCCCCACAGCTGAACCAACACCATCCGCACGACATGCTCGTCGTCATCACTGGCGCTGAGTAAGGAAGTCTGGGGGCAGGTCTCCGTCTGGATTTACTCCACCAGCCCCAACTGTGGCAGTCAATGCTGCTGTTCCAACCGGGAACAGCTTCGAACCGCTTAGGAGGGTGCGCCGGAACTCTCCCACCGCCGTACTGAAAAGATCTCCTCCACCTGTGGAGAATGCTACAGAAAAGAAGACGGAGCAGCCCTCTCAACGGCTGTCCTCCAAAATTTATAAAGTTTGGCGACAAGTTCAGGAATCGGTGATTGATCAGGACTACTCTCGCCGGCCAAAGAAGCTTAAATCTAGATAAGGAGAAAACCATCCTGTCAAGCCATAAAAGGCGATAGCCGTCTGGGTGCCCGCTGCAACAGCCCCCTCGACTTCAAATGCTCACAAGAGAAGGAGGCCAGAGAAAGCCCCTGTGACCGCGGCGAACCGCAAGGATACCCAACTTAAACGCCCCAAGTCTGGGGGCATGGTGGTGCACACTGTTTATATGGCTTCCGGAAAAGAGGAAAGCCGTGCTTCTACGGGTCATCGACCGCTTACACGGTCGATAACAAAGGCTCAGGAACAACAGCAACAGAAGCTTCAGGAGATGCTGACTGCAATGGCCGCACTTACTGGGCCAAAAGAAAATCCATAGACCTCGGAGCAGCGTCGGGAACAAGAGACTGATACTGAATTCCTTCGAAGGATGCTTGAGAGGATAGAAAAAGAAGCTGCGGAGCAGGCAGCCAACATCAAACGAATGGCTCTGTTGTTCCAGGATATGGCCGGGATGATGTTACAGCCGGAACCTCCAGCTGAAGACCCCCCGATTATCATTGAAGACAACAGAGGGGAGACATCAAACCCTCCTCCGGCACTTTCAACAGCCAACGAGGAGACCATCTCCAAGGCCGCTTTGGATGATTACATTGCTCAGCAAATACGAGCTCACCAAGCAAACGAAGAGGTTGGACAAGTTGTTAAAACTGGGCGACCATATCCATGCTGGTATGACCAAATAAAGTACCCGCCGGGATATACGATCCCTAAATTTCATGTATACAAAGGGACAGGCAATCCCCACCAGTATGTCGCCCAGTTCAGGGCTCTATGTGGCAACACCAGGGGTGACGATAAACTTCTGCTCCGCCCGTTCGTCGGCAGCTTGTCAGAGACAGCGTTCGAATGCTACTCTGAACTCTCGAACGACTCTGTCCAGACTTTTGCGGAGATGGAGCTGTTATTTATGTAAAGATTTGCAAGCGCTAGCGAGCGCACCCCAATCACATCATTGATTAATGCCAGGGTAAAGCCAGGCGAGACATGGGTTCAATACGCAATACGATGGCGGAATCTGTGGTCGAAACGCGAACAGCGCATCGAAGAAGCGCCGGCGGTAGGCATGTTCGTGGGCACTCTTGATCCGCAGGCGACCATCTCCCAGTTCATGATGTTTTTCAAGCCGACTACTTTCCAAGCCTTGATTGACAAGCTGGCCCAAATGGACCAGATGGGTCATAGACCATCTTCCTCGAAAGCAGAGCCTCGGAACGAGAAGGGAAAGGGGGAAGCGACCGTCGTCGCCAATGCTCAACACCAGCCCAGTGGTCTGAGACCAGTTGATCGCCAAAATGATAGAACTCGATCTCTTGGAGATAAAATGATACGCCCTTACTCGTTCCCTCGAGATAAGACGAAGAGGTTATTCGAGCTAGCACTGCGCAACAGGCTCATCACTCTGCCGGAGCCAAGACGCCCAGCACAACAAGGCGACATTAGCAATCCTAACTATTGCCCTTATCACCGAATGTTGGGCCATCCGATCGAAAATTGTTACATCTTCAAAAGCTGGATAGAAGATCAGTACCAACAGGGCAAATTCGTATTATCTGAGAATTAGAAAGTGAACTCGCCTCAGCCGCACGCTCTCAAGAAGACGGATACACCGGGGGCATCGTGTTCTTTCGTAGAAGAAGCTCCATGGGAGGTCGCTCTTTCAGCCAAAACTAAAAGAATGCTGAAGGATCTCCACACATGCCCGGCGATCAGGTGGAAAAATCCATTGGAACCCGAGATCATCGAAGGAATGCTGAAACCGTGCCCAACTCCAAAGGTTGGTGATGACAGCCAAAGCACTCACACCCAGCCGGCAAGGTCTTTGAAGAAAAAGAAAAAAGCCAAGAAGCCCGTGAAGCCGGTGACAAGCGCACGGAACTGCACAAACAGATTGACGCGTTGGAAGAATATAATCAAAAAGCGCGGATTCCAGTCACACTCCAAGAATTTCTCAGCCACGTCCTTGAGGATGAAGATGATGACAATGGAGAAGACTCGTCGGATGAATCTAAAGATTACGTGGCAAGTTGCCATGTGATCTCTCTCTCATCAATAGACGATGAAGAAGCTCCTTACGCAGAGAAACTAGGGGTAGATCCTGAGCCGGAACTTCTAGGACCATCAGAAGAAATGATTGATGCGTTCCTAAACGAAGCTCTTCTGAAAAGCAAAGCCGATCGAGAGCGCGAGATGTTAATATTTGGAAAGGCCAAACGCCGGCGACTAGACGAAAGGGTCAAAACACTCCCACCGGATCAAAGTACATCCGTCGCAAATAAAAATAGGTTCAAGACGAGGAAAAGGTTCGGTAAAACCATATCGATGGGAATGAAGCTGCCACCCTTCGAAGGAAACATTTTTGGTGAAGCGGAAATACATCCTAGCTACTGTTTATATCATCGAAAGATTGCGCATCCCACCGAAGAGTGCAACGCTTTTAAAAGATGTGGCAGGGATATGTTGCTCACCGGCAACATTTCAAGCGGATGAAACGCAAAACTCGTCGGGAGCAAAGAAGCATGACCGAGGAGCGTAAAAGAACTACCGGCAACTGTCGCATGGTCAATGCCGGGGAATCGCAAGTTCTCACCTTCGGGAGCGACTCTGACGAAGAAATGACTCTTGGCCCTCTCTTTAAAGAGTCCACCTTGGGAAAAGAGGAAGAACCGAAGACCTGTGAAAATATTCAGCTGCACAATTGTACGCTGCTCGAAAAGAATCTTGGGCCCTCGAACAGTGGGTCAAATAGAAAAGATAAGGGAAAAGAAAAAGTCCCTGAGGATATCATCCTTGATGACCAAGCCGTTGAAAAGCTGACAGCCAAGGACCCGCCAAAGAAAAGTAAGGTGGACTACAATGTTCTGGCACACCTGAGAAAGCTACCTTCGCAGTTAAGCATTCTCGACGCCCTTTTGTTATCCAAAGAAGCAAGAGATTTTTTAATCAAGGCATTGCAAGAGCCCGAGCAATTCCAAGCTTTCTTCGCCGAAGAAAAGATGAAGGACGAGCTGGAAGAAGTACACACAGCCGATATCACCTTTGGCGATGAAGATCTCCTCCTTGGGACATGCGAGCATAACCGTCCCCTATATGTCTCCGGATACTGTCATGACATCAAGATAGGTAAAATCCTGGTCGACAATGGGTCCTCCATCAATCTCCTCAATGTAAGAGTATTGAAGGAGATATGCATGAGCATTCAGCACCTCGCTCGGGATAAGATCACCATCTCCGAGTTTGACTCCCAGTCATCACGGACGCTCGGATCTGTGATACTGACGCTATGCTTTGGGCTGCTCGTCACGGACATCAAGTTTCACGTCATTGATGCTAAGACCTGCTATAACGCTTTGCTCGGCCGGCCTTGATTACACGAGTACAACATTATCCCTTCTACACAACATCAGTGTATGAAGTACTTCAAAGATGGTCTCGAGTACACTGTGACGGGGGAACTAAACCCATTCTCCGTGAACGAAGTCCGCAAATATGAGGATGCCAAATACTTCCTGCCAGATTTCGAAAACACAGAAAGTGTAGCAAACTGGAGGATAAGAACAAAACTATCACCACTATTCCGGTCTTCGGGAGTGACACCGAGGAGGAAGAAGAAATAGTTTATTCAGGTCCGCCCCAGTGCAACAAACCGGGACCGTCCACTCCTATGTTGATCTTCGGCAGCGACTCGGAAGATGAGGTCAATGCCATATTCTCTGCTCGGCCATCAATACAAACCTTCGCTGATGAAGATCAAAGTTTGCAAGTTGCCGTGGTTCCGCCAAAGCATCATAAAGAGCTAGACGCGCTTGATACCTACAGTATGGAAGAACTGCAGACATTCTACGTCCCTTCCAGGCGAAAGGGTGAAAAGGCGATCCTATTCTAACGATCCGAGGAAACCAAAGTGGAGAAAGAAATTTGGCATGGTGCAGATTCTACACTTGATAGACTCCAGCCTATCCATTTGCCCAGATACTACACGGACGGATTAAAAAGACTGTTGAGGTGCCAAGACGTACCCCTTAAACAGACTGCTCGACAAGCCCAGTTCTATAACAGGATTTGGAGCGTCCCCGGGACTCAACGAAAATTGCCCAACGGAAGAATGGAAACGATCGGACTTGGATATGTTCAATCCAAGAAACGGGAACTACTCCGCGACTGCTACGTCATACATGACTTTGATGAAGAAGGAGATGCTCCATGGGAAGATGCTAACTCCGAACCAGAAAGAACCCCCACCGTGAAAATGCCCAGTTCGTCGTTCGAAGAACAAATGGACAAGCTTGTAAGGGAAGCAGGTCAAAAGGTTCGAGACGACCATAATCGCGAAATGGCCATCTACGAGAAAGCCAGGACGCAACGCCTCCTTCAACAGGCTGTGAAAAATGAAAATGCTCCTCCTTGTCAACCCGTTGTACAAAAGGCCCGACACAGAGATAGAAACAAACCAAAGAACGAGAAAGGCGTTTGACAGCGACAAAGCGGGGCCAAGAAGCCACGCGATTGGGAATCGAGCAATCCAGATTCGTCCCTTATAAAGAAGATGGGTTGAGCGTACTCCTTTGCCCAAGACAAGACAAAGAAGATACTTGATCTTATTATAAAACATCAAATGATTATCCTCCCGGAGTCCAAGCACCCCGAACAAGCAGGCGAAGTCTCTCACCCGGACTATTACTCCTATCACCGGGCAATAGGACATCCTCTCGAAGGCTGCTTCACATTCAAAGACTGGATAGAAGACCAGTATCAGCAAGGTAGGTTCGCTCTATCCAGCAGCTGGAGAGTAACTCCGCCGCAGAAGCATGAACCAAAAGCCGCACATGCAGCGAGAGTAGAACCAGATCAACATCGGTCTTGGAAGTGAGCTCGTACCTGTCACGTGAAAACGCTGTCAGAAGAAGAACCCGAGAATATGGATGACCTCCCCTGGTGCTTCGAAAACGATGATGACGAGGTGATCTCCGAGTTTCCACCGGCGCCAAAAGAGCTGGAAGATGGAATACATACTACTGCAGATAATCTCAAGAAAATTGACTTGGGGACGACAAATAACCCATGACCGATGTTCGTCAGTGAGCTTTTGTCTGAAGAAAAGGTGGCTACGCTTAAAGACGTGCTCATGTAGTATAAAGATTGCTTTGCATGGAACTATTCAGAGATGCCGGGACTCGATCCAGAAATAGCCGTCCACAAATTGGCGATATCTCCGAACATCAAACCAGTCAAACAAGCGCCGAGACGAATGCGGCTCGAGCTTGAGATGAGCATCAGCACCGAGGTCAAGAAGCTAATCGACTCCGGCTTTATCCAAGAGGTTCAGTACCCTGATAGGATCGCCAACATCGTCCCAGTGATGAAGAAAAATGGGACGGTTCGCGTATGCGTGGACTTTTGGGATCTCAACAAAGCTTGCCCAAAGGACGACTTTGCAGTACCGGTCACCGAGCTGATGATAGATAATACGTCCACTCACGAAATCTTTTCCTTCATGGACGGCTCATCAGGATACAATCAAATAAAGATGCATCCCGAGGACCAGAAGCATACCGCTTTCCGGACTCCTTTGGGCATATTCTGCTACAAGGTGATGCCTTTCGGTCTGAAGAACGCCGGCGGTACCTATCAGAGGGCCATGTCGAAGATTTTCGATGAACTCATACATGAAATCGTCGAATGATATATCGACGACCTCGTAGTTAAAAGCAAATCATACGAGGAATATTTAGAGCATCTGAAGATCGTATTTCAACGCCTTCAGCAATACAACTTGAAGATGAACCCTCTCAAATGTGCATTCGGAGTTTCCTCAGGCAAATTCCTAGGATTCGTCGTCCGACACCGAGGCATCGAAATAGATGCGTCGAAAATCAAAGCAATCATGGAAATGCCTCCGCCAAGAACTCTCAAGAAATTGTGGTCTCTCCAAAGGAAGCTCGCGTATATCCGGCGATTTATAGCTAACCTCTCCGGCAAGTGCCGTCCTTACAGTCATCTAATGAAGAAGGGAACCCCGTTCGTCTGGGATCGCAAATGCCAAAGCGCGCTGGACGAAATCAAGCAATACCTACAGAATCCTCCGGTGCTAACCGCTCCAGTCAAGGGAAAACCCCTCGTTCTGTATACAACTGCCCTCGAAGGTTCTTTAGGCGCGCTGTGGGCACAAGAGAACGACCAAGGGAAGGAGAGAGCCCTCTACTATTTGAGTCGAGTTCTCCCGAGGGCAGAAAGCAATTACTCCCCCATCGAAAAACACTGCTTGGCGTTGATCTTTGCAATAATAAAGCTCCGGCACTATGCGTTGGCACATGAGGTCCATCTCATATCAAAGGTGGATCCTCTCAAATATTTGATGTCAAAGGCCATACTAACAGGACGACTCGCTAAATGGACCCTACTCTTGATGGAGTTCTCGATAACTTATCACCCCCTCAAGGCGGTAAAAGGCCAGGCTATCGCCGACTTTCTCGCTGAGCATCCGATACCTGCCGACTCTCCCTTGAACTGCGAATTGCCAGACGAACACGCGTTTGACACAATCGACGGGGAGAGAAGAGAAAATGATATCCGATGGGAACTCTATTTCGATGGAGCATCTTCCATGAAGAAGCGCAAACAAAGTACGCCCATAATCAAATCAGGGGTAGGCCTCATCTTCGTGACTCCACGAGGAGGGATAATGCGCTTTGCCTTCTCCTTAACAGAGCCGAGGACGAATAATGAAGCTGAGTATGAAGCTTTGATAGCAGGTCTTGAGATCGCTATCGACATGGGAATCGAAAACCTCCTCATATACGGAGACTCCCAGCTGATCGTTAGTCAAGTAAATGGCGATTATCAAACGTGCAAGCCAGAGCTGGTAAAGTACGGCGAGAGAGTGCAACAACCGCTGACTCAAATGCCCTCCTACACCGTGGAAAGCATACCGCATGCAAAAAATAACAAAGCGGATGCATTAGCCAAGCTCGCTAAAGAACTGGCTGATGAAAACCTCGATGACGTAAGGATCATTGTACAAAGCCGTCGGGTTCTTGCACCAGCAGAAATATCTCCGGGGTTGTCTGAAGAAAAGGAAGCGACCAAGGAAATAGCCATGCAGATAAAAGACCAAGAAAGGGCTAAGGATTGGAGAGAAGTCTTTATAGACTACTTCAAATCCCGTCGAATGCCTGAAGATGCGTCCTCAAGACACCAGCTCATGAAACGAGCTCTGTCATTCGCCTTCGTCAACGATACTCTGTATAAGAGATCATTTGATTCTCTGTGGCTAAGATGTCTAGGACTTGAAGAAGCAAAGAGAGTCGTCCAAGAAACTCACGACGGACTCTATGGTTCTCATTAAGCTGGGTCAAAGATGAAATTGAAGATCAAAAGTATGGGCTACTAATGGCCCACGATGATCCAAGACTGTCTCGAATACGCGGAGCAGTGTCACTCGTGCCAAATCCACGGGGACTTCATCCATCAGCATCCAACTCTACTACATCCAACGGTAGCTAGCTGGCCGTTCGAAATGTGGGGAACCGATATAATCGGGCCCATCGAACCAGCATCGTCCAGAGGACATCGGTTCATTTTGGTAACAACTGATTACTTCTCCAAGTGGGCAGAAGCAGTACCGCAGAGAGAAGTGAAGACGGAGAATATCCTCCATTTCTTCAAGACGCACGTCATTTATCGGTTCGGCACTCCACGACGGATCATCTCCGATAACGGGCCGGCCTATAGAAGCCACAAGATCAGCCGCTTCGCACAACAGCATAACATAGACTGGAGATACTCTTCGGTCTATAATCCCCGAGCTAACGGTCTAGCTGAGGCTTTCAACAAGACCTTGACGAAGATCGTGAAAAAGACAGTGTCTCGAAATAAAAAGGACTGGCATGAGAGACTGCATGAAGCTCTCTGGGCGTATCGAACTACGTTCAAAATGGCCACGAACACAATGCCGTACGCATTAGTATTCGGCACAGAAGTAGTACTCCCCCTCGAAATAGAGCTACCCTCTCTACGGGTGGCAGTTCACTACGAGCTAACAGACGAAGAAAATGCTCACCTTCGGCTTAAAGAGCTCGATGCCCTTGATGAAGCCCGGCTCATGGCGCAACAAAATCTGGAGGCTTATAAAGCAAAGATGACGCGCTCATATGAAAGATTGACTAGGCCGAGAACATTCCGCCAAGGCGAACTCAAGTTAGTGGTCAAAAGACCTATGATCCCCAATCGTACCAAGCAGGGAAAATTCAAGCCGAACTATGAAGGCCCGTATATCATAGACAAAGTTTACCAGGGTGGAGCCTACCTACTCATGGACATGCATGGTGAAAGACCTTTTCGGCCAATAAACGGTCGATTCCTGAAGAAATATTACGCCTGACGAGTCACGGCCTAGGTCAACGATAGATGACGACGCCTATGTCCGCTCGCTATCTTCTTAAGTCCAAACTCTATAAGTAATAAACGTCGACGGACCAAAACGTCCTTAAACTAACCACGGACCGAAATGTCCTAAAACTAACAATGGACCACTATGCCCTAAAACTGGCGACAGACCGAAACGTCCTTAAAACTAACAATGGACCACTATGTCCTAAAAATAGCTATTGACCGAGACGTCGATAAACTACTGTAGACTGCAGCATTCCAAGGCTAAGACAAAAAAAGAATAAAAAAAAGAAAAAGAAAACGGTATGTCCATAAGTAAAATGGGCACGGATGAAAACCCGAAAGGGCTCCGTGAGTAAAAACAGCAGGGCTACCGGCGAGTTTTTGTGAAAACCCGAAAGGGTGCAATCTCGTTAAAAAACACTTGCAAGGTCCTCTCGACCTTGTGAGGAGAAACCACCTGCGTGAGATCCTTACGACTCACAAGAGAGCAACACACTTAGGGATCCCCAAGATTCCTAAGGAGGAATTACACTTACGAGATCCTCACGACTCGTAAGGAGAACCCTCTTATGAGACCCTCACGGCTCATAAGATTCAAAAGTCTTAAGCTATAGGGATCTGAACCTGTTCTTAAGCGGCCACCACAACCTCCAATGCTGCCCTACAAGCGGCTCAATGCCGACCCTTGTATACAATCCACGGGCGCGAAAAAACATTTCCCTAACAAAGTCCTACCCGCGACTAGGGATATGTCTACATAGTGAACAACCCTTATAAGTCCTCTCGACTTATAAGGAGAAAACACTCTTGTAAGATCCTTATGACTTATAAGAGAACACACACTTAGGAATCTTCACGATTCCTAAGGAGAAAACGCACCTACGTGATCCTCACGACTCGTAGGGAGAAATACCTTCATGAGACCCTTACGGCTCATGAAGTCAAAAGCCTTAGTCGACAGGATCCTAACCCAGTTCGCTAAGCCACCTTTGTTCGACATCGACAAAGGCAAATGATGATTCACTCCTGACAATATTCCAGTTGTAGCGGTGCTGATGCCAAAATCGGTGTCTAACTCTAAGCTTGCAGCAAAGAAGCTAGCGAGCCACACATGCATACGAAATAGCCGAAATGATGGGACAACTTGCAACAAAGTCAGCAAGTAAAAATGTATGCACGCAAAATAGCCGAAATGATTGGGCAACTCACAATAAAAAGCAGCAAGTAAAAATAAAATAAATAGCCAAAATGATTGGGCGCCGTGAAAAATAGCCGAAATGATTGGGCAATCGCGACCTTCACGATATAAAAGCTGAAATGATAGAGCATCGCGGAAAGAAATAAACAAAAATGAAATTTATGCCCTACAGGTGATATCATATCACTCCCTGTATACAATCTAGGGGCACAAACAAATAAGGAATCACACCTTCCCTCCCCAGGTTCCATCAGAAAACGAAGCCAAATCTCGACGGTTCAGGGATAGCCTAGAGATCATCAACAGCGTTCCTCCCCATTCCAGCAGGATTCAGATGCTGCAATCAACCCTGGAGCTACGGCAAGGCCCCTACTCCAAATCTCGATGGTTCCCACACTACTTAGAGACTACTTCGATATTCGTCTCATTACAACAGACAATACATCACCCACATGACCCCGTCGCGGAAATACGTCATCCACATGACCCCGTCGCGGAAATACGTCGTCTACATGACTCCGTCTCGGATATACGTCATCCACATGACCCCGTCGCGGAAATACGTCATCCACATGACCCCGTCGCGGAAATACGTCATCCACACGACCCCGTTTCGGAAATACGTCATCTACATGACCCCGTCTTGGAAATACGTCATCCACACGACCCCGTCTCGGAAATACGTCATCTACATGACCCCGTCTCGGAAATACGTCATCCACATGACCCCGTCGCGGAAATACGTCATCCACATGACCCCGTTTCGGAAATACGTCATCTACATGACCCCGTCTCGGAAATACGTCATTCACATGACCCCGTCGCGGAAATACGTCATCCACATGACCCCGTTTCGGAAATACGTCATCCACATGACCCCGTCGCGGAAATACGTCATCCATATGACCCCGTCTCAGAAATACGTCATCTACATGACCCCGTCACGGAAATACGTCATCCACATGACCCCGTCGCGGAAATAAACACGTCATCCACATGACCTTGTCGTGGAAACACGTCATCCACATGACCCCGTCGCGGAAACACGTCATCCACATGAGCCCGTGCGGAAATACGTCATCCAACGACTCCGTGGAACACGGCCAAAGTTAACCTTGACCCCGTGGGAAAAACCCGGAGCAACTTTTGACGCCGTGAAATGCGGATAACATCAATCTCATTAAACACTTACGGGTCCTCTCGACTCATAAGAAAGAAAACTCTCTTATAACATCCTTACGACTTATAAGGGAAAATGCGCTTAGGAATCCTCACGATTCCTAAGGAGAAAATACACCTACGAGATCCTCTCAACTCGTAGGGAGAAAAGTCTTTATGGGACCCTCACGGCTCATGAAGTTGAAAATTCTTAGGTAGCAGATCTGAACTTGCTTCCTAAGCCATCACTACCTCTCAAAGAGTTCAAGACGAAATGCTCTCTATCATCTACAGGCTACGCTTACTAAGATAACAAGCCGGCAACAAAGAAAAGAGAAGAAAGCAGTAATAGAACAAAAAAATATGTATCTTTTATTCATGAATTCAGTGTAGTACAAGTTGAATCGTATGAAAGAATAAAAAAAAATGGATACATGTTATTCAAAGATTACAAGCAAAACAGCTACTGAGAAGGAAGCGTTTTCAACAAGTCCGCAAGCTGCTCTCGCACTCCTTTCAGCGCCTTCTCGTGATCAGCAGCCGCGGCCAGCTCCGCTTCAATTCGAGCCCTTTGCTGCAAGCATGATGAAATCTTCTCATCAATTTCCCGTTGGACAGCTTCGCGACTCTGCATAACCCGCTCAGTAGAGTCGAGCTTCCGCCTCAATACAAGCCCGTCCGAAATACATTGCTGCAAGGTGTCAAAAGCAGCTCTCAGTTGTGTGGCGTTCGCTTTAACTTGGGCGCGCAGCCGGGCAGATTCACCCGAAGCCTCCTTGCGTTCCTTCTGCCTCAAGGTCGCTTCTTGTTCGAAATGGCAGAGGAAGGACACACTCTGCTCGACCCATGCAGCCCGCTCGGAGTTCAAAGCCTGAATCTCAGGAGCAGGACATATAAGCTCAAGCTCATGCAGGCAGGCCTCAATCTTCCTGCAGTGGTTAACCCAAGACTCAACGACGCCTTCGTTATAGAAGTTCATAAGCATCGCCAGCATTGGATTAACTTCGGTAGCAAAATCTACAGCAAACGTAGGGGCCTCCGCGTTAAGCTCTTCGATGTAATCGCTTAACATACGCAGACTGGTCACAGCGCCTTTTGAGGATGGACGTCTGGAAAAGGGCCCTGCCGGCATTATAACGCGAGACTCGAATGGGGCTGAAGTCGATATGACCGCTATAAAACAAATCACAATCAGATGTTTGCTTAAGAAATAAAAAAATACATGAACAAAAGAGTCTATTATGCCGGCTGCAACAGGGGGCAGAGCTGGGAGTTCCGGTGGCGCGGCAATACCCTTAACCCCCTTTTCAATTTGTAAGGCTACGAGCAATGCAAATGAGAATTAGCAATAACGTGACTGCCCGTTAAAGAAAAGAAAGGACGTCGGTTAGAAAAGATACTCACCGACACCAGCAGGCGGACTAATCTCCGACGGGAAAGAGAAGTGCGGGTTCAGCACCTGATATAAATGATCAAAAAGAACTCCTGCAAGATCATGATGATACATGGTCAGTACACGAAAGATGCTGTCCCCAATTTAAAATTTATCACAAACCCATACCTTCCAGCATTTGAGAAGATATAAGAGAAGACGGAGAGGAAACCACCGTCAAAGCAACAACTGGCGATGCTTCCTCAGGTAACACAACCTCAACGCTCGCCACACCTGCATTAGAAACGAGAGAAATACTGTCAGGAGAGATTGAAAGGGATTACAGAATAAAAAGAAAAGCAATGACCCAAAATTTACCTGGTGAGTCGCCGGTCGGAACCGCGATAAGGGCGTCACTTGATGCAGTGACTGCTTCACCCTCCTCCATCGGAATGGTTTCACCGCCCGTGGCTTCATCCCCCGACTCCACGAGAATCGTCGTGATACTCGCAGCGCCCGGCAACGGAAAGGAGCCGCAAGGGGAAAGAGTGACGATCGGGGCAGTGCCCAACTCCTGAGAAAGAGTGGCTACCTTGGGCTCGGCGGCTGTAGCCATCTCACCCACCGCTACCTTGAGCTCGGCAATAGTAGCCATCTCACCTACCATTACCTCGGGTTTAGCGATCGTGGCTATCTCCTCTACCGCTACCCCAGGCTCAATAGTTGCTGCCACTTCTTCGGCAAGACTCGGTTCTGCAAGATAGAATATATGAGAACCTGAAAGTTAAAACTTTGACAAAAGAACCCAATGTGACGTTATCTTGAGTTGGTCTTCCGATTGCTTCCCGAGCCGCACGTGCTTCCTGTCTGTGGGCGGTGGACAAGGCAGCCGGAACATCTTCTAAAGGAGTAGGGGCAGGGGTAGCGGTGCTCGAACCTGCACCCGCGGCCAAGGCGGTGGTGCGCTCCCTTGCCGCACGCATCCTACGCTTTCTCTCCGTCCGGGCCGTGAGGGCAGATCTGCTAAAGGCATCCTTCAAAAGGACATCCTCGTCCGCGCCAATATTTACCTCTGGAGACGTTATGGCATCCGTCATCGGTTGCTTAAGTGAAGCTTCTTTCGACAATACCGGCGGAACTGAGATAGCCGGCCCAGGAAGCATCTCCGCACCGTCCTGTGAAGTCGGTGCCACGCTTGGAATAACCTAAGTAGAGGTAGTTCCTGCGATAAGAAGAAAAAGAGGGGTCAGATCACCTATAAGAAAAGGGAGCGGAGACACGGTGAACCAAAATGTACCGATGCCTAAGGATGCTCGAAGTCTTTCCTCTTCCTCAAAAGTCTTGAGAGAAGCTGCCAGAGCTTCTTCGGTGGAAATGCCTGTTCAAGAAGGAAAAAGCGTCAGTCAAAATATGATGATAGAAATATGATGCAATGACGAAAGATTTAGCTGATGGTTACCTGATCGCGCGAGGATAGCCAGTCCCGCTTCGTGGCTTGCCAATTGCTCAGAAGCTGCAATGGCAGCCGCCAGATCAGTATCATCTGGCGGCATGAATAAGCCTTCGTTTTTCCCATACTCGCTCAGACCCTCGCCGTAAGGAGCATGAGGCTCCTGGCCAAGTACAACGTCGACGGAAAGGATTGACTTTTTCTTTCTCTTCTGTGAACGAGCTCCGGTTGCAGCCAACACTAGCTTACGCTTGGTGGGCACTTTAGGACGATGAGTCCCGATATCTGAACCCACGCTAGACTCAGGGGAAGCCACATTCACCGTCTCCACGGGAGCACGGGGCACCGGTAGTACATTCACCGTCTCCATGGAAGCACGGGGCACCGGTAGCTCAGGCCTGTCGTGCGGAACTTCAATCACGACAGCTTCTCTTAGCGGAGGGGGGACAATGGTCCATCGCTTCAAAGGGACATTTCGATCACCAGCAGGGGGTACACCTTTGCGGTCGAGCAGCAGTCGCTTCTCCTCCCTGATAACGGCGCTCATCGAATGTTAGTACCCGGCCGCGTGTACATTAAAGGCCTTCGGGACACAACTCGGTTCGCTGATAAAGAAGTGAGACCCTGTGTTCAGGCGCATAAAATGATGCAGCGCACTCCGCATTCCCTCTTCAGTAGCAGCAGGTTCTACCAAAAAGGCCTCAAGTGGGACGCCCTGATTGTAACTCAGCTGCTGGGCGAAATGATGTGGATTGTACCTCATGAATAATGCAACATCATTTTGCCTGAATACGAGAAAGCCCGGCCTGATGGAGTACAAATGAAGAATCTCCCGGGCTTTCAACACGGAGGCCCCGTCTTTAAAGATGTCTTGCAATGGCAGCACCGCTTTTGAAGTTTCCTGGCCGATGGTCAAGACTTTGTCTGTGAAAGATATACCATCTCCAACCGTGCGCGGATGAAGGAGCAATCCCCTAGCTTCCCGTGGTGACGGACTCACGATGGAGGCATCAACCAGCCGCATTATCCTAGGAAACTTGCATCTGTCGTAAAAAGAAGGTCTTTTGTGGATGCCGAAGGCCCCAAGCACGTGCAGCTCCATCCATGAAGTGAAGTAATGCATTGGGAAGTTGGCAGGATGCATCCCTGGTTCAGTGGTATCCGCTGCTAAGCTGAAGCCATGATATAGGTGGGCTAACCCGGCGATCCTGATGGCCACTTGTATTCCGGCAACCATGCGATGCGCGGGGTAGAAGACAGAAGGCCTCATGTAACGAGGATGCATAGGAAACGCGAAATAGCTTAACCATAAACTGAGAAACCCGAAAAAAAATGCTTCATCATCAATGCCCGGAGCGGCGATTTCTGACAGGGGGACGATCGCGACGTCAGAAAGAAAGAAGCCCTTTTGATCAGCTTCCAGTATTGGCCGACGGTCCAAGCCAAAGCCGAAAGGATCATCAAGTTTAGAAAACTTTTCGCCTTGTCGCGACAAAATTTTTGGGCGAAGAAAACGAGCAATGAAGTCCGCAAAGCTGACCCCCCGGCCTCCGGATTCAAGAAAGAGGCTCTCATACATGTTCAACACCTTTATCAGACTTGGGAACTGGTGTTGAATGGCGTTCTCGGGGATAAGGGCCATCACCACTGGCTTGGTGGCAAAAACATATTCATCCGGAGGAAGCAGCTCCTCATAGTGCTCCCCCCTAACTGGTAAACCAGAAACCTTGGCAAATTCTTCCAAGGAAATGGAGACCTCTCTATCCAATAGGAGGAAGGTATGGGTCGGGATGTTCCTCTGCTCCAAAAACGCCTTGATCCACCATGTGGGAGGTGCAGTATACTGGAACAAGGAAGCGTAGACTGTAGGGTATAAGCCAAGCTTTAGCAGCTGCGATTTCTTTGCCGATAAGATATACCGGGCCCACTGCAAGTATCCGGCCGGATGACGGAGAGTTAGCCCGATGTTGTGGGGCTGTCCCCAAGGGCGCGACGCGCCCTGACATATGCGCTGCCGTAGGGTGTCCAAAACCGCCGCCGGCTGCACAGGAATCGCAGCCATAGAAGGCTGAAGGAGACCCTTCGAAGTCCAATTCACCACCTCCACGGCATAGTTCACCGGGGGTGCATCTGCATACGGGATCGTCGAGATAGGCTCCGAAGGCGTCGCACAAGAAAAGCTCCGGCGGCCTTTGATAATCTGATCATACCATCTACCCCATACGTGAAGATTCTTGTATTCCGGGTCATGGTCTTTGATCAGCGCGAGAACCTCTCGATCTACAGGCGCCTCAGGAAATCCGCCTTCTGATCGGATGAATGGAAAAGAAGTGTTGAAAGACATGTCGTCTGCGCGAAAAGGAACAAAAGTTAACTGTCAGTGCTATAATTTAATTTAAATTCTGACATTTGGTACTTTAGAATTTGTACCACACTGCAATACAGTGGAAAGGGGACCAAAAGGGGGCCCACAAAATCTAGATGACAATTCATCATTAATAAAAACAGCTTCATCATTTGATGAGGCTGTCATTAAATGAGGAAATCCTCAAGAAAATTCTCATTAAATAAGAAGATCTCTCGGGCAGAGGAGTAAATCTCCCTTTGAGAGCAATGCTCTGTTACAGAGTGACACTTGTCAAACTCTGATCATGAAGGAATAAAAATTCCTCAAGAGCCTTGCTCTGAAAAATGATCCATCAGAAAAATTAAAATCAATTTTTTTTTATGAATTAAAAATTCTGAGATCTTCAAGATCTATGAACAAACTCTAAGAGTTCCTTATGAGCAAAGCTCTGTTCATGGGTTAAGAAACCTTGAAAGAAGATCTCTTTAGATCTATAGGTTCAAGAGAGCAAAGCTCTGTTAATGAAACCCTAAAAAGGGTTTTCTCTAGATCAAAGATCTATGGAGAGCAAGGCTCTATTAATGGATGAAACCCTAGATTCTTAAAATGATCTTTTAAAAGATTTAATCTTTACCAAGATTTTAACAGAGTTTTGACTCTTGAAAAGTTCTTAAGCAGAAGAGCTATGCTCTGAATAAAATTCTCAAAAGAAGAAGGTGGACAGAATCATCTAAAGGGCCAAGGGTCCTATTTATAGGCATTGAAATGCCTTTTCAACTTCTGAGTTGATCCAAAGGCGCAGATGTTGCCACCGTTGCACTCACATGTGGGCCACGTGAGCGCAACGGTGGGGGGGGCATTTGTTTCACCCAATTAGAGCAAAGCTGTTCAGTTGAAAATATTGCACTTTGGTATAAGTATTTTCCTTACATTTCTTAAATAATAAAAGGTGTTTATTATAAATATTAAACATATTTGGATTTATGTGCAAAATACTATTTTCCATATGTTTATATATTATAATTAATATTATGAAGGAAAATATAAGCATTTTATATTTATATAATATTTTGGTAATTGAAAAGATGCATAGCATATCAAATATTCTTAATCATGTTTGTTAAAGATTTATTACCATATAAAGTGCATAGCATATTAAATATTCTTAATCAAGTTTCTTAAAGATTTATTACCATATATAGTGATTAAGACACTCTCTCTAATTTAATAAATAAACTAACATTATTCATAGAGATATTGTGCAAGATTTAGCTCAGGTCAAGAGATCAAGATGTTCAAGATGTCAGGATCAAAAATCTGCCAAAATCATAAAATCAATACTGACTGGGACTCAGAATCCAGGCATGGAAAGTTACCATATTAGGAAGTCACCATATATGGTAACTAGTTTTTCTTCTTTGCACTATAAAAAGGCACCGAGAGCCTCTTGGAAAATTTATCAAGCCGAAGAGATCACGAAGTCCAAGACGGCTCACGCATCCAGGCTGATCATCAACGGTTCATCTACCTCCTTAGAAGAGATCGAGAAGCAAACTAGGTTTTTGTAATCATTTTCTAAGGAATCAAAGTGTACTTGATATTGTTGATTAATAAAGGTATCTTTCTTCTTCTTATTCTATTTCTTCGTAGTTTAATGATGCAATTTCTTTCCATCTCTTTTTCTCCCAACATGCGCGAGTAATTCTCCGCTTGTTAGGGTTCGTAGGATTAGAGTAGGCTAATGGATGATGAACATCTCTAAACCTTTTTTAAGTCCTATAAAGTTTATGAACTTTATCAAAAGAATCATTAACATCTTAATCGGGCGCGCTAACAATTCTTTGCTAGTTCCGACCGCGATTAGAGATTAGATTAATGATTGTTTTGGTAAAGGCTAGATATGAACGGAGTTCCGTGTCGAGATAAGGGTTAAGAGTGGGATTCCTTCTCCCTCCAGAAACCCTAATCTACACGCATCACCGTCGTTCTAGTTTTAAATCTATTAATGGATAAAAAGGGTAACTTTTAATTAATCATCCATGACTACTAAATCCTAACGAACCCTACAAGCCCTCTTATTATATTAATTACATCTTTAAAATAATCTAGATCTATATTTTACATTCTTGTTTAACGTAGATCTAGAAACCATTCTATAAAATTCTTTATTCCTCCTCTCTTTCTCAACACATCTAAAGTAAAAGTAAAAGGTTCCACGTTTCCCAGAGGACGACCCGTACTCATCTCGGTCTAGCTACGTGCGACACCGTTATTGATTGCGGTTAACTACAAACATACACTCATTCGAACCAATCAAATGGCGCCGTTGCCGGGGATACGTGCATAATTTTTTATTCTTATTATTTGTGTTGAATTCTTAGACGATTCATATCATTATTAAAACAAAACTGCAAATTGCATATTTAACGATTTGTGTGTGAATTTTGCGAGGGAATTTGGAATCACGGACTTGAGGAAACAGGAGATCTGGGGCTACAAAACTCTCTGGTATCTTTCTTAACTCCTTCTCTCACCCCTCAAATCCAATAAAATCTATTTTCTGCAGGATTCTTTGCAAAATTGCGCCGCTCAAAAATCTTTTTGCAAAAGTTTTGTGATTGGTTTTGTTTTGCATATTTTTAATACGGACTCTAAGGGGCAAAGACCAAATCAAGATTAGGTGGGGATTTCATCACCCTTCCTAAGCCCCACAAATCACAAACCGAGCATATAGATCAACCCTTCATTAATTTAAAAAATATCTAGACCAGACTCTAAGGACTGTCGCGCTCAATAAGGACAGAGGAAGGTCGTGGGTAATCTATCGTTTATCCGCATTATTTTTGTAGTGCCTAGGCAAGTGTGACAAAGGCTAGTGGTTTTTAATTAGGCCCACGACGTGGTTCCTTCCCACTTACCTGGCACTTACCTGGCTACAAGGGTAGTACGGAGGCGGTAGAGGATTGATCCTGCGGCTTGTCCTTTGGAAGTCTAGGAGCGGTCTAGAGATTGGACCTAGGTGACCTTAGTTCTAGGGTTGCTTGTGTATCTTTAGGGTGATTTGTCTTGAGTCCCACTTTTTCAAAAACAAACCAATTTTAAAATCACACACACGCTGCCACTTGCACTAAACCCGCTTAGTGCATGCTCGGCTGGACACGGGATTCTAGTGCCCGTCTTGTCCGCGTTCCTTCTATCGACGCCGAAGTCGGTACTTCTTCATCTTCTTTTCCCCCACCACACACCACATTGATCGTGATGGACGGCACTCCATCTAATTATTACACCACGCTGCCACAGCCCGTAGGTGAGCAGAATCCACCGCGCATCTCTCTCCAAGAGAGATGCTATCCTATTCGTGGTCCCCTTCCTACTTGTCTATCTCTTCCACCACCTAACGGGGATAATTTCGAAATTAAACCCCACTACATCAATCTGCTGCCCAAATTTTACGGGCTTGAGTCGGAAGACGCGTACGTTTTCATCACCAAATTCGAAAACGTATGCGCAATGATGGGTACTTCACAATTGACTTTAGATGCTATGCGCTTACGTCTTCTCCCATTCACACTGTGCGACTTGGCAGAAAAATGGCTTTATAATACTGCCGCACACTCTATCACTAGTTGGGATGAATTTGTAATAGCATTTCTTAAGAAGTTTTACCCAAACCATAAGACTGCCCGTGTTAGGAGCGAGATCAACCAGTTCACCCAGCTTCCCAATGAACCATTTTGGAAGTGCTTTGAACGTTTCAAAGATCTGCTTGTCCAATGTCCTCATCATGGAATCAATAGATGGGATTTATGTCGGATTATATATGAGGGCATTAATCCAGCGACAAAGCAGATGCTTGAAACAATGTGTCAATGCAATTTCATGTCTAAAGATGACGGTGAAGCTTGGAAATATCTGGAAGACCTTGCTGAATACACGTTGCAGTGGGAAAGCGTAAGACCACCTTCAACTAAGGGAGGCATTCACCAGCTCGACGTTTCTATCGCAGTAAAAGCCGAAATGGCAGCGATACAGAAGAAACTCGACGCTATTGAGAACAAATTCTCATCATTCTCCCTAAATCAGGTCACGCTTCCTAAGACCATCTGTGGTTGCTGTTCGGATCCTTCACACTTAACGGAAGAATATCCTATGAATGCTTCGTTTCAAGCTAATGCTGCTTTTCAGCAGCGACCTAGAAACGACCCTTATTCTTCCACGTACAATCAAGGATGGAGGAATCATCCTAACTTTGCTTGGAATCAAAACCAACAAAGCAATTATCAAAGACTTCCTCCACAGCAACCACAACCACATAATCAGCCCCCCTTTCAGTCACAGAATTTCCAAAATCCGGTCAACATTTCTACACCACAAGTGGCCGGTACTGACAACTCACTTGCACAAACTTTGGATATGTTCATGAAACAATCCATGCAAAATTCGGCTGAGATGAGGTCTTCTATTGATACCCTAACGAAAAACTCCGCCTCCCATGGTGAGAGTATTAAATCAATAGAAAACCAAATCGCACAGTTAAACGCCGCAATGAGTGCGAGAGAGAAAGGGAAACTCCCATCTCAACCCCTACTGAATCCTGGCCATTCAAAAAGTTATAATGTGAGTGCTGTTACCACGTTGAGATCGGGAAAAGTGCTGAATAACCGAGTGGGTGAGCAGTGTGATGATAGTGACACCAATGATACCCCAGCTTCTTCTTCTTCCCCTAATTCGTCTAGTCTCCCATCTTCACCCGAGCCTATTCTCCGTTTTCCCCAAGGCTCAAACCCTTCGCCCATTTCACCAAATCTATCTAAGTCGATTCCCACTCCAGTTTTGGGATCGAATCTGTCCCCACAATCCTATCCAATGTTGGACCAAACCATTATTGATAAAGCACCTTATCCAAACAGGTTAAGAGGCAACAGACCAAGTCCACAAATGGAGAAGATTGTGGAAATTTTTAAGCAAGTTAACATAAACATTCCTCTCCTAGATGCTATTCAACAAGTTCCGTCATATGCAAAAATCTTAAAGGACTTGTGCACTAGGAAGAGAAAAGTTCAAGTACCTAAAAAAGTTTTCCTTGCGAGTAATGTGAGCACTGCTTTTACACAACAACTACCCAAGAAACGAAAGGACCCCGGAAGTCCTACAATTTCTATTTCTATTGGGGGTAAAAATATCAATCGTGCTCTACTCGATCTAGGTGCTAGTGTTAATTTGCTTCCGTATTCTGTTTATGAGCAATTAGGGATCGGAGAGTTAAAACCCGCGCATTGCACTCTTCAGATGGCCGATCGATCTATCACCCAACCTAGGGGTGAGCTAGAGGATGTGTTAATCAAAGTCGGGGAATTCATTTTCCCTGTGGACTTTATCGTTATAGATACACAACCTGTAGCAAACCCACGTAATCAAATCCCGGTGATACTCGGTCGACCCTTTTTTGCCACTTCCAACGCAGTAATCAATTGTAGAAACGGCTCTATGACCCTATCCTTTGGAAAGAAGTCAATTGAGCTTATCATTTACAAGTTGGGAAGTGAACCCTCCGAACCCTATGCTCATGTGTGTTCTGTCGAATTAATGGATGTCGACAGCAGCGAATTTGATCAACCTCATGATACTGACTCTTTTCATATGTTGTTGCTTGACACAGACTCTTCCACCGAGTTGTCCGGGTCAATATCTAACACTGATGAGGAACTTTTTATAGAGTCTGACGATCACCCCATTTTTTCTGATGACATTATTCTTCGGGGTATCGATGAAAGCTTTGAGGAAATTTTCGCTAATGAACTCGCATTTTTACAAGACACGGGTGTTGAGATGAATCAACTCCAAGATAAAGAAATTGAACCTCTACCCCTTCTTTTGGACAATCATGATAATGCGAGTAATCCATCATTACTATCACTGTGTCGTCTCTCCAAATTGAGACGCAATTCTTTTCCATTACACCTCTTATCACCTCCCCACTTCTTCACGTCGAAAGGTGACATGTTCTTCCACCAACCTTGGTGCTTCATCGATAAATTTTTTGAATGGTTGGTATTGACCTTCGGTCTTTGCAAAGCTTGGCATTGACCAATAACCTTGACCCCCTCGTGTGATTGTAAAAGATTAAAATTGTTTAACTCAAGTTTGGGGGGGTGGTATATTTTGGGCTCTTGAAAGAAAATGATTTTTACAAAATTGTGAGCCAAAAATAAGTTTGGGGGAGGATTTTCACTTTCATATATTCTTGCCCCCATTAATAATTTCCTCCCAAGTCTACAGGTTTTTGAGCTTAACGGATAACATCAGTGAGGACACTGCTGTAAACAGGTTTGGGGGAGGTTTGTGCTTATTTACACATCAATTTGCATCATATTTTGCATAAGCACAACATTTTCAAAAATTTTTTTAAAATTTTTTTTATAACAAAAGAGTAGAAAGTGAAAAATTACATCCAAAAGATAGGAATAGTTTAAGAAAACCAAAAAAATTAGAAACTTTCTTAAACGAACTAGTAATAAGTAGTTATGAGCTGTTGTCCCAAGAGTTAGTAAGATGAAGGAAGTCACTAATCTGAGGATAAAAATAAGTCTGAAAAATAGTTTCTATTCTGGAAGCCAAACATTTGAATGTTGATACCCTACTATATGCACTTACACACTTCTTGAAACTCGGGATAGTAGAGGATACCTTGAAATGCTCTTGTCTAAAAGCCAAAGTATGAAGGAAATGAAAAAATGAAGAAAATATAAAAATGGTGAAAAGAAAAAAATGAACACTGGTTTTGTATCGCCAAGGCAGCAATAAAAAAATATAGCGAGGGTGCCTCTTCACCTAGTGCCCTAAGGCCAACTGGTCTGGGAGTCACTGCTAAGCCTTAGGTGGTGCAAGACGAGGAAAATACTATCACCTAATCAGCAAGCACACGAGTAATCGGTCTGTTAGTACCTCAAGAAGTATTAACGGTCGTATGAAAATGTGTGAGCAAATCTAAATATTCATCAAATTAAAAAGTACTGAGGTAGATGGACAAGAGTATGATAGCCTGAATTGAATTCTCCGGGTGTAGGGATGTTATTTACACACACGTAGGGGTATATGATCAATGTTTGGACGAAAGGTAGGAGTGAAGAATAAAGACGATGTTTTATTGAGAGATGATATGATTTCTAACATTTTTTAATGACTATTAAGATAGGGCTCATGACAACCGAAAAGCTAGTGTAGTTTGAAACTCTTATTTTCAAAGTCTTTCTTTTATGGTTCTTATCTTTATATGTAAATTTCACCATCTTTCTTTTGTTATAGGATTTTGTGGGTGTAATCCGCTGAAAACCCTCAGGAGACAACACTCCTCCTACTAGGGACACCTAGAGGTTTAACGGCTTGTTGCACGTGCTCAGTGCAATCGTGTTTGCCTACGAAAGTGTGCTTAGTTTTCTTCTTTCTTTTTTCTTCTTCTCTTGAATAAACTAGTTTGCTCGGGACGATCAAAGATAAGTTTGGGGGTATTTGTTCAGTTGAAAATATTGCACTTTGGTATAAGTATTTTCCTTACATTTCTTAAATAATAAAAGGTGTTTATTATAAATATTAAACATATTTGGATTTATGTGCAAAATACTATTTTCCATATGTTTATATATTATAATTAATATTATGAAGGAAAATATAAGCATTTTATATTTATATAATATTTTGGTAATTGAAAAGATGCATAGTATATCAAATATTCTTAATCATGTTTGTTAAAGATTTATTACCATATAAAGTGCATAGCATATTAAATATTCTTAATCAAGTTTCTTAAAGATTTATTACCATATATAGTGATTAAGACACTCTCTCTAATTTAATAAATAAACTAACATTATTCATAGAGATATTGTGCAAGATTTAGCTCAGGTCAAGAGATCAAGATGTTCAAGATGTCAGGATCAAAAATCTGCCAAAATCATAAAATCAATACTGACTGGGACTCAGAATCCAGGCATGGAAAGTTACCATATTAGGAAGTCACCATATATGGTAACTAGTTTTTCTTCTTTGCACTATAAAAAGGCACCGAGAGCCTCTTGGAAAATTTATCAAGCCGAAGAGATCACGAAGTCCAAGACGGCTCAAGCATCCAGGCTGATCATCAACGGTTCATCTACCTCCTTAGAAGAGATCGAGAAGCAAACTAGGTTTTTGTAATCATTTTCTAAGGAATCAAAGTGTACTTGATATTGTTGATTAATAAAGGTATCTTTCTTCTTCTTATTCTATTTCTTCGTAGTTTAATGATGCAATTTCTTTCCATCTCTTTTTCTCCCAACATGCGCGAGTAATTCTCCGCTTGTTAGGGTTCGTAGGATTAGAGTAGGCTAATGGATGATGAACATCTCTAAACCTTTTTTAAGTCCTATAAAGTTTATGAACTTTATCAAAAGAATCATTAACATCTTAATCGGGCGCGCTAACAATTCTTTGCTAGTTCCGACCGCGATTAGAGATTAGATTAATGATTGTTTTGGTAAAGGCTAGATATGAACGGAGTTCCGTGTCGAGATAAGGGTTAAGAGTGGGATTCCTTTTCCCTCCAGAAACCCTAATCTACACGCATCACCGTCGTTCTAGTTTTAAATCTATTAATGGATAAAAAGGGTAACTTTTAATTAATCATCCATGACTACTAAATCCTAACGAACCCTACAAGCCCTCTTATTATATTAATTACATCTTTAAAATAATCTAGATCTATATTTTACATTCTTGTTTAACGTAGATCTAGAAACCATTCTATAAAATTCTTTATTCCTCCTCTCTTTCTCAACACATCTAAAGTAAAAGTAAAAGGTTCCACGTTTCCCAGAGGACGACCCGTACTCATCTCGGTCTAGCTACGTGCGACACCGTTATTGATTGCGGTTAACTACAAACATACACTTTTTCGTATCAATCAAAAGCTCTGTTTGAAATTTAAATTTCAAAATTGAAGTAACGCTTCAGATGCAGTGCCAAGCGTGCTGCGACCTAAGTAGCACACCATGTGTGCGCTAGCGCAAGGTGCGCTGTGCTCTAAGCAGCGCACCACGTGTCAAATACGGGTGCGCTAGCGCAGAGTGCGCTGCGCTCCGAGCAGCGCACCACGTGTCAAACATGGGTGCGCTAGCGCAAGGTGCGCTGCGCACCACGTGCAAAGCACGGATGCGCTAGCGCAAGGTGCGCTGCGCACCACGTGCAAAGCACGGGTGCGCTAGCGTTGGAATAAAAAAAACTCCCTACCGTTAGATCAAAGATCTAATAATAATGATAAATCATTAATTAATCAGAATTAAATTCTGTTATGGAAAGATTTTCAAATCTTGTTAAAAACAAGAAGATTGCCTTCTGTAAAACAGAAGCCCTAAGATCAAAGATCCAATGGTGGTGAAACATCCCCAAATCAATTGGTGAAAGATCTCTTTAACTGATTCAACAAATTAACTTGCCCTATATAAAGGCCCCAAGACTTCAAGTCTGATATAGAGAACCCCCCCATAAACTTTGAGAAACTCAAAGATAAAGAGCAAGCTCTTGCAAGAAGATATTTCTTCAAGGTAAAGATGATGGATGATGAACACAGTGATGAAATCATCTCATAGAAAGAAAAATTTATTTCTTCAAAAAGATCGTAAATCTACAAGACAAAAAGTCTTTCACAAAAGAGATCAAAAGATCTTATCATAAAATAAAAGAAGAATATAATTTTTCTCACAGATCATGGATCTATAAAAGGCAAAGCCTTTTATCAACATGAGAGATTGGAAATATCTCCTGCAAAAATAAGAACTGTTGTTCTTAGATCTTGAGACAAAGTCTCTTTTAAAATGAACATAAATTTGTTCCCAGATCATAAAATTGATCAGATGCGCTTTGCGCTCTTGAACTGCGCTTTGCGCTCATGAACTGTGCTTCTGCGCTCCCTGGACCGGCGCTCAGCGCCAAATGCGCCATGTGTCAACCATGTATGCGCCTATTGACAATTTGCGCTTTGCGCTTATGAAATAGCGCACTGCGCTCATGGACTGGTGCCAAGCGCCAAGCGCACCACGTGTCATTCATATGTGTGCCACTGAATTAATAGCGCAATGCGCTCATATACTAGCGCAATGCGCTCATCATCTGGCGCAAAGTGCTAAGCGCGCCACGTGTCACTCACGTATGCGCTACTCAGCAGAAGCACGCTGCGCTCTTTAGCTGGCGCAAAGCGCCAAGCGCACCACGTGTCCTTCACGTGGGCGCTGACAGAACATAAATTGTTCTTTAATAAGCCTTAGAGCTATTATGAGTGCTCAACACTAAAAGACAGAAATACTGTCAAAATTCAAATCAATGCGCAGCATTGTTAAAAGGGCCAAGCCCAAACAAATGCTCAACAGCCCAAAATAAATGTTAAATATTTTAACTTGAATGGACTTAGCCTAAGATTGGCCATAAGTCCTCAACTTAGATTAATTGAGCCCATATGCTCATAAATCTTTTAATAGATCTCAGCCCCAAATGGGACTACAGATCTTTCAACCAACTCAAACCGGTTCAAGGGTACATCTCTGAACCCCTCTGATACATGTCGTTGTAATCCTTCAACGTCTTCAGAGAGGCGACGGGTCCCGATAACCATACATTCCATGGACTACGATGTCCTTAAACTGGACTGTGGGGTTCCTTTAAACCCACGGACTACGATGTCCTTAACCTCGGACTGTGGGGTCCCTTTAAACCCATGGACTACGATGTCCTTATCCTTGGACCCAAATGTCCTTAAACTAACCACGGACCGAAATGTCCTAAAACTAACAATGGACCACTATGTCCTTAAACTGGTAATCGACCGCAATATCTTTAAACCAAACAATTGAGTTCTAAATGCTTTCTTGTTGGATCTAAACGATCCCGTTAAGTTGATCTTAGTTTAAAATTAGACTAACGTATCCTTAACCAACGTTTAAGTTGATCTTAGTCTCAAATGAGACTAACGTATCCTTAACCAAACCCCTAAACCCAAATCTAAGAAAAATACGGATTTAGACTAATCCACGTCCTACGGGCTACAACATAAATTAGTCTCCGTATACAATCCACGGGCAACCAAAAACCAAACAAACACCCACGACACGAAGTGACCATCTGGAGAAGGAGAAAGTGATTACCGCGACGCGGTAGCGTAATTAACTGCAGGGGCTTGCACCTGCAGGGAAGAGCGTCCCCACAATCAAAAACCCCTCATCATGAGGGGGGATCTGACGAAGTCTGCTATATCGGCCGCATCCGTTTAAACCTTTGATACACAGTGTCATAAATTAACTTGGCATCTTCGGAGTGGTGGACGGATAGCACCAATTAACATCTTCCCCCGAAATTCAGGCCCAGACGTCCCAACGTCGCGGTCGCGTCTTCCGACGGGGAACAACTATGAGATTACGTCTTCTCCCATTTACTTTATGCGATATAGCCGAGAAGTGGCTTTATAACATAGCCGCACATTCTATTTCGAACTGGGGAGAATTCATAACAGCATTCCTTAAGAAATTCTACCCTAATCATAAGACAGCTCGAGTCCGTAGCGAAATAAATCAATTTACCCAGCTTCCAAATGAACCATTCTCGAAGTGTTTTGAACGCTTCAAGAATCTGTTAGTTCAATGTCCTCATCACGGAATTCCTAGATGGGATCTGTGCATAATCATTTATGAGGGCATTAATCCTACAACAAAACAGAACCTTGAATCCATATGTCAAGGCACCTTCATGAATAAAGATGATGGTGAAGCTTGGAGATTTTTAGAAGATTTCGCCGAAAAATCTTTACAGTGGGAGAGTGTAAACCAGTCATCGTCTAGGGGTGGCATTCATCAAATTGATGTTTCCATAGGAGTTAGAGCTGAAATGGCAGTAATGCAAAAGAAACTCGAAGCTATGGAACATAAATTTTTAGCAGCCTCCCTAAATCAGATGTCACTTTCCAAAACTGTCTGTGGATGCTGTTCTGATCCATCTCATCTTACGGAAGAATGTCCTTTAAATTCTCCGTTTCAAGGTCAAGAGCATACCAATGCTGCTTTCCAACAAAGACATAGAAACGATCCTTATTCTTCCGCTTATAATCAGGGTTGGAGGAATCACCCTAACTTTACTTGGAACCAACAACAAAATCAAAACACGGTTCTAAACCAAAATAATTTTCAAAGGGCTCCTCCACCACAACAACAGCCATTTCAACTGATTCAACACCCCTACCAATCAAAAAACTTTCAAAGTCCGGTCAACACACCTGCACCGTATAATCGTTTGCAGTTGACCGGTACTGATAATTCCTCTTCACTCGAACGAACTTTTGAAATGTTCATGAAACAAATGTCGGCTGAATTTAAGTCTTCTCTCGATAAATTCCAGAAAAATTCTGACTCTCAAAGTGAGAGTATTAAATCGATAGAAGCTCAAATTGCCCAATTGAAAGCCGAAATGAGTGCTAAAGAAAAAGGGAAACTTCCGTCTCAACCCCTACCGAATCCTGGGCATTCACAACACTACAATATGAATGCCATCACAATGTTGAGATCAGGAAGAGTGCTGAATAATTACGTTGGGAAAGAGATTGATAATCATAATCAATTAATCAATAATACCCCGGCTGAGACTTTTCCTTCCACATCTACTTCTACTTCTACACCTACTTTTTCTACCCCACCACCTTCTTGCGAGCCTATTCTCCGTTTTCTTCAAGGCTCGACACCTCAGCATACATTTTCTACTCCACCAAAGACGATCCCCACTCCTATTCTGGGATCAGTTCCACACACACCACCTTCTCCAATGATGGACCCAGCTATTATTGCTAAAGCTCCTTATCCGAATCGGTTAAGGGGTAACAAAACTAGTCCACATATGGAGAAGATTATGGAAATGTTCAAACAGGTTAACATCAACATCCCTCTCCTAGATGCTATTCAACAAGTAACCGCTTATGCGAAAATTCTGAAAGACTTGTGCACTAGGAAGAGGAAGACTCAAGTGCCTAAAAAGGTTTCCATGACTAATAATGTTAGCACTGCTTTTACCCCACAGTTACCAAAGAAATGTAAGGACCCAGGATGTCCTACAATATCGATTTCTATTGGGGGTAAAAACATCAACCGTGCTTTACTTGACCTGGGCGCAAGTGTTAACCTGCTTACATACTCTGTTTACGAGCAGTTAGGGATTGGTGAGTTGAAACCAGCTCATTGCAATCTCCAAATGGCAGACCGTTCAATCACCAAACCTAGGGGTGAACTGGAGGATGTGTTGATAAAAGTTGGGGAATTCATATTCCCTGTGGACTTTATTGTTCTCGATACACAACCTGTAGCGAACTCACAGAACCAAATTCTGGTGATTTTGGGTCGACCATTCCTTGCCACTTCCAATGCTGTCATTAATTGTCGAAATGGTTCAATGAACCTATCTTTTGGAAAAATGAAAATTGAACTAAATATCTATAAAATTGGAAGTCAGCCATCTGAACCCTCTGCTCATATACTTAATATATGTTCTGTCCACGAGTTGCTTCCGAAAGTTGCGAAGTTGATGAACTTTGCTTTGAAAATCTCGATGACACTAGCACATCAATGTTTGATCTTTCACATCTTAGTGAGGACACATTTTCCATGCTTGAGTCTGAAACTCTTGACTCTTCACTTTTCGAGTCTATATCTTATGCAGGCTACGAGCTTCTCCTTGACTCCGAATATCATTCGATGACCCTACCTTCTATAGTTGCTCCGCTAACATTAGATCTCAAACTTTTACCTTCTCATCTTAAATATGCATATTTAGGTGAGAATGAATCTTTACCGGTAATCATATCAGCTTCTCTAGCCTCAGAGCAAGAGAATGCACTTTTGACGGTATTGAGATCTAATAGCCAGGCGTTTGGTTGGACTATGGCTGACATCAAAGGGATTAGTCCCTTGATTGTATATACTCTGATGGATGAAGCCAAGCCAACCCGAGAACGATAGAGACGGTTAAACCCCGTCATGAAGGATGCTGTGAAGAAAGAGATCGTCAAATGCCTTGACAATGGTATCATTTACCCAATCTCCGATAGCCAATGGGTAAGTCCAATTCATGTCGTTCCAAAGAAATCTGGCATTACGGTCATAACAAATGAGGCAAATGAGTTAATCCAGACACGCACTCAAACTGGGTGGCGTGTATGTATTGATTATAGAAAACTCAATGCCGCAACGAGGAAAGACCACTTTCCTCTACCTTTTATTGACCAGATGCTAGAACGCTTAGCTGGACGTGAATATTACTGCTTTATGGACGGATACTCTGGCTATAACCAGGTCCCTATTGCCAAAAAGGATCAAGAAAAAACCACATTTACTTATCTTTTTGGTGCTTTTGCTTATAGACGCATGCCCTTTGGGTTATGCAATGCTCCCGCTATATTTCAGCGGTGTATGATGGGGATATTCTCGGACATGGTCGAGAATTTTCTGGAGATTTTCATGGACAATTTCTCGATATCCGGAGATTCTTTTGCTGACTGCCTAACACATCTTGACACAGTTCTTACTCGTTGTAAAGAGAAGAACTTAACCTTGAATTGGGAAAAATACCATTTCATGGTCCAAGAGGGAATTGTGCTTGGACATGTTATTTCACGAAAAGGCATTGAGGTTGACAAAGCTAAAATAAATGTCATTCAAAACCTTCCTCATCCCAAATGCGTCAAGGATATACGATCTTTTCTTGGCCATGTAGGCTTTTACAGGAGATTCATTAAGGATTTTAGCAAAATTGCTAGACCCTTAACTCTTCTCTTGGCCAAGGACACAACCTTTCACTTTGATTCGGATTGTAAGGCAGCATTTGACTCACTCAAACACTCTCTCACTACAGCCCCCGTTTTATCATCTCCAGATTGGAACCGCCCGTTAGAGCTTATGTGTGATACATTAGATTTTGTAGTTGGTGCAGTCTTAGGACAACACATTGAAAAGATGCCACACGTGATCTATTATGCAAGTAAGATCCTGAACGATACTCAAATTAATTATACAACTACTGAAAAAGAACTTTTGGCAGTTGTATTTGCATTAGAAAAATTCAGGCCTTACTTGGTTGGCTCACCAATTGTTGTGTACACTGACCACTCCGCCTTGAAACATCTTTTAGCGAAGAAGGATGCTAAAGGTAGGCTAATACGTTGGATCTTTCTATTACAAGAATTTGATCTTGTTATTAAAGATAAGAAAGGATGTGAAAACGTTGTAGCCGACCATCTATCGCGCATCTCTTCTTCACCTGTGACCCTGCCGATTAATGATTCTTTTCCAGACGAACAACTCTTGAATGTATCCAATGAACCATGGTTCGGGGATATTGTGAATTACCTTGTTACATGACTTATTCCCAGCAAATGGTCGAAACAGGACAAACATCGATTTCTATCCCAAGTAAAACATTTTTACTGGGATGAACCGTATCTGTTTAAGTATTGTCCTGACCAAATCATTCGCAGGTGTGTTCCTAATGATGAATTCAAGAGTGTTCTATCTTTTTGTCATGATCAGGCATGTGGGGGTCATTTCGGTTCTCGAAAGACAGCGGAGAAGGTTTTGAAATGCGGTTTTTATTGGCCGACTTTCTTTAAAGATGCATTTGATCATTGCAAAACCAGTACACAATGTCAACACACGGGTAAGATTTCTCGAAGAAATGAGATGCCTCTTCAACTGATCTTGGTGGTTGAAATTTTTGACGTTTGGGGTATAGACTTTATGGGTCCTTTTCCCAACTCTTTCGGGAATCTGTAAATATTGCTTGCGGTTGATTACGTCTCGAAATGGGTTGAGGTTATTCCTTATCGCACTAATGACAAAAAGGTTGTCATTAGGTTCTTAAAAGAAAACATCTTTTCGCGATTTGGACACCCACGCGCTATCATTAGCGATAACGGGACACATTTCTGCAATCGGTCTTTCGAGACTTTGATGCGGAAATATGCAATCAACCACAAACTTTCTACACCCTATCATTCCCAAACGAGCGGGCAAGCTGAGATTTCAAACAGACAAATTAAACAAATTTTGGAGAAAACAGTTTCTAAAAATCGAAAAGATTGGTCAACCAAATTGACGGATACTCTTTGGGCATTCCGCACTGCATATAAAACCGATCTAGGTATGTTTCCTTATAGACTAGTGTTTGGTAAGGCTTGTCACCTTCCAGTCGATATTGAACACAAAGCAATGTGGGCCATTAAAGAACTTAATTTTGACTTAAATCAAGCCTGCAACTTTCGGAAGCTGCAATTAAACGAGCTAAGCGAACTCCGCGATGAAGCTTATGATAATGCTGTAATTGTAAAGAATCGGACTAAGGTATTTCACGATAAAAACATTTTGAGAAAAACGTTTACATCTGGTAAACAAGTCCTACTTTATGATTCATGACTCTATCTTCATGCGGGTAAGCTAAAATCTCGGTGGAAAGGACCTTTTGTTGTGCGGTATGTATACCCGCACGGGGCAGTTAAGGTAGAAAATGTTGAAAACGGTACAATTTTCAAAGTAAATGGACATAGACTAAAACCGTATTTTTCCACTGACCCCACGGAGGAGCTCCTGTTTTTACAAGAGCCGCTTTATTTTGATTAAAATTCCTCCGTCTCACCTCCATGTCTTATAAAATATTGTATCATCTTTAGAATGGAGATGAGTGAAAAGAATAAGTTTGGGGGAGCTTTTCATGATCATATGTATTGCCCCCATTAATAAATTTCCTCCCTAGCTTACAGGTTTCTTGAGCTTTAGCAGAAGACAACAGTGAGGACACCGTTGAAAACAAGTTTGGGGGAGGTTTGTGCTTATTTTCGCATCATTTTGCATCATACTTTGCATAAGCACAAAACTTTTAAAACATATAAAAATTTAAAAAAATTTAAAAAAGATAAAAATATTTAATATTTAATTTTATAATAAAAGATTAGAAAGTGAAAAATTACATTTAAAAGATTGGAAAAATTTAAGAAAACGTAGAAAGTTAGAAGTTTTCTTAAACGAAACTAGTAATAAGTAGTTATGAGCCGTTGTCCCAAAGGTTGGTAAGATGAAAGATGTCACTAATCTGCGGATAAAAATAAGTCTGAAAAATAGTTCCTATTCTGGAAGCCAAACATTTGAATGTTGATACCCTACTATACGCACTTACACACGTCTTGAAATTCAGGATAGTAGAGGATACCTTGAAATGCTCTTATCTAAAAGCCAAAGTATGAAGGAAATAATAAATAAAAAATAAAAGATAAAATGGTGAAAAGAAAAATGAATACTGGTTTTGTTATCACCAAGACGGCAATAAAAAAATATAGCGAGGATGCTTCATCACCTAGTGCCTTAGACCAACTGGTTTGGAAGTCACTGCTAAGCCTTAGGTGTTGCAAGACGAGAAAAATACTAATACACCTAATCAACAAGCACATGAGTAATCGGTCGGTTAGTACCTCAAGAAATATTAACGGTCGCATGAAAAATGTGTAAGCAAATCCATCTAAATATTCATCGATTAAAAAGTACTAAGGCAGATAGACAAGAGTATGATAGCTTGAATTGAATTCTCTGAGTGTAGGGATGTACTTTACACACACGTAGGGGTATATGATCAATGTTTAGAAGAAATGTAGGAATGAAGAATAAAGACGATGTTTTATTGAGGGATGATGTAATTTCTAACATCTTTTCATGACTATTAAGATAGGGCTCATAACAACCGAAAAGCTAGTATTAGTTGGAAACTCTGATTTTCAAAGTTTTTCTTTTACAGTTCTTATCTTTATATGTAATTTTCACGGTCTTCTTTTTATTATTGGATTTTGTGGGTGAAATCCGCTGAAAACCCTCAGGAGACAACACTCCTCCTACTAGGAACACCTAGAGGTTTAAAGGCTTGTTGCACATGCTCAATGCAATCGTGTTGCCTACGAAAGTGTGCTAGTTAGTTTTTCTTTTTCTTTATTTTCTCCTTCTCTTAAATAAAAGATGTTTGCTCGAGACGACCAAAATTAAGTTTGGGGAAATTTGATCAGTCGAAAATAGCGCATTCTCAACACGTTAATTTCCCTACTCTTATCATTCATATATAGGTGTTTATTGTAATTATAACACAGATTACGAATTCATATGGAAAATACCAAATAACCTATGTTATAGTTATAATCGACATTCTAAAAGGAAATTACGTGTTTATTACTAATCACATTGATTTATATATATCAACCCTTGTCTCGAGACTGTGTGCAAAAAATTCTCCAGGTAAAAGAGCCGGAATCACAAAAGTGCTGATAAAACGCATCAAGTCTAAGACTTGAAATCTGGCAGTAAAGTAGAAAGAATTATAAGATTCCAGACATTAGGAAATAACCAGGAAGACAACATGAAACAGCACAGGAATTTTCATGCACCGAGTCTACCAAACGGCCGCGGATCCATGGCCGAGTCAGGCCGATCCGCCGCGGATCCGCGGCCGAGTTGACTCATCGGCGGTTGGAACTTTTTGCATGGCTCTTCTTTCAACGGCCAAACTTCTTCAAGACGCTTCAGTTCCTCGAATTATCCAGAAGCTTCCCTTTAACAGCAAGTCTTCTCTTGTAAACTAGATAACTAATTTAATCTAGAAGCTTCTCTTTAACTACCATGCTTACAAGGGAAGCTATACCTAGCTTCTAGGGGAAGCTAAAGGAAAATACTATAAAAAGGCACCTAAGGCTTCATGAAGAGGTTGTTCATCAATTACGGTAAAAATTATAGCAAGATCCAAATCAATTCCACACAAATTGAGTGACACAATTTGATCCAAATCAAGATTCATCGAGTACCAAATCGAGCAAGCATCCAACGAGCCTTTTGAAGCAACACCGATCTTCATCTGAGCAAGAGATCCAAGACGATCCGCGACTCAAGAAGACGATGCGAAGCTAGTTCGATGATTTAGTTCCTCCTCAAATCTTGTATTCTTTGAGTGTATTGTAACAAAAGATCGAATAATAAAAGGTGAAGATCTTTATTCTTGCTTTCTATTCATTCTTGCATTATGATATTCTTAGTTCTTGATTGCTTTATAATGATGCGTGAGTAACAACTCCGCTTGTATCGGAATCGAAAGAATAGGTAGATGATGTTGATGAAATTCTTGAACGATTCTTAAGTCTTATGAGTTTTGTAAACTTTAGAAAATTGAATCAACGATGATCTATTTTTGAGCGAGATGCTTTCTTGAATGTTTTCGCTCCAAATTAGAGATCAACAATCGATGATTGAATTTCCTAGAGGCTAGAATTTGAATGCTAATTAACGAAAGGACAAGGGATGATGATGAAGAAACCCTAGTTTCTTCAATAGATCCCTAAACCTCGTTGATTGTCATCGATCTAGCAACAAATCTTCAATAGATAAGAATTTATAATTATAAGCATTTATCATCACTATCGATTCGATTGATTCCGACAAGGCTCTCTACAAATCTTGATAACTCAAACAATTTGGATATTTTCTTGATTTCTACCATTTCTTGATTTAGATCTAATTCATGATGATTCTTGAAACTAATCTTCACAATTATTGAATCAATTCTTTTACATTTTAATTTCCAACTTAACTAAAACAAGATCGATCAAATCACACTTTCCCTGTGGACTATCCGCATTCACCGACGAACCTACAAAAGACACCGTTAATTGATTGCGGTATAAATATTTTTGATTGTGATTACTTTTCATTCCATACAAAATTCACGATACAAAAAGAACGATCAATCAGTCGCCATCACTACCAATCTGTCAATCCCCCTAACGGATTTCCTATGTAAACGTGCATGTGCTGCAGGGGTAAGCTCTTCTTCGCTCGCGGTCAAGCTGGAGCTGGTTGTTTTGGCGGGTACGTCCTCGGCCGGCTCCATGCGCGGCCATATATCATTTAAGCGTGTGTAAGACGATGATACGCCCTCGAGAAGAGGTCTAATGGGGATACCTCCATGCATATAAAACTCGAATTCCTCCACAGGGAGGAAATGGCGACACAGTTGTGTTACCAATACAGGGCATGGATAATTGGCAGTCCTTTTGCCCGCACCAATCGAATGAAGTAAAACCGTGCACATATCATAGCTTGGGTTCCTAGTCATCAAGGTGTGCATGATATGAAGTGATGGTGTGAAAATGTCGTATTGTGGGAACTACCAAAAATGTTATTTTGTGCCCAACGGCACACAGTTAAGACATTTGCAAAGAGGGTTCTAGATTGGATGCCCTTTCATGGCTCCCTCGAACAGTCATTACCCATCAAGGGTAGGTAGTCCTCGAATTGGAGGGGTTGGTCATGAATTGGTAATCTATGTATTAAGGTGACTTCATGGATGAAGTCCCTATTGATTATGATCTCCCTATCCCCCCAAATTAGCCTAATAAAACCATGTTGCGAGAGGCAACCCTCTTCCATGCACTCGTAAAATCGGGTGACGAGATCCGGAAGCGCGAAGGCATTCGGATGATTAAACAGTAAAAAATTCCATCCTCGCTTTTGGATCTCTTCACCAAAGTAACTTCTATAGATCGTGTGTGCAAACAGTTGGGAAAAATCCCTCTCATATTGCATAGTTGGTGCCATCACAGAGAATAAAAATTGCAGAATTTATAAATTAACAGAGAAGAGTTTAGAAGATCGAACCGCCTCTGAAGTTTTCTGAGGGTGACGTGGCAAAGTCACGGCGGTTGCGCGGCGAGGAGGCACGTTCGACGGCGTTGCGCGGCACTTTTGAGAGATCTCCCTAAACTTGCTGCTGCGGTGGCTAGGGTTTTCAGAGAGTGGGAAATTATGGTTTGGTAATTGCAGAGGAGAGGTCGACTTGTATTTATAGGGGGTATATTTTGGTTATTTGTAAGAAGGTCCTCTTAAAAGGAGGAATTTATTTGTAAAATTTTATTTTTATATTTTTATTAAAACTGAAAATTTAAAAAAAACACCCCCAAAGATTTTTATTATTATTTTATTTTAATTTTTATGTTGTTTTTATATCATTACAAATGGTACATAACCCCAAACTTATTTGAAACAGTGTTTCCACTGTTTATGGCTAGATAAACGAAATTTAGGGGTCGATGGAGGAAGATCAGTCAATGTAAATCGGCTCCTGCAACAGCAGGAGCTCCTCCGAAGGGTTCGCGGTGAGGAACAGTTTAAGTCTCTGTCCGTTCACTTTAAACAGTGAACCGTCCTCAGGATTTTCTAAATCAACCTCACCGTGCGGATATATGGTGCGTACCAAAAATGGCCCTTTCTATCGAGATCTAAGCTTGCCGGGATGGAAATGTAGCCGGGTGTCGTAAAGTAAAACCTGTTGACCAGGTTTGAAAGATTTGTGCATAAGGTGTTTATCGTGAAACACCTTCGTTCGGTTTTTAACGACAACCGCATTCTCGTAAGCTTCATCCTGAAGCTCGTTCAATTCATTCAATTGCAGCTTTCTATGGCTGCCCGCATCTCCGAGAGATAGATTCAAATCTTTTATCGCCCAATATGCGCTATGCTCAATTTCAACAGGAAGGTGGCAAGCCTTTCCATAAACAAGTCTATAAGTAGACATGCCAAGATCGGTCTTATAGGTAGTTCGAAATGCCCAAAGGGCATCAATAAGTTTTGACGACCAATCCTTACGGTTTTTGGAAACCGTTTTCTCCAATATTTGTTTAATTTGCCGATTTGAAATCTCGGCTTGCCCATAAGTTTGGCGATGACAGGGCGTTGATAGCTTGTGATTAATGGAATATTTCCGCATTAAGGACTCGAAAGTCTTATTACAGAAATGAGTTCCATTATTGCTGATGATTGCTCGTGGGTGCCCAAACCGGGAGAAAATGTTCTCTTTAAGGAACCTAACGACAACCTTGTTGTCATTAGTCCGGCAGAGCACAGCCTCGACCCACTTAGAAACATAATCAACAGCAAGGAGAATATACACGTTCCCAAAAGAATTGGGAAACGGTCCCATAAAATCTATCCCCCAAATATCAAAAATTTCCACAACCAATATCGGTTGGAGCGGCATTTTGTTTCTCCTAGATATCCGGTCCAAGTGTTGGCACCGGGAGCATGTCTTGCAGTAATCATGTGCGTCTTTAAAAAGTTGTGGCCAGTAGAAACCACACTGCAAGATCTTTTTGGCTGTCTTTTTAGGGCCAAAATGCCCGCCACACGCTTGATCGTGGAAAAAAGACAGCACGCTCTTAAACTCATTGTTGGGGACACACCCATGAATGATTTGGTCGGGACAGTATTTGAATAGATAAGGTTCATCCTAGTAAAAATGTTTTACTTGGGATAGGAATCGGAGTCTGTCCTGATTCGACCAATCATTAGGTATAAGTCCGGTGGCCAAATAATTCACAATATCTGCGAACCAAGGTTCGCATGACACAGTCAAGAGCTGCTCATCTGGAAAAATGTCTTTTATAGAAAATTGAAGCGTTGGCGAAGAAGGAAGGCGTGAAAGATGGTCGGCGACTACGTTTTCGCATCCTCTCTTATCTCTGATGACAAGATCGAACTCTTGTAGTAGGAGGATCCAACGTATTAGCCGAGATTTAGCGTCCTTCTTCGCAAAAAGATGGCGAAGAGTTGAGTGGTCAGTGTAAACGATGACTGGAGAGCCGATTAAGTAAAGCCTGAACTTTTCTAATGCAAACACAACAGCTAAGAATTCCTTCTCAGTTGTTGTGTAATTTAATTGGGCCTCGTTCAATTTTCGGCTAGCGTAATAAATTACATACGGCATCTTATTGATGTGCTGTCCAAGGACAGCACCAATGGCAAAATCAGATGCATCGCATATAATTTCAAATGGATGCGTCCAGTCGGGAGACGAAAGAATGGGAGCGGAAGTATGTGAGTTTTTCAATGACTCGAACGCCTTCATACAGCTCGAGTAGAAATCAAAAGTAGTGTCCTTGGCCAACAAAAGAGTCAAGGGTTTAGCAATCTTGCTAAAATACTTGATGAACCGTCTATAGAAACCGGCATGGCCAAGAAAGGCTCGAATGTCTCGACGCATTTGGGAGGAGGAAGATTGTAAATGACTTCAATCTTAGCTTTATCCACCTCAATGCCATTTTGCGAGATGATATGTCCTAAGACAATACCTTCTCATACCATAAAGTGGCACTTCTCCCAATTTAAAGTAAGGATCTTATCCTTACACCAGATAAGAACAGCGTCGAGATGAAGCAAACACTCATCAAAGGAGTCACCGAAAATGGAGAAATCATCCATGAAGATCTCCAAGAATTTTTCAACCATGTTTGAAAAAATTCCCATCATACACCGCTGGAAAGTAGCGGGTGCATTGCATAACCCAAAGGGCATGCGATGGTAAGCAAACGTACCGAAAGGACAAGTGAATGTGGTCTTGTCTTGGTCCTTTTCGGCGATGGGAATTTGATTATAGCCGGAGTAGCCATCTAAAAAGCAATAAAATTCATGCCCAGCCAATTGTTCTAGCATTTGGTCAATAAAAGGTAATGGAAAGTGGTCTTTCCGTGTCGCGGCGTTGAATTTTCTATAATCGATGCACACTTGCCATCCAGTTTGGGTGCGAGTAGGTATTAACTCATTCGCCTCATTAGTTATGACCGTTATGCCAGATTTCTTGGGGACAACATGAATGGGGCTAATCCACTGGCTATCGGAGATAGGGTAAATGATACCACTATCAAGACACTTTACAATCTCCTTTTTAACAGCCTCCTTCATTACTGGGTTGAGGCGTCTCTGTGGATCCCTGGCTGGCTTGGCATCATCCATCATATGAATAAGATGTTTAACTATTAGGGGACTAATCCCCTTGATGTCCGCCATAGTCCAGCCAAAAGCTTGCCGATTGTTTTGTAAGACCGTTAAAAAGGGCTTTCTCTTGCTCGGGGGCTAGAGATGCTGATATGATAACAGGAAGGGTCTCATTCTCACCTAAGTAAGCGTATTTAAGGTGAGACGGCAATAGCTTGAGTTCGAGTGTTGGAGGCGAAACAATTGAAGGTAAAATTGGTGAAATTGTCTCAAACTCGAAGGATTCCAACAGAGGTTCAAAACGAGTGTAAGCAACCGAGTCGGATGGTTCAGCTGACTCATCCGAAAATTCAAAGGATTCGAACTCGGGTGGTGATTCTTCAAAATCGTTCAAGAAAGTGAAACACTCGTAATCATTATTAGGCGTGAAAGCAGTATCAGATTCAAGGAGGAACGCACTAGTGGCGTCAAAATTGTTGTGATCGAATAGAAATTTTTCGAGCTCACAGTCCTCCTGGGTGATCTCTTGGATCGAGCAAACATCAAGTATATTAGTATTAGGTTCGGAGGGCTGATTCCCCAACTTAAAAATGTTGAGTTCAATTGTCATGTTTCCAAAAGATAGATTCATCGAACCATTTCGACAATTGATCACCGCACTAGAAGTTGCAAGAAATGGTCGACCGAGTATCACCGGAATTTGATTCCCGGGGTTAGCTACAGGCTGTGTGTCTATAACAATGAAATCAACAGGGAATATGAAGTCCCCTACCTTGATCAACACATCCTCTAACTCACCCTTAGGATGGGTGATGGATCGATCGGCCATTTGGAGAGTACAATGTGTGGGTTTCAACTCTCCAACGCCTAGTTGCTCATATACTGAATAGGGGAGCAGGTTAACACTGGCACCAAGATCCAAAAGTGCGTGGTTGATGTTCTTATCCCTAATAGTTATTGAAATCGTAGGACAGCCAGGGTCCTTTCGTTTTAGGGGTAAAGGTTGGGTAAGAGCATCACTTACTGCACTAGCCAAGAAAATTTTCTTGGGTACCTGTGTTTTCCTCTTCTTGGTGCATAAGTCCTTCAAGATTTTAGCGTAAGAAGGGACTTGTTGGATGGCATCCAAGAGGGGAATGTTAATGCTAACCTGTTTAAATAACTCCACAATCTTCTCCATTTGTGGAGTTTGTTTATTGGATCTCAACCTGTTTGGAAATGGAACATTTTGAAAATTTATTGAGTCCAATGTTTGTGGAGTGAGATGTGGAGTTGGAACGGATCCCAGTGTTGGTGTTTCCGTGGAGTGAGATGTGGGTCCGTTCGGAGTAGTAGAAGAATTAGAGCCTTGTGAAGAATGGAGAACAGGCTCTGAAGATGAAGAAGATGAAGAAGATGAAGATGAAGAAGAAGAAGCGGCGGCGGGGTGTCATTATTAGTGCCAACATTGTTGTGCCACGTCCTTCCAGATCTCAATGTAGTCACGGCACTCACATTATGGTTTTTTTGTTCATGAGCAATATGTACATTTTGTGGTTGACCGGGATTTGGCAGTGGTTGAGATGAAAGTTTTCCTTTTTCTCGCTCGCTTAACGCAGCATTCAGTTGTGCAATTTGAGCTTCAATTGTTTTGATGCTTTGATCATGTGAAGCAGTGTGTTGCACCAAAGACTGAATGGAAGACTGGATATTGATGGAGGATTGAGTTGATTGTTTTAAAAATGCATCCAGACTTCGTTCTAGCGTAGAAACCTTATCGTTATTTGGCTGAACAAAATATTTTTGAAGAAAGGAGTTGTTTGGTGCAAAATTGTTCGTTTGATTTTGGTAAGGTTGGGGTTGAAAAGGTTGCTGATATTGAGTTTGTTGATGAGCTTGTTGTTGTGGAGGAGGCCTCTGGAAATTGTTATTGCCTTGAAATTGTTGTTGATTTTGATTCTAGGCGAAATTTGGGTGGCTCCTCCAACCAGGATTGTAAGTTGAAGAGTATGGATCATTTCTTTGTCTTTACTGAAAGGCAGCATTGACTTGATCCTGTCCTTGAGCAGGTGGATTGTAAGGACACTCTTCAGTAAGATGTGATGGATCCGAACAATAAGCACATATAGTGCGAGTGGGTAAAGCAGGGGCAGGAGAAGGCGATGAGAATTTGCTCTCAATTGCCTCTAGTTTTTTTGTGATTGCAGCCATTTCGGCCTTCATTGCAATCGACATATCAAGTTGATGAATGCCTGCCCTAGACTGACCGGAAGAGGTAGATGAAGTGGTCGGTCTAGTGCTTTCCCACTAAAGTGTTTGTTCAGCAAGATCGTCGAGAAATTGCCAAGTTTCCTCGTCAGATTTGGTTAAGAAGTGATCTTGACAAATGGTTTCCAGCAACTGCTTAGTTGCTGGGTTCAGTCATTCGTATAAGGTTTGGCAAAGTTGCCATCTCTCAATACCGTGATGCGGGCACTGAACAAGTAGGTCTTTAAATCGTTCGAAACACTTCCAAAAAGGTTCGGAAGGAAGCTGGGAAAATCGGTTAATTTCAGTATGAATTCTTGCGGTCTTGTGATGTGGGTAGAACTTTTTAAGAAATGCCTTAACAAACTCTTCCCAAATTTTTATAGAATGCGATGCAGTACTATATAGCCACTTTTCAGCTAGGTCATATAAACTGAAAGGAATGACGCGTAACCGTATAGCATCGTCAGACAGTTGGGTGGTCTTCATCATGCCATAAACATTCTGGAATTTGTTAATGAAGATATAGGTATCTTCGGATTCCAGCCCGTGAAATTTGGACAACATATTGATGAAGTGGGGCTTAATTTCGAAGTTGTCCCCATTTGCCGGCGGAAGTGAAAGACATGTAGGAAGTGCGGAGTGGGTGGGATAGAAACGATCCTGGAGCGCGATTCGCTGCGGCGCTTCAACAGGGGGTTGTTGCGGGTTATTCACACCCAGTTGAGGTAGAATCAGTCCTGAGGTAGGTAAGGGGTTGTTAGGATTAAATCCTGACATCTCCTTAGAAGATGATGAATGTGAAGATGAAGGTAAAGAAATGGAGGGAGTTTCGACTTCGGTGTCGAACGCGTCGTCAGTAGCGACTAACGAGACACGGACTAAATGGGCGCTAGTGTCCCTAGTCCAACCGGACATACACTAAACGAGTTGTAGTGTAGTCAAAAAGTAGAATGTGAGGGTAAGAAAACGTCAATGGGGAAATGTGGGTGAAGGTTGGGTGCAATGGAATTCTAGCGACAAATGTCAAGTTTTTGTAAAAAATTTTGTTTTGTGTTTTTTTATATTTTTTTATAAAGAATTTTGCAAAAGATTTTGTAAGGAACTACGACACACTTTCAAGCAATCACAATTCAAACATGCACAATCAAGCCTAGAGCTAGGGTCTCCTAAGTCAACTAGACTACTCCTAACTGGTCCAAAGCGACAAGTTGTGAGATATCCCTCAAATCGCCTCTTCACCGCCAATTGTGGCCAGGTAAGCACAAGTAAAGAAAGGAGGGTTCCGCTCACGAATCACCGTGAGACGGGCCTTTTAAAGTTACCTTTCTCACTTGTCTAGCCTAGGCACCACAAAGTCAGGTTTAGATAAACGACCGAATGTCCACAACCTTCCTCTGTCCTAATGAGCGCGACAGTCCTTATTTGGATGAGTCTAGATATTTTTTAATTAACTCGAGGGTTGATGCATATGCTTTTTGTGATTTCTGAGGTCTTAGGAAGGGTAATGAAATCCCCACCCAATCTTGATTGGTGTTATAGCCCCTTAAATTCCGTTTTAAATATGCAAAGCAATTAACACTCAAAATCTAAAACACTTGCCAAAAAAAATTTCTTTTTATATGCGGCGCAAAGAATCCTGAACAAAATGATTTATTGGAGAGGGAGAAGAAGTTTTGTGCAAAGAACCCTGCAGGAAAATTTTTCAGTGGATATCAGGGGGTAGAAGAGAAGATAAAAATACTCACAGAGGAATTTTGAGTGCTGACGTCAGCAATTTGACCGCGGTTCCGCGGTCAAACACCTCCTTTAGCCGCGGTTCCGCGGTGATTCAGTTGGATCAGGCCGTCAAAACTTTTCTGTTTTCTGTTGTGCTTCTCCTCTGTTTGTTCAGATCCTTTGTTTCTTGATTTGTTCACTGGGCTTTTTCTAGATCTGAATCTGTTCGTCTTCTGTTCCTGCACAATTCACACAAAAACCGATCAAAAAGAACAAGATGATATTTTTTTAGTTTTTATATTTTCAATTTTTATAATTTTTTTCAATTTCAATTAACCCAAAATAACAAAAAGAAAATAACTACCGTTTCCCCGGCAACGGTGCGATTTGATTGATAGTAGTTTAGTATGTGCGTTTTAAAATTAAGAATACCGCAATCAAGACGGTGTCGCTTGGTAGCTAGCCGGTTGAGTACGGGTCGGTCCACAGGAAAATCGTGTTCTTTTCTTTAAGTTCTAACAAGTTAAGTCCAAAAGAAATGGTGTTTTTGATTTACGATCTAAGAATGATGTTAAATTGATTAAAAGTCTTGCTAGGGTTAGGATTAGGTTCGTTTGGAAAAGGGATTCTACACATTGCTTTCCTTGCCCTAGTTAAGAATATAGGTGTTAGGGTAATAGTCAACAAAGGGGATTAGCACGACTAGGAAGAACTTAGTTTCTTTCTTTTGGTCCTTGTCCGTCCTTTCTTAACTCTTAACCCTTAACCCTAATCTTTATTTAAATCAACCACAACCGGTCTAACTAGGGAATCACCGCTATCTTGTGAGATAGGGTGCCATAGTGAGCGGTGTGTGGTTCATTTAAATAGAGTCCGTATTAATTAAAATTACAGGGGCAAGGAAAGGGGTGAGAGAGATTTCCTTCTCTCAAACCTTCCCGAACCTAACCCTAACAAGTGAGGAATTACTCACTCATTAGGGTATTAACAATAGAATTCATTTTTTTATAATTTTTTTTATATTAGAAAACTAAATTGCAAATATTAAAAGAACATATAAAAAATGCAAGAATTAAATTCAGAAAAGGAATGCTTGATAAAAATAAAAATCCCTTACTTTATTGAAACCTCCTCAATGATTACAATGAAATTAAATTTTTTATCTAGAATTAAAAAGAGGCATGTCTAATTAGGCTTTCGGCCTTCCTATTTATATATAGGAGAAACCCTAGGTTTTACATCTGATCCATATCTGAATTTACAGAACTACCCTAAGAAAGCCAGGTCAAAGCACCGATACCCACTGACACGTGCACCGACACGTGCACTATACGGCTGCGGTTCCGCGGCAGAATGCCATGTTTGGTCGCGGTTCCGCGGTCTTTTAATGGGCTCTTGGGCTCAATTCTTCAGTGATGCTTCATATTGCTTTTTCCTTCTTTTTTCTTCACTTGATTCCTTAGAATCTTTTCTACTTTCTTCCAGATTTCCAACAGTGCAGAATTATGTGGACTTTTACCGTGAGCTTCGCGTTGAAGTCTTTAATCCTATGCTGCCCTTGAACTGTTTTGTGCATTGAACTGTTTACTGATCTTCATTTGTTCCTTGAACTGTTAGGCGGCATCATACGGATTCATCTATTATTGGTCGTAGTCGCACTTTTGTAACGTCTTTTCATGAATTTCACTGTATTATTCTGAGAGCCTGTAACCTGCAACTATTTAGCAGACATGGATCAAAAGCACCTCTTTATTTGTAATATGATTAAGAATGGACGATATAATAATGCAAAATTCTGATATGAACATATATAAATCCATCTTCATTCTCTACATCACCTAGGCCATCTAGTTTAGCAAGCTAGTTGCCCTAGTTACCTCGGATTTGAGGTTGGAGCTCGGACTATAGACTCTCGGGTGGATCGTCTTTGACTCGAGAAAGCCGACGAGGAAGCTACAATCCGGATCAACCCTTGGAGCCTACAATGACGAGGAGGATAGCGGAGAAGAACCGAAGGACTTGTATCATGAGGTATAACATTCTTTCCGAGTAGTTAAATCTCATGTTGTTTGCTTGCTAGGGTTTATGTTTGATTCTTGGTTCTAGTCGGTGTTGCGAATCCCGTAAAAATCATTTTTTGCAATTTCCTCCTCCTCGCAGACATGTGGGGTGCGTGACATCGACTTACACTGGTATCAAAACCTCTCATAAACCTTAGATAGCTTGTAGCGACGTTAGAAATCCGCCGTTTTTGTCGCGCAAAAACTGCCGAAAAACAGTGTCCAAAATTGATGTTTTGAGTTGTTTGCACACCCTACATGCTTACGGTTTGAACCAAGAAGCTGCGGGGTGGAGCGTGCGTACCCCGGGGACGCTCCAGGGGGCCGAATGGCTGGGCCCACTCCCCAAGACCATTACAAGCTGGTCTTGGCTATGGGGACCCGAAACTGCCCCACCTTGGGCAGTTTCGGGTCCGCCTCACCCATTGGCCACCTCGTGGTGGCCTCGAGGGTGGGGTATCCCCTCTAGGCCCCCTGACTCGAAGTTAATTTTGTGCTCTAACTCTCCACGAAGATTCGGGTGGGTTTCGAGTTCGTTTCGACTCCCGGATTGGCTTCAAACGATCGCTTTTGGAACTTTAGCTCACTGGATTTTCATGTTTTGGAAAATTGGTTAAGTTTGCTAATTGCGTGCGGAATTCTAATGTCGCGGTTACTTTACAAGATTTGTGATGTATATATGTGTTTAGAAACATCGACTAATTGCTATACGTCGATTAGTCGGGATTGCACATATCTGTGATGATGGTTTGTGTATGTGAACTTGTTGGATCGTCGTGGATGAATTGCCGGGGATGTGAGATGAGGGTTTTCATTCTTTTATTCGATATAAAATTTGTAAAGTGATGTAATATTATTTTTCGGGGCACATCCGGGTTGAGATTGTAGCCACCGTTGTATTATTTGTTTTACTTTTTTTGCTCTTAGGATAGACCCAACGTGGGGTGCACAAACTACCGAGTACTTTGAAGTGCCGAGTGGCCTACTCACTTTATTGAGAGAGGTTGCTTCACTTCGGCTATTTGGCGGGTAGTTTGCCGCACCTGTAGGGGTCTAGGGTGGGGTTTGGCTATTCATCATGACCGTGGGATCCGTCTTTCGTTACAGGCTCAAACGAAACACGGAATTCCTAGTATATCCAATGTGTTTATCTGTGATCTAGAATGCCTATCATTGCATCTGACAAATGGATATTATTATTATATACATATATTATATAATAGACGTTGCTTATGTTTTGCATCCGCGCTAGTCCAGCCCTTGCTCTGTCGTTAGTTAAGTAACCTAACGGGTGATGACGGGGCCCCGTGGCGAATGCGGATAGCATAAGCGTACGTTGTATTTTCGTTGTTTTCTGCAATGGTAGGTTAATTGATGGGACTGCATTAAATTAATGCAAAGCAAACAAACCAAAGCTGAATCATTGGAACAATTTTTAAACCACTCGGTTTTTCAAAACAGCAGAACTTTTAAAATGTGGAGCTTAAACCACTCCTTTTTAAAGCTATCGGGTTCCATCGATTATATCAAGTTCACCATGTTCACGGTTTCGCCAAAACCATTCGTAGCCCTTCGTCATTTCATATGAATATTCAATAGTATTCAAGTTATGTTTGTTGGCCTTAGTCAAGGCATAGTGATTGGTAGCTGCTGGGTATTCATATGTTGCATAGATAGATGCGTTGGTTTGGGACAGTCGTACTACTTTGTTGGCCTTAGTCAAGGGTATGTACGGGTGGGTTCAAATTAATCTGGACAATGACGGGTAGAACTTGACATGTGACTTATGATTTTTTGGCCTTAGTCAAGGTCATAAGAGCATGGGGCAAAAATCCACATCGGGAGTTTCTAAAGAAACTGAAACTTGCTAGTGCTGCATACCATTTGGAATTTGATAATGTTGGTAGGATTCTTTCAGCATTATCACATAATGATATTTGCGTCCCGATCATACTGTGAGTATCCGCTACTCCTCGGGAGATTCTTCACTTAACAATCAATGCTATAAACCAAGTAGGTGTCTAGAATAGTGTTAGCGGGGCTACGCCTCCACGAAAAAGAGGTTATTTAATTAAGGAACTTCGCGAAAGCGTCGTAAAATCTCCCTCAAAGTACCGACACTAGCCTGGCCGAACAGTTAAGCAAGTATTGTACGGTAAGATTAATCCTAACTAATTCTTCTTTTATGGTTTGAGAAAGGATTCGAGAAACAGTTGGAACCATCCTGTTTAGATAAATTAAAAACCAATCTAAACTTGCAAGAGCATCATGCTGAGTGTATTCTTCTTTCTCTCCTAATTGCAGCGACCAGGTGACCAGATTAGGTTATAAATAGATAATAAAATGACTGAGTTAAACTATATTGACTGGCAAAGGTTTGTCCAGATGTCCATTACCTATGACAAGCTGGACCACCTCATTACTACTCAAGCCCCCGCCGTTCCAGGTCCAGTTTCCACCGTCGTGGATGTTGATATCCGTAAGACAAGGGAAAAAGACTATGCGAATGCCAAGTGCCTCGTGTTGGCCTCAAGTGATGGTGAATACCAGAGGCAGCACGAGAAGATGGACTTAGTTTCTATCTTCCTCCATAACAAAGTTTTATATGGAGAGCAATCTCGTATCGCAAGATATGATACCTCGAAGGAATTGCTTCAAGCGAGGTTGGCTGTCGGATCATCTGTAGGGGACCATGTCCCTACAATGATTAGCTATATTAAAAAGCTCACGGACCTGGAGACCACGTTGGAGAACGAGTCATATGCTGAATTGATTCTACAGTCCCTACCTCCTACTTACGCTCAGGGGAAGAAAGTTATACTTCCAGTTGAGGGCATTCTGAAGGAAACCAGGGAGACACCCGCTCTGCTTATTGGGGAATCTTCCTCTTCTGGATCTAAGGCGGATGCCAAGGGTGAGAAGAAGAAGATCTCCATAAAGCCGATAAGCGGTGTTGGTAAGGTAGAAGAAAAGGGAAGGGCAAAAGTTTCAGGGTTAACAGTAGGGAAGGAGGGATGTTCCTATTGTTACGGGAAAGGGCATTGGCAAAAGGGATGCAGGGCTTGGAAAGCCAGAATCCAGGATCCGAAGCATGTTGTGGCTTCGACTTTGGGTGTGTTTGTAATTGAAAATAGTTAATCAATTAACTCTACTTCCTGGGTACTAGATACCGGATCATGATCTCATATCTGTAATTCATTACAGGCTTTGAGAAACCGTACAGTTATCAGGGCAGGTGATTTGACTCTCAGGGTTGCTGATGGAATGAGTGTGGACGCTGTATCCGTAGGGTATATCACCTAGAATTGACAAGTGGGTAGATATTGATTCTACGTAACTGTTTGTGTGTACCAAGTCTAGTATGTAAGCGATGTGGTTCACATCCACCTAAATCAAAGTTTGATTTGGTCAGGTACACTAGAGGACAATATATATTGAATCAAGCTCAGGTTTTCAAACGTTCAGAATACACTTAAAAGAAAGTCTCCAGAATTAAATAAAACTTTCTTATGGCATTGTAGACAGGGTCACATCAATGAAACACGGTTGTCGTAGTTACATAGAGAGGGATATTTGGATCTGTTCGAATATCAGTCTTATATAACTTGTCAATCTTGTCTCATAGGAAAGATGACACAGACTCCATTCATTATACACGGAGTAAGAGCGACACGGAGTAAGAGCGAGCTCGCTTTTGGGACTCATACACAGCGACGTGTGTAGTCCAATATCTACAGATGCTCGAAGTGGTTATTCCTATTTCATTACTTTTACGGATAATTTCTCTAGGTTAGGACATGTCTTCTTGTGAAAGCATAAATCCGAACCTTTTGAAAAATCTCGGGAATATAAGAATGAAGTGGAAAAACAAACAGGCAAAAGTATCAAGACACTGAGATCTGATCGACACGGTGAATACTTAAATTGCCGAGTTCCTGGATTACTTAAAAGAGAATGAAATTCTCTCTCAGCTTACTTCTCCATACACATCACAACACAAAGGTGTATAGGAAAGGCAGAACAGAACCCTATTGGATATTGTTCGTTCCATGATGAGTAACGCTGAGTTACCGCGATCCTTCTGAAGTTATGCACTAGAATAAGCTGCATATCTTTTGAATAAGGTTCCTACCAAGACTGTGCCTACCACACCATATCTGATGTGGAGTGGGAAGAAACCCTATCTTAAGATATAGGGATGTCCAGCTTTTGTTGAAAAGCAGTATGTGGACAAGCTCGAGGCACGCTCAGTACTGTGTAAGTTTGTAGGATACCCAAAGAACTTCAGGGGGTATCTTTCCTATTACGCATTGGAACAAAAGGTTTTTGTTCCTCGTCATGCCCACTTTTTAGAAAATCAATTTTTTGTAAAAGGAAAAAGTGGGAGCGCAATAGAACTGGAAGAAATTCCAGAACCACAAAATATTACTGAAAGTATGGTAGAACCAGAGGTTTCAAAAGAACCGGACATCCCTACGCTAATCCGCAGGACTAGTAGGCAGTCTCATCCGCCCGAGAGATACTACGGTTTTCTCATAGACGGAGATCGAGAGGATTGCATCATTAACAATGATAAGCCAACTAGCTTCCAGTAAGCCATTCAGAGCGGTGACTCAGTAAAATGGTTGGATGCAATGTGGACTGAAATGGAGTCCATATATACCAACAAAGTATGCACTTTGAACATTGCTCCAGAAGGGGTAAAACCCATAGGCTGCAAGTGGATCTTCAGAAAGAAGATTGGTGTAGATGGATAGGTTGAAACCTATAAGGCTAGACTTATTGCAAAAGGTTTTCATCAAAGACCTGGTTTGGACCACGATGAAACCTTTTCTCCAGTGTCTATGGTCAAATCCATTCGGATCCTTCTTGCCATTGCTGCCTTCCAAGATTTTGAAATCCGGCAGATGGACGTAGAGACGGCTTTTCTAAATGGTGATTTGGAAGAGTGCGTCTATATGGATCAGCCAGAGGGTTTCAATTAGAGTGGGAGCAGCGGGCCAGTGTGCAAGTTGCTTAGGTTCATTTATAGACTAAAGCAGGCATCGCAGAGTTAGAACATATGTTTTTTATTGAGACAGTCAAAGAATTCGACTTTATCAAAAATCCATATGAACCATGCATTTATAGTATGATTGTAGCAAGAACTGTGGAATTCCTTGTTGAATACGTAGATGGCATTCTCTTGATAGGAAATGGCATTCCTATGCTACAATCAGTCAAAGGATTCTTATCACAGAGGTTCTCCATGAAAGACCTGGGTGATACCAACTACATTCTGGGGATCCAAATCTATCGTGATAGATCAAAGAGGATGGTGGGACTTTCACAGTCAAGGTACAACAACACCATGCTGAAAATATTTAGTATGGACGATTCTAAACACGGTAGTCTATCGGCTTGTTACGGAATCACCCTCTCCAAAAAGATGTCTTCCAAGACAGATTTGGAAAGGGCTAGCATGTCGATTATACCCTACGCTTCTGTGATAGGCTCTATAATGTATGCGATGTTGTGTACCAGACCAGATGTAGCTTACGCACTGAGCGTGGTAAGCCGGTATCAGTCAACCCCAGGGGAGAAGCACTGGGAAGTAGTAAAGAACATTCTCAAGTACCTGAGAAGGACTAAGGAGATGTTCTTGGTGTATAGCGGAAAAGACTTCTAGATCGAGGCATTTGCTAACTCCAGCTTCCAGAGTGATAAGAATGACTCCAAGTCCATATTGGGTTATAGCTTTACCCTCAGTGCAGGGGCGGTCTGTTGGAAGAGCTCCAAGCAGGACACCGTTACAGACTCGACGATGGAAACGAAGTAGTTCGCTGCATGAGACGCCGAAAAAGAGGCAGTCTGGATGTGGAAGTTCTTAACTGAACTTCAGGAGGTTCCTTCCATTGTTGGTCCAATATTTTAGTATTGTGACAACAACGGCGCTATAGCTTTAGGGAAGGAACCTAGGTCCCATCAAAGATCCAGACATATCTTAAGGCGGTACCACCTGATCAGGGAGATCGTTGATCCCCAGGAAATTGAGGTGAGGAGAGTAGATACGGAGAACAACACTGCAGATCCACTCACAGAGGCCATCTCTCAGACTGTGTTCGAGAGGCTATTCGAGATCTTCGGTCTGCGACATGCCAGTATATGGCCTTAGTGCAAGTGGGAAATTGTTAGTGATATATGCCCTAGAGGCCATTATTGTATCATACTGGATTGTATATTACTTAATGGGAGCTTGGGATATACACGGATATAGTAACAGTCTTGCTCGAAATGGTAGTATGCTACCTGGTTTGTTTCTACCTCAATATGTGCATGTGTTTCTTTTAGCATATCGCTTATATATATTGGTAGAGCCTTAGGATCTTTGCTTGATTACCAGCGTTGTGATGGCAGTCACACTAGTGAAGGTTGGGTAATCTATAAGCACATCCTATATAGGTCCCTAATCGTAGGATTATCGAGACGGGGCATCGGTACTCCACAGTAGACTAGTGTATACGCTTTTCATCCCAGCAGGGGAGATGATCTGCCCCACAGCCATCAGTACGTCGTACCGGAGATAGTATGCAGGTGCTCATTAGGTTATGAGTACACTGGACAGGACTCGTCAGGAACTGTTGGTGGGTATTATACCTGTCGTCGGGTAGCAGTTCCCAGGTGACATGAGTACAGCTTAGTCCGTCGACTTGACACTATTACTTCGCCTTGAGTGTGTTCGCATTGTACTTTGATTACTACCCTACCACGGCTCAAAGGAGTCATGCAAACAGGTAGTAGTTGGGTGTAGTAGTTGGGTGCAGTCCAGAAGCACTTGGAGGCAGTGGCGGTTAGATAGGATTCGTCTCTTCCGGTATTAAAGGTTGATATCGTGCTGTGTTCGAAAGGCCATTAGACAAAGTCCTTGGCCAAGGCAAGCGATATTTACTGGTAGGTATTCCAGTAGTTTCTCAGGGTGTATTGGGCTACTCTCCAACATGACTTATTACGCTATTAAGGGTCTGACGATTACCGTTCCCTAGGCCCGATATGCGATACTCTTAGACGAACAGACCGGACTGTATAGAGATTGTCACATTCAGGCTCAGTAGGAGTTCAGATGGGTTTCCTCATCAGCCTTCTTATCGACAGATACCTCGGTAGCCGTTACGTGCAGCTAGTACCGCTTGCGGCTTGTGGTTAAACCCACTGCCAGCATACTGTCGAGTCTTTAGAGTCCCACACAGAGAGTTTCCCTACATCGGGCGAAAGATGTGGAGGCCGTATGGTTTTACGGCAGGGCTTCGATCACGTACATGCACTTGTGCGCGTATGATATTCGGGTGGATAATACTAGTGGGCTTTGGTTTAAGCCAGATCCTAGTATTATATTGACGGATCAGTTTCGTCTCTTTGTATTCGTGTTTCTCGGAACACGGATGCGGGTATGTATATACTGATGAGAGGGGCATAGAAGGAGACACCTCATTAGGGTTTTGACCATTGACTTGATTAAAACAATTATGAGGTGGAGGAAAGTATTTTTTATATTTGTAAATGATAATTGTGGCATGGCTACTTATTTTGACTACTTGACTTGGTTTGACCACTTGACTTGGTTTGACTCTTTGACTTAGATATTTCTTGTGAGATATTTTTTTATGGCACTAGATATTTCTTTGGTGAGATATTTTCTTGCCATGCTTGTAATCAAATCAAGTGAGCCATCTCATTTTCAATGATCATTATCAAAAACCATTTTCTCTTTCCTCAAGCTAGCTCTCTTCTTCTTCCTCACATCAAAAACCCTTAAGGTCTCATGAGTTGAGTAAACTAGGGTTCCAAGAGACATATAAATCCATCTTCATTCTCTACATCACCTAGGCCATCTAGTTTAGCAAGCTAGTTGCCCTAATTACCTCGGATTTGAGGTTGGAGCTCGGACTATAGACTCTCGGGTGGATCGTCTTTGACTCAAGGAAGCCGACGAGGAAGCTACGATCCAGATCGATCCTTGGAGCCTACGATGAGGAGGAGGACAGCGGATAAGACCCGAAGGACTTGTATCATGAGGTATAACATTCTTTCCGAGTAGTTAAATCTCATGTTGTTTGCTAGCTAGGGTTTATGTTCGATCCTTGGTTCAAGTCGGTGTTGCGAAGCCCGTAAAAATCATTTTTTGCAATTTCTGCCTCTCCGCGAACACGTGGGGTGCGCGACATCGACTTATATATATGAGCCATCAGGACTTGGTTCTCTTTTTGACGAAGCGTGGTGGGAGAATATGGTCCCTTTTTTGATTTGTGCCTATGGATCATGTACAAAAGTCAATATGGAACTACTTGCAGGGCAGAAAGGTTTCATATTCAATTTTTTTTTATCTTTTTCCGTGATGCTCTATCTTTTCAGCTTTTACATCGCGAAAGTCGCGATTGCCCAGTCATTTCGGTTATTTTTCGCGGCGACTAATCATTTCGGTTGTTTTTGTTTTTACTCGCTGCTTATTATTGCAAGTTGCCCTATCATTTTGGCTTTTTTTGAGTTAGGGATTTGAAATCAGATACCAATCTTGGTATAAGCATCGCTACCACTGGAATATTTCCAGGAGCGAATCATCATTTGCCTTTATTGATTTGAACAAAGGTGGCTTAGCAAACATGGTTAAGATCATGTTAACTAAGGCTTTTGATTTTATGAGCCGGAAGGGTCTCATAAAGGTTTTTCTCCCTGCGAGTCGTGAGGATCTCATGGGTGTATTTTCTTCTTAGGAATCGTGAGAACTCCTAAGTGCGTTTTCTCTTATAAGTCGTAAGGATCTTATAAGAGTGTTTTCTCCTTATAAGTCGAGAGGACTTACAGGTGTCGTTCACCATATGGGGACATTTCTCATCATTGGTGGATCTTGGTGAGTGATATATTTATTTATGCCCATGGACGGTATACAGGGGTCAATATGGTACCTCCTGTAAGGCAATATTAAAGGAATATAACGGCTTAAGAACAGGTTTTAGATCCCTGTAGCTTAAGGCTTTTGAATTGTTATGCCCCGCTTTCCAGAGTACGGTAAGGAGACGTGACGGGCCACACGACGTATTTACTCAAAAGTAAACACGCTAAGAGTAAATAAGCAATATAATGTAAATGTATACAAGAAAGACATGAGATGTAAATGAACAACAACTGTTTATTTATTTAACATTCTTTACAATACAACTGAAAAGTAAATACAATGTGGAAAGTAATGCCTAAACAATGGCATGAACTGAAAATAAAAGTATATACAAGTGAACTAAAGCTCAGGGTTGTAACAACCTTAATTTTCCTATACAAATTTTTTCAAATATTTTTTAAAAATCCATAAAGGGGTATTTTAGCCTGAGCACAAGATATAAGTAATTATTGTGCTTTTTAATTTCAAGTTAAAAGAATGTAACAACTCCATTTTTAGTGTACAAAAATTTGCTTTAAAATTAATGTAAACTTGGGGTATTTACATTTTCTGTGACTATTTTAAGTAATTAACTAGCTCCATAATTACAAGAAGGAGCTTGTAGTTCATTGGTAATACCTTGCACTGCTGAACCAAGCCACCAGAGTTCAAATCTCATGCCCCACATTATTTTTAATATTGTTTTATTTTGAACCTTTAGAATACCAAGAGTTTACACGTGAATATCTTACAAAAACCCCACTACACCCTGAAATGTAACTGTACCAGAGGGATCACCAGTCGTCGGGGGAGGATTCCGGCAGCTTGACTCGGCCGGAATCGGCCAACTCGGCCGGCAAACCAGGCCAACTCGGCCGGAGACCGAGTCACGGCCGAGTCGGCCGATTCCGGCGACGGCCCCAACACAAAAATGTGTCTTTTGATCTCCCCTGTACACCTGCAAAATTTTATCCTCAGACCATTTCCAAAGCACTTTTAAAACCCCATTTACTCTACTTTTATTACATTTTAATATATTTTAATACATTTTTTCAATTAAACTCTTCATCTATCCTAACCCTAGCCTAACCCTATAAATACCAACCCTACACACTACACCCTCATCCTAAAACTCTGAGCCAACTCTCAAGAAATCACTAGAAACCCTTGTGTGCAATCGAAGTGAGCGAAAGGAGAAGCTCCGGCGAATTATCCGGCGGAAATTCCGACGACGACTCTAGGAGCTCCCGGCGACGAAACGACGCACCGGCGACGAAACGACGCACCTGTGACTCCTCCCGATCCTTCTCCCTCTCCTAGTTGTCCTAAACCCATAAGTCCCTAATTCTATCTTCACTATTCTTATTCTAAAATACGGAATTACAAAACCAGACGGAATCCGAACAAATCCGATTTCCGATTCGGTTTCTTTATAAAACTTCACTTTTCTTTAATACAATCATGCTTAAACCAATTCATGTTGACTATTAATCACTAATCAACCATATTGATCAAGTTTCATATCATAAAGTAATTGCTATTTCATTATACCGTATTTTTCATTTAAATACCACATAGTTTCAATCCTACATTTAACATCACAAAACTTTCTATACCTTTAAGTAGATCACGATGTAATGACCTACCTCCTCACACACTCATATGCGATATAGCACAATACCCTTGGGAATATAGAATACGGGAAAACGACACAATTTCATTTTAATACCATTTACTTAACAAAACCGTTTTCTAAAGAATTTAGTATTTATAAAAATCTTTGCAAAGCGCCGCTACAACCCATTTGGGGAACCCCTTCGGGATGGTGCGGATTATCGCACATTCTCGGGCTTAGTAGTGCGAGATTCAGACCTCCGCAAGGAGCATTCGGTCTCCAAAGATTTAAAATACGACATCTTAAGAAAATGAGATTTTTAGAATATAAAATATATATTAAGATTATTTTTGTATAAATATATGTATATTTATCATTAAAATACCTATTTTGTTATGATATAAATATTCTATCTTTTTCTAAAAATCACAAGAATCAATTTACCTTAAAATACCATGAATTCCATACAAAACCAATATTACAAATAAATACCAATTATTATGAAAATAAGATATTTTCACTAGAAATATCACAATATAAAATCTACATTCATTACAACTCTAAAGACGATTAATAAATACTTGGGGTGTATTTTGAAAACTTTACAAAGTATTTTTACATAAAACCCCCTGAAGTTCTATAAATAACCCTAAGGACCCTAGTAAACATAGGTTTAAGCGGGACCAATCTCTTGAGCCTCAGGGAGCCAGAGAAGTGGGTGCTTGCCTACTTAAGGTAGAAAACTTAATAATGGTGTTATCAATACGGTAATCGTCTTTAAAAAAACACAAATCCTGTCGCTCATGTACAGCGGTTACCGATAATATCAAAACAATTAAGACTTCAATTTACTTTTCTAATTGTCTGACTCAGATTGAGTCTCATTGTAATCTGACTTGAATATGATTCAAGTACAATCTACAATCTATAATCCATAATATTACAATTCAACATGAATCCATGAATCCATTATTCCGTATATTCAATCTATCAATCTATACAACTTGACCGAACCGAACCATGGATATACATTCCATTTACATGATTCTCCAGTTACATCCATTTACATGATTCTACAGTTACATCCGTTTACTGATATCATGGTTTCGGTCAGTCATCCAATTATACAATCTATACAGTTTACAATACAAGACAATACAATACAACTATACGATCAAGATAATACTATGGGGTTTAAGGGGTAGACTGGTACGGAATATGTTAAAGGTGGCATGAGGTGGTCACTTAAGACGTAATTACATCCATGCCGTTGTTCCGTGGTATTATTGACGGAGCCTTATATTACGGGTTACCAAAGTCCCCGGTGTAAGTAGGACTCCTCTCGTATACACTGGCATCTTCTGTACCAAGCTACAAACAACAGCGTTAACACAATATTATAACAATATAATAGAACTTTAAAAGCTACCTTTTCATTCTGTCTATTCTATTCTTCCTTATCTTTGGGACTTACCGAGCGATCTGTTCGTTGACGACATTCTTTTTCTTTCTTCTTTGAATGTCGTCAGGTGATCTGGCCACGTCAGAGATCGAGCCCACTGCTGAAGACTTGGACCATTTTAGTGAAGACCCCGAGCTCTAGTTCATTGTACACTTTCTATTCAGTACTTTTCATTTCTGTTATGCCATTGTTTAGGCATTGCCTTTTATCAGTTGTATTTACTTTTCATGCATTGTACAAAAGAATGTTAATAAATAAAGTTGATGTTCAGATTATATCTCTTGTCTCTTGTGCTTACTTTTATATTGCTTAGATACGCTTAGCGTATTTACTTCAGATTAAATACGTAGCGGACCAGTCGCGTCCCCTTCGCCGTATACCGGGAATCGGGGCATGACAGGTTTTGTTGGCGGCCCATGCGGGTCAGAGCTGTATGGAACACTACCATGCAGTTCTGTTCTGCGTGAACAACCTAAGCAATATAACACAAGAACCAGCAGCTAAAACATTCTTTACAATTCATGTTCCTTGAATCTTATCATTCCATATACTTTGAATCTGTCCTAACCTAAATCTTTCTTTCAAATGTTATGGATTCCCCAAACAACACCAGCACCAACTTTAACAACACTCCACCACCACTACCAATCGTACCTACTGTTCCTGCTCCACCCACCGAGCAAACAGTTCTGCTTGAGGCGATCCACAGCCTCCTTGAGGGACAACAAAAACTCTTGAACCGTCCCGAGACTGAAGCACCTAGGGTAAAGCAATTCAGGGCTTTACACCCCAAATAGTTCTCAGGAAAGGGAATCCCACTGGAAGCTGAGGAATGGGCTCAGAGTATAGAAGATGATCTGGCAGCGGCACAAGTGCCAGATATAGCTTGGGTTCGTGTTGCAAAATTACAGCTCACGGACAACGCACGGAACTGGTGGAAGGCGGAAGAAAGCCGTCTTGATAAGCCCATTGAATGGAAGACTTTCCGCGACATGTTCGACGCAAAGTACTTCCCTGAGACTGCCTGGTTCGACATGGAATAACAGTTCATCCATCTGCAACAAGGTTCGATGTGGACCAAGTCGGTAGATGGGTATGACGCTAAGTTCACCATGCTCAGTCGATAAGATATATCTCAATGTTCAACTTTATATCACATACTACACAGCTAACACAAGACCGTAACAGGTTTGCGGCCCATCTCATACCGACTGCTGAGATCAGAGCAAGAAGATTTCAGCAAGGGTTGGACCTGGAAATCCAAGCTACTCTAGTTACAGGGGATTTCCCAACACATGATTTGGCTTTGAAGGCTGCCCGAAGATATGAGGCAGTAGTAAAGAGGAAGGGCAGACCTCAATCTGCTGGTTTGAAATGCCCTGCCACTCAAATGGCAGGAGGAGCCTCTTCCAGGCCATCGTTTGAACCCAGGAGAACCGAAGAACCCAATAACCGACCAAGACCAGTTTTCTGTTTTCATTGCAAGAGAGATGGACATTTGATAAAGAACTGTAGGCGCGCAAAAGGCCCGTGTCTAGTTTGTGGCGTGTCCAATCACATAATTGAGACCTGTCCATAAAGATACAACTCAACTCACACACCCACCAACTACCCGCAGCGGCCAGCTATCCAGGCTCCTACAACTTGTCCTGCACTCCCAGCACCACCTCCACGTGGATTTCCTGCACAGCCAAATCGCCAATTCCATCAGGCATTGAGAAACATGCCTCGAGTACAGGGGAATATGCCTCCAGCTAGGAGGAACGTGCCACGGCGACAGGCTTACACCTTAGCAGCCATAGAAACCAAGACAGTTGACCAAGATAACACTAGTAAGACTCTTTCACATTTTTAAACACTTGCACTATCTTGTTATTTTTCATACACTGTTAGTATTTTAGTCACCAAACTTTCCTTGAATCTGTTACACTTTCCTTTTATAAATTTCGAGGACGAAATTTTTATAAGGAGGGTAGAATGTAACAACCCTAAGTTTCCTATTCAAATTTTTTCAAATATTTTTTTCAAAATCCATAAAGGGGTATTTTAGCCTAAGCACAAAATATAAGTAATTATTTTGCTTTTTAATTTCAAGTTAAAAGAATGTAACAACTCCATTTTTAGTGTACAAAAATTTACTTTAAAATTAATATATATTTGGGGTATTTACATTTTCTGTGACTATTTTAAGTAATTAACTAGCTCCATAATTACAAGAAGGAGCTTGTAGCTCATTGGTAATACCTTGCACTGCTGAACCAAGCCACCAGAGTTCAAATCCCATGCCCCACATTATTTTTAATATTGTTTTATTTTGAACCTTTAGAATACCAAGAGTATACACGTGCATATCTCACAAAAACCCCACTACACCCTGAAATGTAACTGTACTAGAGAGATCACCAATCGTCGGGGGAGGATTCTGGCCGCCTGACTCGGCCGGAATCGGCCAACTCGGCTGGCAAACCAGGCCAACTTGACCGGAGACCGAGTCACAGCCGAGTCGCGACCGAGTCGGCCGATTCCGGCGACGGCCCCAACACAAAAATGTGTCTTTTGGTCTCCCCTGTACACCTGCAAAATTTTATTCTCAGACCATTTCCAGAGCTCTTTTAAAACCCCATTTACTCCACTTTTATTACATTTTAATATATTTTAATACATTTTTTCAATTAAACTCTTCATCTATCCTAACCCTAGCCTAACCTTATAAATACTAACCCTACACACTACCCCCTTATCCCAAAACTCTGAGCCAACTCTCAAGAAATCACTAGAAACCCCTTGTATGCAATCGAAGTGAGCGAAAGGCGAAGCTCCGGCGAATTCTCCGGCGGAAATTCCGACGACGACTCTAGGAGCTCCCTGCGACGAAACGACGCACTGGCGACTCCTCCCGATCCTTCTCCCTCTCCTGGTTGTCCTAAACCCGTAAGTCCCCAATTCTATCTTCACTATTCTTATTCTAAAATACGGAATTACAAAACCCGACGGAATCGAAACAAATCCGATTTCCGATTCGGTTTCTTTATAAAACTTCACTTTTCTTTAATACAATCATGCTTAAACCAATTCATATTGACTATTAATCACTAATCAACCATATTGATCAAGTTTCATATCATAAAATAATTGCTATTTCATTATACCGTATTTTTCATTTAAATACCACATAGTTTCAATCCTACATTTAACATCACAAAACTTGCTATACCTTTAAGTAGATCACGAGGTAATGACCTACCTCCTCACACACTCATATGCAACATAGCACAATACCCTTGAGAACATAGAATACGGGAAAACGACACAATTTCATTTTAATACCATTTACTTAACAAAACCGTTTTCTAAAGGATTTAGTATTTATACAAATCTTTGCAAAGCGCCGCTACAACCCATTTGGGGAACCCGTTCGGGATGGTACGGATTATCGCACATCCTCGGGCTTAGTAGTGTGAGATTCAGACCTCCGCAAGGAGTATTCGGTTTCGAAAGATTTAAAATACGACATCTTAAGAAAATGAGATTTTTAGAATATAAAATATATATTAAGATTATTTTTGTATAAATATATGTATATTTATCATTAAAATACCTATTTTTTTATGATATAAATATTCCATCTTTTTCTAAAAATCACCAGAATTAATTTACCTTAAAATACCATGAATTCCATACAAAACCAATATTACAAATAAATACCAATTATTATGAAAATAAGATATTTTCACTAGAAATATCACAATATAAAATCTACATTCATTACAACTCTAAAGACGATTAATAAATACTTGGGGTGTATTTTGAAAACTTTACAAAGTATTTTTACATAAAACCCCCTGAAGTTCTATAAATAACCCTAACGACCCTAGTAAACATAGGTTTAAACGGGACCAATCTCTTGAGCCTCAGGGAGCCGGAGAAGTGGGTGCTTGCCTACTTAAGGTAGACAACTTAATAATGTTGTTATCAATACGGTAATCATCTTTGAAAAAGACACAAATCCTGCTGCTTATGTGCAGCGGTTACCGATAACATCAAAACAATCAGGACTTCAATTTACTTTTCTAATTGTCTGACTCAGATTGAGTCTCATTATAATCTAACTTGAATATGATTCAAGTACAATCTACAATCTATAATCCACAATATTACAATTTAACACGAATCCATGAATCCATTATTCCGTATATTCAATCTATCAATCTATACAACTTGATTGAACTGAACCGTGGATATACATTACATTTACATGATTCTCCAGTTACATCCATTTATATGATTCTACATTTACATTCGTTTACTGATATCATGGTTTCGGTCAGTCATCTAATTATACAATCTATACAGTTTACAATACAAGACAATACAATACAACAATACAATCAAGATAACACTACGGGGTTTAAGGGGTAGACTGGTACGGAATATGTTAAAGGTGGTACGAGGTGGTCACTTAAGACGTAATTATATCCATGTCGTTGTTCCGTGGTATTATCGACGGAGCCTTGTACTACGGGTTACCAAAGTCCCCGGTGTAAGTAGGACTCCTCTTGTATACACTGGCATCTTTTGTACCAAGCTACAAACAACAGCGTTAACACAATATTATAACAATATAATACAACTTTAAAAGCTACCTTTTCATTCTGTATATTCTATTCTTCCTTATCTTTGGGACTTACCGAGCGATCTGTTCGCTGACGACATTCTCTTTCTTTCTTCTTTGAATATCGTCAGGTGATCTGGCCACGTCAGAGATCGAGCCCACTGCTGAAGACTTGGACCATTTCAGTGAAGACCCCGAGCTCTAGTTCATTGTACACTTTCTATTCAGTACTTTTCATTTTTGTTATGCCATTGTTTAGGCATTGCCTTTTATCAGTTGTATTTACTTTTCATGCATTGTACAAAAGAATGTTAATAAATAAAGTTGCTGTTCAGTTTATATCTGTCTCTTGTGCTTACTTTATTTTGCTTAGCGTATTTACTTCAGAGTAAATACGCAGCGGACCAGTCGCGTCCCCTTCGCCGTATACCGGAAAGCGGGGCATGACAGGGGTTCTCAATAAACTGCTCCAAATCTTCTGAGCTGGGCTCTATCTCTAGAGAGTCGGATCCTCCTGACGACATTCCAAAGAAAGAAGAGAAAAAGAATGTCATCAGCGAACAATCGCTCGGTAAGTCCCAAAAGAGAGATAGAAATAGAATAGACAGATAAAGGAATATAACTGGTATATTGTATGTTTGTTATGTTAACGCAGTTGTTTGTTGTTTGGTACAGAATATGCCAGTGTATACGAGAGGAGTCCAACTTACCCCATGGACTATGGTATAAGGAGTACAAGGCCCCGTCAAAACCCACGGGAAAACGGCAACGGATATTCAGGTTAGGTGTATTAAAGTGATCGTCTCGTGCCACTTTTAACGCATTCCGTACCAGTCCACCCTTTTAAAACCCCGTAATGTTTTATTGTGTTGTTTATAGATGATTTGTAGATATAAGTCTTGCCGAAACCATGATATCAATTGTTCATGTAAACGGATAAGGATATAAACGGATAGTCATGTAGACAAGTCAATGTATATCTATGGTTCAGTCAGTTCAGGTCATGTTGATATTGATTGTATTCTGGTATTCATGTTCAAGTTCCAGTATATATGGATTCATATTGTATTGGAGTTATATTTGGATTGTGTGTAGATTGGAATTGTATTCGGATTAAACTGAGACTTTGTCTGAGTCAAATGCTTAAACAGAATTTGATTCCTAAATTAGGTTTTGGAGTTATCGGTAACTGCTGCACATGGACGGCAAGATTTGTGTCTTTTTCCAAGACAATTGCTGTATTGATAACCCCGTTTTTAGTTGTCTACCTTAAATAGGAAAGCACCCACTTTCTCCGGCTCCCTGAGGCTCAAGAGAATTGGTCCCTCTTAAATCTATATTTACTAGGGTCTTTAATGTAAATTAATATAACTTGATGGTGTTTTATGAAAAATAGTTTTAGTATACTTTCAAAATAAACCTCAAGTATTTAGTTATCGTATTTATGATTTTCATGGATGTAAATTTTAAAAGTGAGGTATTCTAGTGAATAAATACCTAACTTAAATAATATATGGTATTTTTTGTGTAAATTGGAATTGTATGGATTGATAGTGGTATTTTCTTGAAACTTGTGATTCTTTTTTTTTTATTTAGAAAACATGGAATTTATTATATATATAAAATAAATGTTTTGATAATATATATATATATATATATTTATTAAAAATAGAATTTATTATTAAATAGAAATCACATTATTCTTAAAAATTGTACTAAAAATTCCATCGAGATCGGATGCTCCGTGGGAGGTCTGCATCTCGCTCTACTAGTTCCGAAGATGTGCGATAACCCACACCATCCCGATCCGGTTCCCCAAAGTGGGTTGTAGAGGCTTAATTTCAAGGAATTTAATTAAAACAATCTTAAAGAATACGGTTTTATTAGTTTAAGATATTTTATAGTAAAATTGTATTTATCCAAAAATATTGTAAAGAGGCAATCGTGTTATGTCAGATGAGTGTTGTGATGAGGTAGGCCATTACCTCGTGAGGGTTTTCTAAAGGTAATATGAGCAAATATGATGAAATAATGTCGTAGGTAAACTTTGTGGTATTTAAACGAAAAAGTGAAATAAAAGTTGTATAACATTATATTTTGAATTGAAACTTATTCTTAATGTTGTTTTATGGTTGCTAAACAATATATAAAGAAATGATTAATTTGTTATTAAGAAAAGTTGGGTTTTTAACAAATTTAAAATCGAAAGTCGGAATAACTCCACTTCCGATGAGTTTTGAAGATAGATCTTTTTAGAATAGGAAGAGATGAGAAGTGAGGGGGACTTACTGGTTGAGAAGAGAGAGGGGAGGTGTAGGAATGGTTTGAAAGCGTCGTGGAGTCGCGGTGTCGCCGGATTTGTCCCGACTCGTTCCCGGAAGATGACCTTGGGCTAACTCCTCTTGTATACTTCTTGGACTTGGAAAAACTTGAGGGTTTTTGATAATAGATTTCAGAATAGAGAGGGTTAGGGTATGAGTGATATTTATAGGATAGAATTAGGGTTTAAGGAATTAAAATGAAAATTAAAAATGTATTAAACATTGGATTAAAAGCTCATTTTTAATTTTCTATTAATGTGCAGGAAAAACAAACAGAACTAGGGTAGTGGAGGAAGGCCAAGTGTTTTAGGGTAAAAAGATTGGAAGCATTACATACGGGGGGGACCGGCGGCGCCGACCCAGAGAGGAATCTCGCTGGCCATTTCAAGGGGTGGGGTGCTTGGATTGGGGCCACGTGTCAGTGTCGCTTCATATATCTCAGTGCACATGTTTGATTTCTGAGACTTTTTATTTTTACGTGTGTTTCACGTGTAAACTTTTAGGCTTCCAAAAAGTTTAAAAGAAAAATCAGCAAAAATAATATGTGGCTGAGGGGATTTAAACATAGGGGCTACGTCACAGCAGTGCAGGGCTTTACCAATAAGCTACAAGTTCTTTCTTGCTGTTCTTAAACAAGAAACACTTTTAAGTTGTGCTCAGGCTAAGGTACTCATTTCTGTACTTTACAAAAATTTTATATAAAAAGTTTAGGGTCGTTACATTCTACCCTCCTTATAAAAATTTCGTCCTCGAAATTTATAGAAGGAAGTTGTAACAGATTCAAGAAAAATTATGGATGGTGAAAGAAATACTGGTAGTGCATGAAAAGTAACGAGGTGATGCAAGGGTTTGAAAAAATTGAAGGGAATTACCAGTGTTACCTTGGTTTATAGCCTTGGCTTCTACTGCCGCTAATGTGTAAGCCTGATGCCGGGGTACGTTCCTCCTAGCTGGAGGCACATTCTTCTGTCTTTGGGGCATGTTCCTCTGCCCTCGAGGCATGTTCGTCAGTGCCTGATGGAATTGGCGAGTAGGCTGTGCAGGAGGTCCATATGGAGGTGGAGCTGGGAGAGCAAGACAAGGTGCAGGTGCTTGAATAGTTGGCCGCTGCGGATAGTTGATGTGGGTTGGAACTGATTTGCGTCTATGAGGACATATTCCAATACCATGAGTGGATGCGCCACAAACTAAGCACATGCCTTTTGCACGCCTGCAGTCCTTCAACAGATGTCCATCCCTCTTGAAGTAGTAGCAAAAGTCTGGACTTGGCTGGTTAAGTGTTACTTCCGGTCTCCTGGGTGCAAAAGTTTGTACAAGAGGGTCTCCTCCTTCCATCTAGGTGCCAGGGCGCTTCAAACCGACAGATTGAGGTCTGCTCTTCTTCTTCACTACTGCTTCATATCTTCAGGCAGCTTTCAGAGCCAAATCATGAGTTGGAAAATCCCTTATAGCTAATGCAGCTTGGATCTCCGGGTCTAACCCTTACTGAAATCGTCTGGCCCTGGTCTCGACAGTCGGTATGAGATGTGCCGTGAACCTGCTCAATATAGTGAACTCGACATAATACTCTTTTACATATTTGCTCCACATAGAGCCTTGTTGTAGGTGGATGAATTGTTGCTCTATGTCAAATCGGGCAGTCTCGGGAAAATACTTCGCGTCGAACATGTCGCGAAAAGTATTCCATTCGATCGGCTGGGTAAGACGGCTTTCTTCCGCTTTCCACCATACTCGGACGTTATCTGTGAGTTGCAGCTTCACAAGCCTTACCCAAGCAATATCTGGCACTTGTGCTACTGCCAGATCATCCTCAATGGATTGTGCCCATTCTTCAGCTTCCAAAGGGCCCTCTTTCCCAGAAAATTTCTTAGGATGCAGTGTCCGGAATTGCTTCACTCTAGGTGCTTCCGCTTCTGGGCGGTTCATTAAGATAGCAGTCTGCTGCTGCTGTCCCTACAGGAGGCTCTTGATTGCCTCAAGCAGTACCGTCTGCTCGTTGATCGGAGCTACAACGGTAGGCGTAAGTGGAAGAGACGGTGGTGTGGTGTTGCCGTTCACGTTGGTGCTAGTATTGTTCGGGGAATCCATAACCTTGAAAGAAAAATAGGGTTAGGATAGATTCAAGGAATATGAAATGTAAAGAATGTTTAGTTACTGAGTCTTATAATTCTTGTGTTATATTGCTTAGGACTTCATGCAGAATAGACATGCATGTTATGACTTCATGCAGAACTGACCTGCATGGGCCACCAACAAAACCTGTCACGCCCCGCTTCCCAAAGTACGGTAAGGAGACGTGACGGGTCACACAACGTATTTACTCAGAAGTAAACACGCTAAGCGTAAATAAGTAATATAATGTAAATGTACACAAGAAAGACATGAGATGTAAATGAACAACAACATTTTATTTATTTAACATTTTTTACAATACAACTGAAAAGTAAATACAATGTGGAAAGCAATGCCTAAACAATGGCATGAATTGAAAGTAAAAGTATATACAAGTGAACTAAAGTTCGGAGTCCTCAATAAACCGCTCTAAGTCTTCTGAGCTGGGCTCTATCTCCAGAGAGTCGGATCCTCCTTACAACATTCCAAAGAAAGAAGAGAAAATGAATGTCGTCAGTGAACAATCGCTCGGTAAGTCCCAAAGGAGAGATAGAAATAGAATAGACAAATAAAGGAATATAACTGGTATATTGTATGTTTGTTATGTTAACGCGGTTGTTTGTAGTTTGGTACAGAATATCCAGTGTATATGAGAGGAGTCTAACTTACCCTGTGGACTATGGTATAAGGAGTACAAGGCCTCGTCAAAACCCACGGGACAACGGCAATGGATATTCAGGTTAGGTGTATTAAAGTGACCGTCTCGTGCCACTTTTAAAGCATTCCGTACCAGTCTACCCCTTTAAAACCCCGTAATGTTTTATTGTGTTGTTTATAGATGATTTGTAGATATAAGTCTTGCCGAAACCATGATATCAATTGTTCATGTAAACGGATAAGGATATAAACGGATAGTCATGTAGACAAGTCAATGTATATCTATGATTCGGTCAATTCAAGTCATGTTGATATAGATTGTATTCTGGTATTCATGTTCAAGTTCCAGTATATATGGATTCATATTGTATTGGAGTTATATTTAGATTGTGTGTAGATTGGAATTGTATTCGGATTAAACTGAGACTCTGTCTGAGTTAGACACTTAAACAGAATTTGATTCCTGAATTAGGTTTTGGAGTTATCGTTAACTGCTGCACATGGATGGCAGGATTTGTGTCTTTTTCCAAGACAATTACCGTATTGATAACCCCGTTTTTAGTTGTTTACCTTAAATAGGCAAGCACCCACTTTCTCCGGCTCCCTGAGGCTCAAGAGAATTAGTCCCGCTTAAACCTATATTTACTAGGGTCCTTAATGTAAATTAATATAACTTGAGGGTGTTTTATGAAAAATAGTTTTAGTATACTTTCAAAATAAATCTCAAGTATTTATTTATCGTATTTATGGTTTTCATGGATGTAAATTTTAAAAGTGAGGTATTCTAGTGAATAAATACCCAACTTAAATAATATATTGTATTTTTTTGTGTAAATTGGAATTGTATGGATTGATAATGGTATTTTCTTGAAACTTGTGATTCTCTTATTTTATTTAGAAAACATGGAATTTATTATATATATAAAATATATGTTTTTATAATATATATATATATTTATTAAAAATAGAATTTATTATTAAATAGAAATCACATTATTCTTAAAAATTGTACTAAAAATTCCATCAAGATCGGATGCTCCATGAGGAGGTCTACATCTCGCTCTACTAGTTCCGAGGATGTGCGATAACCCATACTATTCCGATCGGGTTCCTCAAAGTGGGTTGTAGAGACTTAATTGCAAGGAATTTAATTAAAACAATCTTAAAGAATACGGTTTTATTAGTTTTAGGTATTTTATTGTAAAATTGTATTTATCCCAAAATATTGTAAAGAGGCAATAGTGCTATGTCATGATGAGTGTTGTGATGAGATAGGTCATTACCTTGTGAGGGTTTTCTAAAAGTAATGTGAGCAAATATGATGAAATAATTTCGCAGGTAAACTTTGTGGTATTTAAACGAAAAGGTGAAATAAAAGTTGTATAACATTGTATTTTGAATTGAAACTTATTCTAAATATTGTTTTATGGTTGCTAAACAATATATAAAGAAATGGTTAATTTGTTATTAAGAAAAGTTGGGTTTTTAATAAATTTAAAATCCAAAGTCGGAATAACTCCACTTCCGACGAGTTTTGACAATAGATCTTTTTAGATTAGGAAGAGATGAGATGTGAGGGGGCTTACTGGTTGAGAAGAGAGAGGGGAGGTGTAAGAATGGTTTGAAATCATCGTGGAATCGCGGTGTCGCCGGATTTGTCCTGAGCCGTCGCCGGAAGATGACCTTGGGCTAACTCCACTTATATACTTCTTGGACTTAGAAAAACTTGAGGGTTTTTTATAATGGATTTCAGAATAGAGAGGGCTAGGGTATGTGGTGGTATTTATAGGATATAATTAGGGTTTAAGAAATTAAAATGAGAGTTAAAAATGCATTAAACATTGGATTAAAAGCTCATTTTTAATACTCTGTTAATGTGCAGGAAAACAAACAGAACTAGGGTAGTGGGGGGAGGCCAAGGGTTTTAGGGTAAAAAAATTGGAAGCATTACATACGGGGGGACCGGCGGCGCCGGCCCAGAGAGGAATCTTGCCGGCCATTTCAAGGGGTGGGGTGCTTGGATTGGGGCCACGTGTCAGTGTCGCTTCATATATCTCAGTGCACATGTTTGATTTCTGAGACTTTTCATTTTTATGTGTGTTGCACGTGTAAACTTTTGGGCTTCCAAATTTTTTTTAAAAAAATCAGCAAAAATAATATGTGGCTGAGGGGATTTGTACATAGGGGCTATGTCACAGCAGTGCAAGGTTTTACCAATGAGCTACAAGTGATTTCTTGCTGTTCTTAAACAAGAAATACTTTTAAGTTGTGCTTAGGCTAAGGTATTCCTTTCTGTACTTTACAAAAATTTTGTACAGAAAGTTTAGGGTTATTACATGAATCCTATGAGCTGTGAGGGTCTCATAGGTGGGATTCTCCTTACGAGTCATGAGGATCTCGCAAGTGTAATTTCTCCATAGGAATCGTGGGGATTCCTAAGTGTGTCGCTCCTTTGTGAGTCGTAAGGATCTCATGCAGGTATTTTCTCCTCACAAGGTCGAGAGGACCTTGCAAGTGCACATGAAATATTTCTTTAACAAGTTTGCGCCCTTCCTGGTTTTCACAAGCTCATTGGTAGCCTTGCTGTTTTTACTCACGGTGCCTTTTTGGGTTTTCATCCGTGCCCATTTCGCTTGTGGACGTACCATTTATTTTATTTTATTTTTTTAAACGAGTTTGCGCCCTTCCGGGTTTTCACAAGCTCGCCGGTAGCCCTGCTGTTTTTACTCACGGTGCCCTTTCATTCATCCGTGCCTATTTCGCTTGTGGATGAACCGTTTTTTTTGCGAGAATGGTGAAACTCTCGAAAGTTGGTTCGTCGCAGGTGACCCATTTGTTTGCCTGTGGGATTTAGAGGTTGCTTCATCGCAGGAGTGACTGCACAGCCAGTGGGATTTGAGTCGCAACCTTTGCCGCTAGGACTTCGATTGCAATATAGATCTCAATGGAACATATCGCTGTATTTGGGGCAATGCACTATTTTAGGGACGTTCCGGTCTATTATCGCCATGTTTGAGGCGAATTTTTAGTTTAAGGACTTTTCAGTCTTTTATCACCATTTTTTAGGCGAGTATTAGTTTGAGAACGTTTCGGTCCAACGTTCCCATTTTGGGATGAATATTAGTTTAAGGACGTTTCGGTCCAACATTAGTTTAGGGACGTTTCGGTCCATTATCGCCATGTTTGAGGCGAATTTTTGGATACTACTTTCAGGGTTCTGATTTAGGAAGATAGCGAGTGGACACAAGCATCGTCATCTATCATTGCCATAAGTCGTGACTTATCAAGCGTAGTATTTTTTGAGGAATCGGCCGTTTATTGGCCGAAAGGGTCTTTTGCCATGAATGTCCATGAACAGGTAGGCTCTACACTTTGTCTATGATGTACGGGCCTTCATAGTTCGGCTCGAACTTCCCCTGTTATACACGATTGGGGAGTATTGGTCTTTTGACACCCAGCACGAGTTCTCCTTGGCAGAATGTTCTCGGCTTGGTCTGTTTTTCGTATGACCGTGTCATCCTTACCTTATAAGCCTCCAGATTTTGCTGTGCTATAAGGCGAGTTTTGTCGAAGGCGTCGAGCTCCTCAAGCCTAAGATGAGCATTTTCTTCATCTGTTGGCTCGTATCGAACCGCTACTTGTAGTGAAGGAAGTTCTACTTCCAGTAGGAGCACTGCTTCCGTGCCAAACACCAACGCATATGATGTTGTATTCGTGGCCGTTTTGAATATTGTTCTGTACGCCCAGAGAGCTTCGTGCAGCCTTTCGTGCCAGTCTTTTTTGTTTCTGGACACCATTTTCTTTATAATCTTTATCAAGCTCTTGATGAAAGATTCAGTTAGACCGTTGGCCGGAGGATTATAGATTGAAGAGTATCTCTAATCTATTTTATGTTGCTGTGCGAAGCGGCTGATTTTATGGCTTCTATAAGCTGGCCCATGATCCGAGATTATCCGTCGCAAAGTGCTGAACCTATAGATGACATGCATTCTGCAGAAATGGAGGATATTCTATGTCTTCACCTCCCTTAGTGGTACTGCTTCTACCCACTTAGAGAAGTAATCGGTCATTGCCAGTATGAACCGATGTCCTTTGGACGATACCGGTTCAATAGGGCCAATTATATATGTTCCCCACATCTCGAGCGGCCAGCTAGCCGCTGTCGGGTGTAGAGGATTTCGATGTTGATGGATGAAATCCCCGTTAATTTAACACGAGTGACACTGCTTTGCATATTCGAGACAGTCCTAAATTATTATGGGCCAATAGCAACCTATTCTTTTTATCATCAGCTTCATCTTTGGCCCGTTTTGATGAGAACCGCAGAGTCCGTCTTGAGTTTCTTGGACGACTTTCTTTGCTTCCTTCGGCACCAGGCATCTTAGCCACAGACAGTCGAACAATCTCTTATATAGAGTATCATTGACGAAGGCGAAAGATAAAGCTCATTTCATGAGCTGATGTCTAGACGACGCATTTTTGGGCTTTCGTTGGGATTTGAAGTAGTCTATGAAGACTTCCCTCCAATCCTTGATCTTTTCTTTGTCCTTTATTTGAAGGGCTACTTGTTCAGTCGTTTCTTTTCCTTCGGATGGCTCTATTAAGTCTTCCGAAGATATATCTATTGGCGCGAGAACCCTGCGGTTTTGCACAATGATCCTTATATCATCAAGATTTTCATCGGCCAGTTCCTTAGCCAATTTGGCCAACGCGTCCGTCTTGCTGTTTTCTGCACGTGGTATATTCTCCAAGATATAGGAAGGGATTTGTGTCAGAAGTTGCTGCACTCTTTCACCATACTTTATCAGCTCTGGCTTGCATGTCTGATAGTCGCCATTTACTTGGCTAACGATCAGTTGGGAGTCTCCATATATAAGGAGGTTTTTGATTCCCATGTCGATAGCGATCTTTAGACCTTTTATCAAAGCTTCATATTCATCCTCGTTATTAGTCCTTGGCTCTGTTAAGGAGAGGGCATAATGCAATATCCTTCATTGCGGAGTCATGAAGATAAGGCCCACCCCAGTTTTGATTATGGGGGTGTTTTGCTTTCGCCGCTTCATGGAAGATGCTCCGTCGAAGTAGAGTTCCCATTGGGAATCACTTTCTACTTTGGTTGTATTGAACGCATGTTCGTCTGGCAACTCGCAATTTAATGGGGAGTCAACCGGTATCGGATGCTCCGAAAGAAAGTTGGCAATGGCCCGCCCTTTCACTGCTTTGAGGGGATGATACGTTATCGAGAACTCCATTAGGAAGGGGGCCCATTTGGCAAGCCTTCCTATTAGTTTGGCCCTCGACATTAGATATTTGAGAGGATCCACCTTCGATATGAGATGGACCTCATGTGCCAAAGCGTAATGTCTGAGCTTCATTATTGCGAAGATTAGTGCCAGGCAATGCTTTTCGGTAGGGGAATAGTTGTTTTCTTCCCCTAGGAGAACCCGACTCAAATAGTATAGAGCTCTCTCCTTTCCCTGATTGTTCTCTTGTGCCCACAATGCGCCTAGAGAACCCTCAAGGGCTGTTGTATATAGGATAAGGGGTTTTCCCTTAACCGGAGCGGTCAATACCGGCGGATTTTGCAGGTATTGCTTGATTTCGTCTAGTGCGTTTTGACACTTTTGATCCCAGATGAACGGGGTCCCCTTCTTCATCAAATGACTGTAGGGACGACATTTTCCGGAGATATTGGCTATGAACCGCCGGATATACGCGAGCTTTCCTCGAAGAGATCGCAACTGTTTGAGGGTTCTTGGCGTGGGCATTTCCATAATAGCCTTGACCTTTGAGGGGTCGATTTCGATATCTCGGTGACATATAATGAATCCTAGGAATTTACCTGAGAAAACTCCAAACGCGCATTTTAGAGGATTCATCTTCAGATTATACTTTCGAAGACGTTGGAACACTATTTTTTGATTTCCCAATGTTCCCCGTGAGATTTGCTCTTTACCATAAGGTCATCGATGCAGCGTTCGACAATCTCATGGATGAGGCCATCGAAGATCTCCAACGGGGTCCAGAAAGCGGTATGCTTTTGGTCTTCAGGATGCATTTTTATTTGGTTGTATCCTGAAGATCCATCCATAAAGGAGAAGACCTCATGGGTAGACGTGTTATCGATCATCAGCTCGGTAACAGGTACTGAGAAGTCATCCTTCGGGCAAGCTTTGTTGAGGTCTTGAAAGTCCACGCAGATACGCACTGTCCTATTTTTCTTCATCACTGGAACGATATTAGTGATCCAGTCGGGATATTGAAATTCTTGGATGAAGCCGGAGTCGATTAGTTTCTTGAGTTCAGCGTTGATACTTATCTCAAGTTTGAGTCACATCCTTCTTGGTGCCTGTTTGATTGGCTTTATACTTGGGGATATCGCCAATTTATGTACTGCCACTTTTGGATCTAGGCCCGGCATTTCAGAGTAGTTCTGGGCGAAGCAATCTTTATATTGCATGAGCACGTCTTTTAACGTGGCCACCTTTTTTTCAGATAGTAGCTCACTGACGAACGTTGTCCTCGGATCATTTTCCGTCCCTAAGTCAATCTTTCTTAGGTTTTCCGCCGTAGTGTGTATCCCATCTTCTAGCTCTTTTGGTGCTGGTGGAAAATCTGAGATCACCTCTTCCTCGTCTTCATTTGCGAAGCATATGTGGAGGTCATCCATAGTCTCGTGCCCTCCCTTTTTTGAGCGGGTTATCATATGGTAGGTACGGGCATACTTTACTTTTTGTTGTCGAGCCGGTCCTAACCTGACGTTGTAGGTTCTTTTCGGTTCATGCTTTTGTGGCAGGGTTATCCTCTAGCTGTCGGATAATATGAACCCGCCTTGTCGATACTGGTCTTCTACCCAGTCTTTGAAGGTAAAGCAGTCTTCAAGGGGATGATCTATCACTCGGTGATAGGAGCAATAATCCGGATGACGGACCTCGTTTATTTATTCGGGGTGCCGAGACTCCGGAAGTGTCATCATATGGTGCTTCATGACAAGGTTGAATATTTTCCTTGTCTTGTCTTGAGGGAAAGAGTATTCCCGACCCATCTTCTTTATAAAGGACGGGCTCCAATCGAGTTTTTCTCGATTGAACGGCGTCTTGGATCCGCTTTGTTGTTTTCGAACGTCGTTTATGTTCTTTGCCCTGTTTTTTCCCACCATTTCGGGATTTTCTCCTTTCACGAGAACACATAGCGTGCTGGGGATGAATAGTATTATGGTCTATTTTCTCCGCAGATTGCTGACTGAGACACCGCGTCTTGGATTTTTCATAAATGAAAATTTCACGGCTGTGGTTATCCCGGCTCTTTTGACAAGCTTCTTTTATTAGCTTGTCGATTTGTTCTTCGAGCGACAGACTTAACGTTCTTAGAGCGGAATTTCGCTCTGTTTCGACGTCACGGCTATTTGGAAGAGCATTTTCCACTTCACTCGAGCTTTTTACGACGTGGCAACTGTGGATTTGCTCCCGTTTCTTAGAACAAATGTATCTGAGCCTTGTTGTCTCCTTCTTCCCATTGGGTATCTTTTGCTGAGTCCCAGGAATATTGTAGAATTGGGCTTGTCGAACAGGTTGTTCGAGGGGTACACCATGGTATCTTAACAACCTTTTTAATCTGTCTGCGTAATATCTTGGCAGATGGATGGGTTGAAGCCTGTCGAGTGCAAAATCGGCGCCATGCCAAACTTCTTTTTCTACTTTAGTCTCCGCAGATTGGTAGAAGAGAATTTCTTTTTTCATCTCTTCGCCTGGGAGATATGTAGAAAGTTTGCAGTTCTTGTATGCTGTGTGTATGGAGCGCATCAAGTTCCTTGTAATGCCGAGGTGGAGCCATTGTAATTTGTAGACTCTGAGCTATTCCGGCAAAAGTTTGCATTGGCGGGCAGACTGAGAACACTGTGTTGACCTCGTCCTCAGAGTCACTGCCAAAGACCAAAATAGGAGTATATGGTCTAGGCTTATTGTTTTCTTTCTGGGGATGCCCCGAGTAGACTATTTCTTCATCTTTCTCGGTATCGCTCCCAAAGATCGAGATAGTGGCAACGGAATTCTGTTTATCCTCCGGCTTATGACACCTTTCCGTATCCTTGAAGTCTGGTAGGAAGTACTTTGTGTCTTCGTATTTCCGGACTTCGTTTATGGAGAACGGATTTAACTCTCCCATGACGGTATACTTTGAGCCATCCTTGAAATACTTCATACACTGATATTGTGTAGAAGGGATGACATTATACTCGTGTAAACGAGGTCTGCCGAGCAAAGCGTTATAGCAAGTCTTGGCGTCAATGACAAGAAATTTGATGTCAGTGACGAGCAGCCCAAAGCATAGCATCAGTATTACGGACCCAAGCGTCCGTGACAACTATGAGTCGAACTCGAAGATGGTAATTCTATCTCGGGCGAGGTGCTGAACGTTCATGCAAATCTCCTTCAGCAATCTTACGTTGAGTAGGTTAACGGAGGATCCGTTGTCGACAAGGATTTTCCCTATCTTGATATCGTGGCAGTATCCGGTGATGTATAACGGACGATTATGCTCGCACGTACCGAGGAGGAGATCCTCATCACTGAATGTAATGTCAGTCGTGTGGACCTCCGCTAACTCAACCTTCATCTTCTCTTCTGCGATGAAAGCTTAGAACCGATCGGGCTCTTATAATGCCTTGATCAAGGAATCTCGTGCCTCTTTGGACGGGAGAAGAGCATCCAATATGCTCAGTTGTGAAGGTATTTTCCTTAGATATGACAGGATGTTGTAATCCACCTTGTTTTTCTTAGGCGAGTCCCCTGCTGTGAGCTCTTTGACTGCTTCTTCATCGAGGGCAATTTCCTCAAGGATTTTCCCTTTCCCTTTGTCTTTTTTATTCGAACCTTTGTTTGTAGGTCCAAGTTTCTTCTCGGGCAGCGTACAATTACGCAGCTGAATATTCTCACAGTTCTTCTCCTCCTGCTCTTTTTCGGGAGATGTAGTATTTGAAAAGAGGGATGAGGGGTATTTCGTCCTCAGAATCGCTCCCGAAGGTAAAAACTTGGGTTTTCCCCCTTTTGAACTGGTACCAACCATATGGCAGTTGCTAGTCATTTCTTCATGCGCGTTTGTCGCACTATTTTGCCGTTGACGAGCACGAGTTTCGCGCTTCATTCTCTTGAAGTGTTTTTGATGGGAAACGTATCCTTGCCACCATTTCTTGAAGGCACTGCATGTTGGGTTATGCAAGCGCCCCGGCCATCAATCCGTAGCCAATTGCGGAATAAATTTTTTCAAAAACCGGCGCTAACACAACCCTATAACCCGGATCGACCCATAAGCCCTAGATAACAAAACATGCAAAGGAGTTAGAATAGTTATACCGAATGATCCGTGTCCTTCGGTCTTGAACCATCTTCCCAAGCTCCTAGATGCCTCCTTGATCAAGCTTTATCTTCGGTCTCCCTTCATCGAAGATGATCCACCCGATAGTCTATGAATCGAGCTCCAACCTCATATTCGAGATAATTAGGATACCTAGATCGCTACACTAGATACCATAGAAGAAGTAGAGAGTGATGAAGGATTAATTTGTCTTAAGACACCCAAGGTTTCTCAACACATGAGAGGGTTTGGGTGGAGGTAGAAGAAGATGCCATGAGGATGAGAGTAAGACAACTCAAGAAAGAAAATGGCTTAGTCTTTTTCTTTGTTATGAGATTTCTTTTTAATAATTGAAGCCATCCACATAAATATCCCATGGATCCAAAATATCTATAGTCAACAAAAAATATCTCAAGTCAACAAAATCTCACAACAAATAAAAACTTAATCATGCTTAGAAAAGTAACCATTGGTCAGTAATAAGCCATGCCACAAAAAATGCAATAAACACCTCATCCTACACCTCAATAACCTTTTAATCCAAAAAGGTCTAAACTATAATGAGGTGTAATCTTCTAAAAGTAATCTTGTAAGAAATTACAAGAATATCCCTCATCCGTATATACATACCCGCATCCGTATTCTGAAGAATACGAATAAAATGAGACGAAAATAATCCAACAATATAATACTAGGATCCGTCTTAAACCAAAGCCCACTAGTATTATCCGTCCGAACATCATCCGTGCACAAGTACACGTATGTGATCGAACCCTGCTGTAAAACCATACGACCTCTACATCGTTTCGCCCAAAGCAGGGAAACCCTCTGTGTGGGACTCTAAAGACTCGTCAATACGCTGGCAGTGGGTTTAACCACAAGTACGTCAGCGGCACCAGCTGTACGTAACGGCTACCCAGGTATTGAGCGAAAGGGAGGTCGATGAGCAAACTCATCCTGAAACCCCTACTGAGCCTGACAGTGACAATATCCGTACAGTCTGGTCCGTTCATATATGAGTATCGCATATCGAGTCTAGGGGGTGGATAAATTCAGTCCCCTAACAACGCGACATTTAGTGTCGGTATGAAGCCCATCACCCACTAAGAAACTACTGATCTGAATCAGTAATTCTCGACTATCTTGGCCAAGGATTTCTGGTGATGGCCATCCGTGCATAACGCAACATCAACCCCCAATACCGGAAGAGACGAATCCCCCGATGATCCGCTCACTGCCTCCATGTGGCTCAGGATTGTACCCAACTAAAACCTGTTTGCACGACTTCTTTGAGCCGTGGTAGGGTAGTAATCAAAGCACAGTGGGAACTCACACGAGACAAATGACGATCTCAGGTCGATAGACTAACCTGTACACATATCATCTGGGAACTGCTATCTGACAATAGGTATAATACCAACTAGTATGTTCCCGGCGAGTCCGTCTGGTATACTCATAACCCAATGAGCACCTGTATACATCTTAGGTGAACAAAGTGACACCAATGGCTTGTGAGACCGGCTGTAACAACTCCAATTTTAGTGTACATAAAATTCATTTAAAATTAATGTATACTTGGAGTATTTACATTTCCTGTGAGTACTATAAGTATTTAAATTACTTTTGGACAGCAAGCAAGAGCTTGTAGCTCATTGGTAAGACCTTGCACTGCTGAACCAAAGCATTAGAGTTCAAATCCCATCAGCCACATTATTTTTATTTAGTTTTCTTTTAATTTTTTAAAAGCCCAAGAGTTTACACGTGCTTAACCCGTAAACCCAAAGGTCACACTAAAAACAAACGAGTTCAGGAGGTAGACCAAGCGACAAGGGACACGTGGCGGGGAGACTCGGCCCAACTTGGCCGGCGACTCGCCTGACTCGGCCGCCGCCGCCGGCCGAATCAGCCCAAATCCAATTTTGCCCTTCTTGAAATCTGTGCCTCTTTGCCTCCCCATAACTCCTACACTGTTTAAATTTCCTGCATTACTCCAGAGGATTAAAAACCTAATTAAAACTATTTTAATGCATAATTTTTAATGCATTTTCTATCAAACCATACCCTAATCTTTTCCTATAAATACCACTCCATCTCACAGCCCCCTCACTCACAATCTCTGCCCAAACTCTCAAGAAAATCCCTAGAACTTTTGTGTACAAGTGGAGTTAGCGAAGGGCGAAGCTCCGGCGAACTTCCGACGACGACCCTAGGAGCTCCCGGCGACGAAACGACGCACCGGCACCTCCTACCACTCCCTCTTCCTCTTCCTTAATCTAAAATCCAGTAAGTCCCTTCTCCCCCTTCTTTTTACTATTCTAAAAACTTAGAATTCGAAAACCTGACGGAAGCGGAGTTAATCCGACTTCCGATTCGTTTTTTTCCTTAAAAATCATATTTTTCTTAAGAACAATAATACCAAAATCTCACATCATGATCATTAACCATTAACAAAACATCTTGCCAAGTTTCAAATCAAAGAATTTATATTTCAATTTCTATAACACTTTTACAGAAAAATACCATATAGTTTAGTTTCGACATAAAACATCATTACCCCTTACTATACCTTTAGATAGTTCACGAGGTAATGACCTATCTCTTCACGACACTCATATGTAACATAACACGATGATATTGGGAAACATATTTGGGAAAATACGATTTTACATAAAACTACCTCATACTTATAAAAACCTTTTTTACAAGATTATGTATTTTAAACAAATCTTTGCAAAGCGCCGCTACAACCCATTTTGGGAACCCGTTTGGGATGGTATGGATTATCGCACATCCTGGGGCTTAGTAGTGCGAGATGCAGACCTCCGCAAGGAGCATTCGGTCTCGAAAGATTTAAAAATACAAATATCTTAAGAAAATGAGATTTCTAGAAAAATAATAAATTAAATTATTTTATAAATAAATATATATGTAATTAATATAAAAATATCTATTTTTAGTATTTATAATATTCCACACTTCCAAATTTCAAGAAAAGAATCACTTTATGAAAATACCTTGTAATTTCATACAAGTTCAATACTTTACAATTAAATACCATATATTATGAAAAATAGGTTTTATTCACTAAAAATGTCACAATGATAAAATATACATCAATGAAAACTCTAAATACGATAATAAAATACTTGAGGTGTATGATTGTCACGGAAGAAGTGTGTTTTGTAGTTTAACCGCAATCAATAACGGTGTCGCACGTAGCTAGACCGAGATGAGTACGGGTCGTCCTCTGGGAAACGTGGAAACTTTTACTTTTACTTTAGATGTGTTGAGAAAGAGAGGAGAGATAAAGAATTTTATAGAAAGATTTCTAGATCTACATTAAACAAGAATGTAAAATATAGATCTAGATTATTTTAAAGATGTAGATAATATAATAAGAAGGCTTGTAGGGTTCGTTAGGATTTAGTAGTTATGGACGATTAATTAAAAGTTACCCTTTTTATCCATTAATAGATTTAGAACTAGAACGACGGTGATGCATGTAGATTAGGGTTTCTGGAGGGAAAAGGAATCCCACTCTTAACCCTTATCTCGACACGGAACTCCGTTCATATCTAGCCTTTACCAAAACAATCATTAATCTAATCTCTAATCGCGGTCGGAACTAGCAAAGAATTGCTAGCGCGCCCGATTAGGATGTTAATGATTCTTTTGATAAAGTTCCTAAACTTTATAGGACTTAAAAAGAGTTTAGGGATTTTTATCGTTCATCAGCCTGCCCTAATCCTACGAACCCTAACAAGCGGAGAATTACTCGCGCATGTTGAGAAAAGAAGATGAAAAGATAGAGAGGGAAAACATAATGTAAAATGCAAAAGAATTAAATAAAACAACTACCTTTATTAATCAACTTGAACAATCTACACTTTATTCCGTAGAAAATGATTACAAAACTAGTTGCTTCTCGATCTTTCCTAAGGAGGTAGATGAACAGTTGATGATCAGCCTGGATGCGTGAGCGTCGGGAGCTTCGTGATCTCTTCGGCTTGATGCCTTTTTCCAAGAGGCTCTCGGTGCCTTTTTATAGTGCAAAGCTAGAATATTTTGCTTCAAAAGTTGGTAAAATTCATCATAGATTCACCCCAAAAATCCTCAGCTCCCAACTCCATAGAAGTGCGGCGGATCCGCGGCAAATGGTGGCTAGGGCCGCGGATCCGCGCTCAAGGGGTGAGATCTCTTTGTCAATTTTCTTGGGCTTTCTGATTGTGACATGTGGCAATCCTAGGCACCTTCATATTTCAGAAATCTTCTCTCGGTTGCTTCCAGACTTGGTCTCCAAGTTTGCTTCTTAATTTGGCAAGATTTCTTCAATAACTTGATTTGCTTGATTCTAGCCTTGGAAAATTCTGCACAACTTGGAAATATTCTGCACAACAACTCAAATAAGATTTTAGTAGACTTTGTTCTACTAGGATTAGGTCAATAATATTATTTGCATACATTTTCCTACCAAATGATAATACAAATATATTAACACATGGAAAATAATGTTTTTACACATAAACCCTCATATGTATAATATATTATAATAAAGTCCTTTTTTTAATATGAAAATGGTAGGAAAAATGTAATACAAATGTGCAGTTTTATCAACTGAACAAATACCCCCAAACTTATCTTTGATCGTCCCGAGCAAACTAGTTTATTTAAGAGGAGAAAAAGAAAGGAGAAAACTAAGCACACTTTCGTAGGCAGACACGATTGCACTGAGCACGTGCAACAAGCCGTTAAACCTCTAGGTGTCCCTAGTAGGAGGAGTATTGTCTCCTGAGGGTTTTCAGCGGATTACACCCATAAAATCCTATAACAAAAGAAAGATGGTGAAATTTACATATAAAGACAAGAACCATAAAAGAAATACTTTCAAAAGAAGAGTTTCCAACTATGCTAGCTTTTCAGTTGTCATGAGCCCTATCTTAATAGTCATGAAAAAATGTTAGAAATCACATTACCCCTCAATAAAACATCGTCTTTATTTTTCATTCCTACCTTTCTTCCAAACATTGATCATATAACCCCACGTGTGTGAAATGGACATCCCTACACTCGGAGAATTCAATTCAAGCTATCATACTCTTGTCCATCTACCTTAGTACTTTTTAATTTAATGAATATTAAAGATTTGCTCACACATTTTCATGCGACCGTTAATACTTCTTGAGGTACTAACCAACCGATTACTCATGTGCTTGCTAATTAGGTGATAATATTTTCCTCGTCTTGCACCACCTAAGGCTTAGCAGTGACTCCCAGACCAGTTGGCCTTAGGGCACTAGGTGAAGAGGCACCCTCGCTATATTTTTTTATTGCTGCCTTGGCGATACAAAACCAGTGTTCATTTTTTTCTTTCACCATTTTTATATTTTCTTCATTTTTTTCATTTCCTTCATACTTTGGCTTTTAGACAAGAGCATTTCAAGGTATCCTCTACTATCCCGAGTTTCAAGACGTGTGTAAGTGCATATAGTAGGGTATCAACATTCAAATGTTTGGCTTTCAGAATAGAAACTATTTTTCAGACTTATTTTTATCCTCAGATTAGTGACTTCCTTCATTTTACTAACCCTTGGGACAACAGCTCATAACTACTTATTACTAGTTCGTGTAAGAAAACTTCTAATTTTCTTGGTTTTCTTAAACTATTTCAATCTTTTGGATGTAATTTTTCACTTTCTACTCTTTTGTTATATATATAAAAAAAAATTTAATGCCCGGTGTCAAAGATAATTTAGTGAATACAAACCTCCCCCCCAAATCTGTTTTCAGCAGTGTCCTCACTGATGTAGCCTTTTGAGAACATGGACCTGTATACTAAGGGAGAGATACAAGGGGTAAAATAATAGTGAAATGAAAAATTCCCCCAAACTTATTCTTTGACACGCACAGATATTCAATCAAATCATTTTTTTACTCACCTCCATTCTTAAAATGTGAAAAAGTTATCAAAACATGGAGGTGAGGCGGAGGAATTTTAGTTTTGATAAAGCGGCTCCTGTAAAAACAGGAGCTCCTCCGCGGGGTCAGCAGAAAAATACGGTTTTAATCTATACCCATTCACTTTAAAAATCGAACCGTTTTTCAAATTTTCGACTTCAACTGCTCCGTGCGGGTGTACATACCGCACCACAAAAGGTCCTTTCCAACGAGATTTAAGCTTACCCGGATGAAGATGGAGACGGGAATCATAAAAAAGGACTTGTTGCCCCGATGTGAAGGTTTTTCTAGAAAGATTTATATCGTGGAACACTTTAGTCCTGTTCTTTACTATCATCGCATTATCGTAAGCTTCATCGCGGAGTTCGCTTAGCTCATTCAATTGCAGCTTCCGATAGCTGCCTGCATGCTCAAGATCAAAATTAAGCTCTTTAATAGCCCACATTGCCTTATGTTCAATCTCGACAGGGAGGTGGCATGCCTTCCCAAACACAAGACGGTATGGAGACATACCAAGATCGGTCTTATAAGCGGTGCGGAATGCCCAAAGAGCATCCGTCAATTTGGTTGACCAATCCTTACGGTTTTTCGAAACCGTCTTCTCCAATATCTGTTTGATCTGCCTATTTGAGATCTCAGCCTGCCCGCTTGTTTGGGGGTGATAGGGCGTAGAAAGCTTGTGAGTGATTGAATATTTCTGCATCAAGGCCTCGAAAGGCCTATTGCAGAAATGTGTCCCGTTGTCGCTAATGATAGCGCGGGGGTGTCCGAATCGCGAAAAGATATTTTCTTTAAGGAACTTAATGACAACTTTGTTGTCATTAGTGCGACACGGTATAGCTTCCACCCACTTCGAGACATAATCAACCGCTAACAAGATATATAGATTCCCAAAGGAGTTGGGAAAAGGGCCCATAAAATCAATACCCCAAACATCAAATATTTCCACAACCAAAATAGGTTGGAGCGGCATCTCATTCCTTCGTGAAATCCGACCCAAATGCTGACATCGCGGACAAGTTTTGCAATGTTCAAATGCATCTTTAAATAATGTTGGCCAATAAAAGCCACATTGCAAAACTTTCTCCGCCGTTTTTCGAGGTCCAAAGTGACCGCCGCATGCCTGATCATGACAAAATGATAACACACTCTTGAATTCATCGTTAGGGACACACCTGCGAATGATTTGATCGGAACAATACTTGAATAGATATGGTTCATCCCAGTAAAAATATTTTACTTGGGATAAAAATCGAAGTTTGTCTTGTTTCGACCAATCGCTAGGTATGAGTCCCGTCGCAAGATAGTTCACGATATCCACGAACCAAGGTTCGTAAGATACATTCAAGAGCTGTTCGTCGGGAAATGAGTCATTTATTGGCACGGTCACAGTTGGCGAAGAAGTGATGCGTGAAAGATGGTCGGCTACAACGTTTTCACATCCACTCTTGTCTTTGATGACAAGATCAAATTCTTGTAACAATAGGATCCAACGTATTAGCCTGGCCTTCACATCCTTCTTCGATAAAAGATGTCGTAGGGCGGAGTGATCTGTGTAAACCACAATAGGCGAGCCAATCAAGTAGGGCCTGAATTTCTCCAATGCAAATACAACTGCCAAGAGTTCTTTCTCGGTAGTTGTGTAATTTATTTGTGCATCATTCAAGGTCCTACTTGCATAGTAAATTACATATGGCATCTTATCAATATGCTGTCCTAAGACAGCACCAATAGCAAAATCTGACGCGTCACACATAAGCTCGAACGGGTGGTTTCAATCCGGAGATGATAGAACGGGGGCTGTAGTGAGTGATTCTTTAAGCAATTCAAAAGCAGCCACACAATCCAAATCGAAGTGAAAAGTAGTGTCCTTGGCCAATAGAAGGGTTAAGGGTCTAGCAATTTTGCTAAAGTCCTTAATAAATCTCCTATAAAATCCTGCATGACCAAGGAAGGATCGTATATCTTTGACGCAATTGGGACGAGGGAGGTTTTGAATGACATCTATTTTAGCTCTGTCAACCTCAATGCCTTTATGTGAAATTATATGTCCAAGTACAATACCTTCTTGGACCATAAAATGACATTTTTCCCAATTCAAAGTCAAGTTCTTATCCTTACAGCGGGTAAGAACAGCGTCAAGATTACGAAGGCAGTCCTCAAAGGAGTCCCCAAAAATGGAGAAATCTTCCATAAAAATTTCTAGAAAATTTTCCACCATATCTGAAAATATCCCCATCATGCACCGCTGAAATGTAGCGGGAGCGTTGCATAACCCAAAGGGCATGCGTCTATAAGCAAAAGTTCCGAAAGGACAAGTAAAAGTGGTTTTATCTTGATCCTTTTCGGCGATGGGGACCTGGTTATAACCAGAGTATCCGTCCAAGAAACAGTAGTATTCGTGTCCCGCTAATCGTTCTAACATCTGGTCAATAAAAGGTAGAGGGAAGTGATCTTTCCTCGTCGCGGCATTGAGTTTCCTGTAATCAATACATACGCGCCACCCAGTTTGGGTGCGTGTTTGATTAACTCATTAGCCTCGTTAGTGATGACCGTGATGCCAGACTTTTTAGGGACCACATGAATTGGACTTACCCATTGACTATCAGATATGGGGTAAATTATTCCACTATCAAGACACTTGACAATTTCTTTCTTTACCGCCTCCTTCATAACGGGATTTAACCGTCTTTGTGGGTCTCGGGTTAGTTTGGCTTCATCCATCAGATGTATGTAATGTTCAACAATTAAGGGACTAATCCCTTTGATGTCAGCCATAGTCCAACCAAATGCTTCCCGATTCGATCTCAACACTGCCAAAAGTGCATTCTCTTGCTCTAAGGCTAGAGAAGCGGAAATAATCACTGGCAAAGTCTCATTCTCTCCTAAATATGCATATTTAAGATGAGAAGGTAGCGGTTTGAGATCAAGAATTGGCGGAGAGACTATAGAAGGTGGGGTAAGCGAATGATATTCGGACTCCTGAAGAGGTTCAAAACTTGCATAAGATATTGACTCGGAAAGTGCTGCTGACTTTTGCAACGAGTCAACGGGTTCAATCTCAAGGTCGGACTCATTGAACATATCCTCACTGTAAAGTGGTGCAAGATCAAATGATGTCTTATTAATGTTGTTGAGAAAATCAAAGCAAAGCTCCTCATCTATGCAGCTTTCCGAAGCTATTTCGTGGATGGAACAAACATCCAGCAATTGAGCAGAAGGTTCTGATGGCTGACTTCCTAGCTTGTAAATATTAAGCTCAATTGTCATTTTCCCGAAGGATAAGTTCATAGAACCGTTACGACAATTAATTACAGCGTTAGAAGTTGCTAGGAAGGGTCGACCAAGTATCACCGGGATTTGATTGCGTGGGTTTGCTACAGGTTGTGTATCTAAAACAATAAAGTCCACGGGAAATATGAATTCCCCGACTTTAATTAACACATCCTCTAGTTCGCCCCGAGGTTTGGTGATAGATCGGTCAGCCATTTGGAGAGTACAATGGGCGGGTTTTAACTCTCCAATTCTTAACTGCTCGTATACTGAATAAGGAAGCAAGTTGACGCTAGCGCCTAGATCGAGTAAAGCACGATTTATATTTTTACCCCCAATAGAAATAGAGATTGTAGGACAGCCGGGGTCCTTACGTTTCTTTGGTATTTGTTGGGTAAAAGCTGTGCTAACATTACTCGTCATGAAAACCTTTTTAGGCACTTGAGTTTTTCTCTTCCTAGTGCACAAGTCTTTAAGGATTCTTACATAAGATGGGACTTGTTGAATAGCATCTAGAAGAGGAATATTCACGCTAACTTGCTTAAACATTTCCACAATCTTCTCCATTTGCGGGTTAGGTCGGTTGGCCCTTAATCGGTTTGGAAATGGAGCTCGATCAATAAGTTTTGGGTCCAACGTTTGTGGAGAAGACTGTGGCGACGGACTCGATCCCAAAATTGGAGTGGGCATCGACTTAGATAGATTTGGCGAAATGTTTGAGCCTTGGGGAAAACGGAGAATAGGCTCGGACGAAGGTGGAAGACTAGACGAGTTAGGGGAAGAAGAAGAAGAAGGGGTATCAAATGTGTCACTATCATCAACTTGCTCACCCACTTGGTTGTTCAGCACTCTTCCCGATCTCAACGTAGTGACGGAATTCACATTATGACTTTGTGAATGGCCAGGATTCGGTAGGGGTTGAGATGGGAGTTTCCCTTTCTCTCTCGCACTCATTGCGGCGTTTAACTGTGCGATTTGGTTTTCTATTGATTTAATACTCTCACCATGGGAGGAGGAGTTTTTCGTTAGGGCATCAATAGAAGACCTCATCTCAGCCGAATTTTGCATGGATTGTTTCATGAACATATCCAAAGTTTGTGCAAGTGAGTTGTCAATACCGGCCACTTGTGGTGTAGAAATGTTGGCCGGATTTTGGAAATTCTGTGACTGAAAGGGGGGCTGATTCTGTGGTTGTGGTTGCTGTGGAGGAGGTCTTTGATAATTGCTTTGTTGGTTTTGATTCCAAGCAAAGTTAGGATGATTCCTCCATCCTTGATTGTACGTGGAAGAATAATGGTCGTTTCTAGGTCGCTGCTGAAAAGTAGTATTAGCTTGAAACGATGCATTCATAGGACATTCTTCCGTTAGGTGTGAAGGATCCGAACAGCAACCACAGACAGTCTTGGGAAGCGTGACCTGATTTAGGGAGACTGATGAAATTTTGTTCTCAATAGAATCGAGTTTCTTTTGCATCGCTGCCATTTCGGCTTTTACTGCGATGGAAACGTCGAGCTGGTGAATACCTCCCTTAGTTGTAGGTGGTCTTACGCTTTCCCACTGCAACGTGTGTTCAGCGAGATCTTCCAGATATTTCCATGCTTCACCGTCATCTTTAGACATGAAATTGCATTGACACATTGTTTCAAGCATCTGCTTTGTCGCTGGATTAATGCCCTCATATATAATCCGATATAAATCCCATCTTTGTATTCCGTGATGGGGGCATTGGACAAGCAGATCCTTGAAACGTTCAAAACACTTCCAAAATGGTTCATTGGGAAGCTGGGTGAACTGGTTGATCTCGCTCCTAATGTGGGCAGTCTTATGGTTTGGGTAAAACTTCTTAAGAAATGCTATGACGAATTCATCCCAATTAGTTATAGAGTGTGCGGCAGTATTGTAAAGCCATTTTTCTGCCAAGTCGCACAGTGTGAATGGGAGAAGACGTAAGCGCATAGCATCTAAAGTCAATTGTGAAGTACCCATCATTGCGCATACGTTTTCGAATTTGGTGATGAAAACGTACGCGTCTTCCGACTCAAGCCCGTGAAATTTGGGCAGCAGATTGATGTAGTGGGGTTTAATTTCGAAATTATCCCCGTTAGGTGGTGGAAGAGATAGACAAGTAGGAAGAGGACCACGAATAGGATAGCATCTTTCTTGGAGAGAGATGCGCGGTGGATTCTGCTCACCTGCGGGCGATGGCAGCGTGGTGTTATAATTAGATGGAGTGTCGTCCATCACGGTCGATGTGGTGTGTGGTGGGGGAAAAGAAGATGAAGAAGTACCGACTTCGGTGTCGATAGAAGGAACGCGGACAAGACGGGCACTAGGATCCCGTGTCCAGCCGAGCATGCACTAAGCGGGTTTAGTGCAAGTGGCAGCGTGTGTGTGATTTTAAAATTGGCTTGTTTTGAAAAAGTGGGACTCAAGACAAATCTCCCTAAGATGCACAAGCAACCCTAGAACTAAGGTCACCTAGGTCCAGTCTTTAGACCGCTCCTAGACTTCCAAAGGACAAGCCGCAGGATAAATCCTCTACCGCCTCCGTACTACCCTTGTAGCCAGGTAAGTGCCAGGTAAGTGGGAAGGAACCACGTCGTGGGCCTAATTAAAAACCACTAGCCTTTGTCACACTTGCCTAGGCACTACAAAAGTAATGCGGATAAACGATAGATTACCCACGACCTTCCTCTGTCCTTATTGAGCGCGACAGTCCTTAGAGTCTGGTTTAGATATTTTTTAAATTAATGAAGGGTTGATCTATATGCTCGGTTTGTGATTTGTGGGGCTTAGGAAGGGTGATGAAATCCCCACCTAATCTTGATTTGGTCTTTGCCCCTTAGAGTCCGTATTAAATATGCAAAACAAAACCAATCACAAAACTTTTGCAAAAAGATTTTTTTTTGAGTGGCGCAATTTTGCAAAAAATCCTGCAGAAAATAGATTTTATTGGATTTGAGGGGAGAGAGAAGGAGTTAAGAAAGATACCAGAGAAGATTGAAGCCCTAATTCCTCCAACTTGCCGCGATTCCGCCGCAGAAGGGGCACTTTAGCCGCGGTTCCGCCGCGTGGCAGAGGGATCAGTTGATGAAAATTTTTCTGTGATCTCCTTTGCTTCTCTGGATCTCTAAAAATGTCTCTGTTTCCTGTTCTCCTTAATTCTGTGACTCCAGATCTCCTTGCAAGAATTCACGCACAAATCGTTAAATATGCAATTTGCAGTTTTGTGTTAATAATGATATGGCTCGTCTAAGAATTCAACACAAATAGTAAAAATAAAAAATTACGCATGTTTCCCCGGCAACGGCGCCATTTGATTGATACGAAAGAGTGTTTGTTTGTAGTTTAACCGCAATCAATAACGGTGTCGCACGTAGCTAGACCGAGATGAGTACGGGTCGTCCTCTGGGAAACGTGGAACCTTTTACTTTTACTTTTACTTTAGATGTGTTGAGAAAGAGAGGAAGGATAAAGAATTTTACAGAAAGATTTCTAGATCTACGTTAAACAAGAATGTAAAATATAGATCTAGATTATTTTAAAGATGTAGATAATATAATAAGAAGGCTTGTAGGGTTCGTTAGGATTTAGTAGTTATGGACGATTAATTAAAAGTTACCCTTTTTATCCATTAATAGATTTAGAACTAGAACGACGGTGATGCATGTAGATTAGGGTTTCTGGAGGGAAAAGGAATCCCACTCTTAACCCTTATCTCGACACGGAACTCCGTTCATATCTAGCCTTTACCAAAACAATCATTAATCTAATCTCTAATCGCGGTCGGAACTAGCAAAGAATTGCTAGCGCGCCCGATTAGGATGTTAATGATTCTTTTGATAAAGTTCCTAAACTTTATAGGACTTAAAAAGAGTTTAGGGATTTTTATCGTTCATCAGCCTGCCCTAATCCTACGAACCCTAACAAGCGGAGAATTACTCGCGCATGTTGGGAAAAGAAGATGAAAAGATAGAGAGGGAAAACATAATGTAAAATGCAAAAGAATTAAATAAAACAACTACCTTTATTAATCAACTTGAACAATCTACACTTTATTCCGTAGAAAATGATTACAAAACTAGTTGCTTCTCGATCTTTCCTAAGGAGGTAGATGAACAGTTGATGATCAGCCGGATGCGTGAGCGTCGGGAGATTCGTGATCTCTTCGGCTTGATGCCTTTTTCCAAGAGGCTCTCGGTGCCTTTTTATAGTGCAAAGCTAGAATATTTTGCTTCAAAAGTTGGTAAAATTCATCATAGATTCACCCCAAAAATCCTCAGCTCCCAACTCCATAGAAGTGCGGCGGATCCGCGGCAAATGGTGGCTAGGGCCGCGGATCCGCGCTCAAGGGGTGAGATCTCTTTGTCAATTTTCTTGGGCTTTCTGATTGTGACATGTGGCAATCCTAGGCACCTTCATATTTCAGAAATCTTCTCTCGGTTGCTTCCAGACTTGGTCTCCAAGTTTGCTTCTTAATTTGGCAAGATTTATTCAACAACTTGATTTGCTTGATTCTAGCCTTGGAAAATTCTGCACAACTTGGAAATATTCTGCACAACAACTCAAATAAGATTTTAGTAGACTTTGTTCTACTAGGATTAGGTCAATAATATTATTTGCATACATTTTCCTACCAAATGATAATACAAATATATTAACACATGGAAAATAATGTTTTTACACATAAACCCTCATATGTATAATATATTATAATAAAGTCCTTTTTTTAATATGAAAATGGTAGGAAAAATGTAATACAAATGTGCAGTTTTATCAACTGAACAGTGTATTTTGAAAATTATACAGAATTATTTTACATAAAACCCCCTCAAGTTATACTAAATTACAATAAGGACCCTAGTAAACATATGTTTAAGCGGGACCAGTCTCTTGAGCATCAGGGAGCCGGAGATATGGGTTCTTTCCTATTTAAGGTAGACAACTTAACAAACGGTGTTATCAACACGGTAATCGTCTTTGAAAAAGACACAAATCCTGCCGTCCATGTGCAGCGGTTACCGATAACACCAAAACCTAATTCAGGATTCAATTTCTTTTCTAATTTTCTGACTCAGACCGAGTCTCAATATAATAATCTGACTTGAATATGATTCAAGTACAAACTACAATTCAATATGAATCCATGTATTCAATCTGTTCAATCTATCAATTTATACAACTTGACTGAACCGAACCATGGATATACATCCATCTACATGATTCTCCAGTTATATCCATTTACTGATATCATGGTTTCGGCAAGTCATCCATCTATCGAATCTATAATACAAGACATTACAATTTACAATACAATACAAACAATACAATCAAGACATCGCGGGGTTTAAGGGGTAGATTGGTACGGAAGGTGTTAGAAGTGGCACGAGACTGCAAGATTAAGACACCTAACCTATATTCCATTGCTATTGTACCGTGGCTGAACGGTTCCTTGTACTTTCCGTCCACCTTATTCTCTGGTCTACTGAGACTCCCCTCGTATACACTGGCCTCTTCTGTACCAAGCTACAAACAACAGCGTTAAAAATATAATACAACTTTAAAAGTTACTTTCTCTCTGTATATTCTAATTCTCTCTTATCTTTGGGATATACCGAGCGATTGTTCGCTGACGATATTCCTTCTCTTTCTTCTTTGGAATGTTGTCAGGTGATTCAGACCTTCAGAAGATCGAGCCCACCAGCGAGGATTTGGACCAGCTAGCTTACGACCCAGAGCTTTAGATTCCTTGTACACATTTACTTTCAGTACTTTTCATTTCTGTTATGCCACTGTTTAGGCATTGCTTTTCATTCCATATATTTACTTTTCCATGTACTGTAAAAGAATGTTGATAAATAAAGTTGTTGTTCATTACATTTGTCTCTTGTGTATATTTCTTTTATATTGCTTAGTTACGCTTAGCATATTTACTTCTGAGTAAATACGTAGCGGCCAGTCGTGTCCTCTGCCTGTACACTGGGAAGCAGGGCGTGACAAGTTTTGTTGGTGGCCCATGCAGGTCAGAGCTGTATGGAACCCTACCATGCAGTTCAGTTCTGCGTGGACAACCTAAGCAATATAACACAAGAACCAACAACTAAAAACATTCTTTACAATTCATGTTCCTTGAATCTTACAATTTCATATACTTTGAATCTGTCCTAACCCAAAATTTCTCATTCAAGGTTATGGATTCCCCAAACAACACAAGCACCAATGTCAACAACACACCTCCACCACTACCACTTACTCCTGCCGTCCCTGCTCCGATCAACGAGCAGATTTTTCTGCTTGAGGCAATCCGCAGCCTTCTAGAAGGACAGCAGCAACAGACTGCTATCCTGATGAATCGACCAGAGGCGGAAGCACCTGGGGTGAAGCAATTTAGGGCTTTTCACCCCCAAACAGTTTGCAGGAAAGGAGAGCCTTCTGGAAGCGGAGGAATGGGCTCAAAGCATCGAAGAAGATCTGGCTGCGGCACTAGTGCCAGAGATAGATTCGGTCCGTGTTGCGAAACTGCTGCTCACGAAAAATGCACGGGTTTGGTGGAAGGCGGAAGAAAGCCGTCTTGATCAACCCATCGAATGGAAGACTTTCCGAGACATGTTCGATGCAAAGTACTTCCCAGAGACTGTCAGATTCGATATGGAACAATAGTTCATCCATCTGCAACAAGGTTCAATATGGACCAAGTCAGTAGATGAATATGACGCTGAGTTCACCATGCTCAGTCGGTAAGATTTGTCTCAATAATTCGATTTTTCAATATGTCACATACTACACAGCTAACACAATACTTTAACAGATTTGCGGCACACCTGATACCGACGGATGAGATCAAAGCCCGTCGATTTCAACAAGGTTTAGATTCGGAGATCCAGGCTGCACTAGCCACAGGAGATTTTCGGACTCATGAATCGGCTCTGAAAGCTGCCCGCCGTTATGAGGCAGTGGTAAAGATGAGAGGCAGACCTTAATCAGTCAGAATGAAGCGCACTGCCAACCAGATGGCAGGAAGAGCCTTATTAAGACCACCATTTGTGCCAAGGAGACCGGGAGTACCAAACAACAGGCCCAGCCCAGCTTTTTGTACCTACTGCAAGAGAGCTGGACATATGATGAAAGATTGCCGGCGAGCCAACCTTCTTTACTTAGTCTGCGGCTCAGCTACTCATGATATTGGGTCTTGTCCCCAAAGACACAACCCAATTGCTGCACCTAGGCCAACAATCACTTACCAGCAGAGACCAACCATTCAAGCACCTGCTCCAAGACTTGCACTACCTGCTCCACCACCTAGAGGACCACCGACTGCATCTCCTCCTCGTCAGTTCCATCAAGCTCAACGGAACGTTCCGAGGAATGCTCCTCCGGCCAGGAGGAATGTACCACGGCGACAGGCTTTCATGATGACAGTGGAAGAAGCTGAGGCTACTGGCCAAGTTATTACCGGTAACCATTTCTTCTCAAGCTTTTCTTTCAGTTTTACACCTACCTACATATTTTTCCCCTATATCTAAAACCTATTCCACATACCTTAGGTATAATCTTAGTAGTCTCACTTCCTGCACTAGCACTATTCGATATTGGAGCATCTTATTGCTTTATGTCGCAACGGTTCGTCTGAACTCATGCGATTCCAGTCACACCGCTTGTATCCAGTTGGAATGTCAGTTCAGGAAATGGCGTTCTAAAGGCAACAATGGGATACAGCTTGTGTCCAGTAGTCGTCTGCAGCAGAGAATTCTATGCTGACTTCAAGGTGCTGGACATACCGAACTTCGATGTGGTTCTAGGTATGGATTGGCTCGGAACCTTCTATGCTACCATCGATTGTCGTCAAAGGAGGACAGTATTCGAGATTCCAGACCATCCAGTCTTCTATTTCAAAAGTGGAGACCGTACCCTGGAGCCAATTACTTACAAGGAGAAACCAAAGAAGGCAGTGATTGCAGCAATTCAAGCGGAGGAAGGATCAAAGCCATAAGTAGTTCGAGAGTTCGACGATGTGTTTCCTGACGATATATCAGGTTTGCTTCCCGATCGAGCTCTTGAATTCAGCATTGATTTAGTACCAGGAGCACAACCGGTGATCAAAGCACCTTATCGATTAAGTCCGGAAGGTTTGAAGGAAGTCTGAACTCAGTTGGACGAATTATTGGCGAAAGGATGGATTCGTCCCAGCACTTCAAGTTGGGGATCACCAGTACTGCTTGTAAAGAAGAAGGAAGGTTCATACAGAATGTGCATCGATTATAGAGCCTTGAACGAAGTAACGATAAAGAACAAGTATTCGCTACCGCGTATCGACGATTTATTCGATCAGCTAGGTGGATCTTGTGTTTTCTCTAAATTAGATCTCCATTCAGGTTATCATCAAGTGAAGGTCAAGGAAGCTGATATTCATAAACGGCCTTCAGAACTCGTTATGGACATTACGAATTTCTTGTGATGCCATTTGGAGTGACCAATGCACCAGCAATATTCATGAACCTGATGAATTAAGTTTTCCGGGAGTACTTAGATAGGTTCGTTGTCATCTTCATCGATGACATCCTGGTGTATTCCAAGAGTCGGAAAGAGCATGCCGAGCACCTACGAATTGGCCTGAAAACTCTACGATAACATCAACTCTACGTCAAGTACAGCAAGTGCGAGTTTTGGCTAAATCAAGTTGGTTTTCTTGGACATATCGTATCAGGCGAAGGAATCTCTATGGATCCAGCGAAAGTTTCAGCAGTAAGCGAATGGCCGACACCAAAGTCAGTGAAGGACATTCGAAGTTTCTTGGATTTAGCTGGATATTACAGAAGGTTCATTAAAGGCTTTTCGAAGATAACAACACCTCTGACCAAGCTCACACGTAAAGATGAAGACTTTGTGTGGTCAGAAGCATGCGAACAGGCTTTCGTAGAACTCAAGTCAAGGTTGACATCAGCGCCTATTCTCGTTATACCGGACCAATCTAGAGGTTTCGAAGTGCATTGCGATGCATCCGGTAAGGGATTAGGATGTGTTCTACATCAGCACGGAAAGGTTGTGGCTTATGCTTCAAGACAGCTGAAGATTCATGAGCGCAATTATCCGATGCATGATTTAGAATTGGGAGCCGTTATCTTTGCTCTTAAGATTTGGTGACATTATCTTCTTGGTGAACGAGTGAACATATACACAGATCACAAGAGTCTGAAATATGTGTTTACTCAGAAGGAGCTTAATATGCGGCAGAGACGATGGTTAGAACTCATGGCGGACTTCGACATCAACCTACAATATCACCCAAGGAAGGTGAATGTGGTACCTGATGCCCTTAGTCGCCAACCATTAGCAATGAATCTCACCGCCCAGTGGAAGCTTCAAGAAGATTTGCATCAGATGGAGATTGAAGTAGTCATGCCAGGTAATGCTTCAAGTTTGATGAACTTACAAGTTCAATCTACAATTGTCAATCAGATTAAAGCAGCTCAAGCAAGTGATGCTAAGTTGCAAAAGATCAGAGAACAAGTAGAGAATGGACTCAGAACAGACTTCGTCATCTATGAAGACGGATCTTTGAGATACGACAGCAGATTATGTGTACCGAAAGGTTCTGTTTGGAAAGAGTTAATGAAAGAAGCTCATAGCTCTCCCTACCCAGTACACCCTGGAGGTACAAAGATGTACAAAGATCTACGTCAGAATTACTGGTGGCATGGAATGAAGCGTGAAGTAGCCAGAAGCGTCACTAAATGCTTGGTGTGTCAGCAAGTAAAGGCTGAACATCACAGGACAGCTGGATTACTTCAACCGTTACCAATCCAAGAATGGAAGTGGCAACACATCACAATGGATTTTGTGACTGTACTTCCTCGCAGCACAAAGGGTAACAATGCGGTATGGGTTATTGTGGATCGACTCACAAAGTCGGCTCACTTCATCCCATTTCGAGTTGGCCAATCAACTGAGACATTAGCAAAGAAGTACATGGAGGTAAGAATCTAAGTAAAATTTAAACTCTTCAAATATGTACTATCTTTGATACCCATGAAATCATACAGGAAATTGTGTGACTTCATGGTGTACCGGTTTGCATTGTCTCCGATCGTGACACCATGTTCCGATCGCAATTTTGGAAGAGTCTGCAAGCGAGCTTGCGAACAAGTCTGAACTTCAGCACGGCTTATCATCCGCAAACAGATGGTCGGTCTGAGCGATTTATTCAGATCTTAGAGGATATGCTCAGAGCGTGTATGTTAGACTTCGGAGGATCGTGGTAAGATCACCTACATCTTATAGAGTTTTCGTACAACAACAGCTACCAAGCAAGCATAGGAATGGCAACTTTTGCAGCGCTTTATGGAAGGAAGTGTCGATCGCCATTAAGTTGGGACGATATCGGAGATAGAGAACTCCTTGGGCCTGAGATGATAGTAGCAACTGTTGATATAGTTCGTACTATCAGGGAAAGAATGTGCATAGCCCAAGATCGACAGAAGCACTGGGCCGATGCAAAGCGCCGTCATTTGGAGTTCCATCCGGGCGATCATGTATTTCTGAAGATATCTCCAAACCGTGGAGTGATTCGATTTGGAAGACGGGGTAAGCTAAGTCCGAGATACATTGGACCGTTCGACATACTCGAATGAGTCGGTGAAGTGGCATACCGCTTGGCACTTCCACCTTCATTGGAAGGAGTGCATAATGTGTTTCACATATCCCAACTCAGAAGGTATGTGAGTGACCCCAGCCATATTCTCGATCATTCCGAGCTCACTGTACAGCCCGACTTATCTTGTGAGCAACAACCTGCTGAGATCCTGGATAGAAAAGTGAAGTCACTTCAGAACAAGGAAGTCAACTTGGTTCTAGTGATGTGGAGAAAAGACACTCCAGGTGAATCGACATGGGAAAGGGAAGATGCGATGCGTGCAAGATATCCTCACTTATTTGTAAACTAGTTTTTAAAATAAATTGTAAATTTCGAGGACGAAATTTTTGTAACGAGGGTAGACTGTAACAACTCCAATTTAAGTGTACATAAAATTCATTTAAAATTAATGTATACTTGGAGTATTTACATTTCTTGTGAGTACTATAAATATTTAATTTACTTTTGGACAACAAGCAAGAGCTTGTAGATCATTGATAAGACCTTGCACTGCTGAACCAAAGCACTAGAGTTCAAATCCCATCAGCCACATTATTTTTATTTAGTTTTCTTTTAATTTTTTAGAAGCCCAAGAGTCTACACGTGCTTAACCCGTAAACCCAAAGGTCACACTAAAAACAAACGAGTCCAGGAGGTAGACCAAGCGACGAGGGACACATGACGGGGAGACTCGGCCCAACTCGGCCTGACTCGGCCGGCGGCTCGCCTGACTCGGCCGCCGCCGCCGGCCAACTAAGCCCAAATCCGATTTTGCCCTTCTTGAAATCTGTGCCTCTTTGCCTCCCCATAACTCCTACACTGTTTAAATTTCCTGCATTATTGCAGAGGATTGAAAACCTAATTAAAACTATTTTAATGCATAATTTTTAATGCATTTTATATCAAACCCTAACCCTAATCTTTTCCTATAAATACCACTCCATCTCACACCCCCTCACTCACAATCTCTGCCTAAACTCTCAAGAAAAATCCCTAGAACTTTTGTGTACAAGTGGAGTTAGCGAAGGGCGAAGCTCCGGCGAACTTCCGACGACGACCCTAGGAGCTCCCGGCGATGAAATGATGCACCGGCACCTCCTACCACTTCCTCTTCCTCTTCTATAATCTAAAATCTAGTAAGTCCCTTCTCCCTCTTCTTTTTCCTATTCTAAAAACTTAGAATTCGAAAACCTGACGGAAGCGGAGTTAATCCGACTTCCGATTCGGTTTATCCTTAAAAATCATATTTTTCTTAAGAACAATAATACCAAAATCTCACATCATGATCATTAACCATTAACAAAACATCTTGCCATGTTTCAAATCAAAGAATTTATATTTCAATTTCTATAACACTTTTACAGAAAAATACCATATAGTTTAGTTTCGACATAAAACATCATTACCCCTTACTATACCTTTAGATAGTTCACGAGGTAATGACCTATCTCTTCACAACACTCATATGTAATATAGCACGATGATATTGGGAAACATAGATTTGGAAAAATATGATTTTACACAAAACTACCTCAAACTTATAAAAACCTTTTTTTTACAAGATTATGTATTTTAAACAAATCTTTGCAAAGCGCCGCTACAACCTATTTTGGAAACTCGTTTGGGATGGTGTGGATTATTGCACATCCTAGGGCTTAGTAGTGCGAGATGCAGATCTCCGCAAGGAGCATTCGGTTTCGAAAGATTTAAAAATACAAATATCTTAAGAAAATGAGATTTCTAGAAAAATAATAAATTAAATTATTTTATAAATAAATATATATGTAATTAATATCAAAATATCTATCTTTAGTATTTATAATATTCCACACTTCCAAATTTCAAGAAAAGAAACACTTTACATGAAAGTACCATGCAATTCCATACAAGTTCAATACTTTATAATTAAATACCATATATTATGAAAAATATGTTTTATTCACTAGAAATGTCACAATGATAAAATATACATCAATGAAAACTCTAAAGACGATAATAAAATACTTGAGGTGTATTTTGAAAATTATACAAAATTATTTTTACATAAAACCCCCTCAAGTTATATTAAATTACAATAAGGACCCTAGGAAACATAGGTTTAAGTGGGACCAGTCTCTTGAGCCTCAGGGAGCTGGAGATATGGGTGCTTTCCTATTTAATGTAGACAACTTAACAAACGGTGTTATCAACACGGTAATCATCTTTGAAAAAGACACAAATCCTGCCGTCCATGTGCAGCGGTTACCGATAACACCAAAACCTAATTCAGGATTCAATTTCTTTTCTAATTGTCTGACTCAGACTGAGTCTCAATATAATAGTCTGACTTGAATATGATTCAAGTACAAACTATAAATCAATATGAATCTATGTATTCAATCTGTTCAATCTATCAATCTATACAACTTGACTGAACCGAACCATGGATATACATCCATCTACATGATTCTCCAGTTACATCCATTTACTGATATCATGGTTTCGGCAAGTCATCCATCTATCCAATCTATAATACAAGACATTACAATTTACAATACAATACAAACAATACAATCAAGACATCGCGGGGTTTAAGGGGTAGATTGGTACGGAAGGTGTTAGAAGTGACACGAGACTGCAAGATTAAGACACCTAACCTATATTCCATTGCCGTTGTACCGTGGCTGAACGGTTCCTTGTACTTTCCGTCCACCTTAGTCTCTGGTCTACTGAGACTCCTCTCGTATAAACTGGTCTCTTCTGTACCAAGCTACAAACAACAGCGTTAAAAATATAATACAACTTTAAAAGCTACTCTCTCTCTGTCTATTCTATTTCTCCCTTATCTTTGGGACTTACCGAGCGATTGTTCACTGACGACATTCCTTCTCTTTCTTCTTTGGAATGTTGTTAGGTGATCGGACCTTCAGGAGATCGAGCCCACCAGCGAAGATTTAGACGAGCTAGCTTACGACCCAGAGCTTTAGATTCCTTATACACATTTACTTTCAGTACTTTTCATTTCTGTTATGCCACTGTTTAGGCATTGCTTTTTATCCCATGTATTTACTTTTCCATGTACTGTAAAAGAATGTTAATAAATAAAATTGCTGTTCATTACATTTGTCTCTTGTGTATATTTCTTGTATATTGCTTAGTTACGCTTAGCGTATTTACTTCTGAGTAAATACGTAGCGGCCAGTCGTGTCCTCTGCCCGTACACTGGGAAGCAGGGAGTGACACCGACCACCACCCCTCGTCGGGGTCTCGATCAGTATACACTAGTCTACTCTGGAGTATCGATGCCCAGTCTCGAAACTCCTACGACTAGGGACATTTAAGGATGTGCTTATAGACTATCCAACTCCCACGTATATGATCGCCATCATAATGCTGGTAGTCAAGCAAGAATCATATGGACTCTATCAATATGTAATAGTGATCTATAATGCCACATAATGCTGTACATGATGATAAAGATAAACCAGATTGCATATTATCATCTCGAGTAAGACTGTTCTACCGGTATAGGTCCTCCTTCAATCATCATAATCACCTGCTTGCGATTATGATAATTGCCTTGAGGGCACTATAGCCAACAATCTCCCACTTGCACTTAAGGCTAATTATTGTGGTGACACATACTCACAGCCCGTGTGATACTGAACACCCAACTCCTCTACTAATCAGTCTCGCAAAGCTCGTTTGCGAAACTATTATGTTCGAGAAATAGCCTCAGTGAGTGGATCCGCTCCAATGTTTCTTTCTGTATCTCTCTATATCTCAACTTCACGGAGAAAGCTATCTCCCGAAATGAGCAATACATGTCTTAGAATATTTCTGGATATCTGATGGGACCCAGTTCATAAATGAACTCCAAATCCAGCAAACTTCTTAGACTATATTGTTCACTGAATTTAATCAGTATCCTACGCCATGCCTTCCTCAGTATCCGCTTGGACTACCTGTCCAACATACTGTCCCTCAAAAGAGAGAAAACTAAAACTCTGACAGTCACTCTGTCATCCAGGTCATCTTGGAAGCTTGGAATGATAACCGTCTCCCGAAGGAGGCTGCCGTTACCAAATCCCTAGAACATCCACTTATGTTCATAAAATGCTTCCTAATGTTTCTCCAGGATTAGATTAATATATATGCTTATTGCAGCTAGTGCAAAAACAACATCTGGTGTGGTACTTAACATCACATGATTGACTCAATTGCCTAAGCAAGTGATATTCCAATCATGCAAATCCCTCCCCCCTTTAGTCTGAAAGACATCCTTTAGAGGGGTGACTCCATCACCTGCAGGTACTCCACCATGCCAGGAGTCAACCATTCTAAAACATCTTTAGAATAATGCCAAAGCACCCAGATTGGGACACTTCCCAAATCTAGATCTAAAACCATAGTTCTAGTAACCAGAAAACCTGATATTATATCCATATCCTATGTGGAGAAACAACTTTGTGACAACCACGGTATAACCGATCGTAGTATAGGAATTTTGCTTCCTATAAAGTGCATGTCATCCAAATACTAAGTCATCACACAATACTACCTTCTTACCAGATCCATCTCCTATTCTGATGAGGTCAAAGCCTATGACTGTCACATCAAAAATAGATGATTTATCTCCGCTATATCTGCTTTAGTCTATAAATAGACACAAGCTACTTGTGCACTATGCTTCCGCTGCTCCCACTGACTACAACAACCCTCTGGCAGAGTCATATACACGTGCACTTCTAAAGCTAGTTTAGAACGACGCTATACTCATCCTCCTGTCGGGTCTCATAGTCTAGAACAACAACAATGGCAAGTCTGGATAAACAAAAACCTCCCTATCATCGTCTCTGAGAAGACTGAAGTACCTCTCGGATGCCTGAGGTTATCCACCATATCTGCGGAGTGGCTAATGGAATGTCAAAACCAATTGAATGTTTAGGTTCTATTAAATTTTCAATAGTCGTTTTTGGTTCTGGAATCACTTCCAGTTCTACCATACTCCCACTTATGTTTTCTAAAAAGAATCCATTTTACTAAAACTGTGGCGAGTGAAGAACAATATACCTATTGATCTTCTAGATGGTAGAAAGTTAACCCTCGACATAGCCCGGGATAACCCACAAACAGCCATTACTGAAATGTGCCTTGAGTTTATCCAGAGTCTGGTTTTAAGCATAAGCCGGACAACTCCATATACCTTAACATCGTTAAGATATGAACCATTTTATATACAATATAGAAACATAGGCACTAATTTAATTGGAACTAGATTCAAATCATGCAGCTATCTCTAGTGCATGTCAATTAAGTGGAATGGGGCCAAGCAGTATTACTCATCTAGGAGTGCACCTACATATGAGTAACCTGAAAGAGAAGCAAGTTCTCAAAACCATTACTATCAATGGAATACCTAGCACAAGTATCTACATCTTCGACCACCTTGAAGAATCCTGATATTTGCAACATGTGGTTCTCTACTTTATTCATATACCTATAATTTCTCAAAATTTGGACCTTGTGTTTCAGTGGAACACATATCTAAAAACTAGAGAAGTCACAAGTAAACAGAATATAGTATGAGTACCAACCCCTTTATCCTAGTGGACACTGGAAAATATACAATACATTGTATAAGTCCCCTGAGTTAAATAACTCATACCCTGTGCGTCGTAGATTGAAAACTGTACTATGGTTAAGAAGAATTACACCGTTATTGAATGCTCCTTACCCAATCATCAACTGATATAGGTAAATGTCATAGACATAATTTCAATTATATCTCACTTTATAAAATAAACATACAGATATATCAGTTTGAAATTGGTGCATAACAACGGATATTCAAAATCAAATATTTGTCGTCAGGCAAAAACCCAGGTGATTTCCTCAAATATCACCAATTACAATGAATTCTGATATAATGAGAATATAATCACCTAATTCCTAATATCTTACTCCCACTCATCATCTGTAATATTATACAGATGTGAGAATCAAGTCTGGTAAATACATACCCTGGAGTAAGAATCTAATTGGGAAATCAGTTTTCAATTAACAACGCACAGTGAAACTGAAACATGAAAATGCTTCGAAGGGGTATCCGGGTATTCTTAGTAATACCTCTTCCACTATCCAAATTCATGACTGTAACCGTATATTTCCTTGCCATCTCTCCAATCCATTTATTTGTCTTTACTTATTACCTCTTGTACACCACCCTTAGGCTAAATGATTTTCTTCCTTCCCTACCTTTCGGCACCAGCCTATGGTTTGGAAGAAAACTATCCAATAAGCATAATAGGTGTACCCTCCTAATCCTAGGAGCCCTCGCAACCTGAAAGAAGGTAAAAATAAAAGACAACCCGAATAATCCTATTCGATTTCTCCTGAACTGGAATCCATCCTCGAACTGGAACAAGTTCTTTCGAGTTCGTATGTAACTATACGATGGCTTATCCAATAAATGTGGATCTTCGTAGTGATACGGAATGTTCCAGAGAAATGCAAAGATGAAGTATGAGTGGTGATGATATATGCGGCTTCGTCGTGAATGATAGCAGTCGCAATTTACTTTGCCCTCATTCTAATCCCTTTATTTGTCTTTACTTATTATCTTCTATACACCGCATTTAGGCTAATTGGTTTTCTTCCTTCCTTACCCTTCGGCACCAGCCTATGGTTTGGAAGAAAACTATCCAATAAGCGTAATTGGTGTACTCTCCTAATACCAGGAGCCCACGCAACCTGAGAGAAGGTAAAAGGAAAAGACAACTGAATAGTCCTATTCAATTTCTCCAGAACCGGAAACCATCATCGAATCTAAAACAAGTTTCTTCGAGATCGTATGTAACTATTCGATGGTCATATCCAATAAATTTGGATCTTCGTAATGATACGGAATGTTCCGGAGAAATTCAAAGGGTAAAAGTAGGAGTGGTAATGATATATGCCACTATGACAATCCAAAAGCCAATGTGATTTAAGAAGGTTAGGTTAACTTGGTTCATGAGTTTTAGTCTAAGGTCGGGCCATGGTCGCTGCCAAAGAGAGGGAGAAAAGAAACACTCAGCGTGTACTCTAACCTAGATCAGAATGGTTAATCACTTTATCTAATCAGGATGACTTCCACTGTTTCCTCGAATTCTCCTCCAAACCCAAAAGAAGAATTAGTCGGGATCATCTAAAATCACCCGAGGAGTAAACCAACTCATCAGTGGGAATCGGGATCCAACTATCATCATATGATAACTTGATAGAAGTGAGTCAAGTTATCACACTCCAGAAGGTATGCGCATGCCTGGCAAGTTTCAGTTTCTTTAGAAACTCCTGATGTGGATTTTTGCCCCATGCTCTTATGACCTTGACGAAGGCCAACAAATCATAAGTCACATGTTAAGTTCTACCCGTCATTATCCAGATAAATCCAAACCCACCCGTACTCGCCCTTGACGAAGGCCAACAAAGCTGTACGACTGTCCTAGATTAATGCAAATCCATGCAACAGAAAAGTAACACATAGCTACCATACACTATGCCTTGACGAAGGCCAACAAACATAGCATGAATACTAAGAGCTACCCGTCTGAAATGACGGAGGGCTATGACTGGTTTTTGGAAAAAAACCTTTAACGCAATGAACTTGATATCGCTGAAGGAATCAAAGTGGTTTTACAAAAGTATAGTGGCGAAAACTTTTGCTAAAGAGGTCACTCCCGGTGAAGGGATCTTGGCTCTTTCCTCATCGAATGAGGTGCAGGATATTCCAAACTGAATACCACGATGTAAAGCAAAAACAATTGACTATAACTTCTGCCTAAGGGGTCACTCCCGATGAATGGATCTCGGCCCTTGCCTCGTCGAATGAGGTGCTGGATATTCATAACCGAATACCATTGTGCAAAGCAAAAGAGAACGTCTGTAATGTTAGTTTTTGAAAAATACTTGGTTCCAACAACATCAAATAGGTTTGTTTTATATTTGTATTGATCAGAATCAACGCAGTCCCATCAATTAATCATACCATAAAAGAACGAAAAATATGATGTATGAATATGCCACCCGCATTCTCCACTGGGCCCCGTCATCACCCGTTAGGTTACTTAACTAATGACAGAGCGGGGGATGGACTAGCGCGGGTGCAAAATATATACAACATTTACTAGTATATATATAAATATATATAACATTCGTCCTAGGCATGATATAAAATAACATCTCAGAATCTCAGCCAAGCAACACAGAGTGGTGGATAATCCTGGAGCCTCGGGTTTCCTTTGAGCCGCAAGTGAAACCTGACGTTCCCGTGGTCGTGTGGATAGCCTGTGCAATGAAAACCTAGACCCCTACGAGTGTGGAAAGTTACCCACCAATCCCAAAAGTGAGGCAACCCCAATCAACAAAGTGAGTGGGCCACCCAGCACTTCACGGAATCCGGTAACTTGAGCACCCCTCCGTGGGTCAACCTATACCCCTACGAGTGCGGCGAATAGCCCGCCAATTCTAGAGTAAGGCCCCCTCCGTCTCAACGCCATGAGATGCAGGCCTGTTTCCATCTATAACCTGGCTAACCATGCACTCCACCGCGGGGTAATCCTAGTACAAAAAAGAAAAGAATATGTACAACGGTGACATCGACCTCAACCCGGTCGTGCCTCAAACAAATAATATACAAACTGGCAGTGACGACAGTCCACATGTCGGACGCTCGCCCCGTAATATCAAATGTACAAATAAACCCAAACTGTACTACCATTGCACCCAAGCTATCTACACGACGATCCCGCCACAACCACAGTACAACACAGAACATCAACGTGAATGTCACGTTCGCAAACCCGTCTAAAAGAGCATATAGCAGTTAGACGAGTTGTACCGCTATAATGACATTCACGGTCGCAGATAGTAATGTATGTACTGAAAACTACGACATTAGAATTCCGCACGCAATTAGAAAACTAAACCAATTTCCAAAACCATGAAAAAACAGTGAGCTAAAGTTCCAAAAACTGACCGTTTAAGCCAATTCGGAAGTCCGAATCAAAATGAAACGCGCTCGAATCTTCACGGGGAGTTAGAGCACGAAATTAACTTCGAGTCAGGGGGACTAGAGGGGGTACCCCATCCCCGAGGCCACCACGAGGAGGCCAGAGGGTGAGGCAGACCGGAAACTGCCCAAGGTGGGGCAATTTCGGGTCCCCACCGCCAAGACCACCTTATGGTGGTCTTGGGGAGTGGGCTCAGCCGTTCGGTCCTACCCGGGGGTTCCCAGGGGTGCCCATGCACTACCCCATGGCTTCTCAGTTCAAACCGTGAGCCCGCGGGATGTGCAAACTTCTCAAACTTTCAGTTTTTGGAACTGTTTTTGTCGGCAGTTTTTGCATGACAAAACGGCGGATTTCTAATGTCGCAACGAGTCAACTAAGGCTTATGGAGTGTCTCTGATACCATGGGTCTGCGTTTTTGGTGGCATGGCTTATTAGTGACCCATGGTTACTTTTCTAAGCATGCTTAAGTTTTTGTTTGTTGTGAGATTTTGTTGACTTGAGATATTTTTGGTTGACTCTAGATATTTTGGAGCCATGAGATATTTATGTGGATGACTTCAATTATTAAAAAGAAATCTCACAACAAAGAAAAAGTCTTAGCCATTTTCTTTCTTGAGTTGCCTTACTCTCATCCTCATGGCATCAAAAGGAGACTCAGGTCTGGATATGTTGAGGAATTGTGCAGATATGAGCTCAGGTCTCGGATATCTCGATCTCCAGACCTAAGCTCATATCTTCTCAGTTCCGATTTGAAGTGTGCACGTCAATTTGGAAGTGCATCAAAAGGAGTTGTTGGTTGTCGGGAACCGCCACCTCTCTGAAGACGTTGGGGAATTAAAACGAAATATATCAGAGGAGTGGAAAGATGCACCCTTGAACCAAATTCTGTATTTAAGGGAAAAGGGAGGTTATTGTGGCCTTAAGAATTTTTTTAAGGATACGTTAGTCCAATTTGAGACTAAGATCCACTTAACAACATTTTAGGATCTTCTTTATTTAAGACCCAGCAACAGAGCGTTTGGCCTTAGTTGCAAGACTTTAGCAACTTAGTCAATTTTGGATTTAGTCTGCTTAGTCTCCTATCTTTTTTTTGGAAAAAAATGCTAAGCACTTGTTTGGGCTCTGTTTAATCAGTCCCTTTTTTATGCAAAAAAGTGTTGAGCACTTATATGAGTTCCGACACCCACATATGATCATGTGGAGATTTCAGTCATGGGGATTGCCCAATAAGTGTTGAACACTTTACTCCTTTTGTCTTTATATGGAGTGCTAGGCACTCTTTATGGCGTCCACGTGGGGAGCACGTGAGGTGCTGGGCGCTGCACAATGAGTATTGAACACTCAACCGTTTTGGGCTGTTTATGGAGTGCTAAGCACTCTTTTCTTCTTTTTTTGTGGCGCACATGTAGGGAGCACGTGGGGCACTGGGCGCTAGGCAATACCTAGTGAGTGCTAAGCACTCTTCCCTACTGTGGCGCCCATGTGAGGAACACGTGCGGCGCTGGGCGCTGCCTAGTGAGTGCTAAGCACTCTTCTCTTCTGTGGCACCCACGTGAGGAACACGTGCGGCGCTGGGCACTGGATTCTTTTCTCCTTTTATAACAACCCCAAATTTCCTATATAAATTTTTCAAAATATTTTTTTCAAAAATTCATAAAGGGGTATTTATTGCCTGAGCACATGACTTAAGTAATTAATTACAAGAAGGAGCTTGTAGCTCATTGGTAATACCTTGCACTGCTGAACCAAGCCACCAGAGTTCAAATCCCCTGCCCCACATTATTCTTTAATATTATTTTGTTTTAAATTCTTTGGAAGCCCAACATTCCACACACAATAATTCCCAAACCTTGAACTGAACCTGAAAAACTAAATATACCAGTGCCTACACCTCGAGACCCCCCACCTTCCTGACCCCCGACTCGGCCGAGTCGGTCGGCGGACCGGCCGACTCGGGCCGGCGCCGCCGGCCGGACTCGGCCGGACGGCCGAGTCGTAAACACAAAAAGTTTGACTCTTCGTCTCCTTAACCCCCCTGTATACTCTATTTATTTAGATCGGTTCCATAAACCTTTGAAATCCCCATTTACTCCATATTTTAATGAATTTTAATATATTTTTACATTTTTTTATTTAAACTCTTCACCTACCCTAACCCTAGCCCAACCCTATAAATACCCTCCACCCTCTACTCTCTCACTCACATTTCTGAGCCAACTCTATAAAACTCTCAAGAGATCTTGTGTACCTTGAAAACGAGCTCGAGGCGAACCTCCGACGAATTCCCGGCGGAATTTCCGGCGATCGTTTTAGGAACTACCGGCGACGACGCAACACATCGGCGATCCCTCTAGTTCCCTCTCACTCTCTTGTGTAATCTAAAACCCGTAAGTCCCTTTTCTACCTCTCTTTTCTATTCTAAAAATACGAATTTACAAAACCCGACGGAATCGGAACAAATCCGATTTCCGATTCGGTTTTCTATAAAATTCCACTTCTCACTAATACAATCATACTTAAACTTCCTCATGTTGACTATTAAACACTAATCAAACAATTTGATCAAGTTTCATCACATGAAATGATAGCTATTTCAATGTATCGTATTTTTCACTTAAATACCACATTGTTTCAACTTTACATTTAGCTCAATTAAACTTGATATACCTTTAAAGTAGAGCACGACGTAATGACCTACCTCCTTACACACTTACACACAACCTAACATGATACCATCGAAAACTTAGAATACGAGAAAACAAAGAATTTCATTTAAATAACATTGACTTAATAAAACTATTTCTAAAAGATTTAGCGTTGATACACTTTTAAATAAATACCTCTTATTATGAAAATACGATAAGTTGTGGATATCAGTCGTTTATCTAAACCTGATTTTGTGGTGTCTAGGCTAGGCAAGTGAGAAAGGTAATTTTAAAAGGCCCGTCTTACGGTGATTCGTGAGCGGGTCCCTCCTTTCTTCATTTGTACTTACCTGGCCACAATTGGCGGTGAAGAGACGATTTGAGGCATCTCACAACTTATCGTTTGGACCAGTTAGGAATAGTCTAGTTGACTTAGGAGACCCTAAAAGATAGAATACGGAAAATTGACATCTTTACAAATATACCATTTACTTCATAAAACCGTTTTCTAAACGATTTAGTATTTTACAATGTTTGCAAAGCGCCGGTACAACCCATTTTCGGGAACCCGTTCGGGATTGTGCGGTTTATCGCATATCCTCGGGCTTAGTAGTGTGACATTCAGACCTCCGCAAGGAGCATTCGGTCTCGAAAGATTTAAAATACGACATCTTAAGAAAATGAGATTTTTAGAATATAAAATATTTATTAAAATTCTTTTTGTAAATATATATATATATTTATACTTAAAATACCTATTTTATTATGATATAAATATTCCACCTTTTTCTAAAAATCACAAGAATAAAGTTTACACTAAAATACCATGAATTCCAAATAAATCAATATTACAGATAAATACCTTTATTTATGAAACTAGGATATTTTCATTAGAAATATCACAATATAAAATCCACCTTCCTTACAACTCTAAAGACGAGTAATAAATACTTGAGGTGTATTTTGAAAAGTATATAAAAGTATTTTTATATAAAACCCCCTCAAGTTTTATAAATTACCCTAAGGACCCTAGTAAATATAGGTTTAAGAAATAATCAAGACTTCGATTTACGTTTCTAATTGTCTGACTCAGGTTTGAGTCTGTTTATACCTGACTTGAATATGATTCAAGTACAATCTACAATCTACAATATTCTAATTCAATATGAACACATGAATCCATGAATCCAATTATCAATCTATACAACTTGACTGAACCGAACCATGGATATACATTCCATTTACATGGTTCTCCAGTTATCCCCTTTACATGATTCTACGGTTACATCCATTTACTGATATCATGGTTTCGGTCAGTCAATCAATTATTCAATCAATACAATTTACAAGACAAACAATACAATCAAAACACTACGGGGTTTAAGGGGTAGATTGGTACGGAAGGTGTTAAAAGTGGCACGAGACGGTAAGATTAAGACACCTAACATGAATCCAATTGCTGTTGTACTGTGGTAAAAACGGTTCCTTGAGTTCCTGATACCTTAGTCTCCGGGGCAAGTGAGACTCCTCTCGTATACACTGGCATCTTTCTGTACCAAGGTACAAACAACAGCGTTAACACTAAATACAACAATATAATACAACTGTAAAAGCTACTATCTCTCTTTCCCTCTCTGTCTATTCAATTTCTCCTCTTATCTTTGGGACTTACCGAGCGACCTGTTCGCTGACGACATTCTATTTTTTTCTTCTTTGAATGTCGTCAGGTGAATTGGACCCGTCAGAGATCGAGCCAACTACAGAAGACTTGGATCAGTACAGTGAAGACCCTGAGCTCTAGACATTGTACATTTTCCATTCAGTACTTTTCATTTCCTGTTATGCCATTGTTTAGGTATCGCTTTTATTTCAGTTGTATTTCCTTTTCATGTATTGTACAAAAGAATGTTAATAAATAAAGTTGTTGTTTTTATTACATCTTGTCTCTTGTGTATTTACTTTCATATTGCTTAGATACGCTTAGCGTATTTACTTCAGAGTAAATACGTAGCGGACCAGTCCCGTCCCCTTCGCCGTATACCGGGAAGCGGGGCGTGACAGGTTTTGTTGGTGGCCCATGTAGGTCAGAACTGTATGAAACTCTATCATGCAGTTCTGTTCTGCGTGAACAACCTAAGCAATATAACACAAGAACCAGCAACTAAAACATTCTTTACAATGATGTTTCTTGAATCCCATCATTTCTTATTCTTTGAACCATATACTTTGAATCTGTCCTAACCTAAACTTTTCATTCAAGGTTATGGATTCACCAAACAACACCAGCACCAATGTCAACAACACACCTCCACCACTACCACTCACCCCTGTTGTTCCTGCGCCACCAACCGAGCAAACGGTCCTACTCGAGGCGATCCGCAGCGTCTTTGAGGGACACCAACAACTTCTGAACCGTCCCGAGACTGACGCACCTGGGGTAAAGCAATTCAGGGCTTTACATCCCAAGCAGTTCTCCGGAAAGGGAAGCCCACTTGAAGCTGAGGAATGGGCACAAAGCATAGAGGATGATCTGGCGGCAGCACAAGTGCCAGACATAGCTTGGGTCCGTGTGGCGAAACTGCAGCTCGCGGACAATGCTCGCAACTGGTGGAAGGCGGAAGAAAGCCGTCTTGTACAACCTATTGAATGGAAGACTTTTCGCGATAAGTTCGACGCGAAGTACTTCCCTGTGACTGCCAGGTTTGCCATGGAACAACAATTCATTCATCAACAACAAGGTTCAATGTGGGACAAGTCAGTAGATGAGTATGATACTGAATTCACTATGCTCAGTCGGTAAGATATGTCACGGTATTTCAAATATTTAATATCACATACTACACAGATAACATAAGACCGTAACAGATTTGCGGCACACCTGATACCGACGGATGAGATCAGAGCCCGTCGATTTCAACAAGGTTTGGACACAGAAATTCAGGCTGCACTAGCCACAGGGAAATTTCTGATTCATAAAGATGCTCTGGAAGCTGCCCGCAGTTATGAGGCAGTGATAAAGGCAAGGGGCAGACCTCAGTCTGCAGGAGTGAAACGCCCTGCCACTCAAATGGCAGAAGGGGCCTCTTCAAGGCCAGCTGTTGAACTCAGAAGACTGGAAGAAGCCAAGGATCAGCTAAGACCCGATTTTTGCTTTTATTGCAAGAGGGATGGACATTTGATAAAGAACTGTAGGCGCGCAAAAGGCCTGTGCCTAGTTTGTGGCGCATCCGATCACAGAATTGAGACCTGTCCATATAGATACAACTTAGCTCACACACCTACCAACCACCCGTAGCGGTCAGCTATCCAGGCTCTTGCAACTCGTCCTGCACTACCTGCTCTACCACCTGCACAGCCTACTCGCCAATTCCAACAAGCAATGAGGGACATGCCCAGAGGGCAGAGAAACAGGCCCCAAAGGCAGAATGTGCCTCCAGCTAGAAGGAATGTACCACGGCGATAGACATTCACATTAGAAGCCGTAGAAGTCGAGACTGTAGATCAAGGTAACACCGGTAAGCCTTTTTCACCCTTGTCCCACTTTGTTATTTTTATACACTATCAAGTACTCCAGACACTAAACTTTCCTTGAAATTGTTACACTTTCCTTTTACAAATTTCGAGGACGAAATTTTTATAAGGAGGGTAGAATGTAACAACCCCAAATTTCCTATACAAATTTTTCAAAATATTTTTTTCAAAAATCCATAAAGGGGTATTTATTGCCTGAGCACATGACTTAAGTAATTAATTAGCAATTTAATTACAAGAAGGAGCTTGTAGCTCATTGGTAATACCTTGCACTGCTGAACCAAGCCACCATAGTTCAAATCCCCTGCCCCACATTATTTTTTAATATTATTTTTTTTTAAATTCTTTGGAAGCCCAACAGTCCACACACAATAACTCCCAAACCTTGAACTGAATCTGAAAAACTAAATATACCAGTGCCTACACCTCGAGACCCCCTACCTTCCTGACCCCCGACTCGGCCGAGTCGGTCGGCGGACCGGCCGAGTCGTAAACGCAAAAAGTTTGACTCTTCATCTCCTTAACCCCCCTGTATACTCTATTTATTTAGATCAGTTCCATAAACTTTTGAAATCCCCATTTACTCCATATTTTAATGAATTTTAATGTATTTTTATATTTTTTATTTAAACTCTTCACCTACCCTAACCCTAGCCTAACCCTATAAGTACACCCCCTACTCTCTACCCTCTCACTCACATTTCTGAGCCAACTCTCTAAAACTCTCAAAAGATCTTGTGTACCTTGAAAACGAGCTCGAGGCGAAGCTCAGACGAATTCCCGGCGGAATTTTTGGCGATCGTTTTTGGAACTACCGGCGACGACGCAACACATCGGCGATCTCTCTAGTTCCCTCTCACTCTCTTGTGTAATCTAAAACCTGTAAGTCCCTTTTCTACCTCTCTTTTCTATTCTAAAAATACGAATTTACAAAACCCGACGGAATCGGAACAAATCCGATTTTCGATTCGGTTTTCTATAAAATTCCACTTTTCACTAATACAATCATACTTAAACTTCCTCGTGTTGACTATTAAACACTAATCAAATAATTTGATCAAGTTTCATCACATGAAATCATAGCTATTTCAATGTATCGTATTTTTCACTTAAATACCACATTGTTTCAACTTTACATTTAACTCCATTAAACTTGCTATACCTTTAAAGTAGAGCACGAGATAATGACCTACCTCCTCACACACTTACATACAACCTAACACGATACCATCGAAAACTTAGAATACGAGAAAACAAACAATTTCATTTAAATACCATTGACTTAATAAAACTATTTCTAAAAGATTTAGTATTGATACACTTTTAAATAAATACATCTTATTATGAAAATACGATAAGTTGTGGACATCAGTCGTTTATCTAAACCTGAATTTATGGTGTCTAGGCTAAGCAAGTGAGAAAGGTAACTTTAAAAGGCCCGTCTCATGGTGATTCGTGAGCGGATCCCTCCTTTCTTCACTTGTACTTACCTGGCCACAATTGGCGGTGAAGAGGCGATTTGAGGCATCTCACAACTTGTCGTTTGGACCAGTTAGGAATAGTCTAGTTGACTTAGGAGACACTAAAACATAGAATACGGAAAATTGACATCTTTACAAATAAATACCATTTACTTCATAAAACCGTTTTCTAAAGGATTTAGTATTTTACAATCTTTGCAAAGCGCCGCTACAACCCATTTTGGGGAACTCGTTCGGGATGGTACGGTTTATCGCACATCCTCGGGCTTAGTAGTGCGAGATTCAGACCTCCGCAAGGAGCATTCGGTCTCGAAAGATTTAAAATACGACATCTTAAGAAAATGAGATTTTTAGAATATAAAATATTTATTAAAATTATTTTTGTAAATATATATATATTTATCCTTAAAATACCTATTTTATTATGATATAAATATTCCACCTTTTTCTAAAAATCACAAGAATAAAGTTTACACTAAAATACCATGAATTCTAAATAAATCAATATTACAGATAAATACCTTTATTTATGAAACTAGGATATTTTCACTAGAAATATTACAATATAAAATCCACCTTCATTACAACTCTAAAGACGGATAATAAATACTTGAGATGTATTTTGAAAAGTATATAAAAGTATTTTTATATAAAACCCGCTCAAGTTTTATAAATTACCCTGAGGACCCTAGTAAATATAGGTTTAAGAAATAATCAAGACTTCGATTTACGTTTCTAATTGTCTGACTCGGGTTTGAGTCTGTTTATACCTGACTTGAATATGATTCAAGTATAATCTACAATCCACAATATTCTAATTCAATATGAACACATGAATCCATGAATCCAATTATCAATCTATACAACTTGACTGAACCGAACTATGGACATACATTCCATTTACATGGTTCTCCAGCTATCCTTTTTACATGATTCTACGGTTACATCCGTTTACTGATATCATGGTTTCGGCCAGTCAATCAATTATACAATCAATACAATTTACAAGACAAACAATACAATCAAAACACTACGGGGTTTAAGAGGTAGATTGGTACGGAAGGTGTTAAATGTGGCACAAGATGGTAAGATTAAGACACCTAACATGAATCCAATTGCTGTTGTACCGTGGCATAAATGGTTCCTTGAGTTCCTGATACCTTAGTTTCCGGGGCAAGTGAGACTCCTCTTGTATACACTGGCATCCTTCTGTACCAAGCTATAAACAACAGCGTTAACACTAAATACAACAATATAATACAACTGTAAAAGCTACTCTCTCCCCCCCTCTCTGTCTATTCTATTTCTCCTCTTATCTTTGGGACTTACCGAGCGACCTGTTCGCTGACGACATTCTATTTCTTTCTTCTTTGAATGTCGTCAGTTGAATTGGACCCTTCAAAGATCGAGCCAACTACAGAAGACTTGGATCAGTACAGCGAAGACCCTGAGCTCTAGACATTGCATATTTTCCATTCAGTACTTTTCATTTCCTGTTATGCCATTGTTTAGGCATCGCTTTTATTTCAGTTGTATTTCCTTTTCATGTATTATACAAAAGAATGTTAATAAATAAAGTTGCTGTTTTTATTACATCTTGTCTCATATGTATTTACTTTCATATTTCTTAGATACACTTAGCGTATTTACTTCAGAGTAAATACGTAGCGGACCAGTCCCGTCCCCTTCGCCGTATACCGGGAAGCGGGGCATGACACCTTTGCTGATAACATTTTTACCCATTAATGAACAATATGATATTTGTTTTGCAGATCAAGGATCAAGCTTCATTTTTAAGAATCATGTTCTTTTACGAGAACTAGATTTCTCTTATATGCTTTTGTTTTGAGGAATTCAATTCCTAGTTCTTTTCTGAATCTTTGATTCTCAAGAATAAGTTCTTTCCGATGAGAATTAAATTCTCAACTTGTGCGAGACTTGTCTTGTGGATCTCAGATCCAGAGAAAGAACTAAGTTCTTTTAAAAGGGTTAAACCCTTCAATAGGTAAATGAGATACTTTGATCTCTATTTTTTTTATTTACCTAGAGTTTTGAGGAGGGAGATCTTCTTCCTTGAGAATTTAATTCTCTGTTCCTTTTGAAGTTTTCTGTTCTTTTTCTTAGAAGCTTATGGGGGTTTCCTCTTCTATATTTGGAAAGAGAGATCATTGGTCATTGGGATCCACCACCTCTCCGACGACGCTGAGGGATTACAGCGCCATGTATCGAAAGTGTGGAGGGATGTACTCTTTGAACCATGTCCCACTCATTAAGGGGAAGAACAGGTTGGAGCTTAAACTCCTAACTGCTAAAAAAGGCTTCTTTGCGTTCGCACACGTGCGTCGCACGTGTTGGACGCACGTGCGTTGCACGTGTTGCGCACTTAGTGGGCGCATGTGCGTCGCACGTGTTGCGCACTTGGCGGGCGCATGTGCGTCGCACGTGTTGCGCACTTGGCGGGCGCACATGCGTCGCACTAGGCGGACGAACATGCGTCGCACGTGGCGCTGGCGCACATGTGCATCATGGGGGAAGCTAAAGTCCTAACTTGGAGAACTAAGCTCCCATGGAGAACTAAGCTCCTTTGAGGATTGAATCCTCGCACGTGGTGCGCACGTGGCAGGCGCACGTGTGTTGCATGTGGCGGGCGCACATGTGTTGCACGTAGCGCATATGGCGCTTACACATATGCGCATTATGGGGGGCAGCTAAGGCCCTGACTTGAAGAACTAAGCTCCTATGGAGAACTATGCTCTTTTGAGGATTAAATCCTCGCACGGCGCGCACGTGGTGCGCACGTGCGTTGCACATGGGGCATATGGCGCTTGCGCATATGCGTATTATAGGGGGGCAGCTAAGACCCTAATTTGGAGAACTAAGCTCCTTTGAGGATTGAATCTTAACATGGCGGGCGCACGTACGTTTCACGTGGTGCGCACTTGGCGGGTGCACGTACGTTGCATGTGGCGCACATATTGCTTGCGCATTATGGGGGGCAGCTAAGGCCTTAACTTGGAGAACTAAGCTCCTATGGAGAACTAACCTCCTTTAAGGGTTGAATCCTATTTTTTCTGAGAAGTATCCCCTCTTATTTATATGGGAGTGGTAGAGAAGTGATTTCTCTTTTTCCCGATGTGGGACTAAAAAGTATCCCTCATGTGGTAGAGCATTACTTAGACTATATGTGCATAGCACATTTGCTTATAACTTTTGATTCTGGAAGAGTTATGAGGCCTGTAATATATCAAATCGAAGGATTTTTCGAGACTCTTTCGATGCCATCATAATTTACTTGATTCTCATTCAGGAGTTTGGCAAAATACAGCCCGAAAAATACTGGTTTACATTTTCTTAAGCGTATTGCTGCTATTTGATACCTTGAGCTCTTTTGCACAGAAATTTTTGGTGGGAAAAAATGCCCATCATTACTTTGTCCATGTAGATTTGTATGTGGGTTAAATAGTGCAAAGTTATGCATCTCCGTAGAATTGATGGCTCAGAAGACAGGTTTAGGTCTATGTCGCCTAAGACTTTTCATCTTCCTGAGCCGTAAGGGTCTCAAGAAGGATTTTTTCTCCATATGAGTCGTGAGGATCTCATAGATGCGTATTCTCTCTAGAAATCGTGAGGATTCCTAAGCGTCTTTTACTTTCGTGGGTCGTAAGGATCTTACGTAAGTATTTTCTCCTTACGAGTCGAGGGGACCTGCAAGTGATTTCTTCACTTTATTAGCGAATGCAGCCTGTGGATAGTGTATAAGAGTCGATTTGGACCTTCTTGTAGGGCAGCGATGGCTTAGAAAACAGGTTTAGATCTATCGCCTAAGACTTTTCAACTTTATGAGCCGTGAGAGTCTCATAAAGACTTTTCTCCCTACGAGTCGAGAGGATCTCATAGTTGTATTTTCTCCTTAAAAGTCATGAAGACTCCTAAGTGCGTTTTCTCTTGAGAGTCGTAAGGATCTCACAAGAGAAATTTCTCCGTACGAGTCGAGAGGACTCGCAAGTGGTTTTTCCTCCTCATCGGTATACGACTTTGGAGAATGTCTCCCGTGGATAGTATATAAGAGTCAATTTGGACTTGCTTGTTGGGCCACAGTGCTTAGGAAACAGGTTGATATCCCCGTCGCATAAGTCTTTTCACCTTCATAAGCCGTAAGGGTTTCACGAAGGTGTTTTTCCCTACGAGTCGAGAGGTTCTCGCAGGTGTATCCTAATGTGAAATATAGATAACCCCTATTCTTTACGACAAAGGTCCGTTAGGTTTATGGTACTAGGATTTTAGTCCGTGATACTGTCGTGTTGACTGATGTATTTCTCGATATGCGGTCTTTAAGCCGTTGTTTGAGTAACCCCACGACTGTCGTGTCTCTGATCCTTTAGGGGACTAGACAAGACGTCTTCAAGTAATCTCCTTAGGTCGTATTACCGTCGAGAGAGCAAGCATTAGGAATTTTCCATGTCGCTTTTTACTTGAGGTTAGGCTCAATTTGGAGCCCCGATGAGTCATAACCACTCCGCGCTGGTGTGAGATGATATCTGATAGTCTTTTAGGTATTATATGAGTTGCCTTCAAGACCCTGAAGCTGGGAATAAGCCGTTGCTTCATTTTTGTTTAACGATGCCATGCCGTTTCTTTGCTGAAGTAGGGTAGACATATGTATGACCTCTATACTGTATGTATTGCAGTTGAAGTCCGGAGCTAGGAATATGCCTTTGCTCCAATTTGATTTGGCTATTTAGAGTCTTTGTTGACATTGCGTCTGCTGTAACGAGAAGAATGTCGAGCTTGAGCTAGGATTTTGCCGTCACTCCTTTTTGATTTGGCTATTTGGAGCCTTTGTTGACATTGCATCTGCTGTAACGAGAAGAATGTCAAGCTAGCTGGGATTTTGCCGTCACTCCTTTTTTATTTGGCTATTTGGAGCCTTTGTTGACATTGCGTCTGCTGTAACGAGAAGAATGTCGAGCTAGAGCTGGGATTTTGCTGTCACTCCCTTTTTATTTGGCTATTTAGATCCTTTGTTGACATTGCTTCTGCTGTAACAAGAAGAATGTCAAGCTGGAGCTAGGATTTTACCGTCACTCATTTTTTATTTGGCTATTTAGAGCCTTTGTTGACATTGCGTCTCGTGCCACTTCTAACACCTTCCGTACCAATCTATCCCTTATAAACCCCACAATGTCTTGATTGTATTGTTTGTATTGGATTGTCTTGAATTATCAATTGTACAGATGGTTGACTTGCCGAAACCATGATATCTGTAATGGAACGGGTATGATGGATGAACATGTAAATAGAGTATATCCATGGTCCGGTTCGGTCAAGTTGTATAGATTGAATAGATTGAGTATATTGAGTATATGGATTCATATTGAATTGTAGTTTTATACTTGAATCATATTCAAGTCAGATTGATGATATTTAGACTCAGTCTGAGTCAGACAATTAGAAAAGAAATTGAAGTCCTGAATTAGGTTTTGATGTTATCGGTAACTGCTGCACATGGACGGCAGGATTTGTGTCTTTTTCCAAGACAATTACTATATTGATAACACCGTTTGTTAGGTTGTCTACCTTATATAGACAAGCACCCATATCTCCGGCTCCCTGAGGCTCAAGAGACTAGTCCCGCTTAAACCTATGTTTACTAGGGTCCTTATTGTATTTTAGTATAACTTGAGGGGTTTTATGTAAAAATAGTTTTGGTATAATTTCAAAATACATCTCAAGCATTTAATTATCGTCTTTAGGGTTTTCATTGATGTATATTTTATAAATGTGACATTTCTAGTTAATAAAACCTAATTTCATAATATATGGTATTTATTTGTAATATGAATATTGTTTTGAATTATCATTGTCGTTTCATGTAATATTTGAATTCTTTTCTTGAGTTTTGGAAACATAAGATAATATATATATATTTAAAATAAGTATTTTGGTAATAATTATATATACATATTTAATGAAAATAATTTTATTTATTTTCTTGTAAAAATCTCATTTTCTAAAGAAAAATGTATAAAAATTCTATCGAGATCGAATGCTTCTTGCGGAGGTCTGCATCTCGCTCTATTAAGCCCGAGGATATGCGATAATCCGCACCATCCCGAACGGGTCCCTAAAAATGGGTTGTAGAGGCGCAATTGCATGGAAATGTTTTAATACATCTTTTAAAGAAAACGGTTTTATAAGTTAAAGGGATTTATTTGAAAAGTCGTATTTTCCGTATTCTATTACCCCAAAATAAATTGTGCTATGATAGAGATGTGTGTTGTGATGAGGTAGGTCATTAACTCATGAACTATCTAAAGGTATAGCAAGGTATAAAGGTTTTAATGTCGAAATGAATAGTATGTGGTATTTTTATGAAAAAATGCGATAATTGTCACAAAAATGATTATTTTGATGTGAAACTTGTTTTGTTGAGTTTGTTAATATTTGTTAAGCAATATGTGAAAATATGAAGTTATCTTGATTAAGAAAAATATAGTTTTTAAAGAAAACCGAATCGGAAGTCTGACTAACTCCGCTTCCGTCGGGTTTTAGAAATGAAACTTTTTAAAGATGAAGATGAGAGGGGGAAATGGGGCTTATGGGCTTATAAGCTAAAGGGGAGAAAGAGGAAGAGTGGGGAAGCGCAGGTGGGTCGTTTCGTTACCGGAAACTCCTTGGGTCGTTGCCGGAACTTCGTCGGAGTTTCGCCCTTCGTTAACTCCACTTGCACTCTATAGGAACTTGGAAATTTCTTGAGAGTTTTGGCAGGAAAGTGTGAGTGAGGAGGGGTGAAATGAGGGTGGTATTTATAGGTCAATCTAGGGTTTAGGGGAAATGAATAATGCATTAAAATTTTGCATTAAAATAGAATTTGAAGGGTTTTAATATTCTCTGTAAATGTGCATAATAAATAAGCAATACAGGAGTTAAGGGGGAGTCCAAGGGTTGCAGAAAAAAAATATGAAGGCATTTGGTACGGGCGAGACCGGCGGCGCCGGGCCTTTTGGCAATGTCGCCGGTTTTGTACTATCGGGTGGGGGTTGGTCTGGGTGCTACGTGTCCTTGTCGCTTCAATTTCCCTCGTGCTTATGTTTATTTATTCTGTAACTTACCCTATTACGTGTAGTGCACGTAAAGACTCTTGGGTTTCTAAAATGTTAAAATAAAATAAAACAAAAAGATAATGTGGCTGATGGGATTTGAACTCTGGTGCTTTGTAACTGCAGTGCAAGGCTTTACCAATGAGCTACAAGTTGTTTCTTGCTGTTCAAAAGTAAATTAAACTTTTAACTCGTGCTCAGGCTCAAGTGTCCCTTTCTGTATTTTAGAAAAATTCAGTAAAGAAAGTTAGGGTTGTTACATTCTACCATCCTTATAAAAATTCCGTCCTCAAAATTTGAAAAAGGAAAGTGTAACAGATTCAAGGAAAGTTTGGTGATAGAATTACTGATAGTATACAAAGTGGTACAAGGGTTTGAAAAGGTTGAAGAGAATTACCAGTGTTACCTTGGTCTTCAGCCTCTGCTTCTTCGGACGCTAAAAGGGAAGCCTGACACCGTGGTTCATTCCTCCTAGCTGGAGACACATTCCTTTGTCTTTGCGGCATGTTTATCTGCCCTCGAGGCATGTTCCTCATTGCCTGATGGAATTGGCGATTAGGCTGTGCAAGAGGTGGAGCTGGGAGTGCCAGACGAGGTACAGGAGTCTGGATAGTTGGCTGCTGCGGGTAGTTGGTGGGTGTGTGAGCTAGGTTGCGTCTATAAGGACAGTTTCTAATTCCGTGATTGGATACGCCGCAAACTAAGCACAAGCTTTTTGCGCGCCTACAGTCCTTCCACAAGTGTCCATCATTCTTGTTGTAGAAACAAAAATCTAGACTTGACCGGTTAATTGTTTCTTTCTGTCTTTTGGGTTTAGAAGGTTGTATAGGATGGGCTCTTCCTGCCATCTCGGTGGCAGAGCGCTTTATACCGGTTGCTTCCGCTTCTGGTCGGTTCAATAATATAGCAGTCTACTGCTGCAGTTCTTCCAGAAGGCTTCGGATTGCCTCAAGCAGTACTGTCTGCTCATTGATCGGAGTAGCTACGGCAGGTGTAATTGGTAAGGGTGGTGGAGTGTTGTTGTCATTTGTGCTGGTGTTGTTTGGGGAATCCATAACCTTGAAAAAATTTGGGTTAGGACAGATTCAAAATATATGAAATTGGAAGATTAAAGGAATATGAATTGTAAAGAATGTTTTCGGTTGCTGGTTCTTGTGTTATATTGGTTAGGTTGTCCACGCAGAGCTGACCTGCATGGGCCACCAACAAAACCTGTCACGCCCCGCTTCCCAGTGTATGGGCAGGGGGCACGACGAGGCCGCTATGCATTTACTCAGAAGTAAACACGCTAAGCGTATCTAAGCAATATAAAATAAAATGTACACAAGAGACGGGATGTAAATGAACAACTTTATTTATTAACATTCAATTTACAATACAACTGAAATGAAAATACATGTACTGAAAGCAATGCCTAAACAATGGCAAAACATAAATGAAAATGAAATGTAATGTACAAGTGAATCTAAAACTCCGGGTCTTCAGTAAACTGATCCAAGTCTTCGCTGCTGGGTTTGATCTCCAGTGAGACCGAAACACCTGACGCCATTCCAAAGAAGAAGAAAGAGAATGTCGTCAGTGAACAAGTCGCTCGGTAAGTCCCGTAGATAGATAAAAATAGAATAGACAGAATAGAGTATAGTTGTTTAATGTTGTTATTTAGTGTTAACGCTGTTGTTTGTAGCATGGTACAGAATATGCCAGTGGATACGAGAGGAGTCTCACTGTCCCGGAGTCTAAGGTATACGGAGTACAAGGAACCATTCAGCCACGGTACAACGGCAATGGAGATTCAGGTTAGGTGTCTTATGGTTGCAGTCTCGTGCCACTTCTAACACCTTCCGTACCAATCTACCCCTTATAAACCCCGCGATATATTGATTGTATTGTTTGTATTGGATTGTCTTGAATTATAAATTGTATAGATGGATGACTTGCCGAAACCATGATATCAGTAATGGAACGGATATGATGGATGAACATGTAAATGGAGTATATCCATGGTTCGGTTCGGTCAAGTTGTATAGATTGAATAGATTGAGTATATGGATTCATATTGAATTGTGGTTTTATACTTGAATCATATTCAAGTCAGATTGATGATATTTAGACTCTGTCCGAGTCAGATAATTAGAAAAGAAATTGAAGTCCTGAATTAGGTTTTGATGTTATCGGTAACTGTGCACATGGACGGCAGGATTTGTGTCTTTTTCCAAGACAATTACCGTATTGATAACACCGTTTGTTAGGTTGTCTACCTTAGATAGGCAAGCACCCATATCTCCGGCTCCCTGAGGCTCAAGAGGCTGGTCCCGCTTAAACCTAAGTTTACTAGGGTCCTTATTGTATTTTAGTATAACTTGAGGGGTTTTATGTAAAAATAGTTTTGGTATAATTTCAAAATACACCTCAAGCATTTAATTATCGTCTTTAGGGTTTTCATTGATGTATATTTTATAAATGTGACATTTCTAGTGAATAAAACCTAATTTCATAATATATGGTATTTATTTATAATATGAATATTGTTTTGAATTATCATTGTAGTTTCATGCAATATTTGAATTCTTTTCTTGAGTTTTGGAAACATGGAATAATATATATATATATATTTAAAATAAGTATTTTGGTAAATATTATATATACATATTTAATGAAAATAATTTTATTTATTTTCTTGTAAAAATCTCATTTTCTAAAGAAAAATGTATAAAAATTCCATCGAGATCGAATGGCCCTTGCGGAGGTCTGCATCTCGCTCTACTAAGCTCGAGGATGTGCGATAATCCACACCATCTTGAACGGGTCCCCAAAAATGAGTTGTAGAGGCGCAATTGCATGAAAATGTTTTAATACATCTTTTAAAGAAATCGGTTTTATAAGTTAAAGGGATTTATTTGCAAAATCGTATTTCCCGTATTCTATTGCTCCAAAATAAATTGTGCAATGATAGAGATGTGTGTTGTGATGATGTAGGTCATTACTTCGTGAACTATCTTAAGGCATAGCAAGGTATAAAGGTTTTAATGTCGAAATGAATAGTATGTGGTATTTTTATGTAAAAATGCGATAATTGTCACAAAAATGATTATTTTGATGTGAAACTTGCTTTTTGAGTTTGTTAATGTTTGTTAATCAATATGTGAGAATATGAAGTTATCTTGATTAAGAAAAATATAGTTTTCAAAGAAAACCGAATCGGAAGTCGGACTAACTCTGCTTCCGTCGAGTTTTAGAAATGAAACTTTTTAAAGATGAAGATGAGAAGGGAAAATGAGAATTACGGTCTTGTAAGGTAGAGGGGAGAAAGAGGAAGAGTGGGGAAGCGCCGGTGCATCGTTTCGTCGCCGGAAACTCCTTGGGTCGTTGCCGGAACTTCGTCGGAGTTTCGTCCTTCGTTAACTCCACTTATACACTATAGGAACTTGAAAATTTCTTGAGAGTTTTGGCAGGGAATTGTGAGTGAAGAGGGGTGAAATGAGGGTGGTATTTATAGGACAATCTAGGGTTTAGGGGGAATGAATAATGCATTAAAATTTTGCATTAATATAGAATTTGAAGGGTTTTAATATTCTCAGTAAATGTGCATAATAAATAAGCAATACAGGAGTTAAGAGGGGATTCCAAGCGTTACAGGAAAAAAATATGAAGGCATTTGGAACGGGCGAGTCCGGCAGCGCCGGGCTATTTGGCAATGTCGCCGGTTTTGTACCGTCGGGTGGGGGTTGGTCTGGGTGCTACGTGTCCTTGTCGCTTTAATTTCCCTCTTGCTTATGTTTATTTATTCTATAACTTACCCTATTACGTGTAGTCCACGTGAAGACTCTTGGGCTTCTAAAAGGTTAAAAGAAAATAAAACAAAAAGATAATGTGGCTGATGGGATTTGAACTCTGGTGCTTTGTAACAGCAGTGCAAGGCTTTACCAATGAGCTACAAATTGTTTCTTGCTGTTCAAAAGTAAATTAAACTTTTAACTCGTGCTCAGGCTCAAGTGTCCCTTTCTGTATTTTGGAAAAATTCAGTAAAGATAGTTAGGGTTGTTACATTCTACCCTCCTTATAAAAATTTCGCCCTCGAAATTTGAAAAAGGAAAGTGTAACAGATTCAAGGAAAGTTTGGTGATAGAATTACCGATAGTATACAAAGTGGTACAAGGGTTTGAAAAGGTTGAAGAGAATTACCAGTGTTACCTTGGTCTACAGCCTCTGCTTCTTCGGCTGCTAAAAGGAAAGCCTGACGCCATGGTTCATTCCTCCTAGCTGGAGGCACATTCCTTTGTCTTTGGTGCATGTTTCTCTGCCTTCGAGGCATGTTCCTCATTGCCTGATGGAATTGGCGATTAGGCTGTACAGGAGGTGGAGCTGGGAGTGCCAGACGAGGTGCAGGAGTCTGGATAGTTGGCCGCTGCGGGTAGTTGGTGGGTGTGTGAGCTGAGTTGCTTCTATAAGGACAGTTTCCAATTCCGTGATTGGATACACCGCAAACTAAGCACAAGCCTTTTGTGCGCCTACAGTCCTTCCACAAGTGTCCATCCTTCTTGCCGTAGAAACAAAAACCTAGACTTGACCGGTTAATTGTTTCTTTCTGTCTCTTAGGTTTAGAAGGTTGTATAGGATGGGATCCTCCTTCCATCTGGGTGGCAGTGCGCTTTATACCGGTTGCTTCCGCTTCTGGTCAGTTCAATAATACAGCAGTCTGCTGCTGCAGTCCTTCCAGGAGGCTTCGTATTGTCTCAAGCTGTACTGTCTGCTCATTGATCGGAGCAGCTACGGCATGTGTAATTGGTAAGGGTGGTGGAGTGTTGTTGTCATTTGTGCTGGTGTTGTTTCGGGAATCCATAACCTTGAAAAAATTTGGGTTAGGACAGATTCAAAATATATGAAATTCGAAAATTCAAGGAATATGAACTGTAAAGAATGTATTCAGTTGTTGGTTCTTGTGTTATATTGCTTAGGTTGTCCACGCAGAGCTGACCTGCATGGGCCACCAACAAAACCTGTCACGCCCCGCTTCCCGGTGTAAGGGCAGGGGCGCGACGAGGCCGCTACGCATTTACTCAAAAGTAAACACGCTAAGCGTATCTAAGCAATATAAAATAAAATGTACACAAGAGACAAGATGTAAATGAACAACAACTTTATTTATTAACATTCTTTTTACAATACAACTGAAATGAAAATACATGTACTGAAAGCAATGCCTAAACAATGGCATAACAGAAATGAAAATGAAATGTAATGTACAAGTGAATCTAAAACTCCGGGTCTTCAGTAAACTGATCCAAGTCTTCGCTGCTGGGTTCGATCTCCAGTTAGTCCGAAACACCTGACGACATTCCAAAGAAGAAGAAAGAGAATGTCTTCAGCGAACAAGTCGCTCGGTAAGTCCCGTAGATAGATAAGAGTAGAATAGACAGAATAGAGTATAGCTGTTTAATGTTGTTATTTAGTGTTAACACTGTTGTTTGTAGCTTGGTACAGAAAAGGCCAGTGTATACGAGAGGAGTCTCATTATCCTGGAGACTAAGGTATACGGAGTAAAAGGAACCGTTCAGCCACGGTACAACGGCAATGGAGATTCAGGTTAGGTGTCTTATGGTTGCAGTTTCATGCCACTTCTAACACATTCCGTACCAATCTACCCCTTATAAACCCCGCGATGTCTTGATTGTATTGTTTTTATTGGATTGTCTTGAATTATAAATTGTATAGATGGATGACTTGCCGAAACCATGATATCAGTAATAAAACGGATATGATGGATGAACATATAAATGGAGTATATCCATGGTTCGGTTCGGTCAAGTATAGATTGAATAGATTGAGTATATTGAGTATATGGATTCATATTGAATTGTGGTTTTATACTCGAATCATATTCAAGTCAGATTGATGATATTTAGACTCGGTCCGAGTCAGACAATTAGAAAAGAAATTGAAGTCCTGAATTAGTTTTTGATGTTATCGGTAACTGCTGCATATGGACGGCAGGATTTGTGTCTTTTTACAAGACAATTACCGTATTGATAACACCGTTTGTTAGGTTATCTACCTTAGATAGGCAAGCAACCACATCTCCGGCTCCCTGAGGCTCAAGAGACTGGTCCCGCTTAAACCTATGTTTACTAGGGTCCTTATTGTATTTTAGTATAACTTGAGGGGTTTATGTAAAAATAGTTTTGGTATAATTTCAAAATACACCTCAAGCATTTAATTATCGTCTTTAAGGTTTTCTTTGATATATATTTTATAAATGTGACATTTCTAGTGAATAAAACCTAATTTCATAATATATGGTATTTATTTGTAATATGAATATTGTTTTGAATTATCATTGTCGTTTCATGTAATATTTGAATTCTTTTCTTGAGTTTGGGAAACATGGAATAATATATATATATATATTTAAAATAAGTATTTTGGTAAATATTATATATACATATTTAATGAAAATAATTTTATTTATTTTCTTGTAAAAATCTTATTTTCTAAAGTAAAATGTATAAAAATTCCATCAAGATCGAATGCTCCTTACGGAGGTCTGCATCTCGCTCTAGTAAGCCTGAGGATTTGCGATAATCCGCACCATCCCGAACGGGTCCCCAAAAATGGGTTGTAGAGGCGCAATTGCATGGAAATGTTTTAATACATCTTTTAAAGAAAACGGTTTTATAAGTTAAAGGGATTTTTTTGCAAAGTCGTATTTCCCGTATTCTATTGCCCCAAAATCAATTGTGCTATGATAGAGATGCGTGTTGTGATGAGGTAGGTCATTATCTCGAGAACTATCTTAAGGCATAGCAAGTTATAAAGGTTTTAATGTCGAAATGAATAGTATGTTGTATTTTTATGTAAAAATGCGATAATTGTCACAAAAATGATTATTTTGATGTGAAACTTGTTTTTTGATTTTGTTAATGTTTGTTAAGCAATATGTGAAAATATGAAGTTATCTTGATTAAGAAAAATATAGTTTTTAAAGAAAACCGAATCGGAAGTCGTACTAACTCCGTTTCCGTCGGGTTTTAGAAATGAAACTTTGTAAAGATGAAGATGAGAGGGGGAAATGGGGCTTATGGGCTTATAAGGTAAAAGGAGAAAGAGGAAGAGTGGGGAAGCATAGGTGGGTCGTTTCGTCGCCGGAAACTCCTTGGGTCGTTGCCGGAACTTCGTCGGAGTTTCTCCCTTCGTTAACTCCACTTGCACACTATAAGAACTTGGAAATTTCTTGAGAGTTATGGCAGGAAATTGTGAGTGAGAAGGGGTGAAATGAGGGTGGTATTTATAGGTCAATCTAAGGTTTAGGGGAAATGAATAATGCATTAAAATTTTGCATTAAAATAGAATTTGAAGGGTTTTAATATTCTCTGTAAATGTGCATAATAAATAAGCAATACAGGAGTTAAGGGGGAGTCCAAGGGTTGCAGGAAAAAAATATGAAGGCATTTGGTACGGGCGAGACCGGCGGCGCCGGGCCTTTTGGCAATGTCGCCGGTTTTGTACCGTCGGGTGGGGGTTGGTCTGGGTGCTACGTGTCCTTGTCACTTCAATTTCTCTCGTGCTTATGTTTATTTATTCTGTAACTTATCCTATTACGTGTAGTGCACATGAAAACTCTTGGGTTTCTAAAAGGTTAAAATAAAATAAAACAAAAAGATAATGTGGCTGATGGGATTTGAACTCTGGTACTTTGTACCAGCAGTGCAAGGCTTTACCAATGAGCTACAAGTTGTTTCTTGCTGTTCAAAAGTAAATTAAACTTTTAACTCGTGCTCAGGCTCAAGTGTCCCTTTCTGTATTTTAGAAAAATTCAGTAAAGAAATTTAGGGTTGTTACATTCTACCATCCTTATAAAAATTCCGTCCTCAAAATTTGAAAAAAGAAAGTGTAACAGATTCAACAAAAGTTTGGTGATAGAATTACTGATAGTATACAAAGTGGTACAAGGGTTTGAAAAGGTTGAAGAGAATTACCAGTGTTACCTTGGTCTACAGCCTCTGCTTCTTTGGACGCTAAAAGGGAAGCCTGACACCGTAGTTTATTCCTCCTAGCTGGAGGCACATTCCTTTGTCTTTGGGGCATGTTTCTCTGCCCTCGAGGCATGTTCCTCTTTGCCTGATGGAATTGACGATTAGGCTGTGCAGGAGGTGGAGCTGGGAGTGCCAGACGAGGTGCAGGAGTCTGGATAGTTGGTCGCTGCGGGTAGTTGGTGGGTGTGTGAGATGTGTTGCGTCTATAAGGACAGTTTCTAATTCCATGATTGGATACGCCGCAAACTAAGCACAAGCCTTTTGCGCGCCTACAGTCCTTCCACAAGTGTCCATCTTTCTTGCCGTAGAAACAAAAACCTGGACTTGACCGGTTAATTGTTTCTTTCTGTCTCTTAGGTTTAGAAGGTTGTATAGGATGGGATCCTCCTACCATCTGGGTGGCAGAGCGCTTTATACCTGTTGCTTCCACTTTTAGTCGGTTCAATAATATAGCAGTCTGCTGCTGCAGTCCTTTCAGGGGGCTTCGGATTGTCTCAAGCAGTACAGTTTGCTCATTGATCGGAGCAGCTATGACAGGTGTAATTGGTAAGGGTGGTGGAGTGTTGTTGTCATTTGTGCTGGTGTTGTTCGGGGAATCTATAACCTTGAAAAAATTTGGGATAGGACAGATTCAAAATATATGAAATTGGAAGATTCAAGGAATATGTATTGTAAAGAATGTATTCAGTTGCCTGTTCTTGTGTTATATTGCTTAGGTTGTCCACGCAGAGCCGACCTGCATGTGCCACCAACAAAACCTGTCACGCCCCGCTTCCCAGTGTACGGACAGAGGGCGCGACGAGGCCGCTACGCATTTACTCAGAAGTAAATGTTGGATATAGTGCCCTCAGAGTCAATTATTGGATCACAGGCACGTGATTGCAATGATTGAGGGAGGACTTATACCAGTAGGATAGTCTTACTCGAGAGCTTTGTATACTATCTGTTTGTCTTTATCATCATGTACAGTTCACTATTACACGTTGATAGAAAATAGTATACTATCTAGTTTATCTTTATCATCGTGTACTGCTTTAGGTGACCTTACAGGTCACTATTGCGCGTTGATAGAGCTCTTAGGATTCTTGCTTGACGGCCAGCAGTATGATGGCGATCATATATGTGGGAGCTGTGGTCTATAAGCACATCCTTAAAAGGTCCCTAGTCGTGGGAGTTTTCGAGACAGGGCATCGATACTCCAGAGTAGACTAGTGTATACAGTCGAGACCCCGACGAGGGGCGGTGGCCGGTCTCACAAGCCACTGGTGTCAGTTGGTTCACCTAAGATGTATACAGGTGCTTATTGGGTTATGAGTACACCGGACAGGACTCGCCGGGAACATGCTAGTTGGTATTATACCTAGCATTAGATAGCAGTTCCCTGGTGACATGTGTACAGGTTAGTTCATCGACCTGAGATCGTCATTTGTCTCGTGTGAGTTCCCACTGTGCTTTGATTACTACCCTACCACGGCTCAAAGGAGTCGTGCAAACAGATTTTAGTTGGGTACAGTCCCGAGCCACGTAGAGGCAGTGAGCAGATCTGCAGGGGTTTCGTCTCTCCCGGTATTGGGGGTGAGATCGCGCTGTGTCTAGGAGAGCCATTACACGAAGTCCTTAGCCAAGGCAGGAGATTTACTGGTAAGTATTCCAGTAGTATCTCAGGGTGTTCTGGGCTACACTCTGACATGACTTGTACCGCTTTTGGATGTCTGACTTTTACCAACCCCTAGGCCCGCCATGCGATGCTCATAGACGAACGGACCGGACTGTACGGATATTGTCACTGACAGGATCAGTAGGGTGTTAGAATGAGTTCGCTCATCGACGTCCCTTTTGGTCAATACCTGGTAGCCCGTTACGTACGGCTAATACCTCTGACGTGCTAGTGGTTAAATCCACAGCCAAAGTATTGACGAGTCTTTATAGTCCCCCACAGACAGTTTCTCAAGTTTCGGGCGAAATGCTGTAGAGACCGTATGGATATATGGCAAGGTTCGATCATGTACGTGCGGTATTGCACGGATCATGATCGGACAGATAATACTAGCGGGTTTTGGTTTAAGCCGGATCCTAGTATTGTACAGTATAGATTTTGTCTCATTACATTTGTATTTGGTCGGAATACAAATGCGGGTATGTATATACAGTCGCGGGGTTTTCCTGTAATTTATTACCGGATCACTTTTTGAAGTTTCTAGTTTGCATTCCGTTTCGGCCATTTTTCCTTTGTTCCTTCTTGGCTGAAATTCCTTTGATGGGAGGGGCTTATTTGCAAATGTGCAAATTAGCAATGTGGAGGGTGTTTTTTGTAAGTGGTTGTTTCATGATGGTTCTAGATTGACTTTGACTTCCTTTTGTTCATCACGACTTGCTTTTTGTGATGGGATTAGGAGGAGACTTTGTTGTGATTATTATTTCTCATCATCATTCATTATTCTCTCTTGCATTATTTTGACCTCCCTCCTCTCTCATATGATGGCCGGCCACTTTTGTGGAGGGGGAGATTCATTTTTGTGTGAGGATTTTTGGTTCATTTCATTGCAAAAGAAAAATCCTCAAGTTGATTCCTCTTGCTCATTATTCCTCCTCCTTCACAAAAATGGAAACTTCTAATAACCTCATGAGACATAGTGATCTACATATATTCTACAGCAATCTTGGACACGTCGGCTTGCCAACTTCGTGTCCGAGTTGCCTCGGTCCAAAGGTGGGAGCCCGTAAAAGACTTCTCAATGTGGTGCCTTTCCGACAAGGAAACCGGAGATCAGTGATGCCGCGAGGAGATCGGGATGGTGGCCGAAGACCGAAGGACACGGATCGCTCGGTATAGCTCTCTACCCTTTCTCTAGTTAGCTAGTAGTAGGTTAATGGTCCGATCCGGGTTTATAGTCCGCGGTAGCGCCGTTTTCTAGTTAAAGAAAAGTTTTTGTTTTCCGCATTTTGGCCTCGGACAGACGGCCGTTGCGCTGCCGTGCACTTACATGGTATCAGAGCCACGCCATTAACCTTTACTAGCTTGCTCTAACATGTTTACAAGTTCGATCGAACGAATTTCCAAAAGCCACATTTTCCAAGCATCAGTGTCTGTCGAAATTTTTTAGTTGTCAAAAAAATATTTGGTGTATTGCAGAAATATGTGCAGGCTTTTTCAAGAGAACTGAAGAAATTTGGTCGGCTGATTTCACTGTAGCGCGGCGGATCCGCGGCCGTAACCACGTTTTGGCCGCGGATCCGCCGCCGTACTGTAGCCACAGTGCACCAAATTTCTTCAGTAGGTCTCTGTATTGGAATTGGGGTTTTTGGTATATTCTGTTTGGGCCCAGATTTATTTTGAGTGCTACAGTTGTGCTTGAGGCCCACTTCGGGAATTTTTTATCGATCGAAAATTTTAAACATGTTAGTTCACAGTATTTACATTATATCTGCGACCATGAATGTCATTTGATCGGTAAATCCTGTCTAATTGCTATAGTTCTTTTAGACGGATTTGCGAACGTGACATTCACGTTGATGTTCTGTGTTGTGCTGTGATGTTGCGGATCTGTCGTGGTGGATAGCCTGGATGCAATGGTAGTACAGTTTGGTTGTATATGTACATTTGATATTGCGGGACGAGCGTCCGACATGTGGACTGCCGTCACTGCCTGTTTGTATATTATTCTTTTGGGGCACGACCGGGCTGAGGCCGATGTACCCGTTGTATATTTTACTTTCTGTACTAGGATTACCCCGCGGTGGGGTGCACGGATAGCCGGGTTCTAGAGGGCAACGGGTTACATCTCATGGCTTTAAGACGGAGGGGGCTTCACTCTAGAATTGGCGGGCTATTCGCCGCACTCGTAGGGGTACAGGTTGACCCAAGGAGGGGTGCCCAAGTTACCGGATTCCGTGAAGTGCTGGGTGGTCCATTCACGTTGCTGAAGGGGGCTGCCTCGCTTCAGGTTTTGGCGGGTAACTTGCCGCGCCCGTAGGGGTCTAGGATTTCATTGCACAGGCCCACACAACCAAGGGAACGTCGGGTTTCAGTAGCGGCTCTATGAAACCCGGGGATCCCAGATATCTGTATTGTTCTGTGATGCTTATTACATTTCTGTGATGTTGCATTTTATCACGCCTTGAGCGAATATTATATATTGATATATATACTAGGAGATGTTCTATATGTTTTGCATCCACGCTAGTCCAGTCCCCGCTATGTCGTTAGTTAAGTAACCTAACGGGTGATGACGGGACCCAGTGGCGAATGCGGATGGCAATACGTATATCATTATTTTCGTTCTTTGTTGGTGTGATCAATTGATGGGACTGCATTGATTCAGATCAATGCAAGCTAAACAAACCTGTTTGATGTTGTTGGAACATTTTTCAAAAAGCTGTTATTGCAAGGACGTTCTCTTTTGTTTTGCACAGTGGTATTCGGTTATGAATATCCAGCACCTCAGTCGACGAGGCAAGGGCCGAGATCCCTTCACCGGGAGTGACCCCTTGGACAGAAGTTTGCGTCAGGGTAATAACTTCACTATAGCCGATTGCCTTTTGCTTTGCCTCGTGGTATTCAGTTGGAATATCCTGCACCTCATTCTACGGGGAAAGAGCCGAGATCCCTTCACTGGGAGTGACCTCTTTAGCAAAGGTTTTTTCGTCACTATATTTTTATAAAAAGCTATCCGGTTCCTTCAACGATATCAAGTTCATTACGTTAAATTTTTTTCGCCAAAAACTAGACGTAGCCTTCCGTCATTTCTTACAAGTATTACTTAGTATTCGTGCTGCGTTTGTTGACTGTGTCAAGGCGTAGTGTACGGTAGCTAAGTAGTGTTCGTTTGTGGCATATTAATGGGATTGGTTAGGACAGTCGTGCGGCCTTGTTGACTGTGTCAAGGGCTCGTACGGGTGGGTTTAATGCAATCCAGGATAATGACGGGTTGAACTTGACTAGGACTCTTTGATTTGTTGACTGTGTCAAGGTCATTTGGGTCCTAGGGGTAAAAATCACATCGGGAGTTTCTAAAGAAACTGAAACTTACCAGGCATGCGCATACCTTCTGGAGTGTGATAACGTGGGTGGATTCCGTCACGTTATCATGCGATGATAGTTGGATCCCGATTCCCACTGATGAGTTGGTCTACTCCTCGGGTGATCCCGACTAATTCTTCTTTCACGTTTGGAGGAGAATTTGAGATTACAGTGGGAGGTTTCCTGATTGGATAAAGTGATAACCATTCTGATCTAGATTAGAGTGCACGCTGAGTGTTTCTTTTCTCTCTCTCTTTGGCAGCGACCATGACCCGACCCTTGACTATGACTCAGTGACTAAGTTGACCGAACCTTCTTGAAACACTGGCTTTTGGATTGTCAGAGTTGCAAACCTCATTGCCACTCCTACTTTTACCCTTTTCTCCAGGATACCCCGTATTACTACGAATGTCCACTTCCATTGGATAAAACCATCGTATGGTTATATACGAACTCGAAGGAACTTGTTCCAGATTCGAGGATGGTTTCTGGTTCTGGAGAAAACGAATGGGACTATTCAGTTGTCTTTTCCTTTTACCTTCTCTCAGGTTGCGAGTGCTCCTTGGATTAGGACGGTACACCTATTATGCTTATTGGATAGTCTTCTTCCAAACCATAGGCAGGTGCCGAACGGTAGGGAATGATGAAACCAATTAGCCTAACGAAGGTGTACAGAAGGTATTAAGTAAAGACAAATAAAGGGATTAGTAAGAGAGCAAAGTAAATTGCGACTGCTATTCATGACCAAACCAAGTATTTCTTTGCCAATCCTACATCACCTTTGTATTTCTCCAGGACACTCCGTATCACTACGAAGATCCATAATTTATTGGATACTCCATCGTATGGTTATATACAAACTCGAAGGAACTTGTTCCAGTTCGGGGATGGATTCTGGTTCAGGAGAAATAGGAATAAGGTTTATTCAGTTGTATTTTATCTTCACCTTCTCTCAGGATACGAGTACTCCTAGGATTAGGAGAGTATACCCATTATGCTTATTGGATATTCTTCTTCCAAACCATAGGCTGGTGCCAAACGGTAGGGAAGGAAGAAAACCATTTGGCCGAAAGGGGTGTATAGAAGGTAATGACTAAAGACATATAAAGAGATTTGGAGAGATGGCAAAGAAATATACGGTTACAGTTGTGAATCTGAAAATGGAAGAGGCATTACTAGGAATACCCAGATACCCTTTCGAAACATTTACATGTTTCAGTTTCACTGTATATTGTTAAAAGAAAACTGATTTCCCAATTAGTCCTTGCTCCAGGGTATGTATTTACCAGGTTTGATTCTCACATCTGTATGGTTTTACAGATAATGAGTGGGAGTAAGTTGTTGGGAATTGGGTGATCATCCTCATTATATCGGGATTCGTTGTAATTGGTGATATTTGAGGAAATCACCTGGGTTGTTTGCCGGACGGCAAATATTTGGTTTTGAATATCCGTTGTTATGCACCAATTTCAAATTGATATATCTGTACGTCTATTTTTATAGAGTGAGATATAACCTTTTGAAATTATGTCGATGACATTTACCTATATCAGTGGATAGTTAGGTTAGGAGTATTAAACAGCGGTGTAATTCTTCTTAACCATAAGTACAGTTTTCAACCTACGACACACAGGGATTGAGTTATTACACTCAGGGGACTTATACAGAGTATTGTATGTTGTCCAGTATCCATAAGGACAGAGGGGTTGGTACTCGTACTATATTCTGTTTACTTGTGACTTCTCTAGCTCTTGGACATGTGTTTCATAGAAATGCAAGGTCTAAGTTTTGAGAAGTTATAGGTATATGAATAAAGTAGAGAACCAGGTATTGCAAGTATCAGGATTCTTTAAGGTGATCGAAGATATAGATACTTGTGTATGGTATTCAGTTAATAGTAATGATTATGAGAACTTGCTTCTCTTTCAGGTTGCTCATATCTGGATGTACTCCTAAGTTGAGTAATGCTGATTGGCCTCCTTCCATTTAGTTGACATGCACTGGAGACAACTACATGATTTGAATCTGGTTCCAATTAAATCAGTGCCTCTATTTCTATATTGGATATAGAATAGTTCATATCTTAACATTGTTAAGGTACGGGGAGTGGTCCGGCTTATGCTTAAAACCAGACTCTGGACAACTCAAGGCACGTTTCTGTAATGGCTGTTTGTGGGTTGACCCGGGCTATGACGAGGGTTGACTTTCTACCATCTGGAAGATCAATAGTGATATTGTTCTAGACTCGCCACAGTTTTAATAAAAATGGATTTTTTCAGAAAACAGTAGTGGGAGTATGGTAGAACTGGAAGTGATTCTAGAACCGCAAACGATTACTGAAAATTTGATAAGAACCTAAAGATTCAATCTGGTTTGACATTCCATTGGCCACTCCGCAGATATGGTGGGTAACCTCAGGCACTCGAGTGGTACTTCGGTATACTCAAAGACGGTGACAGGGAGGTTCCTGTTTACCCAAACTTGCCATTGCTGTTGTTCCAGACTGTGAGACCCGGCAGGAGGATGAGTATAGCGTCGTTCTAAACTAGCTTTAGAAGTGTACATGTATATGACCCTGCCAGAGGGTTTTCGTAGTCAGTGGGAGCAGCGGAAGCATAGTGGACAAGTAGCTTATGTCTATTTATGGACTAAAGCAAATATAGCGGAGAAAGATCATCTATTTCTGATGTGACAGTCATAGGTTTGACCTCATCAGAATAGGGGATGGATCTGTTAAGAAGGTAGTAGGGTGTGATGTCCTGGTATTTGGATGATATACACAGAATAGGAAGTAAAATTCCTATACTACAATCGGTTATACTTTGGTTGTCACACAGTGGTTTCTCCACATGGGAATTGGATATTATATTAGATATTCTGGTTACTAGATCTATGGTTTTAGATATAGATTTGGGTAGTTTTCCAATCTGGGTACTTAGACAGCATTCTAAAGGTATTTTAGAATGGACGACTCCTGGCACGGTAGTCTACCTACAGGTGATGGAGTCACCCTCTCTAAAGGTGTCTTACAGACTAAAGGGGAGAGGGATGTGTATGATTGGCAGATCACTTGCTTAGGCAATTGAGTCAATCATGAGATGTCAAGTACCACACCAGATGTTGTTTTAGCAGTAGATGCAATAAGTTGATATTGATCCAATCCTGGAGAAACATTTGGAAGCAGTTTTAGAACATAAAGTGGATGTTCTAGGGATATGATAACAACAGGCTCTTGTAGAAAACAGTTATCATTCCAGGCTTCCAAGGTGACCTGGATGACAGAGTGGCTGTTAGAGTTATAGTTTTCCTTCTGACGAGGGGCAATATTTTGGACAGGTGGTCCAAGCGGATACTGAGGAAGGCATGGCGCAGGATACTGATTGGTTTCAGTTGACGATACAGTCTAAGAAGTTTGGATTTGGAGTTCATTTATGAACAAGGTCCCATCAGATATCCAGACATATTCTAAGACAGGTATTACTCATTTCGGGAGATGGCTTTCTCCGTGAACTTAGGATAAAGAGAGATATAGAAAGAAACATCAGGGCGGATCCACTAGCTGAGGCTATTTCTCGAACGCAATAGTTTTGCAAACGAGCTTTGTGAGACTGTTTAGTAGAGGAGTTGGGTGTTCGGTATCACACGGGCGGTGAGTACGCGACATCACAATAATTAGCCTTGAGTGCAAGTGGGAGATTGTTGGATATAGTGCCCTCAGAGTCAATTATTGGATCACAGGCATGTGATTGCAATGATTGAGAGAGGACCTATACCGGTAGGACAGTCTTACTTGAGATCTTTGTATACTATCTGGTTTGTCTTTATCATCGTGTACAGTTCACTATTACACGTTGATAGAAAATAGTATACTATCTGGTTTATCTTTATCATCGTGTACTGCTTTAGGTGACCTTACAGGTCACTATTGCGCGTTGATAGAGCCCTTAGGATTCTTGCTTGACGGCCAGCAGTATGATGGCGATCATATACGTGGGAGCTGGAGTCTATAAGCACATCCTTAAAAGGTCCCTAGTCGTGGGAGTTTTCGAGACAGGGCATCGATAGTGTATATAGTCGAGACCCCGACGAGGGGCGGTGACCGGTCTCACAAGCCACTGGTGTCAGTTGGTTCACCTAAGATGTATACAGGTGCTCATTGGGTTATGAGTACACCGGACAGGACTCGCCGGGAACATGCTAATTGGTATTATACCTACCGTCAGATAGCAGTTCCCTGGTGACATGTGTACAAGTTAGTTCATCGACTTGAGATCGTCATTTGTCTCGTGTGAGTTCCCACTGTACTTTGATTACTACCCTACCATGGCTCAAAGGAGTCGTACAAACAGGTTTTAGTTGGGTACAGTCCTGAGCCACGTAGAGGCAGTGAGCAGATCTGCAGGGGTTTCGTCTCTCCCGGTATTGGGGGTGAGATCGCGCTGTGTCTAGGAGAGCCATTACACGAAGTCCTTGGCCAAGGTAGGAGATTTACTGGTAGGTATTCCAGTAGTATCTCAGGGTGTTCTGGGCTACACTCCGACACGACTTGTACCGCTTTTGGGGTTCTGACTTTTACCAACCCCCTAGGTCCGCCATGCGATGCTCATAGACGAACGGACCGGACTATACGGATATTGTCACTGACAGGCTCAGTAGGGTGTAAGGATGAGTTCGCTCATCGATGTCCCTTTTGGTCAATACCTGGTAGCTCGTTACGTACGGCTAATAACTCTGACGTGCTAGTGGTTAAATCCACAGCCAAAATATTGATGAGTCTTTAGAGTCCCCCACAGACAGTTTCTCAAGTTTCGGGCGAAACGCTGTAGAGGCCGTATGGATATATGGCAGGGTTCGATCATGTACGTGCGGTATTGCACGGATCATGATCGGACAGATGATACTAGCGGGCTTTGGTTTAAGCCGGATCCTAGTATTATACAGTGTAGATTTTGTCTCATTGCATTTGTATTCGGTCGGAATACAAATGCGGGTATGTATATACAGTCGCGGGGTTTTCCTGTAATTTATTACCGGATCACTTTTTGAAGTTGCCAGTTTGCATTCCGTTTCGGCCATTTTTCCTTTGTTCCTTCTTGGCTGAAATTCCTTTGATGGGAGGGGCTTATTTGCAAATGTGCAAATTAGCAATGTGGAGGGTGTTTTTTGTAAGTGGTTGCTTCATGATGGTTCTAGATTGACTTTGACTTCCTTTTGTTCATCATGACTTGCTTTTTGTGATGGGATTAGGAGGAGACTTTGTTGTGATCATTATTTCTCATCATCACTCATTATTCTCTCTTGCATTATTTTGACTTCCCTCCTCTCTCATATGATGGCCGACCACTTTTGTGGAGGGGGAGATTCATTTTTGTGTGAGGATTTTTGGTTCATTTCATTGCAAAAGAAAAATCCTCAAGTTGATTCCTCTTGCTCATTATTCCTCCTCCTTCACAAAAATGGCAACTTCTAATAACCTCATGAGACATAGTGATCTACATATATTCTACAGCAATCTTGGATACGTCGGCTTGCCAACTTCGTGTCCGAGTTGCCTCGGTCTAGAGGTGGGAGCCCATAAAAAGACTTCTCGATGTGGTTCCTTTCCGACGAGGAGACCGGAGATCAGTGATGCCGTGAGGAGATCGGGATGGTGGCCGAAGACCGAAGGACACGGATCGCTCGGTATAGCTCTCTACCCTTTCTCTAGTTAGCTAGTAGTAGGTTAATGGTCCGATCCGGGTTTATAGTCCGCGGTAGCGCCGGTTTCTAGTTAAAGAAAAGTTTTTGTTTTCCGCATTTTGGCCTCGGACAGACGGCCGAGGCGCTGCCGTGCACTTACATGAAGTAAACACGCTAAGCGTATCTAAACAATATAAAATAAAATGTACACAAGAGACAAGATGTAAATGAACAGCAACTTTATTTATTAACATTCTTTTTACAATACAACCGAAATGAAAATACATGTACTGAAAGCAATGCCTAAACAATGGCATAACAGAAATGAAAATGAAATGTAATGTACAAGTGAATCTAAAACTCCGGGTCTTCAGTAAACTGATCCAAGTCTTCGCTGCTGGGTTCGATCTCTAGTGAGTCCGAAACTGTCACGTCCCGAAAGTACAGAACATGACCGGCACTTAAACTACGAAACGTCTCGAGGCGTGCGTAATCTAAGTAAACCGAAAACCCAGAAATCCAAACCAAGAAAAGAAGTAGAGTGAAGGAAAACCAATTTAAAACAAGTAGTTTTAATAGCATAAGCCGAATTATGCGGTTTTTAAGAACATCAAAATTTACTGAAAATTTCGGCAGAGTCTCCTTTGTAAAAACTGGCTCCCAAACGGGATACAACATGAATAGTATACGAAATCAATAAAAAGGCATCCCCAAGCGGGAGCTAGCTCTTCGTCAATCGACGGTCACAACCACCCAAGCAATATAATATACAACGCCAACGGCGAGGATCAAAACTCAAAAGGAACTCAAAACCACCAGAAATATAACGAGCGACTCTAAGGTCGCAAGAATAAACAGCACTGGTCTCTATCTCAAAATAAATACATGTTTGGTTGATGGAATTTACTAGATACAACGGAATAATATTATACAAGGTAATATGATGGGTACGATACAAGAAAAACCCACCTACTAGCAAGTCACCCGAATGAAACTGAGCCCGCAAAGCCGTAATGAAACCTGTACGGCAAACCTGCAAGAAACTGGGGCACAACGGGGGTGAGTTGCCAACTCGTGAATAGAAAAACATCTACGCACAGAAATCGCATAAATAACGCAACCTAGGTCAATGATCATAATATATCCTCAAATATATGAATAACATGCAGCCTATAACAATGGCTAGGGTAATATCTAACCGAGTGGAATCTCATGTGCCCGTGTCGGTGCCTCAGGTAGCAATATATCATATGAATGAGGTATGAATGCATGAAAACGGAATACATGTAAATGAAGAAACTGTTTTCATAAATTAGTGAGATTTCCTTCGTATTTTTAAACTGAGGTATCATAATGAAATCAGTATCAACAGTGTCTAGCATCGACACAAAACATAAATCTCATTGTCTCGAAATATCAATGTCTCAATCTCAATATCTAGGGCGCCGTCAGTCCAGACCGGCCCCTACCATCCATCTCAAGACCACGACGGTATCCTCCGGATATCCGACGCGTCGGGTAATATCACCGGTAGGTAATCTGTCCCCTTCCAGGCTCAACGTCAACACCACATTCATCTTGCCCCGGGGTACCATACCGGGCCCACCATGTACCCGTGACGGTTCCTCCACTCCTCGACACGGATCTCGAAAACCATAGCAAACTCATGGTGGACGACACTTACATCACTAGAAAACCGCAATTTACATATTTTAAAAGGTTAATAAGTTTAGAAATTTTTGCGGCTTTCCCCCGAAATCCAGAAATATCATAAATCTCAAGAAGTCATCACAAGTGCATATGTCAATGCTAATGAATGTATATGGTATCGATAACCAAGTTGCAATGTATGATTAATAACTAGGCATGAACAATGGAATAACAATATGTATGAAGTGACAAGTAATAACTATAATGTCTAAACTGGCCTATAACCCAGGTACACTAATATCGTATCAACTACTAATTAACAAGCTAAGCCAAGCAATAGTATTTTCTAAGTGTACGTGACATGGCAATTACCGATGAAGATGTGTGTGAGCCGGCAAGTAAGTGTATGTGGTACATACGCATCATCGGTAATGGTGCTGGTGTCCTAACAGCATGATATCAATAATGGAGTATGCAGCAAAATAAGTATGCGGGGCAGAGCGAACAGCAATAATGTGCGGAAGCAGAATACTAGACACAACGATAACTAATCAGTATTAAACTAATATAAGTCCTACAAATGGTGCCTTTTGAAATAACACGAATCAAGGGGTTTTGAAAATAGGGGCTACGGTGTTTTTATGAAAAGATACGTCTTTTGAAATATCCGTAGGATCCCTTGGGCTGTCTTTAAAAATGCCCACGATTCGTTAGTTTTTGAAATAGGTAAGAAGTCTAATCTAATCTAACAACTACACTAAACTACACGGCTGAACTAACAAGCTGAACTACAGGTAAGGAAACCGCCTATCATCTGAGTCGATACATATACATACCTATATATGTATAGTCGGTGATCCCGCCTCAATAATATCATATCCGATACCATATCTAAAATCAGGCATCCCAAGTCAAGAGTGCGGATCAATCATCAATATAGCTCGTACGTAAATCCGTCGTACGGCATCCCAAATCTGGGTACGGGTCAATATCACATTCATCATACTATTCACCTCGTATCCTCTTTATCAAATATTATGATCGGGGTACTGATCTACATATAGTACCATACTGATACCGCCTACGTATGCATGGACGTGTGTGAAACACTACGTCAAGGACCCGCTACAACATCATGTCGTATCTAAGATACGAACTCTGCTATATCACCGATCTCACGGCCTCAAATCAAATCTCATCAACTCAGCGCAATCCCAAGTATCATCCTCAATCCGTATGTGAACACATAGTCCCATACCCATGTGAACACATAACTATAAAGAATCCCATGAGCACATATCAATAGGAATGTATGCAAGTATGTATGTGTGTATGTGTAGTGCAACACTGCCCTAGGGTTCGCAACACTAAGGTAATCCAACACACCAATATCCATCCTAAGCAACGTTATTAATCCCAAATAACATATAATAAATGTTGGTGTGTATACGCATCTGTATACACCACCACGGACTGCGGGGGTGCTATACGCCATCCACCCGACTTCTCCCAGTAGATATAAATCTACTCACCTGGTCCTCGCTAGCCGGTGCCGACGTCGCCACGCGCTTGCTTGTCGTCTCGAAGTCCACATAGGGGTACCTACATATCATAACGCACCATATCGCATTAAAACTAAATTTGAAATCGAAACGGCATACGAAAATCAAATCGGCACGCGTATCACGCATAGGTCCAAACCTATCGCCTACGCATGCAAGAATAGTAAAACCAACCCTCGATGTCGATGTACAAACGTCAAACCATCGAGAAAAATTCAATCACACTCATTTGCACATTCACGAACACTAATTTTAATATAAACTAGGTTAAAACTCACAAAAACCCCAATTTCACTTAAAAGGTCATTTTTCCGAAAATCTAGCAAGCACATTTCGCCGTTTTTGTACAAAACATGATATTTAAATGAATGTAGCGGCCAATATATTTATTAAATATCTTAAATAAGTCATATAAACAATTTCCGGAATTTAATCTCATTAAATTCCAAAAACCCTAATATTCTAGTTTACAAAAATACCCTTTTTAACAATTTCAAAGCAAAAATGCACAAACTACAATCTAGCTTAGATTTGCATGATCTAAAGCATTAAACCACACTTAATAAAGTTAATGAAGTCATGAAAAACCTAAACACATTTTTAACCTCACATATAATGCATTTTATAAAACCCTAGTTTACACAAAGCTTAATTTGGACATTTTACATGTTACAATTGGCAATAAGTAACAAATTTAAGTTGCATAGCTTAAGATGCTAAAAAAGAACATCACACAACCATGAACACATGATCACAACCTAACTTGATCTCAAACTCTTTCCATTACAAACTAAATCCCAATTAGAATCGCATTTAAACTTAATAGACCTTGATGAAAGAAACTATCCAACAATTTAAATTTGGCTTGGGATTTATACCTCACAAAATCAAGAGACCAAGCTTGAAATCTAGCCTCCCAAAATGGCCTCCAAGCTCCTAGATCCATGCTTGCTTGGGCAAGAAATAATGGGTAAGGGTTCGATTTGGAAAAAGCTTTGAAATTGTATGGATTTTGAAGCTTTTTTGTGGATTTTTGAAGCAAAATAGTGTGGATTTTGGGGGGGGGGGAAGGGCTGCTGCTGTGGGGAGAAGGATTCGGCCAGAAATGGGAGTGAGGAGAGAGTGGGAGGTAGAGAAAATGGGGGGCGGAACAAAGTCAAGGTCAAAGCAAGTCAAAAGTCTAATTACTTTATCCATTTTCTATTCTTTTCTTTCATTTCCTTTCATTTGAAAATCAAGTGGGGAAAAATAGGGTGGCTGCTGAATTCAGCCATGGGGAGGAGTAAGTGGGTGTGTGTGGGTGTGGGTACGGGTGCGGTGTGATGAAAAATGATAAATACAATACCCCAAACATCCATTTACGCTAAAAAAAAGCCTTTTTTCTTCAATAATTTCTAAACCGTTTTGGCAAATGATTTCGTTCGAAAAACCACATGATAAAATTTTATTTAATGTTTTATGATGCACAAAATTTGTTTCAACTCATTCCAATTTGTAATTTTCCCTAATTAAATGTATTAGTGACGGCTTAAATAATAATAAAATAATATTTTTTTCAGAAAATTTGAAATTTCACCAGCGGCTCAATAAACACCAAATAATAGCAATTACATAGCTAGAATATAAATATTTAATTTTTATAATAAGATATTTGCATTTTGACTTTTTACAGAAACCCCCTTATTTTACTTATTTTTCGAAATTTCACCGAAACGATTTTCAAAGCGTTACAGAAACACCTGACGACATTCCAAAGAAGAAGAAAGAGAATGTCGTCAGCGAACAAGTCGCTCGGTAAGTCCCATACATAGATAAGAATTGAATAGACAGAATAGAGTATAGCTGTGTAATGTTGTTATTTAGTGTTAACGTTGTTGTTTGTAGCTTGGTACAGAAAAGGCCAATGTATACGAGAGGAGTCTCATTATCCTGGAGACTAAGGTATACGGAGTACAAGAAACCGTTCAGCCACGGTACAACGACAATGGAGATTCAGGTTAGGTGTCTTATGGTTGCAGTCTCATGCCACTTCTAACACCTTCCGTACCAATCTACCCCTTATAAACCCTGCGATGTCTTGATTGTATTGTTTGTATTAGATTGTCTTGAGTTATAAATTGTATAGATAGATGACTTGCCGAAACCATGATATCAGTAATGAAACGGATATTATGGATGAACATGTAAATGGAGTATATCCATGGTTCTGTTCGGTCAAGTTGTATAGATTGAATAAATTGAGTATATTGAGTATATGGAATCATATTGAATTGTGGTTTTATACTTGAATCATATTCAAGTCAGATTGATGATATTTAGACTCAGTCTTAATCAGACAATTAGAAAAGAAATTGAAGACCTGAATTAGGTTTTGATGTTATCGGTAACTGCTGTACATGGAAGACAGGATTTGTGTCTTTTTCCAAGACAATTACCTATTGATAACACCGTTTGTTAGGTTATCTATCTTAGATAGGCAAGCACCCATATCTCCGGCTCCCTGAGGCTCAAGAGACTGGTCCCGCTTAAACCTATGTTTACTAGGGTCCTTATTGTATTTTAGTATAACTTGAGGGGTTTTATGTAAAAATAGTTTTGGTATAATTTCAAAATACACCTCAAGCATTTAATTATCGTCTTTAGGGTTTTCATTGATGTATATTTTATAAATGTAACGTTTCTAGTGAATAAAACCTAATTTCATAATATATGGTATTTATTTGTAATATGAATATTGTTTTGAATTATCGTTGTCGTTTCATGTAATATTTGAATTCTTTTCTTGAGTTTTGGAAACATGGAATAATATATATATATTTAAAATAAGTATTTTGGTAAATATTATATATACATATTTAATGAAAATAATTTTATTTATTTTCTTGTAAAAATCTCATTGTCTAAAGAAAAATGTATAAAAATTCAATCGAGATCGAATGCTCCTTGCGGAGGTCTGCATCTCGCTCTACTAAGCCCGAGGATGTGCGATAATCCGCACCATCCCGAACGGGTTCCCAAAAATGGGTTGTAGAGGTGCAATTGCATGGAAATGTTACATCTTTTAAAGAAAACGGTTTTATAAGTTAAAGGGATTTATTTGCAAAGTTGTATTTCCCGTATTCTATTGCCCCAAAATCAATTGTGCTATGATAGAGATGTGTGTTGTGATGAGGTAGGTCATTACCTCGTGAACTATCTTAAGGCACAGCAAGGTATAAAGGTTTTAATGTCGAAATGAATAGTATGTGGTATTTTTATGTAAAAATGCGATAATTGTCACAAAAATGATTATTTTGATGTGAAACTTTTTTTTGAGTTTTTTTAATGTTTGTTAATCAATATGTCAGAATATGAAGTTATCTTGATTAAGAAAAATATAGTTTTTAAAGAAAACCGAATCGGAAGTCGGACTAACTCCGCTTCTGTCGGGTTTTAGAAATGAAACTTTTTAAAGATGAAGATGAGAGGGGGAAATGAGAATTACGGGTTTATAAGGTAGAGGGGGAGAAAGAGGAAGAGTGGGGAAGCGCCGTTGCGTCGTTTTGTCACCGGAAACTCCTTGGGTCGTTGCCGGAACTTCGTTGGAGTTTCGCCATTCGTTAACTCCACTTGCACACTACAGGAACTTGGAAATTTCTTGAGAGTTTTGGCAGGGAATTTTGAGTGAGGAGGGGTGAAATAAGGGTGGTATTTATAGGGCAATCTAGGGTTTACGGGAAATGAATAATGCATTAAAATTTTGCATTAAAATAGATTTTGAAGGGTTTTAATATTCTCTGTAAATGTGCATAATAAATAAGCAATACAGGAGTTAAGGGGGGAGTCCAAAGGTTGCAGGAAAAAAAAATATGAAGGCATTTGGTACGGGCGAGACCGGCGGCGCCGGGCCTTTTGGCAATGTCGCCGGTTTTGTACCGTCGGGTGGGGGTTAGTCTGGGTGCTACGTGTCCTTGTCGTTTCAATTTCCCTCGTGCTTATGTTTATTTATTCTGTAACTTACCCTTTTACGTGTAGTGCACGTGAAAACTCTTGGGCTTCTAAAAGGTTAAAAGAAAATAAAACAAAAAGATAATGTAGCTGATGGGATTTGAACTCTGGTGCTTTGTAACAGCAGTGTAAGGCTTTACCAATGAGCTACAAGTTGTTTCTTGCTGTTCAAAAGTAAATAAACTTTTAACTCATGCTCAGGCTCAAGTGTCCCTTTCTGTATTTTGGAAAAATTCAGTAAAGAAAGTTAGGGTTGTTACAGATTTGGAAATTTAGAGCCTTTGGTGACATTGCGTCTACATTCTGATGGCATGAGAAGCATGTCGAGCTGGAGTTAGGATTTTGCCATTGCTCCACTTTATTTTGGTGATGTTATACCAATTTTTTGCTAAAGTTGGGTAGACATCCAAATGACCTTTATGCTGTACATGTTTCCATTAAGATTTGGCTCTCCCTTTGACGGAGCCTGGTGGGAAAATATGGTACCTTTTCTTTCATTTGTGCCCATGGCTTGTATACAGGGGTCGGTGTGGACCTACCTGCTGGGCAAAATTGTTTCATTTTCATTTTTTTTATTTCTTTCCGCGATACTCTAACTTTTCAGCTTTTATGTCGCGAAAGTCGCGATTGCCCAATCATTTCAGCTATTTATCGCGGTGCCCAATCATTTCGGCTATATCGTTTTTTTTACTCCTATTTTTTATTGCGAGTTGCCCAAACATTTCGGCTGTTTCATATGCATATATTTTTTTGCTCGCTGATTTTTATTGCGAGTTTCCCTATCATTTCGACTATCTCATATGCATTTTTTTGTGACTTGCTGAGTTTTGTTATGAGTCAGGGACTTGAGATTTGATTCCAATCTTGGCATCAGTATCGCTGCAACTGGAATATTGGCAGGAGCGAATCATCATTTGCCCTTGTCAATTTGAACAAAGGTGGCTCAACAAACACGGTTAGGATCCTGCCGACCAAGAATTTTTGACTTTATGAGCCGTAAGGGTCTTATAAAGGTATTTCTTCCTACGAGTCGTGAGGATCTCGTAGGTGTATGTTCTCCTTAGAAGTCGTGAGGACTTCTAAGTGGTGTTTTCCCTTGCAAGTCATAAGGATCTTACAAGAGTGTTTTCTCCTTATAAGTCGAGAGTACTTACAAATGTCATTCACCATATGGGATATTTCTCGCCATTGATAGAACTTGGTAAGAGAGTATTTATTCATGCCCGTGGATTGTATACAAGAGTCAATATTGGACTGCTTGTAGGGCAACTTGGGGGATGCGATGGCTTAAGAATAGGTTCAGATCTCTTTAGCTTAAGGCTTTCGAATCTTATGAGCCGTGAGGGTCTCATAAGGGGAATTCTCCTTACGAGTCGAGAGGATCCCGTAAGTGTAATTTCTCCTTAGGAATCATGAGGATTTCTAAGTGTGTTGCTCTTTTGTGAGTCGTAAGGATCTCACACGGGTATTTTCTCCTCACAAGGTCGAGAGGATCTTGCAAGTGCACATGAATATTTTTATTTTACGAGTTTGCGCCCTATTCGGGTTTTCACAAACTCGCCGGCAGTCCTGCTGTTTTTATTCACGGCGCCCTTTCGGGTTTTCATCCGTGCCCATTTTTCTTGTGAACATACCATTTTTTAAAAACGAGATTGCGCCCTTCCAGGTTTTCACAAGATCATCGGTAGCCCTGCTATTTTTACTCACGGCGCCTTTTCGGGTTTTCATCCATGCCCATTTAGCTTGTGGACGTACCGTTTTTTTACGAGATTGCGCCCTTTCGGGTTTTCACAAACTCGCCGGCAGTCCTGCTGTTTTTACTCACGACGCCCTCTTAGGTTTTCATCCGCGCCCATTTTGCTTGTGGAAGTACCGTTTTTTTTCATGACCCATCTGTTTGTCAGCGGGACTTGGGGGTGAATTCACTGCTGGAGTAGTTGTGTAGCCGATAGGACTTGAGTTGCAACCCTCGCCGTTGAGGTTTCGATTGCAATATAGATCTCAAGGGTGGAGATTGCCGTTTTGGAGACGACGTGCTAATTTAGGGACATTCCGGTCCATTATCTCCATTTTGGGGACGAAGTCCTAGTTTAAGGACCTCTCGGTCCGATATCGCCATATTTGAGGCGAGGTTCTAGTTTAAGGACATCTCAGTCCGGTATCGCCGTTTTTTAGACGAAGTTTTAGTTTAAGGACATCTCGGTTCGATGTCGCCATATTTGAGGCGAACGGTTTTCTTTACATACTATTCAGAGTTTTTGCCTCAGGAAGATAGCGAGCGGACACGAGCGTCGTCATCTATCATTGACCTAAGTAATGACTCGTCAAGCGCAGTATTTTTTTAGGAATTGGCCGTTTATTGGCTTAAAGGGTCTTTCGCCATGCATATCCATGAGCAGGTAGGCTCCACCCTGATAGACTTTGTCTATGATGTACGGGCATTCATAGTTTGGCTCGAATTTCCCTCATTTTGCATGGTTGGGGATCATAGGCCTTTTGACGGCTAGCACGAGTTCGCCTTGGCGGAATGTTCTCGGCCTAGTCAGTTTTTCATATGACCGTGTCATCCTTGACTTATAAGCCTCCAGTTTTTGCTGTGCTATAAGGCGAGTTTCGTCGAGGGTGTCGAGCTCCTCAAGCCAGAGATGAGCATTTTCTTCATCTGTCAGCTTGTATCGAACCGCTACTCAAAGAGAAGGGAGTTCTATTTCCAGAGGAAGCACTGCTTCCGTGCTGAATACTAACACGTATGGGTCGTATTCGTGGCTGTTTTGAACGTCGTTCGGTACGGCCAGAGTTTACTTTCTTTGCCTTGTTTTTGCCTTTATTTCGGGATTTTCTTTTTTCACGAGAACATACAGCGGGCTGGGGATGATGGACATTACAGTCTTCTTTGTCCGCAGATTGTTGCTTGAGACGTTGCGTCCTAACCTTTTCATAGATAGCCATTTCGCGGCTGCGGTCGTCCCGAATCTTTTGACAAGCTTCTTGTATTAGCTTTTCAACTTGTTCTTCGAACGATGTATTTGACATTCTTAGAGCGGGATTTTGCTCTGTTTCAACGTCACGGCTATTTGGAAGAGCATTCTCTTCTTCATCAGAGCTGTTTATGACGCGGCAGCTGTAGAATCTTTCCCGTTTCTTAGACCATACGTATCCTAGCTCGGTTGTTTCCATCTTCCCGCTGGACGTCTTTCGCTAGGTCCCAGGGATATCCCAAATCTTTTTGTAGAATTGGGCTTGTCGACCAGTTTGTTCAAGGGGTACACCTTGACATCTTAACAGCCTTTTCAGTCCCTCCGTGTAGTATCTTGGAAGACGGATTGGTTGGAGCCTTTCGAGTACAAGATCAGTACCGTGCCAGACTTCTTTCTCTACTCTGGTCTCCGTAGATTGGTAGAAGAGGATTGCCTTTTCATCTCTTTGCCTAGGAGGCACGTAGAATGTTTGTAGTTTCTGTACGCTGTGAGTATCGAGCGCCTCAAGTTCCTTATAATGCCGAGGCGGAACCATGATGATTTGTAAACTCTGCTCGGCTTCGGTAAAGGTATGTGCTGACGGGCGGACGGAGAACACGGCGTTGGCCTCGTCCTCAGAGTCGCTGCCAAAGACCAAAATAGGAGTAGATGGTCCGGGCCTGTTGCCTTGGGGTTGCCCTGAGTAGACTATTTCTTCAACTTTCTCAGTGTCGTTCCCAAAGATCGGGATGGTGGCGAAGGGTTTCTGTTTAACCTCTGGCCTATGGCACCTTTCCGTATCCTCAAAATTTGGTTGGAAGTACTTTGCGTCTTCATATTTCCGGACTTCGTTTACCGAGAACGGGTTTAGTTCCCCTGTAACGGTGTATTCTAAGCCGTATTTGAAATACTTCATACACTAATGCTGTGTAGAAGGGACGACGTTGTACTCATGTAGCCAAGGCCTACCGAGCAGAGCATTATAGCAAGTCTTGGCGTCAATGACGTGAAATTTGATGTCAGTGACTAGCAAGCCGAAGCGTAATGTCAGAATTGCGGACCCAAGCGTCCGTGATGACTGTGAGTCGAAACCGGAGATGGTAATTTTGTCTTGGGCTAAGTGCTGAACGTTTATGCAAATCTCTGTCAGCACTTTCACGTTGAGAAGGTTGACGGAGGATCCGTTGTCGATAAGAATTTTTCTTATCTTGATGTCATGGCAGTATCCAGTAATGTATAGCGGGCGATTATGCTCGCATGTTCCGAGGAGGATATCTTCATCGCTGAATGTAATGTCAGCTGTGTGAACCTCTGCCAACTCGTCCTTCATCTTCTCTTCTGCGAGGAAAGCTTGGAATTGATTAGGCTCTTGTAATGCCTTGATCAGATAATCTCGTGCCTCTTTGGACAGGAGGAGAGCATCCAGTATGCTCAATTGTGAGGGCATTTTCCTCATATGTGCTAAGACATTGTAATCTACCTTGTTTTTCTTAGGCGGGTCCCTGGCTGTGAGCTCTTTGACGAATCCATCATCGAGGGTGATTTCCTCAGGGATTTTTTCTTTCCCTTTGTCTCTTTTGCTTGAACCTTTGTTTGCAGGTCCGAGGTTCTTCCCAGGCAGTGTGCGGTTACGCAGCTGAATGTTCTCGCAGTTCTTCTTCTCCTCTTCTTTTTCGGAGGTGGAGTCCTTAAAGAGAAGGCTGAGGGTTATTTCGTCCTCAGAATTGCTCCCGAAGGTAGGAACTTTGGTTTTTTTCTTTTCTGAACTGGTATCAACCATATGACAGTTGCCAGTCGTTTTTTCACACGCATCTGTCACACTCTTTTGCTGTCGACGAGTTTTGCGCTTCATCCTCTTGAAGTGTTTTTAATGGGAAACGTATCCTTGCCACCACTTCTTGAAGGTACTGCATACTTCAGTGGGGTGGGTAACCCTCCGATGATATAGGCAACAATTTAGATGTGGATCCCCTCCGTCGAGGCATATGACCCCGGGAGTTTTCAACGAGAGGTGGCAGCTTCATCCCCATTGACAGGGATTTGACGAACCGCTTCTCTGTTTTGATCCTGATTTTATTTGTAGCAGGTGTGCTTTGGTTTGGTGAGAGTACTTTACGACTCATCCTCGTCGTGACTTCTTCATCCTGACGATGACGCTTAGCCTTTTCGTATATGGCTGTTTCTTGTTCTCGGTCAGCTTTGCTTTTTCGAAAGGCTTCGTTTAACAGCCTATCGATCTGGTCTTCTGGCAGTTCCGAAAATTTTAGCGCTGATTCTTCCCCCAGTTCCTCCGCGTTACCTTCTGACGCTGAGGGAGCTTCATCGCCATTTAACGACGAATGAGAGACCATGTGGCAACTTGCTACATACTCTTCGGTTTCTTCTGATGAATCATTTTACTCATTGTTGTCACTATCTTTGTTCTCAAGAATATGCTTGAGGAACTCTTCGAGGGTGACCGGTGTCTGCGCCTTCTGGTTGTAGTCTTCCAATACGTCGATGTAATTTTGTAGGCTTGTGCTCTTGTCATCATACTCGGCAGGCTGCACATGCTTCTTGGTCTTTTTCTTTTTCTTCGAAGACTTTGAAGGCTTGATTTGGGGATTTTGCCCTTTGTCAACAACTTTCGGTATAGGACGTGGTTTCAGCATCCCTTCGATGATTTCAGGTTCAAGTGGGCTTTTCCACCTGACTGCCGGACATGCCTGTAGATCCTTCAGTATTCTTTTGGTTTTGGCTGAAAGAACGACTTCCCATAGAGTTTCTTCCACAAGCGAGCATGATGCCCCCGGTGCATCCACCTTTTTGGGAGTGTGCTTCTGGGGCAGGTTCACCCTCCAGTTCTTAGATAGCGCGAACTTGCCCTGTTGATACTGGTCTTCGACCCAGTTCTTGAAGACATAGCAATCCTCAATTAGGTGGCTCACCATTCTGTGATAGGAGCAGTAGTTGGGGTTGTTGATGTCGCCGGGTTGCGGTGGACGCCGTGGGTCTGGCAATGTGATGAGTTTGTTACGTATTGCCAATTCAAATAGCCTCCTCCTCTTATCGCGGGGAAACGAGTAAGCGCGTCCTAGCCTTTCTTCCAGGGATAGGCGTGGACGTGCATTGTTTTGGCGAACCGCCGGTTTTGGGTCGCTCGGTTGTTGTTGAGTGTTGGCGACAAAGGCCGCTTTCCCTTTATCTTTGCCATTTTGAGGGTCCTTACTTGAGGAGGAAGGTCCATGACCCATCTGGTCTATTTGGGCTAGTTTATCAATCAGTGCCTGGAAGGTCGTCGGCTTAAAGAACGTCATGAACTGGGACACAGTCGTTTGCGGATCTAGGGTCCCGATGAACATGCCCACGGTAGGGGATTTTTTGATTCGTTGTTCGCACTTTGACCACAGGTTCCGCCATTGGATCGCATATTGGACCCAGGTTTCTCCCGGATTTATCCTGGCATTGATTAAAGCCGTGATCGGGGTGCACTCGCTTGCGCTGGAGAACCGCTGTGTGAACAGTAGCTCTATCTCTGTGAATGTCTTTACGGAGTCATTTGGGAGCTCCAAGTACCATTCAAAGGCTATCTCTGATAGGCTACCAACGAACTGGCGAAGCAGTAGGTTGTCGTCGCCTCCAGTGTTGCCGCGCAGAGCTCTGAACTGCGCGAACGTGCTGATGTGGGTTGCCTGTCCCCTTGTACACATTGAACTTGGGGATCGTATATCCCGACGGGTACTTTATTTGGTCATACCATCCTGGATATGGTCGCCCAGTTCTGACAGTTTGGCCGGCCGCTTCATTCGCTTGATGAGCTCGTATTTGTTGAGCAATGTAATCATCAACAGCAGCCTTGGATATCGTTTCCTCCCTGGCCACTGATAGAGCCGGAAGATGGTTTGATGTTTCCCGTCTGTCATCCTCGATGATTCTTGGTGGATTCTCGGCTGGAGATTCTGGCTGGATCATTATTCCAACCATATCCTAGAATAAGAGAGCCATCTGCTTTATGTTGGCGGCTTGCTCATCAGCTTCTTTGTCTTTTCTTTCAAGCACCCTTCGCAGGAACTCTGTATTGGTCTCCTGTTCTTGGTGCTGTTCGGCTATTGAATCCGGACTTTCTTTATGCCCGGTGAGTACTGTCATTTTAGTCAGCATCTCTTGGAGCTTTTGTTGTTGTTCCTGAGCTTTTGTTAGCGACCGAGTTTGCGGCCGATGACCTGCGGAAGCACGGCTTTCTTCTTTTCCGGAAGCCATGTAAACCGTGTTTACGATCATGCCCCCAGACTTGGGGCGTTTGGATCCATTGCCTTTGGAGTTTGCCATTGGCGGTGGAATTTTCTCCAGCCTCGTCCTTTTGTGGGAGGTCGAAGTTGAAGGAGCCGTTGTGACAGGCACCTGTTTAGAAGAAGTACCTCGCTGTATGACGGAGGGATGGTCTTTCTCTTGCCGAGCCTTCGATTTCTTCGGTCGATGAGAGTAGTCGTTGTTGATCACAGAGTCTTGGACTTTCCGTCAGTCCCTGTGAATTTGGGAGGAGAGCCGTTGATGGGGGCGCTCCGGCTTTGCCTGCATTGTGGCTTCTGCAGACGGGAGCGATTTCTTCAGTACCGCCATTGGAGAGTTCTTTCGTACCCTCCTGAGTAGATCAAAGTTGTTCCCAGTTGGAACAGCGGCATCAACTTCCACCATTGGAGCTGGTGGAGTAAGTCCAGAGGGGGAGTTGCCCCCAGCTTTCCTCACTTGGCGCCAGTGGCGACGTCGAGCGTGTCTTGCAGAGGGGACTGCCTCAGTTTTAGAAGCGGCTTCTTCATGTCCCTGGCTTTGGTGAGGGATTGTTGTTGGTGTCATCCTATTAAGGACTGACATCCTTGGTAGGGTTGCGGAGGAACGGCCAATCTTCCGAAGACCAATCTTCTGGTAGGGGAAACACTTTTGACGCCTTCACCTACAGGAAGAGTTGGGAGGGCTATCCGTTTTAGGGCAGCCCTTTCAGGTATGACGAGCCTCTTTGCGAGCCCGTTTTAGTTCTGGCTCATCTTGTTGAAGACTGAGACGTCTGAGCTATGACTTAGCCCGTTGAAGACTGAGGCATCAGATTTGGACGACCCGTTGAGAGAGGCCGTTGTGGTTGCAAATCGATCAAAGACCGACTTCTTGGGAGCTTCATCTTGCGGCGCTGAAACTCGTTGGTAGGATCATGGTCCTGAAGAGCAATCCGGTAGTGGCTTGAGTTACTTGCCCCGCCGGCATTGAAAAGATGGAGGCCGCGTTGGGCCCATAAGTCACTCCTCCAGTTGGGGTGGAGCAGGAGTTGCTGTTGCAAGTTGTGCAGCTGGAAGTCATCGATATTCTCTTCTTCTTCTATATAGGAACAAGACACCAAATCTTAGTACCTCGAATCCAAGGGCAACCATAGCAAACCGCGATTTTGTTCATGAACACGACACACGAAGTGTGGAGTGGAAAAAGGAAAAGGTCCCACCGGGCGTGCCAGAATTTGTTCACCGCCGGAAGACAGAGACCGGGACGTTGGGACGTCTAGCCTGAGTTCTGGAGACAGATGCTATTTGGATTTATCCGTCCACCTCTCCAAAAATGCCAAGTTGATTTATGGCACCGTATATCGGAGGTTTGGACGGATGCGACTGTTGAAGCGTGACTTCATCATATTCCCCCTCATTTTGCAAAGGTTTTTTTAATTATGGGGACGCTCTTCCCTGCAGGCGCAAGCCCCCGCAGTTAATTACGTTACCGTATCGCAGTAACCACTTTCTCCAGCTCCGGAAGTTCACTACGTGTCGTGTATTTTGTTTTGGTTTTAGTTGCCCGTGGATTGTATACGGAGACTAATTTATGTCGTCGCCCGTAGGGCGTGGATTAGTCCAAATCCGTATATTTTTAGATTTAGGTTTAGGTTTATTTAAGGACCGTTAATCTGGTTTGAGATTAAGATCGACTTAAATATGTATGAGCATTTGGGGGCTCGATTTGTTTTAGTTTAAAGACATCACGGTCTATTATTGCCATGTTTGAGGCGAATATTAGTTTAAGAATATTTCGGTCCATTATCGCTGTATTGGGGGTGAATATTAGTGTAGGGACATTTCGGTCCATCATTCAACTTGCGCGCACGTGTATTTGTTACGTGACGAAGTGAACGATGTTGATATGGAATGTACCCAATTTGGGGCATGATCCGATTTGAGGCATGCACGTCAATTTGGAAGTGCATTAAGAGGAGTTGTTGGTTGTTGGGACCCGCCACCTCTCTGAAGACGTTGAGAAATTACAATGACATATATCAGAGGTGTGAAGAGATGTAACCTTAAACTGAATCCCGTATTTGAGGGAAAAGATTGTGATGGACCTAAGAATCGTTAGTCATATTTGAGACTACGATTAACTTAGGAGATATGAATGAAGATCGGTTTGGATATCGGTTTGGAAATCACAAACATAAGCTTAGCCAATTTGGGCTAGGATTGGGTTGCTATATTTGAGGTGAATATTTAGTTTAAGGACATTTCGGTCCATTATCGCCGTATTTGGGGGCGAATATTAGTTTAAGGACACTTCGGTCCATCATCGCCATGTTTGAGGCGATGAATTAGTTTAAAGACGTTTCGGTCCTTTATCTCCGTATTTGGGGGCGAATATTAGTTTAGGGAAATTTCGGTCTATCATTCAACTTGCGCGCTCATGGATTTGTTACGTGGCGGAGTGAACGATGTTGATATGGAATCTCCTCAATTTGGGGCACGATCCGATTTGAGGCATGCACGTCAATTTGGAAGTGCATTAAGAGGAGTTGTTGGTTATCGGGACCCTCCACCTCTCTGAAGACGTTGAGGAATTACAACGAGATATATCAGAGGTATGAAGAGATGTACCCTTAAACCGAATCCCGTGTTTGAGGGGAAAAAGGGTGATGGACCTAAGAATCGTTAGTAATATTTGAGACTAAGATTAACTTAGGAGATATGAATGAAGATCGGTTTGGATATCAGTTTGGATATCACAAACATAAGCTTAGCCAATTTGGGCTAGGATTGGGTTGCCATGTTTGAGGCGAATATTTTGTTTAAGGACATTTCGGTCCATCATTCAACTTGCGCACACGTGTATTTTTTACATGGTGGAGTGAGCGATGGTGACAGGAAATGCGCTCAATTTGGGGCACGATCCGATTTGAAGTGTGCACGTCAATTTGAAAGTGAATCAAAAGGAGTTGTTGGTTGTCGAGACCCGCCGGCTCTCTGAAGACGTTGAGGAATTACAACGACATATATCAGAGGTGTGGAAAGATGTACCCTTGAACCAAATCCCGTATTTGAGGGAAAAGGAGGGTTATTGTGGCCTTAAGAATTTTTGTTAAGGATACGTTAGTCCAATTTGAGACTAAGATCCACTTAACAATATTTTAGGATCTTCTTTATTTAAGACCCAGCAACAAAGCATTTGGACTCAGTTGGAAGACTTTAGCAACTTAGCCAATTTGGGCTTTAGTCTGCTTAGTCTCCCCTCTTTTTTTTGGAAAAAATGCTAAGCACTTGTTTGGGCTCTGTTTAATCAGTCCCCTTTTTATGCAAAAAAGTGTTGAGCACTTATATGAGTTCTGGCACCCACATATGATCATGTGGAGCTTTTAGTCATGGGGACTGTCCAATAAGTGTTGAACACTTTGCTCCTTTTGTCTTTATATGGAGTGCTAGGCACTCTTTATGACGTCCACGTGGGGAGCATGTGAGACGCTGGGCGTTGCACAATGAGTGTTGAACACTCAGCCGTTTTGGGCTGTTTATGGATTTCTAAGCACTCTTTTCTTCTTTTTTGTGGCGCACACGTGGGGAGCATGTAGGGCGCGGGGCCATACCCAGTGAGTGCTAAGCACTCTTCCTTTCTGTGGCGCCCACATGAGAAGCACGTGCGGCGCTGGACGCTAGGCGCTGCCTAGTGAGTGCTAAGCACTCTTCTCTTCTGTGGCACCCATGTGAGGAACACGTATAGCACTGGGTGCTGCCCAGTGAGTGCTAAGCACTCTTCTCTTCTGTGGTGCCCATGAGAGGAACACTTACGGCGCTGGGCGAGAATTCTTTTCTCCTCTGCTAATAGTATTTTTGCCCATTAATGATCAATAGGATATTTATTTTGCAGATCTAGGATCAAGATTCATTTTTAAGAATCAAGTTCTTTTACGAAAACTAGGTTTCTTTTATATGCTTTTGTTTTGAGGAATTCAATTCCTAGTTCTTTTCTAAATCTTTGATTCTCAAGAATAAGTTCTTCCGGCTGATAATTAAATTCTCAACTTGTGGATCTCAGATCCAGAGAAAGAACTAAGTTCTTTTAAAAGGGTTAAACCCTTCAATAGGTAAATGAGATGCTTTGATCTCTATTTTTTTTATTTACTTAGAGTTTTAAGGAGGGAGGTCTTCTTCCTTGAGAATTTAATTCTCTGTTCCTTTTAAAGTTTTCTGTTCTTTTTCTTAGAAGCTTATGGGGGGTTTCCTCTTCTATATTTAGAAAGAGGGATCATTAGTCATTGGGACACACCACCACTCCGACGACGCTGAGGGATTACAGCGCCATGTATCGAAGGTGTGGAGGGATGTACCCTTTGAACCATATCCCACTTATTAAGGGGAAGAATAGGTTGGAGCTTAAACTCCAAACTGCTGAAAAAGGCTTCTTTGCGTTCGCGCAGGTGCGCCGCACGTGTTGGACGCACGTGCGCCGCACGTGTTAGATGCAATTACGTCGCACGTGTTGCGCACTTGGCGGGAGCACGTATGTCGCATGTGTTGCGCACTTGGCGGGTGCACATGCGTCGCACGTGGCGCTTGCGCATATGTGCATCATGGGGGGCAGCTAAGGCCCTAGCTTGGAGAACGAAGCTTCTATGGAGAACTAAGCTCCTTTGAGAATTGAATCCTTATTAGTTATATGTATGCCCTAGAGGCCATTACTGTACATTGGATGTATATTGTAGTGGATGCTGGGACATATATAGGTAGGACTTTCTTACTCGACATGATAATACGCTATCTGGTTGCTCTTTATCTTAAGATGTATACTTTCTGTCTCTCTGTTACATGTTGATAAAGCCCTTAGGATGTGTACTCGACTTCCAGGACTATGATGCAGATCATACTAGTGGGGCTTGGGTAGTCCATGAGTACATCCTTCAATGTTCCTAGTCGTGGGAATATCGAGACGGGGCATCGATATTCCAGAGCAGACTAGCGTATATCTTCTCTACCCATATGATGGGCGATGGATGATCCCATATCCATTGGTGTTTGACATCAGAGATGGTATGCGGGTGCTCAGTGGAGACTGGGTACACTGAACGGACTCGCCGAGAACTTCCAGATGGTATTATACCTTGTAAGTCTACGGTAGCGCCCCGGCCGTCTACAGACGCCAAATGCGGAACAAAAACTTTTAACTGGCGCTATCGTATACTATAACCCGGATCTGCCATTATTGCTAAACTAACAAACTGTAAAGAGTGTAGAAAGGTTATACCGAACGATCCGAGTCCTTCGTTCTTTAACCATCATCCCACGCTCCGTTGCGGCTGCTCCGATCTCGTCGATCTCCGATCTCCTCGTCCAGGTGGCACCACGTCAACGATTCTTTAAACGGGCTCCCGCCTCTGACTCGAGGCAACTCGGTCGTCAAGTTTGCCAAAAGAGACGACCAAGAATGATGTAGAGAATGAGTAGAAGACTTTGTCTCGTTCCGTCCAAAGCTATGGTCGAACGGTTAATGAAGTTGCCGTGGGAATCGGGTGATGGAATGAAATGAGCTGTGAAATTCCATACACCGAAAATCTATCATATCTTTTGTAACCAAATGAAAACATCAAGTGTGAGAGAGAGAGGAGGGCCCGGCCATATATAGGGAGGGGGGGTGAGTGTAGGAGAGAAGAGGGTGATCTTAAGAAAGAAATATCATGTGTGAACACAAGAAAAATATCCTTAAGCAAACAAAATCTCATTAATGCAAATGGTGATTCATTAACCTAGTCACCATTGCATTAATGGCTCCATCAAAGCACTAATGACTCACCATGTCAAGTCACCCTTTCTAGAACCTTCTAGAAGCATGACCCACCCTCATCCAAGAAAAGATAAATCCGTTTTTAACCGAATGTTAAAAGACGGCTGATAGAAAACTGGAAACTGGCAACTTCCAAAAGTGATCCTGAAACGACTTTCAGGATAACCCCGTAACTGTATAAATATACCCGCATTTGTATTACGACCGAATACAAATGCAACTGAGACAAAGATATTATATCTACTCAATACAATACTCGAATCCGGCTTAAACCAAAGCCGACCAGTATCGTCTGCCCGAAATCTGACACGTGCGTAAACGCACGTGCATTTTCCGAACCCTGCCATAAAACCATACGGCCTCTACAACGTTTCGCCCGAACTTGGGAAACTGTCTGTGGGGGACTCTAATGACTCGTCAGTACCCTGGCAGTGGGTTTAACCACAAACCGTCAGCGGCACTAGCAATGCGTAACGGCTGCCCATGGACTGACCTCAAGGGAGGCCGATAAGCGAACTCATCCGGAAACCCTACTGAGCCTAACAGTGACAATGTATATAAAGTCCGGTCCGTTCGTCTATGAGTATCGCATATCTGCCTAGGGGGCTAGTCACGTCAGACCCCCAATAGCAGTATAAGTCGTGTCGGAGTGTAGCCCAATAACACCCTGAGATACTACTGGAGTACCTACCAGTAAATCTCCTGCCACGGCCGTGGGCTTTGTGTAATGGCTCTTCTAGACACAGCACGATCTCACCCCCAATACCGGGAGAGACGAATCCCCTGCCGATCCGCTCACGTGCCTCCATATGGCTCGGGACTGTACCCAAAAGCTACCTGTTTGCACGACTCCTTTGAGCCGTGGTAGGGTAGAAATCAAAGTACAGTGGGAACTCACACGAGACAAATGACGACCTCAGGTCGATGAACTAACCTGTACACATGTCACCAGGGAACTGCTATCTGACGATATGTATAATACCAACTAGCAGGTTCCCGGCGAGTCCTGTCCGGTGTACTCATAACCCAATGATCACCTGTATACATCTTAGGTGATCCAACTGACACCAATGGCTTGTGAGACCGGCCACCGCCCCTCGTCGGGGTCTCGACTGTATACACTAGTCTACTCCGGAGTATCGATGCCCTGTCTCGAAACTCCTACGACTAGGGACCACAATTAAGGATATGCATATAAACTACCCAACTCTCACGTATATGATCGCCATCATACTGTTGGTAGTAAAGCAAGATCCTAAGGGCTCTATCAAAGTGTAACATGTAATCAGTCACCTGAACATGTACACGACTGATAAAGGCAAACCAGATAGTATACTATCATCTCGAGTAAGACTGTCCTACCGGTATAGGTCCTCCGCAATCATTGCAATCACGTACATGCGATCCAATAATTGACTATGAGGGCACTATCTCCAACAATCTCCCACTTGCACTCAAGGCTAATTATTGCGATGTCGACTACTCACAGCCCGTATGAAACCGAACATCCAACTCCTCTACTAATCAGTTTCACAAAGCCCGTTTGTAAAACTATTGTGTTCGAGAAATAGCCTCAGTGAGTGGATCCGCCTAGATGTTTCTTTCTATATCTCTCTAAATCTCAAGTTCGCGGAGAAAGCCATCTCCCGAATCGAGTAATACCTGTCTTAGAATATGTCTGGATATCTGATGGGACCTAGTTCATAAATGAACTCCAGATCCAAACTTCTTAGACTGTATCGATCACTGAACCTAATCAGTATCCGGCACCATGCCACCCACAGTATCCTCTTGGACCACCTGTCCATAATACTGTCCCTCGTCAGAGGGAAAACTAAAACTCTGACAATCACTCTGTCATCCACGTCACCTTTGAAGCCTGGAATGATAATCGTCTCCCGAAGGAGGCTGCCGTCATCAAATCCGTAGAACATCCACTTATGTTCTAAAACTGCTTCCTTATGTCTCTCCAGGATTGGATTAATACAAACTTTATTGTATCTAGTGCAAAAACAATATCTGGTGTGGTACTTGACATCGCACGATTGACTCAATTGCCTAAGCAAGTGATCTGTCAATCATGCACATCCCTCTCCTCTTTAGTCTATACGACACCTTTAGAGAGGGTGACTCCATCACCTGCAGGTACACCACCATGCTAGGAGTCAACTATTCTAAAAACCATTAGAATATCTGTCAAAGTACCCACATTGGGAAACTACCCAAATCTAGATCTAAAACCATAGATCCAGAAACCAGAATGTCAAATATTATATCCATATCCTGTCTGGAGAAACAACTGTGTGACGACCACAGTACAACCGATCGTAGTATAGGAATTTTACTTCCTACTCTGTGTATGTCATCCAGATACCATGACATCACACCCTACTACCTTCTTAACAGATCCATCCCCTATTCTGATGAAGTCAAACCCATGACCGTCACATCAAAATTAGATGATCTATTTCCGCTATAACTGCTCTAGTCTATAAATAGACATAAGCTACTTGCCCACTATGCTTCCGCTACTCCCACTGACCACAACAACCCTCCTACCGGGTCTCATAGCCTGGAACAACGGTAGTGTCAAGTCTGGATAGATAAGAACCTCCCTGTCACCGTCCTTGAGGCTACCGAAGTACTTCTCGGGTGGCTGAGGTTACCCACCATATCTGCGGAGTGGCTATTGGAATGTCAAACCTGATTGAATATATAGGTCCTATTAAATTTTCCGTAATCGTTCGCGGTTCTAGAATCACTTCCAGTTCTACCATACTCCCACTACTGTTTTCTGAAAAAGTCCATTTTACTAAAACTGTGGCGAGTCAAGAACAATATCACTATTGATCTTCCAAATGGTAGAATATCAACCCTCGTCATAGCCAGGGTCAACCCACAAACAGCCATTACAGAAACGTGCCCTGAATTATCCAGAGTCTGGTTTTAAGCATAAGCTGGACAACTCCCCGTACCTTAACATCTTTTAAGGTACGAACTATCCTATATCCAATATAAAAACTTTGGCACTTATTTAATTGGAACCATATTCAATCATGTAGCTGTCTCCAGTGCATACCAACTTAATGGAAAGAGGCTAATCAGCATTACTCAACTTAGGAATCCATCCAATTATGAGTAACCTGAAAGAGAAACACATTTCTCAAAACCATCACTATCATCTGAATACCAATCACAAGAATCTACATCTTCGATCTCTTTGAAGAATCCCGATACTTGTGACACCTGGTTCTCTACTTTATTCTTATACCCACAACTTCTCAAAACTTAGACCTTGTATTTGTACGAAACACTTGTCTAAATACTAGAGAAGTTATAAGTAAATAGAACATAGTACGAGAACCTACCCCTTTGTCCTGATGGACACTGGACAACATACAATACTCTGTATAAGTCCGCTGAGTTAAACAACTCAAAACCTGTGCGTCGTAGATTGAAAACTGTACCCTGGCGATTTCCTCAAATATCACCAATTACAACGAATTCCGATATAATGAGGATAATCACCTAATTCCCAATAACTTACTCCCACTCATCATCTGTAAAACCATACAGATATGAGAATGAAACCTGGTAAATACATACCCTTGGAGTAAGTGTCTAATCGGGAAAACAGTTTTTCTTTAACAATGCACTGAAACATGAAAATGTTTCGTAGGGGTATCCTGGTATTCATAGCAATGCCTCTTCCATAATCCAATTCATGACTTCAACCGTATATTTTATTGCCATCTTTCCAAATCCCTTTATTTGTCTTTAGTCGTTACCTTCTGTACACCATCGTTAGGCTAAATGGTTTTCTTCCTTCCCTACCGTTCGGCACCAGCCTATGGTTTGGAAGAAACTATCCAGTAAGCATAATAGGTGTACCCTCCTAAACCAAGGAGTACTCGCATCTTGAGAGAAGGTGATGATAAAAGACAACTGAATAATACCTTATTCCTTTAAAGGTGAAATAGTAGTGGCGATGAAGTACGCGGTTTGGTCGTGAATGATATCAGTCGCAATTTATTTTGTCCTCTTTCTAATCCCTTTATTTTGTCTTTACATATTACCTTCTGCACACCCTACTTAGGCTAATTGGTTTTCTTCATTCCCTACCTTTCGGCACCTGCCTATGGTTTGGAATAAGACTATCCAATAAGCGTAATAGGTGTACTCTCCTAAACCAAGGAGTTCTCGCAACCTGAGAGAAGGTGATAATAAAAGATAACTGAATAAACCAATTCTATTTCTCCTGAACCTTGATCCATCCTCGAAGAATTCTCTTCGAGTTCGTATATAACCATACGATGGATCTATCCAATGGAAGTGGATGTCCATAGTAATACGGGTGTTCTGAGAAATTCAAAGGGTAGAAGAAGGAGTGGCAATGACTTATGCAACTCGGACAATCCAAAAGCCAGTATTTTAAGAAGGTTCGGTCAACTTGGTCACTGAGTCAAAGTCTAGGGTCGGTCAAAAGGTCGCTGCCAAAGAGAGAGAGAAAAGAAACACTCTGCGTGCACTCTAACCTAGATCAGAATGGTTATCACTTTATCTAATCCGGAAACCTCCCACTGTCCTGTCAAATTCTCCTCCAAACCTGAAAGAAGAATCAATCGGGATCACCCGAAGAGTAAACCAACTCATCAGTGGGAATCGGGATCCAACTCTCATCGCATGATAACGTGATGGAATGCATCCACGTTACTCATACTCCAGAAGGTATGCGCATACTTGGCAAGTTTCAGTTTCTTTAAAAACTCCCGATATGATTTTTGCCCCATACTCTTATGACCTTGACTTTGGCCAAAATGCCATAAGTCGCATGCCAAGTTCTACCCGTCGCTATCTTGTCAATTTGAACCCACCCGCACATGCCCCTGACTTTGGCTAATCGGCAGAACGACTGTCCCAAACCAACTCATCTATCTATGCAACAAATGAATAACCAGCAGTTACCAAACACTATGCCTTAACTTTGGCTAAAATGCATAGCTTGAATACTACTGAATACCGAAAAGAAGTGACGGAGGGCTACGGCTGGTTTTTGGCGAAAAACCTTTAACGTAGTGAACTTGATATCGCTGAAGGAACCAGATAGCTTTTTAAAATATAGTGGCGAAAACCTTTTGCTAAAGAGGTCATTCCCGGTGAAGGGATCTCGGCTCTTTCCTCGTGGAATGAGGTGCAGGATATTCCACTGAATACCGCGATGCAAAGCAACTTGTAATCGACTATAGTAAAGTTATTATCCTGACGCAAACTTCTGCCCAAGGGGTCAGTCCCGGTGAAGGGATATCGGCCCTTGCCCCGTCGAATGAGGTGCAGGATATTCCACTGAATACCGCTATGCAAAACAAAAGGAAACATCTTTGTAATAACATTTTTTTAAATTTGTTCCAACAACTGCAAATAGGTTTGTTTTACTTTGCATTGATCAGAATCAACGCAGTCCCATCATTCAATCACACCAGAAAAGAACGAAAATAAAATGTACGTATATGCCATCCGCATTCGTCACTGGGTCCCGTCATCACCCGTTAGGTTACTTAACTAACGACAGAGCGGGGACTGGACTAGCGCGGGTGTAAAACATATACAACATCTAATAGTATATAAACCAATATACAATAATCGTTCCAGGCGTGATAATATGCAATATTACAGAAAAGCAATAAGCATCACAGAACAATACAGATAATCTGGGATCCCCGAGTTTCACAGAGCCGCTGCTGAAACCCGACGTTCCCCTGTCGTGCGGATAGCCTGTGCAATGAAACCTAGACCCCTACGGGTGCGGCAAGTTACCCGCCAAAACCTGAAGCGAGGCAGCCCCCTACAGCAAAGTGAATGGACCACCCAGCACTTCACGGAATCCGGTAATCTTGGGCACCCCTCCTTGGGTCAACCTGTACCCCCTACGAGTGCGGTGAATAGTCTGCCAATTCTAGAGTGAGGCCCCTCTGTCTCTCAAAGCCATGAGATGCGGACCCGTTGCCCCTCAGAACCCGGCTATCCGTGCACTCCGTCGCGGGGCAAAACCTAGTACAGTAATAAATAATAGTACAACAGGTACATCGACCGCAACCTGGTCGTGCCCCAAAAGAATATTATACAACAGGCAGTGACGGCAGTCCACATGTTGAACGCTCGCCCCGCAATATCAAATGTACAAATAAACTCAAACTGTACTACCATTGCACACTGCTATCCACTACGACAAATCCGCAACATCACAGCACAACACAGAACATCAACGCGAATGTCACGTTCGCAAACCCGTCTAAAAGAACTATAGCAATCGGACGCGGTTTACCGATCAAATGACATTCCCGGTCGGAGATATAATGTAAGCACTGTAAACTAACATGTTTAAATTTCGATCGACAAAATATCATGAAGTGGGCCCCACGAACATCTGTAGAACAGTAACAAAATCTGGGCCCAAAAGATATATACCAAAAACCCCAAATTCCAACAGAGAAGACACAGAGAAAATTTGGTGCATTGATCCCATAGAACGGCCGCGGATGCGCGGCCAAACCATGCGTTTGGCCGCGATTCCGCGGCTGTTTGGTGGAATCACGTGCTCAAATTTTGTCGTTGTACTTCTGAAACCCTGCACAACTTTCTGTGATATGTGAAATATTTTTAGGACACCATTTAAAATCGACAGAAACTGTGAAAATGTAATTTTGCGGTTTTTGATTTCCGGTTCGATCGATGTTGTAAACGCGTTAGCACAAGTTAGTATAGCAAAATGGTGAGGCTCTGATACCACTGTAAGTCTACGGTAGCGCCCCGGCCGTCTACAGACGCCAAATGTGGAACAAAAACTTTTAACTGGCGCTATCGTATACTATAACCCGGATCTGCCATTATTGCTAAACTAACAAACTGTAAAGAGTGTAGAAAGGTTATACCGAACGATTCGAGTCCTTCGTTCTTTAACCATCATCCCACGCTCCGTTGCGGCTGCTCCGATCTCGTCGATCTCCGATCTCCTCGTCCAGATGGCACCACATCAACGATTCTTTAAACGGGCTCCCGCCTCTGACTCGAGGCAACTCGGTCGTCAAGTTTGCCAAAAGAGACGACCAAGAATGATGTAGAGAATGAGTAGAAGACTTTGTCTCGTTCCGTCCAAAGCTATGGACGAACGGTTAATGAAGTTGCCGTGGGAATCGGGTGATGGAATGAAATGAGCAGTGAAATTCCATACACCGAAAATCTATCATATCTTTTGTAACCAAATAAAAACATCAAGTGTGAGAGAGAGAGGAGGGCCCGGCCATATATAGGGAGGGGGGTGAGTGTAGGAGAGAAGAGGGTGACCTTAAGAAAGAAATATCATGTGTGAACACAAGAAAAATATCCTTAAGCAAACAAAACCTCATTAATGCAAATGGTGATTCATTAACCTAGTCACCATTGCATTAATGGCTCCATCAAAGCACTAATGACTCACCATGTCAAGTCACCCTTTCTAGAATCTTCTAGAAGCATGACCCACCCTCATTCAAGAAAAGATAAATCCGTCTTTAACCGAATGTTAAAAGATGGCTGATATAAAACTGGAAACTGGCAACTTCCAAAAGTGATCCTGAAACGACTTTCAGGATAACCCCATAACTGTATAAATATACCCGCATTTGTATTACGACCGAATACAAATGCAACTGAGACAAAGATATTATATCTACTCAATACAATACTCGAATCCGGCTTAAACCAAAGCCGACCAGTATCGTCTGCCCGAAATCTGACACGTGCGTAAACGCACGTGCATTTTCCGAACCCTGCCATAAAACCATACGGCCTCTACAAAGTTTCGCCCGAACTTGGGAAACTGTCTGTGGGGGACTCTAATGACTCGTCAGTACCCTGGCAGTGGGTTTAACCACAAACCGTCAGCGGCACTAGCAATGCGTAACGGCTGCCCATGGACTGACCTCAAGGGAGGCCGATGAGCGAACTCATCCGGAAACCCTACTGAGCCTAACAGTGACAATGTATATACAGTCCGGTCCGTTCGTCTATGAGTATCGCATATCTGCCTAGGGGGCTAGTCACGTCAGACCCCCAATAGCAGTATAAGTCGTGTCGGAGTGTAGCCCAATAACACCCTGAGATACTACTGGAGTACCTACCAGTAAATCTCCTGCCACGGCCGTGGGCTTTGTGTAATGGCTCTCCTAGACACAGCACGATCTCACCCCCAATACCGGGAGAGACGAATCCCCTGCCGATCCGTTCACGTGCCTCCATATGGCTCGGGACTGTACCCAAAAGCTACCTGTTTGCACGACTCCTTTGAGCCGTGGTAGGGTAGAAATCAAAGCACAGTGGGAACTCACACGAGACAAATGACGACCTCAGGTCGATGAACTAACCTGTACACATGTCACCAGGGAACTGCTATCTGACGATATGTATAATACCAACTAGCAGGTTCCCGGCGAGTCCTGTCCGGTGTACTCATAACTCAATGAGCACCTGTATACATCTTAGGTGATCCAACTGACACCAATGGCTTGTGAAACCGGCCACCGCCCCTCGTCGGGGTCTCGACTGTATACACTAGTCTACTCCGGAGTATCGATGCCCTGTCTCGAAACTCCCACGACTAGGGACCACAATTAAGGATATGCATATAAACTACCCAACTCTCACGTATATGATCGCCATCATACTGTTGGTAGTAAAGCAAGATCCTAAGGGCTCTATCAAAGTGTAACATGTAATCAGTCACCTGAACATGTACACGACTGATAAAGGCAAACCAGATAGCATACTATCATCTCGAGTAAGACTGTCCTACCGGTATAGGTCCTCCGCAATCATTGCAATCATGTACCTGCGATCTAATAATTGACTATGAGGGCACTATCTCCAACATACCTCACGTCAGATGGCAGTTCTCTAGTGACACTGGTACAACTTAGTCTGTTGACCCGAGATCGTCATAGAGTCTTGTGTGTCTCCCACTGTGCTTTGATTTCCACCCTACCACGGCTCTACTGAGTCGTGCAAACGAGTGGTTTTTGGGTACAGTCCCGATTCACATGGAGGCAATGAGCGATAGGAGAGGATTCGTCTCTCCCGGTATTGGGGGTTGATGTTGCGCTATGCTCGACTGGCCATAACTGGAAATCCCTGGCCCGGGTTGCAGTGATATACTGGTAAGAGTTATCAGTAGTTTCACACATGTTATGGACCTTACGTCGGCATGACTTATCAAGCTATTGGGGTCTGACGTTTACCACACCTAGGCGAGATATGCGACATATCAGACGAACAGACCGGATTGTACGGTAAGTGTTACTGGTTGGATTCACAGGAGTGTGAGCGGGCTTGCTCGTCGATCTTCTGATCGCTCAATACCCGGGTGGCCGTTACGTTTAGCAGACCGCTTGCGGCTTGTGGATGTTTGATATGATCATCACCTGCTGCCGGCGTATTGACGAGTCTTTAGAGTCCTACACAGAGGTTTCCTGGCTCAAGCAAAACGAAATGGGAGCGCATATGAGATATGTGCGGGACCGAGAATAATGCGTGTATGTGATATCGTATTCTATTCTCGCGATGAATGTATCGATTGGCTGTATGCGATATAACCTAGTTATCGAATGAATGATTGATTCGATAAGTCGATACATTGGATATTAGTCGGTCATATGCGATATGACCGGATCGTTAAATCAAGTGTTGATTTAATGATTTAATGTATAATTATATATTAGATATATTACTTTACATTAACTAGTATTTGTTCACTTAAAGATGGATTTTCTCACTTGATGTGCACATTGTATATATGATATAGTTTTGTGCACTAGATTGTATCATATTTGATGATACATGCAAACTTGGGTGTATGTTTACTTTAAACCATGTTTAAGTGAATGGTTAGGGTTTTGTTATCTTTTATTGATTATTTATTTTATTTATTTATTCATTTTAGCAAGAAAAGAAATGGTTGCTTCTTTTGTTTTTTCCTTGAAGCTTCAAGAAGCTTTGACCATTTTTGTTTCTTTTGCTTAACCTAACCATTCACCTAACCATAGTTTATTCTCTACACTCAACCATGGTTGCATTATGATAAGCATGACTTGGATTTTCTTTTTAAGATTTTTCTTTTTATTCTTTCTTCATCTTCATCTTCATCAAGCTTCATGAAAGCTTGCTAGCTTCAATGGTGACATAGGAAAAAGAGTGAGAAATCCAATTCTAAAGTGAACCCACTTCCTATTTCTTCATCCTCTACCACTTGCCATGTAGTATGGGGTGTTTTCTTCACAAGTTTCATGACTTGGTGAAGTTGGAGCTTGATCTTGAGTTGCCTCGACGTAGATTATCTTCGGCATCGAAGTCGACGACCTAGCCCGATCATTTCTTCGACGAAACCATCGCCAGAGTCCGCGATCCGATGATCGCAGTGGAGGGACGTCATCACGGAGCCAAGAAAGTGGAGGACCGGATCTACAAAGGTTGTAGTCACTTTCCTTTTAGTTAAAGTTGTTAACTTGCATCTTTATCGCCTATCCTCTAGTTAACGATCTTGCATAGGATTCTTAGGCACATGAAAAATTTGATTTTTGCATGTTTGATCTGTTGTGGAACATCATGGGTGTGCCTAGGAACCCTACAGTGGTATCAGAGCCTAGCTAGAGCCTTAGGCGATGCGTAAACGATGTTAGATGTCCGATCGAACCCGAAACCCTAATCCCAAATCACTCTCTGGACATTTTCTGAAATTGTGGTTTTTTCTGAATTAAAAATACCTGAAAAATTCAGCAGGGAAATATAAGAATTGTGGTGAAAAACGAACCCCTAAATCGTACATTCCACCGCGGAACCGCGGCAATAGCCTGCTTGGGCCGCGGTTCCGCGGCCGTACAGAGGAGTTAAGCCGTCATTTTTCCACCATAACTCCTATTTCTGTGATTTATATTTTATGGGTATTTTTATTATGACTCAAGAGTTGAGTGTTCTGGGGTTGTATTGGGACTCGATGATTCGATCGGATTATTTAATTTTGTTTACTTTGTTTTCCGGATATTTTTAGAGCATGTTAAAAAGTTCGACCGGATATAAATACCCACTTTTTTCCCTGCCGGGAAATTTCCAATTGTTGGATTTTTCCGTAGTTTAATGACGTTCTAAGTAGTGCAAGTAACGCGATGGTCCCTCTAGAAGACAACAAACCTTAACTCGATTATGTGACCGTCTTGAACTGCCCTTTGAACCTTAGGGTTTGCGGCAGTACGGCGTGCCACATATGAGGCGTTGGCTTGACCCTTCTACGGCTGGACCGTTGGTACTGAGGCATGAAGTGAATGTTTTTAAACTTATTTCATGTGTTGAGCTGTTTTGGGAAAACTTGGGTGTTCGATTGTTCGATCGGAAAGTTTAACATTTTCTATCTTATCTGAAATGTGATACAATAATTGGAATCCATAAGCAGTTATGAGATAACTGATTTGGATGTTATAAATCAAGCTAGTCTCACTTGATCGGTTGCCACGGAAATTTGATGTGATCAAAAGTTCGTCGCAATCACGTAGCGTACGCGGATACTTGCCGGGTAAACTTAATAGAAAACCTCACCCCATAGCCCCGACCAAGTGACTGTAGGAGAACCCCGTCGCCGAAAGCATCCGTTCGGGTGCTCGCGGCAGCGGTGTTCCGCCTTGGTGCACTTCGTCGACGGCGTTGGGGGTGCGGCCGCCTACTAAAGTTTGCGACGAGCATTCGATCAGGATGTCGGGAATCTTGTTGAATTGCCCGACTTGATATTGAAAAGAGTTTTCGATAATGAGACTAAAATGCGGGGTTTATAATTTATAGGCATGCTATGTCTAAGTATTTCATTTGATTAGGCATGCGATGTATAAAGAGGTTGCGGATTCCAACTGTTGTAGTTTTACACTTTTTTTTCTGTGACCGTAAGTGTAGTATGTAGTGGTATTGCCGATTGTCGTTGCTATACGTCGACGACAATCGGTGTATGCATACTTACTTACGTTGATGACATGTGATGTTATGTGTTGTTGGATATGTTACATTGGATCGTTGTGTTCGAATAGCCGGGGGTTTTTATGTGAGATGAGTGTTTTTCATTTTCATTCATGTAAAAATTTGTATGTAATATTCTTTTATTGGGGCACTTCCAGGTTGCGGAAGATGTCACCGTTGATGTATATTATTTACTTTTCCGCATTAGGATAGACCCAAGGAGGGGAGCACAAGTTACCGGGTTCTGGGGTCCAGTGGGAGACCATCTCGGGAGTCGAGTCCGGGTCTCCTAACCCTAGAATTGGTAGGGTTGCTTGCCGCTCTCGTAGGGGTCTAGGGGTGTGGGATTGGCTATTCATCACGACCGTGGAATCCGTGTTTTATTCAGGCTCAAAATAAAACACGGACGTCCTAGTATATCCAATATTTCATATGATATTTTCTGCTGCGTTATCTGTGATGTGATCATGTGATATGTTCAGATAGATATCATATATAGTATATATGATATATTATATAGACGTTGCTTATGTTTTACACCCGCACTAGCCCTGCCTCGCTCTGGCGTTAGTTACCTAACCTAACGGTGCAGACGGAACATCGAGGCGAATGCGGATGGCATAAGCGTACGTTATATTTATCTGTGATGTTTAGGTGGACTTAAATGATGGGACATTCATTAATGAGATTAATGAAAGAAAATAAACCTAATTGATGTTGTGGAATCGAATTTCAAAAATAAAACAAGTAGCTACAGTTCTTGCTTTGCATCGCGGTGTTCCTTGTAGAACATCCTGCACCTTATTCGATAAGGAAAGGACCGAGATCCCTTCACCGGGAGTGACTCCTTTAGCAATAAATGGCAGATGCTACAACCCTCGGTTTGTATTTTGATTGCTTCTATAGCTTCTGCTTTGCACAGCGATATATATGATATATCCCGCACCTCATTCGACGAGGAAAGGGCCGACGATCCCTTCACCGAGAGTGACCCCTTTAGCAAAACTAGAAAAGCCTAAAAAACACTCCATTTAAAAACCATTTGATTCCACAACGAGATCAAGTTCGGAGCGTTAAAGGTTTTCATAAAAAACCATTCGCAACCCTCCGTCATTTTAGGAAGTAGAGTACTTAGTATTCGTGCTGTGTTTGTTGACTATAGTCAAGGCACAGTGTACGGTAGCTAAGTGATGTCTTCCTACACCGCATATGATGCGATTAGTTAGGACAGTCGCGTGACTTTGTTGACCTTAGTTAAGGGTCATGTGGGTGGGTCTAATTAATCATGAAATGACGGGTAGAACTTGACTAGTGCTTATGATTTGTTGACCATAGTTAAGGTCATAAGTGCTAGGGGTAAAAACCATTATCGGGAGTTTCAAGTGTTGAAATTTGCAATGAGATTGCATACGTTCTATGTGATAGTTGGATCCCGATACCCACTGCGAGTAATTGTTACTCCTGGGAGAGTTTTGCACTTTGCAATTAACCGATCAAGTAGGTGTCTAGAAAGGTGTCAACGGGGTTACGCCTCTGGGAAAACGAGGTTTACTGTAATTAGGTCCGTGCGAAAGCATGGGGAACCTCCCTCAAAGTACCGGCACTGGCCTGGCTGAAAGATTGGCGAACTTGTAGAGTGTAATTAATCCCGGCTAGTCTTTCCTTTTAGGGTTTGAAGGAAGATTTGATAAAAACAGTGGGAGCCATCCTGATTAGATAAAATAAATAACCAATCTAATCTTGCAAGAGCGCACGCAGAGTGTTTTCTTCTCTCTCTCTCTCCAGGTAGCGACCATATCACGCCTTAATCAAGATAATAATATGGATGTATTGACCGAACCCGCTTGTTATACTGAGCTGGGGAACGTTGGTCCCGCTCCAACTTATAATTGTTATAAGACAAAGCAGGAAATAGGGGAATACCAGAATTCCTATGCCGCCCAAACGAAGTAAGTGCATATGATGCATCTCCTTCGGGTGTGTTCATTACACAGAACTGTTTCTCAGTATCCTCTGCGTCCTGGGTATCTGATACCGGAACAAGATCCCAGATATGTAATCCGTTACATGGGCTACAGAAAGGTAGAGAACTGAGAACGGGTGATAAGTTTCATGAGACAGAAAACGGTGCAAGTGTTGCAGCCAGGTCTGTTGGTCACTGTCACCCTGTAGTACAAATACATTGATTCTGAACAAATACTATTAGATACCGAACCTGATATACAAAATCATATCAATCTCTTTAGAAGTAAAGAAATGATAAAATTTTGTATTGTTGGATAATGTTTTGAACATTTTCTATATCAAAAGTTGATCGGTTCAGGCACGTTATCTAAAAGCATTGACGTTCTAAATCAAACTACAGTTCCTAGTATGCAGAACACACACAAGAGGAAGAGTTCAGAAATGAACGAATCCTTCTTGAGGCATTGTAGACTAGGTCATATCAATGTGACCCGACTAGCTTAAGTTACATTTTAGATGCATATTTAAATCAGTTTGAATTTACATCTTGTAAAACTTTCCAGTCATGTCACAAAGATAAGATGACCATAGCTCTGTTTATTGGAAACAGAGAAAGAGTTGGTAAACTCTTGGGATTGATACATAATGATGCATGTAAGGTCTCCTGTCTACACATACCAGGACTGGTTCTTTATACTTCATTACGTTCTCTGATAATCTCTCAAGATTCAGACATATGTTCATGTTGAAATACAAGTCCGAACCTTTTGAGATATTCACATAATATAACCTAGAAGTAGAGAACCAATAAGGGTATAAGTATTATGTCCTATGATAAGATCAGGGAGGAGAATACTTGTGCATGGCATTCCTGGACTGTTCTAAAGGAGAATGAGATTCTCTCTCAGTATTACTCCTCTGAATACACCACAGCACAACGGTGTATCAGGGCGGAGCAATAGCACCCTATATGATATGGTGTGCTTTATGATGAGTATCACTGAGTTACCTGTTTCTTTTTAAGGGGGTTATGCACTTGAGAAACTGCATACCTATTGAATTGGGTTCGAATCAAATCAGTGCCTACCACTCCATATAAGATATGGTGTGGGAAGAGCCTATCTCTTAAGTAAGTTAAGATTTGGGATTGTCCGGCCTATGTCAAAAGAAAAATCCGGACAAGATCGAGGCAAGGTCAGTTCTGTAGAACTGGAAAAGGTTCCAGCTATACAAAACTGCAGCTGATTTGACAAGACCAAAGGATTCTATAGTCCCCGACGAACCTCAGCCTCTCCGCCGATCTAGTAGGATTTCTCATCCGCCTGAGAGATACTTGGGTTTCTCGATGACAGTGGGAGCGAGGATTGCATCATGAGATGATGACCCAACTAGATTCGAGCAGGCCATCGAGAGTAGGGACTCTGTAAGAATGGCTGGATGCTTAGCGATCTGAGATGGAATCCATGTACACCAACAAAGTATGGACTTTGGTTGCTATATCTGATGGGTTAAATCCCCATCAGGAGCAAGTATATCTTGAGAAGATTACTTGGTGTAGATGGAAAAATTGAGACTTTCAAAGCTAGACTTATTAAAGGTTTTAGTCATTAACCAGGCATGGATAATGATGAAACCTTTTCCAGGGACTATGCTTAAGTCCATCCAGATCCTACTTGCCATTGCTACATACTTTGACTACGATATCTGGTGGTTGGGTGCCATGACTGCTTTTCTAAAATGATGATTTAGATCTATAAGAACACAGCTAGAGGGTTTCGTAAACAGTGGGAGCAGCGGAAACGTGTGCAAGTTGCTTTACAGAATAAAGCAGGTATCGCGGAGTTGGAACGTCTGTTTTGATGTAGTAGTCGAAGTGTTTGACTTCATCAAAATGGTAGATGAACCTTGTATGCACAAAAGGGTAGTTGAGAGTAAGATGGTCATCCTCGTATTGTACGTGGACAACATACTCTTGATAGGAAAAGAGTTTCTTATGCTACACACGGTCAATCTCCTCTTACCACAAGGATTCTCCAAATAGGATAAAGGTGATACCTCCTAAATCCTAGGATTTGGATCTATAAGGATGTTAGGCTTCTCACTAGGATTAGTGAGATGGTATCAATCGATCCTGGGGAGAATCACTGGAAAGGTTCCATGGTGATAAGGACGACTGAATGTTAGTCCCAGTCATTATCTTTACCCTCAGTAAAGGGACGGTATGTTGGAAGAGTTCCAAGCTAGATACCGTGGCAAACTAGACGGTAAAGGCTGGTAATATCGCTATTAAAGATACTATCAAAGAGACAGTTTGGGTGTATAGTAGTTCATGAGATGAACTAGGTTCCTACCATTGTGTGACAATAGAAGTGTGGCTTTGGCCCTAGAACCCTGGTCCCATCAGAGACCCAGACATATTCTGAGGCAGCATCACCTGATCATGGAGATAGTTGATCTCCAGGATGATCGAGGTTAGGAGAGTAGACTCAGAGGACAATACGGCGGATCCACTCACAAAGGCTTTTTCCCAGAGAGAGACTTATATGGGATGGTTGAGTATTAGATACTACAACCACTGCTACAGATGGCCCTAGTGCAAGTGGGAGATTGTTAGTTATATGTATGCCCTAGAGGCCATTACTGTACATTGGATGTATATTGTAGTGGATGCTGGGACATATATAGGTAGGACTTTCTTGCTCGACATGATAGTACGCTATCTGGTTGCTCTTTATCTTAACATGTATACTTTCTGTCTCTCTGTTACATGTTGATAAAGCCCTTAGGATGTGTACTCGACTTCCAGGACTATGATGCAGATCATACTTGTGGGGCCTGGGTAGTCCATGAGTACATCCTTCAATGTTCCTAGCCGTGGGAATATCGGGACGGGGCATCGATATTCCAGAGTAGACTAGCGTATATCTTCTCGACCCATGTGATGGGCGATGGATGATCCCATATCCATTGGTGTTTGACATCAGAGATGGTATGCGGGTGCTCAGTGGAGACTGGGTACACTGAACGGACTCGCCGAGAACTTCCAGATGGTATTATACCTCACGTCAGATGACAGTTCTCTGGTGACACTGGTACAGCTTAGTCTGTTGACCCGAGATCGTCATAGAGTCTTGTGTGTCTCCCACTGTGCTTTGATTTCCACCCTACCACGGCTCTACTGAGTCGTGCAAACGGGTGATTTTTGGGTACAGTCCCGATTCACATGGAGGCAATGAGCGATAGGAGGGGGTTCGTCTCTCCCGGTATTGGGGGTTGATGTTGCGCTATGCTCGACTGGCCATAACTGGAAATCCCTGGCCAGGGTTGCAGTGATATACTGCTAAGAGTTATCAGTAGTTTTACACATGTTATGGACCTTACATCGGCATGACTTATCAAGCTATTGGGGTCTGACGTTTACCACCCCTAGACGAGATATGCGACATATCAGACGAACAGACCGGATTGTACGGTAAGTGTTACTGGTTGGATTCACAGGAGTGTGAGCGGGCTTGCTCGTCGATCTTCTGATCGCTCAATACCCGGGTGGCCGTTACGTTTAGCAGACCTCTTGCGGCTTGTGGGTGTTTGATATGATCATCACCTGCTGCCGACGTATTGATGAGTCTTTAGAGTCCTACACAGAGGTTTCCTGGCTCAAGCAAAATGAAATGGGAGCGCATATGAGATATGTGCGGGGCCGAGAATAATGCGTGTATGTGATACCGTATTCTATTCTCGCGATGAATGTATCGATTGGTTGTGTGCGATATAACCTAGTTATCGAATGAAGGATTGATTCGATAAGTCGATACATTGGATATTAGTCGGTCATATGCGATATGACCGGATCGTTAAATCAAGTGTTGATTTAATGATTTAATGTATAATTATATATTAGATATATTACTTTACATTAACTAGTATTTGTTCACTTAAAGATGGATTTTCTCACTTGATGTGCACATTGTATATATGATATAGTTTTGTGTACTAGATTGTATCATGTTTGATGATACATGCAAACTTGGGTGTATGTTTACTTTAAACCATGTTTAAGTGAATGGTTAGGGTTTTGTTATCTTTTCTTGATTATTTTATTTTATTTATTTATTCATTTTAGCAAGAAAAGAAATGGTTGCTTCTTTTGTTTTTTCCTTGAAGCTTCAAGAAGCTTTGACCATTTTTGTTTCTTTTGCTTAACCTAACCATTCACCTAACCATAGTTTATTCTCTACACTCAACCATGGTTGCATTATGATAAGCATGACTTGGATTTTCTTTTTAAGATTTTTCTTTTTATTCTTTCTTCATCTTCATCTTCATCAAGCTTCATGAAAGCTTGCTAGCTTCAATGGTGACATGGGAAAAAGAGTGAGAAATCCAATTCTAAAGTGAACCCACTTCCTATTTCTTCATCCTCTACCACTTGCCATGTAGTATAGGGTGTTTTCTTCACAAGTTTCATGACTTGGTGAAGTTGGAGCTTGATCTTGAGTTGCCTCGACGTAGATCATCTTCGGCATCGAAGTCGACGACCTAGCCCGATTATTTCTCTGACGAAACCATCGCCAGAGTCCGCGATCCGATGATCGCAGCGGAGGGACGTCATCACGGAGCCAAGGAAGTGGAGGACCGGATCTACAAAGGTTGTAGTCACTTTCCTTTTAGTTAATGTTGTTAACTTGCATCTTTATCGCCTATCCTCTAGTTAACGATCTTGCATAGGATTCTTAGGCACATGAAAAATTTGATTTTGGCATGTTTGATCTGTTGTGGAATATCATGGGTGTGCCTAGGAACCCTACAGTGGTATCAGAGCCTAGCTAGAGCCTTAGGCGATGCGTAAACGATGTTTGAAAAGCCTAGCTAGAGTCTTCCTTGAGAATTTAATTATCGGTTCCTTTTGAAGTTTTCTGTTTTTTTTCTTAGAAGCTTATGGGGGGTTTCCTCTTCTATATTAGGAAAGAGGGATCATTGGTCATTGGGACCCACCACCACTCCGACGACGCTGAGGGATTACTGCGCCATGTATCGAAGGTGTGGAGGGATGTACCCTTTGGACCATGTTCCACTCATTAAGGGGAAGAACATGTTGGAGCTTAAACTCATAGCTGCTGAAAAAGGCTTCTTTGCGTTCGCGAACGTGTTGGATACACGTGCGTCGCACTTGGTGGGCGCACGTCTATCGCACGTGTTGCGCACTTAGCGGCCGCACGTGATGCGCACTTGGCGGGCGCACGTGCGTTGCACGTGGCGCTTACGCATATGTGCATCATGGGGGGCAGCTAAGGCCTTAGCTTGGAGGACTAAGCTCCTATGGAGAACTAAGCTCATTTGAGAATTGAATTCTCGCATGTGGTGCGCACGTGGCGGGCGCACATATGCGCATTATGGGAGGGCAGCTAAAGCCCTAACTTGTAGAACTAAGCTCTTATGGAGAACTAAGCTCCTTTGAGGATTGAATCCTCGTACGGCGGGTGCACGTGCACTGCATGTGGTGCGCACGTGGCGGGCGCACGTGCGTTGCATGTGGCGCACATGACGCTTGCGCATATGCGTATTATGGGAGGCAGCTAAGGCCCTAACTTGGAGAACTAAGCTCCTTTGAGCATTGAATCTTCACACGGCGGGCGCACGTCCGTTGCACGTGGCGGGCACACGTGCGTTGCACATGGCGCTTGTGTATATGCGCATTATGGGGGGCAGTTAAGGCCCTAACTTGGAGAACCAAGCTCCTATGGAGAACTAAGTTTTTTTGAGGATTGAATCCTATTTTTCCAAGAAGTATCCCCTCTTATTTATATGGGAGTGGTAGAGAAGGAATTTCTCTTTGTCCCGATGTGGGACTAAAAAGTATCCCTCATGTGGTAGAGCATTACTTAGACTATATGTGCATAGCACATTTGCTTATAACTTTTGATTCCGGAAGAGTTATGAGGCCCGTAATATATCAAATCGAAGGATTTTTCGAGACGCTTTCGATGCCATCATAATTTACTTGATTCTCATTCGGGAGTTTGGCAAAATACAGCCCGAAAAATACTGATTTGCATTTTCTTAAGAATATTGCTGCTATTTGATACCTTAGGCTCTTTTGCGCAGAAATTTTTGGCGGGAACACACACGTGAGAGCCAGAAAACAGAAAAGTTTAGTGCTTAGCTCTAGTGCAGCACCCCACGTGAAACACACGTGAGCGCCCGACACTCAGCGCCTCACGTGAAACATACATGAGCGCCAGACGCTCGGCGCCTCACGTGAAACACACGTGGACACCACAAAAGACTAGTGCTTAGCACTATTTTAATGCCTCATATGAAACATACGTGAGCACTATATGCAACTGAGTGCTTAGCACTACTGGGTGATACAGAAATCTAATCTTTAGCCCAAATTGGCTAAGCTTATGTTCGTGATATCCAAACTGATCTTAGTCGCATATATGACTAACGATCTTCATCCCCTACTTTCTAAGTTAATCTTAGTCTCAAACAAGACTAATGATTCTTAGATGATCACCATGATATTTTCCTTCAAATACGGGATTTGGTTTAAGGGTATATCTCTTCACAACTCTGATATATGTCGTTGTAATTCCTCAACGTTTTCAGCGAGGTGGCGAGTCTCGACAACCAACAACTCTTTTCTCATCCCAACTTGATATAAAATTTCATCATGACGGGGAATGATACATCCCATATTGATGCACTTCCAAATTGATGTGCACACCTCAAATCAGTTCACGTCCCAAATTGGGCGCATTCCATGTCACCGTCGTTCACTCCGCCACGTAACAAATACACGTGCACGCAAAATGGAAAATGAACCGAAATGTCCTTAAACTAACATTCATCCCTAAAATAGAAATGTTGGGCTGAAATGTTCATAAACTAATATTCGTCCCCAAAATGGGAATGTTGGACCGAAATGTACTTAAACTAAGATTCGTTCCCAAAACGTGAATGTTGGACCGAGATGTTCCTAAACTAGCGTGTCGCCCCAAATACGGTGATAATGGACCGCGATGTTCTTAAACTAAAATAATTGAGCCAATATGCTCATATGTTTTTAAGTTGATCTTGGTCTCAAATATGACTAACGATCTTTAGATCAAACCCAAGTTTCATGTGAACTGATGGACCTCATTTATATGAGATCTGCATCCTGAGTTCATTCCCGTTGGTAAACCAAGCTACCAACATGGACCCCGTCAAGCAAATCCTTGACCCAAACCCCAAATCTAAAATGTACGGATTTGGACTAATCCGCGCCTTACGGACGACGACATAAATTAGTCTCTGTATACAATCCACGGGCAACCCTAACAAACATAACACGATACGAAGTGAACCACTGAAGCAGGAGAAAGTGGTTATCGCAATGCGATAATGTAATTAACTGTAGGGGTTTGCGCCTGCAGGGAAGAGCTTCCCCATAATCAAAAACCCCTCACAAATGAGGGGGGATCTGATGAAGTCTGCTACAACGATCGTATCCATCCAAACCTCTGATATACGGTACCATAAATCAACTTGGTATTTTCGGAGAGGTGGATGGATATGTCTAAATAGTATCTGCCTCTAAATTCAGGCTAGACGTCCCAACGTCTCAGTCCGGTCTTGACGGTAAACAGCCATATACGAAAAGACCAAACGACAGCGTTTGAACAAAGAAGCCGTGGTAAGCACGAGTTATGAAGCTCTTTGACTAAACCAAAGCTTGCCTATAAAGAATAAGAGCAGGAACAAAGCTGAGAAAATGTTTGCTAAGGCCCTATCCATAGGGATGAAGCTGTCGCTCCTTATGATATACACTCCTGGGGTTCCATACTTTGATGGTGGAAAAGGACACCCAAAATACTGTCCGTATCACCAAAGGATCGCTCATCCCATTGAGAAATGCAACGCCTTCAAGAAGTGGTGGTAATGATATATTGCTCATAGAAAACATTTTAAGAAAGAGAAGCGCAAGGCTCGCGCTCGTCGATATAAGAGCAGCAAGACGGCAGTGCACAAAGAAGCAACTGGCAGTTGTCATATGGTTGGTACAGATTCAAAAGGGGAAAATCTTGGGTTCTCACGTTTGAGAGTGATTCTGAGTATGAAATACCCCCAACCTTATCTTTGAAAGCCCCGCCCTGGAAAAAGAAAAGGAGGAAAAGGATTGTGAGAACATCCAGTTGCGCAACCGCATTCTGCCTGAAAAGAATCTCAGACCCACAAATAAGGGTTCGAATAAAAATGATAAAGGGAAGGGGAGAATACCCGAAAAGATCGCCCATGATGAAGAGGTGGCCAAAGAGCTCACAGCAAAAGACCTACCTAAGAAAACCAAGGTAGACTATTGTTCCCCTCCGAAAGACGCGCAAGACAGACTTCTTTGCCTGAAATTCGGGGCAGATGCTAATTGGTGCTATCCGTCTACCTCTCCGAAGATGCCAAGTTGATTTATGGCACCGTGCATCGAAGGTTTAAACGGATGCGGCCGATGTAGCAGACTTCGTCAGATTCCCCCTTGCTTGAGGGGGTTTTGATTGTGGGGACGCTCTTCCCTGCAGGCACAAGCCCCTGCAGTTAATTACGCTACCGCATCACGGTAACAACTTTCTCGTTCTCCAGATGGTCACTTCGTATTGTGGGTGTTTGTTTTGTGTTCGGTTGCCCGTGGATTGTATACGGAGACTAATTTATGATGTCGCCCGCAGGACGTGGATTAGTCTAAATCCGTATCTTTCTTAGATTTGGGTTTGGAGGGGTGTGTTTAAGGATACGTTAGCCTTATTTAAGGCTAAGATCAACTCAAACGTTCGTTAAGGACACGTTAGTCTAATTTTAGACTAAGATCGACTTAACGGGATCGTTTAGATCCGACAAAAGAGCAATTGGGGGCTCTATTGTTTAATTTAGTAACATTGTGGTCGATTACCAGTTTAAGGACATGGTGGTCCATCATGGTTCGTGGAATATATGGCTGTCGGGACCCATCACCTCTCTGAAGACATTGAAGGATTACAACGACAAATAACAGAGGAGTTCAGAGATGTACCCTCGAACCATTATTGGTTGGGAGATCTATAGTCCAATTTGGGACTATAGTCTGTTTGAAGGTTTATGAGCATATGGGCTCAGTTGAACATTTTATTGTTCTGGCTATTGAGCCTTTATTTGGGCTCGGCCTTTTTAATAATGCATACATTGGGCTTTGTAATTAAATGCATAGAATTTATTTTTGGTCTGTTAGAGTTTTACTTGGGCTCTGCCCTTTTAAATAATGCACAACATTTATTTTTCATCTGTTAGACCTTTACTTGGGCTCTGCCCTTTTTAATAATGCATAGCATTTTAGTGGTCTGACAGTGCGCCACGTGGCTTGTCAGACGCTTTGCGCCAATTAAAGAGCGCAAGGCGCTAGCGCATGTGGAGGTGACACGTGTCGCGCTCTGCTAAGCGCAAGTCTGTTAGCGCAGTGCACTGCGCCAGTGCGCTGCTGACACGTGGCGCGCCCTGGTGCTATGCACCAATCCAAGAGCGCAGTGCGCTATTTTAGAAGCGCAAGGCGCAGATTGTTCTATAGTTGACACGTGGCGCGCTCTGGTGCAGTGCGCCAGTCCAAGGAGTGCAAAGGCGCATTTCAAAAGTGTAAGGCACTGTCCAATAGCGCAGAGCGCATCTTGATCCGATTCAGATCAAAGAAACAAGTTTTTCTTGTTCTAAAGAGGTTCTACCTCAAGATTCAAGACACAATGGTTTTGATTCTCATCGAAAGGCTGTGCCTTTATATAGATCAAATGATCTGTGAAGTAATACTTCTTTAAATTTTTTTGTGATTAGATCTTTCTGATCTTTTTTTTGTTGAAGATCTTGATCTTGTTCTTAGATCTTTGATCTTTTTTAGAAGAGATTCTTCTTTTTGTGAGGTGTTTTCATCTCTGTTCTTCAAGGATCAAATTCTTTACCTTTAAAGATGAAGAAAATGATCTTCTTTCTTCAAAGGCTTGCCTTTTTTTCTCTTTGAGTTTTTCTCAAAGTTTTTAGAGGGTTCTCTCTGTTCTGTATGTCTCTCTGTATGAGACATGGAGTCTAGAGGCCTTTATATAGGGCCAATTGGTTTGTTAAGTTAGTTACAGAGATCTTCCTCTGATTGATCTGGGGATATTTCCCCACCGTTGGATCTTTGATCCTAAGGCCTCTGTTTTACAGAAGACAATCTTCTTATTTTAATAAAATTGGAAAGATCTTTCTAGAATTTTAATTCTGATTAATTAATAATTTATTATCTAAATTCCAGTGCTGGCGTAATTGGCGCCTGCGCGCCTGCGCTTGACACGTGTCGCGCAGCGCAACTGCGCTGGCGCACCACTGTTTGACACATGGCGTGCAGCGCAGAGCGCAAGAGATCTGAAGCGTTGCTTCATTTATTTTAAAATTTGAATTTTAAAACAGAGCCTTGCTCTGATTGGGGGTGCGCTGCCTTGAGCGCAGCGCTCCTTACGCTGGCGTGTCAGCTTTTGACACGTGGCGTACTGCGCAAGGAATCTGAAGCGTTGCTTCAATTTTTGAATTTTTGAAATTCAAACAGAGCTTTGCTCTGATTGGGGGAAACAAATGCCTCCCCACCGTTGCGCTCACGTGGCGCACACGTGAGTGCAGCGGTGGCAACATCTGAACCGTTGGATCGATTCAGGAATTGAAGAGGCGCTTCAGCGCCTATAAATAGGACCCTTGGTCCTCCTCAGCTGATTATCATCTTCTCGAGATTTTTATTTTCAGAGCCTTGCTCTCATTTTCAAGAACTTCAAGAGTTAAACTCTAGAAAAATTTTAGGTAAAAATTAACTTAAATTAAATTAATTTTATTTAACAGAGCCTTGCTCTCATAGATCCTTTGATCTAAAGAAAACCCCTTTGGGGTTTCATAAATAGAGCTTTGCTCTCAAGAATTTGTTTCAGAGTTTCTTAACCCATGAACAGAGCTTTGCTCATTGACAAAATATAGATCTTTTGATCTTTTGATGAAGAACTCTTAAGAGTTTTTTCATGGATCTTTAAGATCCCAGAACTTTAATTCTTAGGAATTAATCTTCCTTTGATGGATTTTTCCATTATTATTACAGAGCTAGGCTCTTCAAGGAATTTTATTCCCTTGTGACCAGAGTTTGACAAGTGTCACTCTGTGACAGAGCTTTGCTCTGAAAGGGAGATTTTCTCATTGTCTTAAGGGATTTCTCATTTAATGAGAATATTCTTTGAGGATTTCCTCATTAATTGACAGTCTCATCCAATGATGAGGCTGTCTTATTAACTGATGCATTGTCATCTGGATTTTGTGGGTCCCCCTTTGGTCCCCTCTCCACTGTATTTCAGTGTGGTATAAATTTTAAAGTACCAAACGTCGGGCTTTTAAAATTATGATACTGATAATTGAATTTCGCTTTTTCTTGCAGGCAACATGTCTGCTGATTTTTCGTTTCCGTTTTTCCGTTCAGAGGGAGGATTCCCTGAGGCGCCGGTGGACCGGGAGGTTCTTGCTCTCATTAAGGATTACGACCCGGAGTACAAGAACCTTCATTTTTGGGGTAGGTGGTACAACGAAATTATCAAAGGTCGCCGAAGCTTCTCTTGTGCGACGCCGTCAGAGCCGATCTCATCGATTCCATATGCAGATGTACCCCTGGTGAACTATGCCGTGGAGGTCGTAAATTGGAATTCGGAGGATCTTCTTCAACCTTCGATTGCTGCCATCCCCATGCAGCTGACGGCAGCCGTGGATATTTTGGGGCGGCGCATATGCCAGGGTGAGTCGCGCCCTTGGGGTCAACCTTATAACATTGGATTGACCCCTCGACATTCGGCTGGGTATTTGCAGTGGGCCAGATACATCTTGTCAGCGAAGAGGGCGCATTTGCTGAAGATCGGTCTGTATCCTGCAGACTACGCCTCGTTGTTCGAGTACCCTGCTCCTCCGACGTGGTGGGTTAAGGCATTCGTGGAACAATGGAACATCCCCACCCATACCTTTCTTCTGACGGACAGGGAAGTCTCCATCCCCCTAGAAGAATTTGCTGAGATTTCCGGTCTGCCGGTGAAGGGGGAGCACTATGAGGAGCTACTTCCTCCGGATGAGTATGTCTTCGCCACCAAGTCGTTGGTAATGGGCCTAACGCCGGAGAATGCTATTCAGCACCAGTTTCCAAGCCTGGTAAAGGTGCTGAATATGTATGAAAGTCTCTACTTGGAATCGGGAGGCCGGGGAGTTAGTTTTGCAGACTTCATCGCCCGCTTTCTTCGACCGGAGATTCTATCGCAGCGGGGTGAAAATTTTGCTAAGCTTGACGACCCCTTCGGCCTTGGCTCAGATCGTCGACCAGCACTGGAGGACGAACAAAAGGGTTTTTACCTTCCCGATGCTGCAATCATTCCCTTATCGGAAATCGCCGCTCTGGGCATCGACCAGGAGATCTTCTTTCTTGGGTTTTGATTGGTAGCGATTCTGCGTGTTCAAGTTTTAGTTAAATACCGCAATCAAGACGGTTTCGCTCGTAACTAGCCGGTTGAGTACGGGTCGTCCGCAGGGAGATGGGAATCTTTTTCTATGTGCATTAACGAGTTAAGTCCAGTTTTTCAGATTTTGTTGCGATTAGTTAAGCGGTAAAATGATATGTAAAGAGAGCTTGTTAGGGTTAGGATTAGGTTAGTTTGAGTTAGGAGTCTCCCACATCTTTCATTGCCCCTCTTAATATCGGTGTTACGGTAATCGGCAACAACGGGGATTAGCACGACTAGGAAGGAACTTGCGAGTATAAGCTAGGCTTTCCAACGCATAAGTTCTTCCTTTTGGTGCTTGTCCGTCCGTTCTTGGCTCTTAGCCATAACCTCCGGTTAATTCAACCACAACCGGTCTCACTACGGAATCACCTCTATCATGTAGGATAGGGTGCCGTAAGGAGCGGATTGTGGTTCAATTAACGGGAGTTGAATTAAGCTGTTGGGCAAGGAAAGAGTGAGAGAGATTTCCTTCTCTCAAACTTCCCTTATCCTACCCTAACAAGTATGAAACTACTCACACATCATGATACGGAAAAATAAAACAAAACAAAAGAGGAAGATAGAAAGAAGAGATTAGAAGATAACAACTAGCTATTTGCGACCTCACCTTGGCGAGGATCAAGCGTAAGCATCATGGTCGTTTTAAGGATAAAGAAAAGAGAGAAGAAAGAAAGAACAAGAAATAACAACAACTAGTTAACAAATTAAAATTACAAGCAATTATAAAAGAACAAGACAAGATATAATAGCAAAAAAATCTTCTTTATTCATCATTCTTCACTCACAAAGCTCACTACAAGTTTTAATGGAGAAGAGATGAGAAGAGGAAGAAGAAACACAACTAAACCTAGAAAAGAAAATACAAGATTATGGACCCTTTCCTTCACAAAGTTCTGGGCTATTTATAGGCTGAAAAATGAAAACCTAGGGCAACCCTCAGAACTAACATGGAAAGACAAAAACACCCTCAAAAATTAGTCAACTGCCGCCACTATACGGCCGCGGATCCGCGGCCTAAGCCAGCTTATGCCGCGGAACCGCGGCACTCTGGTGGAGTTGGGCCCCCCAACTTTCTGTGCTTCCCTGGTTTTCTCAGTACTTATTTCTGGTATATGTATTTTCTCAATTTGTCTTCACGATTTTTCCAGAATTTCTGTTGAGGGAAAGATGATTTGATGTGGACTTTTTGTCATGATTTCCCCGAGCTCCGCGTAGATTTCTTGGATCTTGTGCTGCCATTGAGCCTTGTGCATGAAGGTGACAATCGATTTGCCATTTTGTCTCCTAAACTGGTGTGTGGCAACAGACGGATAAAGAGCGGAGATCCGTGTTTTATCTGTGGTTGGCAGGAACCCGGATTTTGTCGTGTTTTCCATGAATTTCACCGTTTTAGAACCGAGAACCTGTATCCTGCAATTGACTAGCAAACACGGCTCAAGAGTATTTACCGATATGCATTGTGATAAAAATTGGGCGGTATGAAAATGCAAAAATCTGATATGAATAAATACCCCCAAACTTATCATTTGCTCGTCCCGAGCAAAGCCAATTTATTCACAAAAAATTTCCTAACCTCACTTTCGCAGGGAACGCGATTGCACTGAGCATGTGCAACAAGCCGTTAAACCTCTAGGTGTCCCTAGTAGGAGGAGTGTTGTCTTCTGAGGGTTTTCAGCGGATACTACCCACAAAATCCGGTCAAGCTAGTTTTGTAAAATAACTAAGATTCAAACCCTAAAGTTTTGTTTCAGAAAATAACAATTCTATTATCCTAAGTCTAGACTATCGAACCTTTATTTTTCACACCTCGCTTCTTATTTAACTACAGCTTTTATATGTCTTTACGTGCAGTGCAAATAGTGTCGTTAAGTTCCCGAAAGGTCGAATAAAGTCATTATGTCACACAATAAAGCCCAGATAAGAATTTTGAAAGGATCACATAAGTTTTATAAAGAGTTAAGTATTTTTCAAGCTTCGTTTTCCAGTAAAGTTTCAACTTCAGAATTTCAATCTTCCTTAATAGGAAACTAGGTCTTATTTTTCACTCCACATTTTTCTTGTTTTCATTTCATACACACCTCTGTGAACGTGCAATAGTCTTTATCATAGAATAAAACCTTCATATCTCCGCTAAATTTTTTTTATAAAAGCCTGTCTTTTATCAAGATTATTCTCACACAAAGAACCGTTAGGAATTTTAACTCGGAGAGAACACTTGCTTGACTTTGTTTTAATCTGGACTTTCTAGGCTTCTTAGCGAGCTTTGGGCCAATGCACCCAAACCAGTTGGTTTTAGGGCATTAGGTGTAGAAACACCCCAGCGGACTTAATTACTCAAGTTACCTAGGTCCAAAAACAAAAGACAGTTTGGCGTGAAAAATCATGATGATTTAATACGAACGGAGATATAACCGGCAGTTCCATTATTATTTTTTTTTTGAATAAAAGACGTGTTTAGTGGGTTCGGTGTGTAATCATTCCAATCAAGTTCCAGATGGGTTATTTTTCAGACTTAGTTCCAATTAAGGCATCAATAACATTCCTTCATATTCACTCACTTCATAAACTATTCTTGATATTACTTATTTCCGAACAAACCTATTTGATCCTCAGAAAATCATTTATCCGTTTAAAAGTTTTTAAACATAAAAGACTTGTCATCTAATTCCCAAAAACTCACGACACGTGTAGTGTGATGTAAAGACGTATATCAGCTATAGTTAACTTTAAAGGAGGGTTATCTTTCAGGTTTTCAAAATCTAAACATAAGATTTAGTTATTCTTATTTTATCAAACAAAACCGTCGAAAAGTTGAATCAGAGTTCTCCCACTAGCTAACTTGACAGAAAAGTTTTTATGTTTTTAGAAAATTTTCAGATTTTTATGGATTTTTATGGATTTTAAATATGCAGATGCAAAATATACATATGAATGCGAAGGTAAGAAATGCGTACCGAGCGTACCCCCAAACTTAAACTGGACAGTGTCCTCACTGTCATTGCATGAAGAGAGCATTTGAAGGGTCAAAAATGTCGGTTAGCGATACACAATTTTTATTTTTTTGTTTTTGTTTTTGAAGAAAAGAAAAAGACTATACACAAATATATACAAAATGGTTTGTACATACCCCCAAACTTATTTGGAACAGTGTCCACTGTTCTTGGCTGGATAACCGAAGTTTGGAGGTAGGCAGAGGAAGATCATGCAGGGTAAACTGGCTCCTGTAAGAACAGGAGCTCCTCTGTTGGTTCGGCGCTAAGGTACGGTTTGCATCGGTGTCCGTTCACTTTGAAAAATGAACCATCCTTTGGATTTTCCAAATCTACAGCGCCATGCGGATACACATTCCGCACAAAATACGGCCCTTTCCAGCGAGATCTGAGCTTTCCTGGATGGAAATGAAGTCGGGTGTCGTAAAGCAGTACCTGCTGACCAGGTACGAAGGTTTTGCGCAAAAGGTGTTTATCGTGAAACACCTTCGTTCGATTCTTAACGACCACCGCGTTATCGTAAGCCTCATCCCTAAGCTCGCTCAGTTCGTTCAACTGCAGCTTCCGATGGCTGCCCGCATCCTCGAGAGACAGATTCAGCTCCTTTATCGCCCAAAATGCGCGATACTCTATTTCGACAGGTAGGTGGCAGGCTTTTCCGTACACAAGCCGATAGGGAGACATGCCAAGGTCGGTCTTATAAGCGGTGCGAAATGCCCAAAGGGCATCAGTGAGTTTCAGCGACCAATCCTTACGGTTCTTGGAAACCGTCTTCTCCAGTATCTGCTTGATTTGCCGATTTGAAACTTCGGCCTGCCCGCAGGTTTGGGGGTGGTACGGTGTAGAGAGCTTATGATTAATGGAGTATTTCCGCATCAAGGCCTCTAAAGTCTTGTTGCAGAAATGACTTCCATTGTCGCTAATGATCGCTCGGGGGTGCCCAAACCGGGAGAAAATGTTTTCTTTAAGGAACCTAACGACAACCTTGTTATCGTTAGTCCGGCTGGGCACAGCCTCGACCCATTTAGAGACGTAATCAACAGCGAGAAGGATGTACAAGTTCCCAAAAGAGCTGGGAAACGGCCCCATGAAATCTATCCCCCAAACATCGAAAATCTCCACAACCAAGATAGGTTGGAGTGGCATCTCGTTCCTCCGGGATATCCGGCCCATGTGTTGGCACCGGGAGCAAGTCTTGCAATAGTCATGAGCGTCTTTGAAGAGTTGTGGCCAGTAGAAACCACATTGCAAGATCTTCTCAGCTGTCTTTCTGGGGCCAAAATGCCCGCCACACGCTTGATCGTGGCAAAACGACAGCACACTCTTGAATTCCTCGTTAGGGACACACCGACGAATAATCTGGTCGGGACAGTACTTGAACAAATAGGGTTCATCCCAGTAAAAGTGTTTTACTTGGGATAAGAAGCGAAGTCTGTCCTGACTTGACCATTCAGTCGGTAGTAATCCCGTGGCCAAATAATTCACAATATCTGCGAACCAGGGTTCGCAAGATACTGTCAAGAGTTGTTCATCCGGGAAAACGTCGTTGATCGGAATTGGAAGCGAAGGCGAAGAAGGAAGTCGTGAGAGATGGTCGGCAACCACGTTTTCACATCCTCGTTTGTCCTTAATGACAGGGTCAAACTCTTGCAGCAAGAGGATCCAACGGATTAACCGAGATTTTGCATCTTTCTTCGCAAAAAGATGGCGCGGAGCAGAATGGTCGGTGTAGACAATGACTGGAGAGCCGATGAGGTAGGGCCTGAACTTTTCTAAAGCAAATACAACAGCTAAGAATTCCTTCTCGGTTGTTGTATAATTGAGTTGGGCGTCGTTCAGGGTTCGGCTCGCATAATAGATTACGTGCGGCATCTTGTTGATGTGTTGTCCAAGGACAGCACCAATGGCAAAGTCGGATGCATCGCACATAATCTCAAATGGGTGTGTCCAGTCAGGTGAAGAAAGAACGGGAGCAGAAGTGAGTGAGCGTTTTAGTGACTCGAAGGCAGTCACACAGCTCGAGTTGAAGTCGAATGGCGTATCCTTGGCCAGCAAAAGAGTCAAGGGCCTAGCGATCTTGCTAAAGTCCTTGATGAACCGTCTATAGAAACCGGCATGGCCAAGGAAGGCTCGGATATCTATGACGCATCGGGGAGGAGGTAGATTGGAAATGACCTCAATCTTTGCTTTGTCAACCTCTATGCCATTTTGCGAGATGATATGTCCTAAGACAATACCTTCGCGCACCATGAAGTGGCATTTCTCCCAATTCAAAGTGAGATTCTTGTCCTTACATCGGGTAAGGACAGCGTCAAGATGCAGCAAACACTCGTTGAAGGAATCGCCGAAGATGGAGAAATCATCCATGAAAATCTCCAGAAATTTTTCCACCATGTCTAAGAAAATTCCCATCATACACCGCTGGAAGGTAGCGTGCGCATTGCATAACCCAAAGGGCATGCGACGATATGCAAACGTGCTGAAAGGACAAGTGGAAGTGGTCTTGTCCTGGTCTTTTTCGGCGATGGGAATTTGATTATAGCCGGAGTAGCCATCAAGAAAGCAGTAGTACTCGTGTCCGTCCAATCGTTCAAGCATCTGGTCAATGAAAGGTAGCGGAAAGTGGTCTTTCCGCGTTGCGGCGTTGAGTTTTCTGTAATCAATGCATACTCGCCACCCGGTTTGGGTGCGAGTAGGGATTAACTCATTCGCCTCGTTGGTTATGACCGTGATGCCCGACTTCTTAGGGACAACGTGGATGGGGCTAACCCACTGGCTATCAGAGATAGGGTAAATGATACCACTATCTAGACATTTTACGATCTCCTTCTTCACAGCCTCTTTCATGACTGGATTGAGACGTCTTTGTGGATCCCGGGCTGGTTTGGCATCATCCATCAGATGAATGTGATGCTCAACGATCAGGGGACTAATCCCCTTGATGTTCGCCATGGACCAGCCAAAAGCTTGCCTGTTGCTGTGCAAGACCGCGAGAAGGGCTTTCTCTTGCTCGGGAGCTAGAGAAGCCGAGATGATGACAGGTAGGGTCTCGTTCTCACCTAAGTAAGCGTACTTAAGGTGAGACGGCAAAGGCTTGAGTTCGAGCGTTGGAGGTGAAACGATGGAAGGCAAGATTGGTGCAAAGGTCTCGAACTCAAAGGACTCCAGCAAAGGTTCAAAACGAGTGTAGGCGACCGAGTCGGATGGTTCAGGTAACTCATCCGGAAATTCGAAAGATTCAAACTCGGGTTGTGTGCGGCTAAGATCGTTTGAGAACGTGAAACACTCGTAGTCGTTGTCGGGCGCAGAAACAGCAGCAGGTTCGAAGAGGAACGCACTAGTGGCGTCAAGATTATCGTGATCAAACAGAAACTCCTCGAATTCACATTCTTCTGGGGTGATCTCCTGGATCGAGCAGACGTCCAGTATATGAGCATTAGGTTAGGCGGGCTGATTCCCCAACCTAAAAATGTTGAGTTCAATCATCATGTTTCCAAAAGAGAGGTTCATCGAACCATTGCGACAATTGATCACAGCATTTGAGGTTGCAAGAAATGGGCGACCGAGTATCACCGGAATTTGATTCCGGGGGTTAGCTACAGGCTGTGTGTCTAATACAATGAAGTCAACGGGGAATATGAAGTCCCCGACTTTTATTAACACATCCTCTAGCTCACCCCTAGGATGGGTGATCGATCGGTCGGCCATTTGGAGAGTGCAGTGTGTGGGTTTCAGCTCTCCGACGCCTAATTGCTCGTATACTGAATACGGAAGCAGGTTAACACTGGCACCAAGATCTAATAGTACGCGGTTGATGTTCTTATCCCCAATAGTAATAGAAATCGTAGGACAGCCAGGGTCCTTCCGTTTTTGTGGTAAAGATTGGGTAAGGGCATCACTCACAGCACTAGCCAAGAAAACTTTCTTGGGTACCTGAGACTTCCTCTTTTTCGTGCATAAGTCCTTTAAGATTTTCGCGTAGGACGGGACTTGTTGGACAGCATCTAAAAGAGGAATGTTAATGTTAACTTGCTTAAATAACTCCAGAATCTTCTCCATTTGAGGATTTTGTTTATTAGACCTCAACCGGTTTGGAAATGGAACATTTTGAAAATTGGTTGAGTCTACTGCTGGAGGAGGAGATTGTGGAGTTGGAACGGATCCCAGAACAGGTGTTTTCGTGGAGTGAGAAGTGGGTCCGTTCAGAGCAGAAGAAGAGGAAGGAGAGCCTTGTGAAGAACGGAGAATAGGCTCAGAAGACGAAGAAGCAGGAGATGAAGAAGAAGAAGTAGAAGAAGAAGCGGCCGGGGTATCATCATTGATCCGTGTGCCGATGTTGTTTTGCAGCATCCTTCCCGATCTAAGTGTGGTCACGGCACTCACATTATGGTTCTTTTGTTCAAGAGCAACATGTGCATTATGTGGGTGACCGGGATTTGGGAGTGGCTGAGACGGGAGCTTCCCCTTCTCTCGCTCGCTTAAGGCCGCGTTCAGCTGTGCAATCTGGGCCTCGATGGTCTTGATGCTTTGCCCGTGTGCGGCAGTGTGTTGCACTAAGGATTGAATGGAAGACTGGATGTTTGCGGTGGATTGAGTCGATTGTTTAACGAACGCCTCCAGACTTCGTTCGAGCGAGGAAACCTTATCGTTGTTTGACGGAACAAAGTTGTTTGGTGGAAAAGAATTGTTGGGTGCAAAGTTGTTTATCTGATTTTGAAAAGGTTGGGGTTGGAAGGGCTGCTGAAATTGATGTTGAGTTTGTTGTTGCGCTTGTTGTTGCGGCGGAGGGGGCCTTTGGAAATTGTTGCCTTGGAATTGATTCTGATTCTGATTCCAGGCGAAATTAGGGTGGTTCCTCCAACCGGGATTGTAGGTGGAAGAGTATGGATCATTCCTCGGTCTTTGCTGAAATGCAGCATTAACCTGATCCTGTCCTTGCGATGGTGGATTGTAAGGACACTCTTCGGTCAAGTGAGAAGGATCGGAACAACAAGCGTAAATGGTACGAAGGGGGAGAACAGGGGCAGGAGCAGGAGAAGAAAATTTGCTCTCTATCGCTTCAAGCTTTCTTGTTATTGCAGCCATTTCAGTTTTCATCGCAATAGAGACATCAAGTTGGTGAATTCCTACCCTAGACTGACCGGTAGAAGTGGAGGTAGAAGAAGAAGAAGTCGGTCTGGTGCTCTCCCATTGTAGCGTTTGCTCCGCAAGGTCGTCAAAGAACTGCCATGCTTCCTCGTCAGATTTCGATAGGAAGTGGCCCTGACAGATGGTTTCCAACAACTGCTTCGTTGCTGGGTTCAGGCCCTCGTATAAGGTTTGGCAAAGTTGCCATTTCTCTATACCGTGGTGAGGAAACTGAACAAGAAGGTCTTTGTATCGGTCAAAGCACTTCCAGAAGGGTTCAGAAGGAAGCTGAGAGAATTGGTTGATTTCATTTCGAATCCTTGCGGTTTTATGATTTGGATAGAACTTTTTGAGAAACGTTTTAACAAACTCGTCCCAACTGGTTATGGAGTGGGAAGCGGTGCTATACAGCCATTTTTCAGCAAGATCGCATAGAGTGAACGGAATGACTCGTAGACGTATAGCATCGTCCGACAGCTGGGTGGTTTTCATCATGGCACAGACGTTTTGAAATTTATTGATGAAGATATAGGCATCTTCAGATTCAAGCCCATGAAATTGTGGAAGCATGTTGATGAAGTGGGGCTTAATTTCAAAATTATCCCCATTGGCCGGTGGAAGAGAAAGGCAGGTGGGGAGTGCAGAACGGGTAGGATAGAAACGATCCTGGAGCGCAATTCGCGGCGGCGCTACAACAGGCGGGTGTGGTGGGTTATTGGTCTCCGTAGGAGATGGAGCCAATCCAGGGGTGGTCAAAGAGATGTTCGGATTAAATCCTGACATCGCGGAAGAAGAGGTCGGTGAAAGTGAAGGTGAAGACGAAGATGTATGAACAGAATTCCGGTCAACGTCGGAGTTGGCCGGCAAAGGTAAAGGTGAAAGAGGAGTGGACGGAGTATCGACGTCTGAGTCGATCGCGTAGTTGGTAGCGACTAACGTAACGCGGACTAGACGGGCGCTAGTGTCCCGAGTCCAAGCGGACATACACTAAACGAGTTTAGTATAGTCAAAGCGGAGAAGGTGAGGGTAAGAAAACGTCAATGGAGAAACGAAGGGTGGTGGGTGAAAAATGGATTTGGCGACAAAGGGCAAGTTTTTATAAAAGTTTTTGATTTTTTTCTTTTTTTTTATTTTTAGAAAGAGCTTTACAGAAATATGTACGGACTTACGGCTTTAAGCAATCACAAACAAGACCTAGATCTAGTGTCTCCTAGGTCTGCTAGACCTGCTCCAGAACTTGATTGTCGAAGCAAAACTGTGTCGAGAAACGGGCTTAAAAATACACTGATCACGAGGCCAGGTAAGTGCAGAGATAAGGGGAGGTTTTCCAACGCTTTCGCGAAGTTCCTTAATTAAATAACCCTTTCTCTTTTGGCGGTTGCGCCGTTAACACTTTCCTAGACACCCCGTAAACAATATACCGTTAAGCGAGGTTCTAAACACGGTTTAACTTCTCCTAATGAGCGCAAAGTCCTTAGGGCTGAAGTCTAGTATTTTTTTAATTACAATGGACAATGCATATGCTTTTGTGATTTTTGGGGTCCTGGGAAGGGTGATGAAATCCCCACCCAATCTGAATTGGTTTCAAGCCCCTTAAGTCCGTATTAAAGAATGCAAAGCGGTAACAAATCAACTCCAAACAATTTTTATTTTTAGCGCGGCGCAAAGAATCCTGCACAAGAACAGTTTATTGGAAAGGGGAAGAGAGTTTGCGCAAAGAATGCTGCAGAAAACACAATTTATTGGAGTCCAGAGGAGTGGGGAGAAGAAGAAAGACTTACCCAGAAAATTTGGCAGCCTGAGGCCACCAAGTGGCCGCGGTTCCGCGGCAATAAGGCCCTAATGCCACGGTTCCGCGGCTAAGTTGTTGACTTGGGGCTCCAGTTTTCTGGTGTGGGCTGTTTTGGGTGTCCTCTGCTGTTTTTAAGACCCTGAATCTGGATTTGCTCACTGTAACTGCTCCAGAATCTTACAGTAGAATGTTTGCTTCGTGTTGATCCGTCGCGGTGTAGCCGCGAAATGTGGGTCTATCTTCCCACGTCTTTGGCACTGAACTTGAACTCCGTATTATCCGCCGTCTTTGGCGCTGATCTTGAACTTCGTATTTTCCTGCACACTTGCACAAAAGCTAATCAAAAATAACAAGATGATTTTTTTTTTTACAAAGTATATTTTTTTTGTTTTTCGGTTATATTCACAAGTTAACCCGAAATTACACAAAGAAATAAACTACCTCTCCCCGGCAACGGCGCCATTTGATTGGTAGCGATTCTGCGTGTTGAAGTTTTAGATAAATACCGCAATCAAGATGGTTTCGCTCGTAGCTAGCCGGTTGAGTACGGGTCGTCCGCAGGGAGATGGGAATCTTTTTCTATGTGCTTTAACGAGTTAAGTCCAGTTTTTCAGATTTTGTTGTGATTAGTTAAGCGGTAAAATGATATGTAAAGAGAGCTTGTTAGGGTTAGGATTAGGTTAGTTTGAGTTAGGAGTCTCCCACATCTTTCATTGCCCCTCTTAATATCGGTGTTACGGTAATCGGCAACAACGGGGATTAGCACGACTAGGAAGGAACTTGCGAGTATAAGCTAGGCTTTCCAACGCATAAGTTCTTCCTTTTGGTGCTTGTCCGTCCGTTCTTGGCTCTTAGCTATAACCTTCGGTTAATTCAACCACAACCGGTCTTACTACGGAATCACCGCTATCATGTAGGATAGGGTGCCGTAAGGAGCGGATTGTGGTTCAATTAACGGGAGTTGAATTAAGCTGTTGGGCAAGGAAAGAGTGAGAGAGATTTCCTTCTCTCAAACTTCCCTTATCCTACCCTAACAAGTATGAAACTACTCACACATCATGATATGGAAAAATAAAACAAAACAAAAGAGGAAGATAGAAAGAAGAGATTAGAAGATAACAACTAGCTATTTGCGGCCTCACCTTGGCGAGGATCAAGCGTAAGCATCATGGTCGTTTTAAGGATAAAGAAAAGAAAGAAGAAAGAAAGAACAAGAAATAACAACAACTAGTTAACAAATTAAAATTACAAGCAATTATAAAAGAACAAGACAAGATATAATAGCAAAAGAGTCTTCTTTATTCATCATTCTTCACTCACAAAGCTCACTACAAGTTTTAATGGAGAAGAGATGAGAAGAGGAAGAAGAAACACAACTAAACCTAGAAAAGAAAATACAAGATTATGGACCCTTTCCTTCACAAAGTTCTGGGCAATTTATAGGCTGAAAAATGAAAACCTAGGGCAACCCTCAGAACTAACATGGAAAGACAAAAACACCCTCAAAAATTAGTCAACTGCCGCCACTATACGGCCGTGGATCCGCGGCCTAAGCCAGCTTATGCCGCGGAACCGCGGCACTCTGGTGGAGTTGGGCCCCCCAACTTTCTGTGCTTCCCTGGTTTTCTCAGTACTTAATTCTGGTATATGTATTTTCTCAATTTGTCTTCACGATTTTTCCAGAATTTCTGTTGAGGGAAAGGTGATTTGATGTGGACTTTTTTTCATGATTTCCCCGAGCTCCGCATAGATTTCTTGGATCTTGTGCTGCCATTGAGCCTTGTGCATGAAGGTGATAATCGATTTGCCATTTTGTCTCCTAAACTGGTGTGTGGCAACAGACGGATAAAGAGCGGAGATCCGTGTTTTATCTGTGGTTGGCAGGAACCCGGATTTTGTCGTGTTTTCCATGAATTTCACCGTTTTAGAATCGAGAACCTGTATCCTGCAATTGACTAGCAAACACGGCTCAAGAGTATCTACCGATATGCATTGTGATAAAAATTGGGCGGTATGAAAATGCAAAAATCTGATATGAACAGGTTTCTGGGGCTATAGCTGTGCTGGTTCGCGCTCCCCATGCACCCACGCTACAATAGGCCGTCCGTCTTCTACCCAGCGCATCGGATGGTGGTTGGTATACAATTGTCAATCGGAATTGCCGGGTTAGCCCACCTGTACCATGGACTCAGCGTGGCGGCGGACGCAAATGAACCGGGGGTGCAACCTGCCAATTTCTCGATGCACTACTTTACTTCATGGATGGAAATGCATGTGCTCAGGGTTTTTGGTATTCACAAGAGGACTTCGTTCTACGAGAAGTGCAGACTCCCGAGAGTCATGCGGTTGATTGGCGCTTCTATTGTGAATCCGCCTCCACGGGAGGCTAGGGGGTTGCTTCTTCGTCCGCGCACAGTCGGAGCAGGCATTTCTTTCACGGACAAGGTCATGACCATCGGCCCGGAGACCTCTAAGGCGGTGTTGGCATTGCGTGATAGTTTCAAGGACGGGGCCTCCGTATTGAAAGCTCGGGAGATTCTTCACTTATACTCCATCCGGCCGGGCTTCCTGGTGTTCAGGCAGAATGATATGGCACTTTTTATGAGGAACAACCCCCATCGGCTCGCCCAACAACTAAGCTATAACTAAGGGGTCCCACTAGAGGCGTTTTTGGAAGAGCCTGCGGCCACCAGGGAGGTGATACGGAGCGCCCTGCATCACTTTATGCAGCTGAATACGGGCTCTCACTTCTTCATTAGCGAGCCAAGTTGCGTTCCAAGGGTCCTCAACATGTACGGGGCTTAGTATCAGCACGCGATGGTGTAAGTCCACGTTGCGACCCCCGGTTCCAACGGGGAGGCGGAAACGGTATAAAATCAAAATTTTAACGCAAGAGGCAACATGGACTAAGCTAGGTCGGGATCTTTACCTAAACTAAAACTAGCATACTAAGCTAAAGATATTTAGCTACTCGGATGAAGATGGTTATACCTAAACTTGAACTCCTTCTCTTCAAGCTCCGATGGTGGTTCGATGGCTCCTTCTCGTTGTCTCCGTACGCCGAAGATAGATCCACTTGAAAGCTCCAACCTTTAGCTCCTTCTTCGTTCTTTGAAGAAACTAGTTCACTTAGTTTGCTAAACCTAGTGAACTAGAATGAGTAGAGATGATTTAGAATGGGATTTTATCTATGGTTCTTGATTCTCAACTCATGAGACAAGAGAACCATAGATCAAGAGAGGGAGCAAGAGGTTGAGGGTGAGAGCAAGAGGAGAGCTCAAGAACAAGAGAGAGAATGAGCAAGAAAGAATGAGCAACTCTTTTGTCTTTCACCCTCTCATAATCCAAAGTGATCATAACTCATCATATCAAAAAAGTCTCATGTGATGGTTAGAAGCAACCATAACCTTATCATGTCATGCACTCATTTTACTCAAATGAGCAAGCAAGAAAAAGTCTTTGGCATGAAATGATAACCATGGTTATCATGATGGTCAACTAGTCAAGCCTAGTCAACCGGTCAACAAGTCAACAAAAGTCAACAAGTCAACAAAGTCAACAAGTCAACAAAAGTCAACAAGTCAACAACCATATCACCATAATACTTAATTAATATAATAGTTAATCACATATCATATTCTCATTAGGGTTGAGCATAAAGTCAAATAGTCAACGGTCAACTGTCAACAACCCTAATGAGAATCCGCAGCCTCTGCCTCCCTGTCAACTGTGCATACACACCCGCATCCGCGTTCCGAGGAACACGAATGCAAACTGGATAAATCCAATCCCATAAGGTACACTAGGATCTGGCTTAAACCAAAGCCCGCTAGTGTAAACTGTCCGGACACTGCACGTGCACAAGTGCACGGATGTGACCGAACCCTGTCGCATAACCACGCGACCTGTCGCAATACCATGCGACCTCTACTCTTTTGCCTAAAGGCGAAAAGCTTTCTGTGTGGGACTCTAAAGACTCGACACTACACTGGCAGTGGGTTTAACCACAGACCGCAAGCGGCACTAGCTGTGCGTAACGGTCCCCAGGTAATGCCGACAAGAAGACCGACGAGGCGAAACCCATCTGAACTCCTACTGAGCCTGAGTGTGACATTCTCCGTACAGTCCGGTCTGTTCGTCTGATACATCGCATGGCGGGCCTAGGGGGCGGTAAACGTCAGTCCCCCAATAGCGGTACAAGTCGTGCCGGAGTGAAGCCCAATACACCCTGAGATAACACTGGAAACCTACCAGTATATCTCGTTTGCCCTGGCCAGGGACTACTCGTGTAATGGCTCTCCTAGACACAGCGCGATGTCAACCCCCAATACCGGGAGAGACGAATCCTGTCTAACCGTCACTGCCTCCAAGTGCTTCGGGACTGCACCCAACCACCACCTGTTTGCACGACTCCTTTGAGCCGTGGTAGGGTAGTGATCAAAGTACAGTGGGAACACACCCGAGGCGAAGTGACAGTGTCAAGTCAGCGGACTAAGCTGTACTCATGTCACCTGGGAACTGATAACTGACGATAGGTATAATACCAACTAGTCAGTTCCCGACGAGTCCTGTCCAGTGTACCCGTAACCTAACGAGCACCCGCATACTATCTCAAGTACGACGTACTGACGGCTGTGGGACAGACCGTCTCCCACACTGGGATGAGAAGCGCATGCGCTGGTCTACTCCGGAGTATCGATGCCCTGTCTCGATAGTCCTGCGACCAGGGACCTGCATAAGGATGTGCTTATAGATTACCCAGCCCCACTAGTGTGACGGCCATCACATCGCTGGTAATCAAGCAAAGATCCTAAGGGCTCTACTAATGTGTATAGGCGATATACAAAATAAACACATGTACACATTGAAGTAGAAACAAACCAAGTAGCATACTACTATTTTGAGCAAGATTGTATATACAAGGTGAATATCCCAAGCATCCATTAAGTAATATACAAACTAGTATGATACAGTAATGGCCTCTAGGGCATATACACTAACAATCTCCCACTTGCACTAAGGCCATGTACTGGCGTATCGAAGACCTATCATCTCGATCAGCCGCTCGAACTGAGTCTGGGGCAGGGCCTTGGTGAATGGATCAGCAGTGTTATCTTCTGAAGCGACTCTCCGAACCTCGATCTCCTGGCGATCTACGATCTCCCTGATCAGGTGATACCGCCTCAAGATGTGCCTGGATCTCTGATGGGACCTGGGTTCCTTCGCTAAAGCTATAGCCCCGTTGTTGTCGCAATACAGAGGTATTGGATCAACAATGGACGGAACCACCTGAAGTTCTTTCAAGAACTTCCTCATCCAGACAGCTTCTTTTGCGGCATCAGATGCAGCGATGTATTCCGCTTCCATCGTCGAGTCTGCAACGGTTTCTTGTTTGGAACTCTTCCAACACACCGCCCCTCCATTGAGGGTAAAGACAAAACCCAACATGGACTTGGAATCATCCTTGTCACTCTGGAAGCTGGAGTCAGCAAAGGCCTCGATCTGGAGGTCTTTTCCGCCATACACCAAGAACATCTCCTTAGTCCTTCTCAGGTACTTGAGAATGTTCTTTACCGCTATCCAGTGTTTCTCCCCAGGGTTTGACTGATACCGGCTTACCACACTCAGTGCATAAGCTACATCCGGTCTGGTACACAACATCGCATACATTATAGAGCCTACCGCAGAAGCGTAGGGTATAATAGACATGCGATCCCTCTCCAAATCAGTCTTGGGAGACATCTCTTTAGAGAGGGTGATCCCGTGACAAGCCGGTAGGTTACCGCGCTTGGAATCTTCCATACTGAATCTCTTCAGTATGGTGTCGATGTACCTGGACTGTGAAAGTCCTAATATCCTCTTGGATCTGTCACGGTAGATCCGGATACCCAGAATGTACGAGGCATCACCCAGGTCTTTCATGGAGAACCTGTGTGACAAGAACCCCTTGACAGATTGTAGCATAGGAATGTCATTTCCTATTAAGAGAATGTCATCCACGTATAAAACGAGGAATACTACAGTTCTCGCTACAAATCTACTATAGATGCATGGTTCATCTGGATTTTTGATAAAGCCAAATTCTTTGACCGTCTCATCAAAGCAGATGTTCCAACTCCGCGATGCCTGCTTTAGTCCATAGATGGACTTAAGCAACTTGCACACCTTTCCGCTGCTCCCACTCTGAATGAAACCCTCTGGCTGGTCCATATAGACACACTCCTCTAAATTTCCATTTAGAAAAGCTGTCTTTACGTCCATTTGCCAGATCTCATAATCATGGAAGGCAGCAATGGCAAGAAGGATCCGAATGGATTTCAGCATGGCTACTGGAGAAAAGGTTTCGTCGTAGTCCAAGCCAGGTCTTTGACGAAAACCCTTTGCTACCAGCCTAGCTTTATAGGTCTCAACCTGTCCATCTACACCAATCTTCCTTTTGAAGATCCACTTGCATCCTACGGGTTTTACCCCGTCTGGAGCAATGTCCAACGTCCATACCTTGTTGGTGTACATGGACTCCATTTCGGTCCGCATTGCATCCAGCCATTTCACTGAGTCAACGCTCTGAACGGCCTGCTGGAAGCTAGTAGGCTCATCATAATCTATGATGCAATCCTCTCTATCCCCGTCTATGAGAAAACCGCAGTATCTCTCGGGCGGATGAGACTGCCTACTACTCCTGCGGAGTGGCGCAGGAATGTCCTGTTCTTCCGAACCTTCTGGTTCCACTAAACTTTCAGTAACAGTCCGTGGTTCTGGAATTTCTTCCAGTTCTACTGTGCTCCCACTTATCTGGTTTTCCAAAAACTCAGTTTCCAAGAAGTAGGCATGACGAGAAACAAGAACTTTTTGTTCCTCTTCACAGTAGAAGAAATATCCTTTTGAGTTCTTTGGATACCCCACAAACTTGCACTGTACTGAGCGTGCCTCGAGCTTGTCCGCATGCTGCTTTTTGACAAAAGCCGGACATCCCCATGTCTTAATGTGCTTAAGATAGGGTCTCTTCCCACACCACATTTCATATGGTGTGGAAGGCACAGTCTTAGTCGGAACTCGGTTCAAAAGGTACGCTGCTGATTCTAGCGCATACCCCCAGAATGATCGCGGTAACTCAGCATTACCCATCATGGACCGCACCATATCCAATAGGGTGCGGTTCCGTCTCTCCGATACACCGTTATGTTGCGGGGTGTATGGAGGAGTAAGCTGAGAGAGAATTCCGTTCTCTTTTAAATAGTCCAGGAACTCGGCACTTAAGTATTCTCCACCTCGATCCGATCTTAGAATCTTAATACTTTTGCCGGTCTGTTTCTCTACTTCATTCTTATACTCCTGGAATTTTCCAAAGGCCTCGGACTTATGTTTCATTAAGAAGACATAACCGTACCTTGAGAAGTCATCCGTAAAAGTAATGAAGTAAGAATGTCCGCTTCGGGCATGTGTAGACATTGGACCGCACACGTCACTGTGTACGAGTCCCAAGAGCTCGCTCGCTCTTACTCCATGTCCAGTAAACGGAGTCTTTGTCATCTTTCCCTTGAGACAGGATTGACAAGTGGCATACGACTGATATTCGAACGCATTCAAATACCCTTCTGTATGTAACTTCGTCAACCTTCTCTCATTGATGTGACCCAATCTACAATGCCATAAGAAAGTCTGATTTATTTCTGGAGACTTTCTTTTGTGTGTATTCTGGACATTAAAAATCTGTGGTTGGTTTAACACGTATATACCATTACTCAGAGTACCTGACCCAATCAAAACTTGATTAAGGTGAATGTTTACAACATTACTTACAAACGCAAATTCATAACCTTCTTTAGAAACTAAAGATACAGAAATGATATTACAAGTTGCGTTGGGTACAAAAAAGCAATTACGCAAAACCAAAACATGTCCATCTGACATTCCCAGGTGATAGTCCCCCACGGCTTTAGCATCCATGCTAGCTCCGTTCGCAACTTTGAGGGTCATGTCACCTGCCTTCAAAACACTACGGTTTCTCAACGCCTGCAAAGAATTACAGATATGAGATCCTGATCCGGTATCCAATACCCAGGAAGTAGAGTTTATTGAAAGACAGTTTTCAATAACATACACACCTGAAGCTGAAGCTGCAACCTGCTTCAATTCCTGTGTTCTGGCCTTCCAGGCCCTGCAATCATTCTTCCAGTGTCCTTTCTTATGACAATAGAAGCATTCTTCCTTATCCACAAGCTTCCCCGCTATCTTTGTTGCTTTTGCTTTTCCCTTCGTATCCACTTTACTAACACCGCCCCTTGGTTTGGCGGGGGCCTTCTTCTTCTTTCCCTTGGCTTTCGCCTTGGACCTAGAAGAAGATGATCCTCCTACAAACAAAGTGGATGTTTCCCTACCTTTCTGTAGGGTGCCCTCTGCGCTCCTCAGCATGTTGAGGAGCTCAGAAAGTTCAACCTCTTTTTCTTGTAGGTTGAAGTTCAGTATGAACTGGGCGTAAGTGGAAGGAAGGGACTGGAGAACTATATCCGTATATAGCTCACTCTCCAATGTGATCCCTAGGTCAGCGAGCTCCTCAATGAAGCCGATCATCTTTAGCACGTGCTCGGCTACTGATGATCCGACGGCCATTCTTGTCGAAAATAACTTTTTCGACGCTTCGTATCTTGCGATACGTGATTGCTCTCCATACAGTTCTTTTGTATGGAGCAATATGGACTCCATGTCCATATTCTCATGCCTCCTCTGATGTTCGTTGTCCATCGAGGCAAGCAGGAGGCATTTGGCCTTCGCGCTATCAATCTCCCAAGTCTTACGGATTTCCTTATCCGCGACGCTGGAAGTTGGACCAGGGACAGGGGAGCTTTGGTGGTAAGAAGATACCCCAGCTTGTCATAAGTGATTGCTATCTTGACATTCCTGAGCCAATCTTTGTAGTTTGGCCCTGTCAGTTTGTTTTTATCTAGGAGTAACTTAAGTCCAGTCATGTTGATTGGTCGCTGCAATTAGGAGAGAGAAGAAGAAACACTCAGCATGATGCTCTTGCAAGTTTAGAGTGGTTTTTAGTTTGTCTAAACAGGATGGCTCCCACTGTTTCTCGAATCCCTCCTCAAACCATAAAGGAAGAATTAGTCAGGATCAATCCCACCGTACAATACTTGCTTAACCGTTCAGCCAGGCCGGTGTCGGTACTTCGAGGGAGGTTTTCCAACGCTTTCGCGAAGTTCCTTAATTAGAGAACCTCTTTTCCCTGGGGGCGTAGCCCCGCTAACACCTTTCTAGGCACCTACTAGGTTTATAGCATTGATCGTTAAGTGAGAAATTTCCCGAGGAGTAGCATATACTCACAGTAGGATCGGGATCCAAATATCATTGCGTGATGAAACTGAAGGAATCCTACCAGAATCATCACACTCCAAATGGTATGCAAATCTAGCAAGTTTCAGTACTTATGAAACTCCCGATGTGGATTTTTGCCCCATGCTCTTATGACCTTGACTTTGGCCAACAAATCATAAGTCACATGTCAAGTTCTGCCCGTCGTTCTCCAGGTTAATTTGAATCCACCCGCACCTACCCTTGACTTTGGCCAACAAGGCAGTACGACTGTTCCAAACCAACGCATCTATCTATGCTGCACATGAATACCCAATAGCTACCAATCACTGTGCCTTGACTTTGGCCAACAAACACAGCTTGAATACTATTGACTATTCATGTGAAACGACGGAGGGCTACGGATGGTTTTGGCAAAACCGTGAACGTAGTGAACTTGATTTGGTCGATGGAACGAGATAGCTTTTAAAAGGAGTGGCTCAAGCTCCGCATTTAAAAGTTGTTTTTGAAAAGAACCGAGTGGTTTTTCGAAAGTGTTCCAACGACTTTAACTTGGTTTATTATCTTGCATTAGTTCTTTTAATGCGTGATATTCTTGCATTAGTTCTTTTAATGCGTCCCATCATTTAAACCTACCATTGCAGAAAACAACCAAAATATGACGTACGCTTATGCCATTCGCATTCGCCACGGGGCCCCGTCATTACCCGTTAGGTTACTTAACTAACGACAGAGCGGGGGCTGGGCTAGCGCGTCTGTAAAACATAAGCAACGCCTAAATAATATCATATATAGATATACTGCAATGATAAACATTTCAGATCACAGATAAATACATTGGATATACTAGGAATCTGTAATTTGTACGAGCCTGTAACAAAAACAGATTACACGGTCGCGGTGAATAGCCAATACCCCACCCAAGACCCCTACGGGTGCGGCAAACTACCCGCCAAGTACTCGAAGCGTAGCAACCTCCCTCATCTCCATGAGTAGGCCACTCGACACTTCGGCATACCCGGTAGTTTGTGCACCCCTCCATGGGTCTATCCTAGGAGCAAAAACAGTAAAAAGAAATTATACAATGACGGCTACAACCCCGACCCGGTTGTGCGGCCATACAAATAATTATTACATCAATTTACAAATTTACATGAATTGCAAGAAAAGAAAACTCTCGTCTCACAACCCCCGGCTATTCACCCGCGACAATCCAACATATTTATATACACATTCCAGCACATTACAGATCATGTATAACCCCGACCAATCGACTTATAGCGATTAGCCGACGTTCAATACATGCAAACATCACAGATATAACCATCATAGTCAAAGTGCAGTGAAGTTCGGAAAAAATACGGAATTATAGGACCCCAAAAGGAAATTTCTTTTCTGGAAAATCTGGGCACATATAATATATTTCAAAAAACCCAAAACCAACACAGACACACACTGCACGAAAAACGATGCAGAGAAGACGACAAATCGCGGCGCTTCCGCGGCACATGCCTACCTCGTGCGGCGGAAGCGCGGCGGTTTGAACGAATTAGGGCAACGTTTTTCTTGGGTGTTCACACAAAACCCTGAGCCGAATTTACAAGTGTAACGTTTTTCATTTTGAGCCAAAAAAATTTCAACAGAAACTCAGTTTTTGTAAAAGTTTGGTTTTTGGATTTTTCCGGTTCCGAACTTCGTTACACTTCACTACCAAGCTAGTTTAAGTTTAGTTAGGCTCTGATACCACTGTAAGTCCACGTTGCGACCCCCGGTTCCAACGGGGAGGCAGAAACGGTATAAAATCAAAATTTTAACGCAAGAGGAAACATGGACTAAGCTAGGTCGGGATCTTTACCTAAACTAAAACTAGCATACTAAGCTAAAGATATTTAGCTACTCGGATGAAGATGGTTATACCTAAACTTGAACTCCTTCTCTTCAAGCTCCGATGGTGGTTCGATGGCTCCTTCTCGTTGTCTCCGTACGCCGAAGATAGATCCACTTGAAAGCTCCAACCTTTAGCTCCTTCTTCGTTCTTTGAAGAAACTAGTTCACTTGGTTTGCTAAACCTAGTGAACTAGAATGAGTAGAGATGATTTAGAATGGGATTTTATCTATGGTTCTTGATTCTCAACTCATGAGACAAGAGAACCATAGATCAAGAGAGGGAGCAAGAGGTTGAGGGTGAGAGCAAGAGGAGAGCTCAAGAACAAGAGAGAGAATGAGCAAGAAAGAATGAGCAACTCTTTTGTCTTTCACCCTCTCATAATCCAAAGTGATCATAACTCATCATATCAAAAAAGTCTCATGTGATGGTTAGAAGCAACCATAACCTTATCATGTCATGCACTCATTTTACTCAAATGAGCAAGCAAGAAAAAGTCTTTGGCATGAAATGATAACCATGGTTATCATGATGGTCAACTAGTCAAGCCTAGTCAACCGGTCAACAAGTCAACAAAAGTCAACAAGTCAACAAAGTCAACAAGTCAACAAAAGTCAACAAGTCAACAAAGTCAACAAGTCAACAAAAGTCAACAAGTCAACAACCATATCACCATAATACTTAATTAATATAATAGTTAATCACATATCATATTCTCATTAGGGTTGAGCATAAAGTCAAATAGTCAACGGTCAACTGTCAACAACCCTAATGAGAATCCGCAGCCTCTGCCTCCCTGTCAACTGTGCATACACACCCGCATCCGCGTTCCGAGGAACACGAATGCAAACTGGATAAATCCAATCCCATAAGGTACACTAGGATCTGGCTTAAACCAAAGCCCGCTAGTGTAAACTGTCCGGACACTGCACGTGCACAAGTGCACGGATGTGACCGAACCCTGTCGCATAACCACGCAACCTGTCGCAATACCATGCGACCTCTACTCTTTTGCCTAAAGGCGAAAAGCTTTCTGTGTGGGACTCTAAAGACTCGACACTACGCTGGCAGTGGGTTTAACCACAGACCGCAAGCGGCACTAGCTGTGCGTAACGGTCCCCAGGTAATGCCGACAAGAAGACCGACGAGGCGAAACCCATCTGAACTCCTACTGAGCCTGAGTGTGACATTCTCCGTACAGTCCGGTCTGTTCGTCTGATACATCGCATGGCGGGCCTAGGGGGCGGTAAACGTCAGTCCCCCAATAGCGGTACAAGTCGTGCCGGAGTGAAGCCCAATACACCCTGAGATAACACTGGAAACCTACCAGTATATCTCGTTTGCCCTGGCCAGGGACTACTCGTGTAATAGCTCTCCTAGACACAGCGCGATGTCAACCCCCAATACCGGGAGAGACGAATCCTGTCTAACCGTCACTGCCTCCAAGTGCTTCGGGACTGCACCCAACCACCACCTGTTTGCACGACTCCTTTGAGCCGTGGTAGGGTAGTGATCAAAGTACAGTGGGAACACACCCGAGGCGAAGTGACAGTGTCAAATCAGCGGACTAAGCTGTACTCATGTCACCTGGGAACTGATAACTGACGATAGGTATAATACCAACTAGTCAGTTCCCGACAAGTCCTGTCCAGTGTACCCGTAACCTAACGAGCACCCGCATACTATCTCAAGTACGACGTACTGACGGCTGTGGGACAGACCGTCTCCCACACTGGGATGAGAAGCGCATGCGCTGGTCTACTCCGGAGTATCGATGCCCTGTCTCGATAGTCCTGCGACCAGGGACCTGCATAAGGATGTGCTTATAGATTACCCAGCCCCACTAGTGTGACGGCCATCACATCGCTGGTAATCAAGCAAAGATCCTAAGGGCTCTACTAATGTGTATAGGCGATATACAAAATAAACACATGTACACATTGAAGTAGAAACAAACCAAGTAGCATACTACTATTTTGAGCAAGATTGTATATACAAGGTGAATATCCCAAGCATCCATTAAGTAATATACAAACTAGTATGATACAGTAATGGCCTCTAGGGCATATACACTAACAGATGGGTGCTGTTATCCGGGAAGAGAAGCGGCTGTTGCTTGACCGCAAGGGTGCGCCCCCGGCCAGCAATCGCAATGCTCCTCTAAGGCGAAGGACCCCTATCCCTCCTCCACTAAGAGGAGATGCTGGAGATGAGCCCCCACGCATGCTAAGCCCTCCGCGTGGATTGCCCCGTGATCCTTTGGACGTGCCTTCAGTGCCCCGCGCTCCCGTGGAGACGGTGAATGTGGTTTCACCCGAATCCGGCGTGGGCTCGGATATCGGGACCCGCCGTTCCAAGGTGCCCATGAAGCGTAAGCTGATTTTGGGTGCGGCTGGAGTTCGCGCGCAGAAGAGGAAGAAGAAGTCGATCCTCTCTGCTGATGTTGCATTTGGTTAGGAACCTCATGCTCCTTATAGCGAGGGTTTGGGTGAGTACGGGACCAACGAGGGCTTATTTATGCCAACAGACGACACTGATGTGGCGGTCGCCCTCGCGGCTTCTTAGCGATTGGCAAGGCGCGATGCGTGGTTGGCTAAACTTGCGCAATCGGGTAATCACTAGTTGTATTTTTCGTCATTGCATCGTACCTCTATCATTGTTTTTGGCTAACGCTTTTCCTTCTTTTAACAGGCATTTCTACCGAAGAAGCTATCGCCGCTTCCCTCAAAACTTTCCAGGAGGAGGAACGACTCAGAGCATCCTTAGGCCTTGATACATTTCGGTTTACTATGTCTCTCCTTCCATTTCTTATGAGTAATCTGACCCCCTCTTTGTCTTATCGCAGGGACCACAAGACCTATCTCACAAACCGATGCAGGAATTCTCTCCGGGTCAGCTACCGAAGTTCCGGCCTCTTCGGGATTGCCGCAAGAGACCCAACTCAAAAAGCCGATGATGGATTCCTTGAAGGCCTTGAAGGCAACCCTGAACGCGGACGACGACGCCCTGCTAAAGGAGGCTTCAAAAAGGTCTGTAGCAACGGCTCGGGAGGAAAGGAAACGCCTAAGGCGCGTAGCAAAAGAGCGTAGCGCTGCTTTGGCCGTGGGAGCGGGCTCAAGCGCCGTTACTCCCGCTGCTACTCCTTTAGAGGAGCTCCCGGTCGCTTTGTCTACTGCTAATAGACGGGCGGCGCGTGCAGCTCGGGAAGCCAACGGTAAATCCGTCTTAGGTAATGTGCTTTTGAGGCTTTGTTATCAAAGTTTTAAACTATCGGTTCTTATATATCTTGTCCTGCAGGGTCGAGTCCTACTGAAGGAACGGCGGCGACTGTCGAGCCTGAGGGGACAGTAGAGAAGGTAGCAGCTGAACCCGAGGCGACGGTAGGCAGTGCAGCCGTAGTTGCCGGACCCGAGCTAGTGGCTGACGAGACAGTCACGACTACTATGCCGAAGACGGCCACCACTGCCAAGCGTGAGGTGGCGGTAGATGAGACGGCTGCTACAAATGAGCCTGAGGCAGCAGCGGATGAAGCAGCTGCGACCGACGAACCTATGGCAGTGGTGGGCGAGACGGCTGTGACCGCCGAGCCCGAGGTGGTAGCGGGTGAGACGAGCATGATCGCTGAGCACGAGACGGCCGCTCTTTCTCAAGAGTTGGGCACTGCTCTGATTATCGCTCTCCCTGCCTATGGTTCCTTGTCGTCTCCCGGCCTCGCGAGCGTGACGACGGCTCCTGTAGAGTCGGGCGATGAGGCAACGGGAGGTGAAATCATGCCAATGGAGGAGGGAGACGCCACCGTTGCCTCAAGTGACGCTCTCGTCAAGGCTCCGGTCGGCGACTCATCAGGTAAATTTTGGGTTACCATCCTTCTTCTTCTTTTTTTATTCTGCAATCCTTCCTGACAGGGTTTATCTTGTTTCTAATGCAGGTGCGGCTAGTGCTGATGCCACACTGCTCGAGACAGCGCCGCCAGTTACCGCCCTGACGGTGACCGCCCTTCTGCCTTCTCTCGCACCATCGCGAATGCTGGAAGGTATGAATTTGTGACCCACCAGTCTTGTCTTGGCTGCATAATTTATGTACCGACGTTATACTATTGCGTCTTTGCAGGAGTCCTTTTTGACCACCTGTACCAGGTGCTGCATCCCCACTTCTCCTTTTCGTCGGAGCTTGCTTCATCCAGTGGCGCTGGTGAGTATAGTTTTCAATTAATGCTCTTTCTTTTTCCAATAATGAAATTATTTCTGATTCTTCCTTGCTCTGATTGCAGTGCTACAGATTGAAGGAGGGGATAAGAGATCAGTTGCGCCACCGGTCTTCCCGGCTTTGCCACCTGCTGCAGCTGGTATAGTAAATTCTATTGTTCATGAACTTCCTATATTTCTTGAACCGTCATTTGATTGTGATTTGTTTTGCAGCTGTCGCTCCAACTCCGGCCCCTTTCGAGTCTCGCATTATGATGCCGGCAGGCCCATTCTCCAGACGTCCATCCTCAAAGGGTGCTGCGATGAGTTTGAGTATGCTGAGCGGACGCGTCGAGGAGCTTGACGCAGAAGCTCCTACATCTGCCGCAGATTTTGCTGCCGAGGTTAATCCGATGCTGGCGACGCTTGTAAATTTTCATAATGAAGGCGTCGTCGAGTCTTGGGTTAATCACTGCAGGGAGATCGAGGCCTGCCTGCATGAGCTCGAGGTTGGACGTCCTGCTCCAGAGGTCCTAGCTATGAACGCTCAGTAGGCTGCGTAGGTTGAGCAGAGCACTCCCTACTTCCGTCATCTTGAACAAGATGCGGCTTTAAAACGTAAGGAGTGCGGAGAGACTTCGAGCGAATCTGCCTGACTGCATGCTCAGATTGATGCAAATGCCGCACAGTTGAAAGTTATCTTTGAAGGCCTTCTGCGATGCATTTCTGACGGGTTAACACTGAGGCAGCAGCTTGACGTCATCGAGCGGGATGCACAAAATCGCAGGGCAGCTCAGCAGGCAGTCGAGGAGCAGCTTTCATCTTATTTGCAGCAACTAGATCAGGTTGAAGCAGAGTTGGCCGCGGCAGCTGACCATGACGAGAGGCTGAGGGGAGTGCGTGAGCAATTGATTGGCCTACTTAAGACGCTTCCCTCCCAATAGTTGCTTTTGCATCATTTGTAACTTTTGAATAAAATGTATTCATTCTTTTATTCTTTCATATGATGTATTTTGTACCCAACTGCATACATGAATAAAAGATACATTTTTTTTGCAATGTCTTGTGTCATTTCTCTGCTTTCTTCTTTCTTGCTGTGTTGTTTGCCATGCGATTTTAGCAAGTGCGATCCGTAGACAGTATGTAACTGTCAATCTTATGCTTTTTGTAGAGTGGCGATGGCTTAGAAAACAGGGTTAAGATCTGTCACCTAAGACTTCTCAACTTTATGAGCCGTGAGAGTCTCATAAAGTATTTTCTCCCTATGGGTCGAGAGGATCCCGTAGGTGCGTTTTCTCCTTAGGAATCATGAGGACTCCTAAGTGTGTTTTCTCTTGAGAGTCGTAAGGATCTCACAAGAGAATTTTCCCTCTTACGAGTCGAGAGGATCCGTAAGCGGTTGTTTCCCTACTTGTCGATATTCGACTTTGGAGAGTGTGGCCTATGAATAGTATGCAAGAGTCCATTTCGGACCGACTTGCAGGGCCTCAGTGGTTGGGAAACAGTTTTTTCTAATCCCCGCTGCCTAAGGCTTTGCTTCACGAGTCGAGACGAATCGAGCATTTCTCGCAAGAATATCCTAACGTCACAGTTAACCTCTGCTCTTTACGACAGAGGTCCGTTAGGGTCTGTGTTACTATGGTTTTGTCCGTCGTACCGTCGCGTTGGCTGATGTATTCCTCGATGGGCAACCTTGCTGTTCGAGTAACCTTGCGACTGTCATGTCTCTGATCCTTTCGGGGGCTGGACAAAACGTCTTCAAGCAATCTTCTTAGGCAGTTTGGCCGTCAGAAGAGCAAGTGTTAGGAATTTTGCCATGCCGCTTTTTACTTGAGATTAGGCTCATTTTGGAGAGCCCTGATGAGTCATAACCACTCCGCATTGGTGTGGGATGATCTCCGATGGTCTTTCAGGTTTTATATGAGTTGCCGTCAAGACCCTGAAGCTAGGAATTTGGCTTTTGCTTCGTTTGCTTTGGCGTGTCCGAATCCTGTTGGAGGAAGGACGTTGTGGTGACATATCGTCTGCTGTATCAAGACGAATGTCGCAGTTGTCTCTAGGTTGCTGGTGAACCGTCGAGGTTTGGAACTAGGGATTTTGCCATGGCTCCTTTTGGGGATGTTGCGTCTGCTGTATCCAGACGAATGCAAAGGTGGAGTTGGGATTTTGCTGTGGCTCCGCTTTGTTTTGACGTTGCGTCTGCATCCTGCTGGATTACGAAAGAACGCCGTTGTTGACATTACATCTGTTGTAACGAGACGAATGTTGAGATGGTCTCTAGGCTGTCTGTGAACCGTCGAGACTTGGCTCTCTTTCTAGTGGAGCCTGAGGAGGAGGAGTGTGATTCCTTCTTTGTTTGCGCCCTTGGATTGTATACAGGGACTGCTGTTATATCACCCGTAGGACGTAAATTTCATTTTTATTTTTATTTTACCTTTTTCCGCGATGCTCTATCATTTCAGCTTTTGTATCGCGAAGGTCGCGATTGCCCAATCATTTCGGCTATTTTTCGCGGTGCCTAATCATTTCGGCTATTTATTTTATTTTTACTCGCTGTTTTTTATTGCGAGTTGCCCAATCATTTCGGCTATTTTGCATCTATACAATTTTACTTGCTGATTTTGTTGCAAGTTGCCCCATCATTTCGGCTATTTGGTATGCATGTGTGGCTTGCTGGCTTTTCGCCGCAAGCTTAGGATTAGACACCGATTTCGGCATCAGCACCGCTACAACTAGGATATTGCCAGGAGCGAATCATCATTTGCCTCTGTCGATGTCGAACAAAGGTGGCTTAGTAAACGGGTTAGGGTCCTGTCGACTAAGGCTTTTGACTTCATGAGCCGTAAGGGTGTCATAAAGGTATTTCTCCCAACAAGTCGTGAGGATCTCGTAGGTGTGTTTTTCTCCTTAGGAATTGTGGGGATTCCTAAGTGTATGGTTTCTTGTAAGTCGTAAGGATCTTACAAGAGAGTTTTCTCCTTATAAGTCGAGAGGACTTGCAAGGGTTGTTCATCATGCAAACATATCCCTAGTCACGGATGAGACTTAGTCAGGGAAATGTTTATTCGCGCCCATGGATTGTATACAAGGGTCAGTATTGAGCCGCTTGTAGGGTAGTATCGGAGGTTGCGAGGGTTGCTTAAGAACAGGTTCAGGTCTCTATAGCTTAAGACTTTCAAATCTTATGAGCCGTGAGGGTCTCATAAGAGGATTCTCCTTACGAGTCGTGAGGATATCGCAAGTGTAATTTCTCCTTAGGAATCGTGAGGATTCCTAAGTGTGTTGCTCCTTTGTGAGTCGTAAGGATTTCACGCAGGTGGTTTCTTCTCACAAGGTCGAGAGGACCCTGTAAGTGTATTTTAACGAGGCTGCGCCCTTTCGGGTTTTCACAAACACTCGCCGGTAGCCCTGCTGTTTTTACTCACGGAGCCCTTTCGGGTTTTCATCCGTGCCCATTTTGCTTATGGACATACCTTTTTTTAATTCTTTTTTTCTTATTTTAACGAGGTTGCGCTCTTTCGGGTTTTCACAAGACTCACCGGTAGCCCTGCTGTTTTTACTCACGGAGCCCTTTCGGGTTTTCATCCCTGCCCATTTTGCTTATGGACATACCGTTTTTATTTTTATTTCATTTATATTTTTTTTATATCAGCTTCGGGATGTTACGATCCGCCGTAGTTTCCTGACATCTCGGTTAACAGCTAGTTTTAGGACATAGTGGTCCGTCATTAGTTTAAGGACGTTTCGGTCCGCTGTTAGTTCAAGGACGTTTCGGTCCGTCATTGCCGTATTTGAGGCGGATTTTTAGTTTACGGACTTTTCGGTCCATGAGGCCTTCCCTATGAATGAGCATGGTGCCTCCGGCATATCCATCTTTCTCGGAGCGTGTGGTTGTGGCGGGCTCACCTTCCAGTTTTCGGACAGCGCGAATTTACTCTGTTGGTGTTGGTCTTCAACCTAGTTTTTGAATACGTAGCAGTTTTCGATCGGATGGCCCAATACTTGGTGGTAAGGGCAGTAATTAGAATTGTTGACATCATTCAGTTGTTGCTGGTACTTCGGCTCCGGTAGAGTGATAAGCCTGTTTTGCACTACTAATTCGAACAGTCTCCTTGTTTCATCCCGGGGAAATGAGTAAGGACGTTTCAACTTTTCATAGAGGGGTTGCCGCCTGTTGCTTTGGCGAACAACCGGTCTAGGGTCACTCGATTGTTGTTGAGCGTTGGCGACGAAGGCCGTTTTTTCCTTCCCTTTATCCTTTTTGTTCGATCCCTTGTTTGCGGGTCCGGGATTCTTTCCGGGTAGCATGCGATTGCACGGCTGAATGTTCTCGCAACTTCTTAATTCTTTCGTTTTAGAGATGGATTCTTTGAAGAGAGGGCTGAGGGCTACTTTTTCGTCGGAGTCGCTCCCGAAGGTGAGAACTCGCGGTCCCTCAGGATCAACCCTATGACAATTGTCGGCAATTTTTATATGCTCATCTGTCGCACTTTTCTGCTGTCTACGAGTTTCACGCTTTATCCTGTTGAAGTGTTGCCTGTGTGCGACATACCCTTGCCACCAACACTTAAAGGAGTTGCAATCTTCAGTAGGATGTGTGATCTTCTGATGATATAAGCAGAAGTTAGGATGTACGTCCGCTTCATCAAGATGTATCCCACCAGGAGAATTTTCTCTGAAAGAGGGCAGCCTCATCCCCATCGATATGGCTTTGGCGAATCGTTTCCTTGTCTTGATCCTACTTTCATTTTCGGCCGATGTACTTTGATCTGGTGGGAGTGTTTCGACCCTTTTGTCCAGTCGCCGGCATTTGGCCTTTTCAAATATGGCCATCTCACGCTCCCGATCAGCTTTACTTCTCAGGAGAGCTTCGTTTAGGAATGCGTCGATCATTTCATCTGACGGCCCCAGAAGTTCCGATTCAGGCTCCACCCCCAGTTTCTTTATGCAGGGAGCCTCTTCATTGTCTAGCGATGAATGAGAAATCACATGGCAACTTGCTACATAATCCTCAGATTCGTCCGACGATTCTTCCCCATCATCTCTGTCCTCAAGAACGTGGCTGAGGAACTCTTGGAGCATGATTGGAGTCCGCGCCTTCTGGTTATACTCTTCCAGCGCGTCAATCTACTTTTGTAGGTCTGTGCGCTTGTCGCTAGGCTTCACGGGCTTCTTGGATTTCTTCTTCTTTTTCGAAGATTTCGACGGCTGGGTGTGAATTCTTTGGCTATCACCACCAATATTTGGAGTTGGGCGCGGCTTCAGCATCCCCTTGATGATCTCAGGTTCCAACGGGTTTTTCCATCTGATCGCCGGGCATGTCTGAAGATCATTCAGCATCCTTTTGGTCTTGACCGAAAGAGCCATCTCCCATGGAGCTTCCTCAACAAAAGAGCACATTGCCCCCGGTGTGTTTGTCTTCTTAGGAGTGTGAGGCTGTGGCGGGTTCACCTTCTAGTTTTCGGATAACGCGAACTTGCCTTGTTGGTACTGATCCTCGATCCATCCCTTAAAGACGAAGCAATCTTCGATTGGATGGCTTACCGCTTGGTAGTAAGGGCAGTAATTAAGATCGTTGACATCGCCTGGCTGCAACGGACGTTTTGGACTCGGTAGATTAATGAGTCTGTTGCACACTGCCAGCTCGAACAGTCTCCTCGTTTTATCCTGAGGAAACGAGTAAGGACGTCCCAATCTCTCCTCGAGGGATGGGCGTGGACGCACGTTGTTTTTGCGATCAACCGGTTTTGAGTTGCTCGGCTGTTGTTGAGTATTGGCAACGAAAGTTGCTTTTCCTTTCCCTGTTTCATTTCGAGAGTCCGTCTTTGGAGAAGATGGTTTATGTCCCATCTGGTCCATTTGGGCCAACTTGTCAATCAAGTCCTGGAAAGTAGTTGGCTTGAAGAACATCATGAACTGGGAGATGGCCGCTTGAGGGTCAAGAGTGTCTACGAACATGCCCACCGCCGGCGCTTCTTCGATCCGTTGTTCGCATTTCGACCACAGATTCCGCCATCGGATAGCGTACTGGACCCATGTCTCGCCTGGCTTCACCCTGGCATTAATTAGTGCCGTTATCGGGGTGCGTTCACTAGCACTCGCGAATCTTTGTGTAAACAGTAGCTCCATCTCCGCAAATGTTTTGACAGAGTCGTTAGGTAGCTCCGAATACCATTCAAAGGCCGTTTCTGTTAAGCTGCCGACGAATTGGCGAAGCAACAGTTTGTCGTCGCCTCCAGTGTTGCCGCATAAGGCCCTGAATTGAGCGACATGCTGATGTGGATTCCCTGTCCCCTTGTATACATGGAATTTAGGGATCGTATATCCCGGCGGGTAACTGATTTGGTCATACCATCCCGGATAGGGTCGTCCGGTTCTAACAATTTGCCCAGCCGCTTCATTCGCCTGATGAACTCGTATCTGCTAAGCTATATAGTCGTCTAGTGCAGCTTTGGAAATGGTTTCTTCCTTGGCTGCTGAATGAGCCGGAGGAGGATTAGATGTCTCCCTTCTAGCGTCTTCAATAATGATCGGAGGGTCTTCAGCTGGAGGGTCCGGCTGTAACATCATTTCTACCATGTCTTGGAAGAGAAGCGTCATTTGTTTTACATGGGCATCTTGCTCTGCTGCTTCTCTGTCCTTCTTTTCGAGGATTCTCCGAAGAAACTCGGCATCCGTTTCCTGCTCACGGCGCTGCTCTGATGACGCCTCCGGGATTTCTTTTGGCCCGGTGAGTGTGGCCATTTGCGTCAGCATTTCTTGAAGCTTCTGTTGCTGCTCCTGGGCCTTTGTTACGGATCGGGTGAGCGGTCAGTGACTCGTCGAAGCGCGGCTATCCTCTTTCCCGGATGCCATATAGACAGTGTGCACCACCATGCCCCCAGACTTGGGGCGTTTAGATTCAGTGTCTTTGTGATTTGCCAAAGACACAGGGATCTTCTCCGACCTACTTCTTTTGTGAGCGGTTGAAGTTGAGGGGGCCGTTGTAGTGGGCACCCAAGTAGCTGTTGCTTTTTCTGTCTTGACAGAGTAGTCCTTCTCCTGCTGAACCTTCATATTTTTCTGTCGGCGGAGATAGTCTTGATCCATTATGGAGTCTTGGACTTGACGCCAGACCTTGTAAATTTTAGAGGACAGCCGCTGAGGGGACTGCTTCGGCTTCGTTTCTGTAACATTCTCTACGGGTGGAGGAGATCTTTTCAGTACGGCAGTGGGAGAATTCCTGCGCACCTTATTTAGCAGCTCAAAGCTATTCCCGGTCGGAACAGCAGCATTGATTTCCACCATCGGAGCTGGTGGAGTTAGCCCAGAGGGGGAGTTGCCCCCAGCCTTCCTTACCCGGTGCCAGTGACGACGGCGAGCACGTCGTGCGATTAGAGTTGGTTTAGTCATAGGGATGACCTCCTCATGCCCCCTGTGTTGGTCAGAATTCGCTGGTATCGGCCTTTTAAAGACCGGCATCCGTTGAATGGGGACAGCCAACCTATCAAAAGCAGACTTCCAAGCAGGGGAAGCAACCTTGGTGATTTCGCCTGGAACGGGAGCAGAAATAGTCAGTCTTGTGAAGACCGACCCTTTGGTAGGAGAAACCGCCTTGACGATTTTGGGAGCAGGGATGGCTATCCGCTTCGGGATAACGCCTCCTGGTATTGCAGGCTTCTTCATGGGCCCGTTGGAGCTCTGGCCTAGTTTGTTAAAAACCGAGGCAGTGGAGTTGGGCAACCTGTTGAGAGGGGCCGCAGTAGTAGCAAGCCAATCGAATACCGACTTCTTGGGAGTTTCTTGTGACGGTACAGGGGCGTTGAAGCTCATGGGTGGGAGAATGGTCCCGAAGAATAGTCCAGTGGTGGCTTGAGTTACCTGCTCCACTGGCATCTTGAAAAGGGAGGCCGCTTGGGACCCGTAAGTCACTTTTCCAGCAAGGACAGAGTGAGAGTTGCAGTTGCAGGTAGTGCAGTTTGAAGCCATTGATCTTCTGTTTTCTGTACGGAGCAAGACACCAAATTTAAGTACCTTGAATCCACAGGCAACCATAGCAAACCGTGATTCGTTCGCGAACACGACACACGAAGTGTGGAGTGGAAAGAGGAAGAGCTCCCACCGGGCGTTCCAGAATCTGTTCCCTTCCGAAAGACGCGCAAGACAGACGTCTTTGCCTGAAATTCGGGGCAGATGCTAATTGGTGCTATCCGTCCACCTCTCCGAAGATGCCAAGTTGATTTATGGCACCGTGCATCGAAGGTTTAAACGGATGCGGTCGATGTAGCAGACTTCGTCAGATTCCCCCTCGCTTGAGGGGTTTTTGATTGTGGGGATGCTCTTCCCTGCAGGCGCAAGCCCCTGCAGTTAATTACGCTACCGCATCGCAGTAACAACTTTCTCCTTCTCCAGATGGTCACTTCGTGTCGTGGGTGTTTGTTTTGTGTTCGGTTACCCGTGGATTGTATACGGAGACTAATTTGTGCTGTCACCCGTAGGACGTGGATTAGTCCAAATCCGTATCTTTCTTAGATTTGGGTTTGGGGGGGTGTGTTTAAGGATACGTTAGCCTTATTTAAAGCTAAGATCAACTCAAACGTTCATTAAGGACACGTTAGTCTAATTTTAGACTAAGATCGACTTAACGGGTTCGTTTAGATCCGACAAGAGAGCAATTGGGGGCTCTATTGTTTAGTTTAGTGACATTGCGGTCGATTACCGATTTAAGGACATGGTGGTCCATCATAGTCCGTGGAATATATGGCTGTCGGGACCCATCATCTCTCTGAAGACGTTGAAGGATTACAACGACAAATATCAGAGGAGTTCAGAGATGTACCCTCGAACCATTATTGGTTGGGAGATCTATAGTCCAATTTGGGACTATAGTTTGTTTGAAGGTTTATGCGCATATGGGCTCAGTTGAACATTTTATTGTTCTGGCTATTGAGCCTTTATTTGGGCTCGGCCCTTTTAATAATGCATAGCATTGGGCTCTGTAATTAAATGCATAGCATTTATTTTTGGTCTGTTAGACTTTTACTTGGGCTCTGCCCTTTTAAATAATGCACAGCATTTATGTTTGGTCTGTTAGACCTTTACTTGAGCTCTGCCCTTTTTAATAATGCATAGTATTTTAGTGGTCTGACAGTGCGCCACGTGGCTTGTCAGGCGCTTTGGGCCAATTAAAGAGCGCAAGGCGCTAGCGCATGTGGAGGTGACACGTGCCGCGCTTTGCTAAGCGCAAGTCTGTTATCACAGTGCGCTGCGCCAGCACGCTGTGCTAGTGCGCTGCTGACACATAGCGTGCCCTAGTGCTATGCGCCAATCCAAGAGCGCAGTGCGCTATTTTAGAAGCGCAAGGCATAGATTGTTCTATGGTTGACACGTGACGCACTCTGGTGCAGTGCGGCAGTCCAAGGAGCGCAAAGGCGCATTTCAAAAGTGCAAGGCACTGTCCAATAGCGCAGAGCGCATCTTGACACGTGTCGCGCAGCGCAAAGCGCAGCGCAACTGCGCTAGCGCACCACTGTTTGACACGTGGCGCGCAGCGCAGAGCGCAAGAGATCTGAAGCGTTGCTTCATTTATTTTAAAATTTGAATTTTAAAACAGAGCCTTGCTCTGATTGGGGGTGCGCTGCCTTGGGCGCAGCGCTCCTTGCGCTAGCGTGTCAGCTTTTGACACCTGGCGCGCTGCGCGCAGCGCAAGAAATCTGAAGCGTTGCTTCAATTTTTGAATTTTTGAAATTCTAACAGAGTTTTACTCTGATTGGAGGAAACAACTATAATGTTTTTGCGCATTTGAGGAACATACCCTCACAATTGAGGATATTGGATGTTCTACTCTTGTCCAAAGAGGCACGAGACTCCTTGATCAAAGCCTTACACGAACCTTATCAGTTCTAAGCTTTCCTTGCGGAAGAGAAAATGAAGGATGAACTCGCAGAGGTCTACACGGCTAACATTACCTTCAGCTAGGAAAATCTACTGCTTGGTACATGCGAGCATAATTGACCGTTGTATGTTACCGGGTACTGCCATGACATCAAGGTAGGAAAAATCCTTGTCGATAACGGATCCTCCGTCAACCTCCTCAATTTGAGAGTGTTGAAGGAGATATGTATGAATGTTCAGCACCTTGCCCGAGATAAAATTACTATCTCAGGGTTCGACTCGCAGTCGTCACGGATGCTTAGGTCCGTAATATTGACGCTCCACTTCGGGCAGCTCGTCACAGACATCAAATTCCATGTCATTGATGCCAAGACCTGTTATAATGCTCTACTCGACAGGCCTTGGCTACATGACTACAACGCCATTCCTTCTACACAACATCAATGTATGAAGTATTTCAAAGATGGCTTAGAGTACACCGTCATGGGAGAACGCAATCCTTTCTCGGTGAATGAGGTACGAAAGTATGAAAATGCAAAATACTTTCAGTCGGATTTTGAGGATACTGAAAGGTGCCACAAGCCGGAAAATAAGTAAAAATCCGTGGCCACCATCCAGGTCTTCGGAAGTGATACTGAAAAAGATGAACAAATAGTCTACTCAGGATAGCCTCAGAGGGAGAACAATAAATCCGAACCGTTGGCCCATATCCTGGTCTTTGGCAGCGACTCGGAAGACGAAACTAGTACAGTATTCTCCATTCGTCCATTGACGCAAACTCTCGTCAAAACGGACCAGACTCTATATATTATGATGGCTCCGACTCGACACTATAGGAAACTTGACGCGCTTAATACTTATAGCATATAAGAGCTGGAAACTTTCTACGTGCCTCCAAGGCGAAGAGGTGAAAAAGCGATTGTCTTCTATAAATCTATGGAGACCAGGGTAGAAAAAAGTCTGGCATGGGGCCGATCCAAATCTTGACAAATTCTAGTCCATCTGTATGCCAAGATTTTATGCAGAGGGATTAAAGGAGCAATTAAAGCATCAAGGTGAGACTTTCGAACAAACTGTTCGGCAAGCCCAATTTTAGCTGGGCTGAGATATGTTCAACGGGAAGATGGAAACAACTGGGCTGAGATATGTTCGGTCCAAGAAACGGGAGCAAATCTATAGCTGCCACACTATAAACATCTCGAATGGAGAAGACGATGTTTCTCCAGGTAGCTATGTTGCCGAACGAGAGAAAAGTCTCGCTCGAAGAACAAGTCCGTCGCTCGAAGAACAAATTGATAAGATAATAAAGAAAGCTTTTCAAACAAACCAGGACCACCACAGTTGTGAAATGAGGTTATATGAAAAGGCCAGAAGGTGGCGGCTCAGTGAGAAACCTGGGGAAGAAATGGGTCACAATGCTCTTCATCCACAACTCCCTATGTACTCCCGCAAAGAAGAAAAATCCCGAAGCAAAGACAAGAATAAGATGAGGATCGTGAGCGGCGTTCAAGGATGACAAAGCAAGTTCAAGACACTTTCCAATCGAGAAAAGTTCAGTTGGAGTACGTCCCTCATAAAGAAAATGGGTCGGAAGTATTCATTCCCTTGAGACAAAACAGCGAAGATATTCAGCCTTATCACGAAACACCAGATGATTACGCTTCCGGAGTCTCGGCACCCCGATCAGATAAATGAAGTCCATCATCTATATTATTGCTCCTATCACTGGGCAATTGGTTACCCACTTGAAAACTGTTTCACATTCAAGAATTGGGTGGAAAGACAACATCAACAAGGCAAATTAATGATGTCCGATAGCTGGAGGATAAGCCCACCACAAAAGCATGATCCAAAGAAAACTTATGCCATCGGAATAAGACTCGCTCAACCGAAGAAACGAAAGTGGACTCGTACCTGCCACATGATAACATTCTCAAAAGAGAGAGATGACGAGAATATGATTGACCTCTTCAGATGCTTCACAAACGAAGATGTTGATGAGAAGATTTCAGAATTTCCACCGGCACCAAAAGTGTTAGAGGATGAGATATATACCACGGCGGACAACCTAAGGAAAATCGACTTAGGAATAGAGAATGATCCGAGACCGACGTTTGTCATTGAGCTGCTATCCCAAAAACAAGTAGCCACATTAAAAGATGTGCTTATGCAGTATAAAGATTGCTTCACTTGGAACTACTCCGAAATGTCGTGTTTAGATCCAGAGGTAGCGGTACACAAGCAAGCCATATCACCAGAGATAAAGCCGGTCAAGCTGGCACCAAGAAGAATGCGGCTTGAACTCGATATGAGTATCAATGCCGAAGTCAAGAAATTAATCGACTCCAGCTTCATCCAAGAAGTTCAATATCCCGACTGGATCGCTAATATCATTCCGGTGATGAAGAAAAATAAGACGGTTCGAATCCGCGTGGACTTTCGGGACCTTAACAAGTGCCCGAAAGATGACTTGCCAGTGCCCATTACTGAGCAAACGATCGATAACACTTCCACCCATAAAGTCTTCTCCTTTATGGATGGATCTTCAGGATACAACCAGATAAAAATGGATCCTGAAGGCCAGAAGCATACCGCCTTCCATACACCCTTGGGCGTGTTTTGCTACAAGGTGATGCCCTTCGGTTTGATGAACGCTGGAGCCACGTACCAAAGAGCCATGATGAAGATATTCGATGACTTCATACACATGATCGTCGAATGCTATATCGATGACCTCGTGGTCAAAAGAAAATTTCATGAGGAGCACTGGGAGCATCTAAAGATCGTGTTCGAGCGTCTTCGGAAATATAATATGAAGATGGACCCATTAAAGTGCGTGTTTGGAGTCTCGTCAGGAAAATTCCTAGGCTTGATCATCCGCCACTGAGGTATTGAAATTGATCCCTCAAAGATCAAGACAATTATGGAGATGCCCTTGCCAAGAACCCTCAAACAGCTGCGATCTCTTTAAGGAAAGCTCGCATATACTCTCCGGAAAACGTTGTCTCAATAGCCATCTGAGGAAGAAGGGGACCCCATTTGTCTGGGATCAGAAATACCAAAACGCATTGGAGGAAATCAAATAATACTTGCAAAATCCGCTGGTATTGGCTGCTGCGGTTAAGGGAAAGCCCCTTATCTTATATATAACAGCCCTTGAGGGTTCTTCAGACGCGATGTGGGCATAGGAGAACGATCAAGGAAAAGAGAGAGCTCTTTACTATCTAAGTCGAGTTCTACCTGGCGCTGATCTTCGTGATAACAAAGCTCAAACACTACGCCCTGACGTATGAGGTACATCTCATATCAAAAGTGGATCCCCTTAAGTATCTGATGTCAAAGGCTATACTAATGGGAAGGCTTGCCAAATGGGCCCTGTTTATCCACTTTTACCGATATAAAACTTAAAGGGAATTTCAATAGGAAGGAGGAGATTTGGGAGGGACTTTGTTGGAGATAGTGCCCTCAGAGTCAATTATTGGATCACAGGCACGTGATTGCAATGATTAAGGGAGGACCTATCCCGGTAGGACATTCTTACTCGGGATGATAGTATGCTATCTGGTTTACCTTTATCATCGTGTACTGCTTTAGGTGACCTGACAGGTCGCTATTATACATTGATAGAGCCCCTAGGATTCTTGCTTGACTGCCAGCAGTATGAGGGCGATCATATACGTGAGAGCTGGTAGTCTATAAGCACATCTTTAAAAGGTCCCTAGTCGTGGGAGTTTCGAGACAGGGCATCAATACTCCAGAGTAGACTAGTATAAACATTCGAGACCCCGACGAGGGACGGTGGCCGGTCTCACAAGCCACTGGTGTCAGTTGGTTCGCCTAAGATGTATACAGGTGCTCATTGGGTTATGAGTATACCGGACAGGACTCGCCAGGAACATGCTAGTTGGTCTTATACCTGATGTCAGATAGCAGTTCCCTGGTGACATGTGTACAGGTTAGTTCATCGACCTGAGGATCATCATTTTTCTCGTGTGAGTTCCCACTGTACTTTGATTACTACCCTACCACGCTCAAAGGAGACGTGCAAATAGGTTTTAGTTGGGTACAGTCCTGAGCCACATGGAGGCAGTGAGCGGATCTTCGGGGGTTCGTCTCTCCCGGTATTGGGGGTGAGGTCGCGCTGTGTCTAGGAGAGCCAGATCATGAAAAGTCCTTGGCCAAGGCAGGAGATTTACTGGTAGGTATTCCAGTAGTATCTCAGGGTGTTCTGGGCTGATCTTTGACACGACTTGTACCGCTTTTGGGGGTCTGACTTTTACCAACCCCCTAGGCCCGCCATGCGATGCTCATAGACGAACGGACCGGACTGTACGGATATTGTCACTGACAGGCTCAGTAGGGTGTCAGGATGAGTTCGCTCATCGACGTCCCTTTTGGTCAATAGCTGGTAGCCCGTCATGTATAGCTTATACCTCTGACGTGCTAGTGGTTAAATCCATAGCCATAGTATTGACGAGTCCTTAGAGTCCCCCACATTCAGTTGCTCAAGTTTTCGGGCGAAACGCTGTAGAGGCCGTATGGAGATATGGCAGGGTTCAATCAGATACGTACGGTATTGCACGGATCAGGATCGGATGGTTTATATTAGCGGGCTTTGGTTTAAGCCGGATCCTTGTATAGTACAGTGTAGATTTTGTCTCATTGCATTTGTATTTCGGTCGGAATACAAATGCGGGTGTGTATACACAGCATCGGGGTTTTCCTGTAATTTATTACGGGATCAGATTTTTAGAGTTGCCAGTTTGTTTTCCGTTTCGGCCATTTTCATTTGTATCTTTCAATGGCCGAAGATTGGTGGAGGAGGGCTTATTTGCATTTGTGCAAATAAGCAATTTGGAAGGGTGTTCTTTGCATTTTCTTGTGTCATGATGGTCTCATGATGGAGGACCATTCCTTGACTTTCTTGAGTTCATGATTGCTTGACTTTGTGAGTAATCATGGTTGTTGATGATGGTAGTTTGAGTGTTGGAGTTTCTTTGTGATCATTTCTTCATATGATGACCTTTTCTCTCTTGCATCATGATAGTGGTTCCATCATCCATACAACACTCTCTCCATTCTCACTCTCCCCTCACCATAGCCATGGCCGGCCAAGCTCTAAGGGGGCTGTCCCAATTTTGTGCAAGGGGATTTTTGGTCTTTTAGCTTCACAAAAATCCCATAGTTCCACCTCCAAAGTATAGTTCATTCCTCCACCAAATGGCAAACTCCATAACCCCAAATGAGACATGGTTCTACACCATTCTGCAGCAAACCTTGGGCACGTCGACTCGCCAGCTTCGTACCCGAGTTGCCTCGGTATAGAGGCGGGAGCCCATAAAAGAAGCCGGCGACGTGGTGCCCTTCCGGCGACGAGGTGGAGACAGGAGATTCCGCGGGAGATCGGGACGACGACGAGAAGACCGGAGGACACGGATCACTCGGTATATCTCTCTTCCCCATCTTGTAGTTAGCTAGAACTAGTTTAATGGCACGATCCGGGTTTATAGTGCGCGGTGGTGCCGGTTCAAGAAAAATTTAAAGTTAACCATCGCTTCCGCATTTGGCCTCGGGATGGAGGCCGGGGCGCCGCCGTGCACTTACAGTGGTATCAGAGCCTCGCCATTAACCTAGTCTAGCTTGGTCTAAGGTTTTTACACTTCCGATCGAACAAATATTCCAAAATCCGCGTTTTCTCATGCATCAGTTCTCTGTTAAAATTTTTTGTGCTCCAAAATTTTTTCAGTGTGTTGCAGAAGTATGTGCATGGACTTTTAAGCCTACTGTAAAAATTCGACAACATGATTCAAGAAGAAGACCGCGGAACCGCGGCCAAAACCCCCTTCTGGCCGCGGTTCCGCGGCGGTTCTGTGTTATCATTGTGCCAATTTTTTCCAGTGGGCTTTTGGGCTGAAAATAGGGGTTTTGGAATATTAATTTTGGGCCCAGAATTTCTTTAACTGCTACAGTAATGCTTGGGGGCCCACTTGGTAAAATTTGATCGATCGGATATATTAAACACATTAGTTCACCGTATTTACATTATATCTGCGACCGTGAATGTCACTTGATCGGTAAATCCTGTCTAACTGCTATAGCCCGGTTAGACGGATTTGCGAACGTGACTTTCACGTTGATGTTCTGTGTATTGCTGTGATGTTGCGGATCGGTCGTGGGGGATAGCCTGGATGCAATGCTAGTACTGTTTTTGTTGTATTATGTACATTTGATATTGCGGGGCGAGCGTCCGACATGTGGACTGCCGTCACTGCCTGTTTGTATTATTATTTTGGGGCACGACCAGGTTGCGGTCGATGTACCCGTTGTATATATATTTTACTTTCTATACTAGGATTACCCCGCGGAGGGGTGCACGGATAGCCGGGTTCTAGAGGGCAACAAGCCCGCATCTCATGGCATTGAGACGGAGGGGGTTTTACTCTAGAATTGGCAGGCTATTCGCCGCACTCGTAGGGGGTACAGGTTGACCCAGGAGGGGTGCCCAAGTTACCGGATTCCGTGAAGTGCTGGGTGGTCCATTCACGTTGCTGAAGGGGGCTGCCTCGCTTCAGGTTTTGGCGGGTAACTTGCCGCGCCCGTAGGGGTCTAGGATTTCATTGCACAGGCTATCCACACGACCAGGGGAACGTCGGGTTTCAGTAGTGGCTCTGTGAAACCCGGGGATCCCAGATATCTGTATTGTTCTGTAATGCTGTACATTTCTATGATGTTGCATTTTTTATCACGCCTTGAGCGAATATAATATATTGGTATATATATTAGTAGATGTTGTATATGTTTTGCATCCGCGCTAGTCCAGTCCCCGCTCTGTCGTTAGTTAGCTAACCTAACGGGTAATGACGGGACCCAGTGGCGAATGCGGATGGCATATACGTACATCAGTATATTTTCGTTCTTTGTGGTGTGATCAATTGATGGGACTGCGTTGATTCGGATCAATGCAAGTTAAAACAAACCTAATCTGATGTTGTTGGAACACTTTTCAAAAAGCTGTTATTGCAAGGACGTTCACTTTTGTTTTGCATCGTGGTATTTAGTTGGAATATCCTGCTCCTCAGTCGACGAGGCAAGGGCCGAGATCCCTTCACCGGGAGTAACCCCTTGGACAAAAGTTTGCGTCAGGGCAATAACTTCACTATAGCCGATTACTTTTGCTTTGCATCGTGGTATTCAGTTGGAATATCCTGCACCTCATTCTACGGGGAAAGAGCCGAGATCCCTTCACCGGGAGTGACCTCTTTAGCAAAGGTTTTCGTTACTATATTTTCTAAAAGCTATCCGTTCCTTCAACGATATCAAGTTCATTACGTTAAAGGTTTTCGCCAGAAACCATTCGTAGCCCTCCATCATTTCAGTTAAATATTCGGTAGTATTCAAGCTATGTATTTTGACCTCACGCCAAGGCATAGTGTTTGGTAGCTGCCGGGTATTTATCTGTTGCATAGATAGATGCGTTGGTTTGGGACAGTCGTACTACTATTTTGGCCTACGTCAAGGGTATGTACGGATGGGTTCAAATTAACCTGGACAATGATGGGTAGAACTTGACATGTGACTTATGATATTTTGACCTCACGCCAAGGTTATAAGAGCATGGGGCAAAAATTACATCGGGAGTTTCAAAAGAACTGAAACTTGCCAGATATGCGCATACCTTCTGGAGTGTGATGACGTGAGCGGATTCCGTCACGTTATCATGCGATGATAGTCAGATCCCGATTCCCACTGATGAGTTGGTTTACTCCTCGGGTGATCCCGACTAATTCTTCTTTTAGGTTTGGAGGAGAATTTGACGGTACAGTGGGAGGTTTCCAGATTAGATAAATTGGTAACCATTCTGATCTAGGTTAGAGTGCACGCTGAGTGTTTCTTTTCTCTCTCTCTTCGGCAGCGACCATTGACCCGACCTTAGACTATGACTCAGTGACCAAGTTGACCGAACCTTCTTAACACTGGCTTTTAGATTGTCAGAGTTGCAGACCTCATTGCCACTCCTACTTTTACCCTTTTCTCCAGGACACCCCGTATTGCTACGAATGTCCACTTCCATTGGACAAAACCATCGTATGGTTATATACGAACTCGAAAGGATTTATTCGAGGATGGTTTCTGGTTCTGGAGAAAACGGATAGAATTATTCAGTTGTCTTTTTCATTTTACCTTCTCTCAGGTTTTGCTAGTACTCCTTGGTTTAGGAGATAGTACACCTATTCCGCAAATTGGATAGTCTTCTTCCAAACCTTAGGCTGGTGCCGACCGGTAGGGAATGAAGAAAACCAATTAGCCTAACGATGGTGTACAGAACGTATTAAGTTAAGACAAAGCAAGGGATTAGTAAGAGGGCAAAGTAAATTGCGACTGATATTCACGACCAAACCAGGTATTTCATTACCACTCCCACTTCACCTTTGTATTTCTCCAGGACACTCCGTATCACTACGAAGATCCACAGTTTATTGGATACTCCATCATATGGTTATATACGAACTCGAAAGGAACTTGTTCCAGTTCGGGGATGGATTCTGGTTCAGGAGAAATAGGAATAAGATTTATTCGGTTGTCTTTTATCTTCACCTTCTCTCGCATTGCGAATGCTCCTAGGATCAGGACAGTACACCCATTATGCTTATTGGATAGTCTTCTTCCAAACCATAGGCTGGTGCCGAACGGTAGGGAAGGAAGAAAACCATTTGGCCTAAGGGGTGTGCAGAAGGTAATGACTAAAGACATATAAAGGGATTTGGAGAGGTGGCAAAGAATTATACGGTTACAGTCATGAATCTGGAAGAGGCATTACTAGGAATACCAGGATACCCCTACGAAACATTTCAATGTTTCAGTGCCACTGTGTACTGTTAAAAGAAAACTGATTTCCCAATTAGTCCTTACTCCAGGGTATGTATTTACCAGGTATGATTCTCACATCTGTATGGTTTTTACAGATGATGAGTGGGAGTAAGTTATTGGGAATTGGGTGATCATCCTCATTATATCGGGATTCGTTGTAATCGATGATATTTGAGGAAGTCACCTGGACTGTTTGCTGGTCGGCAAATATTTGGTTTTGAATATCCGCTGTTATGCACCAATTTCAAATTGATCTGTACGTCTATTTTTATAGAGTGAGACATATCTTTTTGAAATTATGTCTGTGACATTTACTTATATCAGTGGATGGTTAGGTAAGGAGCATTAAACAGCGGTGTAATTCTTCTTAACCATAAGTACAGTTTTCAACCTACGACACACAGTGAATGAGTTTTCAGACTCAAGGGACTTATACAGAGTATTGTATGTTGTCCAGGGTCCATCAGGACAGAGGGGTTGGTCCTCGCACTATATTCGGTTTACTTATGACTTCTCTAATTTTTAGACAGGTGTTTCGTAGAAACACACGGTCCGAATTTTGAGAAGTTATAGGTATTTGAATAGAGTAGAGAACCAGGTGTAGCAAGTATCGGGATTCTTCAAAGTGATCGAAGATGTAGATACTTGTGTATGGTATTCAGTTGATAGTAATGATTAAGAGAAATTGCTTCTCTTTCAGGTTACTCATAATTGGAAGCATTCCTAAGTTGAGTAATGCTGATCGGCCTCTTTCCATTTAGTTGACATGCACTGGAGACAGCTGCATGATTTGAATCTGGTTTAATTAAATCAGTGCCTCTGTTTCTGTATTGGATATAGAACAGTTCATATCTTAACGATGTTAAGGTACAGGGAGTTGTCCGGCCTATGCTTAAAACCAGACTCTGGATAACTCAAGGCATGTTTCTGTAATGGCAGTTTATGGGTTGACCCAGGCTATGACGAGGGTTGACTTTCTACCATATGGAAGATCAATAGTGATATTGTTCTTGACTCGCCACAGTTTTAACAAAAAATGGATTTTTTCAGAAAACAGTAGTGGGAGTATGGTAGAACTGGAAGTGATTCCAGAACCGCAATTACTGAAGATTTAATAAAGAACCTAAAGATTCAATCTTGTTTGACATTCCATTGGCCACTCCGCAGATATGGTGGGTAACCTCAGGCACTCGAGAGGTACTTCGGTATGCTCAAGGACGGTGGCAGGGAGGTTCTTGTTTACCCAGATTTGCCATTGCTGTTGTTCCAGACTGTGGGACCTGGTAGGAGGATGAGTATAGCGTCGTTCTAAACTGGCTTTAGAAGTGTACGTCTATATGACTTTGCCAGAGGGTTGTCGTAGTCAGTGGGAGCAGCGGAAGCATTGGTGGACAAGTGGCTTATGTCTATTTATAGACTAAAGCAGATATAGCGGAGATAGATCATCTGTTTCTGATGTGACAGTCATAGGTTTGACTTCATCAGAATAGGGGATGGATCTGTTGAGAAGGTAGTAGGGTGTGATGTCATGGTATTTGGATGACATACACAGAGTAGGAAGTGACATTCCTATACTACGATCGGTTATACTTTGGTTGTCACACAGTGGTTTCTCCACATGGGACTTGGACATTATATCAGACATACTGGTTACTAGATCTATAGATCTAGATTTGGGTGGTTTCCCAATCTGGGTACTTAGACAGCATTCTAAGAGTATTTAGAATGGACGACTCCTGGCACGGTGGTGTACCTGCAGGTAATGGAGGTACCCTCTCTAAAGGTGTCTTATAGACTAAAGTAGAGAGGGATGCGCATGATTGGCAGATCACTTGTTTAGGCAATTAAGTCAATCATGAGATGTCAAGTACCACACCAGATGTTGTTCTTGCAGTAGATGCAATAAGTTGATATTGATCCAATCCTGGAGAAACAATCGGAAGCAGTTTTAGAACATAAGTGGATGTTCTAGGGATATGATAACGACAGCCTCATTCGGGAGACAGTTATCATTCCAGGCTTCCAAGGTGACCTGGACGGCAAGGAGGTTGTCAGAGTTATAGTTTTCCTTCTGACGAGGGGCAGTATTTTGGACAGGTGGTCCAGGAGGATACTGAGGGAGGCATGGCGCAGGATACTGATTAAGTTCAGTTGACGATACAGTCTAAGAAGTTTGGATTTGGAGTTCATTTATGAGCTAGGTCCCATCAGACATCCAGACACATTCTAAGACAGGTATTGCTCATTTCGGGAGATGGCTTTTTCCGCGAACTTGAGATATAGAGAGACATAGAAAGAAACATCAAAGCGGATCCACTCACTGAGGCTATTCCTCGAACGCAATAGTTTCGCAAACGAGCTTTGTGAGACTGACAAGTAAAGGAGTTGGGTGTTCGGTATCACACGGGCTGTGAGTATGCGACATCGCAATAATTAGCCTTGAGTGCAAGTGGGAGATTGTTGGAGATAGTGCCCTCAGAGTCAATTATTGGATCACAGGCACGTGATTGCAATGATTAAGGGAGGGCCTATCTCGGTAGGACAGTCTTACTCGGGATGATAGTATGCTATCTGGTTTACCTTTATCATCGTGTACTGCTTTAGGTGACCTGACAGGTCGCTATTATACATTGATAGAGCCCCTAAGATTCTTGCTTGACTGCTAGTAGTATGAGGGCGATCATATACGTGAGAGCTGGTAGTCTATAAGCACATCCTTAAAAGGTCCCTAGTCGTGGGAGTTTCGAGACAGGGCATCGATACTCCAGAGTAGACTAGTGTATACATTCGAGACCCCGACGAGGGGCGGTGGCCGGTCTCACAAGCCACTGGTGTCAGTTGGTTCACCTAAGATGTATACAGGTGCTCATTGGGTTATGAGTACACCGGACAGGACTCGCCAGGAACATGCTAGTTGGTCTTATACCTGATGTCAGATAGCAGTTCCCTGGTGACATGTGTACAGGTTAGTTCATCGACCTGAGGATCGTCATTTGTCTCGTGTGAGTTCCCACTGTACTTTGATTACTACCCTACCACGCTCAAAGGAGACGTGCAAACAGGTTTTAGTTGGGTACAGTCCCGAGCCACATGGAGGCAGTGAGCGGATCTTCGGGGGTTCGTCTCTCCCGGTATTGGGGGTGAGGTCGCGCTGTGTCTAGGAGAGCCAGATCATGAAAAGTCCTTGGCCAAGGCAGGAGATTTACTGGTAGGTATTCTAGTAGTATCTCAGGGTGTTCTGGGCTGATCTCTGACACGACTTGTACCGCTTTTGGGGGTCTGACTTTTACCAACCCCCTAGGCCCGCCATGCGATGCTCATAGACGAACGGACCGGACTGTACGGATATTGTCACTGACAGGCTCAGTAGGGTGTCAGGATGAGTTCGCTCATCGAAGTCCCTTTTGGTCAATAGCTGGTAGCCCGTTATGTATGGCTTATACCTCTGACATGCTAGTGGTTAAATCCACAGCCATAGTATTGACGAGTCCTTAGAGTCCCCCACATTCAGTTGCTCAAGTTTTCGGGCGAAACGCTGTAGAGGCCGTATGGAGATATGGCAGGGTTCGATCAGATACGTGCGGTATTGCACGGATCAGGATCGGACAGTTTATACTAGCGGGCTTTGGTTTAAGCCGGATCCTTGTACAGTACAGTGTAGATTTTGTCTCATTGCATTTGTATTTCGGTCGGAATACAAATGCAGGTGTGTATACACGGCATCGGGGTTTTCCTGTAATTTATTACGGGATCAGTTTTTTGGAGTTGCCAGTTTGTTTTCCGTTTCGGCCATTTTCATTTGTATCTTTCAATGGCCGAAGATTGGTGGAGGAGGGCTTATTTGCATTTGTGCAAATAAGCAATTTGGAAGGGTGTTCTTTGTATTTTTTTGTGTCATGATGGTCTCATGATGGAGGACCATTCCTTGACTTTCTTGAGTTCATGATTGCTTGACTTTGTGAGCAATCATGGTTGTTGATGATGGTAGTTTGAGTGTTGGAGTTTCTTTGTGATCATTTCTTCATATGATGACCTTTTCTCTCTTGCATTATGATAGTGGTTCCATCATCCATACAATACTCTCTCCATTCTCACTCTCCCCTCACCATAGCCATGGCCGGCCAAGCTCCAAGGGGGCTGTCCCAATTTTGTGCAAGGGGATTTTTGGTCTTTTAGCTTCACAAAAATCCCATAGTTCCACCTCCAAAGTATAGTTCATTCCTCCACCAAATGGCAAACTCCATAACCCCAAATGAGACATGGTTCTACACCATTCTGCAGCAAACCTTGGGCACGTCGACTCGCCAGCTTCATGCCCGAGTTGCCTCGGTATAGAGGCGGGAGCCCGTAAAAGAAGCCGGCGACGTGGTGCCCTTCCGGCGACGAGGTGGAGACCGGAGATTCCGCGGGAGATCGGGACGACGACAAGAAGACCGGAGGACACGGATCACTCGGTATATCTCTCTTCCCCATCTTGTAGTTAGCTAGGACTAGTTTAATGGCACGATCCGGGTTTATAGTGCGCGGTGGTGCCGGTTCAAGAAAAATTTAAAGTTAACCATCGCTTCCGCATTTGGCCTCGGGATGGAGGCCAGGGCGCCGCCGTGCACTTACAGACTTACTGTTTAGAAAATTCAAAGAGAGGTTGAAGAAGAGGAGATGAGCTTCATGGCGTCGCAGGAGCTCCGGAATAGGCTTCGGTCTTCGCCAGAACCAACTTGCTTGCTAACTTCTCTTTACTTCACTTGCACTAGGAACTTTTTAGAGAGTTTTGGCTAGAATTTTCAGAATAGTGCTGAGCCAAAGTGTGGGGTGGTATTTATAGTGGAGAATTAGGGTTTGGGAATTAAAAGTGTGGATTAAAAGCATTAAAATTGTGATAAATTATGAATTGAAAGGTCTCTGTTTGATTGCAGGGAAATCAAACAGTGCAGGAGAGTTAGGGGTAGGTGAAGAGACAAGTGTGTAGAGCACGGGGCCATTTGGCCACCATCGACCCGTCCCCACCGGCCCTAAGCCCAAATCCGCCGATTGTTTTGTGCCATCTGGCATCGAGATTCATGCTAGCTGATTAAATCCATGTTTACTCCATTTTCCATATGTTTGATTTTTCTGAAGTTTTCATTTCCCATGTATTGCACGTGCAATATTTTGGGCTTCCAAGAAGTTAAAAAAATTCAGAAAAAATAATTGTGTCTAATAGGATTCAAACACAGGGGCTACGTCACAACAGTGCAAGGGTTTTATTAGTGAGCTACAAGTTGTTTATTGCTATTATTTAACAAAAGTAACTTATAACTCAAGCTCAGGCTCTAAAACTCATTTCTTGTATATTAACAGTAAAATTTCCGTACAAGATTTTAGAGTCGTTACATTCTACCCTCCTTATAAAAATTTCGACCTCGAAATTTACATTTACATATGGACTAATTTTCAAAGAGGTAAGGGTATCTTGCATGCATGTCTTCTTCTCGTTCCCATATTGATTCTCCTGTCAAATCCTTTCTCCACATCACTCGGACCAAGTGTACTTTCTTGTTCCGCAGTGCTTTCACCTTTCGATCCAGGATCTCAACATGTGATTACTCGCAAATTAGGTCCGTTTGTACTGTGAGCTCTGAGTGATCAAGTATGTGACTTGGGTCGCTCACATATCGTCAAAGCTGGGATATGTGGAACACGTTGTGCACTCCTTCCAATGAGGATGGTAGTGCTAGACGGTATGCCATTTCTCCAACTCGTTCGAGTATGTCGAACGGTTCTATGTATCTTGGACTTAGCTTACCCATCTTGCTAAAGTGGATCACTCCTATATTTGGAAAGATCTTTAGGAAAACATGGTCTCCAGGTTGGAATTCCAGATGTTGCCGCTTTGCATCTGCCCAATGCTTCTGTCTGTCTTGGGCTATGCACATTCTTTCCGGGATCGTGCGAACTACATCCACATTTGCCACGATCATCTCTGGTCCAAGAAGTTCACGATCTCCGATGTCAACCCAACTTAGCATTGAACGACACTTCCGTCCGTAGAGTGCTGCGAATGGTGTCATTCCAATGCTTGCCTGATAGCTGTTGTATGAAAACTCCACAAGGTGTAAGTGATCTTACCACGAACCTCCGAAGTCTAACTTACAAGCTCTTAGCATGTCCTCCAGAATCTGAATTGTTCGCTCTGACTATCCGTCCGTTTGTGGATGGTAAGCCATACTGAAGTTCAGACTTGTTCCCAGGCTAGCTTGCAGACTCTGCCAGAACTGTGATCGGAATCTGGTATCACGATCGGAGACGATGCAAACAGGTACTCCATGTAATCTCACGATCTCCTGCATGAGTTCATGGGTATCAAATATAGTATACTTTGAAGGTTTAAATCTTACTTTGGATTTATGCTTACCTCCATAGAATTCTTTACTAGCGTCTCGGTTGTTTGGCTAACTCGAAATGGAATAAAGTGAGCCGACTTGGTAAGTCGATACACAATAACCCATACTGCATTGTTACCCTTCGAGCTGCGAGGAAGGGCACTCATGAAGTCCATGGTAATGTGCTACCATTTTCATTCTAGGATTAATAACGGCTGAAGTAGACCAGCAGTTCTGTGATGTTCAGTATTCACTTGCTGACACACCAAATACTTTGCTATGCTCCTTGCTATTTGGCGCTTCATTCCATGCCACCAGTAGTGTTGCCGTAGATCCTTGTACATTTTCGTACCACCGGGGTGTACAGAATAAGGAGAGTTGTGAGCTTCTTTCATCAAGTCTTCTCGAACTGGGCCATTTGGTACACATAATCGACTTCCATATCGTAAGGATCCATCTTCGTGGATGATGAAGTCAGTTCAAAGTCCACTTTCTACTTGTTCTCGAATCTTTTGTAGCTTGGCATCATTTTCTTGAGCTGCCTTGATCTGATTGACAAGAGTGGACTGGACTTGTAAGTTCATCAAATACGAAGCGTTACTTAGCATAACTACTTCGATCTCCATTCCGTGCAATTCCTGTTGTAGCTTCCACTGAGTGGTGAGGTTCATTGCTAATGGCTGGCGGCTAAGTGCATCAGGAACTACATTCATCTTCCCAAGATGATACTGTAGGTTGATGTCAAAATCCGCCATGAGTTCTAGCCATCTTCTCTGCCGTATGTTTAATTCTTTCTGAGTAAATACATACTTCAGACTCTTATGATCAGTGTATATATTCACTCGTTCTCCCAAGAGGTAGTGAGGCTAAATCTTAAGTGCGAAGATAACAGCCGCCAACAGACCTGAGTATGCATGCTCAGTGTGAGGAGAAGATTTAGCTTGGATCAGAACTAGACGTGCATCACCGACTTCTTGACTTGCTACTCCGAGTTACTTTCATTTGTTCCACTTCAGGTCAGTTTATATTATTGTACCTTTCAGTTACTGCATTTCTCATTACCTGCGCATCGTTTACTGTTTACCATGATAAACTAGAAGCCGAAGTGTGACTACGGCAGGACATTTCCTTGACCGTAGGAGCATGGCTGGCCTTGTCTACCCCTCGTATTCCGTATTTTGGGAAGCGGGGCATGACATGGTTTAGTTCGTATCAGAGCCAGGTTTTGCATCGATTGGGATTGCAGTTTCCCGTGTATAGTTTGGCAATCTAAGACATCACTCGGTCTAGGTTGTAAACTTGTCACTCTTGATCCATATTCACATCGTGTGTCCAGCCATCCATTCGCTATGGTTTACTTAAAATCATACAGTTGATTCTTCACTTGTAATAAATTCATCACCTCTAATATTCTTGAATCTTTGTCCTATCCATATTACGTTTTGACTCGTATATCTTGCGACTTATATCATCCTTAAAATCATTGTTTCAGGATCATGTCTTACAACGACTCTTCCTCTATCTCCACTCCTCAGAATCAGAATGTTGAGATCCTTAGTGTACTACAAGGTCTAAAGGAAGCCTAGGAGCGGACAAACGACTTATTAGCTGAAGGGCTGAGAAGACAGGTGAGTCAGACCCCAGCGGGAGTCTCCTATCACAAAGAGATCCCTATTGGACGAGGAAAGGAGAAGAAGATGAAGCGTCAACAGAAGCATCAGAAGAACCTGTGCTGTGGATATTGTAAGAGACCAGGACACCTTCAGAGGGATTGTCGCCGTGCCCAAGGGAAATGTCTGATATGCGGTTCCAACAAGCACCTCATCGACGGCTGCCCAGAAAGGAAAGAACTGCAAGGAGGAAACTCGTCCACACTCCCCACTTCTGCCAAGTGAGGATTGCCGCGTAGTTCGGACTTCAACGATAAGGCGGATCAGACGCAGGATTCAACTCACGCGACGAGAATGCAATGTTATAGTAGTCGAAGAATGATTTTCATGTTATCTACTTTCAATAATAATATTGTCATTTTTATGAATGTTTCCTTCCGTTTAAAATCTTGTATCCGTTGAATTTTTAGTTGAATGCGATAAAATTTGAATCATAATATATGTATCATTCTCATGCTTTCTCTATGTCAGATTCTATTCATTATCACAGTATTTTCATTCTGATCTTTCAGTTCCTGCAACCGCACATTTTTCCTATATTTTGTACCCTGAGTTTTCCTTAATGTATTCCACTGTCTAATCATGACTTCTCTTTTCAGGCCATGGCCCATCCTGGAGCAGCGCCGCATCTGGATGAGGATACACAGTCATGCGTTTCCTTAGATCACACACTGATGAATTCTGACGATGAGATCAACGGTCCCCAGATCAATTTCGGGAACGACGATTCAGAGGACGAAGGAGTAGCCATCCCAGAGTTTGACATGATAGGTGATTCCGACGAAGAGGAAGAAGACCTTGAAGTAAACCCAATAGAAGAAGATCCCGAAGAAGAGCCGATAGAAGAAAATCCAGTGGAGGAAGACCTCCTGGAAGAGAATCCAGAAGAAGAGAATCACATGGAATCGGACCTCGATGAAGAAGCTCCATCCGAGGAAGAAGGACCAGAAGATCAAGATCCTGTAGTGGAAGGACTTCCAATAGAGATACCTGCGAGGCGCTATGGAAATGGACGCCCCTACCTGAGTGCGCGAGCCTACCGCAACCTACTGAATCTCCACAACCGCGACTGACGGAATCCCTTTTGATGTTGTCTTTCTGGCCAAATAAGATGTGTATAGTTTAGGGCCACTATTCGCCTTTGACAATGCCTTGTTTCAGATTTTCTTGAATGAAATAAATCTTCTGAATTCGTAAACCTTTTGATTATTGGTTCGCTTGATACTTGTTTACTGCCCATATCCATTTATTTTCTGCTGAGTTCCTTGACTGTCCACCCCTACTCATTGTATAGTTTTCACCCCGTTTCGATTAGAAAGTACCGCACCCTGATCCTTGGAGTGAGCCACCCTCTATCCCTCGTCTGTGCCCCGTTGAGATCCTTCTGGGAGGAAAACAGTTCCTGTGAAACCTCCGAGTTCACTAACCCCTCGAATCCTGATCAGTGCGATGCACCGACTGTTGTTTTTCCTTCACACTTTTCCTTCTGTTTTTCCTTTGCTGCTCATCCTTACTTCCTGTGCTGATCCTATCCTAATCTCCTTAACATTCAGCCTAAAGCCGCCACACTCTGACCTCCTGATTGAGCCACGCCTTCTTGTAATCGCTACCCTAGCTAGCCACATTCATATTGGCAATTTCTCTATTACCCCAAATATATTTAGAGACATTATTATTCAAAATTTAGTTTTCATCATTTTAAATATATCAAAGAGTACGTGTTATTGATTTTTCCGTTTTATGTATTTTAAGTGCATTATTAGTATTCTCATTTTCAGTAGCGCAACCTTACACCGCGCATATTTTGTTCCATGTTTCTTATTTTCACGATACGAGTTTCTAAGTTATTTTAAAACTATCTGATCGATATATCCTCCAAAAATGTTTTAAACTATCGACTAATCCTTCACTATTTTAGTGTCGTTACTTTATTTTCGAGTATTGTGCCTATAGTTACTATTATCAATGTTTGTACCTTATGCTTGCTATTTCTGATGTATTACTTTTGAGGTACCTACATGTACATATAATTGAGTTTCGATTTTGTCGAGTACGTCTCGAATATCACGGTTCATTATTGTTGATATTGCTATTCTTAATATACATATATGTTGCTTTTGTAGTTGATCCTGTCGTATATTTATTTAGACTTATACCTTCGTAAATTGTTCTTACATATATGAACTTACAACTTTCGTTATCTGCCTACTTCAAGTAGAGCACTATGTGGTAGTTGCAATATAATTGCTTTTGCCTATGTTTGTATAACCTATCGTTTATTTTAAATTTCGAGGACGAAATTTTTATAAGGGTGGTATGATGTAACACCCGGCCCTCCTTATACCAATATTTGAGTTTCTCGTTAACTTATGAGATTTCATTGTTATTTATAATTAATTATTAGTTTATTTATTTTAAAACTTCTTTTGAAAACCCAAACCCTATTATATATATATATATACTTTTCCTTATCCCCAGCTCACATCTATTTACACCAATTATTTCTCCCCTATTTCCTTAGCCCTCTTAGCAGCCCCATCCTTGCGCATCAAATTTCTTCTTTATTAAATCCCACGACCCAAACTTTAATTCTCTCAGCCCATTAAAATTCTCTTAATATTTTCCTTATAAAAAGTTTTCCCAGCAGCCGTTTCTTCAAATTAATTTCCCTGTCCTATTTTTCTCGGCCCATTCCTATTTTTCTGATTATTTTATTATCCTCTTTCCAGCCTTTTCAGCCGGCCCATTCTTTTCTCTTACCTAATTAAATCCTTTTTATATTTTTCTGCAGCCCAAGTCTCCCCGAGCCCAATCCTTAACCCAAACCCCGGCCCTTTCAACCCACGGCCCAATTCTTTGCCGGCCCAGCACCCTTCTTTAACTCTTCTATTTAAATTCTTTTTATTTTTCAGTCTAAATCTCTTGGCCCGGCCCGCTTCTCCCCAGCCCAGCTCGCCTCCGCGCCCACGTCTCGAACTCGACCCGACCACTGTTCATCTCCTTCACCCCAACGGTAACTTCCCTATCTCCCGCTCGCGATCCGCACTCCTCGCCTCCGCCGTCGCCCTCGCGCTCGCGAGCGTTACCCCACGTTCCACCCTCGTGGCCCACTCAACGCACGACCCTCATCTCACCGATCGCATTCACATCCCCATCACCTTCTCCTCCTCCCTCCATTTTCCCCGACACCCATCACCCACGAGCTCCCTCTTCTTTCTTCTTCCCCTGCACCCAAGCTCGAGCCGAGCCCCTGTACCAATCCCGTCACCTACCCCTTCGACCCCATTCATCTTCTCTCGCTCACCACTTCACCACTGAACACCGAGCCCCCCCCCGCACCATCGTTGTCGTCGTCGTCGTCATCATCATCGCCGCCGTCGCCTACTTCATCTCTCTCTCCCCCTCACTGTCTCTCTCACTCTCTCTCTCTCAGTCTTCTCTCCTCCTCTCTCAACCTCCCTGCATCACCCTCTCTCTCTCTCTCGTTCTCTCTGTGCTTTCCCCCTCTCTCTCACTGCCTTTCTCTCTCTCTCCCTTTCAGTCTTCTCTCTCTCTCTCTTTCTCTCTCACTCTCTATCTCTCTCTCTCTCAGCTCTCTCCCACTCTCCCTCTGTGCCCTCTTTCTCACTGCATACTCATACTCTTTCTCTTTCTGCCTAATCTCTCTCATTCTCTCCCTCTCTATCTCACTCTAATTCTTTCTCTCTCTCAATATCTCTCCCCATCTGCAAATCCCTCACCCCGGCCTCGACAGCGTCAACGATCCCAGCACACCTAGGAGACCCACAAAGCACCTCCCCGCTTCCAACATTCACGAGTCGCCCCGGACAAATCCGACGACGAAACTGAAACTCGAGCCAAAGTCGTGCGAGCCAATTCACGCCGTTCGTCGCGCGTTCTTGACATTGCCGTCACCGTACATCTCCGAGACTTGTCCAGGCAAGTTTTTACTTGCTTTCATGCTATTTTATATATGTTACAAATCAACATCGTATATATATCCCATGTTTGCCTTAAGTTAAATATTGCAACACAACTGTTCGATACTTGTTCCCTTAGGAAATCATTATCAATTTTGGCGGAACTAAATAGTTTTGCTTGGCCCGTATGGCTTTAAACTTAGTGTATGAATTTCGTTGGATAATTTGATCGTTAACGACTAAAATAACTACCCCAAGTTTAACCGTAAAACTGAAATTTTAGTGTACCTGAAAACCGTTAAATTCACCATAAATCCTATACACACTAGAATGGTGCGTTCGAGGGCTCGAATCGAAGCCAACTCGACGAAATTTAACCCTATACCAGTTTCCAGACATTCCTGTGCTCAAACTATGATGATACTTGGATCGGAGTGCGACTCTGGACTGCAGTCCAGAGCGACTCAAATTGTGCTTGCTGTTCCGTAATGGATACCATAGGATTTCCTTAACTCGTAGGTTGCGGAACTCTGCTGCTTATTGTAGGTAACTCTGTTAGCTAGACAACACATTTGGTTTCATTCTGTTTCGTTACCGTTTGATATTTAATCTGTAATTTAAAAGATCGGGACACATAACAGTCCCAGCAGAATCAGAATTGACACGTTAATATTAAACAGATTATAACTCCTAACGTACAGACGCGATTGAAGATCAGTTTGTTGTGTTGAAAACTTTACTGAAAACTCTAGAATTCATCCAATTGTAGCGTCACTAAATTCTGATCCCAACTGGGGTTAAAATGCGTTGCGAAACGGACTTCTGATTCTGAAATTGGATTTCCAGCCGCGTGCGCTTAAAATGAAATGGTTATAACTATTGATCCTGGAACCCGATTGGCTTGAAACAAAATTCTATGGATGGATAACTGAACATACTAATTACTACCTGTTTATTGTTTCGCTAAATTTTATACGTACGTTTCATGATAAATCGTGCAAGTGATAGACTACTGTTTTTATGACACCTTAATTGTGCTTATATACTGTTCATGCATCATATCATGCCTATATCATTGTAGTGATAACCTAGTGATATCGTGCATCCACCCAGTGTTAGATTTTAGCGATGATTGCGGCAAGTACGTCAGTGTTCGTGTATTCGTGATTAAGTGAAAGTGATGAGTACTTGTACACCATCAGTGACCTCATTGTTCTATTGCATTGTCGACGTCTGTGGGATGCGTGTATGTGTGACTATAAGTGGTATGGGACACTTATGGAAGCGCTTGCACGGGTGTCACAGATAAGGCGTCCGACACTGCCATTTATCTTAGGTATTAGTCGGGACGTGCTTGATGGAGGTCCTGCCTCCAGTTCTCGCGCAGACTTGTCACGGATCGATTAGTATTTAGGGTGATGGTTAGCGTTTGATGTAGACCACGGGGTGTGGGGTAGTTTAAGTATGAGTTCAACAGAATTTTGGGAGTCCCATGCCGGCTTATATATTTACGGAGTTATATGGAGATTTACAGGGTACGTGATATATACACTGTGATATTCTTGTTACATGTTGGGCCCGTGGTCCCTTGCCCTTGGGTTCTACCCTTGGGTGGAGGACACTCGCGAGTGGTTGACTCTCACACTTGGACTGACGATAGGCTTAGTGACCTGTACAGTGAGACTTAGAGACTGATAGGGATACTGGCATTTTATTCATGATATACTGTGTGGCATACGTGACATATCGTTATACTGCTTTGCTATTCCGCTGCGTTGAGTACTGCACATTCATATACATGCTGTCATTGATTTACTGTGATTCATATCCATTACCACTGCTAGGACTGTCACTTGATTTTATACATATTATATTGCTATTGTGTCGCTCTGACGACCTGAGTATGCATGCTCAGTGTGAGGAGAAGATTTAGCTTGGATCAGAACTAGACGTGCATCACCGACTTCTTGACTTGCTACTCCGAGTTACTTTCGTTTGTTCCACTTCAGGTCAGTTTATATTATTGTACCTTTCAGTTACTGCATTTCTCATTACCTGCGCATCGTTTACTGTTTACCATGATAAACTAGAAGCCGAAGTGTGACTACGGCAGGACATTTCCTTGACCGTAGGAGCATGGCTGGCCTTGTCTACCCCTCGTATTCCGTATTTTGGGAAGCGGGGCGTGACAAATACATTCTCGAACTCTCGAACTACCTATGGCTTTGATTCTTCCGCTTGCAATGCTGCAACCACTGCCTTCTTTGGTTTTGCTTTGTAGACGCTAGGTTCCAAGGTACGGTCTCCACTCTTGAAATAGAACACTGGATGATATGGTATTTCGAACATTACCCTCCTTTGGCGACAGTCGATGGTAGCGAAGAAAGTTCCCAGCCAGTCCATTCTCAAGACTACATCGAAATTCAGTATGTCCGGTACCTTGAAGTTCGCATAAAATTCTCTACTGCAGACGACCACTGAACACAGATCATATCCCAAAGTTGCTTTTACATTTCCGTTCCCTGAACTAACATTCCAGCTGGACACGAGCGGTTTAACTGGAATCGCATGAGTTCGGACGAACCGTTGTGTAACAACCCTAAACTTTCTGTACAATTTTTTTTAAAGTACAGAAAGGAGTATCTCAGCCTGAGCACAACTTAAAAGTATTTCTTATTTAAGAACAACAAGAAAGCACTTGTAGCTCATTGGTAAAGTCTTGAACTGCTGTGACATAGCCTCTGTGTTCAAATCCCCCAGCCACATATTATTTTTTAATGATTTTTCTTTTAAACTTTTTGGAAGCCCAAAAGTTTACACGTACAATACACATAAAAATGAAAAGTCAGATTAATCAAACATGTGGAAAATGTTGTACACACAGCCAAGAACACGTGTCAACAATCCAGACCCCACCCTTTCTTAATCAAGCGGCGAGGGATGCGTTTGGGCCGGCACCGCCGGTTCCAACCGTCGGAAATGCTTCAAAAAATTGGAACCCTAACCCCTTGGCCTCCCTCACTACTCCTCTTCTGTTTGAATTTCCTGTAAATTAACAGAGGATTATAAATCACCCATTAACCCAATATTTAATGCATTTTAATTCTCATTTTTAATTCCCTAAACCCTAATTCAATCCTATAAATACCACACTACACCCTAGCCCTCTCCATTCTGAAATCTATTATCAAAACTCTCAAATTTTTCCAAGTCAAATTAATTGTACAAGTGGAGTTAGCCCAAGGTCATCTTCCGGCGACGACTCAGGACAAATCCGGCGACACCGCGACTTCACGAAGCTCTCAAACTGTTCCTCTACCTCCCCTCTCTCATCTAATCCAGTAAGTCCCCTCTCCTCTTCTCTCTTCCATATTAAAAGAATTCTCTTTTCAAAACTTGTCGGAAGTGGAGTTATTCCGACTTCTGATTTTAATTTTGTAAAAAAAATAACTTTTCTTAATAACCAAAATCCTATATTGATACATCTTATTTAGTAATCATATACAAACATTTAGAAGAAGTTTCAATTCAAAATACAATGTTATACAACTTTTATTTCAATTTTACGGTTAAATACCGCAAAGTTTAATTACGGCATCTTTCATCATATTTGTTCATATTACCTATAGAAAAACCTCACGAGGTAATGACCTGCCTCTCACAACATTCATCTTGACATAGCACGATTGCTTGAAAACCATATTTTTGTGGCTAATACAAATTTTACATTAAAATACCCTAAACTATTGAAAACCATATTCTTTAAATTGTTTTAATCAAATTCCTTACGATTAAGCCTCTACAATCCACTTTGGGGAACCCGATCGGGATGGTGTGGATTATCGCACGTCTTCGGGACTAGTAGGGTGAGATGCAGACCTCTTCACGGAGCATCCGATCTCGATGGAATTTTTATTATAATTTTTAAGAAAACGTGATTTTCTATTTAATAAATAAAAATTTATTTTTATAATTATATATATAATACCAAAACATCTATTTTATATTTATAATAAATTCCATGTTTTCTAAACAAAAGAATTGCAAATTTCATGAATATACTATTATCAATCCATACAATTCCAATTTACATAAAAATACCATATATTATTCAAGCTAGGTATTTATTCACTAGAATACCTCACTTTTAAAATTTACATCCATGAAAACCATAAATACGATAAATAAATACTTGAGGTTTATTTTGAAAGTATACTAAACTATTTTTCATAAAACACCCTCAAGTTATATTAATTTAGATTAAGGACCCTAGTAAATATAGGTTTAAGCGGGACCAATTCTCTTGAGCCTCAGGGAGCCAGAGAAAGTGGGTGCTTGCCTATTTAAGGTAGACAACTAAAACGGGGTTATCAATATGGTAATTGTCTTGGAAAAAGACACAAATCCTGCCGTCCATGTGCAGCAATTACCGATAACTCCAAAACCTAACTCAGGAATTCAATTCTGTTTAAAGTGTGTGACTCAATCTGAGTCTCGGTCTAATCTGAATACAATCCTTATATGAATACAATCCAAATATAACTCCAATACAACATGAATCCATATATACTGGAACTTGAAACATGAATACCAGAATACAATCAGTATCAACATGACTTGATCTGACCGAACCATGGATATACTTTGACTTGTCTACATGACTATCCGTTTATATCCATATCCATTTACATGAACAATTGATATCATAGTTTCGGCAAGACTTATATCTGCAAATTATCTATAAACAACTCAATAAAACATTTCGGGATTTTAAAGGGGTAGACTGGTACAGAATGTGCTAAAAGTGGCACGAGATGGTCATTAAAAGACGTAACTAAACATTCATTGCCGTTGTTCCGTAGGGTTTGACGGAGCCTTGTACTACGGGTTACCTTAGTCCACGGGATAGTTGGACTCTTCTCGTAAACACTAATATACTCTGTACCAAGTTACAAACAACTGCGTTAACATAACATATATACAATATCCTCTTATCTGTCTATTCTATTTCTATATCTTTTTGGGACTTACCGAGCGATTGTTCGCTGACGACATTCCTATTTCTCTTCTTCTTTGGAATGTTGTCAGGAGGACCCGACTCTCTGGAGATCGAGCCCAGCCAGGAAGACTTGGAGCAGTTTATTGAGGACCCCGAGCTCTAGTCACTTGTATATACTTTACTTTTAGTTCATGCCATTGTTTAGGCATTGCTTTCCATATTGTATTTACTTTTCAGTTGTATTGTAAAGAATGTTTAATAAATAAAAAGTTGTTGTTCATTTACATCTTTTGTCATTTCTTGTGTACATTTATTGCTTATTTACGCTTAACGTGTTTACTTATGAGTAAATACGTCGCGGGCCTCATAACGCCTCCTTATCCGTACACCGGAAAGCGGGACGTGACACGTTGTGACATAAAGCAATGCGATGCTCCAGTGTCAAAGAGTGCTAGAGCAGGTAGGGAGGCTACTAGTATAGTACCTAAGTTGTGCGGGATAGGTTTAGGTATAAGAAAAGTATATTGATATATAAGGATTGAAAAGTTTTGAAAGGATTGGGAATTACCAGTGATGAATTGGCTTATGGCTTCGGCCTCCTCGACCGTCATTGTGAAAGCCTAACGTTGTGGTACATTCCTCCTTGCTGGAGGCACATTCCTCTGTCCTTGGGGCATGTTTCTCTGTCGTTGGGGCATGTTTCTCTACTCTTGAGGCATGTTTCTCTGTGCCTGATGGAATTTCTGTTGAGGCTGTGCAGGAGGTCCACGTAGAGCTAGTGCAGGGAGAGCTAATCGGGGTGCAGGTGCCTGAATGGCTGGCCGCTGCGGGATTGTGATTGCGGGTCTGGGTGTGGGAACTATGTTGAAACGGTATGGACATGCTCCTATGGCATGAGTGAATGTGCTACAAACCAAACACAGGCCATTTCCACGCCAGCAGTCCTTAGCCAAGTGTCTTGTCCTCTTGCAGTAGAAGCAAAAGTCTAGACTAGACCGGTTAAATGATCCTCTCGGCCTCTTGGGTGCAAATGTCGGCCTAGAAGAAGCTCTTCCTGACATCTGTGTAGCATGGCATTTCACACCGGCAGTCTGCGGTATGCCCTTCTTCTTCACAACTGCTTCATAGCATCGGGCAGCCTTCAAAGCAAGTTCATGGGTTGGGAAATCCCCTGTAGCGAGTGCAGCTTGGATTTTCGGGTCCAACCCTTGCTGAAATCATCATGCCCGGATCTCAGCAGTAGGAATCAGGTGTGCAGCGAACGTGTTACAACCTTGTGTTAGCAGTGTAATGAGTGAGATCAGGAATTTTAATTTGAGACAATATCTTACCTACTAAGCATGATAAACTCAGCGTCGTATTCATCCACAGACTTGACCCACATCGATCCTTGTTGTAAATGGATGAACTGCTGCTCCATGTTAAAACGGGCAGTCGTACTTCGCATCGAACAGATCACAAAACGTCTTCCACTCGATAGGTTGGGTAAGACGGCTTTCCTCAGCCTTCCACCAGATTTTGGCGTTGTTTATCAGTTGCAGCTTCGCAACTCTCATTCAGGCAATATCTGGCACTTAAGATGTTGCCAGATCATCTTCTATCGATTGAGCTCATTCTTCCGCCTCCAGTGGGCTCTTTTTTCCTGAGAAATGTTTTGGATGCAGCGCCTAAAATTGTTTGACTTCAGGTGACTCGGCTTCGGGGCAGTGCATGAGGATAGCAGTTTGCTGTTGCTGACCCTCTAGAAGGCTCTTGATAGCTTCAAGTAGTACCGTTTTCTTGTTGATGGGAGCTGCAATGGTAGGTGGTGGTGGTAGAGTAGGCGGGGAGTGTTGCTATTGACATTGGTACTGGTATTGTTCGGTGAATCCATGACCTTGATAGAAAAGGAATGGTTAGGATAGATTCAAGAAATTAGAAATGTAAGAAATGTATAGTTGCTGATTCTTATAATTCTTGTGATATATTGCTTAAGATTTCATGCAGAACTGACATGCATGGGCCACCAACAAAACCTGTCATGTCCCGCTTCCCAATAGACAGAAACGATGACGTGGCAGGCCACAACGTATTTACTAAGAAATAAATACGTTAAGCGTAATTAAGCAATATATAAAATGTATAAGAACGACAAGAGTATTAAAATAAAACAACAACTTTATTTACATTCATCTTTATATACAACTGTTTAAAAATGAAAAGATACAATGATATAAACAGTACCTAAATAATGGCATACATGAAAGTAAGTACAAGGAACTAAAAGTCAGGCTGTGCTGCAAGCTGGTCCAAGTCCTCCTGGCTAGGCTCGATCTCCTGAGAGTCTAGTCCTCCCGACGAACATTCCAAAGAAAGAAACAGAAGGAATGTCGTCAGCGAACTAACGCTCGGTAAGTCCCAAAAGAAGAAAGAGAAAACATTATATGAAATGAATTGTGAATGATTGATTACTGGTATGTGATTGTTATTCTAACGTGGTTGTCTGTAGCTTGATACAGAAGGTATTCATGTATATGAGAGGAGTCCATCTTACCCCGTGGACTATGGTAACATGTAGTACAAGACCCCATCATAACCCATGGGACAATCGCACGAGAATTCATGTAGGTGTCTTTTAAGTGAGCTCTTGTGCCACGATATACGTTCCGTACTAATCAATCCCTTTATCCCCGCGTAATGTGCTGTATAAATTATAATTATCAGACTTGCTGAAACCATGAATACAAATTATTCAAGTATTCATGTTCAGGATGTAATCAAGTATTCAAGTAGTTAAGTCAAGTTATAACCATGGTTCGGTCAAGTCAGATCAAGTATACATGTTTGATATTGATGTTTGAATTCAAGTATTCATGTTCATGATCAAGTACTCATGTTTGATTTTGGATTCAGGTTTCAATTAGACTCAGACTGAGTCAGACTCTTGTAAACTAATTTAGCTCTTGAATTAGGTTTGGGAGTCATCGGTAACTGTTGCACATGGATGGCAGGAATTGTGTATTTTTCCAAGAAAATTATCATTGATAACCCCGTTAAGTTTTCTACCTTAAATAATCAAGCACTCACTTTCTTCGGCTCCCTGGGGCTCAAGAGAATTGATCCCGCTTAAACCTAAATTTACTAAAGTCCTTAAATAGTGTTTTATATATCTCGAGGAGGTTTTATGAAAATATTTTAATATAGATTAAAAATAAAACCTCGATGGTGATTAGTATTATTTGGGGTTTTCATGAGCATGGATTTTAAGTATTGGGGTATTTTAGTGATAAATACTTATCTTGGAAAGTTCATAGTATTTTAATGAAAAAGTTGCCTTTTTGGTATCTTGATGGTATTTTATTGTCATTTCTTAATCTTTTCAATTTTGAAAAAATATAGATTTATTATATTTTGAAAATAGGGATTTATAATTTTATATAAATTTAATTTTTGAAAATAATTTTATTTTATTTTAAAAAATTCGTATTTCTTAAAAACCGTATTTAAATCCTTTCGAGATCGAATGCTCCGTGAAGAGGTCTGCATCTCGTTCTACTAGCCTAAGAATATGCGATAATCCGCACTATCCATTAGTGGGTCCCCTAAAGAGGGTTGTAGATGCGTAATCGCAAAGGATATGAAGTACTGTTTTAAAATAAATCCGGTTTTAGAAATATGTGGTATTTTATTGTATTATTATCTTCGTAACAAATATCCATTCAAAAGAGTATCGTGCTATGAAACCGAGTGTGCGTGTGGGGTAGGTCGTTACCCGTGAAATTTTTCTAAAGGTATTGTTTTAACAAATACTAAAAGAGGTGTTTATAAAGTTCAAGGTATTTTAATGAAAAAGTTCTACTATTGTTGTTTCACATGAGAATTTTGACGAAATTTGATTCTAAATATTAGGGTTTAAAGTTACAAGTGATGTATTAAAATTAGATTGACTAAATTGTAAAGGAAAAGGGAGTTATATATTTTTAGAAAAGAAGATGTCGGTATTAACTCCACTTTTACCGATATAAAACTTGAAGGGAATTTCAATAGGAAGGAGGAGATTTGGGAGGGACTTACTGTTTATAAAATTCAAAGAGAGGTTGAAGAAGAGGGGATGAGCTTTATGGCGTCGTGGGAGCTACGGAATAGGCTTCGGTCTTTACCGGAACCAACTTACTTGCTAACTCCTCTTTACTTTACTTGCACTAGGAACTTTTTAGAGAGTTTTGGCTAGAATTTTCAGAATAGTGCTGAGCCAAAATGTGGGGTGGTATTTATAGTGGAGAATTAGGGCTTGGGAATTAAAAGTATTAAAATTGTGATAAATTATGAATTGAAAGGTCTCTGTTTGATTGCAGGGAAATCAAACAGTGCAGGGAAGTTAGGGGTAGGTGAAGAGACAAGTGTGCAGAGCACGGGGCCATTTGGCCACCATCGACCTGTCCCCGCCGGCCCCAAGCCCAAATCCGCCGGTCGTTTTGTGCCATGGCATCGAGATTCCTGCTAGCTGATTAAATCCCTGTTTACTCCATTTTCCACATGTTTGATTTTTCTGAACTTTTCATTTCCCGTGTATTGCACGTGTAATCTTTTGGGCTTCCAAAAAGTTAAAAAAAATTCAGAAAAAATAATTGTGTCTGATGGGATTCGAACACAGGGGCTACGTCACAGCAGTGCAAGGGCTTTACCAGTGAGCTACAAGTTGTTTCTTGCTATTATTTAACAAAAGTAACTTATAACTCAAGCTCAGGCCGTAAAACTCATTTCTTGTATTTTAACAGTAAAATTTTCGTATAAGATTTTAGAGTCGTTACACATATCGACCCCTCAATGCAGTGAAAGGACAAGCCATCACCGACTTTCTTATGGAACGTCCGATACTAGCCGATTCTCCCCTAAACTGCGACTTTCCAGATGAACACGCGTTCGACGCAATCGAAGATAAAAAAGAAGAAAATGAGTCTCGATAGGAACTCTACTTCGCTGAAGCATCTTCTATGAAGCGACGAAAGAAGAACACTCTCATAATCAAAGCTGGGGTGAGCCTTATTTTCGTGATCCCGCAAAGAGGAATATTGCATTATGCTCTCTCCTTGACGGAGCCCGGGACTAATAATGAAGCTGAATACGAAGTTTTGATAGTCGATCTTGAGATCGCTATCAATATGAAAATTAAGGATCTCCTAATATATGGAGATTCTCAGCTAATTATCAGTTAAGTAAATGGTGACTACAAGACATGAAAGCCAGAACTAATAAGGTATGGCGAAAGAGTGCATCAGCTGCTAACCCAAATCCCTTCATATACCCTGAAAAACATGCCCGAGCGGAAAACAGCAAGGCGGATGCGTTAGCCAAGTTGGCAAAAGAATTGGCCGAAGAAGACCTCGATGACGTAAGGATCATTATTCAAAGCCATAAGATTCTGGCAGCAGTAGATATACCTTCGGAAGCTCCGATGGAACTACCCGAAGAAAAAGGAGCAACCGAAGAAGATGTTCTCCAAATAGAGAATGAAGAAGAGGTGGAGGACTGGAGGGGAGTCTTTATTGACTACTTAAAATCCCAACGCATACCTAAAGATGTATCATCTAGATATCAGCTCATGAAACAAGCTCTGTTATTCACCTTCGTTAATGATACTCTATACAAGAGATCCTTCGACTTTGTATGGTTAAGATGCCTAGGGCCAAAGGAAGCAAAGAAAGTCGTCCAAGAATTACACGACGGGCATTGCGGTTCCCATCAAGCAGGTCCAAAGATGAAACGGGAGATAAAAAGGATGGGCTATTACTGGCCCACGATGATTCAGGACTGTTTCGAATATGCGAAGCGGTGTCACTCGTGCCAATACACGGGGACTTCATACATCAGTATCCAAATTTGCTGCATCCGACAGTAGCTAGTTGGTCGTTCAAGATGTGGGGAATGGATATAATCGGCCCTATCGAACCGGTATCATCTAGAGGACATTGGTTTATACTACCAACAACCACTACTTCTATAAGTGGACAGAAGCAGTACCGCTAAGGGAGGTGAAGACGGAGAATATCCTCCACTTCTTCAAAACTCATGTCATCTACCGGTTCGGAACTCCGCGACGGATAATCTCGGATAATGGAATAGCCTATAGAAGCCACAAAATAAGCCGCTTCGCACAGTAACACATGATAGACTGGAGATACTCCTCGGTCTATTATTCTTGGGCCAATGGTCTAGCTGAAGTATTCAACAAGACTTTGACCAAGATTATAAAGAAAACGGTGTCCAAGAACAAGAAGGGCTGGCACGAGAGACTCCATCAAGCTCTTTGGGCATACCGAACAACGTTTAAGACGGCCACAAATACAACACCATATGCGTTGGTATTTGGCACTGAAGCAGTACTCCCACAGGAGATAGAACTCCCTCATTATAAGTGGAAGTTCAATACGAGCTAACGGATGAAGAAAATGCTCATCTTAGACTCGAAGAACTTGATGCTCTCGATGAGACCCGCCTTATAGCACAACAAAATCTGGAAGCTTATAAGGAAAGGATAGCGCAATCATATGAAAGACTAACCAGGCCGAGAACATTCCGCCAAGACGAACCCGTGCTGGTTGTCAAAAGACCAATGATTTCCAATCATGCAAAATGGGAAAAGTTCGAACCAAACTATGAAGGCCCATACATCATAGATAAGGTCTACCAGGGCGGAGCTTACCTGCTCATGGATATGCATGGAGAAAGTCCATTTCAACCAATAAACGGCTGATTCCTCAAAAAGTACTACGCTTGAAAAGTCACGGCTTAGGTCTGTGATAGATGACGACTCCTGTGTCTGCTCGGTATCTTCTTGAGTTAAAACTCTGAAAGTCGTATGTGCCCCATTACGCAAATATTGGACCACTACGTCCTTAAACTAGTATCGGACCGAAATGTCCTTAAACTATCATTTCGTCCTGAACACGGGAATGATGGACCGAAACGTCCCTAAACTAATATGTTACCCTACATATTCTTCTTGATATAAATGATGATGGACCGTAATTTCCTTAAACTAATATGTTTCCCTACGATGGATCTCCATATTGATCACCGTATACAATCCACGGGCACAAATAATATGACCCCATACTATGTTCCCATGGACCGAAATGTCCTTAAACTAATGTTGGACCGAAATGTCCCTAAATTAATATGTTTGGCTCTACGGTATGGGTTATATAACCGGCCGTATATAATCCACGGGCATAAATATTCCATATCTCTCCCAGATCCCATCGGCAAGGCTACACCTGAAGTCCCCACCGGTTAGGAAGCTCTAACAATGATGTGGTTTTTCGAAAAATGTCATGACATATAGCTGATGGTGCGTTACTTGAGGGCTATTTATCCCCTCGAGAAATGTTGGATCATCCATGGCAATGTAAAAAAATGGTACGTCCATAAGCAAAATGAGCACAGATGATAACTCGAAAAGGCACCGTGAGAAAAAACAGCAGGGCTACCGGCGAGCTTATGAAAACCCAGAAGGGCGCAAACTCATTGAAAGAAAGAAAAGATGCACTTGAAAGTCCTCTCGACTTTTTAAGGAGAGAACACCTGTGTGAGATCTTTACGACTCACAAAGGAGAAACACACTTAGGAATCCATACGATCCCTAAGGAGAAAATACATTTACGAGATCCTCATAATTCATAAGGAGAATATAACCTCTATAAGACCCTTACGACTTATAGAATTCAAAAGTCTTAAGTTACAGGAATATAAACCTACTCTTAAGCCGTCATATCCCCCAAGCTACTCTACAAGTAGATCCAATATCGACTCTTGTATACAATCCACGGGCGTAAATAATTATATTCCCAACCAAGTCCTACCAAAAATGAGAAATATTGCTCGACGAAGTGAACGGCACTTGCAAGTCCTCTCGACTGACAAATAGAAAATACTCATATAAGATCCTTACAACTTATAAGAGTGAAATACACTTAGGAGCCCTCACGACTCCTAAGGAGAAAATACACTTATGTGATCCTCACGACTCATAGAGAGAAATATCTTTATGAGACTCTTACGAGTCGTAAAGTCAAACAACCTTAGTTAGCAGGAATCTAAACCTGTTACCTAATCCACCATTGGCCGAAATTGGCAATGGTATATGATGAGTCGCTCCTGGCAATATCTCAGTTGTAGCGATATTGATACCGAAGCTGGTATCAGACCCCAAATTTTCGACTCATAATAAAGTAATGAGTATATGAAAGAAAAAAATAGCTGAAATGATAGGGCATCATGAGTAAATAGCCGAAATGATTGGGCAATCGCGACTTTCACGATATGAAAAGCTGAAAGGATAGAGCATCGCGGAAAATAAAAAAAGAAAATAAACAAAAAGAAAAATGATAAAAATAAAACTTTTTCTGCCCTGCAGGCAGTTCGAATCCCGACTCCTATAGGCAGTTCAAGAATGAGAGGAGCGATGTGTCTCGCCACATTTCGTCAAATGGATAATCTGGTCTTGATGGCAGTACATTCAAAGCATAAAGTCCGTGGGATGTCATCCCACCTCAGAAGGGTGCGGTCATGACTCCTTGGGACTCCAAATCGAGCCTAATCTCAAGTAAAGCGCCATGGCAATACTTATCACTAGATCTTCTAATGGTAATGTGGATATACCAACCTAAGAAGACTACTTGAAGACGTCTTATCCAGCCTCAGAAGGGATCAGAGACACGACAAACGCGTGGCTACTAGCCGCAACTCAAAAGATTGCATATCAAGGAAATACGAGTCAACGTGACGGTACGATGGATTTAACCCAGTACCACAAACCTAACGAACTCCTATCATAAAAGAGGTTATCTATATTTAATGTTATGGCGCGTTTACCTATAAGCCTAAGGGAAAGGTAAACTAAACACTTTGAATAAATAAACCAATCCACACCAATTCAGGACAATCAGGTAACAGAGAGATGCAAATATGAAAAGAAATATCTTTTATTCATAAATCAAATTGGTTAAAAGATACAATCTGTAAAAAGGGGTACAATGATAGCTACTAAGAGGGTGGGGGTTTTGTTGGCTATAGTACCCTCAAGTCAATTATTGGATCGCAGGCACGCGATTGCGATGATTGAAGGAGGATCTATACCGGTAGAACAGTCTTACTCGAGATGATAGTATGCTATCTGGTTTGTCTTTATCATCATGTATCTGTTTTAGGTGGCTTTACTGATCACTATTACATGTTGATAGAGCCCATAGGATTCTTGCTTGACTACCAGCATTATGATGGCGATCATATACGTGGGAGCTGGATAGTCTATAGGCACATCCTTAAATGTCCCTAGTCGTGGGCATCGATACTCTAAAGTAGACTAGTATATACAGATCGAGACCCCGACAAGGGGCGGTGGCCGGTCTCACAAGACATTGGTGTTAGTTTGTTCACCTAAGATGTATACAGGTGCTCATTGGGTTATGAGTACACCAGACGGACTCGCCGAGAATATGCTAGTTGGTATTATACCTATTGTCAGATAGCAGTTCCCTGGTGACATGTGTACAGGTTAGTATATCGACCTGAGATCATCATTTGTCTCGTGTGAGTTCCCACTGTGCTTTGATTACTACCCTACTATGGCTCAAAGGAATCGTGCAAACAGATTTTAGTTGGGTACAGTCCCAAGCTACATGGAGGCAGTGAGCGGATCGTCGGGGGATTCATCTCTCCCGGTATTGGGGGTTGATGTCGCGGTTGTGCACGGGTGGCCATTGTTCACCGCCGAAATACGCGACCGGGACGTTGGGACATCTGGTCTGAATTTTGGGGGCATATGCTATTTGGTTTTATCCGTCCACCTCTCCGAAGACGCCAAGCTGATTTATGGCACCGTGCTTCGGAGGTTTGGACGACTGCGGCCGTTGTAGCAGACTTCGTCAGATTCTCCCTCGTTGGTGAGGGTTTTTTTTATTGTGGGGATGCTCTTCCCTGCAGGCGCAAGCCCCTGCAGTTAATTACGTTACCGCGTAGCGATAACCACTTTCTCCTGCTCCAGATGTTCACTTCGTGTCTTGTGTGTTTGTTTTATTTTTGGTTGCCCGTGAATTGTATACGGAGACTAATTTATGTTGTCGCCCGTAGGGCGGGGATTAGTCCAAATCCGTATTTTCTTAGATTTGAGTTTGTTTGATTTAAGGATCGTTAATCTCATTTGAGATTAAGATCAACTTAAATATTTGTTGAGGATACGTTAGTCTAATTTTAGACTAAGATCTACTCAACGGGGGTTCAGGATCATTTTTGATCCAACGAAAGAGTATTTGGGCTCTATCGTTTTAGTTGCGGTCCGTTGCGGTCCGTTGGGTTTAAGGACATCATAGTCCATAGAGCTTAGTTTAGAGACGTTGCGGTCCATTGGGTTTAAGGACATCATAGTCCATAGAATTTAGTTTAGGGACGTTGCGGTCCATAGAGTTTAGTTTAGGGACGTTGCGGTCCATAGAGTTTAGTTTAGAGACATTACGGTCTATAGCTAGTTTAAGGACGTTGCGGTCCATAGCTAGTTTAAGGACGTTGTGGTCCATAGAGGTGTGATGATGGGTTTGGGAGTGTACCAAAAGAGCTGTTGGTTGTTGGGACCCTCCATCTCTCCGAAGACGTTGAAGAATTACAACGACATGTATCAGAGGTCTGGAGAGATGTACCCTTGAACTGAACTTCAGATTGAAGGGAGAGATCATGGTGGGATGAACATCATCTTAGATGCCAGGAGTTCATTAGCTATTTTTGAGACTCAGATCAATTTTGAGAAAACTTGAGTATAATAAGGGCTCGGCCGATTGAGGATCAAAAAGGATTTTGGCTTCAGGAGACTTGGTTAATTTGGGCTAATGTTGGCCTCTCATAGTGTTAAACACTAGTAAATGCTCAGCGCTCACGTGCTCCCACGTGAGGCCTTAAAGTAGTGTTAAACACTAAAAATTTGAAGCGCTCACGTGGGGTCACTTGAGGCGCCTGAAGTAGTGTTAAACACTAAAAATTTGAGGCGCTCATGTGAGGCGCTTGAAATTGTGTTAAACACTAAAAATTTGAGGCACTCATGTGGAGTTACGTGAGGCACTTGAAGTAGTGTTAAACAATAAAAATTTGAGGCGCTCACGTGGGGTCACGTGAGGCGTCTGAAGTAGTGTTAAACACTAAAAATTTGAGGCGCTCACGTGGGGTCACGTGAGGCGCCTGAAGTAGTGTTAAACACTAAAAATTTGAGGCGCTCACGTGGGGTCATGTGAGGCGCTTGAAAGTTGCCGCTGTTTCTTTGGGTTTATTCCCTTATTCTTTTCTGAGCGCTAAGCACTATTGGGTCACGTAGGATCACGTGAGGCGCCCCAGAAAAGGAAACTGCCTTTGATTTATTCCCATTTTGCTTTATAAGTGCTAAGCACTATTTGGGGGTCATGTGGGATCATGTGAGCCAATCTCAGTTGTCCTCTTTCATTCATCAAGGGTGCTCACATGGGAGCACGTGATCGGCCATTATCATGTTGGGTGCTAATCTTTTTACGTGCATGGAGATCCTAAGTTTTGAGACTTTCAAGCCTATTGTTTTGTAAGAATTAAATTCTTACGCAGGGTTAAACCCTAGTTCTATCAGAGGAATCAAATTCCTATATCTTTGAAAGAATTAAATTCTTCAAACCTAGTCCTTTCCTCTAAGTTTTGGGACTGCATAACAGAATCTCCCCGATCAGAATTAAATTCTCAACTTGTGGGGAAATCTTCTTCTGCAGACCTCAACCAAAGGAAGAACTAGGTTTTTTTTTGGAAGAGTTAAAATCTTGTAAAATGAGATGATCTCTTGGTCTTTTCCCTCACCTAGGGTTTCTTTTTCTTCAAAGGGAACTCCTCTTTTTCTTTATTTTCTCAAATCTTATGGGGGGTCTCTCTCCTCTGTAAGACTTAAAGTCTTGAGGCCTTTATATAGTGGAGCCTAATTTGTTGATTCAGTTGAGGAAATCTCTCATTGAGAGATTTCTTAATTGATTTGGGGAATTTCTCCACCGTTGGATGTTTGATCCAAGGACTTCTGTTTTACAGAAGACATTTTTCTTGTTTTTAACAAGACTGGGAAAATATTTTCCTATACAGAACTTATTCTGTATCTTGGTGATTTTTAATCACCATTGGATCTTTGATCCAACGGTCCTCTGATTTACAGAGCACGATCTTTCTTGTTTAGAAAGATTGGGGAAAATATTTCCAAAATAGGGTTCTGATCCCTTTTATTTAGAATTTAATTCTATCGGCTCAGAAGGTATTAGAAGCCCTCACGTGCAGCACGTGACCCAATGGCACTAGGGCGGTTTGCCTATATGCAGCAGTCCCAGAGAAGAGCATCACGTGTTGGCACGTGATGCACCTTCTGGCCCGCTAGTTGTTTTATGATGGCGCCTATATACTTTGTATATAAGTGCTCACGTGTGGCACGTGAGGCCCAACTTCAGTTCCATTTGTTAAGTGTAATGCTTGTAATTTTGGCTCCAAGGCGCATCATGTGTGGGCACGTGATGCTCCTTTTGGGGAATTTTCCTATTGCTTTTTTATTTATTATTTATTTTTCAACAGGGAACAAATGCCCCCACAGAGTTGTTCTCACGTGGCTTGCACGTGAGTGCAACGCTGTCACCTTTACAGCCGTTGGAATACCTAGGGGAATGGGGAGGTGAACCGCCCTTGTCATATCTTATAAATGCAAGGGATTGGCTTTTGGGAAGCCACTGTTCTTTCATCTCCTTCCTTATTTTTTTTCTTTGAGAATTTAATTCTCCTCTTCAGAGCTTAGTTCTCTGCCATTTCAATTCCAGAGTTAAATTCTGTTGGAAAAAGAGACCCTTTTTAGGTAAAGATCTTGAATATCATAAAAACCCATTTTTTTAAAAAGAAAACCTCTGGATTTTAAATCCATCATGAGAGCTTTGCTCTCCTCTGAAACCCATCTCTTAAAGATCCAAAGATGTGATCTTTGAGTAATAACTCTCAACGCTTTGGGCATTCCTCCTCTGACCTTCAACGATTCATGGCATTTGATTTCCTCTCTATGGGGGTTTCTGGAATTTAATTCCATTGCATAAAAGAAATTTAATTCCTCAATGAAGAGCTTTGCTCTGAAGATCAATAGGACCCTTCGGGAATTTCCTTCCCTGATGTTCTTGAGCACATTTCATAGGGTTGCACAATTTTTAAATTTGTTGGATGCTTTAACAGTTTTTTTTATGAGGATGTCAAGAGTTGTTTAAACTCTCGTGTCCGTTTAATGAGAATCTTTTAGATTCTCATAGTGAATGTCCTGTCTCATCATTGATGAGCCGCCATATTGATTTTGTGGGGTCCATTAGTTTTGCAATCAGTGGTCCCAAGGAACAAACTTTCTGTCGTTTCCTCCTATTATTATATATATGCATACACATATATAAAAAGTTTTATTAAAGGATTTTCCTTCCCCTTTTTCAGGAACAATGGCTTCTCTTCCTTACTTTCCTTTCACTCGCTCAGACGCTGCTTTTCCACAATCGCCGTCGGACGAAGAAGCAATGGCGATGATCAGGGCTTATGACAGGGATTGTACCGGTTTGCTCTTATGGGGAACTTGGTATGGACATATCATCCGGGTCCGCTGCAGCTTTATTTTCGAAGTTCCAACAGAGCCTCTTCGTCCTATTTTGCCAATGGAGCGTCCGCAGACCGCTTTTGCGGTGGAGGTGGCTGATTGGACTCCTATAGGCCGTCTTGAGCCGTCGACAACTGGGATACCCAACCAGCCTTTGCCGGCCATAGACATCTTGGGGCATCGCATTTGTCAGGGTGAAGCCCAACCCTAGGGACAAATTTATAAGATAGGTCTCACCCCTCACCATCCAATGGGATATCTTCCCTGGGCTCGATATGTTCTTTCCGGCCATCATGCGCAATTGCAGAAGGTCGGGCTCTATCAGGCGGTGTATGTATCCATTTTTGATTATCAGTCCTCTCATGTCTGGTGGGTTAAGGCTTTTATGCACCAGTGGAATCTTCCCACCAACACCTTCTTGCTAGGGGATCGCAAGGTCTCTATTTCATTGGACGAGTTTTGCGAAGTTTCGGGACTACCAATCAGGGGAGAGCATTATGAAGAATTGCTGCCTCCCGATGAGTATGTGTTTGAGATGATGTCGGATTCGCTTGACGGCTTGACGACTGAAAACGCCGTCTGCCATAAGTACCCTAGCTTAATCAAGGTTTTGGTTATTTTTGAGAAACTGTTCGCAGCGTCGGAAGGGAATGGCATCACATTTGAGAGCTTCATTGCCTGCTTTATCCGCGAAGATGCTTTGTCCAAGACGGCTCCAAAGTTTGTGAGCATCGACGACCCTTTTGGGTTTGGGCTAAACAAACTGCCAGCCAAAGAAGAAGATCTACCACAGTTTTATATCCCGATCTTGTCGGCCATGTCCTTTGATTCGATTGCGGCTCTCGGAATGGACGAAGAGACCTTCTTTGTCGGCTTTATCAACCTTTGGCTCAGTTGGTTCGCCATTCCAACGCATCGTCGCTTTATAAGAGCTTCGGTCATCTATCCTACTCATCGCGTGGCTGAAAGGACATGATTGGCCATGGGTATCGCGGGGCTATCACACTTATACCATGGGCCGAGCGTTGCAGCCAATACTTCGACCCCGGGTGTAGATGTTCTGAATTTCTCCCTCCACTACTTTACGTCGTGGATCGAGATGCATGTATTGGAGCGTTCGCAGCGCATCGAAGGCCAGATTTCTATGACGCTTACACCTTCCGGCGGCTCATGAGGTTGGTGGATGCTTCTGCTCCTGATCCAACTCAGCTAGGGGCCCTTCATGTGTTGCTTAACCCGTATGCTAACGAAGGTGGGATGATATTCAACGACCGAGTCCTCTCTGCTCCTTCGGGACCTGTTCAGCAACTATTCGATTTATCGAAAGGGGAAGCACCATCCTTAAAGCCTAAGGAAATTATGCACTTGTATTCGATTAGGTCGGGTTATTTGGCATTCCGTCGAAATGATATGGCTCTTTTCATGCGGTATAATCCGCACCGCTTCACTCGACAATTGGGTTATAACCAGGGTGTTCCCTTCGAGGCATTTTTGGTGGAGCCCAGCTCGTCTCTGGGAGTTGTTCGTGATATCATCCATCACTTCATGCGGCTGAACACCGGCTCTCATTTCATGATCCCCGAGGCCGACTATATTCCAAGGTGTGTGGTGTCTTTTACTGGTTGGTACCGTCATCGAGTTGGTCCCATCATTGCCGAGGAGAAGCGGATACTCTTCGGATATAGAGCTCCCATCCCGACCCAAGCCACGGGCGTTCCACCGCTACCGCGGACAATGGTTCGCCCTCCATTAAGGGGTAATGGTGCCTTACTTATCCCTGAGGTGGCGGATGCGGAATTAACTCCTCCCATAGTTGGTATGCCAATGTGCACTAGAGCCCAGTTAAAGACTTCCGATAAGGCGCCAGCAGTAGTTTCATCAGTTGCGGCGTCATCAATAGCAGAGTCATCACCGGTAGTACCGCCAAAAGAGGATACTGGAGGCGAAGTTGGCCAACGTCTTGCCAAAGCGCCGATGGGCAGGAAGCGATCTTCTTCTAGCGTTAGCTCCAGCTCAAAAAAGAGGAAGAAAACAGTTGCTGGCTTGCTTGACCTTTTGCTGGAATCCGAGCCTATTGTTCAAGACGAGCCAATATCGATGCAAGACCCGGATGATGGCCTCATTTACCCTGGATCGTCTGCTGAGGAGGCCGTGCAATTGGCTGAAACTTTAAGGCGTTCGCAGGATGAAACCGAGAATGTGCACATCCCTAAAAGGCCCTATCCCCAGGTTATCTTCTACGAGGATCCTCTATCGCTACGGAGAGTACATATGGGTCCTCTGTGACGGGAAGACGAGATAGCCCTTAAGCATCCTATCTCAGCAGCTTTTGAAGATGAGCTGGCATTGATGACCGGTGGCCATGAGTCTGCTTTCGAAGCTCGGCGAGCACATCTCCTCAGGAAGGAACGACGGCTTGAAAAAGCTATAATAGAAGCGTCCTGGCGTATAGGTATGCACATTTTCCTTATTTTCCATTTGGCAAGTAGTTTGTATCGCTTTTATATCTTCTTATCTTTGCGAAAACTTTGCAAGGACTTCAGCAACGACAGAGGATTTGGGCCCAAGTCGCGTCCTGTGGATTCTATAAATGTCTCCGATGAGGCACCGGTAGGTGCGGAGGAGATCGTTATAGCTGCTATTCCTGCTTTGGAGCTTCCACCGGTAGCCTTTGTTCCCTCGGTGCATGTTCTTCCAGAAGAGGTGACCTTACCGGCCGTAGATCTAATGGATCTTTCTGGTGACGGCTTGGAGATTGTGAAAAGGGTAGTTGAGACTGTCGTCCCTTCATTGGAGCCTGAAGTGGCGGCTGTTGCCCCTCAATTGGAAGCTGCCACACCAGCAAATGCCTCCGATGATGCTCTTGAGGGCATGGAGAAGGCTGCCAAAGCTACTATCCCTCCAGTTCAAGGCGGGAAGAGTATCGAAGGTAGTCTTCTATACTTTGTTTTAATGGTCTTTCCATTATCTGAACGTTTCTTTCCTTTCAGAACTACGAAAATTGGCGGCTTCCATCGTGGATCTATCTCCCAGAAATTCCTTCCAGCGTCTACTCGAGATGGCCGCCCCGCAGGCGATATCTCCGCAAAGCATAGTTCTTTCTTCTGGGCCGGGTAGGTGTTATCTGACCCTTTCATTTGACTATCATTCGTATTTATTTTACAATGATGCCAATATGTCCTCTGCAGTTCTGGAAGCTGATGACGAAGTTGAGATCCTTGATGGCCCGAGAATCTTTCAAACCCCCCTTGCATGACTGTGGGTAAGTAAGGTTTTATCCATGATATTTTTTTATCTACTCTATGTTTGCAAGTCTCACTGATCGTTCATGGATTTCGACAGGTTTGCCCGCGCTTACTCCATTAGAGTCTCGTATCATTATGCTGCCAGGCCTTTATACCCGGCGTGCGTCTGAAAGGATGGCGAAACAAAGTATTCGCTCCTTGTCGGCTCTCATTGAAGATCTTTGTGCTGGTAGTTCAATCACAGCTGAAGAATTTGCTGCCGAAGCCAACATCTCTTTGCCTTTTTTTGCCACTTATCACGATGAAACATTGGTGCATATCTGGGTTGAGTATTGTCGCCAAGTGGAGGCTTGCTTACATAGTCTTGAATGCCTATGCCTTCCTTCCGAGCTTCTGACTGCAAAGGTGAGCCTGCAGGGGTGGATTGAGCGGTGCGCCGCTAATCTACAGTCTTGCGAGAAGAGGCTTAACCGGAAATTTTCGGAGAGGGAGCTAGCCTCGAATGCTTTGGGGGAACTCCAGGCTCAACTCACTACTAAGACCACTCGCGCATATGAAATTTGGCGGGTGCTTCAAGGAGCTATCACAGAAGTGGTAGCTCTTGATAAAACCGTTATCTTTATCCGCGAGATGGTTGAAGCTCATAAAGCTGCTGAAAAGGAGCTTGAGAGTCAGTTCGGTTCATATCAGACTCAACAGTCTCAGGCGGAGACCCGTCTTGTGGCAATAACAAAGCTTGAAGCCAAGGCCCAGCGGAAGAGCGATGAACTGACGAACTTATTGCATCGTCCGTCGGCTTGAAGATTTTTTTTATATTCTCCTTTTTGTATTTACTCCTGAATGAGAGTACTTTGTATTCATTTTAATTCTTTTATGAAATGTACCTTGTATTCATTTGGATTCATGAATAAAAGACATATTTCATTTCATACTGGCGTGCTCCTTTAGCAAAATCGTCGTGTAGATAGTCTATCTTGATCTCTTTGCAGGGCAGTGATGGCTTAGGAGACAGGGTTAGGATCTGCCACCTAAGACTTTTCAACTTTATGAGCCATGAGAGTCTCATAAAGACTTTTCTCCCTACGAGTCGAGGGGATCCCGTAGGTGTATTTTCTCTTTAAGAGTCGTGGAGATTCCTAAGTGTGTTTTCTCTTGAGAGTCGTAAGGATCTCACAAGAGAGTTTTCTTTTTATGCGCGGGGACACTAATTTTCCTGGGGGTCGAGACGAATCGAGAGATACCTGCAAAGACACTGATTTCCTTGCGGGTCGAAACAAATCGAGAGATTCTCGCCAAGGACACTAATTTCCCTGAATCGAGAGGTTTTCGTCAAGGACGCCGATTTCCCTGAATCGAGGTTTTTGCCAAGGACACTGATTTCCCTGAGATCGAGACGAATCGAAATATTCCTGGAAAGACACTGATTTCCTTGCGGGTCAAAACGAATCGAGAGGTTCTATCCAAGGACGCTGATTTTCCTGAATCGAGGTTTTCGTCAAGGATGCTGATTTCCCTGAATCGAGGTTTTTGCCAAGGACACTGATTTCCCTGAGGTCGAGACGAATCGAGAGATTCCTGCAAAGACACTGATTTCCTCGTGGGTTGAAACGAATCGAGAGGTTCTCGCCAAGGACACTGATTTCCCTGAATCGAGAGGTTTTGCCAAGGACACTGATTTTCCTGAGGTCAAGACGAATCGAGAGATTCCTGCAAAGACACCGATTTCCTCGCGGGACGAAACAAATTGAGAGGTTCTCACCAAGGATGCTGATTTCCCTGAATCGAGAGGTTTTGCCAAGGACACTGATTTCCCTGAGGTCGAGACGAATCGAGAGATTCCTGCAAGGACACTGATTTCCTCGCGGGTCGAAACAAATCGAGAGGTTCTCTCCAAGGACGCCGATTTCCCTGAATCGAGAGGTTTTGCTAAGGACACTGATTTCCCTGAGGTCGAGACGAATCGAGAGATTCCTGCAAGGACACTGATTTCCTCGCGGGTCGAAACGAATCGAGAGGTTCTCGCCAAGGACGCTGATTTCCCTGAATCGAGAGATTTTGCCAAGGACACTGATTTCCCTAGGGTCGAGACAAATCGAGCAGTTCTTGCAAAGACACCGATTTCCTTGCGGGTCGAAACGAATCGAGAGGTTCTCGCCATAGACGCTGATTTCCCTAAATCGAGAGGTTTTGCCATAGACGCTGATTTCCCTGAATCGAGACAAATCGAGCGGTTCCTGCAAAGACACTGATTTCCTTGTGGGTCGAAACGAATCGAGAGGTTCTCGCCAAGGACGCTGATTTCCCTGAATCGAGAGGTTTTGCCAAGGACACTGATTTCCCTGGGGTCGAGACGAATCGAGAGATTCCTGCAAAGACACTGATTTCCTCGCGGGTCGAAACGAATCGAGAGGTTCTCGCTAAGGACGTTGATTTCCCTGAATCGAGAGGTTCATGAGTTAACTTTATTCCGAGACGGAGCATTGGTCCGGCGGGGAGGTCATTGGTTGACTTGTTTCCGAGATGGAGCATTGATCTGGCGGGGAGGTCATTGGTTGACTTGTTTCCGAGACGGAGCGTTGATCCGGCGGGGAGGTCATTGGTTGACTTTTTTCCGAGACGGAGCGTTGTTCCGGCGGGGAGGTCATCGGTTGACTTGTTTCCGAGACGGAGCATTGATCCGGTGGGGAGGTCATTGGTTGAATTATTTCTGAGATGGAGCATTGATCCGGCGGGGAGGTCATTGGCTGAGTTGTTTCCGAGACGGAGCGTTGTTCCGGCGGGGAGGTCATTAGTTGACTTTAGGTTGTCTGTGAACTGTAGAGTCTTGGAACTAGGGACTTTTCCGTGGCTCCGATTGGTGATGTCGCGTCCGTATCTTGCTGGAATGAGGAGGAACGCCGTTGTTGATCTCTAGCCTGTAGATGTTGCCGTTGAGATCTGGCTCTCCCTTTGATAGAGTTTGTTGGGAAATGTGGTTCCCTTTTCGTTTATGCCCATGGATTGTATACAGGGGTCAGTATGGACTTGCCTGTAGGGTAAAAGTTTCATCTTTTTTTTGTTTTTCTTTCCGCGATACTCTATCATTTCATCTTTTTATATCTCGAAAGTCGTGATTGCCCAATTATTTCGGCTATTTTTTGCGGTGCCCAATCATTTCGGCAGTTTTTCTTTTCCTTTACTCGCTGCTTTTTATTGCGAGTTGCCATATCATTTCAGCTATTTTTATATGCATATATTTTACTTGCTGCTCTTTGTTGCAAGTTGCCCTATCATTTCGGCTATTTCATATGCCTTTTTGGCTCGTTGGTTTTCTGCTGCGAGTATGCAACTTGAGATCTGATACCAATCTTAGCATCAGCATCGCTGCGACTGGAATGTGGCTAGGAGCGAATCATCATTTGCGTGAAAGGTCTTAGAATTTGATACCGATTTAGGCATCAGGATCGCTAAAACTGGAAGATTTCCAGGAGCGAATCATTATTTGCCTTTGCCTCTATTGAACAAAAGTGGCTTAGTAGACAGGGTTAGGGATCCTGCCGACTAAGGCTTTTGACTTTATGAGCCGCAAGGGTCTCACAAAGGGTTTTCTCCCTACGAGTCGTGAGGATCTCATAGGTGTATTTTCTCCTTAAGAATCGTGAGGATTCCTAAGTGATATCTTCTCTTGTAAGTCGTAAGGATCTTACAAGAGAAATTTTATCCTTGCAATTCGAAAGGACCTACAAGTGTTGTTCACCAAATGAGGGAATTTCGCACCATCGGTGGGGTTAGGCGAGGGAACGCTTATTTATTTGCGTCCGTGGATTGTATACAAGGGTCAATATTGAACCGTTTGTAGGGAAATCTAGGGAATGTGATAGCTTAAGAACAGGTTCAGATCCCTGTAGCTTAAAGCTTTTGAATCCTATAAGCCGTGAGGGTCTCATAGGGGGGACATTCTCCTTAGGGATCGTGAGGATCTCGTAAGTGTAATTTCTCCTTAGGAATCGTGGGGATCCCTAAGTGTGTTTCTCCCTAATGAGTCGTAAGGATCTCACGTGGGTATTTTCTCCTTATAAGGTCGAGAGGACCCTGCAAGTGCACAAAATTTTTTTTTACGAGTTTGCGCCCTTTCGGGTTTTCACAAACTCGCCGGTAGCCCTGCTGTTTTTACTTATGGAGCCCTTTCAGGTTTCCATACGTGCCCATTTCGCTTATGGACGTACCGTTTTTTTTTTAACGAGATTACGCCCTTCCAGGTTTTCACAAGCTCGCCGGCAGTCCTGCTGTTTTTACCCACGGAGCCCTTTCGGGTTTTCATCCGTGCCCTTTTTGCTTGTGGACGTACCCTTTTTTTTAGTGGAACTCTGGAGAATCATTTCGCCACATGTGACCCATCTGTTTGCCGGTGGGATTTGAGTTGCAGTCCTCACTACTGGGATTTGTGGACTTGCACTCCACTATCGCCGTGTTTGAGGCGACGTTGTTAGTTTAGGGACATCTCGGTCCGTAGCTAGTTTAAGGACATCTTGGTCCGTTGTACGTTTCTGCGGCGAAGTTTTGCCGGATAGCACTTACAGAATTTGGTACTCAGGAAGATAGCGAGCGGACACAAGCGTCGTCACCTATCATTAACCTGGCTGTGACTCGTCAGGTATAGTATTTCTTAAGGAATCGTTCGTTTATTGGCCGGAAGGGTCTTTCGCCATGCATATACATGAGCAAGTAGGCTCCCCCTTGATAGACCTTGTCACATAACCTAAGGATTTTGGCACTGCTCCTGCCCCCAGCTCCTCTATGTTATCTTCTAACGCCGAGTGACCTTCTTCGTTATTTAGCGACAAATGAGAGATCATGTGGCAGCTTGCCACATAATCTTCGGTTTCTTCTGACGAGTCGTCTCCCTCATCATTGTCGTTATCTCCACATTTAAGGATATGGTTGAGAAACTCTTAGAGCGTGACTAGGGTTCGCGCTTTCTGGTTGTATTCCTCCAGTGCGTCAATATGCTTTTGCAGATCCGTGCGCTTGTCGTCAGGCTGCGCGGACTTCTTGGTCTTCTTCTTTTTCTTCGAAGACTTTGACGGCTGGGCTTGGGTATTTTGCCCATTTCTACCAACTCTCGGTGTTGGGCGCGGTTTCAGCATCTCTTCAATAATTTCTGGCTCTAGCGGGCTTTTCCACCTGATCGCCGGACATGCTTGAAGATCCTTCAGCATTTTCTTGGACTTAGCCGAAAGAAAAACTTCCCATGGAGCTTCCTCTATAAATGAGCATGATGCCCCTGGCGTGTCCACCTTTTTAGGAGCGTGCTGTTGTGGCGGGTTTACCCTCCAGTTTTCAGACAATGCGAACTTACCCTCTTGGTACTGGTCTTCAACCCAGTTTTTGAAGACGTAGCAATCTTCGATTGGGTGACCCACTACTCTATGGTAGGGACAATAGTTAGGATGGTTGACGTCACCAGGTTGCGATGGGTGTCTCGGATCCGGAAGAGTGATGAGCCCATTGCGCACTGCCAGTTCGAACAGTTTCCTCGTTTTACCCCAAGAAAATGAGTAAGGACGTCTCAACTTCTCATTGAGGGATCGCGGCTTGTTGCTTTGGCGAACAACCGACCTCGGGTCACTCGGTAGTTGTTGAGCGTTGGCAACGAAGGTCGCTTTTCCTTTCCCCTTTTCATTCCGAGGATCCGTCTTTGAAGAGGAAGGCCTATGGCCCATCTAGTTCATTTGGGCCAGCTTGTCAATCAAGGCCTGAAAGATGGTCGGCTTGAAAAACATCATAAATTGGGGTATAGTTTCCTGAGGATCAAGGGTCCCAACGAACATGCCCACAGCAGGAGCTTCTTCTATGCGCTGTTCACACTTCAACCATAGGTTCTACCACCGAATTGCGTACTGAACCCAGGTTTCTCCCGGCTTCACCCTGGCGTTGATTAATACCGTGATCGGGGTGCGCTCGCTAGCGCTTGCGAACCTTTGTGTGAAAAGTAGCTCCATTTCTGCAAATGTCTTGATGGAATCATTCGGAAGCTCCGAATACCATTCAAATACTGTCTCCGCCAAGCTGCCGACAAATTGACGAAGCAATAGTTTGCCATCGCCTCCAGCATTGCCGCATAGAGCTCTGAATTGAGCAACGTGTTGGTGCGGATTGCCCGTCCCCTTATACACATGAAATTTAGGGATCGTGTATCCTGATGGGTACTTAATTTGATCGTACCAGCTTGGATAGGTTCGCCCGGTTCTGACGAGTTGACCCACAGTTTCGCTTGCCTGATGAGCCCGTATTTGTTGAGCTATATAGTCATCAAGCGCAGCTTTCGAGATCGTCTCCTCCCTGGCTGCTGATAAAGTCGGAAGAGGATTTGATGTCTCCCCTCTGTCGTCTTCAATGATTATTGGGGGATCTTCGGCTGGAGGGTCTAGCCGGATTATCATCCCCACCATGTCTTGGAACAGAAGCGCCATTTGTTTTATATTAGCCGCTTGTTCCGCAGCTTCTTTGTCTTTCTTTTCAAGAATCCTCCGTAGGAATTCGGTGTCGGTCTTATGTTCCTGGCGTTGTTCCGACGATACTTCCGGGATTTCTTTCTGCCCAGTAAGTACGGCCATCCTTGTCGGCATCTCCTAGAGCTTTTGTTGTTGCTCCTGATCTTTCGTTACAGACCGTATGAGTGGTCGATGACTCACGGAAGCACGACTATCCTTTTTTCCGGATGCTATGTAGACGGTATGCACAACCATACCCTTAGACTTGGGGCGTTTGGATCCATCATGCTCAGAATTTCTCTGCGGTGGTGGTTGATTATCTGGCCTTCTCTTTTTATAGGAGGTCGAAGTTGAGGGGGCCGTTGCAGCAGGCACCCATGCAGACGATACCTTTCGTGGTATGGCAGAGGGATGGTCCTCCTCTTGCCGAGCCTTCGTCTTCTTCAGCCGACGAGAATAATCTTTTTCAATCACAGAGTCTTGGACTTTCCGCCAAACTCTGTGGATCCTGGAGGACAACCGCTGAGGAGGCTGTTCTGACTTCACCTGTGTTGTGTTTTCGACAGGCGGAGGAGACTTCTTCAAGATGGCGGTTGGAGAGTTCTTGCGCACCCTCCTGAGCAGCTCGAAGCTATTCCCAGTTGGAACAGCAGCATTAATTTCCACCATTTGAGCTGGTGGGGTAAGTCCAGAAGGGGAACTGCCCCCAGCATTCCTCACTCGGCGCTAATGACGACGTCGAGCATGTCATGTAGCTGGGATCACCTTTATCGTCGGAGTAGCTTCGTCATGCCCCCTGGTTTGAGGAGAGGCTTTTATTGGCGCCGGCCTGTCAAAGACTGACATCCGCTGGGAAGGAATGGTTAACCTGTGAAAGGCCGACTTTTGAGTAGGGGAAGCAATTTGGATGACTTCATCTGCAGTAGGAGTTGGGATAGCCTTCTCCGGTATCGCGAGCCTCTTCACGGGCCCATTTGAGCTTAGGCTCAGCCTGTCGAAGACTGAGGCAGTAGACTTGGACGACCCGCTGAGAGGGGCCGCGGTAGTTGCAAGCCGATCGAAGACCGACTTCTTTGCAGCTTCCTGTGACGGCACTGGTGCGTTGAAGCTCATCGGTGGGAGCATGGTCCCAAAGAACAATCCAATGGTGGCCTGTGTCACCTATTCCACCGGCATTGCGAAGATGGAGGCCGCTTGGGGCCCATAATTCACTCCTCCAGACGAGACAGAGCGGGAGTTGTTGTTGCAATTGGTGCATCTGGAAGCCATTGATCTTCTTTTCTCTGCGCGGGAGCAAGACACCAAATCTTAGTACCTCGAATCCACAAGCAACCATAGCAGACCGCGATTTGTTCGCAAAACACGACACACGAAGTGTGGAGTGGAAAGAGGAAAAGGTCCCACCGGGAGTGCCAGAATCTGTTCACCGCCGAAAGACGCGACCGGGATGTTAGGACGTCTGGCCTGAATTTTAGGGGCAGATGCTATTTGGTTTTATCCGTCCACCTCTCCGAAGATGCCAAGCTGATTTATGGCACCGTGCTTCGGAGGTTTGGACGGATGCGGCCGTTGTAGCAGACTTCGTCAGATTCCCCCTCGTTGGTGAGGTTTTTTTTATTGTAGGGACGCTCTTCCCTGCAGACGCAAGCCCCTGCAGTTAATTACGTTACTGCGTAGCGATAACCACTTTCTCCTGCTCCAGATGTTCACTTCGTGTCGTGTGTGTTTGTTTTATTTTTGGTTGCCCGTGGATTGTATACAGAGACTAATTTATGTTGTCTCCCGTAGGGCGGGGATTAGTCCAAATCCGTATTTCTTAGATTTGGGTTTGTCTGATTTAAGGATCGTTAATCTCATTTGAGATTAAGATCAACTTAAATGTTTGTTGAGGATACGTTAGTCTAATTTTAGACTAAGATCTACTCAACGGGGGTTTAGGATCACTTTTGATCCAACAAAAGAGAATTTGGGCTCTATAGTTTTAATTTAGGGACGTTGCGGTCCGTTGGGTTTAAGGACATCATAGTCCATAGAGTTTAGTTTAGGGACGTTTCTGTCCATTGGGTTTAAGGACATCATAGTCCATAGAGTTTAGTTTAGGGACGTTGCGGTCCATAGAGTTTAGTTTAGGGACGTTGCGGTCCATAGAGTTTAGTTTAGGGACGTTGCGGTCTATAGCTAGTTTAAGGACGTTGTGGTCCATAACTAGTTTAAGGACGTTGCGGTCCATAGGGGTATGCTCATGGGTTTGGGAGTATACCAAAAGAGCTGTTGGTTGTAGGGACCCTCCATCTCTCCGAAGACGTTGAAGAATTACAACGACATGTATCAGAGGTATGGAGAGATGTACCCTTGAATCGAACTCCAGATTGAAGGGAGAGATCATGGTGGGACGAACATCATCTTAGATGCCAGGAGTTCATTAGCTATTTTTGAGACTCGGATCAATTTTGAGAAAACCTGAGTATAATAAGGGCTCGGCTGATTGAGGATCAAAAAGGATTTTGGCTTCAGGAGACTTGGTTAATTTGGGCTAATGTTGGCCTCTCATAGTGTTAAACACTAGTATATGCTCAACGTTCACGTGCTCCCACGTAAGGCCTTAAAGTGGTGTTAAACACTAAAAATTTGTTGCGCTCACGTGCGGTCACGTGAGGCGCCTGAAGTAGTATTAAACACTAAAAATTTAAGGCGCTCACGTGGGGTCACGTGAGGCGCTTGAAGTAGTGTTGAACACTAAAAATTTGAGGCGCTCACGTGGGGTCACGTGAGGCGCTTGAAGTGGTGTTAAACACTAAAAATTTGAGGCACTCACATGGGGTCGTGTGAGGCGCCTGAAGTAGTGTTAAACACTAAAAATTTGAGGCGCTCACGTGGGGTCACGTGAGGCGCTTGAAAGTTGGTACGGTTTCTTTGGGTTTATTCCCTTGTTCTTTTCTTAGCGCTAAGCACTATTGGGTCACGTGAGATCATGTGAGGCGCCCCAGAAAAGGAAACTGCCTTTGATTTATTCCCTTTTTGCTTTATAAGCACTAAGCACTATTTGGGGGTCACGTGGGATCATGTGAGCCAATCTCAATTGTCCTCTTTCATTCATCAAGGGTGCTCACGTGGGAGCACGTGATCGGCCATTATCATGTTGGGTGATAATCTTTTTACATGCATGGAGATCCTGAGTTTTGAGACTTTCAAGCCTATTGTTTTGTAAGAATTAAATTCTTACGCAGGGTTAAACCCTAGTTCTATCAGAGGAATCAAATTCCTATATCTTTGAAAGAATTAAATTCTTCAAACCTAGTCCTTTCCTCTAAGTTTTGGGACTGCATAACAGAATCTCCCCGATGAGAATTAAATTCTTAACTTGTGGGGAAATCTGCTTCTGCAGACCTCAACTAGAGGAAGAACTAAGTTCTTTTTTGGAAGAGTTAAACTCTTGTAAAATGAGATGATCTCTAGGTCTTTTCCCTCACCTAGGGTTTCTTTTTCTTCAAAGGGAACTCCTCTTCTTCTTTATTTTCTCAAATCTTATGGGGAGGTCTCTCCTCTGTAAGACTTGATGTCTTGAGGCCTTTATATAGTGCAGGCTAATTTGTTGATTCAGTTGAGGAAATCTCTCATTGAGAGATTTCTTAATTGATTTGGGGAATTTATCTACCGTTGGATCTTTGATCCAAGGACTTCTGTTTTACAGAAGACATTTTTCTTGTTTTTAACAAGATTGGGAAAATATTCCCATACAGAACTTATTCTGTATCTTGATGATTTTTAATCATCATTGGATCTTTGATCCAACGGTGCTCTGATTTACAGAGCACAATCTTTCTTGTTTAGAAAGGTTGGGAAAAATATTTGCAAAATAGGGTTCTGATCCCTTTTATTTAGAATTTAATTCTATCGGCTCAGAAGGCATTAGAAGCCCTCACGTGTAGCACATGACCTAATGGCAGTACGGCGGTTTGACTATATGCAGCATTCCCAGAGAAAAGCATCACGTGTTGGTATGTGATGTGCCTTCTGGCCCGCTAGTTGTTTTATGAAGGCGCCTATATATTTTGTATATAAGTGCTCATGTGTGGCACGTGAGGCCTAACTTCAGTCCCATTTGTTAAGTGTAATGCTTGTAATTTTGGCTCTAAGGCGCATCACGCGTGGGCACATGATGCTCCTTTTGGGGAATTTTCCCATTGCTTTTTTATTTATTATTTATTTTTCAACGGGGAACAGCCATCACCAGAAATCCTTGGCCAAGATAGTCGAGAATTACTGATCTAGGATCGGTAGTTTCTCAGGTGGTGATGGGCTTCATACCGACACTAAATGTCGCATTATTAGGGGTCTGACTTTATCCAACCCCTAGACTCGATATGTGATATCTATAGACGAACAGACCGGACTGTACGAATATTTTCACTGTCAAGCTCAGTAGGGGTTTCAGGATGAGTTTGCTCATCGGCCTCCCTTTCGCTCAATACCCGGGTAGCCATTACGTACAGCTAGTGCCGCTGACGTGCTTGTGGTTAAACTCACAGCCATCGTATTGACGAGTCTTTAGAGTCCCATACAGAGGGTTTCCCTACTTCGGGCGAAACGATGTAGAGGCCGTAAGGTTTTACGGCAGGGTTCGATCGCATACGTATACTTATGCACGGATGATGTTCGGACGGATAATACTAGTGGGCTTTGGTTTAAGTCGGATCCTAATATTATATTTGTTGGATTATTTTCGTCTCTTTGTATTTGTATTCTTCGGAATACGGATGCGGGTATGTATATATGGATGAGGGGTATTCTTGTAATTTCTTACAAGATTACTTTTAGAAGATTACACCTTATTATGGTTTAGACCTTTTTGGATTAAAAGATTATTGAGGTGTAGGATGAGGTGTTTATTGCATTTTTGTGGCATGGCTAATTAGTGACCTATGGTTACTATTCTAGCATGCTTAGGGTTTTTGTTTGTTGTGAGATTATGTTGACTTGAGATATTTTTTGTTGAATAAGATATTTTGGAGATATGTACATTTATATGATGGCTCCATTATTTCTTATCACTCACACAATAAACAAAACACAAGCCATTATTCATTTTCTTTCTCTCTCTCTCTCTCTTGAGTTACTCTCAACACCTCATCTCATGGCATCTTCTTCTTCCTTCACCCAAACCCTCTCATGTGTTGAGAAACCTTGGGTGTCTTGAGACAAATTAATCCTTCATCACTCTCTACTTCTTCTACGGTATCTAGTGTAGCGATCTAGGTACCCTAGTTACCTCGGATATGAGGTTGGAGCTCGTTGCATAGACTCTCGGGTAGATCATCTTCGATGGAGGGAGACTGGAGATCAAGCTTGATCAAAGAAGCCCCTAGGAGCTTGGGATGATGGTTGAAGACCGAAGGACACGGATCTATTCGGTATAACCATTCTAACTCCTTTGCATGTTTTGTTATCTATGGTTTATGGGTCGATCTGGGTTATCGGGTTGTTCTAGCGCCGGTTTTTGAATTTTTTTTGTTCCGCAATGGCTACGGTTTGATGGCCGGGGTGCTTGCATAACCCAACAGTTTTCAGCAAGACAGTGGTGCACTCATTCTCTTGCTAGAGTTCATTTTCGCGCTTCACTAATGCGGCCAGCAGTGCTTCGGTTTGGGTTTATTGTTGCAGATATGAATTGAGTGTTTACCTCCAAAAACAGAGACGAACCGGGATGGATCATCTTGCCTGAATTTGGGGGCAGATGCTATTTGGATTTATTCGTCCACCCTTCTGAAGATGCCAAGTTGATTTATGGCATCGTGTATCGGAGGTTTGGATGGATACGGCCGTTGTAGCAGACTTCGTTAGATTCCCCCTCGTTTACGAGGGGTTTTTGATTGTAGGGACACACTTCCCTGCAGGCGCAATCCCCAGCAGTTAATTACGTTAACGCATCACGATAACCACTTTCTCCTGCTCCAGAAGTTCACTTCGTGTCGTGTGTGTTTGGTTTATTTTTGGTTGCCCGTGGATTTTATACGGAGACTAATTTATGTTGTCGCCCGTAGGACGTGGATTAGTCCAAATCCGTATATCTTAGATTTAGGTTTGGTTTGATTTATGGATCGTTGATATGTTTTGAGATCAAGATCGACTTAAATGTTTGCGAGCAGTTGGGGATCGATTGATTTTTTGTTAAGGATACGTTATTCCAATTTGAGACTAAGATCTACTTAACAGGGTGTTAGGATCATTCTTGTTTCAGATCCAACAAGAGAGCGTTTGGTCTCTGTTGTTTTAATTTAAGGACGTTTCGGTCCCTTTTCGCCGTTTTGGAGGCAAAGTTGTAGTTTGAGGACATTTCGGTCTGTAGATCACCATTTTGGAGGTGAGAGTTTAGATTAAGGACGTTACGGTCCGTTGTCGCCGTTTTGGAGACAACGTTTAGTTTGAAGACATTTCGGTCTGTAGATCACCATTTTTTAGGTGAGGTTTTAGTTTAAGGACATTACGGTCCGTTGTCGCCATTTTGGAGACAACGTTGTAGTTTGAGAACATTTCGGTCTGTTGTCACCATTTTGGAGACAACGTTATAGTTTGAGGACATTTCGGTCTGTAGATCACCATTTTGGAGGTGGGGTTTTAGTTTAAAGGACGTTACGGTCCGTTGTCGCCATTTTGAGGGCATTGTTGTAGTTTGAGGACAATTCGGTCTGTAGGTCACCCTTTTTTGAGGTGAAGTTTGATTTAAGGTGTGCACGTCAGCTTGGGAAGTACACCCAATAGCAGCTGGTTGTCGAGACCCGCCATCTCTCTGAAGACGTTGAGGAATTACAACGACATGTATTAGAGGTATGGAGAGAGGTACCCTTGAACCAATTCCCCTATTTGAGGAAAAATGAAGTTGGTGGTCAACCCAGAAATCATTAGTCGTATTTTGAGACTAAGATTTTCTCGGGGGAATGTGGGACGGATATCATCATGGATATCATCAGTTGAGGGGTCATCAGTCATGTTTGAGACTGAGATTAGTTTGGGAAAACATGAGCACGGAGGCTCGGTTGATTTGGGGATCAAAGAGGTTTTAACCTCAGGAAGACTTAGCCCATTTGAGGCTGGAGTATGAGTCTCATAATGTTAAGCATCGGTGTATGTTCAGCACTCACGTGTTCCTACGTGAGATTCTGAATCAGTGTTAAACACTGCAATTTGGAGGCGCTCACATGTGGGCACGAAAGGCACCCAAAAGTGGGAGCTGTTATCTGGGTTCTATTCCCCCTTTCTTTTTTATAAGTGCTAAGCACTTGGTTATGTTCGGCACTCACGTGTTCCCACGTGAGGCTTTGAATCAGTGTTAAACAATACACTTTGGAAGTACTCATGTGTGGGCACGTGAGGCACCCTCACAGTGGGAGCTGTTCTCTGGGTTCTATTCCCTCCTTTTTTTTTATAAAGAAGTGTTAAATACTTGATTCCTGTGGTGCTCACGTGCGAGCACGCGAGGCGGTTTATGTCTTTCCCTTTTTTATTCATTAGAGATGCTCACGTGGAGCACGTGAGATCTTATTGTAGTGTTACTAATGAATCACCAATCTTTCCTTCTGAGTGTTTGGAGATTTTGATCTCATGCTAGGATTTTGGAGGATCTCATGCCTTTTATTTTTGTAAGACTTAAATTCTAATTGTAGGGTTAAACCTTGATTTTCAGAGGAATTAAATTCCCATATATTTCTGTAAGAATTAAATTCTTATTGTAGGGTTAAACCTTGATTTTCAAAGGAATTAAATTCTCATATATTTCTGTAAGAATTAAATTCTTTGAACTCAGTTCTTTCCCCTAGATTTTGAATCTGCATGACAGAATCTCCCCGATGAGAATTAAATTCTTAACTTATGGGGAGATTTGTTTCTACAGATCTTAACCAGAAGAAGAACGAAGTTCTTATGTGAAGGGTTAAACCCATAGAAAGGTCAAGAAAAGAGAGAACAATTTCTGTGTATTTCTTTTTTTAGCTAGAATGTTATGATGAAATAAGTCTTTTCTAAGACTTAAATTCTCTTCTCCCTTTTTTTTGTCTTCTCTCTCCTCTTTTTTCCGTCTCTGTATCTTTTCTCCTCTCCTTACTCCTATTTATATGAGAAGAAAAATAATCAATTTGTTAAGAAAATCCCTCATTGAGAGATCATGATTGATTTCATAATCAATCCAATTGTTCTGGTGAATTTTATTCACCATTGGATTTTTAATCTAAAGGCTCTCTGTTTAACAGAGAAGATTTCTTATTTGTTTTTTAATCAGATTAGGAAATATATTTCTAAGATAGAATTTTATACTATCATATGAATATCTTGTTAGTTTAACAAGATTCGAATTTTATTCTATCATAGAATTTTATTTATATGAATATCTTTTATAGAATTTTATTCTATCAGACAATCACCGTTGGATCTTTGATCCAAAAGTCCTTCATTTAACAAAGAAGATCTTTCTATTTTAAGGAAGATCTATATAGAATTTAAATCTATCAGATAGTTCATCCAAGATTCTTTGTTAGAGAAGGATCTTTCCATATTATAAAGATTTAAGGAAATATCTTCCAAATAGAGTTTTAATCCTTTTATTTAGAATTTAATTCTATCAGCTTGGAAGGTGTTCAGGAACACTCACGTGTAGCACGTGATCCCAATAGAATTAAGCTTGTTCGCTTATATGCAACAGCATAAGAGTGTATCACGTGTTAACACGTGAGCCTTTTTGGCTTGCCATCTGTTTGAATGTAGCGCCTATATGCTTTGCATATATGTGCTCACGTGCTTACACATGAGGCTCAATTTTAGCCTATTGATTGCTTAAATGCAGTGCCTATAGGCTTTGCATATAGCCGCTCACGTGTGGACACGTGAGACCTACACGGTGGGAAGTTTTCCCCTTTTTTCTTTTTATATATATATGTTTTTTAAGGGAACAAATGCCCCCAGCGTTGTTCTCACGTGACTTGTACGTGAGTGCAACGCTGTCACCTTTTCCACCGTTGGATTGTCTAGGGGATTGGGAAGATGAACCGCGCCACATCATGTCTTATAAATACCGGGCTTTTGCCTCTGGGAAGACCACCGTTCTTTCATCTTCTTCCTTGCTTATTTTTCTTGAGAATTTAATTCTCTTTTTTCAGAGCTTAGTTCTCTGCTCGCTGAAACTTCAGAGTTAAACTCTGTCAAAACTCTTTCTTTGGTAAGGATCATGAACGGAACATTTTCTTGCTTTTTGCCCTGGATTTTAAATCCACCAACAGAGCGTTGCTCTTTTCTTAAATTGATTTCTTGAAGATCCATAACACACATTTTTTGTAGATTTCAAAGCCTTGAATCAATGGGGATTGTTAATCCTCCTCTAAGGGTTTTACCCTGTCACCAATCTTTAAGGATCCTTGGAATTTAATTCCATTTTCTTTGCCTCCTGGCCATGGGGTTTTCTGGGATTTAATCCCTTTATTAAAGGAATTTAATTCCTTATTCACAGAGCTTGGCTCTGAGAGAGACTCAGAGATTTTTTGGAATTTTATTCCCTAATGTTCTCGAGTATTTTAGGGTTTTAATGCCCCTAATGCAGATTTAAATCTGTTGTGCTTTTTAACAGAACTCGCTTTAAGAGTCATTTAAACTTTACTGTTTATTTGGTGAGAATCCTTTTTGATTCTCTCAATGATTATTTTGCCTCATCATTGGTGAGCCGCTATATAGATTTCGTGGGGTCCATTGGTTTTGCAGGCAGTAGTCCCATCACATCACGGTTTTCTGTTATTTCATTTTATGTTACCTTATTATTTATTATTATTATTATTTTTAAATGGGTTTTTTTTTATTATTTTAGGAACGATGGCCTCGCTTCCCGACTTCGCTTACACTCGCTTAGAAGCCGCTTTTCCGCAGTCGCCGTCGGACGAGGAGGTTATGGCGATGGTCAGGGCACATGACCGGGACTATACTAGTCTTCTCTTATGAGGGACGTGGTACGGTCATATCATTAGGGGTCGCCGTAGTTTTACCTGCGAAGAGCCGACAGAACCCATCCGCTCTATATCATTGACGGAACGCCTACGGACTGCTTATGCGGTAGAGGCGACTAACTGGACTCCTGCAGGCCGACTTGAGCCGTCAACGACCGGGATACCCAACCAACCCATGGTGGCCATTGATATTCTGGGGAGCCGAATATGTCAGGGTGAAGCTCAACCCTAGGGGCAGGTTTATAAGGTAGGCGTTATCCCCCGCCACCCAGTGGGCTGTAAGTCCACGGTAGCGCCCTGGCCGTCTAACAGACGCCAAATGCGGAACAAAATTTTTTTACAAATTGGCGCTATCGTGTACCGTAACCCGGATCTGCCATTAAAGTTAAACTAACAAATTACAAAGTGGGTAGAAATGTTATACCGAACGATCCGAGTCCTTCGGTCTTCAACCATCATCCCACGCTTTGTTGCGGCTGCTCCGATCTCCTGAATCTCCAGTCTTCTCGTCCAGGTGGCTCCACGTCGACGGATCTTTAAACGGACTCCCGCCTCTGAACCGAGGCAACTCGGTCGTCAAGGTTGCTAAAAGAGACGACCAAGATGATGTAGAAAATGAGTAGAACACTTTGTCTCGTTACGTCCAAGGCTATGGACGAACAGTTAATGAAGTTGCCTTTTTGGATCGGGTAATGAAAAATGAGCTTGGAAACTTAGCAAATAATTCATGTCATTTTCACAAAGTGAGAGAGAGTGTAAAAACAATCAAGGGGGCAACCAAAAATAGGCCGGCCACTTGAGGAGGGAGGTGAGTGTAGGAGCTAGGGTTTGGTGACCATAAGCCTTCAAACTTATCAAAACACTAAAGAAAAGAGTGACTCACTAGAAACCATTAATGCATAAATGATGACTCTTAAACCTAGTCACCATTTCAATTAATGCTATGAATGATTCATGAACCTAGTCACCACTCCTAGAACCATCTAGAACCTTCCACACAATGACTCACCACAAGAAAGATAAATCCGTATTTAACCGAATATTAAATACGGCCGATAGAAAACTGGAAACTGGCAACTTCCAAAAGCGATCCTGAAACGAATTTCAGGATAACCCCGTAATGGTATAAACATACCCGCATTTGTATTACGACCGAATACAAATGTAACTGAGACAAAGATATTATATCTACACAGCATAATACTCGGATCCGGCTTAAACCAAAGCCGACCAGTATTATCTGCCCGAAAAACGACACGTGCGAAAACGCACGTGCATTTTCCGAACCTTGCCATAAACCCATATGGCCTCTACAACGTTTTGCCCGAACTTGGAAAAGTGTCTGTGGGGGACTCTAATGACTCATCAACACACTGTCACTGGGTATAACCCCTAGCACGTCAGAGGTACGAGCTGTACGTAACGTTTGCCTATGTATTGATTGGAAGGGAAGCTGACAAGCGAACTCATCTATAAACCCTACTGAGCCTAACAGTGACAATATACATACAGTCCGGTCCGTTCATCTATGAGTATCGCATATCTGCCTAGGGGGCTAGTAACGTCAGACCCCCAATAGCGGTATAAGTCGTGTCAGAGAGTGGCCCAGAACACCCTGAGATACTACTGGAGTACCTACCAGTAAATCTCCTGTCTCGGCTGAGGGCTTTGTGTAATGGCTCTCCCAGACACAGCACGATCTCACCCCCAATATCGGGAGAGATGAATCCCCTGCCGATCCGCTCACTTGCCTCCATGTGGCTCGGGACTGTACCCAAAAAAAACCTGTTTGCACGACTCCTTTGAGCCGTGGTAGGGTAGAAATCAAAGTACAGTGGGAACACACACGAGACAAATGACGACCTCAGGTCGATGAACTAACCCGTACACATGTCACCAGGGAATTGCTATCTGACGCTAGATATAATACCAACTAGCAGATTCCCGGCGAGTCCTGTCTGGTGTACTCATAACCCAATGAGTACCTGTATACATCTTAGGTGAACTAACTAACACCAATGGCTTGTGAGACCGGCCATCACCTCTCGTCGGGGTCTCGACTGTATACACTAGTCTACTCTGGAGTATCGATGCCCTGTCTCGAAACTCCCACGACTAGGAACACTTTAAGGATGTGCTTACAGACCCCAGCTCCCACGTATATGATCGCCATCATACTGCTGGTAGTCAAGCAAGAATCCTATGGGTTTATCATCATGCAATAGTGAACTAAAGCATGTATACGATGATAAAGACAAACCAGATAGCAAACTATCATCTCAAGCAAGACTGTCATATCGGTATAGGTCCTGCCTCAATCATTGCAATCACGTACCTGCGATCCAATAATTGAATTTGAGGGCACTATCTCCAACAATCTCCCACTTGCACTTAAGGCTAATTATTGCGATGTCGCTTACTCACAGCCCGTGTGATACCGAACATCCAACTCCTCTACTAATCAGTTTCACAAAGCTAGTTTGTAAAACTCTTGTGTTCGAGAAATAGCCTTAGTGAGTGGATCCGCCCTGAAGTTTCTTTCTATATCTCTCTAAATCTCAAATTCGCGGAGAAAGCCATCTCCCGAATCGAGTAATACCTATCTTAGAATATGTCTGAATATCTGATGGGACCTAGTTCATAAATGAACTCCGAATCCAAACTTCTTAGACTGTATCGATCAGTGAACCTAATCAGTATCCAGCACCATGCCTCCCACAGTATCCTCTTGGACCACTTGTCCATAATACTGTCCCTTGTCAGAGAGAAAACTATAACTCTGACAAACACTCTGTCATCCATGTTACCTTGGAAGCCTGGAATGATAACCGTCTCCCGAAGGAGGCTTCCGTCACCAAATCCGTAGAACATGCACTTATGTTCTAAAACTGCTTCCTTATGTTTCTCCAGGATTGGATTAATATAAAATTATCGCATCTAGTGCAAAAACAACATTTGGTGTGGTACTTGACATCTCATGATTGACTCAATTGCCTAAGCAAGTGATCTGCCAATCATGCACATCTCTCTCTCCTTTAGTCTCTAAGACACCTTTAGAGAGGGTGACTCCATCCTGTGCAGGTACACCACCATGCCAAGAGTCATCTATTCTAAAATACTATTAGAATACTGTCAAAGTACCCAAATTGGGAAACTATCCAAATCTAGATCTAAAAACCATAGATCTAGTAACCAGAATGTCTGATATTATATCCATGTCCTTTGTGAAGAAACAACTGTGTGACGACCAAAGTACAGCCGATTGTAGTACAGGAATTTTACCTCCTACTCTGTGTATGTCATCCAAATACCATGACATCACGCCCTACTAACTTCTTAACAAATCCATCCCCTATTCTGATGAAGACAAACCCATGACTGTCACATCAAAAATAAATGATCTATCTCCGCTATATCTGCTCAAGTCTATAAATAGACATAAGCTACTTGCCCACTATGCTTCTGCTGCTCCCACTGACTATGACAACCCTCTGGCAGAATAATATATGCGTTCACTTCTAAAGCTAGTTTAGAACGACGCTATACTTAACCTCCTGCCGGGTTTCATAGCCTGGAACAACAGTAGTGTCAAGTCCGGGTAAACAAGAACCTCCCTGTCACCGTCCTTGAGGCTACCAGAGTACCTCTCGGGTGTCTGAGGTTACCCACCATATCTGCGGAGTGGCTATTGGAATGTCAAAACCTGTTTGAATATATAGGTCCTATTAAATTTTCCGTAATCGTTTGCGGTTCTGGAATCACTTCCAGTTCTACCATACTCCCACTACTGCTTTCTGAAAAAATCCATTTTACTAAAACTGTGGCGAGTCAAGAACAATATCACTATTGATCTTCCAGATGGTAGAAATGTCAACCCTCGTCATAGCCCGGGTCAACCCACAAACTGCCATTACAGAAACGTGCCTTGAGTTATCCAGTGTCTGGTTTTAAGCATAAGCTGGACAACTCCCCTTACCTTAACATCGTTAAGATATGAACCATTCTATATCCAATATAGAAACAGACGCACTAATTTAATTGGAACCAGATTCAAATCATGCAGCTGTCTCCAGTGCATATCAACTTAATGAAGAGAGGCTAATCAGCATTACTCAGCTTAGGAATGCATCCAATTATGAGTAACCTGAAAGAGAAACAAGTTTCTCAAAACCATTACTATCAACTGAATACTAATCACAAGAATCTATATCTTCGATCTCTTTGAAGAATCCCGATACTTGCGACAACTGGTTCTCTACTTTATTCATATACCCACAACTTCTCAAAACATAGACATTGTATTTCTACGAAACACTTGTCTGAAAACTAGAGAAGTTACAAGTAAACAGAACATAGCACGAGGACCTTCCCTTTTGTCCTGACGGACACTGGACAACATACAATACTCTGTATAAGTCCGCTGAGTTGAATAAATCAAAACATGTGCATCGTAGGTTGAAAACTGTACCCAGGAGATTTCCTCAAATATCACCAATTTCAACGAATTCCGATATAATGAGGATGATCACCTAATTCCCAATGACTTACTCCCACTCATCATCTGTAAAACTGTACAGATATGAGAATGAAACCTGGTAAATACATACCCTGGAGTAAGTATCTAATCGGGAAATCAGTTTTCCATTAACAATGCACTGAAACATTAAATGTTTCGTAGGGGTATCCTGGTATTCTTAGTAATGCCTCTTCCATAATCCAATTCATGACCATAACCGTATATTTCCTTGCCATCTCTCCAAATCCCTTTATATGTCTTTAATCGTTACCTTCTGTACAACTTCGTTAAGCTAAATGGTTTTCTTCCTTCCCTACCGTTTAGCACCAGCCTATGGTTTGGAAGAAGACTATCCAGTAAGCATAATAGGTGTACTCTCCTAATCTTAGGAGTACTCGTAACTTGAGAGAAGGTGGTGATAAAAGACAACTGAATAATACCTTATTCTATTTCTCCCGAACTGGGGAAAAAGGCAAAAATGAAATAGGAGTGGCGATGAAGTACGTGGTTTGGTCGTGAATTATAGCAGTCGCAATTTATTTTGCCCTCTTTCTAATCCCTTTATCTTGTCTTTACATATTACCTTCTGCACACCCTACTTAGGCTAATTGGTTTTCTTCATTCCCTACCTTTCGGCACCAGCCTATGGTTTGGAATAAGACTATCCAATTAGCGTAATAAGTGTACTCTCCTAAACTAAGGAGCCCTCGCAACCTGATAGAAGGTGATAATAAAAGACAACTGAATAAACCAATTCCATTTCTCCTGAACCTGAATCCATCCTCGAAGTAGTACCTTCGAGTTCGTATATAACCATACGATGGATCTATCCAATGGAAGTGGATGTCCGTAGTAATACGGGGTGTTCTGAGAAATGCAAAGGGTAAAAGAAGGAGCGGCAATGACTTATGCAACTATAGACAATCCAAAAGCCAGTATTTTAAGAAGGTTCGGTCAACTTGGTCACTGAGTCATAGTCTAGGGTCGATCAAAGGTCGCTGCCAAAGAGAGAGAGAAAAGAAACACTCTGCGTGCACTCTAACCTAGATCAAAATGGTTATCACTTTATCTAATCAGGAAACCTCCCACTGTAATTTCAAATTCTCCTCCAAACCTGAAAGAAGAATTAGTCGGGATCACCCGAAGAGTAAACCAACTCATCAGTGAGAATCGGGATCCAACTATCATCGCATGATAACTTGATGGAAGCCACTCAAGTTATCATACTCCAGAAGGTATGCGCATGCCTGGCAAGTTTCTTGTATGTTTGAAACTCCCGATGTGATTTTTGCCTCATGCTCTTATGACCTTGACTTTAGTCAACAAATCATAAGTCACATGTCAAGTTCTACCCGTCATTGTCCAGGTTGATTTGAACCCACACGTACATACCCTTGACTTTAGTCAACAAGGTAATATGACTGTCCCAAACTAACACATCTATCTATGCATCAGATGAATACCCAGCAACTACCAAACACTATGCCTTGACTTTAGTCAACAAACATAGCTTGAATACTACTGAATACCCAAAAGAAATGACGGAGGGCTACGGCTGGTTTTTGGCGAAAACCCTTTAACGTAATGAACTTGATCTCGTTGAAGGAACCTGATAGCTTTTTATAAAAATATAGTGACGAAAAACCTTTGCTAAAGAGGTCACTCCCGATGAAGGGATCTCGGCTCTTTCCTCGTGGAATGAGGTGCAGGATATTCCAACTGAATACCGCGATACAAAGCAACTTGTAATCGACTATATTGAAGTTACTACCCTGACGTAAACTTCTGCCTAAGGGGTCACACCCGGTGAAGGGATCTCGGCCCTTGCCTCGTGGAATGAGGTGCAGGATATTCCAACTGAATACCGCTATGCAAAGCAAAAAGAAACGTCTTTGTAATAACACTTTTAAAATTTGTTCCAACAACATCAAATATAGGTTTGTTTTATCCTTGCATTAATAAGAATCAATGCAGTCCCATCAATCAATCACACCAGAAAAGAACAAAAATATAATGTACGTATATGCCATCCGTATTCGTCACTGGGTCCCGTCATCACCCGTTAGGTTACTTAACTAACGACAGAGCGGGGGCTGGACTAGCGCGGGTGTAAAACATATACAACATCTAATAGTATATATACCAATATACAATAATCGCTCCAGGCGTGAAAATATGCAACATTACAGAAAAGTAATAAGCATCACAGAACAATACAGATAATCTGGGATCCCCGGGTTTCACAGAGCCGCTACTGAAACCCGACGTTCCCTTGGTCGTGTGGATAGCCTGTGCAATGAAACCTAGACCCCTACGGGTGCGGCAAGTTACCCGCTAAAACCTTAAACGAGGTAGTCCCCACAGCATAGTGAATGGAACGCCCGGCACTTCACGGAATCCGGTAAATTGAGCACCCCTCCTTGGGTCAACCTGCACCCCCTACGAGTGTGGCGAATAGTCTGCCAATTCTAGAGTGAGGTCTCTCTGCCTTTCAAAGCCATGAGATACGGACCCGTTGCCCTCCAGAACCCGGCTATCCGTGCACTCCTTCGCAGGATAAACCCAGTACAGAAATAAAAAAATGTACAACGGGTACATCGACCTCAACCTGGTCCTGCCCCAAAAGAATATTATACAAACAGGCAGTGACGGCAGTCCACATGTTGGACGCTCTCCCCGCAATATCAAATGTACAGATAAATCTAAACTGCACTACCATTGCACACTGCTATCCACCACGACATATCCGCAACAACACAGCACAACACAGAACATCAACGCGAATGTCACGTTCGCAAACCCGTCTAAAAGAACTATAGCAATCAGACGCGGTTTACCGATCAAATGACATTCCCGGTCGGAGATATAAAGTAAGTACTGCATACTAACAAATTTAAAATTTCGATCGACCAAATTTTCTGAAGTGGGCCCCACGTACATCTGCTGTACAGTAACAAAATCTGGGCCCAAAAAAACTATCAAAAACCACATTTTCCAAAAAGAAGCTCTCTGTGAAAAATGGATGAACTGTTCCCACTAAAGCGCCGCGGTTCCGCGGTCAAACCCTAGGTTTGACCGCGGATCCGCGGTGCTCTTGTGGGATCACGTGCCCAACTTTCATCCGTATGCTTAAAAAACCCTGCTTAATATTCTGTGATATGTAAAATTATTTTTAGACCCTGTTTAAAATCAACAGAAACTTAAGCACTTGAAAATTGTGATTTCGGAAATTCCGTTCGATCGATCTTTTAAACGTGTTAGCACAAGTTAGTATAGCTTAATGGTGAGGCTCTGATGCCACTGTAAGTCTACGGTAGCGCCCCGGCCGTCTAACAGACGCCAAATGCGGAACAAAAACTTTTTACAAATTGGCGCTATCGTGTACCGTAACCCGGATCTGCCATTAAAGCTAAACTAACAAATTACAAAGTAGGTAGAAATGTTATACCGAACAATCCGAGTCCTTCGGTCTTCAACCATCATCCCACGCTTTGTTGCGACTGCTCCGATCTCCTGAATCGCCAGTCTTCTTGTTCAGGTGGCACCACGTTGACGGATCTTTAAACGGGCTCCCGCCTCTGAACCGAGGCAACTCGGTCGTCAAGGTTGCTAAAAGAGACGACCAAGATGATGTAGAGAATGAGTAGAACACTTTGTCTCGTTACGTCCAAGGCTATGGACGAACGGTTAATGAAGTTGCCTTTTAGGATCGGGTGATGAAAAATGAGCTTGGAAACTTAGCAAATAATTCATGTCATTTTCACAAAGTGAGAGAGAGTGTAAAATCAATCAAGGGAGCAACCATAAATAGGTCAGCCACTTGAGGAGGGAGGTGAGTGTAGGAGCTAGGGTTTGGTGACCATAAGCATTCAAACTTATCAAAACACTAAAGAAAAGAATGACTCACTAGAAACCATTAATGCATAAATGATGACTCTTAAACCTAGTCACCATTTCAATTAATGGTATGAATGATTCATGAACCTAGTCACCACTCCTAGAACCATCTAGAACCTTCCACACAATGACTCACCACAAGAAAGATAAATCCGTATTTAACCGAATGTTAAATACGGCCGATAGAAAACTAGAAACTGGCAACTTCCAAAAGCGATCCTGAAACGAATTTCAGGATAACCCCGTAATGGTATAAACATACCCGCATTTGTATTACGACCGAATACAAATGTAACTGAGACAAAGATATTATATCTACACAGCATAATACTCGGATCCGGCTTAAACCAAAGCCGACCAGTATTATCTGCCGGAAAAACGACACGTGCGAAAACGCACGTGTATTTTCCGAACCTTGCCATAAACCCATATGGCCTCTACAACGTTTCGCCCGAACTTGGGAAAGTCTCTGTGGGGGACTCTAATGACTCATCAACACACTGGCACTGGGTATAACCCCTAGCACGTCAGAGGTACGAGCTGTACGTAACGTTTGCCTATGTATTGATTGGAAGGGAAGCTGACGAGCGAACCCATCTATAAATCCTACTGAGCCTACAGTGACAATATATATACAGTCTGGTCCGTTCGTCTATGAGTATCGCATATCTGCCTAGGGGGCTAGTAACGTCAAACCCCCAATAGCGGTATAAGTCGTGTCAGAGAGTGGCCCAGAACACCCTGAGATACTACTGGAGTACCTACCAGTAAATCTCTTGCCTCGGCCGAGGGCTTTGTGTAATGGCTCTCCCAGACACAGCGCGATCTCACCCCCAATACCGGAAGAGACGAATCCCCTGCCGATCCGCTCACTTGCCTCCATGTGGCTCGGGACTGTACCCAAAAAAGACCTATTTGCACGACTCCTTTGAGCCGTGGTAGGGTAGAAATCAAAGCACAGTGGGAACTCACACGAGACAAATGACGACCTCAGGTCGATGAACTAACCCGTACACATGTCACCAGGGAATTGCTATCTGACGCTAGGTATAATACCAACTAGCAGATTCCCGGCGAGTCCTGTCCGGTGTACTCATAACCCAATGAGCACCTGTATACATCTTAGGTGAACTAACTAATACCAATGGCTTGTGAGACCGGCCATCGCCCCTCGTCGGGGTCTCGACTGTATACACTAGTCTACTCTGAAGTATCGATGCCCTGTCTCGAAACTCCCACGACTAGGAACACTTTAAGGATGTGCTTACAGACCCCAGCTCCCACGTATATGATCGACATCATACTGCTGGTAGTCAAGCAAGAATCCTATGGGCTCTATCATCATGCAATAGTGAACTAAAGCATGTATACGATGATAAAGACAAACCAGATAGCAAACTATCATCTCGAGCAAGACTGTCATATAGGTATAGGTCATGCCTCAATCATTGCAATCACGTACCTGCGATCCAATAATTGACTTTGAGGGCACTATCTCCAACATGGGCTACCTTCCCTGGGCTCGATATATCCTTTCCGCCCAACGTGCACGTCTGCAGAAGGTTGGGTTGTACAAAGCCGTTTACGCTTCGTTATTCTATTATCATGCCCCTCACGTCTGGTGGGTTAAGGCTTTCTTGAATCAGTGGAATCTTCCCACCAACACGTTCTTGCTAGGGGATCGAGAGGTCTCCATTTCACTGGAAGAGTTTCGCGAGATCTCTGGGTTGCCGATCATGGGAGAGCACTATGAAGAGTTACTGCCTCCTGATGAGTATGTGTTTGATATGGTGCCCGCTATGCTTGACGGCTTGTCAATTAAGAACGCCGTACGTCATAAGTACCCGAGTCTAATCAAGGCCCTGGGTATCTTTGAAAAGCTGTTCGTGACATTAGAAGGGCAAGGTGTCACCTTTGACGCTTTCATTGCTTGCTTTCTTCAAGAGGATGTCTTATCCAAAAAGGCTCCGAAATTTGCAAAAATTGAAGACCCTTTTGGATTAGGGTTAAGGAAGCTGCCGGCCAAGGAGGAAGACCTGCCACGTTTCTATATTCCAAACTCGTCAACCGTAGCTTTCGATGCAATCGCGGCCCCTGGGATGGACGAAGAAACCTTTTTCGTTGGTTTTATCAATCTTTGACTAAGCTGGTTCACCATGCCGATGTATCGCCACTTTATAAGAGCCTCCATTTTTTATCCTGCTCATCGCATAGTTGGAGGAGCACGACTAGCTGTTGGCGTCGCGGGGTTGTCGCATCTATATCACGGGTTAAGCGTTGCGGCTAATACTTCAAACCCGGGTGCGGAGACCGTGAATTTCCCCCTCCACTACTTCACATCGTGGATCGAGATGCACGTGCTAGGAGTGTTCGCTGCATACCAGCGGCCGGATTTTTATGATTCGTACACCTTCCCACGGATCATGAGGTTGGCTGATGCCTCCGCTCCCGATCCGACCCAGGTAAGGGCTCTTCGCGTACTGCTGAACCCGTACTCAAATGAAGGTGGAATGATGTTCAGCGTCGAGTCCTTTCCGCTCCAGCGGGGCCCGTTCCGCAATTGCTTGATTTATCGAAGGGTGGGGTCCCGTCTTTGAAACCAAAAGAGGTCATGCACCTATACTCGATCAGGCCAGGGTATCTGGTATTCCGCCGGAATAATGCTATCCTTTTTATGCGGTATAATCCGCACCGCTTTGCCCAGCAGTTAGGCTATGACCAGGGCGTCCCTCTCAAGGCATTTTTAGTCGAGCATGCTCTCTCCTTGGAGGTTAATCGCGACGTCATTCATCACTCCATGCGGCTAAACACTGGCTCCCGCTTCATGATCCCGGAGCCCGACTATCTTCCAAGGCCTGTGGGGTCCTTTAAGGGTTGGTATCGCCATCGGGTCGGCCCCTTCATTGCAGAGGAGAGACGGATGCTTTTCGAGGGTAGAGCTCCCATTCCAGCTCAGGCCACCAATGCCCCATTACGGCCGCGGTCAGCGGTTTTCCCTCCACTGAGGGATAACGGTTTGGTACTTATCCCTAAAACCGCAGAAATAGAATCGACCCCTCACACTGCTGGTATGGCAGTGCGCACTAGAGCCGAAGCAATGGCTCTTAATGAAGCACCAGCGGTAGTGTCACCAGCGGTAGTGTCACCTGCAGTGGTGTCACCAAAGGGCGATGCCGAAGGTGAAGTTGGGCAGCGTCGCGCCAAAGCGCCAAGGGGGAGGAAGCGCTCCTCCGCTAGCGTTAGCACAAGCTCCAAGAGGAGAAAGAAATCGGTTGCCGGCCTACTCGACACTCTGCTTGAGTCCGAGCCGTTCATTCAGGATGAACCGATATCTATGGAGGAGTCAGACGCCGGTCTTATCTTTCCTGGTTCGTCTGCCGAGGAGGCCGTGCAGTTGGCTGAGGTTTTAAGGCACTCACAAGATGAGACTGAGAACGTGTGTGCCCCGAAAAAAACTTACCCCCCGTTGTATTTTACGACGCTGACCCATCATTACGGAGGGTACATATAGGTCCTCTGTTAATGGAAGAAGAACGGGCCCTTAAACAGCCTATCTCGGTTGCTTCCGAAGACGAGCTTGCACTAAAGACGGGTAGTCATTCATTTGCGCTTGAAGCCCGGCGAGCGTATTTAATGAGAAAAGAACAACGGCTCGAAAAAGCTATACTTCAAGCTTCCTGGCGTATTGGTATGCGTATTTTTCGCGTCCTTCTTTTTAGCGAGTAATTTGTATTACTTTTATGTCTTCTTATTTTTGTGAAAACTTTGCAGGGACTTCTGCAGCGGAAGCGGGTTTGAGTCCAGATCGGTTCATGACTGCGGATTCCATGAATATCTCCAATGACGCACCGGCGGGTGTAGAGGAGATTACTGAAGCCGCTACCCTTGCTGTAGAGTTCCCGGTGATGGCTTCTGTCCCTTCAGTGTGTATCCCATCGGCAAAGGTGGTCTCAACGGCCATAGGTCTCATGGACATCCCTAGTGACGTGCCGGAGAACGTAGAGGAGATTGCTGAAGCCGTTATCCCTGCCTTGGAGCCTTCAGTGGCAGCTTCTGTCCCTCTATTGGAGACTACCACGCCAGCTGTAGATTTTACAAATATCTCCAGTGATGCACTAGAGGGTGTAGAGGAGACCGTTGAGACTGCCATCTCTCCAGCTCAGGGCGGGCAAAGCATTGAAGGTAATCTCATATACATATACATTTTGTTTAATGACCCTTCTGTCATCTGACCCTTTCTTTCCTTCAGAATTGGGAGAATTGGCGGCTTCCATCGTGGATCTCTCTCCGAGAAAAACCTTCCAGCGCTTACTCGACATGGCTGCCCCACAAGCAATACCCCCACAAAGCATAGTTCTTTCCTCAGGCCAAGGTTGGTATGCTTTGCCCTTTTAGTTTTATATTTTCATAATGATGCTGATATGCCCTTTATTTTAAATTAGTTCTAGAGGCTGATGACGAAGTCGAGATTCTTGACAGACCTGGGGATCTCTCAAACCCGCCTTACATGACTGTGGGTAAGTGACGTTTTATCCTTAGAATCATTTTGTTTACTCTATATTTTAGAAAGGCAACTAACCGCCCATATGTCTCTACAGCTTTGCCAGCCCTGATTCCATTAGAGTCTCGGATTTCGATGCCACCAGGCCCTTATGCCCGACGCATATCTGAGAGGATGGCAAAACAGAGCATTTATTCCCTGGCGGCTCTCATTGAAGATCTTCACGCTGGTACCTCTGTCACGGCCGAAGAATTTGCTGCTGAAGCCAACGCTTCCTTTTCTGTTCTCGCCACCTATCATGACGAAGCATTGGTGCGTGCCTGGGTTGAGTACTGTCGCTGAGTGGAGGCCTGCCTACATGGGCTCGAGTGTATACACTTCCCTCCGACATCTTAACTGTAAAAACGAGCCTCCGAGGATGGATCGAACAGTGTGCCGTCAATCTCCAGTCATGCGAGAAGAGGCTCAACCGGAAGTTTTCAGAGAGGGAGTTGGTTTTAAACGCTTTGGGGGAACTTCAGGCTCAGCTTACCGCCAAGACCACCCGTGCGTACGAAATTTGGCGGGTACTCCAAGAAGCCATTATAGAGGTGGTGGCTCTTGACAAAGCCGTTATTTTTACCCGTGAGATGGTTGAAGCCCATAAGGTTTCCGAGAAGGACATTGAGAGTCGGTTCGCTTCATACCAAAATCAACAGACTCAGGCAGGGACTCGTCTTGCAGCACTGGTGGAGCTTGAAGCCGAAGTCCAACGGAAGAACGACGAACTGGCTGGCCTATTGAACCGTCCGCCGAGTTGAAACATTTTGTCGTTGTCTATTCTTCTCCCTTTTTTTGTATTCATTTATAAGAATATCTTTTATTCATTTTGATTCATGAATAAAAGGCATATTTCATTTCATACTAGTGCTTTTCTTTCTTCTTCGATGTCTTGATCTGGTGTGAAGTAGTTTATATACTCATTTCGGAGTTTATAGTTTATTCACTCATCCTGGAGTCTCTAGTTTATGAACTCATTTCGGAGTTTTTTTAGTTTACCCCCTTGGGCTTGTAAGCAAACATGTCATAACGTTACAGTTAACCCGTGCTCTTTACGACAGAGGTACGTTAGGGTCTGTGGTACTAGGGTTTTTGCCCGTCGTACCGTCGCATTGGCTGACACATTCCCCGATATGCAGACTTTATGCTACCGTTCGAGTAGCCCCTTGATTGTCGTGTCTCTGATACCTTCGGGGTTGGACAAGACGTCTTCAAGTAATCTCCTTAGGTCATATTACTGTCGAGAGAGAAAGCGGTAGGAATTTTGCCATGCCGCTTTTTACTTGAGGTTAAGCTCAGTTTGGGAGCCTCGATGAGTCATAACCACTCCGCGCTGGTGTTGGATGATCTCCGATAGTCTTTCAGGTTTTATTTGAGTTGCCGTCAAAACCATGAAGCTAGGAATTTGGCCTTCGCTTCCTTTGTCGACACTGCGTCTGCTGTGATGAGACGGATGTCGAGGTGATCTCTAGGTTGTCTGTGAACCGTCGAGACTTGGAACTAGGGACTTTGCCATGGCTCCGTTTTGTTCTGACCATGGGGTTGCTTATTGATGTCGCGTCTGCATCCTGCTGGAGTGAGAAAAAACGCCGTTGTAGACACTATGTCTGCTGTAACGAGACGAGTCTCGAGGTGGTCTCTAGGTTATCTGTGAACCGTCGAGACTTGGAACTAGGGACTTTGCCATGGCTCCGTTTTGTTTTGACCATGGGGTCATTTGTTGACTTCGCATTTGCATCCTGCTGGAGTGAGAAGAAACATCGTTGTTGACACTATGTCTGCTGTAACGAGACGAGTGTCGAAGTGGTCTCTAAGTTGTTTGTGAATCGTCGATACTTGGAACTAGGGACTTTGCCATGGCTCCGTTTTGTCTTGACCCTGGGGTCATTTTTTGACATCGCGTTTGCATCCTCCTGGAGTGAGAAGAAACGCCGTTGTTGACACTATGTCTGCTGTAACGAGACGAGTGTTAAGGTGGTCTCTAGGTTGTTTATGAACCGTCGAGATTTGGAACTAGGGACTTTACCATGGCTCCATTTTATCTTGACCCTGAGGTCGTTTGTTGACGTCGCGTCTGCATCCTGCTGGAGTGAGAAGAAACGCCGTTGTTGACACTATGACTGCTGTAACGAGACGAGTGTCGAGATGGTCTCTAGGTTGTTTGTGAACCGTCAAGACTTGGCTCTCCTTTTGATGGAGCCTGGTGAGAAAATATGGTTCCCTTTTTGTTTATGCCCATGGATTGTATACAGGGGTCAGCATTGTACCGCCTGCAGGGCAAAAGTTTCATCATTCATTTTTTTCCCGCGATGCTCCATCATTTCAGCTTTTTATATCGCGAAAGTCGCGATTGCCCAATCATTTCGGCTTTTTATCACGGTGCCCAATCATTTCGGCTATTTTTTTCTTTTTACTCGCTGCTTTTTACTGTGAGTTGCCCAAACATTTCGGCTGTTTTTATATGCATATATTTTTGCTCGCTGATTTTTATTATGAGTTGCCCCATCATTTCGGCTATTCCATATGCATTTTTTGCTCGCTGATTTTTATTGCGAGTATAGAACTTGAGATCTGATACCAATCTTGGCATCAGCACCGCTGCGACTGGAATATTGCCAGGAGCGAATCATCATTTACCATGAAAGGACTTGGAATTTGATACCGATTTAGGCATCAGCATCGCTACAACTGGGATATTGCTAGGAGCCAATCATCATTTACCTTTGTCGATTTGAACAAAGGTGTCTTAGCAAACAGGGTAAGGATCATGTCGACTAAGGCTTTTTGACTTTATGAGCCGTAAGGGTCTCATAAAGATATTTCTCCCTACGAGTCGTGAGGATCTTGTAGGTGTATTTTCTCCTTAGAAGTCGTGAGGACTTCTAAGTGGTGTTTTCTCTTATAAGTTGTAAGGATCTTACAAGAGTGTTTTCTCCTTATAAGTCGAGAGGACTTACAAGTATCGTTCACCATATGAGGACATTTCTCGTCATTGGTGGGACTTGGTGGGGAAAATCGTTTATTTATGCCCGTGGATTGTATACAAGGGCCAATATCGGACCGCCTATAGGACAACTTGGGGAATACGACGGCTTAAGAAAAGGTTCAGGTCCCTGTAGCTTAAGGCTTTGAATCCTATGAACCATGAGGGTCTTATAGGGGGGTTCTCCTTACGAATTGAGAGGATCACGTAAGTGAAGATTTTACGAGATTGTGCCCTTTCGGATTTTCACAAGCTCGCCGGTAGCCCTGCTGTTTTTACTCACGGCGCCCTTTCGGGTTTTCATTCGTGCCCATTTCGCTTATGGACGTACTGTTTTTTTAACAACGGGATCGCGCCCTTTCAGGTTTTCACAAGCTCGCCGGTAGCCCTGCTGTTTTTACTCACGGCGCCCTTTCGGGTTTTCATCCGTCCCCATTTCGCTTGTGAACATACCGCTTTTTTTTAACTTGGGTTGCAGTCTTTGCCATTGGAGCTTTGGTTGTAACATAGATCCCAAGAGAAGATATCGCCGTATTTGGGGCGATGCGCCATGTTTGAGGCGGAGTACTAGTTTAGGGATATTTCGGTCCATTGTCTCCGTGTTTGGAGGCGATTGTTAGTTTAAGGACATTTCGGTCCGTTGTCGCCATCTTTGGGGCAGAAATTCTGTTGGATACTACTTTTAAAGTTTTGACTCAGGAAGACAGCGAGCGGACACGAGCGTCGTCATCTATCGTTAACCTGAGTCATGACTTGTCAAGCGTAGTATTTCTTAAGAAACCGGCCATTTATTGGCCGGAAGGGTCTTTCGCCATGCATATCCATGAGCAAGTAGGCCCCACATTGGTAGACCTTTTCTATGATGTACGGGCCTTCATAGCTTGGCTCGAATTTCCCCTGCTTTGCACGGTTGGGGATCATAAGTCTTTTTACGACTAGCACGAGTTCGCCTTGGCGGAATGTTCTCGGTCTGGTTAGTCTTTCGTATGAGCGCGTCATCCTTGCTTTTTAAGCTTCTAGGTTTTTCTGCACCATAAGACGAGTTTCATCGAGGGCGTCGAGCTCCTCAAGCCGAAGATGGGCATTTTCTTCATCCGTCGGCTCATATCAAACTGCCACTCATAGAGAGGGTAGCTCTATCTCCAAGGTAAGTACCGCTTCCGTGCCGAATACCAATGCGAATGGCGTTGTATTCGTAGCTGTTTTGAACGTGGTTCGATACGCCCAGAGTGCTTCATGTAGTCTCTCGTGCCAGTCCTTTTTGTTTCTGGACACCGTTTTCTTCATGATCTTCGTCAAGGTCTTGTTGAAAGCCTCAGCTAGACTGTTAGCTCGGGGATTATAGACTGAAGAGTATCTCCAGTCTATATTATGCTGCTGCGCGAAGCGGCTGATCTTATGGATTCTGTAGGCCAGCCCATTATCCGAGATGATCCGTCGCGGAGTGCCGAACCGGTAGATGACATGTATTCTGAAGAAATGGAGGATGTTCTCCATCTTCACTTCCTTTAGCGGTACTGCCTCTGCCCACTTAGAGAAGTAATCGGTTGTTGCAATATGAACCGACGTCCCTTGGATGATGCTAGTTCGATGGGGCCAATTATGTCGGTTCCCCACATTTCGAACGGCCAACTAGCCAGTGTTGGGTGTAGCGGATTTGGATGTTGGTGGATGAAGTCCTCGTGAATTTGGCACGAGTGATACTGCTTCACATATTCGAGGCAGTCCTGAATCATCGTGGGCCAGTAGTAACCCATTCTCTTGATCTTCGGCTTCAACTTTGGTCCGGCTTGATGAGAACCGCAGATTCCATCGTGGGTTTCTTGGACAACTCTCCTTGCTTCTTCTGGTCCCAGGCACCTTAGCCACAAACTGTCAATTGATTTCTTATATAGAGTATCAATGACGAAGGCAAAAGACAGAGGTCGTTTCACGAGCTAATATCTTGAAGATGCGTTTTCGGGCGTTCGATGGGATTTGAAGTAGTCTATGAAGACTTCTCTCCAATCCTTAGCCTTTTCTTCATCCTCTAATTGGGAGGCTGCTTGTTTGGTCGCTTCCTTTCTTTCAGACGACTCCGGAGATATTTCTGCTGGCGTGAGAATCCGGCGGCTTTGTACAATGATCCTTACATCATCGAGGTTTTCGTCGGCCAGTTCTTTAGCGAGCTTGGCTAACGTATCCGCTTTGCTATTTTCTGCCCGCGGTATGCTTTCCAGGATATAGGAGGGGATTTGAGTCAGCGGCTGCTGCACTCTTTCGCCATATTTTACCAATTCCGATTTACACGTCTGATAGTCACCATTTACTTAGCTAACGACTAGTTAGGAGTCTCCATATATGAGGAGGTTTTCGATGCCCATGTCAACAGCAATCTCAAGACCCGCTATTAAAGCTTCATACTCAGCCTCATTGTTTGTCCTTAGCTCTATCAAGGAAAAGGAAAAACGCTTTATCCCTCTTTGCGGAGTCACGAAAATAAGGCCCACCCCAGCTTTGATTATAGAGGTGTTTTGCTTTCGTTTCATCAAAGAAGATACTCCGTCGAAGTATAGTTCCCATTGGACACTATTTCCTTCCTTCTTGTCAGTAATATGTATGCCCTAGAGGCCATTATTGATGATATAGTGGATGCTTGGACATATATATAGAGGACTTTCTTACTCGACATGATAGTATGCTATCAGGTTACCTTTATCTTAACATGTAGACTGGTATTATACTATCTGTCTCTTACATGTTGATAAAGCCCTTAGGATATGTACTTGACTACCAGGATTATGATGAGATCATACTAGTGGGGCCAGGGTAGTCCAATTTAATCAGTTCCTAGTCGAGGGAATATCGAGACTGGGGCATCGATATTCCAGAGTAGACTAGTGTGTACGTTTCTTGTCCCTTAAAGGGCGAAGGTTGATCCCACAACCATTGGTATGTGACATCAAAGATTGTACACATGTGCTTATTGGAGAATGGGTACACCGAACAGGACTCGTCGAGGACTCCTATGTGGTAGTATACCTATCGTCAGATAGCAGTCCTCTAGCGACACTGGTACAGGTTAGTCTGTAAACCCGAGATCGTCATAGAGTCTTGTGCGGCTCCCATTGTGCTTTGATTTCCTCCCTACCACGCTCAAAGGAGACGTGCAAACAGGTGGATTTTGGGTACAGTCCCGAGTCGCATGGATGCAATGAGCGATAGGAGGGGTTTCGTCTCTCATGGTATTGGGGGTTGATATTGCGCTATGCTCGATTGGCTATAACTAGAAGTCCCTGGCCAGGGCTGCTGCCGAGATTTACTGATAAGTGTTATCAGTAGTTTCTCGAACCGTTATAGACCAGACATCGGCATGACTTACCATGTTACTGGGGACAGACGTTTACCACCCCTAGACATGATATGCGACATATCAGACGAAGAGACCGGACTGTACGGTAGTGTTACTGATAGGCTTCATGGAAACTATGGACGAGCTTGCTTGTTGATCTTCATATCGCTCAATACCCGGATAGCCGTTACGTCCAGCTAGTACCGCTGACGGCTTGTGGGTGACTGATGTGATCATCACCTACTGCTAGCGTATTGACGGGTCTTTAGAGTCCCATACAGAAGTTCCCTGGTTCAAGCGAAACGAAGTAGGACACATATGTGATATGTATGTGGGCCTGATTAAATATGTGTATGTGATACCGTATTGTAATCTGACAATTATCTGTTATCGGTTCGGTTATATGTGATATAACCAGATTGTCGAATCAAGTGTTGATCTGATAATATGATATACAGATCAATGATATTAGTCGGTCATATATGATATAACCGGATTATTAAATCAAGTGTTGATTTAATAATGTGATATATATTATATGTGATATAATTATATCTTATCTAATATTATTAGCTCACTAATTATTCTTCATTATAAATATATTAATATATATGATATATATATATATATATAATAATGAAGCATGGCATATGAATTTCTATTTTGTGAAAATAGAAATGAGGTGGAAAATGAGGGTATGGTTGCAAGCATGGGATTTATATTCGTTTATTTATTTTGACCCACTATTCAAGCATGGTTGCAATTTTATATTGCAAAATTCCATGCTTGAATGAGTGAGGGGTCAAGAGTTGCCATTCATTCTTGAGCTCATTTCAACACTTAGCTATTTCCTTAGTTTCTCTCATGGTTGCTCTCTAACTTCTTCATCTTTCTCATTGCCATTATTCAAGCTTCAAGCCTCACATGTGATGTGAACCATGAAGCTTGAACACAAACTTGTGAGCTTTTAAACATCCCATACTTCACCATCCTACACTTGACTAGCGATCGAGTGTAGCATGTTTCCTACGCTAAAGAGTTTAGTGTAGAGGTAGCTTGAGTTGGAGGGACTTCGCGTAGATCATCTTCGACACAAAGGTCATCGGAGGAAGCTCGTCCAAAGCCTCAAGTGGAGCATAGTGGAGTCATGGGACTACTACACGGAGCATGTGAAATGAAGGACTCGATCTACGAGGGTATAGCCATCTTCACTTACTATAGTTTTAGTAGATATCAAACACTAAACCCTAATCAACTAGCTAAAGATCTTGTTTAGTCTAGCCCAGCGCCATAAAAATTTTAATTTGGCATGCTTGATGCCTCTTGGTCCCCTTGCTGGTGCTAGGGTGGACTTTCATGGTATCAGAGCCTAAGCTAGAAGATTAGACGATATAATTAGAATCACAAAACCGAAACAACTCTGAAACTGTGCCTTGAAAACCTGTTCTTTGCCGTTTTTAAAATGTCCTCTAAAACTTTTTTAAGCAACTGCATAATGTTGTATGTGATACAACTAGGACACTGAAAAAATTCGAGATCATTTCACCGGCGACATAGCCAAAAATTCCAGCCTGGCCGGTCCCCCGTGCTCTGAATGGTCTCATATTTTTGGGTGTTCTTGCGGCTAGGGTTTTGGGTTTTCAGGTATTGTTTGATTAGTCCAAAATTTCATGAGATGTTAATTTGGTAAGGGACTAATACGGAGTGTTTCGTAATCGTAATTGTTGCATCATTTTGGGATTTAATTTGATATGGTTGCAGTAGTTGGAATCTACATTTAATTGGTTTTGTGAAAACTAGTTAGTGTTTATAAATCTAGTGTTTTAGTCTCGGTAGATCGATTGCCGTGAAGTTTCGATTCGGATCGAAACTCCATCGCAATTGCGTATCGTACGCGAATACTCGCTGAATAACTTTACTTGATAGCCTCGCCCCATTGCCCCAACCAAGTGACTGTAGGAGAACCCCGTTACCAATAGCACCCACTTGGGTGCTCGTAGCCACGGTGTTGCGCCTAAGTGCACTTGGTCGATGGCATCGGGGGTGCGGCCATCTACTATAGTTTCCGACGCGTATTCGATCGGGTAGTCGGGAATCTTGTTGAATTACCCGACAAAAATATTGAAAAGAGTTTTTAATATGAGACTAAAATGCAAGGTTTATTGGTTAGGCATGAAATTCAGAATATGAGATATTCTGGGTTTATGATGTCTAAAGATATGCGGATTCTAATTATTGCAGTTTTACATTTCTTTTCTGCGACCGTAAGTGTAATATGTAGGGTATCCCAATCTCGTTGCTATATGTCAACAAGTTTTAGGGATACGCATATTTGATTACGTTGATGATATGTGATATCATGTGTTGCTGGTGATATGTTTTATTGGATCGTCGTGATTGAATAGCCGGGTTTTTTTAAATGTGGGATAAGAGTTTTTTATATTTTCATTCATGTAAAATATGTATGTAATATTCTTTTATTGGGGCACATCCGGGTTGAGGATGATGTCACCACTGTTGTATATTATTTATTTTTCTGCATTAGGATAGACCCTAGGCGGGAGCATAAGTAACCGAGTTCTAGGGTCCAGTGGGAGACTATCTCAAGGAGTTGAGAACGGGTCTCCTAACTCTAGAATTGGTAGGGTTATTTGCCGCTCTCGTAAGGGTCTAAGGTTATGGGTTTGGCTATTCTTCACGATCGTGGAATCCGTGTTTTACATTACTGGCTAAATTTAAAACACGGAAATCCTAGTATATCCAATATTTCATATGTTTCTTCTGCTGCTTGGTTATGTGATGTTGATCATATAACTGCATGAGACGAATGTGATATTATATATATGATATATAATAAATGTTGCTTATATTTTATACCCGCACTAGTCCAGCCCCCGCTCTGCCGGTAGTTAAGTAACCTAACGTGCATGACGGGGCCTAATGGCGAATGCGGATGGCATAAGCGTGCGTTCTATTTTCGTTTCACTTTTCTGTAATGTTTAGGAAATATTAAATGATGGGACTTCATTAATGAGATTAATGAAAAGAAAGAAACCAAAAGATGTTGTAGAATCAAATTTTCAAAAAGGGTAGCTCTAGTTTTTGTTTTGCATGGTGGTATTCCTTGATGAATATCCAACACCTCATTCAATGAGGAAAGAGCCGAGATCCCTTCACTGGGAGTGACCTCTTTAGCGAAACTAGCAAATGCTACAACCCACTCGGTTTTGTCTTTTGACTACTTCTCTAGTTCTTGCTTTGCATAGTGGTATTCATGAATATCCAGCACCTCATTCGATGAGGAAAGAGCCGAGATCCCTTCACCGGGAGTGACCTCTTTAGCGAAACTAGCAAAAGCCTCAAAAACACTCCTTTTCAAAATCACTAGATTCAACAACGATATCAAGTTCATTACGCTCATGGTTTTCTTAAAAACTTGCGTAGCCCTCTGTCATTTCAGATAAGTACTATTTTAGTATTCGTGCTACGGTTGTTTGGCCTGCGTCAAGGCGTAGTGTGTGGTAGCTGAATTAGTGCTTATCTGCAGCATGTGATGTGATTGGATTAGGGTAGTCGTACGGCGTTGTTTGGCCTGCGTCAAGGGTCGTACGAGTGGGTTTAATTCAATCAAGAAATAAACGAGTTAAACTTGACTAGTGCCCTATGGGTTGTTTGGCCTGCGTCAAGGTCATAGGACGCTAGGGGTAAAAACCATTATCGGGAATTTCAAGTATTGAAATTTGCTATGAGATTGCATACCTTTTATATGATAGTTGGATCCCGATACCCACTGCGAGTAAGAGTTACTCCTGGGAGAGTTTTGCACTTTACAATTAGCTAATCAAGTAGGTGTCTAGAAAGGTGTCAACGGGGTTAAGTCTCTAGGGAAACGAGGTTTATTTTAATTAGGTCCGTGCGAAAGCACGGGGAACCTCCCTCGGAGTACCGATGCCTGCCTGGCCGAACGATTGGCGAACTTATAGGGTGTAATTAATCCCGGCTAATCTTACCTTTTAGGGTTTGAAGAAAGATTTGATAAAAACAATGGGAGCCATCCTGATTAGATAAAATAACCAATCTATTCTTGCAAAGAGCGCACGCAAAGTGATTATCCTTCTCTCTCTCCTGGTAGCGACCAATAAAATGCCTTAATCAAGATAATAATATGGATGTATTGACCGAACCTACTTATTATACTGGGCTAGGTTCCGCTCTATCTTATGATTGTCATAAGTCTGAACAAGGAATAGGGGAATATTCGGATTCCCACGCCACCCAAACGAAGAATGAGTATGTTGATGCATTGTCTTCGGGTGTGTTCGTAACCAAGAACTGTTTCTCAGTTACCTCTACGTCCTGGGTATTGGATACCGGATCAGGATCCCACACATGTAATTTGTTACATGGGCTATAGGAAGGTGGAGAACTGGGAAGGGGTGATATGTCTCTCGTAGTAGAGATGGTGCAATTGTTGCAGCTAAAGCAGTTGGCCAATATCACCTTGTGTTATCAATTGGTAATATAATGATTCTGAGCGACTGTTATTTCGTACCAATAATATTGTGAATATTTTCCTAAATCAAGTGTTGATTGGGTAAGGTATGTTGTATAACAGTGTACACGTTCTGAATCAAACTACAGTTCTAAACGTACAAAACACACACAAGAGGAACAGTTCAGAAATGAACGAAGTCTTCTTAAGGTATTGTAGAATGGGTCATATCGATGAAACAAGACTAGCTAAAGTTCCATAAAGATGCATATTTGAATCCGTTCGAATTTACATCTTATGAAACTTGCCAGTCATGTCTCAAAGACTAGGTGACCAAATCTCCGTTTACTGGAAATGGAGAAAGAGCTACTGAACTCTTGGACAGATACATAGTGATGTATACGGTCCTATGTCTACACATGCCAGGGATGGTTCCGCGTACTTTATTACATTCGCCGATATTCTCTCAAGATATGGACGTGTGTTCTTATTGAAACACAAAACTTAATCTTTTGAGAATTTCAAGGAATATAAGTACGAAGATGAGAACCAGATGGGTAAAGGTATTCAAATCCTTCGATATGATCGGGGAGAAGAATGCTGGAGCACAGAATTCCGAGATTATTTAAAAGAGAATGAGATTCTCTCTCTTCTTACTCCTCCGTATACACCAGAGCACAACGGTATATCGGGGTGGAAGAATCGCACCCTATGAGATATGGTGTGCTCTATGATGAGTACTGCTGAGTTACCTATTTTCTTTCAGGGCCATGCACTTAAGAAGATGCATACCTATTGAATAAAGCTCCGACCAAATCTGTTGTCTACCGCTCCATATGAGATATGGAATGGGAAAAGACCATCTCTTAAACGAGTTAAGATATGGGTTGTCCGGCCTATGTTGAAAAGCAAAATCCGGACAAGCTTAAGGCAAGGTCAGTTTTGTGCAAGTTTGTAGGATATCCCAACCATTCACAAGGGTATATCTTCTACCACACCGAGGAACAAAAGAAATTTTGTTTCTTGACAAGCCACCTTTTTAGAAAAGGAATTTCTTGTGGAAGAAATTAGTAGCGATGAGGTAGAACTGGAAGTAGTTCCAGCAAACACAAACCATAACTGACGATTTGTTGGAACCGGAGGATTCAATGGTCCCCGACGAACCGAAGCCACTCCGCAGATCTAGTTGGGTTCCTCATCCACCTGAGAGATACTACGGTTTTCTCATAGACGGTGGGAGCGAGGATTGCATCCTGTAGATGATGACCCAACTAGTTTCGAGCAGGCCATCACAAGTGGACACTATGTGAAATGACTAGATGCTATGTGATCTGAGATGGAATCCATGTACACCAGCAAAGTGTTGACTTTGCATGTTGCTCCTGAAAGGGTAAAACATCGGGAACAAAAGTATCTTTGAGAAAGATAATTTGGTGTAGATGGAAAAGTTGAGACTTTCAAAACTATTCTTAAGTCCGTCAGGACCTACTTGCCATTACTGCATACCATGACTACAAAATCTGGCAGACTGCATGTCAAAATCGTTTTTCTAAATGGTGATTTAGAAGAGAGCGTGTATATGACACTACCAGAGGGCTTCGTAGACAATGGGAGCAGCGAAAGCATGTGCAAGCTGCTTAAATCCATCTACGGGTTAAAGCAGGTATCGCAGAGATGGAACATCTGTTTTAATGAAGCTGTCAAAGAGTTTGACTTCATCAAAAAGGTAGATGAACCATGTATAAATAAGAAGGTTGTAGAGAGTATGGTTGTCTTCCTAGTATTGTACGCGGATGACATACTCTTGATAGGAAAGGGTGTTCCTATGCTACACTCGGTCAAGCACCTCTTATCACACAGGTTCTTCATGAAGGATCTAACTGATGTCTCCTACATCCTAGGGATATAGATCTATAGAGATAGATCTAAATGGATTTGGGATTGTCCCAATCCAGGTACATAGACACCAAGCTAAAGGGTTTAGTATGGATGATTCTAAGCATGGTAATGTACCCGCTTGTTAAGGAATCACTCTCTCCAAAGAGATGTCTCTTGAGACTGATTTGGAGAGGGCTCGCATACAAGGGATACCCTATGCTCAGGCAGACGGGTCAATCATGTATGCGATGTTATATACCAGACCAGATGTAGCTTACTCACTAGGTGTAGTGAATAAGTATCGAAAAGATCTTTGGGAAAACCACTAGACAGCTGAAGAACATTCTTAAGTACTTGAGAAGGGCTAAAGAGATGTTCTTGGTGTATGGTAACGGTGAACTCCAGATGGAGTCCTTTACCGATTCGAGCTTCCAGAGTGATAAGGACGACTGAAAGTCAGTCTCGGGTTTTTTCTTCATCCTCATTAGAGGGACGGTATGTTGGAAGGGTTCCAAGCTAAATACCGTAGCAGACTCGTTGATAGAGTCTAATTACATCGCTACCAACGATGCTGCCAAAGAGGTTGTCTGGATAAATAGAGTTCATGAGATGGACTAGGTTCCTACCATTGGGCATCCATTACCTGTGTATTGTGATGACAATAGAACTGTGGCTTTGGCCTAGGAACTTCGGTCCCGTCAGCGATCTAGACATATTCTTAGACATTATCACCTGATCAGGGAGATAGTTGATCTCCGGGAGATCAAGGTCAGGAGAGTTGACACAGAGGATAACACGGCGGATCCACTCACCGAGGCCATCCCTAAGATGCAATTCGAGAGAATTTTGGGACGTTGGGTATGAGATACTACAACAACTGGCCTTAGTGCAAGTGGGAGATTTTTAGTAATATGTATGCCCTAGAGGCCATTATTGATGATATAGTGGATGCTTGGACATATATATAGAGGACTTTCTTGCTCGACATGATAGTATGCTATCAGGTTACCTTTATCTTAATATGTAGACTGGTATTTATACTGTCTGTCTCTTACATGTTGATAAAGCCCTTAGGATATGTACTTGACTACTAGGATTATAATGAGATCATACTAGTGGGGCCAGGGTAGTCCAAAAGTACATCCTTTAATCAGTTCCTAGTCGAGAGAATATCGAGACTAGGGCATCGATATTCCAGAGTAGACTGGTGTGTATATTTCTTGTCCCTTAGAGGGCGATGATCCCATAACCATTAGTGTGTGACATCAAAGATTGTACACATGTGCTCATTGGAGAATGGGTACACCGAACAGGACTCGCCGAGGACTCCTATGTGGTAGTATACCTATCGTCAGATAGCAGTCCTCTGGTGACACTGGGACAGGTTAGTCTGTAGACCCGAGATCGTCAGAGTCTTGTGCGGCTCCCACTGTGCTTTGATTTCCTCCCTACCATGCTCAAAGAAGACGTGCAAACATGTGGATTTTGGGTACAGTCCCGAGTCGCATAGAGATAATGAGCGATAGGAGGGGTTTTGTCTCTCCCGGTATTGGGGGTTGATATTGCGCTATGCTCGATTGGCTATAACTGGAAGTCCCTGGCCAGGGCTGCTGCCGAGATTTACTGATAAGTGTTATCAGTAGTTTCTCGAATCGTTATAGGCCAGACATTGGCATGACTTATCACGTTACCGGGGACTGACGCTTACCACCCCTAGACATGATATGCGACATATCAGACGAAGAGACCGGACTGTACGGTAGTGTTACTGACAGGCTTCTTGGAGACTATGGACGAGCTTTCTTGTTGATCTTCATATCGCTCAATACCCGGGTAGCTGTTACGTCCAGCTAGTACCGCTGACGGCTTGTGGGTGACTGATGTGATCATCACCTACTGCTGGCATATTGACGAGTCTTTAGAGTCCCATACAGAAGTTCCCTGGTTCAAACGAAACGAAGTAGGACACATATGTGATATGTGTGTGGGCCTGATTAAATATGTCTATGTGATACTGTATTGTAATCTGGAAATTATCTGTTATCGGTTCGGTTATATGTGATATAACCAGATTGTCGAATCAAGTGTTGATTTGATAATGTGATATACAGATCAATGATATTAGTCGGTCATATGTGATATAACCGGATTATTAAATCAAGTGTTGATTTAATAATGTGATATATATTATATATGATATAATTATATCTTAACTAATATCATTACCTCACTAATTATTCTTCATTATAAATATATTAATATATGATATATATATATATATAATAATGAAGCATGGCATATGAATTTATATTTTGTGAAAATATAAATGAGGTGCAAAATGAGGGCATGGTTGCAAGCATGGGATTTATATTTGTTTATTTATCTTGATCCACTATTCAAGCATGGTTGCAATTTTATATTGCAAAATTCCATGCTTGAATGATTGAGGGGTCAAGAGTTGTCATTTATTCTTGAGCTCTGTTTCGCCCAATCAGAGCAAAGCTCTGTTGAAATTCAAAATTCAAAATTTTGAAGCAACGCTACAAATCTCAGGCGCAACGCGCCACATGTCAGGCGCTGATACGTCAGCGCAGCGTCCAAGAAGGCGCGCCCAATCAGAGCAAAGCTCTATTTTAAGCAAAATTAAAGGAAGCAACGCTTCAGTTGCGCAGGCGCTGCGCTGCGCGACACGTGTCAGCGCAGATGCGCTGCGCTGTGCGCTGCGCGACACGTGTCAGCGCAGATGCGCTAGCGCAGCTGCGCTGTGCTGTGCGCTGCGCGACACGTGTCACGCGCTGAGGCATTTGCGCCAAACAGAATTAAAATTTTAAAGAAATGTTTCTGTTCTTGTTAAAACAAGAAGATTTTCTTCTGTAAAACAGAAACCCTTGGATCAAAGATCCAACGGTGGGGAAAATTTCCCAAATCACTCAGAGAAAGATCTTTTTAACAAATTTAACTAATTTATGGGCACTATAAAAAGGACCCCAAGCCTCAATTCAAAAAAAACATTTTTTTGAAAAAAGTCAAGAGCTTCAAACAAAGAGAGAACTCTGAGAAAATTCCAAAGAAAAAGGTAAAAACCTTCACTAGAGAGAAGAAATCTCTTTTAATAAATCATTGATCTAAAAACCAGATCAATGATCTTCACATAATAAACAGTACTTTGCACTTCTTATGAACCACTGGTTCTTTAAAACAAGAAAACAACAAAAATATATAAAAAAAATAAAGTGCTGCACTTTTATGAACCTCTGGTTCTTGAAATAAAAAGAAAAACTTATTTTTCTTTGATCTAAATTAGATCAAGAAATCAAATAGTGCTTTGCACTTCTGTTCTTGAATCTAAAAGATTCTTAGTGCTTTGCACTTCCAAACTGCGCTGTTGCGCTTTTGGGAAAGCGCCACGTGTCAGCATCTGAATCACTTACGCTATGAGCTTTGAGATAGAGCTTTGCTCTCTGTCATTGGCGCAACTTACCAAGGTACGCCACGTGTCAGCAGCGTAAGCACAGCACACTAGCACAGCGCACTGCGCTTGCATGACACGTGTCGTCATCACAAGCGCTTGCGCTCTCTGATTGGCGCAAAGCGCCTGAAAATACAATGCATTTTCTGAAGGGCCAGGCCCAATTAAAAGACCAAACAGGCCTAATTAAATTGATGCTCTGCATCATTTATAAATGGGCAAAGCCCAAACTAAATAATAAAAATGCTATGCAGATGCCTTGCAGAGCCCAAAATAAATTGATGCTCTGCATCTTTTATAGGCAGAGCCCAAACAAAAGAATAGAAAATAATGCGATGCATTATTTAAAAAATGGGCCAAGCCCTAACACAGGTCTAACAGACCAAAAACAAATAAAAGGCGTTGAATACTTTTCAACTGGACTTAGCCCAATCATGGCCGTAAGTCCTCAAATTAAATTGACTGAGCGAGATTGCTCCCTTAAATCAATTTATATCCGGTTCGAGGGTACATCTCCGAGCTCCTCTGACACCTCTCGTTGTAATCCTTCAACAACTTCAGAGAGGCGACGGGTCCCGACGACCGCACATGAATATGGACTGCGGGGTCCTTAAACTCGTGGACCGAAACGTCCCTAAACTAATACTGGACCGAGACGTCCTTAAACTAATATCGGACCGAGATGTCCTTAAACTAATCTCGGACCGAGATGTCCTTAAACTAACAATGGACCACCACGTCCCTAAACTAGAACAATAGAGCCCCCAAATGCTCTTTTGCCGGATCTAAACGATCCCGTTTAAGTTGATCTTAGCCCCAAACACGGCTAACGTATCCTTAAACATTCAAATGGATTATAAAACTCCAAATCGACTTTGGTTCAAGGGTACATCTCCGAACTCCTCTGACACTTATCGTTGTAATCCTTCAACGACGTCAGAGAGGTGACGAGTCCCGACGGCCATATATTAAATGGATCACCACGTTAAGTTGATCTTAGTCTCAAAACAGGACTAACGTATCCTTAACGAATGTTTAAGTTGATCTTAGCCTCAATACGGCTAACGTATCCTTAAACTAAAAAAAACACACCAAACCCAAATCTAAGTAAATACGGATTTGGACTAATCTACGTCCTACGGACGACGGTATTACTCAGTCTCCGTATACAATCCACGGGCAACCACAAACAAAACAAACACACACGACACGAAGTGGAATTCTGGAGAAGGAGAAAGTTGTTACCGCGATGCGGTAGCGTAATTAACTGTAGGGGCTTGCGCCTGCAGGGAAGAGCGTCCCCACAATCAAAAACCCCTCAAGCGAGGGGGAATCTGACGAAGTCTGCTACATCGGCCGCATCCGTCTAAACCTCCGATACACGGTGCCATAAATCAACTTGGCATCTTCGGAGAGGTGGACGGATAAAACCAAATAGCATCTGCCCCGAATCTCAGCGTCAGGACATCGCGGTCCTGTGCGCCGTCTTTCAGAGGAGAACAGATTCTGGCACGCCCGGTGGGACCTTTTCCTCTTTCCACTCCATACTTCGTGTGTCGTCTTCGCGAACCAATCGCGGTTTGTTAAATGGTTGCCTTTGGATTTAAAGTTACTAATATTTGGTCTTTTGCATGGCGCAGAACTCAAGATTCAATGGCCTCTAATTGCACCAACTGCTCGAAGTGCCTCTGCAACAAACGCTCCACCTCACCAGGAGGTGTAGTATATGGGCCCCAAGCGGCTTCCTTCCTCACTCTGCCAGTAGACCAGGTGACCCAAGCCACTACTGGCCTATTCTTCGGGACCATGATCCCACCTACAAGCTTTCCTACGCCAATACCCGCACCGGAAGTGAACAAAAAGTCGGTCTTCGACTGGCTCACTGCTACGACGGCCCCTGTCAACAGGTCGCCCGCTACCAAACCGACAGCCTCTGTTTTCACCAGGCTAAATCTGAACTCTAAAATGGCTGTCCAAAGGAGGGCAACAGCTGCTGCTTCAGAAGTCGTCAAGGCGGCTTCCCCTGTCAAAGAGTCAGTCTTTTCAAGACTGACGATTCCTGCTCCTGCCCCCGTTCGAGGATCCGTCTTCGACAGGTTGAATATCACCCCTCAAAAGACAACCTCAGTCTTTAAGAGGTTAACACCGGCGGCGCCTCATTCAGACAGGGGGCAAAAAGAAGATGTCTCAATCTCCGAGCCAGTCCCAACGGCTCGTCATGCTCGACGTCGCCATTGGCAACGAGTGAGGAAGGCAGGGGGCAACTCCCCTTCAGGGCTAACTCCACCGGCTCCAGTGGTGGAAGTCAACGCAGCTGTTCTAACTGGGAACAGCTTTGAACTGCTGAGGAGGGTACGCAAGAACTCTCCAACCGCTACACTGAAAATATCTCCTCCACCTGCGGAGAGAGTTCCGGAAACAAAACAAGAACAGCCCCCTCAACGGCTGTCCTCAAGAATTTATAAAGTTTGGCGGAGGGTTCAAGACTCTGTGATCAACCCAGATCACTCTCGTCAGCGAAAGAAGGCGAAGGTACAAAAAGGAAAAGACCATTCTATTGAACAGCAAGGGACAACAATCGCTAGGGTGCCCACTGCAACGGCCCCTTCAACTTCAACGGCCCACAAAAGAAGAAGGCCGGAGAAAACCCCCGCGTCGGCGACAGATATCAGAGGTGATGAACCCAAACGCCCTAAGTCAGGGGGCATAATAGTTCATACCGTCTACGTAGCATCTGGTAAAGAAGATAGCCGCATATCTACGGGCCATCGACCGCTCACACGATCAGTGACCAAGGCACAGGAGCAACAGCAAAAGCTCCAAGAAATGATGAATGCTATGGCTGCACTTACCGGACCAAAAGAAAGCCCTGAAACGTTCTCGGACGAACGTCAGGAGGAAGAAACCGACGTTGAATTCCTTCGTCGGATATTGGAGAAGAAAGACAAAGAGGCTGCTGAACAAGCAGCCAACATACAGCGTATGGGCCTCCTCTTCCAAGACATGATAGGGATGATGATACAACAAGATCCTCCGGCTGAAGAGCCCCCGATCGTCCTTGGAGACGACAAGGGAGAAACATCAAATCCTCCACCAGCTCTGTCGATGGCTAAGGAGGATACAATCTCCAAAGCCGATTTACATGAGTACATCGCCCAGCAAATACGGGTTCATCATGCGACCGAAGCGGCCGGCCAGGTCGTAAAAATGGGGCGGCCATATCCAAGTTGGTACGATTAAATCAAGTACCCACCCGGTTACACAATTCCCAAGTTCCATGTCTACAAGGGGACGGAAAATCCTCACCAGCATGTCGCCCAGTTCAGGGCACTCTGCGGAAACACCAGTGGTGATGACAAGCTTTTACTTCGCCAGTTTGTTGGAAGTTTATCGGATACGGCGTTCGAGTGGTACTCTGAGCTCCCGAACGACTCTATCAAAACCTTCGCGGAAATGGAGCTATTGTTTACTCAGCGTTTTGCAAGCGCCGGTGAACGTACCCCGATGACGGCACTGATTAACGCCAGGGTAAAGCCAGGCGAGACATGGGTCCAATATGCTATACGGTGGCGTAATTTATGGTCAAAGTACGAGCAGCGCATTGAAGAAGCTCCCGCAGTGGGTATGTTTATGGGCACCCTTGATCTGCAAGCAACCATTTCGCAATTTATGATGTTTTTCAAGCCGACTACCTTCCAGGCCTTGATTGACAAGCTAGCGCAAATGGATCAGATGGGCCATAAACCCCCTCTTCCAAAGCCGGACTCCCGAAATGACAAAGGGAAGGGAAAAGCGATCATTGTCGCTAATGCTCAACAACAACCGAGTGACTCGAAGCCGGTTGTTCGTCAAAATAATACGCGTCCATATGTGGCCCTTGAGGAGAGGCTAGGACGTTCTTACTCCTTTCCCCGCGATAAAACGAAGAGGTTATTCGAGCTGGCGTTGCACAACAGACTCATAAATCTGCCGGATCCAAAACGTCCGTTACAACCAAGTAACGTCAACGAGCCCAGCTACTGTCCTTATCATCGAGTACTAGGCCATCCGATCGAAGATTGCTACGTTTTCAATAATTGGCTTGAAAACCAGTACCGACAGGGCAAGTTCGCGTTATCTGACAAATGGAAGGTGAATCCCCCGCAACCCCACACCTCTAAGGGGACGAATACGCCAGAGGCAACATACTCCGTCGTTGAAGAAGCTCCTTGGGAGGTTGTATTATCAACCAAGACAAAGAGGATGCTAAACGACCTCCAGACATGTCCAGCGATCAAGTGGAAGAACCCGTTGGAACCGCAGGTCATTGAAGGGATGTTGAAACCACGTCCAACTCCAAAGACCGATGGTGGTGGCTCAAGCACTCGCAACCAGTCGTCAAAATCTTCGAAAAAGAAGAAAAAGAAGTCAAAGAAGCCCGTGAAGCCTAGCGACAAGCGCACGGACTTACAAAAGCAAATTGACGCGCTAGATGAATACAACCAAAAGGCACGGACTCCCATTACGCCCCAAGAGTTCCTCAATTACGTCTTTCAAGAAGAAGATGAGGGAGAAAGTTCATCGGATGAATCCGAGGAATATGTAGCGAGCTGTCATATGATTTCCCATTCGATCACGAACGATGAGGAGACTCCATGCACCGAAAAGCTGGGGGCAGATTCTGAACCAAAAGTTCTGGGGCCATCAGATGAAGTAATTGACGCATTCCTTAATGAAGCTCGGTTGAAAAGTAAAGCTGATCGGGAGCGCAAGGCGGCTATATTTGAAAGGGCCAAGCGCCAGCGACTTGATGAAGGAGCTGAGACGATCCCGTTGGAGCTAAACACCTCCGCTACCGACAAAAGCCAATTCAAGATGAGGAAAAAGTTTGCTAAGGCCATATCAATGGGCATGAAGCTACCATCCTCTGAAGGAAACATCACTGGTGAAATGCAAACGCACCCCTCCTATTGCTTATATCATCAAAAGATTCCGCACCCCACTCAAGAGTGCAAAGCTTTCGATAGATGGTGGCAAGGATACGTTGCTCATCGACAATGCTTTAAGCGGGAAAAGCGTAAAACTCGTCGAGAGCAAAGAAATACGACCGAAGGGCTTAAAAGAACTGCTGGTGATTGTTGCATGGTTAACACCAGTAGTGCCCACATTCAGGAGTGATTCTGATGAAGAGCTAGAACTTTCCCCTCTCTTTAAAGAGTCCGCTTCGAGAAAAGAAGAAGAACCGAAGGTTTGCGAAAATATACGGCTACGTAATCGCACGCTGCCCGAAAAGAACCTCGGACCCTCGAACAAAAAAGATAAAGGGAAAGAAAAGGCCACTGAAGATATCGTCTTAGATGACCAAGTGGTGGAAGAGCTAGCTGCCAAAGACCCACCAAAGAAGAATGAGGTGGATTACAACGTCTTAGCACATCTGAGGAAGCTGCCCTCACAGCTCAGCATTCTTGACGCCCTTTTGCTATCAAAAGAGGCGAGAAATTCGTTGATTAAGGTGCTCCAAGACTCAGAACAATTCCAAGCATGCTTGGCCGAGGAAAAGATGAAGGATGAATTGGAGGAAGTGCACACGGCCGATGTCACTTTTGGCGATGAAGACCTTCTACTTGGGACGTGCGAACACAATCGCCCTCTCTATGTCTCGGGATACTGCCATGATATAAAGATAGGCAAAATCCTGATCGATAACGGGTCGTCTGTTAACCTACTCAACGTGCGGGTGTTGAAGGAAATCTGCATGAGCGTCCAGCACCTTGCTCGGGACAAGATCACCATCTCCGGGTTCGACTCCCAATCATCAAAGACTCTTGGATCTGTGATACTGATACTACGCTTCGGGCTACTCGTCACGAACATTAAGTTCCACGTCATAGACGCCAAGACATGCTACAACGCTTTGCTCGACCGACCATGGTTACACGAGTACAACATCATCCCTTCTACACAATATCAGTGTATGAAGTATTTTAAGGATGGTTTCGAGTATACCGTGACGGGAGAACTGAACCCGTTCTCTATGAACGAGGTCCGCAAATATGAAGACGCCAAATACTTCTTACCGAATTTCGAAGACACAGAGAAGTGTCACAAGCCGGAGAATAAAACTAACGCTACCATCCCGGTCTTCGGCAGTGATACTGAGGAGGAAGAAGAGATAGTTTATTCGGGTCTGCCCCAACACAACAAGCCGGGACCATCGGCTCCTACATTGATCTTTGGCAGCGACTCGGAAGATGAAGTCCATGCTGTATTCTCTGCTCGACCTTCAATACAAACGTCCGCTGATGAAGAGCAAAGTCTGCAAGTCGCCATGGTGCCGCTTAAACACCATAAAGAACTGGATGCACTTAATATTTACAACGTAGAAGAGCTAGAAACATTCTACATCCCTCCCAGGCGAGAGAGCGAGAAAGCAATTTTGTTTTACCGCTCTGAAGAAACCAAGGTAGAAACAGAAATCTGGCATGGCGCGGAGTCTACGTTCGACAGGCTTCAGCCTATCCGTCTCCCCAGATATTATACGGAAGGTTTGAAAAAGCTGCTGAAACGCCAGGGGATATCCTTCAAACAAACCGTTAGAAAGGCCAAATTCTATGACAAGGTCTGGAACGTTCCCGGGACTCAACGCAAACTGCCTAACGGGAGAATGGAAACAAAAGGGCTTGGATACATCCGGTCAAAGAAACGAGAGTTACTACCCGGCTGCTACGTCGTGTATGACCTTGATAAAGAAGCGGATGCTCAATGGGAGGACGCTAATCCTAAGCCAGTGAAAGTTCCAGATGCAAAGGAGCCCAGTCCGTCGTTCGAGGAACAAATGGACAAACTTATAAAGAAAGCTAGTCAAAAAGTCCAAGATGATCACAACCGTGAGACGGCCATCTACGAGAAAGCCAAGACGCAACGCCTTCTCCAACAGGCCTAAAGAATGAAAATGCCGCTCCTTGTCAACCTGTTATAAAGAAGCCTCGGCGCAAAAGCAGAAATAAGTCGAAAGGCCAAAAAGGCGCTCAACAACAACAAAGCAGGGCTAAGAAGTCACGCAAACGGGAGGAGAGCGTTATTGATCGATCCCTCATGAAGAAAATGAGTCGAGCATACTCTTTTCCTCGGGATAAGACGAGGAGGATACTTGAGCTTGCTCTAAAACATCATATGCTCACACTGCCGGAGTCCAAACACCCCGAACAAGCAAGCGAAGTCTCTGACCCAAACTATTGCTCTTACCATCGAGTAATAGGGCACCCGCTCGAAGACTGCTTCACATTTAAGAATTGGGTCGAAGATCAGTACCAGCTCGGCAAGTTCGCTCTGTCTGACAACTGGAAGGTAACGCCGCCACAGAAGCACGAGCCCAAGGCCACGAAAGAAGAACCGGTTCCACATTGGGATTGGAAGCGAATTCGCACCTGTCACATGATTACAATATTAAAAGAAGAGCCCGAGGACATAGATGAGCTCCCTTGGTGCTTCGAAAACAGCAGCGACGAGATAATCTCAGAATTCCCACCAGCGCCAAAAGAGCTGGAAGATGGAATCCATACCACTGCAGATAACCTCAAGAACATTGAGTTGGGATCGGCAGACGATCCGCAACCGACATTCATCAGCGAGTTACTATCTGAAGAAAGGGTAGCTGCGTTAAAGGATGTGCTTCTGCAGTATAGAGATTGCTTCGCGTGGAACTATTCGGAAATGCCGGGACTAGATCCAGAAATTGCTGTACACAAATTGGCGATATCCCTGGACATCAAGCCAGTCAAACAGGCGCCGAGGAGAATGTGACTCGAGCTCGAGATGAGTATCAACGCCGAGGTCAAGAAGCTGATCGACTCTGGCTTTATCCAGGAGGTTCAATATCCTGAATGGATCGCTAACATCATCCCGGTGATGAAGAAAAATGGGACGGTGCGCATATGCGTAGACTTCCGCGATCTTAATAAAGCTTGCCCGAAGGATGATTTTCCAGTGCCAGTCACCGAACTGATGATAGACAATACGTCCACTCATGAGGTTTTCTCCTTCATGGACGGCTCGTCAGGATATAATCAGATAAAAATGCATCCTGAAGACCAGAACCACACCGCCTTCCGGACTCCTTTGGGTATATTCTGCTATAAGGTGATGCCCTTCGGTCTAAAGAACGCCGGTGCCACCTACCAGAGGGCCATGACGAAGATCTTCGATGACCTCATACACGAAATCGTCGAATGCTATATCGACGATCTCGTGGTTAAAAGCAAATCATACGAGGAACATCTCGAGCATTTGAAGACCGTATTTCAACGCCTTCGACAATATAACTTGAAGATGAACCCGCTCAAGTGTGCATTCGGAGTTTCCTCGGGCAAATTCCTGGGATTCATTGTCCGACACCGGGGTATCGAAATAGATCCGTCCAAGATCAAGGTGATCATGGAAATACCTCCGCCAAGGACTCTCAAACAGTTGCGGTCTCTCCAAGGAAAGCTCGCATATATTCGGCGATTTATAGCCAACCTCTCTGGCAAGTGCCGCCCTTACAGTCACCTGATGAAGAAGGGAACTCCATTCGTCTGGGATCAAAAATGCCAGAGCGCGCTGGACGAAATTAAACAGTACCTGCAGAACCCGCCGATGTTGGCTGCTCCGGTCAAGGGAAAACCTCTCATTCTTTATACAACCGCCCTCGAAAGTTCCTTAGGCGTATTATGGGCACAAGAGAACGGTCAAGGGAAAGAAAGAGCACTCTACTACTTAAGTCGAGTTCTACTGGAGGCAGAAAGCAACTACTCCCCCATTGAAAAACACTGCCTAGCGTTGATCTTCGCGATAACAAAGCTCAGGCACTATGCGTTGGCGTATGAGGTCCGTCTCATTTCGAAGGTGGACCCTCTTAAGTATTTAATGTCAAAGGCCATACTCACATGTCGACTCGCTAAATGGGCTCTGCTCTTGATGGAGTTCTCGATAACGTATCAACCTCTCAAGGCAGTGAAAGGCCAGGCCATCGCCGACTTCCTTGCTGAGCATCCGATACCTGCCGATTCTCCTCTGAGCTGCGATTTACCAGACGAACATGCGTTTGACACGATCGACGGTGGTGATACCCAATGGGAACTTTATTTCGATGGAGCATCTTCTGTGAAAAAGCGCAAACAAAGTACCCCTATAATCAAATCGGGGGTAGGCCTCATCTTCGTGACTCCACAAGGAGGGATAATGCATTTCGCTTTCTCCTTAACAGAGCCGAGGACGAATAACGAAGCCGAATATGAAGCCTTGATAGCAGGTCTTGAGATCGCCATTGACATGGGAATTGAAGACCTCCTTATATACGGGGATTCTCAACTGGTCGTTAATCAAGTAAATGGTGACTACCAAACGTGCAAGCCCAGACTGGTGAAGTACGGCGAAAAAGTGCAACAACTGTTGACCCAAATTCCCTCCTATACTTTGGAGAACATACCGCGCGCGGAAAACAGCAAAGCAGACGCATTGGCCAAACTTGCTAAAGAACTGGCTGACGAGAATCTCGATGATGTTAGAATCATGGTACAAAGCCGTCAAGTGCTTGCCCCAGCAGAAATATCTCCAGAATCATCCGAAGAGAAGGGAGCGACTGAGCAAACGACCCTGCAAGTAAAAGACCGGGAAAATGCTGAGGATTAGAGAGAAGTCTTCATAGACTACTTTAGGTCCCACCGAATGCCTAAAGAAGCGTCCACAAGACATCAGCTTATGAAACGAGCTCTGTCTTTTGCCTTTGTCAATGATACTCTGTACAAGAGGTCGTTTGATTCTCTGTGGCTGAGATGTTTAGGACCTGACGAAGCGAAAAGAGTCGTCCAGGAAGTTCACGACGCACTCTGCGGTTCTCACCAAGCGGGCCCAAGGATGAAGTTGAAGATCAAACGGATGGGCTACTATTGCCCATAATGATCCAGGACTGCCTCGAATATGCGAAGCAATGCCATTCATGCCAAATTCATGGGGACTTCATCCATCAGCATCCGAATCCACTACATCCAACGGTGGCTAGCTGGCCATTCGAAATGTGGGGGACTGATATAGTCGGCCCCATCGAACCAGCATCGTCTAGAGGACATCGTTTCATCCTAGCGACGACTGACTACTTCCTTAATGGGAAGAAGCGGTACCGCTGAGGGAAGTAAAGACGGAGAATATCCTCCATTTCTTCAAGACGCATGTCATATATCGGTTTGGAACGCCAAGACGAATCATCTCCGATAACGGGCCAACCTACAGAAGCCACAAAATCAGTCGCTTCACGCAACAGCATAATATAGACTGGAGATATTCCTCAGTTTATAATCCGTGAGCTAACGGTCTAGCTGAAGCCTTCAACAAGACCTTGACGAAGATCATGAAGAAAACGGTGTCACAAAATAAGAAAGACTGGCACGAAAGACTGTAAGAAGCTCTCTGGGCGTATCGAACTACGTTTAAAACGGCCACGAACGCAACGCCATATGCGTTGGTATTCGGTACAGAAGCAGTACTCCCTCTCGAGATAGAATTACCCTCTCTACGAGTGGCAGTCCACTACGAGCTAACAGACGAAGAAAATGCTCACCTTCGGCTTGAGGAGCTTGACGCCCTTGATGAAACCCGGCTCATAGCACAGCAAAATCTGGAAGCTTATAAAGCAAAGATGACGCGCTCATATGAAAGATTGACCCGACCGAGGACATTCCGCCAAGGCGAACTTGTGCTAGTGGTCAAAAGGCCTATGATTCCCAATCGCGCCAAGCGAGAAAAATTCGAGCCAAACTATGAAGGCCCATACATCATAAATAAGGTCTATCAGGGTGGGGCCTATCTACTCATGGACATGCACGGTGAAAGGCCTTTCAGGACAATAAACGGTCGCTTCCTAAAGAGATACTACACTTAATGAGCCACAGCCTAGGTCAATGATAGATGACGACGACTATGTCTGCTCGCTATCTTCCTAAGCTCAAACTCTATCAGCAGTAATCAGCCTTCTCAAGGACGGACCGAAATGTCCTTAAACTAATAGCAGACCGAAACGTCTTTAAACTACTACCGCGGCATCTTTAGGCTGACGAGATAAAAAAAAACATATAAAAATAAAATAAAATAAAAAAAACGGTATGTCTATAAGCAAAAAGGGCACGGATGAACACCCGAAAGGGCTCCGTGAGTAAAAACAGCAGGGCTACTGGCGAGTGTTCGTGAAAACCCGAAAGGGCGCGACTTCGTAAAAAAAAAGAGAAAAAAAATATATATATAAAAATAAAAAGAATAAAAAAAAACGGTATGTCCATAAGCAAAATGGGCGCGGATGAAAACCCGATAGGGCTCCGTGAGTAAAAACAGCAGGGCTACCGGCGAGTGTTTGTGAAAACCTGAAAGGGCACAACCTTGTTAAAGGACACTTATAGGGTCCTCTCGACCTTATAAGGAGAAACCACCCACGTGAGATCCTTTCGACTCACAAGGGAGCAGCACACTTAGGGATCCCCACGATTCCTAAGGAGAAAATACACTTGCGAGATCATCACGACTCGTAAGGAGAACTCTCTTATGGGACCCTCACGGCTCATAAGAGTTGAAAGTCTTAAGTTACAGAGACCTAAACCTGTACTTAAGCAACCCCCACAACTTCCGATATTGCCCTACAAGTGGCTCAATACTGACCCTTGTATACAATCCACGGGCGCGAATAAACATTTCCCTAACCAAGTCTCATCCGTGACTGGGGATATGTTCGCATGGTAAACAACCCTTGTAAATCCTCTCGATTTATGAGGAGAAAACCCTCATGTAGGATCCTTACGACTTACAGAGGAAACGAACACTTAGGAATCCTCACGAGTCCTAAGAAGAAAATACACCTAGAAGATCCTCACGACTTGTAGGGAGAAATAACTTCGTGAAACCCTTACGGCTCATGAAGTCAAAAGCCTTAGCCGACAGGACCCTAACCGTGGTCGCTAAGCCACCTTTGTTCGACATCGACAGAGGCAGATGATGATTCGCTCCTGGTAATATCCCAGTTGTAGCGGTGCTGATGCCGAAATCGGTTTTACAGCGAAAAGCCAATAGGCCGCAATGCATGCAAAATAGCCGAAATGATTGGGCAACTCGCAATAAAAAGCAGCGAGTAAAAATAAAATAAATAGCCGAAATGATTGAGCAACTCGCAATAAAAAGCAGCGAGTAAAAATAAAATAAATAGCCGGAATGATTGGGCACCGCGTAAAATAGCCGAAATGATTGGGCAATCGCGACCTTCGCGATATAAAAGCTGAAATGATAGAGCATCGCGGAGATAAAACAAAAAAAATGATGATAAAACTTTGGCCCTACAGTTAAGATCACATCGATCCCTGTATACAATCCAAGGGCGTAAACAAAGAGGGAACCATACTTTCCCAACAGGCTCCGCCAGAAGACGAAGCCAAATCTCGACGGTTCAGTCCAACTCCGAAGAAACCAGTGTCTTCAGCAAATACCTCGACTCATGGATACAAACACTCCTTGACGAGAGCCTCCTGATCCGCGTCGACTCACAAAGCCACCAGTGCCTCCGTGGGAAATCCTCGACTCGTTTCAAACCCCAAGGAAACAAATAATCCTTGGCGCTTGGGAAACAAATGACCCTTAGCAAATTCCTCGACTCACGGATACAAACACTCCTTGACGAGAGCCCCCTGATCCGCGTCGACTCGCAGAGCAACCAGTGCCTCCGTGGGAAATTCTCGACTCGTTTCAACCCCAAGGAAACAAATAATCCTTGGCGCTTGGGAAACAAATAATCCCTAGCAAACTCCTCGACTCACGGATACAAACACTCCTTGACGAGAGCCTCCTGATCCGCATCGACTCACAAAACCACCAGTGCCTCCATGGGAAATTCTTGACTCGTTTCAAACCCCAAGGAAACAAATAATCCTTGGCGCTAGGGAAACAAATAATCCTTAGCAAACACCTCAACTCACGGATACAAACACTCCTTGACGAGAGCCTCCTGATCCGCGTCGACTCGCAGAGCCACCAGTGCCTCCGTGGGAAATCCTCGACTCGTTTCAAACCCCAAGGAAACAAATAATCCTTGGCGCTTGGGAAACAAATAATCCTTAGCAAATTCCTCGACTCACGGATACAAACACTCCTTGACGAGAGCCCCCTGATCCGCGTCGACTCGCAGAGCAACCAGTGCCTCCGTGGCAAATTCTCGACTCGTTTCAACCCTAAGGAAACAAATAATCCTTGGTGCTTGGGAAACAAATAATCCCTAGCAAACTCCTCGACTCACGGATACAAACACTCCTTGACGAGAGCCTCCTGATCCGCGTCGACTCGCAGAGCCACCAGTGCCTCCGTGGGAAATTCTCGACTCGTTTCAAACCCTAAGGAAACAAATAATCCTTGGCGCTAGGGAAATAAATAATCCTTAGCAAACACCTCAACTCACGGATACAAACACTCCTTGACGAGAGCCTCCTGATCCGCGTCGACTCGCAGAGCCACCAGTGCCTCCGTGGGAAATTCTCGACTCGTTTCAAACCCCAAGGAAACAAATAATCCTTGGCGCTAGGGAAAAAAATAATCCTTAGCAAACACCTCGACTCACGGATACAAACACTCCTTGACGAGAGCCTCCTGATTCGCGTCGACTCGCAGAGCAACCAGTGCCTCCGTGGGAAATTCTCGACTCGTTTCAAACCCCAAGGAAACAAATAATCCTTGGCGCTAGGGAAACAAATAATCCCTAGCAAATTCCGCGACTCACGGATACAAACACTCCTTGACGAGAGCCTCCTGATTCGCGTCGGCTCGCAGAGAAACCAGTGTCTCCGCGGGAAAATTCCCGATTCGTCTCAACTTGCAAGATGAAGCCACAGACAGCAAGGACTAAAAAACTTGCTTCCTGAACAATGGGACCCTACAAGCCGATCTAAAACGGTCTCTTGCATACTATTCACGGGTCTCACTCTCCAAAGTCGAGTTTCGACAAGGAGGGAAACAACCGCTTACAGGTCCTCTCGACTCATAAGAGGGAAAAATTCTCTTATAGGATCCTTACGACTTATAAGAGAAAACCACACTTAGGAATCCTCACGATTCCTAAGGAGAAAAAAACCACCTACGAGATCCTCTCGATCCGCAGGGAGAAAAATCTCTACGAGACCCTCACGGCTCATAGAGTTGAAAAGTCTTAGGCAGCAGATCTGAACCTGTGGCCTAAGCCATCGCTATTTCTTAAGAAAGTCAAGATGCGTGCTCTATTATCTGTTGACCATGTTTACTCAGGTGGCGTGCTGATAATAAAAGAAAGAAAAGGCGGAGAAATGACACAAGACATTACAGAAAATGTGTATCTTTTATTCATAAACTTGATTGGGTACAGAATACATTGTGTTAAAGAATAAAGAAAATATATATGTATACATTTTCTATTTACAAGTACAAACGATACAAGGAGAGTTACTAAGAAGGAAGCGTCTTGCATAGCTCTAGCAATCGTTCGCGCAATTCCTTCCCTATTTTCTCCTGATCGGCTACCACCGCCAGCTCCGCCTCCACTTGGGCCCGTTGCTGCAAGACAGATGCAAGCTGCTCCCTGACGGCCTGATAGGCAGCTTCCTGGCCGGGGATATCGCGCTCGGCTACATCAAGCTTTCGCTTCAAGTTTGGTCTGTGGGAGATGAGCTCCAGGATACCCTCAAAGATGGCCTTCACTTGGGCAGCATTCACTTCAACTTCAGCACGCAGACGGGCCGTCTCACTCGAAGTCTCTTGGCATTCCCTTAGCCTTAACGCTGCTTCTTGTTCCAAATGGTGGACATAAGAAGCGCTTCCCTCAATCCATGCTGGTCTTTCATTGCTCGCGGCTAAAGTCTCGGGTGCAGGACGCATCGATTCCAGCTGATGCAGGCGAGCCTCGATCTCCATACAATGGTTAACCCAAGATGCGATGATGCCCTTGTCATGGAAATTCACGAGTATCACCAGCATCGGGTTAACCGCCGTAGCGAAATCCGCAGCAGGCGTAGGGGTCTCGACGTAGAGCTCCTCAATGTAGTCCCTTAACATACGCAAGTTGTTCGCGGCGCCTTTCGAAGATGGACGTCTTAGGTAAGGACCTGCCGGCATTGTGATGCGAGGCTCGAAGGGTACCGAGACCGGAACGACAGCTGAAAAGAAACAAGATGTGATCAGATAACAGTACAAAAAATAAAGAGGGGGGAGTTATCAATGTGATAGTCGCCGTACCAGCTGAAACAGGTGGCAAGGCCGGAAGGCCGGTGGCGCAACCGATCTTTCTTCTCCCCCTTCGATTTGTAACACTGCAGTCAGGAAAAAAGAGAGTTAGAAATAATTCTACAACTGAAAAACAAAGATATCAATCGGGAACGGTACTCACCAGCGCCACCAGAGGGAGAGGCGAATTCAGATAGGAAAGAGAAGTGTGGGAGCAACACTTGATAGAGATGGTCAAAAAGCACTCCTGAAAGACACAACAGTGTGACTTTAGTACACAAATTATGCGTCTGGAAGATAAGATTAATAAATTGCAAACCCATACCTTCCAACATCTTCGAGGGTATGAGAGAGGGTTGAGAGGTGACCACCGCCAAGGCAGTCGTTGAAGGCGCTCCCTCGAGCAGTGGGGCATCGGCGCTGGCTGCACCTGCGTTACAAAAAAGGTAAATTTGTCAGAAAGATTGTAAGGCAAAGAAAGAACACTAACTTGGGATTTACCTGACGAGCTGCCGGCTGAAACGGAGGCGTATCCCTCCTCCGTGGACATGAGGCCACCGCCTGTGGCCTCATCACCCGACTCGATAGGGACCGTCGTCGTGCTCGCACGACCAGGAGACGGCAGGAGATCATAGGCAGGGAGGGCAATGATTGGAGCGTTGCCGGATTCTTGGAAGGAAGCGGCTAACTCTTCCCCAAGAGTCGTGCCCATCTCATCCGCTACTTCTTCAGGCTCCGCCATCTCCATCGGCTCATCCACCGTCACCACGAGGTCGCCAGCCTCAAGCACCTCGCCCACTACTACCCTTGGCTCGGTTATGATGATCATTTCATCTACCGCCACTTCAGGCTCGGCATCAATGACCTTCTCGCCTACAGACCCCCCAACCTCCACCTCAGGCTCTAAAGCCTCAGCAACGTTGCCCACTGTTGGCTCGGGTTCGGTAGGTGCCGCCTCCTCTGCTTCCTTGGGTTCAACGGTCTCCGCCTCCCCCTCGGTTGGACTTGGCCCTGCAAGATAAAATATATAAGAACCAACAACTTTATGAGTTTTATGACGAAATTCTGAAAGAAGTATTACCTGAGGTAGACTTGTCGTTAGCCTCTCTATTGGCACGGATCGTCTGTCTATGAGCCGTAGACAAGGCGACCGGGGACTCTTCTGACGGAGTATCGGCTCGAGGAACGGTGCTGGGGTCCGCTCCAATGGCCAAAGCAACCCTGCGCGCCTTTGCTTCGCGCCTCAGCCGCTTCCTTTCCTCCCGGGCTGTCGCGATGGACCTTCGTGACGCTTCCTTCAAGGCGTCGTCATCCTCGTTCAGGGATGCCTCCAGAGCCTTTAGGGCATCTTTCATCGGCTCTTCAAGACGAACCTCCTGCGGTCACCCAGAAGAAGCGGGAACATCGGCAGCTGGCGGAACATCTGCATCACTTGGCGGGAGTGACATTGAGGTTCCTGTGATAAAAAGGGGAAGTTAGATCGACCATAACACAAGGGAAATGAAAACTTGATGAATAGAGACTTACTGAGGCCTAAAGACGCTCTAAGGCGTTCTTCCTCCTGGAAGGTCTTGAGTGAAGCGGCAATGGCTTCTTCATCAGTGATTCCTGTTGGAAGAAAGGAAAGAAAAGCGTTAGTCAAAGGCAATGAGGAAGATATGTTGCAGTAAAGAAAATATGACTAGTAGTTACCTGATTGTGCAAGCTTAGCTAGCCATGCGTCATGCCTTGCCAACCACGCTGATGTTTCGAGAGCGGCCTCCAAGTCTGTATCATCCGGGGGTGGCATGATTAATCCCTCGTTAGTTCCGTATTCACTCAGGCCCTCGGCATAGGGAGCGTGGGGTTCCTGACCAAACGCGACGTCCGCAGCAAAGAGCGACTTCTTTTTCTTCTGTCCCCCAACCCTAGGCCCACGTGGGATCGATTTCCGCTTAGCAGCCACCTTGGGACGGCGGGTCCTGATGTCCGCACCCACGCCAGACTCTGGCGAGGATACAACCACTGTCTCCACTGGAGCACAGGGCGCTGCAGGTGCATCTGTGACATCAGGGAGCGACAAGCCACGTGGAGGACTTTACGCACGCGGTGGCCCGGTTCAAACCTCTTTTAGAGGAGCGACTACTGGAGTCCTAGGAACCAAAGGAGCGTTGCGATCGGTACCTGGAGGTGCACCCTTACGATCGACCAACAGTCGCCTTTCCTCCTTTATAACTGCTCATGTTGCATGATTGTACCAGTCTTTGTACACATTGAGGAGTCTCGGAGCGTAAGCCGGCGCATTGATAAAAAAATGAGAGCTCGTATTCAGGCGCATGAAATGGTGCAGTGCGTTCTCCATCCCTTCTTCAGTGGCAGTGGGTTCCAGCAAGAAGGCTTCCAAGGGGACCCCTTGATCGTAGCCCAGTTGTTGAGCAAAATGATGCGGGTTGTACCTCATAAAAATTGCCACACCATCCTGCCTAAAAACTAGGAAACCCGGTCTAATGGAATATAAATGAAGGGTCTCCCGAGCCGTCAAAACTGAGGCTCCATCCTTAAAGACATCTTGTAATGGCCGCGTCGCAGTGGTAGACACCTTTCCAATGGTCAATACCTTATCGACAAAGGAGATCCCGGCTCCAACGGTATGAGGGCGAAGGAGTAAGCCCCCGGCGTTCCGCGGTGATGGGGTTACAATTGATGCGCTGATCAGCTGTATAATGCGAGGAAAACCGCACTTGTCAAAGAACGAGGGCCTTTTATGCATGCCGAAGACACCCGCCGTGTGTAGCTCGAGCCACGATGCAAAGTAATGCATCGGGAAGACCACGTGCAGTACCCCGGGCTCATTAGCATCCGCTGCTCGACTGAGGCCATGGTATAAGTGCGCCAAGCCGGCGATCCCCACAGCCACCTTTACCCCGATGGCCATCCGGTGGGCTGGGTAAAAAACAGAGGGCCGCATACGATGAGAGTGCATTGGGATCGCAAACCAGCTCAGCCACAATCCAAGAAATCCTAAGAAAAAGGCCTCCTCATCCATTCCAGGGGCCGCAATTTCTGCAAATGACATGGTAGGGAAGTCCGGAAGAAAAAAACCCTTTTGATCTATATCCTTCTCCGGTAGTTTGTCCACACCTAGACCGAAAGGGTCATCCAGAGTGGCAAACTTGGCAGCCTCTGATGAGAGGACGCTTGGGCGAAGGAACCGAGCGATGAAATCTTCAAAGTTAACCCCCCGACTCCCATGTTCGATAAAAAGGGATTCATAGATGTTCAACACCTTAATCAAGCTTGGGAATTGATGTTGAACGGCATTCTCCGGTGTGACCCCCCTTACCATCGGCCTAGCACCAAAGACGTACACATCTGTCGGGAGCAGCTCCTCATAATGTTCTCCCATGACTGGTAGACCGGATACCTCCGTGAACTCCTCCAAAGAGATGGACACTTCCCGATCCATGGCAAGGAAAGTGTGGGTAGGAATGTTCCATTGCTCCAGGAAAGCCTTAAACCACCAGGTCGGGAGCGTGGGATATTGAAACAGAGAGACGTACACTGCGGTGTACAGTCCTAACCTTATCAACTGCGACCTTTTCATCGACAGGATGTACCGGGCTCATGGCAGATAGCCAATCGGGTGGCGGGGGATCAGACCAATGTTATATGATTGCCCCCAGGGTCTCGCCTCGCCCTGACAGATACGACGTCCTAGGATATCCAAGACCATAGGACGCTGGACCGGGATGGCATCTATAGCCGGATGAAGAAAACCCTTCGATGTCCAATCCGCCATCTCCACGGCATACTGCACCGAGGGTGGGGTAGCATAATGAATCGCCGTGATGGGTTCTGACGGCACCACGCATATGAAGCTCCGGCGGCCCATGATGATCTGATTATACCACGACCCCCAAAGGTGGAGACTCTTGTATTCTGGGTCGTATTCCTTAATCATGGCCAGGACCTCACGGTCCAAAGGCGCCTCGGGAAATCCCTCCTCTGAACGAACAAACGGGAACGAGGTGTCGAGAGACATGATCGCTGCAAAAGAACAAAATAGCCGTCAGTGCTACAATCCCAACGCTTGGCATTTAAAAAAAATCTTCAATTAAATGAATTTAAAAATTAATTAGATTAAAATTAATCACACTGCAGTACAGTGGGTAGGGGACCAAATGGGGACCCACAAAATCTGGATGACAATATGTCAGTTAATAAGACAACCTCATCATTGGATAAGATTGTCGGTTGGTCCCCAGGAAAACATTCCCATTAAAAAAAATGGGGGGAAGAATCCCTAGAGACAAGGAAAAAATCTCCTCTTTCAGAGCAAAGCTCTGTCACAGAGTGACACTTGTCAAACTCTGGTCCCAGGGAAATAAAATTCCTTAAAAAGAGCATAGCTCTATGGTAATAATGGAAAGGTCCATCAGAAAATGTTACACCTAGAAAAATTAAAATTTTTGGAATCTTTATAAAAAAAAATCCATGAAAAAACTTATGAAATTTTTTCATTTTTCAGATCTAAAAGATCTACAGATGATTCAAAGAGCAAAGCTCTGTCCATGGGTTAGAACCCATGAACAAGATCTCTGTAGATCTATAAGTTTTTGAGAGCAAAGCTCTGTTTATGAAACCCCAAAGGGGATCTCTTTAGATCAAAAGATCTGTAAGAGCAAAGCTCTATTGGTTAATTAAAATTAACTTAAAATTAATTTTACCTAAAATTTTCTAACTTGGAAAATGAGAGCAAAGCTCTAAAGTTCTGGAAACGAGAGCAAAGCTCTGGAGTTCTAAGCAAGAGCAAAGCTCTGGAAATAAAAATCTTGAAACGGTGAGATTTTTCTAAGGGCCAGAGGTCCTATTTATAAGGCGCTTACGCCCCTTGAGCTCACCCCTTGATCCAACGATCAGGAGTTTGCCACCGCTGCACTCACGTGTGCGCCACGTGAGCGCAACGGTGGGGGGGGGGCATTTGTTTCGCCCAATCAGAGCAAAGCTCTGCTGAAATTGAAAATTCAAAATTTTGAAGCAACGCTTCAAATCTCAGGCGCAACGCGCCACATGTCAGACGCTGATACGTCAGCGCAGCGCCCAAGAAGGCGCACCCAATCAGAGCAAAGCTCTATTTTAAGCAAAATTAAAGGAAGCAACGCGTCAGTTGCGCAGGCGCTGCGCTGCGCGACACGTGTCAGCGTAGATGCGCTAGCGCAGCTGCGCTGCGCTGTGCGCTGCGAGACACGTGTCAGCGCAGATGCGCTAGCGCAGCTGCGCTGCGCTGTGCGCTGCGAGACACGTGTCAGCGCAGATGCGCTAGCGCAGATGCGCTGCGCTGTGCGCTGCGCGACACGTGTCACGCGCTGAGACATTTGCGCCAAACAGAATTAAAATTTTAAAGAAATCTTTCTGTTCTTGTTAAAATAAGAAGATTTTCTTCTGTAAAACAGAAGCCCTTGGATCAAAGATCCAACGGTGGGGAAAATTCCCCAAATCACTCAGAGAAAGATCTTTTTAACAAATTTAACTAATTTATGGACACTATAAAAAGGACCCCAAGCCTCAATTCAAAAAAAAACATTTTTTTGAAAAAAGTCAAGAGCTTCAAACAAAGAGAGAACTCTGAGAAAATTCCAAAGAAAAAGGTAAAAACCTTCACTGGAGAGAAGAAATCTCTTTTAATAAATCATTGATCTAAAAACCAGATCAATGATCTTCACATAATAAACAGTGCATTGCACTTCTTATGAACCACTGGTTCTTTAAAACAAGAAAACAACAATAAAAAATATATATAGTGCTTTGCACTTTTATGAACCTCTGGTTCTTGAAATAAAAAGAAAAACTTATTTTTCTTTGATCTAAATTAGATCAAGAAATCAAATAGTGCTTTGCACTTCTGTTCTTGAATCTAAAAGATTCTTGGTGTTTTGCACTTCCAAACTGCGCTGTTGCGCTTTTGGGAAAGCGCCACGTGTCAGCATCTGAATCACTTACGCTATGAGCTTTGAGATAGAGCTTTGCTCTCTGTGATTGGCGCAACTTACCAAGGTGCGCCACGTGTCAGCAGCGCAAGCGCGGCACACTAGCGCAGCGCACTGCGCTTGCATGACACGTGTCGTCATCACAAGCGCTTGCGCTCTCTGATTGGCGCAAAGCGTCTGAAAATGCAATGCATTTTCTGAAGGGCCAGGCCCAATTAAAAGACCAAACAGGCCTAATTAAATTGATGCTCTGCATCATTTATAAATGGGCAAAGCCCAAACTAAATAATAAAAATGCTATGCAGATGCCTTGCAGAGCCCAAAATAAATTGATGCTCTGCATCTTTTATAGGCAGAGCCCAAACAAAAGAATAGAAAATAATGCAATGCATTATTTAAAAAATGGGCCAAGCCCTAACACAGGTCTAACAGACCAAAAACAAATAAAAGGCGTTGAATACTTTTCAACTGGACTTAGCCCAATCATGGCCGTAAGTCCTCAAATTAAATTGACTGAGCGATATTGCTCCCTTAAATCAATTTATATCCGGTTTGAGGGTACATCTCCGAGCTCCTCTGACACCTCTCATTGTAATCCTTCAACGACTTCAGAGAGGCGACGGGTCCCGACGACCGCACATGAATATGGACTGCGGGGTCCTTAAACTCGTGGACCGAAACGTCCCTAAACTAATACTGGACCGAGACGTCCTTAAACTAATATCGGACCGAGATGTCCTTAAACTAATCTCGGACCGAGATGTCCTTAAACTAACAATGGACCACCACGTCCCTAAACTAGAACAATAGAGCCTCCAAATGCTCTTTTGACGGATCTAAACGATCCCGTTTAAGTTGATCTTAGCCCCAAACACGGCTAACGTATCCTTAAACATTCAAATGGATTATAAAACTCCAAATCGACTTTGGTTCAAGGGTACATCTCCGAACTCCTCTGACACTTATCGTTGTGATCCTTCAACGACGTCAGAGAGGTGACGAGTCCCGACGGCCATATATTAAATGGATCACCACGTTAAGTTGATCTTAGTCTCAAAACAGGACTAACGTATCCTTAACGAATGTTTAAGTTGATCTTAGCCTCAATACGGCTAACGTATCCTTAAACTAAAAAAAAAACACCAAACCCAAATCTAAGTAAATACGGATTTGGACTAATCCACGTCCTACGGACGACGGTATTACTCAGTCTCCGTATACAATCCACGGGCAACCACAAACAAAACAAACACACACGACACGAAGTGAAATTCTGGAGAAGGAGAAAGTTGTTACCGCGATGCGGTAGCGTAATTAACTGCAGGGGCTTGCGCCTGCAGGGAAGAACGTCCCCACAATCAAAAACCCCTCAAGCAAGGGGGAATCTGACGAAGTCTGCTACATCGGCCGCATCCGTCTAAACCTCCGATACACGGTGCCATAAATCAACTTGGCATCTTCGGAGAGGTGGACGGATAAAACCAAACAGCATCTACCCCGAATCTCAGCGTCAGGACATCGCGGTCCTGTGCGCCGTCTTTCGGAGGAGAACAAGCTCATTTCAACACTTAGCCATTTTTCCTTAGTTGCTCCCATGGTTGCTCTCTAGCTTCTTTATCTTCCTCATTGCCATTATTCAAGCTTCAACCCACACATGTGATGTGAACCATGAAGCTTGAACACAAACTTATGAGCTTTTAAACATCCCCTACTTCACCATCATATACTTAACTAGCGATCGAGTGTAGCGTGTTTCCTACGCTAAAGAGTTTAGGGTAGAGGTAGCTTGAGTTGGAGGGACTTCGCGTGGATCATCTTCAGCACGAAGGTCATCGGAGGAAGCCCGTCCAAAACCTCAAGTGGAGCCTAGTGGAGTCGCGGGACTACTACACGAAGCATGTGAAGTGAAGGACTCGATCTACGAGGGTATGTTTCCCTCAATCAGAGAGCAAAGCTCTATTCAAAATTTGAAATTCGAACTAAGGCGGCGCCTCACGTGCAAAGCACGAGAGCGCTCACGCCAAGAGCGCCAGTGCTAAGAGTCAAAGACTCTGAGGCAGTACCTCACGCGCAAAACATGAGCTCTAGCGCCAAGAGCGCCAGCGCTATGAGTCAAAGACTCTGAGGCAGCGCCTCACGTGCGAAGCACGAGAGCACTAGCGCCAAGAGTTAAAGACTCTGAGGCAACGCCTCACGTGCAAAGCACGAGAGCGCCAGCGCTAGAACTAAATGTTATCCACCCTTGGATCAAAGATCCAACGAAGATAAAATCATCAAATTACCAGAATAAAATTTTGTTGAGGAAAATACTCCTCAAATCTTTCCAAACAAGAAAGATTGTGCTCTGTAAATCAGAGCACCGTTGGATCAAAGATCCAATGGTGATTAAACATCACCAAGATACAGAATAAGTTCTGTATAGGAAAATATTTTTCCAATCTTGCTAAAAATAAGAAAGATGTTTTCTGTAAAATAGAAGCCCTTGGATCAAAGATCTAATGGTGGGATAAATTCCTAAATCAATTAGAGATCTCTCAATGAGAGATTTCCTTAACCGATTCAACAAATCGGCCTCCCCTATATAAAGGACCCAAGACTTCAAGTCTTCGACAGAAGAACCCCCCTCCCCATAAACTTCAAGTTCTCAACAAAAAAAAAGAGAAGAGCAAGCTCTAAGAAGAAGAACCTTCTTTAAGGTAAATAACGAGAAGAGAGATCAAAGCATCTCCTTCATCTAAGAGTTTAACTCTCATATTAGAAGAACTTAGTTCTTTTTCCAGATCATAGATCTATAAGACAAAGTCTTGCATAAAATAAAAGAGATCATAGCATCTCCTCAAAAAAGAACTTGGTTCTTAGATTCATAAGACAAAGTCTCTCACAAGTGAGAATATAATTCTCAGAGAATTGAATTGAGCAGAACACAAAAATTCAGAGCGCTCTGCACTCATTGATTGGCGCCAAGCGCTCCACGTGCTCCTCACGTGGGCGCTATTTTATAAAGAGCGCTCTGCGCTCCTCAAGAAGGGCCCAGCACCATGAAGAGTGTTCAACACTCATATAAAAAAAAACAAAAAGAAAGTGAGTGTCAGAACCCACATAAATGCTTAGCATTGTGTGCACAGAGAAAGGACAGTGTCCTAGCAAGTGTCCAACACTTTATTCAAAAGAAAAGAGAAATGATAAAGACTCAGTGGGCTGAGCCCAAGTTGGCTAAACTCATAATCAACCGAGCCCATGTGCTCTTTATTGGACTTAGTCCCAAACAAGATCATCAAATCTTTGATGAACATTCACTGGTTCGAGAGTACATCTCTCCACACCTCTGATACATGTCGTTGTAATTCTTCAACGTCTTCAGAGAGGTGGAGGGTTCCAATAACCATAACTTTTGATGCATCCCCAAACTGGTTAAACCAGAACCCTACAGACTATGATGTCTTTAAACCCAGACTATGATGTCTTTAAACCTTACGGACTATGAGGTCCTTAAACTTATGGACTATGATGTCCTTAAACCCATTGGACCGCAACATCCCTAAACTAAACCCTACAGTCTATGATGTCTTTAAACCCTACGGACTATGAGGTCCTTAAACTCATGGACTATGATGTCCTTAAATTTTACGGACTATGAGGTCCTTAAACTCATGGACTATGATGTCCTTAAACTTTATGGACTATGATGTCCTTAAACCCAATAGACCGTAATGTCCCTAAACTAAAACGATAGAGTCCAAATACTCTTTCGTTCGATCTAAATGATCCTAAAACCTTGTTGAGTAGATCTTAGTCTAAAATTAGACTAACGTATCCTTAACAAGCATTTAAGTTGATCCTAATCTAAAAAAATATTAACGATCCTTAAACCAACCCAAACCCAAATCTAAGAAAATACGGATTTGGACTAATCCACGCCCTACGAGCGACAACATAAATTAGTCTCCGTATACAATCCACGGGCAACCAAAAACAAAACAAACACACATGACACGAAGTGACCATCTGGAGAAGGAGAAAGTGGTTACCGCGATACGGTAACGTAATTAACTGTAGGGGCTTGCGCCTGCAGGGAAGAGCGTCCCCATAATCAAAAACCCCTCGTCAACGAGGGAGAATCTGACGAAGTCTGCTACAACGGTCGCATCTGTCCAAACATCCGATACACGGTGTCATAAATCAACTTGGAATCTTCGGAGAGGTGGACGGATAAAACCAAATAGCATCTGTCCCTAAATTCGGGCCGGACGTCCTAACGTCCCGGTCGTGTCTTTCGGCAGAGAACAGATTCCGGCACGCCCGGTGTGACCTTTTCCTCTTTCCACTCCACACTTCATGTGTCATGTTCGCAAACGAATCGCGGTTTAATATGGTTTCCCCTGGATTCGAGGTACTAAGATTTGGTGTCTGGCTCCCGTGCAGAGAAAATGGCTTCCAACTGCACCAGCTGCAACAACAACTCCCATTCCGTCCTCGCCGGAGGAGTGACCTATGGGCCCCAATCGGCCTCCATCTTTGCCATGCCAGTGGAACAGGTGACTCAGGCCACCACTGGACTGTTCTTTGGGACCATGATCCCACCAGCAAGCTTCAGCATCCCAATGCCGTCACAGGAAGCTCCGAAGAAGTCGGTCTTTGATCGGCTTGCAACTACCACGACCCCTATTAACGAGTCATCCAAATCCAACGCCTCGGTCTTTAACAGACGAGGCCAAAGCTCAAGTGGGCCCGTCAAGAAGCCTGCAATACCCGAAGGGGTTATCCCGAAGCGGATAGCCATTCCTGCTCCGGTAGATATGGTCGTCAAAGTGGCTTCTCCCTTTAAAGGATCGGTCTTCACAAGACTGTCCATTCCATCTCCCGCTTCAGGCAAAGTCACCAATGCTGCTTCCCCTGCCCAAAAGTCAGTCGTCGACAGGTTGGACGTTCCCTCTCAACAGACGTCAGTCTTCGACAGGCTGACACCAACAGCAACTTCTCATCAGGTCAGGGGGCATGACGAAGCTACCCCAACGAAGGAGGTGATCCCGGCCGCACGACATGCTCGACGTCGCCACTGGCGCCGAGTGAGGAAAGATGGGTGCAGTTCCCCTTCTGGAATGACTCCACCAGCTCCGATGGTGGAAGTTGACTCTGCTGTTCTAACTGGAAACAGCTTTGAGCCGCTTAGGAGAGTGCGCAAGAACTCTCCAACTGCTGTACTAAAGAAGTCGCCTCCACAGGCTGAAAACGCTGTATGGGCGAAGCCAGAGCAACCCCCTCAGCGGTTGTCCTCCAAGATCCACAGAGTATGGCGGAAGGTCCAAGACTCTATAATTGATGAAGATTACTCTCGCCGACTGAAGAAAACTGTCACGCCCTACCCCCAATACAGAGAGTATTGTCCGCTCTGGCTAAAGCCGCACGGTCTTGTCCTTCGGGGAGAACCGGACCCGACCAAAGGCCACTTCCCAAGAGGTCACCCATCCCAAAACTTCCCTGGCTCGAGCACGCTTAAATACGGAGTTCTCAAGCTCCTGTAGTGTCGGTTCACTTAAAAAGCACCTCTGTATTGAAGAGTGGTATCATTCCATTTATAGTACAGATCTGCCCTCTTTCGGAATGTATTCCGAAAATTCCCTATTGTTCTACAGTGGGTCCCACGGACTCAAGAGGTGGCCCCCATGGATTCAAGAGGTGGCCCCTGCCCACTTAAACATGACACTTGGCGTGGCACTTTGTTCCTTGTGGCACTTTGTTCCGAGAGCAAGAACCGGGTCCCGACATTCTCTCCACCTTTGAACAATGGTCCGTCCTCGAACCACGGACCTACTATTGAGGGGCCTGGCTCTGATACCATTATGTCACGCCCCACTCCCAATACATAGAGTATTGTCCGCTCTGGCCAAAGCCGCACGGTTTTGTCCTTCGGGGCGAACCGGACCCGACCAGGGGCCACTTCCCAGGAGGTCACCCATCCCAGAACTTCCCTGGCTCGAGCACGCTTAACTACGGAGTTCTCAAGCTCCTATAGTTCCGGTTCACTTAAAAGGTGCCTCTGTATTGAAGAGTGGTATCATTCCATTTATAGTACAGATCTGCCCTCTTTCGGAATGTATTCCAAATATTCCCCATTGTTCTACAGTGGGTCCCACGGACTCAAGAGGTGGCCCCCACGGATTCAAGAGGTGGCCCCCGCCCACTTAAACATGACACTTGGCGTGGCACTTTGTTCCGTGTGGCACTTTGTTCCGTGAGCAAGAACCGGGTCCCGACATAAACGAAAGCCCGACAAAAGGAGGACGATTCCGCTGTCATACCACAGAAGGCGTCGTCTGCATGGGTGTCTGCTGCAACGGCCCCTTCAACTTTGGCCTCCCATAAAAAGAGAGGGCCGGGGAATCAACCACCACTGGCGGCAAATCCCAAGCGTGATGGATATAAACGTCCCAAGTCTAGGGGCATGGTAGTATACACGGTACACATGGCTTCCAGCAAGGAGGAAAGCCATACTTCCGTGGGTCATCGGCATCTTACACGATCCATGACAAAGGCTCAGGAGCAACAGCAAAAGCTCCAGGAGATGCTGACGAAGATGGCCGCGCTCACTGAGCTGAAAGAAAGCCCGGAGACGTCGTCAGAGCAGCGTCAGGAACAGAAAACCGACGCCGAGTTCCTCCGAAGAATACTCGAGAAGAAAGACAAAGAGGCCGCGGAACAAGCGGCCAACATAAAACAAATGGCGCTCTTGTTCCAAGATATGGTCGGGATGATGATACAGCCGGATCCTCCAGCTGATGACCCTCCAATAATCCTTGAAGACAACAGAGGAGAGACATCAAACCCTCTTCCGGCTCTATCAGCAGCCAAGGAAGAGACCATCTCCAAATTCGTCCTTGACGACTATATAGCCCAACAGATACGAGCTCATCAGGCGAGCGAAGCGGCCGGCCAAATCGTCAAGACTGGACGACCCTATCCGGGTTGGTACGATCAGATAAAGTACCCGCCAGGATATACGATCCCTAAATTCCATGTGTATAAGGGAACGGGTAATCCACACCAGCACGTTGCTCAATTCAGAGCCTTGTGCGATAATACTGGGGGTGACGACAAACTGCTGCTTCGCCAGTTTGTTGGCAGCTTGTCAGAGACATCATTCGAATGCTACTCTGAGCTCCCGAATGACTCTGTCAAGACATTTGCAGAAATGGAGCTACTGTTTACACAGAGATTCGCAAGCGCTAGCGAGCGCACCCCGATCACCGCACTAATTAACGCTAGAGTGAATTCGAGAGAAACTTAGGTTCAGTATGCAATTCGATGGCGGAACCTATGGTCGAGATGCGAACAGCGTATAGAGGAAGCTCCTGCCGTGGGCATGTTCGTAGGGACCCCGATCCACAGGCGACCATATCTTAGTTTATGATGTTCTTCAAGCCGACCACTTTCCAGGCCTTGATCGAAAAGCTGGCCCAAATGGACCAGATGGGCCATAAGCCGTCCTCCTCGAAAACGGAGCTTCGAAACGAAAAGGGCAAAAGGAAAGCGACCTTCGTCGCCAACGCTCAACAACAACTGATTGACTCGAGACCGGTTGTTCGCCAAAGCAGCAAGCTACGATCCCTCGATAAGAAGTTGAGACGTCCTTACTCATTTCCCCGAGATAAAACGAGGAGACTGTTCGAACTGACAGTGCGTAACGGGCTCATCACTCTGCCGGATCCGAGACATCCATCGCAACCTGGTGATGTCAACCATCCTAACTATTGTCCCTACCACAGAGTAGTGGGTCATCCAATCGAAGATTGCTACGTCTTCAAAAACTGGGTTGAAAACCAGTACCAGAAAGGCAAATTCGCGTTGTCTGAGAACTGGAAGGTAAACCCGCCACGACAGCACACTCCTAAAAAGATGGACACGCCAGGGGCATCATGCTCACTCATAGAGGAAACTCCATGGGAAGTTGTTCTTTCAGCAAAAACTAAAAGAATGCTGAAAGATCTTCGAACATGTCCGGCGATCAGGTGGAAAAGCCCGCTAGAGCCAGAGATTATTGAGGGGATGCTGAAACCGCGCCCAACATCGAGAGTTGGTAGCGAAAGGAAAAGCACCCAGGCCCAGCCGTCAAAGTCTTTGAAGAAAAAGAAGAAGAACAGAAAGCCCGTGCAGCCTGACGAAAAGCGCACGGAGCTGCAAAAGAATATTAACGCGCTGGAAAAATATAATCAGAAGGCGCGAACCCCGGTCACACTCCAAGAGTTTCTCAACCATATCCTTGAAAGTGGAGATAACGACAATGATGAGGGAGACGACTCGTTAAAGAAACCCGAAGGTTATGTGGCAAGTTGCCACATGATCTCTCATTCGTCGCTAAATAATGAAGAAGCTCGCTCGCTGTCGGAAGATAACATAAAGGAGCTGGGGGCAGTATCGGTGCCAAAATCCTTGGAACCGTCAGACGATATGATTGACATGCTGCTGAACGAAGCCCGTCAGAAGAGCAAAACTGATCAAGAACGTGAAATGGCCCTATTCGAAGGGGCCAGGCGTCGGCGCCAAGTTGGAGAAGCCGTGATAGGATGGGTCACAAAACACTCCAACCAAATCAAATCACAACCTAAATGGGTGTATCCCGCATTGTCGTCATGTGTCCCGTCACGTAACAAATACACGTGCATGCAAGATGAACTGAGGACTGAAACGTTCGAAAACTAACAACGGACCGCAATGTCTTGAAACTAGCTACGGACCGAAACGTCTTTAAACTACTACAAACCACAGCATCCTTGGGCTGACGCAAAGAAAACGGTACGTCCACAAGCAGAATGGGCACGGATGAAAACCCGAAATGGCGCCGTGAGTAAAAACAGCAGGACTGCCAGCGAGTTTGTGAAAACCCGAAAGGGCGCAATCTCGTAAAAAATGGTCATGAACACTCGTAAGGTCCTCTCGACCTTATGGGGAGAAAATACCCGAGTGAGATCCTTACGACTCACGAAGGAGCAACACACATAAGAATTCTCACGATTCCTATGGAGAAAATACACTTACGAGATCCCCACGACTTGTAAGGAGAATTCCCCTATGAGACCCTCACGGCTCACAGGATTCGAAAAGCCTTAAGCTACAGGGATCTAAACATGTTCTTAAGCCATCATACACCTCAATTTGCCCTACAAACGGTTTAATATTGACCCTTGTATACAATCCACGGGCACAAATAAACGTCTCCCCCACCAAGTTCCACCGATGGCGCGAAATGCCCTTACTTGGTAAACAGACACTTGTAAGTCCTCTCGACTTATAAGAAGAAAATACTCTTATGAGATCCTTACGACCTATAAGAGAGAACACCACTTAGAAGTCCTCACGACTTCTAAGGAGAACACACACCTATGAGATCCTCACGTCATGTAGGGAGAAACACCTTTATGAGACCCTCACGGCTCATGAAGTCAAAAGCCTTAGTCGACAGAATCCTAACCCTGTTTGCTAAGCCACCATTGTTCGAATCAACAGAGGCAAATGATGATTCGCTCCTGGCAATACTCCAGTCGCAGCGATGCTGATGCTAAGACTGGCATCAGATTCCAAGTTCCATACTTGCAATGAAGTCAGCAAGTAAAAGAAATGCATACAAAATAGCCAAAATGGTGGGGCAACTTGCAACAAAATCAGCAAGTAAAAGATATGCATACAAAATAGCCGAAATGATTGGGCACCGCAAAAAATAGCCGAAATGATTGGGCAACCGCGACTTTCACGATATAAAAAGCTGAAATGATAGAGTATCGCGGAAAGAAATAAAACAAAAATGAAAGGATGAAACTTGTGCCCTGCAGGTAAGTCCATACTGACACCTGTATACAATCCATGGGCATAAACAGAAAAAGGAACCACATTTTCCCACCAGACTCTGTCAAAGGGAGAGTCAAATCTCGATGGCAACATCTGCGTCCCGGAAGATCAACACGGCGTTCATTTTCAATTCCAGCAGGATGCAGACGTAACGTCAACAACCGACCTTAGGGTCGCGACGAAGCGGAGCCATGGAAAAGTCCCTAGTTCCAAAATCTTGACGGCCACATCTACAGCCTAGAAACCAACAACGGCGTTCATCTTCGTTCCAGCAAGATACGGACACAGCATCACCAATCAGAGCTACGGCACAATCCCTAGTTCTAATACTATATGGTTCACAGACAACCTAGAATCAACACTGACACCGTAGAAAGCGGAGCAAGTCAGCCAGTGACTTCTGTCTCGGAAATACGTCAGCAAATGACTCCATCTCGGAAATACGCTATCCAATGACCCCGTCGCGAAAATACGTCATCCAATGACCCCGTCGAGGAAATACGTTAGCAAATGACTCCGTCACGGAAATACGTCATCCAATGACCCCGTCGCGGAAATACGTCAGCAAGTGACCCCGTCTCGGAAATACGTCAGCAAGTGACCCCGTCTTGGAAACACGTCAGCCAATGACCCCGTCGCGGAAATACGTCATCCAATGACCCCGTCGCGGAAATACGTCATCCAATGACCCCGTTGCGGAAATACGTCAGCAAATGACCGCGTAGCGGAAATACGTCATCCAATGACCCCGTTGCGGAAATACGTCATCCAATGACCCCGTCGCGGAAATACGTCAGTAAATGACCCCGTCGCAGAAATACGTCAGCAAGTGACCCCGTCTCTGAAATACGTCATCAAATGACCCCGTCGTGAAAATACGTCAACAAGTGACCCTGTTTCGGAAACACGTCAGCCAATGACCCCGTCGCGGAAATACGTCATCCAATGACCCCGTCACGGAAATACGTCAGCAAATGACCCCGTCACGGAAATACGTCAGCAAGTGACCCCATCTCGGAAACAACCTAACGTCAGCAAATGACCCCGTCTCGGAAATACATCATCCAATGACCCCGACACCGTAGAAAGCGGAGAAAGTCAACCTTGACACCGTAGAAAACGGAGAAAGTCAACCTTGACACCGTAGAAAACAGAGAAAGTCAACCTAGAAAACGGAGCAAGTCAACCCTGACACTGTAGAAATCGGAGAAAGTCAACCCCGACACCGCAGAAAGCGGAGCAAGTCAACCAACGACCTCCCCGCCGGATCAATGCTCCGTCCCGGAACCAAGTCAACTCACAAATATCTCGATTCAGGGAAATCAGCGTCCTTGACGAGAACCTCTCGATTCGCGTCGAACCGTAAGGAAATCAGTGTCTTTGTAGGAATCTCTCGATTCGTCTCAACCCCAGGGAAATCAGTGTCCTTAGCAAAATATCTCGATTCAGGAAAATCAGCGTCCTTGACGAGAACCTCTCGATTCGCATCGACCCGCAAGGAAATCAGTGTCTTTGCAGGAATCTCTCGATTCATCTCAACCCCAGGGAAATCAGTGTCCTTGGCAAAATATCTTGATTCAAGGAAATCAGCGTCCTTGACGAGAACCTCTCGATTCGCGTCGACCCGCAAGGAAATCAGTGTCTTTGCAGGAATCTCTCGATTCGTCTCAACCCCAGGGAAATCAATGTCCTTGGAAAAATATCTCGATTCAGGAAAATCAGCGTCCTTGACGAGAACCTCTCGATTCGCGTCAACCCGCAAGAAAATCAGGGTCTTTGCAGGAATCTCTCGATTCGTCTCAACCCCAGGGAAATCAATGTCCTTGGCAAAATATCTCGATTCAGGAAAATCATCGTCCTTGACGAGAACCTCTCGATTCGCGTCGACCCGCAAGGAAATCAGTGTCTTTGCAGGAATCTCTCGATTCGTTTCAACCCCAAGGAAATCAGTGTCCTTGGCGAAATACCTCGATTCAGGGAAATCAGCGTCCTTGACGAGAACCTCTCGATTCGTTTCGACCCGCAGGGAAATCAGTGTTTTTGTAGGAATCTCTCGATTCGTCTCAACCCGCAGGGAAATCAGTGTCTTTGCAGGAATCTCTCGATTCGTCTCAACCCCCAAGGAAATCAGTGTCCTTGGCAAAAACCTGTCGATTCAGGGAAATCAGTGTCCTTGGTAGGAATCTCTCGATTCGTCTCAACCCGCAAGGAAATCAGTGTCTTTGCGGGAATCTCTCGATTCGTCTCAACCCCGGGAAAATCAGTGTCCTTGGAAAAATATCTCGATTCAGGGAAATCAGCGTCCTTGATGAGAACCTCTCGATTCGCATCGACCCGCAAGAAAATCAGTGTCTTTGCAGGAATCTCTCGATTCGTCTCAATCCCAGGGAAATCAGTGTCCCTGGCGAAATACCTCGATTCAGGGAAATCAGCGTCCTTGACGAGAACCTCTCGATTCGTTTCAACCCACAGGGAAATCAGTGTCTTTGCAGGAATCCCTCGATTCGTCTCAACCCCAGGAAATCAGTGTCCTTGGCAAAATATCTCGATTCAGGGAAATCGGCGTCCTTGACGAGAACCTCTCGATTCGCGTCGACCCGCCAGGAAATCAGTGTCTTTGCAGGAATCTCTCGATTCGTCTCAACCCCAGGAAAATCAGTGTCCTTGGTAAAATATCTCGATTCAGGAAAATTAGCATCCTTGACGAGAATCTCTCGATTCACGTCGACCCGCAAGGAAATCAGTGTCTTTGCAGGAATCTCTCGATTCGTCTCAACCTTAGGGAAATCAGCGTCCTTAGAAAAATATCTCGATTCAGGGAAATCAGCGTCCTTAACGAGAACCTCTCGATTCGCGTCGACCCGCAAGGAAATCAGTGTCTTTGCAGGAATTTCTCGATTCGTCTCAACCCCAGGGAAATCAGTGTCCTTGGAGAAATACCTCGATTCAGGGAAATCAGCGTCCTTGACGAGAACCTCTCGATTCGTTTCGACCCGCAGGGAAATCAGTGTCTTTGCAGGAATCTCTCAATTCGTCTCAACCCGTAGGGAAATCGGTGTCCTTGGCAGGAATCTCTCGATTTGTCTCAACCCGCAGGAAAATCACTGTCTTTGCAGAAATCTCTCGATTCCTCTCAACCCGCAGGGAAATCAGTGTCTTTGCAGGAATCTCTCGATTCGTCTCAACCCCCAGGGAAATCAGTGTCCTTGGCAAAAACTTCTCGATAAAGGGAAATCAGTGTCCTTGGCGAGAATCTCTCGATCCGTTTCAACCCGCAAGGAATCAGTGCCTTTGTGAGAATCTCTCGATTCGTCTCGACCGGCAGGGAAATTAGTGTCCTCGTGCATGAATTCTCTTGTGAGATCCTTATGACTCTCAAGAGAAAACGCACTTAGGAATCCTCACGATTCTAAGGAGAAAATACACCTACGAGATCCTCTCGACTCGTAGGGAGAAAAATCTTTATAAGACCCTCACGGCTCATAAAGTTGAAAAGTCTTAGATGGAAGACCGGAACCTGTTTCCTAAGCCATCGCTACCCTGCAAGGAGGTCAAGAGTTACATGCCACTGAAATAGGAATGCTATTCAAGAGTACGTAGATTACTTTGCGCTAAGTCAAAACAAAAAGGCATAACCCGTGGACATCAACCACATACTATGCAAGACAGTAAAGAGAACATTTGATTCGCATCCAATTAAGCGTTCAAAGTGTACCCACTCATGTATGTGCGAAAAGGCTTAATGCATAAAATAAATGCATAAAAAGGAAAAATTTACCATTCATACCTCAGAAAATTCTTACATTGATGAAAACAGCAAAACAAAAACATCATTAAAATGTTTACAATGGTAAAACATTAAATCCGGGACATTGATTGAGAAATTCAGAAGTAAGGCCATCTAAAATGCTTCTGGCCTCTCTGACCATTTTTGTGTGCATCCTCTCACGAATGCAACCGTCAGGATCCTCGCTAATGTCGTCTGTCCTCTGATAGGCGGAGATTATCGTCGTCTGTTGGAAAGTTTGATGCAAGATATCAATAAGATTATCTCGCCGCCTCTTCGAGATCAAGCCCATCAGATATACTGAGTGCCCCTTGTCTTCAGCATCATCCAGTGCTTTAAGCGGCATGGCTTCATAAAATCCAGGAAGTGCGTTTCATATCTCTCTCACGACGATCTTCAGAAGAGCGGAGCGACGAGGAAGTAGTCGACCGTTCTATTCATCAAAGCGACTCATGATCTCAGCGCATTGGGCATTTGTAAACTCCTGGTTTTGACAACGGCCTTGTGCACGAATGTCTCCATAAGAAATAATTTCGTTAAGATCATACAGATAAGCGGCCATAGTGTCTGAAAAGAAAAAAATCAGTGAGAGTTTAATGGTCAAACTGATCAAGAAAATGCTTATTGAAGCAGACACGGGAATTTAAACAACTCTTGATATTCTCACAGAGAAAACAAGTTCTGATAAGACACCCAACAAATTCAAATTTGTAAGAATAAAAGAGGCAATCCTAAAAGGATTCTCATTTAATGAGAGGCCCCTCGGGCCAAGGAGTTAAACTCCCTCGAGAGCAACGCTCTGTAAACAGGAGTGACATCTGTCAACTCAAATCATGAGAGGGGTAAAATTCCCTAAAAATTTTAAGAGCTATGATCTGTGAAAACGATGGGATCATCCATCAAAACCCTAAAAAGCAAAACTTTTACCGAGTTAAAAACTCCGAGATTTTCAAGATCTGCAAGACAAACTCTAAGAGTTCCTCATTAAGGGGTTAAGAAACCCCAAAAAGAAGTTTTTTGATCGATGATCTAAGAAGAGCAAAGCTCTGTTTAATGGGGTCAAACATGATTCTTACCAACTTTTTGAACAAAGTTCTAACTTAAAGAAAGTTCTTTGGGCAGAGATCTATGCTCTGAAGAGAGAATTGAATTCTCAGAAAAACAGGAAGAACAAAGCAAGAAGATGAACAGCAGTCATCTTAAGGGCCAAAGGCCCTATTTATAGGTGCTGGAAGTCGATCCAACTTCCAAGTTGATCTAATGGTGGAAAGGCCGCCACCGCTGCACTCACGTGTAAGCCATGTGAGCGCAACGGTGGGGGGCGTTTGTTTCCCCGAATCAGAAAGCAAAGCTCTATTCAAAATTTGAAATTCTAACTGAGGCAACGCCTCACGTGCAAAGCATGAGAGCGCTGGCGCCAAGAGTCAAAGACTCTGAGGCAGCGCCTCACGTGCAAAGCATGAGAGCGCTAGCGCCAAGAGCGCCAATGCTAAAAGTCAAAGACTCTGAGGCAGCACCTCACGTGCAAAGCACGAGAGCGCTAGCGCCAAAAGTCAAAGACTCTGAGGCAGCGCCTCACGTGCAAAGCACGAGAGCGCCAGTGCTAGAACTAAATGTTCTCCACCCTTGGATCAAAGATCCAACGAAGATGATTAAAAATCATCAAATTACCAGAATAAAATTCTGTTGAGGAAATACTCCTCAAATCTTTCCAAACAAGAAAGATTGTGCTCTGTAGAGCACCTTTGGATCAAAAGATCCAATGGTGATTAAACATTACCAAGATACAGAATAAGTTCTGTATGGGAAAATATTTTCCCAATCTTGCTAAAAACAAGAAAGATGTCTTCTGTAAAACAGAAGCCCTTGGATCAAAGATCCAATGGTGGGATAAATTCCCAAATCAATTAGAGATCTTTCAATGAGAGATTTCCTTAACTGATTCAACAAATCGGCCTCCCCTATATAAAGGACCCAAGACTTTAAGTCTTCGACAGAAGAACCCCCCCCCCCATAAACTTCAAGTTCTCAAAAAAAAAAAGAAGAGCAAGCTCTAAGCTCTAAGAAGAAGAACCTTCTTCAAGGTAAATAAAGAGAAGAGAGATCACAGCATCTCCTTCATATCTAAGAGTTTAACTCTTATATTAGAAGAACTTAGTTCTTTTTCCAGATCATAGATCTATAAGACAAAGTCTTGCATAAAATAAAAGAGATCATAGCATCTCCTCAAAAAAGAAGAACTTGGTTCTTAGATTCATAAGACAAAGTCTCTCACAAGTGAGAATATAATTCTCAAAGAATTGAATTGGACAGAACACAAAAATTCAGAGCGCTCTGCACTCATTGATTGGCGCCAAGCGCTCTACGTGCTCCTCACATGGGCGCTATTTTATAAAGAGCGATCTGCACTCATTGATTGGCGCCAAGCGCTCCACGTGCTCCTCACGTGAGCGCTATTTTTAAAAGAGCGCTCTGCACTCACTGATTGGCGCCAAACGCCAAGCGCTCCATGTGCCCCTCATGTGGGCGCTGCTCAATAAAGAGCGCTTAGCGCTCAAATGCTGGCGCTCAGCGCCAAGCGCCCTACGTGCTCCTCACGTGGGCGCTATTTAACACAGAGCGCTATGCACTCCTCAAGAAGGTCCCAGCTGTTAGTTGTATGTATGCCCTAGAGGCCAGTATTGTACAGATGATGTATATTATATTGGATGCTTGGACATATATAGAGATGACTTTCTTGCTCGATATGATAGTATGCTATCTGGTTACTCTTTATCTTAACATATATACTTGTCTCTTTATACTATCTTAGAGTTACATGTTGGTAAAGCCCTTAGGATGTGTACTTGACTACCTGGACTATGATGCGGATCATACTAGTGGGGACATGGTAGTCCATTAGTATATCCTTCAAGGTCCCTAGTCGTGGGTGTATCGAGACGGGGCATCGATATACCAGTGTAGACTGGCGTATACGCCTCTCGACCTATGAGATGGGCGATGGATGATCCCATATCCATTGGTGTTTGACATCTGAGATGGTATACGGGTGCTCAGTGGAGACTGGGTACACTGGACGGACTCGCCGAGAACTCCCAGATGGTATTATACCTCACGTCAGATGGAAGTTCTCAGGTGACACTTGTGCAGATTAGTCTGTAGACCCGAGATCGTCATAGAGTCTTGTGTGATTCCCACTGTGCTTTGATTTCCACCTTACCACGTCCATGAGGGCGTGCAAAACGGTGGTTTTTGGGTACAGTCCCGAGTCACATGGAGGCAATGAGCGATGGTAGGGGTTTCTTCTCTCCCGGTATTGGGGGTTGATGTTGCGCTGTGCTCGATTGGCCGTAACAGGGAAGGCCCTGGCCAGGGCTGTTTTAGAGATTTGCTGGTAAGTGTTACCAGTAGTTTCTCGACCCGTTATGGGCCTCACATCGGTACGACTTATCAATTATTGGGGTCTGACGTTTACCACCCCTAGACTTGATATGCGACATATCAGACGAGGAGACCGGACTGTACGGGAAGTGTTGCCGATTGGCTCGGCGGGAGTTGTACCAGGTTCGCTTGTTTTCTTCTGATCGCTCAATACCCGGGTGGCCGTTACGTTTAGCTGACCGCTTGCGGCTTGGGAGGGCTTGATATGATCATCACCCACTGCCGGCGCATTGACGAGTCTTAGAGTCCCACAATGGAGTTTCCTAGTCCAGGCGAAACGTTGTGGTGCGCGTATGCGATATGCGCATGGACCCGATTAAAATACGCGTATAGGATACCGTATATTGATCGGGCGGCTTGCTTTTGGTGGGGTCATATGTGATATGGCCGGATTGATAAATCAAGTGTTGATTTATCATTTAACCATTAGTTTCTCACTTGAAATCCTTTCTTGAGTTTGATGGATGTATGCATGCATGTATGCCTTCTTTATAGATTCATGCACATATGGATGTAGATACACACATACATACATACATACATCCTTCATGGTTGTACATACATGAAAATGGTGGCAATATAAGACTCACACCATGGTTTTATATATGGATTTTATTGCATTTGATTTAAAACAAAAAGGAAAATGGAAAATGGTTATCATTGATTTGTTTCTACACTCTTCTTTTGACCTAACCATTCTCACCCACCTTTTAACCTTGGGTAAACTTTCCTTTTGTGTTTTAACTCAAGTTCAATAAGATATTCATTGTTTAACCATGGTTTGAGATGAGAACAAGAAAATATATATACATATATTTTCATTTTTCTCAATAAGAGTTATTCTTTTCACTCTTGAAAAAAATATAGCCATCATCTTCTTCTTCCTCTCTCACTTGCTCTGTAGACTTTTGTAGTGAGAAAATTACATAACAAGATTGGATTTTGAAGTGAGAATAAGAACCACAACATCATTCTACACAAGTTTAGCCCACTTGTTTAGAGTGTTATCTTCATTTCTTCTTTTGAAAAGTGAAGTTGCAAGCTTGGACTAGGAGCTTCGGGTAGATCGTCGTGGACACTAGGAGACCTCAAGCGAACCCTCTTCCAACCCTCAAGTGGCCAAGGAGTCTAGCGTAGGGAGCTACAAAGGTTGTACTCTCAAAACCCTAGCATTTCTTTCATGTGATGATGTGTAGTTTATGAAACCCTAATTTTTCTAGGAACGATCCGATGTTTGTTAACTTAGCACCCTAAAAAATTCCATCTTTGGTACATGTGATGCTTCCAAACCCTTCATGAGGTGCTAGGCTAACCCAACATTGGTATCAGAGCCGACCTAGAACATTAGGCGACACGTTAACGAAGTTAAAACCCCGATCGAACCCGATATCGACAAAATCAACCCCTCTCTGGACAATTTTTAAACTCTGGGATTTTTGGGAATTAAAAATACTTAAAAAATACAGCAGGGATTTATAAGAATTACGGAGCAAAAATTATGACATGATCTGTACGGACCGCCGCGGTTCTGAGGCAATACCCTGCTTGTGCCGCTGAACCGCGGCCGTACAGTGAGATCTTGGCAGTAGGTTTGCACAGTAATTCTTGTATCTGAATGTGTTATTTTATGGGTATTTTTAAACAGACTCAAGTGTTGAGTATTCAGGGGTTCATTTTGTAATTGTCGATTCGATCGGAGAATTTAATTTTGTTTTGCTATTCCGGGTAAATTAGAAAGTATTGAATTGTTCGAACGAGTGTCATTTGCTCACTTTTCACGGGGTTTAAATCCTTTGGAGATACGTGCAAGTTTTGTGGTGGACCCTCTAGAAGACAACAAACCTTAACTCGATTATGTGATCGTCTTGAACTGCCCTTTGAACCTTAGGGTTTGGGGCAGTACGGCGTGCCACATGTGAGGCGTTGGCTTGACCCTTCTACGGCTGGACCGCTACCACTGTGTCACACTCCGGGTTTTTGAACTCCGCTCAAGTGTTGGGCTTTAGGGAATCTTGGGTATTTGAACATTCGTTCGAAAACTTTAATACTGTCTAATTATCTGGAATGTGATGCAATATGTGGAATTCATATTACAAGACATGAAATACGAAGTATGTGATATTTCGCATTTACGATGTCTGAATAGAATGTGGATTCCAGATATTACAGTTTTACACTTTCTTTTCTGTGACCGTAAGTGTAGTATGTAGAGGTATTGCCAATTGTCGTTGCTATACGTCGACGACAATCGGTGTATGCATACTTACTTATGTTGATGATATGAGATATTATGTGTTGCTGAGATATGATGTGCAGGATTGTCGCGATTGAATAGCCGGGGGGTTTTATGTGAGATGAGAGTTTTATATTTTCATTCATGTAAATTCAAATGTAATGTAATATTCTTTTATTTGGGGCACTTCCGGGTTGAGATTGATGCCACCAGTGTTGTATATTATTTACTTTTCCGCATTAGAATGGACCCAAGGGGGGAGCACAGGTGACCGGGTTCTGGGGTTCAGTGGGAGGCCATCTCGAGGAGTCGAGACCGGGTCTCCTAAACTCCAGAATTGGTAGGGTCGCTTGCCGCTCCCGTAGGGGTCCAGGGTGTGGGCTTGGCTATTCATCGCGACTGTGGAATCCGTATTTTCTATTATTGGCTAAATACTAAATACGGACGTCCTAGTATATCCCACATTATATCTATGTTTCTGCTGCGATATCTGTGATGTGATCATTTGATATGTTCTGATGGATACAGTATATAGTATATATGATATATTATATAGACGTTACTTATGTTTTACACCCGCACTAGCCCTGCCCTGCTCTGTCGTTAGTTACCTAACCTAACGGTGCACGAGGGGACATCGAGGCGAATGCGGATGGCATAAGTGTACGTCGTATTTATCTGTGATGTTTAGGTGACTTAAATGATGGGACTTCATTAATGTGATTAATGAAAGAAAAGAAACCTAAAAGATGTTGTAGAATCAAATTTTCAAATAAAAGGGTAGCTACAGTTTTGCTTTGCATAGCGGTATATATGATATACCCTGCACCTTATTCGATGAGGAAAGAGCCGAGATCCCTTCACCGGGAGTGACCTCTTTAGCAAAACTGGCAGATGCTATAACACTCGGTTTGACTTTTGACTGCTTTTAGAGTTTTGCTTTGCACAGTGATATATATGATATATCCCGCGCCTTATTCGATAAGGAAAGAGCCGAGATCCCTTCACCGGGAGTGACCTCTTTAGCAAAACTAATGAAAGCCTCAAAATCACTCCATTTCAAAATTCACTTGATTCTACAACGATATCAAGTTCATTACGCAATAGGTTTTCAGAAAAACCTGTCGTAGCCCTCCGTCATTTCAGATAAGTCCTGCTTAGTATTCGTGCTGCGTTTGTTGACCTTGTCAAGGTGCAGTGTGCGGTAGCTGACCAGTATTTATCTGCTTATGCATATGATGCTGATTGGATTAGGGTAGTCGTACGGCCTTGTTGACCTTGTCAAGGGTCGTGCGGGTGGGTTTAATTCAATCAAGAAGTGACGGGTTGAACTTGACTTACGGTCTATGGTTTGTTGACCTTGTCAAGGTCATAGATCGTTTGGGGCAAAATATTATCGGGAATTTCAAGTGTTGAAATTTGCAATGAGATTGCATACCTTCTATGAGATAGTTGGATCCCGATACCTACTGCGAGTAATTGTTACTCCTGGGAGAGTTTTACACAGGACAATTAGCCGATCAAGTAGGTGTCTAGAAAGGTGTTAACGGGGTTACGCCTCTGGGAAAACGAGGTTTACTTTAATTAGGTCCGTGCGAAAGCACGGGAAACCTCCCTCAAAGTACCGACACTGGCCTGGCTGAAAGATCGGCGAAGTTGTAGGGTGTAATTAATCCCGGCTAGTCTTTCCTTTTAGGGTTTGAAGGAAGATTTGATAAAAACAGTGGGAGCCATCCTGATTAGATAAGATAATAACCAATCTTATCTTGCAAGAGCATACGCTAAAGTGTTTTCTTCTCTCTCTCTCCAGGTAGCGACCATGTCATGCCTTAATCAAGATAATAATATGGATGTATTGACCGAACCCGCAAGTTATTCTGTGCTGGGGGACGTTGGTTCCGTTCTTTCTTATAAGAGTTATAGGACTGAACAGGACATAGGGGAATACCAGGATTCCCATGCCGCCCGAATGAAGAAAGTACATGTTGATGCATTTTCTTCGGGTGTGTTCGTTACAGAGAACTGTTTCTCCATTTGCCCTACGTCCTGGGTATTAGATACCGGGTCAGGATCCTATATATGTAATCAGTTACATGGGCTCAGGAAAGGTAGAGAACTTGGAGAAGGTGATAAAGACATTAGAGTTGGAAATGGTGCAATTGTTGCAGCTAAGACTGTCGGGGAATATCACCTTGCATTACCAACTGGTAATACATTGGTTCTGAACGAATGCTATTACATGCCGAACCTGATATGCAACATTATATCGGTTTCTTTATTGAGTAAAGAGGGATATAATTTTGTATTACAGGATAATGTTATGAACATTTTCCGTAACCAAAGTTGGTTGGATCAGGCATGTTGTGTAATGGCATTTATGTTCTAAATCAATCAACAGTTCTGAGCATAACAAACACACACAAGAGGAAGAGTTCAGAACTGAACGAATCCTTCTTGTGGCATTGTAGACTGGGTCACATCAATGCGACACGACTGGCTAAGTTGCATAAGGATGGATATTTGAAACCGTTCGAATTTTCATCTTATGACACTTGCCAGTCATGTCTCAAAGGCAAGATGACCAAAACTCCGTTTACGGGACACGGAGAAAGAGTTACCGAACTCTTGGGACTGATACATAGTGATGTATGCGGTCCTATGTCTACACATGCCAGGGATGGTTCTTCGTACTTCATTACATTCACTGACGATCTCTCTAGATTCGGATATGTGTTCCTGATGAAATACAAATCAGAAGCTTTTGAGAAATTTAAAGAATATAAACAAGAAGTCGATAACCAAACCGGAAAAAGTATTAAAATCCTTCGATCTGATCGAGGAGGTGAAAACTTGAGCAATGAATTCCTGGACTTCCTAAAAGAGAATGGGATTCTCTCTCAGCTGACTCCTCCATATACACCACAGCACAACTGTGTATCAGAACGGAGGAACCGCACCCTATTAGATATGGTGCGCTCTATGATGAGCACAGCTGAGTTACCTATTTCCTTCTGGGGATATGCGCTGGAGACAGCAGCATACCTATTGAATCAAGTTCCATCTAAATCTGTACCTACCACACCATATGAGATATAGAGTGGGAAGAGGCCATATCTTAAACGAGTTAAGATATGGGGTTGTCCGGCCTAGGTCAAAAGACAAAATCCGGACAAACTCGAGGCACGGTCAGTTCTTTGCAAATTTGTGGGATATCCAAAGAACTCATATGGGTATTTTTTCTACCATAGTGAGGAACAAAAGGTGTTTGTTGCTCAACATGCCACCTCTTTAGAAAAGGAATTTCTTATAAAAGAAATTAATGGCAAAGTGGTGGAGCTGGAAGAGGTTCCAGATACACAAACCGTAACTGAAGATTTAGTGGAACCAGAAGATTCAGTAGCTCCCAACGAACCTCAGCCTCTCCGCCGATCTAGTAGGGTTCCTCGCCAACCTGAGAGATACTACGGTTTTCTTATGGATGGTGGGAGCGAGGATTGCATCATGGAGGATGATGACCCAACTAGCTTCGAGCAGGCCATCACGAGTGGGGACTCAGTAAAATGGCTGGATGCTATGCGGTCCGAGATGGAATCCATGTACACCAACAAAGTATGGACTTTGGAAGATGCTCCTGAAGGGGTAAAACCCATTGGGAGCAAGTGGATCTTCAAGAAAAAACTTGGTGTAGATGGGAAAGTGGAGACTTTCAAAGCTAGACTTATTGCAAAGGGTTTTCGTCAAAAACCAGGTATGGACTATGACGAAACCTTTTCTCCAGTGGCTATGCTTAAATCCATCCGGAACATGCTTGCCATCGCTGCATATCATGATTACGAAATCTGGCAAATGGATGTTAAGACCGCCTTTCTAAACGGTGATTTAGAAGAGTGCGTGTACATGACTCAGCCAGAGGGCTTCGTAGATGGTGGGAGCAGCGGGAAGGTGTGCAAGCTGCTTAAATCCATTTATGGATTAAAACAAGAATCGCGGAGTTGGAACATTTGCTTTGACGTCGTTATCAAAGAGTTTGATTTCGTCAAAAACGTAGATGAACCCTGTATTTACAAGAAGGTAGCAGAGAGTAAGGTTGTCTTCCTCGTATTGTACGTGGACGACATACTCTTGATAGGAAATGACATTCCTATGCTGCAATCGGTCAAGCTCTTCTTATCACAAAGATTCTCAATGAAAGATCTTGGTGATGCCTCCTGCATATTGGGAATTAGAATCTATAAAGATAGATCCAAACGGATATTGGGATTGTCCCAATCCAGGTACATTGACACCATACTAAAGAGGTTTAGTATGGAAGAATCCAAGCGTGGGAATTTACTGTTAGTGTATATGCCCTAGAGGCCATTACTGTATCATACTGGTTTGTATATTACTTAATGGAAGCTTGGGATATTCACCTTGTATATACAATCTTGCTAAAAATAGTAGTATGCTACTTGGTTTGTTTCTACTTCAATGTGTACATGTGTTTATTTTATTATATCACCTATACGCATTAGTGGAGCCCTTAGGATCTTTGCTTGATTACCAGCGTTGTGATGGCAGTCACACTAGTGGGGGCTGGGTAATCTATAAGCACATCCTTATGCAGGTCCCTAGTCGCAGGACAATCGAGACAGGGCATCGATACTCTGGAGTAGACTAGCGCATGCGCTTCTCATCCCAGAGTGGGAGATGGTCTGTCCCACAGCCATCAGTACGTCGTACTGGAGATAGTATGCGGGTGCTCGTTAGGTTACGAGTACACTGGACAGGACTCATCGGGAACTGACCGGTTGGTATTATACCTATCGTCAGTTGTCAGTTCTCAGGTGACATGAGTACAGCTTAGTCCGCTGACTTGACACTGTCACTTCGCCTCGAGTGTGTTCCTACTGTACTTAGATTACTACCCTACCACGGCTCAAAGGAGTCGTGCAAACAGCTAGTAGTTGGGTGCAGTCCTGACGCACTTGGAGGCAGTGACAGTTAGACAGGATTCGTCTCTCCCGGTATTGGGGGTTGACATCGCGCTGTGTCTAGGAGAGCCATTACACGAGTAGTCCCTGGCCAGGGCAAGCGAGATATACTGGTAGGCTTCCAGTGTTATCTCAGGGTGTTTTGGGCTTCACTCCGACACGACTTGTACCGCTATTAGGGGACTGACGTTTACCGCCCCCCTAGGCCCACCATGTGATGTATCAGACGAACAGACCGGACTGTACGGAGACTGTCACATTCAGGCTCAGTAGGAGTTCAGATGGGTTTCACCTCGTCAGTCTTCTTGTCGGCATCTACCTGGGGACCGTTACGCACAGCTAGTGCCGCTTGCGGTCTGTGGTTAAACCCACTGCCAGCGTAGTGTCGAGTCTTTAGAGTCCCACACAGAAAGCTATTCGCCTTTAGGCAAAAGAGTAGAGGTCGCATGATTTTGCGACAGGTCACATGGTTTTGCGACAGGGTCCGGTCACATCCGTGCACTTGTGCACGTACAGTGTCCGGACAGTTAACACTAGCGGGCTTTGGTTTAAGCCAGATCCTAGTGTACGTTTTGGGATTGGTTTTATCTCATTTGTATTCGTGTTCCTCGGAACGCGGATGCGGGTGTGTATGCACAGTTGACGGAGAGACAGAGGCAGAGGATTCTCATTAGGGTTGTTGACCGTTGACTGTTGACTATTGACTTTTTGCTCAGCCCTAATGAGAATATGATATATGATTAACATTAATATTAATTAAGTATTATAGTGACATGGTTGTTGAGGGGTTGACTTCGTTGACTTGTTGACTTTGTTGACCGGTTGACTAGGTTGGACTAGTTGACCATCATCATGACAATGGCTATCATTCCATGGCAAAGACTTTTGCTTGCTTGTTTATTTATGCAAAATGAGTGCATGAAATGATATAGCCATTTTGACTTAAACCATTTACACAATACTTGATTACTATTTTTGTTATGATGGCTTTTGGATTATGAGAGGTGAGAATGAGAAGAGTATGGTTCATTCTATCATTTGCTTTCTCTCTCTTGAGCTCTCTCATTCTCAAGCTCTCCCTCTTCCTCTTGCTCTCTCTACCTCAAGGCAAACCATTCTCATGTGTTGAGACTCATTGCCTTAGAGATAAAAAGACACCAAAACATTCCTCTACTCATTCTAGTTCATAAGGCCTAGCAAGCCAAGTGATCTAGTTTCTTCAAAGTTCGAAGAAGAAGCCAAAGGTAGAAGCTTTCGGGTGGATCCATCTTCGGCGCAAGGAGACGACGAGGTGAGGCCGATCCGTACACCGGAGGAGTCGAAGACGAAGGAGTTCAAGAAAGAAAGGTATAACCTCCTAACCGAGTAGTTAACAACTCCTAGTTAGGTTGTTAGTTAGATGTTTAACAAAGATCCGGTTTTGAGTCCATGTTACCGCCTCTAGAAAATTGTTTTTCACCAAATTCCGCATGCCCGAAAGTACCGGGAGAGGTAGCATGGACTTACAGTGGTATCAGAGCCTAGTTAAACTCTATCTAACATGTTAGCATAGTAGCTTGAAGATCGATCAAAGAAAAAGTCGCGAAATACACCCCGATGTCTAACTTGCTGTCGATTTTCAAAGTACTGTAAAAGTAATAAATCATGCTTCAAAAATCGACTCAGGGTTTTTATAGTCTACTGTAGAAAAATAGTCCAGAGATCTCACCAAACCACCACGGAAACGCGGCAATAGCTTGCTATTGCCGCGGTTCCGCGGCCGATTAAGCTCCTCTCTGGATCGTCTTTACTGCAGTTTGTTCTATGGGGTATTTTGGGATTTTTGGTATATGTTTTTTCAGCCCAGATTTTCCAGAAAGAAAAATTTGTTTTGGGGGCTTTAAAAACCGTATTTTGATCGAATTTCTAAAGACTTAAGCTGACGGGTATTTCTGTGATGTGATATTTGTATTGAACGTCTGCTAATCGCTATATGTCGATTAGTGGGGGTTATACAAATCTGTGATCTGTAATGTCTTTGGAATGTGTATATGAATTCATTGGATTGTCGCGGGTGAATAGCCGGGGGTTGTGAGACGAGAGTTTTCTTTTCTTTCAATTCATGTAAATTTGTAAATTGATGTAATAATTATTTGTATGGCCGCACAACCGGGTCGGGGTTGTAGCCGTCATTGTATAATTTCTTTTTACTGTTTTTGCTCCTAGGATAGACCCATGGAGGGGGTGCACAAACTACCGGGTATGCCAAAGTGCCGAGTGGCCTACTCACGGAGTTGAGGGAGGTTGCTTCGCTTCGGGTACTTGGCGGGTAGTTTGCCGCACCCGTAGGGGTTTTAGGTGGGGTATTGGCTATTCACCGCGACCGTGTAATCTGCTTTTCGTTACAGGCTCGTACGAATTGCGGGTTCCTAGTATATCCAATGTGTTCATCTGTGATCTGAAATGGCTATCATTGCAATATATCTATATATGATATTATTTAGGCGTTGCTTATGTTTTACAGCCGCGCTAGCCCAGCCCCCGCTCTGTCATTAGTTAAGTAACCTAACGGGTAATGACGGGGCCCCGTGGCGAATGCGAATGGCATAAGCGTACGTCATATTTTGGTTGTTTTCTGCAATGGTAGGATTAAATGATAGGACGCATTAAAAGAACTAATGCAAGAATATCACGCATTAAAAGAACTAATGCAAGAAAAATAAACCAAGTAAAAGTCGTTGGAACACTTTCGAAAAACCACTCGGTTCTTTTCAAAACCAACTTTTAAATGGGGAGCTTGAGCCACTCCTTTTAAAAGCTATCTCGTTCCATCGATTATATCAAGTTCACTACATTCACGGTTTTGCCAAAACCATCCGTAGCCCTCCATCATTTCAGCTAAATATTCGGTAGTATTCAAGCTATGTATTTTGACCTCACGCCAAGGCATAGTGATTGGTAGCTGCCGGATATTTATCTGTTGCATAGATAGAATGCGTTGGTTTGAGACAGTCGTACTGCCATTTTGGCCTACGTCAAGGGTAGGTACGGGTGGGTTCAAATTAACCTGGATAATGATGGGAAGAACTTGACATGTGACTTATGACATTTTGACCTCACGCCAAGGTCATAAGAGCATGGGGCAAAAATCCACATCGGGAGTTTCAAAAGAACTGAAACTTACTAGTGTTGCATACCATTTGGAGTGTGATGATTCTGGTAGGATTCCTTCAGTTTCGTCACACGATGATATTTGGATCCCGATTCTACTGTGAGTATATGCTACTCCTCGGAAAATTTCTCACTAAACGATCAATGCTATAAACCTAGTAGGTGTCTAGAAAGGTGTTAGCGGGGCTACGCCCCCAGGAAAAAGAGGTTATTTAATTAAGAAACTTCGCGAAAGCGTTGGAAAACCTCCCTCGAAGTACCGACACTGGCCTGGCTGAACGGTTAAGCAAGTATTGTACGGTGAGAATTGATCCTGACTAATTCTTCCTTTCTGGTTTGAGGAGGGATTCGAGAAACAGTGGGAGCCATCCTGTTTAGACAAATTAAAAACCACTCTAAACTTGCAAGAGCATCATGCTGAGTGTTTCTTCTCTCTCCTAATTGCAGCGACCAATCGACATGACTGGACTTAAGTTACTTCTAGATAAAAACATACTGACAGGGCCAAACTACAAAGATTGGCTCAGGAATGTCAAGATGGCAATCACCTACGACAAGCTGGGGTATCTTCTTACCACCAAAGCTCCCCCTGTCCCAGGTCCCAAAACCAGCGTCGCAGATAAGGAAATCCGTTAGACCTGGGAAATCGATTGCGCGAAGGCCAAGTGCCTCGTGCTTGCCTCTATGGACAACGAACATCAGAGGAGGCACGAGAATATGGACCTCGAGTCCATATTTCTCCATACAAAAGAACTGTATGGAGAGCAGTCTCGTATCGCAAGATACGAAGTGTCGAAGAAGTTATTTTCGGCAAGGTTGGCCGTCGGATCATCGGTAGCGGAACACGTGCTTAAGATGATTGGCTACATAGAAGAGCTCGCGGACCTTGGGACCACGTTGGAGAATGAGCTCTATACGGACTTGATTCTCCAGTCCCTTCCTTCCACTTACGCCCAGTTTATCCTGAACTTCAACTTACAAGAAAAGGAAGTTGAACTTTCAGAACTCCTCAACATGCTGAGGAGCGCAGAGGGCACCCTACAGAAAAGTAGGGAAACATCCACTTTGTTTGTAGGAGGATCTTCCTCTTCTAGGTCCAAGGCGAAAGCCAAGGGAAAGAAGAAGAAAGCCCCCGCCAAACCAAGGGGCGGTATTAGTAAAGTGGATACGAAGGGAAAGGCAAAAGCAACAAAGAAAGTGGGGAAGCTTGTGGATAAAGAAGAATGCTTCTATTGTCATAAGAAGGGACACTGGAAGAATGATTGCAGGGCTTGGAAGGCCAGAACACAGGATCTGAAGCAGGTTGCGGCTTCAGCTTCAGGTGTGTATGTTATTGAAAACTGTCTTTCAATAAACTCTACTTCCTGGGTATTGGATACCGGATCAGGATCTCATATCTGTAATTCTTTGCAGGCGTTAAGAAACCGTAGGGTTTTGAAGGCAGGTGACATGACCCTCAAAGTTGCAAACGGAGCTAGCATGGATGCTAAGGCCGTGGGGGACTATCACCTGGGAATGTCAGATGGACATGTTTTGGTTTTGCGTAATTGCTATTTTGTACCCAACGCAACTTGTAATATCATTTCTGTATCTTTGGTTTCTAAAGAAGGTTATGAATTTGCGTTTGTAAGCAATGTTGTAAACATTCACCTTAATCAAGTTCTGATTGGGTCAGGTACATTGAGCAATGGTATATACGTATTAAACCAACCACAGATTTTCAATGTCCAGAATACACACAAAAGAAAGTCTCCAGAAATCAATCAGACTTTCTTATGGCATTGTAGACTGGGTCACATCAATGAGAGAAGGTTGACGAAGTTACATACAGAAGGATATTTGAATCCGTTCGAATATCAATCGTATGCCACTTGTCAATCCTGTCTCAAAGGAAAGATGACAAAGACTCTGTTCACTGGACACGGAGTAAGAGCGAGCGAGCTCTTGGGACTCGTACACAGCGACGTGTGCGGTCCAATGTCTACACATGCGCGAAGCGGTTATTCTTACTTCATTACTTTTACGGATGACTTTTCAAGGTACGGTTATGTCTTCTTAATGAAACATAAGTCCGAAGCCTTTGGAAAATTCCAGGAATACAAGAATGAAGTAGAAAAACAAACCGGCAAAAGTATCAAGATTCTAAGATCGGATCGAGGTAGTGAATACTTGAGTGCCGAGTTCCTGGACTATTTAAAAGAGAATGGAATTCTCTCTCAGCTTACTCCTCCATACACTCCGCAACATAACGGTGTATCGGAGAGACGGAACCGAACCCTATTGGATATGGTACGGTCCATGATGAGTAACGCTGAGTTACTGCGATCATTCTGGGGGTATGCGCTAGAATCAGCCGCATACCTTTTGAACCGAGTTCCCACTAAGACTGTGCCTACCACACCATATGAGTTATGGAGTGGGAAGAAACCCTATCTTCAATATCTGAAGATCTGGGGATGTCCAGCTTTTGTCAAAAAGCAGCATGCGGACAAACTCGAGGCACGCTCAGTACTGTGCAAGTTTGTGGGATACCCAAAGAACACCAGGGGGTATCTTTTCTACCACGCAGAGGAACAAAAAGTCCTTGTTTCTCGTAATGCCCACTTTCTAGAACACCAGTTCTTGGAAAAAGGAATTAGTGGGAGCGAAGTAGAACTGGAAGAAATTCCAGAACCACAGACTATTACTGAAAGCTTAGTAGAACCAGAGGGTTCAAAAGATCAGGACATTCCTACGCCGCTCCGCAGGAGTAGTAGGCAGTCTCATCCGCCCGAGAGATATTACGGTTTTCTCATAGACGGGGATAGAAAGGATTGCATCATAGATTATGATGAGCCTACTAGCTTCCAGCAGGCCGTTCAGAGCGTTGACTCGGTAAAATGGCTGGATGCAATGCGGACCGAAATGGAGTCCATGTACACCAACAAAGTATGGACGTTGAACGTTGCTCCAGACGGGGTAAAACCCGTAGGATGCAAGTGGATCTTCAAAAGGAAGATTGGTGTAGATGGACAGGTTGAGACCTATAAAGCTAGACTTGTTGCAAAGGGTTTCCGTCAAAGACCTGGCTTGGACTATGAAGAAACCTTTTCTCCAGTGGCTATGCTGAAATCCATTCGGATCCTTCTTGCCATTGCTGCCTTCCACGATTATGAGATCTGGCAAATGGACGTAAAGACCGCTTTTCTAAATGGAAATTTAGAGGAGTGTGTCTATATGGACCAGCCAGAGGGTTTCATTCAGAGTGGAAGCAGTGGAAAGGTGTGCAAGTTGCTTAAGTCCATTTATGGACTAAAGCAGGCATCGCGGAATTGGAACATCTGCTTTGATGAGACGGTCAAAGAATTTGGCTTTATCAAAAATCCAGATGAACCATGCATCTATAGTAGATTTGTAGCGAGAACTGTAGTATTCCTCGTTTTATACGTGGATAACATTCTCTTAATAGGAAATGACATTCCTATGCTACAATCTGTCAAGGGGTTCTTGTCACACAGGTTCTCCATGAAAGACCTGGGTGATGCCTCATACATCCTGGGGATCCGGATCCATCGTGATAGATCCAAGAGGATATTAGGACTTTCACAGTCCAGGTACATCGACACCATACTGAAAAGATTCAGTATGGAAGATTCCAAGCGCGGTAACCTACCGGCTTGTCACGGGATCACCCTCTCTAAAGAGATGTCTCCCAAGATTGATTTGGAGAGGGATCGCATGTCTATTATACCGTACGCTTCTGCAGTAGGCTCTATAATGTATGCGATGTTGTGTACCAGACCGGATGTAGCTTATGCACTGAGTGTGGTAAGCCGGTATCAGTCAAACCCTGGGGAGAAACACTGGATAGCGGTAAAGAACATTCTCAAGTACTGAGAAGGACTAAGGAGATGTTCTTGGTGTATGGCGGAAAAGACCTCCAGATTGAGGCCTTTGCTGACTCCAGCTTCCAGAGTGACAAGGATGATTCCAAGTCCATGTCGGGTTTTGTCTTTACCCTCAATGGAGGGGCGGTGTGTTGGAAGAGTTCCAAACAGGAAACCGTTGCAGACTCGACGATGGAAGCGGAATACATCGCTGCATCTGATGCCGCAAAAGAAGCTGTCTGGATAAGGAAGTTCTTGAAAGAACTTCAGGTGGTTCCGTCCATTGTTGATCCAATACCTCTGTATTGCGACAACAACGGGGCTATAGCTTTAGCGAAGGAACCCAGGTCCTATAAAACATCCAGACACATCTTGAGGCGGTATCACCTGATCAGGGAGATCGTGGATCGCCAGGAGATCGAGGTTCGAAGGGTTGCTTCAGAAGATAACACTGCAGATCCATTCACCAAGGCCTTGCCCCAGACTCAGTTCGAGCGGCTGATCGAGATGATAGGTCTTCGATACGCCAGTACATGGCCTTAGTGCAAGTGGGAGATTATTAGTGTATATGCCCTAGAGGCCATTACTGTATCATACTGGTTTGTATATTACTTAATGGAAGCTTGGGATATTCACCTTGTATATACAATCTTGCTCAAAATAGTAGTATGCTACTTGGTTTGTTTCTACTTCAATGTGTACATGTGTTTCTTTTATTATATCACCTATACGCATTAGTGGAGCCCTTAGGATCTTTGCTTGATTACCAGCGTTGTGATGGCAGTCACACTAGTGGGGGCTGGGTAATCTATAAGCACATCCTTATGCAGGTCCCTAGTCGCAGGACTATCGAGACAGGGCATCGATACTCCGGAGTAGACTAGCGCATGCGCTTCTCATCCCAGAGTGGGAGATGGTCTGTCCCACAGCCATCAGTACGTCATACTGGAGATAGTATGCGGGTGCTCGTTAGGTTATGAGTACACTGGACAGGACTCGTCGGGAACTGACCGGTTGGTATTATACCTATCGTCAGTTGTCAGTTCCCAGGTGACATGAGTACAGCTTAGTCCGCTGACTTGACACAGTCACTTCGCCTCGAGTGTGTTCCTACTGTACTTAGATTACTACCCTACCATGGCTCAAAGGAGTCGTGCAAACAGGTAGTAGTTGGGTGCAGTCCCGAAGCACTTGGAGGCAGTGACGGTTAGACAGGATTCGTCTCTTCCGGTATTGGGGGTTGACATCGCGTTGTGTCTAGGAGAGCCATTACACGAGTAGTCCCTGGCCAAGGCAAGCGAGATATACTGGTAGGCTTCCAGTGTTATCTCAGGGTGTTTTGGGCTTCACTCCGACACGACTTATACCGCTATTAGGGGACTGACGTTTACCGCCCCCCTAGGCCCGCCATGCGATGTATCAGACGAACAGACCGGACTGTACGGAGACTGTCACATTCAGGCTCAGTAGGAGTTCAGATGGGTTTCACCTCGTCAGTCTTCTTGTCGGCATCTACCTGGGGACCGTTACGCACAGCTAGTGCCGCTTGCGGTCTGTGGTTAAACCCACTGCCAGCGTAGTGTCGAGTCTTTAGAGTCCCACACAGAAAGCTATTCGCCTTTAGGCAAAAGAGTAGAGGTCGCATGGTTTTGCGACAGGTCGCATGGTTTTGCGACAGGGTCCGGTCACATCCGTGCACTTGTGCACGTACAGTGTCCGGACAGTTAACACTAGCGGGCTTTGGTTTAAGCCAGATCCTAGTGTACGTTTTGGGATTGGTTTTATCTCGTTTGTATTCGTGTTCATCGGAACGCGGATGCGGGTGTGTATGCACAGTTGACGGAGAGACAGAGGCAGAGGATTCTCATTAGGGTTGTTGACCGTTGACTGTTGACTATTGACTTTTTGCTCAGCCCTAATAAGAATATGATATATGATTAACATTAATATTAATTAAGTATTATAGTGACATGGTTGTTGAGGGGTTGACTTTGTTGACTTGTTGACTTTGTTGACCGGTTGACTAGGTTGGACTAGTTGACCATCATCATGATAATGGCTATCATTCCATGGCAAAGACTTTTGCTTGCTTGTTTATTTATGCAAAATGAGTGCATGAAATGATATAGCCATTTTGACTTAAACCATTTACACAATACTTGATTACTATTTTTGTTATGATGGCTTTTGGATTATGAGAGGTGAGAATGAGAAGAGTATGGTTCATTCTATCATTTGCTTTCTCTCTCTTGAGCTCTCTCATTCTCAAGCTCTCCCTCTTCCTCTTGCTCTCTCTACCTCAAGGCAAACCATTCTCATGTGTTGAGACTCATTGCCTTAGAGATAAAAAGACACCAAAACATTCCTCTACTCATTCTAGTTCACAAGGCCTAGCAAGCCAAGTGATCTAGTTTCTTCAAAGTTCGAAGAAGAAGCCAAAGGTAGAAGCTTTCGGGTGGATCCATCTTCGGCACAAGGAGACGACGAGGTGAGGCGATCCGTACACCGGAAGGAGTCGAAGACGAAGGAGTTCAAGAAAGAAAGGTATAACCCCCTAACCGAGTAGTTAACAACTCCTAGTTAGGTTGTTAGTTAGATGTTTAACAAAGATCCGGTTTTGAGTCCATGTTACCGCCTCTAGAAAATTGTTTTTCACCAAATTCCGCATGCCCGAAAGTACCGGGAGAGGTAGCATGGACTTACATTTACCCACGATCTCTGGAGTCACTCTCTCCAAAGAGATGTCTCCCAAGACTGATTTGGAGAGAGCTCGCATGCAAGGGATACCCTATGCTTCGGCTATAGGCTCTATCATGTACGCGATGCTATGTACCAGACCCGATGTAGCATACTCACTAAGTGAGTGAGCAGGTATCAAGCTGATCCTGGAGAGAGTCACTGGACAGCTGTGAAGTGCATTCTTAAGTACTTACGAAGGACTAAAGAGATGCTCTTGGTGTATGGTAACGGAGAACTCCAAGTGGAGTCCTTTACCGATTTGAGCTTCCAGAGTGATAAGGACGACTCTAAGTCGCAGTCGGGATTTGTCTTTACCCTTTACGGAGGGGCGGTTAGCTGGAAGAGTTCCAAGCAGGAAACCGTGGCAGACTCCACGATGGAGGCTGAATACATCGCTGCCAACGATGCTGCCAAAGAGGCTGTCTGGATCAAGAAGTTCATTACTGAACTTGGAGTGGTTCCATCCATTGAGCATCCAATACCTTTGTATTGTGATAACAATGGAGCGGTGGCTTTGGCCAAGGAACCCAGGTCCCATCAGCGATCCAGGCATATTCTGAGGCGGTATCACCTGATCCGGGAGATAGTTGATCGCCGAGAGATCGAGGTCAGGAGGGTTGACACAAAGAATAACACAGCGGATCCACTCACGAAGGCCATTCCCCAAACACAGTTTGAGAGACTCTTCGGGATGCTCGGTATGCGATACTACAGTAGCTGGCCCTAGTGCAAGTGGGAGATTGTTAGTTGTATGTATGCCCTAGAGACCAGTATTGTACATATGATATATATTATATTGGATGCTTGGACATATATAGAGATGACTTTCTTGCTCGATATGATAGTATGCTATCTGGTTACTCTTTATCTTAACATATATACTTGTCTCTTTATACTGTCTTAGAGTTACATGTTGGTAAAGCCCTTAGGATATGTACTTGACTACCTGGACTATGATGCGGATCATACTAGTGGGGACATGGTAGTCCATTAGTACATCCTTCAAGGTCCCTAGTCATGGGTGTATCGAGACGGGGCATCGATATACCAGTGTAGACTAGCGTATACGCCTCTCGACCCATGAGATGGGCGATGGATGATCCCATATCCATTGGTGTTTGACATCTGAGATGGTATACGGGTGCTCAGCGGAGACTGGGTACACTGGACGGACTCGCCGAGAACTCCCAGATGGTATTATACCTCACGTCAGATGGCAGTTCTCAGGTGACACTTGTGCTGGTTAGTCTGTAGACCCGAGATCGTCATAGAGTATTGTGTGATTCCCACTGTGCTTTGATTTCCACCTTACCACGTCCATGAGGGCGTGCAAAACGGTGGTTTTTGGGTACAGTCCCGAGTCACATGGAGGCAATGAGCGATAGGAGGGGTTTCGTCTCTCCCGGTATTGGGGGTTGATATTGCGCTGTGCTCGATTGGCCGTAACAAGGAAGTCCCTGGCCAGGGCTGTTTTAGAGATTTGCTGGTAAGTGTTACCAGTAGTTTCTCGACCCATTATGGGCCTCACATCGGCACGACTTATCGGTTATTGGGGTCTGACGTTTACCACCCCTAGACTTGATATGCGACATATCAGACGAGGAGACCGGACTGTACGGGAAGTGTTGCCGATTGGCTCGACGGGAGTTGTAGCAGGTTCGCTTGTTTTCTTCTGATCGCTCAATACCCGGGCGGCCGTTACGTTTAGCTGACCGCTTGCAGCTTGGGAGTGCTTGATATGATCATCACCCACTGCCGGCGCATTGACGAGTCTTAGAATCCCACAATGGAGTTTCCTAGTCCAGACGAAACGTTGTGGTGCGCGTATGCGATATGCGCATGGACCCGATTAAAATACGCGTATAGGATACCGTATATTGATCGGGCGGCTTGCTTTTGGTGGGGTCATATGTGATATGGCCGGATTGATAAATCAAGTGTTGATTTATCATTTAACCATTAGTTTCTCACTTGAAATCCTTTCTTGAGTTTGATGGATGTATGCATGCATGTATGCCTTCTTTATAGATTCATGCACATATGGATGTACATACATAAATACATACATACATCCTTCATGGTTGTACATACATGAAAATGGTTGCAATATAAGACTCACACCATGATTTTATATATGGATATTATTGCATTTGATTTAAAACAAAAAGGGAAAAGGAAAATGGTTATCATTGATTTGTTTATACACTCTTCTTTTGACCTAACCATTCTCACCCACCTTTTAACCTTGGGTAAACTTTCCTTTTATGTTTTAACTCAAGTTCAATAAGATATTCATTGTTTAACCATGGTTTGAGATGAGAACAAGAAAATATATATACATATATTTTCATTTTTCTCAACAAGAGTTATTCTTTTCAGTCTTGAAGAAAATATAGCCATCGTCTTCTTCTTCCTCTCTCACTTGCTCTGTAGACTTTTGTAGTGAGAAAATTACATAATAAGATTGGATTTTGAAGTGAGAATAAGAACCACAACATCATTCTACACAAGTTTAGCCCACTTGTTTGGAGTGTTATCTTCATTTCTTCTTTTGAAAAGTGAAGTTGCAAGCTTGGACTAGGAGCTTCGGGTGGATCATCGTGGACACTAGGAGACCTCAAGCGAACCCTCCTCCAACCCTCAAGTGGCCAAGGAGTCTAGCGTAGGGAGCTACAAAGGTTGTACTCTCAAAACCCTAGCATTTCTTTCATGTGATGATGTGTAGTTTATGAAACCCTAATTTTTCTAGGAACGATCCGATGTTTGTTAACTTAGCACCCTAAAAAATTCCATCTTTGGTACATGTGATGCTTCCAAACCCTTCATGAGGTGCTAGGCTAACCCAACACCAGCACCATGAAGAGTGTTCAACACTCATATAAAAAAACAAAAAGAAAGTGAGTGTCAGAACCTACATAAATGCTTAGCATTGTATACACAGAGAAAGGGCAGTGTCCTAGCAAGTGTCCAACACTTTATTCAAAGGAAAAAAGAAATGATAAAGACTCAGTGGGCTGAGCCCAAGTTGGCTAAACTCATAATCAACCGAGCCCATGTGCTCTTTATTGGACTTAGTCCCAAACAAGATCATCAAATCTTTGATGAACATTCACGGGTTCGAGGGTACATCTCTCCACACTTCTGATACATGTCGTTGTAATTCTTCAACGTCTTCAGAGAGGTGGAGGGTCCCAATAGCCAATAACTTTTGGTGCATCCCTAAACTGGTTAAACCAGAACAGACTATGATGTCTTTAAACCCAGACTATTGTGTCTTTAAACCTTACGGACTATGAGGTCCTTAAACTCATGGACTATGATGTCCTTAAACCCAATGGACCGCAACGTCCTTAAACTAAACCCTACAGACTATGAAGTCTTTAAACCCTACGGACTATGAGGTCCTTAAACTCATGGACTATGATGTCCTTAAACTTTACGGACTATGAGATCCTTAAACTCATGAACTATGATATCCTTAAACTTTATGGACTATGATGTCCTTAAACCCAATGGACTGCAATGTCCCTAAACTAAAACGATAGAGTCCAAATACTCTTTCGTTGGATCTAAATGATCCCAAAACCTTGTTGAGTAGATCTTAGTCTAAAATTAGACTAACGTATCCTTAACAAGCATTTAAGTTGATCCTAATCTAAAACAAGATTAACGATCCTTAAACCAACCCAAACCCAAATCTAAGAAAATACGGATTTGGACTAATCCACGCCCTACGGGCGACAACATAAATTAATCTCCGTATACAATCCACGGGAAACCAAAAACAAAACAAACACATCTGACACGAAGTGACCATCTGGAGAATGAGAAAGTGGTTACCGCGATACGGTAACATAATTAACTGCAGGGGCTTGCGTCTGCAGGGAAGAGCGTCCCCACAATCAAAAACCCCTCGTCAATGAGGGGGAATCTGACGAAGTCTGCTACAACGGCCACATCTGTCCAAACCTCCGATACACGGTGCCTTAAATCAACTTGGCATCTTCGGAGAGGTGGACGGATAAAACCAAATAGCATCTGCCCTCAAATTCGGGCCGGACGTCCTAACGTCCCGGTCGTGTCTTTCGGCGGAGAACAGGGTATAGCCATCTTCACTTACTATAGTTTTAGTAGATATCAAACACTAAACCCTAATCAACTAGCTAAAGATCTTGTTTAGTCTAGCCTAGCGCCATAAAAATTTAAATTTGGCATGCTTGATGCCTCTTGGTCCCCTTGCTGGTGCTAGGGTAGACTTTCACTTCCCTCCTTCGATTGTATCGAACGCGTGTTCGTCTGGCAATTCGCAATTTAAGGGAGAATCGACTGGTATTGGATGCTCAGCTAGAAAGTCGGCGATGGCCTGGCCTTTCACTGCCTTGAGGGGTCGATATGTTATTGAGAATTCCATCAAGAGGAGGGCCCATTTGGCAAGCCTCCCTGTTAGTATGTCCCTTGACATCAGATATTTGAGGGGATCCACCTTTGATATGAGGTGGACCTCGTGTGCCAAGGCATAATGTCGAAGCTTCGTTATCGCGAAGATCAGTGTCAGGCAATGCTTTTCAATGGGGGAGTAGTTGTTTTCTGCCCCTAGAAGAACTCGACTCAAATAGTAGAGAGCTCTCTCCTTTCCCTGATCGTTCTCCTGTGCCCATAGCGCGCCTAAAGAACCCTCAAGGGCTGTTGTGTACAGGATGAGAGGCTTTCCCTTAACCAGAGTGGTCAGTACCGGCGGGTTCTGCAAATATTACTTCATTTTGCCCAGTGCACTTTAGCAATCACGATCCCAAATGAACGGGGTCCCCTTCTTCATTAGACGGCTGTAGGGCGGCATTTTCCAGAGAGGTTAGCTATGAACCGCCGGTTATACGCGAGCTTTCCTTGGAGAGACCGCAGTTGTTTGAGAGTTCTTGGTGCGGGCATTTCCATAATCGCCTTGATCTTTGATGGGTCTATTTTGATGCCTCAGTGTCGTACGATGAATCCTAGGAATTTGCTTGAGGAGACTCCAAACACGCATTTCAGAGGGTTCATCTTCAGACTATACTTCCGAAGATGCTGGAACATTATGTTCAAATGCTCCCAGTGTTCCTCGTACGATTTGCTTTTCACCACAAGGTCGTCGATATAACATTCGACAATCTCGTGTATGAGGTCATCGAAGATTTTTGTCATGGCCCTCGGATAGGTAGAGCCTGCGTTCTTCAAGCCAAAGGGCATCACTTTATAGCAGAATATGCCCAGCGGAGTCCGGAAGGCGGTATGCTTTTGGTCTTCGGGATGCATCTTTATTTGATTATACCCTGAAGATCCATCCATGAAGGAGAAGACCACATGGGTGGATGTGTTATCGATCATCAGCTCAGTAACAGGTACTGGGAAGTCATCCTTCGGGCAAGCTTTGTTAAGGTCCCGGAAGTCCATGCAAATGCCCATTTTTCTTCATCACCGGAACAATGTTGGATATTGAATTTCTTGGATGAAGCCGGAGTCAATTAGTTTCTTGACTTCGGCGTTGATACTCATCTCAAGTTCAAGCCGCATTCTTCTTAGCGCCTGTTTGATTGGCTTGACGTCCGGCGATATCTCCAGTTTATGCACCGCTATTTCTGGATCTAGCCCTGGAATCTCGGAATAATTCCATGCGAAGCAATCTTTATATTGTATAAGCACGTCCTTTAGTATAGCCACCTGCATTTTAGACAGCAGCTCACTGACGAACATTGGCCTTGGATCGTTTTCTGTTCCCAAGTTAATTTTCCTTAGATTGTCCGCCGTGGTGTGTATCCCATCTTCCAGCTCTTTTGGCGCCGGTGGAAATTATGAGATCACCTCGTCCTCATCCTCATCTACGAAGCAGTGGGAGAGGTCATCTATATTTTCATGCTCCTCCTCCTTTGAGAATGTTATCACGTGGCAGGTACGAGTTCATTTCCAAGCTCGATGTTGATCTGGACTTACCCTCACGACATGGGTTGCTTTTGGCTCACGCTTTCGTGGTGGGGTCACCCTCCAACTGTCGGATAGAGCAAACATGCCTTGCTGATACTGGTCTTCGACCCAGTCTTTGAAGATGAAGCAGTCTTCAAGAGGATGTCATATTGCTCGATGGTAATAGCAATAAGCTGGGTGATGGGCCTCCTTTATTTGTTCGGGGTGCTGAGACTCCGTGAGCGTCATCATTTGATGCTTAATGACAAGGTCGAATATTTTCCTTGTCTTGTCTTGGGGGAAAGAATATTCTCGACCCATCTTCTTCATCAGCGATAGATTCCAACTGACTTTTTCTCGATCGTATGGCTTCTTGAATCCGCTTCACTGTTTTCGAACGTCATTCTCATTCTTCACCTTGCTGTTGCCTTTGCATCGGGCATTTTCCTTGCCACGAGAGCGCACAGCGGGCTGAGGGTGAAGGGCATCGTAGTCTTCTCTTTCCGCAGACTGCTGAGTGAGATGCTGCGTCCTGGCTTTCTCGTAAATGGCCATTTCACGGTTGTGGTCATCCTGGACCTTTTGACCTGCTTTCCTTATTAGCGTAGCAACCTACTCTTCGAACGACGGACTTGACGTTCTTATGGCGGGATCTCGCTCTGGTTCAATGTTATGACCATTTGGAAAAACGTTCCCTTCTTTACCGAAGCCATTTATGATGCGGCAATTGTGGAATCGTTCTCGTTTATTTGACCGAACGTATCCGAGCCCAATCGTCTCTATTCTACCATTGGGCATCTTTCGCTGAGTCTCAGAAACGTCCCAAATCTTGTTGTAGAATTGGGCTTATCGAGCGGTTTGTTTGAAGGATACGCCTTGGTATCTTAATAGCCTTTTCAATCCCTCTACGTAATATCTGGGCAGACAGATTGGTTGAAGCCTGTCAAGCGCAAGTTCGGCACCATGCCAGACTTCTTTCTCCACTTTGGTCTCCGTAAACTGATAGAAAAGGATCGTCTTTTCACCTCTTCGCCTAAGAGGGACGTAGAAGGTCTGCAGCTCTTTTATGCTGTATGTATCAAGAACATCGAGTTCTTTGTAATGCCGCTGCGGAACTATGATGATTTGCAAGCTCTGATCAGCTCCAGTAATGGTTTGTGCTGACGGACGAGTGGAGAACACGGCGTTGACCTCGTCCTTAGAGTCACTGCCAAAGACCAAAATAGGAGTAGATGGTCCTGGCCTGTTGCCTTGGGATTGCCCCGAGTAGACTATCTCTTTATCTTCCTTGGTATCACTCCGAAAGATCGGAATAGTGGGGACGGCTTTTTGTTTATTCTCCGGTTTACGACATCTTTCCGTGTCTTCAAAGTCTGGTAGGAAGTACTTGGCGTCTTCATATTTGCGGACTTCATTTACGAAGAACGAGTTTAGCTCCCTTGTAACTATGTACTCGAGGCCGTCTTTGAAATACCTCATACACTGGTGTTGTATAGAAGGGATGACGTTGTACTCGTGTAACCAAGGCCGGCCGAGCAGAGCGTTGTAGCAAGGCTTAGCGTCAATGACATGAAATTTGATGTCGATGACGAGCATCCCAAAGCATAATGTCAATATCACGGACCCAAGCGTCCGTGATGACTGCGAGTCGAAGCCGGAGATGGTAATTTTGTCCCGGGCCAGGTGCTGAATGTTCATGCAAATCTCCTTCAGCACCTTCACGTTGAGAAGGTTGACGGAGGACCCGTTGTCGACTAGGATCTTCCCTATCTTAAAGTCGTGGCGGTACCAAGTGACATATAAAGGACGGCTGTGCTCGCGCGTTCCGAGGAGGAGATCTTCATCGCCGAATGTGATGTCAACTGTATGAACCTCTGCCAGCTCGTCCTTCATTTTTTCTTCTGCAAGGAAAACTTGAAACTGATCAGGCTCTTGCAATGACTTAATTAGAGAATCTTGTGCCTCTTGTAGGTTCCTAGCAGTGCTCCGGCAGTCAAAACGCGGCCAAAATGCGGAACAAAAATTTCTAAAACCCGGTGCTACCGCTACCCAAATCCCGGATCGACCTTAAACCCTAAACTAGCAAACTAACTAAGAGTTAGAATCGTTATACCGAATTGATCCGTGTCCTTCGGTCTTCATTCCAAGCTCTTAGCGGCTCGTTGATGTGGTCTGGTTGCCGGTCTTCCTTCGTCTCCGATGATCCACCCGAGGGAAACTGCGCAAGCTCCAATCTCGTCGAACGAGGTAACCGACACTCTAAAGTCGCTAGTGATGGAGAGTCGAGGTGTATGGAAGTGTCACTACATTTTTCTCTCTTTCTTTTTTGCTCATTGAGCAAGCATAGAAGATTGAAGGTGATGAAACATTTGCATGAACAAAAAAGGTTAAGTGTTTTGTGTAGTATGAGAGAGTGAGAGAGAGCTAGTGTAAAAATCACCAAAAGAAAATCAATCCCACCCCCAATAATGGCCGGCCCCTCTCCCTCTCTCAATTCCAATAAAGAAAGAATTTTCCTTTTGTCAAATTACTATAAACAAATGCCAACCAAACTCAAAACCCATGCTTTGTCATTGTTCATGCCACCTCACACCCTCCACCTCATTATAAATCAAAATGAATTTCCTAAAAAGAAAAAAACAATAATGAGGTGGCAAATCTTCTAGAAGCTATTCCATATAAAATACGGAATACTTCCCGGTACATGTATCGAAATACATATACGCGTATTCGTACAAAAATACGAATAGCCAAGAGAGAAAATAAATAGTGAACAATAATACTAGAATACATATATATAAATACATATGTAAATTATTAAATCAAAACCTGATTTAATAATCTGGCTTAATCCTAAGCTGCTAGTATTATCAACCGTCCGATTAAAGTCTGCGCAGCAAGTGCACATATTTAATCGGACACCTGTATGTATCAACATACCTCATGTACACCATATCGCCTGAACCGTGAAAACCCTCTGTGTGGGACTCTAAAGACTCGTCAATACGCTGGCAGTGGGTTTAACTACAAGCACGTCAGCGGCACTAGCTGTACGTAACGGCTACCCAGGTATTGAGCGAAAGGGAGGCCGACGAGCAAACTCGTCCTGAACCCCTACTGAGCCTGACAGTGACAATATCCGTACAGTCCGGTCTGTTCGTCTAAGAGTATCGCATATCGAGTCTAGGGGGTGGATAAAGTCAGACCCCTAACAATGCGATATTTAGTGTCGGCATGTAACCCATCACCTCCTGAGAATCTATCGATCCTGGATCGGTAATCCTCGTCTACCACGGCTATGGATTTGTGGTGATGGCCACCCATACACAATGCGACATCAACCCCCAATACCGGGAGAGACGAATCCCCGACAATCCGATCACTGCCTACAAGTGGCTCGGGACTGTACCCAACTAAAACCTGTTTGCACGACTCCTTTGAGCCGTGGTAGGGTAGTAATCAAAGCACAGTGGGAACTCACACGAGACAAATAACGATCTCAGGTCGACAGACTAACCTGTACACATGTCACCTGGGAACTGCTATCGACAATAGGTATAATACCAACTAGCAGGTTCCCGGCGAGTCCGTCCAGTGTACTCATAACCCAATGAGCACCTGTATACTATCTTAGATGAAAAAACTAACACCAATGGCTTGTGAGACTTGGCCACCGCTCCTCGTCGGGGTCTCGATCAGTATACACTAGTCTACACTGGAGTATCGATGCCTGGTCTCGATATTCCTACGACTAGGGACATTTAAGGATGTGCTTATAGACCCCAGCTCCCACATATGTGATCGCTATCACAATGCTGGCAGTCAAGCAAGAATCCTACGGGCTCTATCAACATGTATATGATGATAAAGACAAACCAAATAGCATACTATCATCTTGAGTAAAACTGTTTCATCGGTATAGGTCCTCACTCAATCATCATAATCACAAGTCCGCGACTATGATAATTGCCTTGAGGGCACAATAGCCAACAATCTCCCACCTGCACTTAAGGCCAATTATTGCGATGTCGCCTACTCACAGCCCGTGTGATATCAAACACCCAACTTCTCTACTAATCAGTTTCGCAAAGCCCGTTTGCGAAAATGATTACGTTCGAGAAATAGCCTCAGTGAGTGGATCCGCTCCAATGTTTCTTTCTGTGTCTCTCTATATCTCAATTTCGCGGAGAAAACTATCTCCCGAAATGAGTAATACTTGTCTTAGAATTTGTCTGGATGTCTGATGGGACCCAGTTCATAAATGAACTCCAAATCCAGCAAACTACTTAGACCGTATCGTCCACTGAATTTAATTAGTATCCTTCGTCATGCCTTTCCTCAGTATCCGCTTGGACCACCTGTCCAACGTACTGTCCCTCAGAAGAGGGAAAAACTATAACTCTGACAGTCACTCTGTCATCCAGGTCACCTTGGAAGCCTGAAATGATAACCGTCTCCCGAAGGAGGCTGCCGTAATCATTTCCCAAGAACATTCACTTATGTTCAATAACTGCTTCCGAATGTTTCTCCAGGATTGGATTAATATATCTGCTTATTGCATCTAGTGCAAAAGCAATATCTGGTGTGGTACTTGACATTTCATGATTAACTCAATTGCCTAAGCAAGTGATATGTTAATCATGTAGATCCCTCTCCCCTTTAGTCTGTAAGACACTTTTAGAGAGATTGACTCCATCACCTGCAGGTACACCACCATGCCAGGCGTCATCCATTTAATGTCAAAATACCCAGATTAGGATACTTCCCAAATCTAGATCTAAAACCATAGATCTAGTAACCAGAAAACCTGATATTATATCCATATCCTATGTAGAGAAACAACTTTGTGACTACCATAGTACAACCGATCGTAGTATAGGAATATCTCTTCCTATTAAGTGCATATCGTCACGAATCCTCGGACATCACACCCTACTACCTTCTTACCAGATCCATCTCCTATTCTGATGAAGTCAAAAACTATGACTGTCACATCAAAAATAGATGATCTATTTCCTCTATACATGCTTTAGTCTATAAATAGACATAAGCTACTTGCCTACTATACTTCCGCTGCTCCCACTGACTACAACAACCCTTTGGCAGAGTCATATACACGTGAACTTCTAAAACTAGTTTAGAACGACGCTATACTCATCCTCCTACCGGGTCTTATAGTTTAGAACAACAACAATGGCAAGTCTGGGTAAACAAGAACCTCCCTATCACCGTCTCTGAGAAGACCGAAGTACCTCTCGGGTGACTGAGGTTACCCACCAAATCTGCGGAGTGGCTAATGGAACATCAAATCCAATTGAATCCTTAGGTTCTATTAAATTTCCAGTAATCGTTTGTGGTTCTGGAATAACTTCCAGTTCTACCATACTCCCACTTCTGTTTTCTGAAAAAATCCATTTTATTAAAACTGTGGCAAGTCAAGAACAATATAAATATTGATCTTCCTGATGGTAGAAAGTTAACCCTCGTCAAAGCCCGGGATAACCCACAAACAGCCATTACTGAAACGTGCCTTGAGTTTATCCGAATTCTGGTTTTAAGCATCAGCCGGACAACTCCCTATACCTTAACATCGTTAAGATATAAATTGATTCTATATATATCTAATATAGAAACAAAAGCACTAATCTGATTTAGAACCAGATTCAAAATCATGCAGCTGTCTCCAGTGCATATCAACCAAATGGAAAAAGGACAATCAGCATTACTCATCTAGGAGTGCATCCATATATGAGCAACCTGAAAAAGAAGCAAGTTCTCAAAACCATTACTATTAACTGAATACCAAACACAAGTATCTACATCTTTGACTTCCTCGAAGAATCCTGATACTTACAACAAACGGTTCTCTACTTTATTCTTATACCTATAACTTCTGAATATCTGGACCTTGCATTTCAACGAAATACATATCCAAAACTGGAGAAGTAATAAGTAAACAGAATATAGTACGAGTACCAACCCCTTTGTCCTAATGGACACTGGACAATATACAATACTTTTTATAAGTCCTCTGAGTTCAATAACTCAAACCCTGTGCGTTGTAGGTTGAAAAACTGTACTATGGTTAAGAAGAATTACACCGCTGTTGAATGCACCTTACCTAATCACCAACTGATATAAGTAAATATCATAGACACATATCAAAAAGTTATATCTCACTTTATAAAATAAATGTACAGATATATCAGTTTGAAATTGGTGCATAACAACGGATATTCAAAACCAAATATTTGCTATCCGGCAAAATCCAGATGATTTCCTCAAATATCACCAATTACAACGAATTCTGATATAATGAGGATCTAATCACCCAATTCCCAATATCTTACTCCCACTCACCATCCGTAATAACATGCAGATGTGAGAAACTGATCTGGTAAATACATACCCTGGAGTTAGATTCCAATTGGGAAAACAGTTTTCAATTAACATCACACTGTGAAACTGAAACAAGAAAATGTTTCAAAAGGGTTAACTGGTATTCCTAGTAACGCATCTTCCATTATCCTGATTCACAACAATAACCATATACTTTACCTGCCCTCACTCCAATCCCTTTATTATGTCTTTACTTATTACCTTCTGTATACCTTCTTTACGCTAATTGGTTTTCTTCATTCCCTACCCTTCGGCACCAGCCTAAGGTTTGGAAGAAGACTATCCGATAAGCGTAATAGGTGTACTCTCCTAATCTTAGGAGCCCTCGCAACCTGAGAGAAGGTAATGGGAAAAGACATCTGAATAATCATATTCTTTTTCTCCTGAACCAGAATCCATCCTCGAAAAAGTTCCTTCGAGTTCGTATGTAACTATACGATGGATTTATCCAATGGAAGTGGATGTTCGTAGTGATACGAGATGTTCTGGAGAAATGTAATATGAATGTAGGAGTGGCAGGGGTATACACGGTCTTTGTCGTGAATGATGGTGGTCGCAATTTCCTTTGCCATTATTCTAATCCCTTTATATGTCTTTACTTATTACCTTCTGTACACCACAGTTAAGCTTGTTGGTTTTCTTCCTTCCCTACTGTTTGGCACCTGCCTATGGTCTAGAGGAAGACTATCCAATAAGCTCAATAGGTGTACCCTCTCCTAATCCTAGGAGCCCTCGCAACCTGAGAGAAGGTAAAGAGAAAAGACATCCGAATAATCCTATTCAATCTCTCCAGAACCAGAATCCATCCTCGAATCAGATCCTTCGAGTTCGTATATAACCATACGATGGATTTATCCAATGGAAGTGGATGTTCATAGTAATACAGGGTGTTCTGTAGAAATGCAAAGGTGATATAGAAATGGCAATGATATATGCGACACCGTGACATTCCAAAAGCCAAAGTGTTTTAAGAAGGTTCGGTTAACTTGGTTCATGAGTTTTAGTCAAAAATCGGGTCATAGTCGCAGCCAAAGAGAGAGAGAGAAGAAACACTCAGCGTGCGCTGTAACCTAGATCAGAATGGTTAATCATTTTATCTAATCTGGATGGCTCCCACTGTATCCTCGAATTCTCCTCCAAACCTAAAAGGAGAATTAGTCGGAATCACCCGAGGAGTATTCTTACTCATCAGTGGGAATCGGGATCCAACTATCATCGCATGATAACGTGATGGAAGCCACTCAAGTCACCACACTCCAGAAGGTATACGCAAGCCTGGCAAGTTTCCTGTATGTTTGAAACTCCCGATGTGATTTTTACCCCTAACGACTTCATGGCCTTGATAGAGACCAACGTGCCATAAGTCGCTAGTCAAGTTCAACCCTTCATTATCCAAGATTGATTTAAACCCACCTACACAAGCCCTTGATAGAGACCAACGTGACTATGCGGCTGTCCTAGATAATCGCATATCCATGCTACAGACACGTATCACGCAGCTACCGTACACTATGCCTTGATAGAGACCAACGTACATAGCACGAATACTACGAGATACCTATCTAAAATGACGGAAGGCTACGGCTGGTTTTTGGCGAAAAACCTTTAACGTAATGAACTTGATCTCGTTGATGGAATCCAAGTGGTTTTTATAAATATATAGTGGCGAAAACCTTTGCTAAAGAGGTCACTCCCGGTGAAGGGATCTCGGCTCTTTCCCCGTCGAATGGGGTGCAGGATATCCCAAACTGAATACCACGATGCAAAGCAAAAATAATCGACTATAGTAAAATTATTACGTTGACGCAAACTTTTACCCAAGGGGTCACTCCCGATGAAGGGATCTCGGCCCTTGCCTCGTCGAATGAGGTGCAGGATATTCCAAATGAATACCACGATGCAAAGCAAAAGTGTACGTCTGTAATGTCATTTTTTAAAAACTTGGTTCCAACAACATCATATATAGGTTTGTTTTATCCTTGCATTGATAAGAATCTATGCAGTCCCATCAATTAATCACACCAGAAAAGAACGATAATAAAATGTACGTATATGCCATCCGCATTCGCCACTGGGTCCCGTCATCACCCGTTAGGTTACTTAACTAACGACAGAGCGGGGACTGGGCTAGCGCGGGTGCAAAACATATACAACATCTACTAGTATATATAAATATATATATAACATTCGTCCCAGGCATGATATAAAGCAACATCACAGAAACATCACAGAAGCAATACAGAATGGTGGATAATCTGGAGCCCCGAGTTTCACTTGAGCCGCAAGTGAGACCCGACGTTCCCTGTCGTGTGGATAGCCTGTGCAATGAAACCTAGACCCCTATGAGCGCGGTAAGTTACCCGCCAAAACCAGAAATGAGGCAACCCCCTTCAGCAACGTGAATGGACCACCCAGCACTTCACGGAATCCGGTAACTTAAGCACCCCTCCTGGGTCACCTATACCCCCTACGAGTGCGGCGAATAGCCCGCCAATTCTAGAGTAAGGTCCCCTCCGTCTGATTGCCTTGAGATGCGGACCAGTTGCCCTCTAAAACCTGGCTATTCGTGCACTCCACCTCAGGGTAATCCTAGTACAGAAAATAAAATAATATACAAGGGTGACATCGACCTCATCCCGGTCGTGTCCCAAAAGAATAATATACAAATTGGCAGTGACGGCAGTCCACATGTCGGACGCTCGCCCCGCAATATCAAATGTACAAATGAAATAAAACTGTACTATCATTGCACCATTGCTATCCACCACGACGATCCAACCAACATCACAGCACAACACAGAACATCAACGTGAATGTCACGTTCGCAAACCCGTCGAAAAGACATATAGCAGTTAGACGGGTTTACCGATCAAATGACATTCACGGTCGCAGAATATAATGTATGTACTATTAAACGCCCACTTAAAATATCGATCGACAAAGTTCCAAATTGGCCCTAATAGCAAAACAGCACTTTACTGAAACCTGGGCCAAAACAGAATATCACAAAAATCACATTTCCAAGTAAGTGGGCTACAGAAAATATTTGGTTGCCCGTTCCCACTAAACCGCCGCGGAACCGCCGCCAATAGGGGCTTAGCGCAGCGGATCCGCAGCGCTTTTGTGGAATCACGAGCCCAAATTTTCCCAGTAACCTTAAAATTTCCTGCACGGATTTTTAAGATGTGTGAAATAATTTTTTGACCACATTTGAAAATTGACAGCAACTATGAAAATGGAATCGTGATTTCGGTAAATTCCGTCGATCGATCTTTTAAGCACGTCTAGACAAGCTAGTAAGGGGTTTAAAGGGTGGCTCTGATACCATGAAGGATCCCGGCCGCACCCCGGCCGTCAAAACGCGGCCAAAATGCGAAACAAAAATTTCTAAAACCCTGCGCTACCGCTACCCGAATCCCGGGTCGACCTTAAACCCTAAACTAGCAAACTAACTAAGAGTTAGAATCATTATACCGAGTTGATCCGTGTCCTTCGGTCTTCATTCCAAGCTCCAAGCGGCTCGTTGATGTGGTTTGGTTGCCGGTCTTCCTTCGTCTCCGATGATCCACCCGAGAAAAACGGCGCAAGCTCCAACCTCGTCGAACGAGGTAACCGACGCTCCAAAGTCGCTAGTGATGGAGAGTCGAGGTGTATGGAAGTGTCACTACATTTTTCTCTCTTTCCTTTTTTCTCATTGAGCAAGCATAGAAGATTGAAGGTGATGAGGCATTTGCATGAACAAAAAAGGTTAAGTGTTTTGTGTAGTATGAGAGAGTGAGAGAGAGCTAGTGTAAAAATCACCAAAAGAAAATCAATCCCACCCCCAATAATGGCCGGCCCCTCTCCCTCTCTCAATTCCAATAAAGAAAGAATTTTCCTTTTGTCAAATTACTATAAACAAATGCCAACCATACTCAAAACCCATGCTTTTTCATTGTTCATGCCACCTCACACCCTCCACCTCATTATAAATCAAAATGAATTTCCTAAAAAGAAAAAAACAATAATGAGGTGGCAAATCTTCTAGAAGCTATTCCATATAAAATACGGAATACTTCCCGGTACATGTATCGAAATACATATACGCGTATTCGTACAAAAATACGAATAGCCAAGAGAGAAAATAAATAGTGAACAATAATACTAGAATACATATATATAAATATATATGTAAATTATTAAATCAAAACCTGATTTAATAATCTGGCTTAATCCTAAGCCGCTAGTATTATCAACCGTCCGATTAAAGTCTGCGCAGCAAGTGAACATATTTAATCGGACACCTGTATGTATCAACATACCTCATGTACACCATATCGCCTGAACCGTGAAAACCCTCTGTGTGGGACTCTAAAGACTCGTCAATACGCTGGCAGTGGGTTTAACCACAAGCACGTCAGCGGCACTAGCTGTACGTAACGGCTACCCAGGTATTGAGCGAAAGAGAGGCCGACGAGCAAACTCATCCTGAACCCCTACTGAGCCTGACAGTGACAATATCCATACAGTCCGGTCTGTTCGTCTAAGAGTATCGCATATCGAGTCTAGGGGGTAGATAAAGTCAGACCCCTAACAACGCGATATTTAGTGTCGGCATGTAACCCATCACCTCCTGAGAATCTATCGATCCTGAATCGGTAATCCTCGTCTACCATGGCCATGGATTTGTGGTGATGGCCACCCGTACACAATGCGACATCAACCCCCAATACCGAGAGAGACGAATCCCCGACGATCCGATCACTGCCTACATATGGCTCGGGACTGTACCCAACTAAAACCTGTTTGCACGACTCCTTTGAACCGTGGTAGGGTAGTAATCAAAGCACAGTGGGAACTCACACGAGATAAATGACAATCTCAGGTCGACAAACTAACCTGTACACATGTCACCTGGGAACTGCTATCTGACAATAGGTATAATACCAACTAGCAGGTTCCCGGCGAGTCCGTCCAGTGTACTCATAACCCAATGAGTACCTGTATACTATCTTAGGTGAACAAACTAACACCAATGGCTTGTGAGACCTGGCCACCGCCCCTCGTCGGGGTCTCGATTAGTATACACTAGTCTACACTGGAGTATCGATGCCCGGTCTCGATACTCCTACGACTAGGGACATTTAAGGATGTGCTTATAGACCCCAGCTCCCACATATGTGATCGCCATCACAATGCCGGCAGTCAAGAAAGAATCCTACGGGCTCTATCAATATGTATATGATGATAAAGACAAACCAGATAGCATACTATCATCTTGAGTAAGACTGTTTTATCGGTATAGGTCCTCACTCAATCATCATAATCACAAGTCCGCGACTATGATAATTGCCTTGAGGGCACTATAGCCAACACCTCTTTGGTCAGGAGGAGAGCATCTAGTATGCTCAGTTGTGAAGGTGTCTTCCTCAGATGTGCTAGGACATTGTAATCCACCTTGTTTTTCTTAGGCGGATCCTTAGCTGCGAGCTCTTTGACGACTCTATCATCGAGGGTAATTTCCTTAGGGACTTTTTCCTTCCCCTTGTCTCTTTTGCTCGAACCTTTGTTTGTATGCCCGAGGTTCTTTTCAGGCAACGTACGGTTACGCAGCTGAATGTTCACGCAGTTCTTCTCTTCTTCTTCTTTTCCAGAGGTGGATTTTTTGAAGAGAGGGCCGAGGGTTATTTCTTCCTCAGAATCGCTCCCGAATGTAAGAACTGGAGATTTTCCTTTTGTCGAACTAGTATCAACCATATGACAGTTGCCAGCCATTCCTCCACGCTCGTCTGACGTGCTTCTTTGTTGTCGACGGGTTTTGCGCTTCATCCGCTTGAAGTGTTGCCGGTGAACAACATATCCTTGCCACCACTTCTTGAAGGCATTGCACTCTTCGGTGGGGTGTGTGACCCTCCGATGGTATAAGCAGTAGTTCGGATGTACATCCGCTTCGTCGAAGCACGTACTCCCAGGAATGTTTTCCATGAGAGGGGGAGCTTCATTCCTATTAACAAGGCTTTAGCGAACCGCTTCTTCGCTTTGATCCTGCTCTTGTTTGTAGCAGGTGTGCTTTGGCTTGGGTGGAGTATTTTTCGACTCACCCTTACCGCGGCTTCTTTATCCTGACGCCGACGCTTGGCCTTTTCGTATATGTCCGTTTCACGTTCTCGGTCAGCTTTGCTCTTTTGTAGGGCTTCGTTTAGCAGCATGTTAATTGGGTCTTCTGGCAGCTCCGGGGATTTTGGCACTGATCCTGCCTCCAGTTCCTCTACGTTGCTTTCTGACGCCGAGGGAGTTTCTTCATTATTTAACGACGAATGAGAAACCATATGGCAACTTGCTACATAATCTTCGGTTTCTCTTGACGAGCCATTTCCCTTATCATCGTCACTATCTCCGTTCTCGAGTATATGGTTGAGAAACTCTTCGAGTGTGACTGGGGTCCGCACCTTCTAGTTGTACTCCTCCAGCACGTCGATGTACTTTTATAGGTCCGTGCGCTTGTCGTCGGGCTATACGGGCTTCTTGGTCTTCTTCTTTCCCTTCGAAGACTTTGAAGGCTTGACCTGGGTGTTTTGCCCATCGTTACCAGCTTTCGGTGTTAGGCGCAGTTTAAGCATCCCCTCAATGATCTCAGGCTTCAGTGGGCTTTTCCATTTGATCGCCGGACATTCTTGAAGATCCTTCAGCATTCTTTTAGTTTTAGCTGAAAGGACCACTTCCCAAGGAGCTTCTTCCACAAATGAGCATGATGCCCCCGGCATATCCACCTTTTTAGAAGCGTGGCTTTGTGGCGGGTTCACCCTCCAGTTTTCGGACAGCGTGAATTTCCCTTGATGGTACTGATCCTCGACCCATTTTTTGAAGACGTAGCAATCCTCAATTGGGTGGCCCACTACTCTGTGGTACGAGCAGTAGTTGAGACTGTTGATGTCACCCGGCTGTAGTGGACATCTCGGATCCGGCAGTGTGATAAGTTTGTTGCGTTTCCAGTTCGAACAATCTCCTCGTTTTATCATGGGGGAATGAGTAAGTACGTCCTAACTTCTCTTCCAGGGATTGGTGCGGGCATGCGTTGTTTTGGCGAGCAGCCGGTTTCAGGTCACTCGGTTGCTGTTGAGTATTGGCAACGAAGGCTGCTTTCCCTTTACTCTTTACATTCCGAGGATCCGTTTTTGAAGAGGACGGCCCATGGACCATCTGGTCTATTTAGGCCAGATTGTCGATCAAGGCTTGGAAGGTGGTCGGCTTGAAGAACATCATAAACTGGGATACAATCGCCTGAGGATCGAGGGTCCCTATGAACATGCCCACGGCAGGAGCTTCTTCTATGCGTTGTTCGCATTTTGACCATAGGTTCCGCCACCGGATTGCGTATTGAACCCAGGTCTCTCCTGGCTTCACCCTGGCATTGATTAATGTCGCGATCGGGATGCGCTCGCTTGCGCTGGCGAACCGCTGTGTGAATAGAAGCTCCATTTCCGTGAATGTTTTGACGGAGTCATTTGGGAGCTCCGAGTACCATTCAAACGTCGTCTCTGATAAGCTGCCAACGAACTGGCGAAGCAGCAATTTGTCATCGCCTCCAGTATTGCCGCATAATGCTCTGAACTGGGCGACGTGCTGATGCGGGTTGCCTGTCCCTTGTATACGTGGAACTTCGGGATCGTATATCCCGGCAGGTACTTGATTTGATCGTACCAGCCTGGGTAAGGTCACCTGGTTCTGACGACTTTGTCAGCCGCTTCGCTTGCCTGATGAGCTCGTATTTGCTGAGTTATGTAGTCATCGAGGACAGCATTAGAAATCGTTTCCTCCCTGGCTGCTGATAAAGCCGGAAGAGGGTTTGATGTTTCCCCTCTGTCGTCCTCAATGATTATCGGTGGATCTTCGGCTGGAGGTTCTGGTTGGATCATCGTTCCAACCATGTCTTAGAATAGGAGCACCATCTGTTTTATATTAGCTGCTTGTTCTGCGGCCTCCTTATCCTTTCTCTCCAGCACCCTTCGCAAGAACTCCGTATCTGTCTCCTGCTCTTGGCGCTGTTCAGACACTACTTTCGGGCTTTCTTTCTGCCGGGTGAGTGCTTCCATTTTCGTCAGCATCTCCTGGAGCTTTTGTTGTTGCTTCTGAGCTTTCGTCAACGACCGAGTTTGCGGCCGATGAGCCATGGAAGCACGGCTCTCCTGTTTTCCGGAAGCCATGTACACCGTGTGCACGATCATGCCCCCAGACTTGGGGCGTTTAGATCCATCACCTTTGGGATTTGCCTCCGGTGGTGGTAGATTCTCTGGCCTTCTCTTTTTGTGAGAAGTCAAAGTTGAAGGAGCCATTGTAACAGGTGCCTTCATGAAAGAAGTCCCTCGCTGCATGATAGAAGGATGGTCCTTCTCTTGCCGAACCTTTATTTTCTTCAGTCGGCGAGAGTGGTTTTTGTTGATCACAGAATCTTGGACCTTCCGCCAGACCCTGTGGACTTGGAAGGACAGCTGGTGAGGGGGCTGCTCCGGCTTCGCCTGTATCATGTTTTCAACAGGTGGGGGAGATTTCTTCAGTACCGCGGTCGGAGAGTTCTTTCGCACCCTCCTTAGCGGTTCAAAGCTGTTCCCAGTTGGAACAGCAGCGTCAACTTCCACCATTGGAGCTGGTGGAGTAAGTCCAGAGGGAGAGTTGTCCCCAGCTTTCCTCACTCGGCGCCAGTGGCGACGTCAAGCATGCCTTGCAGATGGGATTGCCTCAGTTATGGAAGTAGCTTCGTCATGCCCCTACTCTAATGAAGGGCTACTGCTGGTACCAGCTTGTTGAAGACTGACGTCCGTTGAGAGGGGACAGCCAATATTTCGAAGGCTGACTTTCTGGTAGGGGAAGCTCTTTTAATGACTTCGCCTGAAGCTGGAGTTGGAACGGCCAATCTTGCGAAGACCGATCCTTTAGTAGGAGAAGTCCCTCTGACGACTTCACCTGCCAGAGCTAGAACAGCTATCCGTTTTGGGATAACCCCTTCGGGTATTATGAGCCTCTTTGTGGGCCCACTTAAGCTTTGGTTTAGCCTATTGAAGACTGAGGTGGCAGACTTGGACGACCCGTTGAGAGGGACCGTGGTGGTTGCAAGTCGATCAAAGACCGACTTCTTTGGAGCTTCCTGTGATGGCGTTGGTGCGCTGAAGCTTGCTGGTGGGAGCATGGTCCCGAAGAATAATCCAGTGGTGGCCTGAGTTACCTATTCCACATGCATTGAAAATATGCAGGCTGCATTTGGCCCGTATGTCACTCATCCAGCGGGGACGGAGCGGGAATTGCTGTTGCAGGTATACTTGGAAGCCATTGATCTTCTTTTCTCTGCACAGGAGCAAGACACCAAATCTTAATACCTCAAATTCAGGGGTAACCATAGTAAACCGTGATTTGTTCACGAACACGACACACGAAGTGTGGAGTGGAAAGAGGAAAAGATCCCACTGGGCGTGCCAGAATCTGTTTACCTCCGAAAACAGAGACGAACCGGGATGGATCGTCTTACCTGAATTTGGGGGCAGATGCTATTTGGATTTATCCGTCCACCTCTTCGAAGATGCCAAGTTGATTTATGGCACCATGTATCGGAGGTTTGGATGGATACGGCCGTTGTAGCAGACTTCGTCAGATTCCCCCTCGTTTGCGAGGGGTTTTTGATTGTGGGGACGCTCTTCCCTGCAGGCGCAAGCCCCTTCAGTTAATTACATTATCGCATCGCGATAACCACTTTCTCCTGCTCCAGAAGTTCACTTCGTGTCGTATGTATTTGTTTTATTTTTGGTTGCCTATGGATTGTATACGGAGACTAATTTATGTTGTCGCCCGTAGGGCGTGGATTAGTCCAAATCCGTATATCTTAGATTTGGGTTTGAGTTGATTTAAGTATCGTTGATCTGTTTTGAGATCAAAAACGACTTAAATGTTTGTGAGCAGTTGGGGCTCGATTGGTTTTTTGTTAAGGACACGTTAGTCCAATTTGAGACTAAGATCTACTTAACAGGGTGTTAGGATCATTCTTGTTTCAGATCCAACAAGAGAGCGTTTGGGCTCTGTTGTTTTAGTTTAAGGACGTTTCGGTCCCTTATCGCCGTTTTGGAGGCGAAGTTGTAGTTTGAGAACATTTCGGTCTGTAGATCGTCATTTTGGAGGTGAGAGTTTAGTTTAAGGACGTTACTGTCCGTTGTCACCGGTTTGGAGACAACGCTTAGTTTGAGGACATTTCGGTCTGTAGATCACCATTTTTGAGGTGAGGTTTTAGTTTAAGGATGTTACGGTCCGTTGTCGCCATTTTGGAGACAACGTTGTAGTTTAAGGACATTTCGGTCTGTTGTCACCATTTTGGAGACAACGTTGTAGTTTGAGGACATTTCAGTCTGTAGATCACCATTTTGGAGGTGAGGTTTTAGTTTAAAGGACGTTACGGTCCGTTATCGCCATTTTGAGGGCAACGTTGTAGTTTGAGTACATTTCGATCTATAAGTCACCCTTTTTTTAAGGTGAGGTTTGATTTAAGGTGTGCACGTCAGCTTGGGAAGTGCACCCAAAAGCAGTTGGTTGTCGGGATCCGCTACCTCTCTTAAGAGTTGAGAAATTACAACAACATGTATCAGAGGTATGGAGAGATGTAACCTTGAACCAATTCCCCTATTTGAGGAAAAATGGAGTTGGTGGTCAACCCAGAAATCATTAGTCGTATTTTGATACTAAGATTTCCTCAGGAGAATATGGGACGGATATCATCTTGGATATCATCAGTTGAGGGGTCATCAGTCATGTTTGAGATTGAGATTAGTCTGGGAAAACATGAGCACAGAGGCTCGGTTGATTTGGGGATCAAAAAGGTTTTGACCTCAGGAAGACTTAGCCCATTTGAGGTTGGAGTCTGAGTCTCATAATGCTAAGCATTGGTGTATGTTCAGCACTCACGTGTTCCCACGTGAGGCTCTGAATCAGTGTTAAACACTGCACTTTGGAGGCACTCACGTGTGGGCACGTGAGGCGCCCCAAAGTGGGAGTTGTTCTCTGGGTTCTATTCCCCCTTTCTTTTTTTATAAGTGCTGAGCACTTGGTTATGTTCAGCACTCACGTGTTCCCACGTGAGGCTCTGAATCAGTGTTAAACACTGCACTTTGGAAGCGCTCACGTGTGGGCACGTGAGGCGCCCCACAGTGGGAGCTGTTCTCTGGGTTCTATTCCCCCCTTTTTTATAAAGAAGTGTTAAACACTTGATTCATGTGGTGTCCATGTGTGAGCACGCGAGGCGGTTTGTGTCTTTCCCTTTTTTATTCATTAGAGACGCTCACGTAGAGCACGTGAGATCTTATTATAGTGTTACTAATGAATCACCAATCTTTCCTTCTGAGTGTTTGGAGATTTTGATCTCATGCTAGGATTTTGGAGAATCTCATGCCTCTTGTTTTTCTAACACTTAAATTCTTATTGTAGGGTTAAATCTTGATTTTCAGAGGAATTAAATTCTCATATATTTCTGTAAGAATTAAATTCTTATTGTAGGGTTAAACCTCGATTTTCAGAGGAATTAAATTTCCATATATTTCTGTAAAAAATTAAAGTCTTTGAACTCAGTTCTTTCCTCTAGGTTTTGAATCTGCATGACAGAATCTCCCTGATGAGAATTAAATTCTCAACTTATGGGGAGATCTTTTTCTACAGATCTTAACCAAAGGAAGAACTATGTTCTCACGTGTCTTCTCTCTCCTCATTTTTTCCGTCTCTATATCTTTTCTCCTCCTCTCCTTACTCCTATTTATATGAGAAGAAAAAGAATCAATTTGTTAAGAAAATCTCTCATTGAGATCGTGATTGATTTCATAATCAATCTAATTGTTTTGGTGAATTTTATTCACCGTTGGATTTTTAATCCAAAGGCTCTCTGTTTAACAGAGAAGATTTCTTATTTGTTTTTTAACCAGATTAGGAAATATTTTCCTAAGATGGAATTTTATTCTATCATATGAATATCTTGTTAGTTTAACAAGATTCGAATTTTATTCTATCATAGAATTTTATTTATATGAATATCTTTTATAGAATTTTATTCTATCAGACAATCACCATTGGATCTTTGATCCAAAGGTCTTTCGTTTAACAAAGAAAATCTTTCTAGTTTAAGGAAGATCAGGAAAATATTTCCCACATATATAGAATTTAATTCTTTCAGATAGTTCATCCAAGACTCTTTGTTAGAGAAGGATCTTTCCAAATTAGAAAGATTTAAGGAAATATCTTCCAAATAGAGTTTTAATCCTTTTATTTAGAATTTAATTCTATCAGCTTGGAAGATGTTTAGGAACACTCACGTATAGCACGTGATCCTAATGGAATTAAGCTTGTTCGCTTATATGCAACAGCATAAGAGTGTATCACGTGTTAACACGTGAGCCTTTTTGGCTTGCCATCTGTTTGAATGTAGCGCCTATATGCTTTCCATATAGGCGCTCACGTGCTTACACGTGAGGCTCAATTTTAGCCTATCGATTGCTTAAATGCAGTACCTGTAAGACTACGGTAGCGCCCCGACCGTCTTTCCGAGGCCAAAATGCGGAAACAAAAATTTTTCTAAACTAGAAACCGGCGCTATCGTACGCTTAAATCCCGGATCGAACCATTAACCTACAACTAGCTACTAGAGAAAGGGTTGGAAACCTATACCGATCGATCCGTGTCCTTCGATCTTTGGTCACCATCCCAAGCTCCTCGCGGCATTTCCGGTCTCGATCTCCTCATCGGAAAGGGCACCACATCATCGATTCTTTTAACGGGCTCCCGCTTCATCCGAAGCAACTCGGGCACGAAATGTGCTAGCCGACGTGTCCAAGGTGATGTAGAGAATGTTTTTGATCACTTTGTCTCTTGCATCCATGGATTTGGATGGAGGTTAGAGGTGTTGTCATTGATGGAGATAATGAGCTAGAGGAAGAAGAAGAAGAAGTGCCTTTTCTTTTCTTATGTGTTGCTTTGATAAAATGAGAGCAAGAATGAGAAAATACAAGAGCAAACTCTAGCCATATGGCTGCCCTCTCTCTCCTCTTATCAATTCAACACATTAAATCAATCCTAATGTGACATTAGCACAAGAAAAGAGACCATGAGTTACTAAGCATGTCTATGTCACAATTAATACACCTCATCATGAATTAATCTTACTATTTTCACCAAAGTAAACATTAACCCAAATGTTTACAACAATAAAAAGATACGGCAACATCTAAAGTAAACTCATGACGGATCACAAGGATACCCCTCACCTGTATATACATACCTGCATCCGCATTCCGACCGAATGCGAATGCGATGAGACTAAAGTAATCCAACAAATCTAATACTAGGATCCAGCTTAAACCAAAGCCCACTAGTATGATCCGCCCGATCATGATCCGTGCACTACTGCACGTATATGATCGGACCCTGCCATATATCATACGGCCTCTACAACGTTTCGCCCGAAACTTGAGAAACTGTCTGTGGGGGACTCTAAAGACTCGTCAATACTTTGGCTGTGGATTTAACCACTAGCACGTCAGAGGTATTAGCCGTACGTAACAGGCTACCAGGTATTGACCAAAAGAAAGGTCGATGAGCGAACCCATCCTGACACCCTACTGAGCCTGTCAGTGACAATATCCGTATAGTCCGGTCCGTTCGTCTATGAGTATCGCATGTCTGGCCTAGGGGGTTGGTAAAAGTCAGACCCCCAAAAGCGGTACAAGTCGTGTCGGAGTGTAGCCCAGAACACCCTGATATACTACTAGAATACCTACCAGTAAATCTCCTGCCTTGGCCAAGGACTTCGTGTAATGGCTCTCCTAGACACAGCGCGATCTCACCCCCAATACCGGGAGACACGAACCCCTGCCAATCCGCTCACTACCTCCATGTGGCTCGGGACTGTACCCAACAATTGCACGACTCCTTTGAGCCGTGGTAGGGTAGTAATCAAAGCACAGTGGGAACTCACACGAGACAAATGACGATCTCAGGTCGATAAACTAACCTGTACACATGTCACCAGGGAACTGCTATCTGACGTCAGGTATAATACCAACTAGCATGTTCCCGGCGAGTCCTATCCGGTGTACTCATAACCCAATGAGCACATGTATACATCTTAGGTGAACCAACTGACACCAATAGCTTGTGAGACCGGCCACTGCCTCTCGTCGGGGTCTCGACTGTATACACTAGTCTACCAACGGAGTATCGATGCCCAGTCTCGAAACTCCCATGACTAGGGACCACTTTAAGGATGTGCTTATAGACTACCCAACTCTCATGTATATAATCGCCATCATACTGCTGGTAGTCAAGAAAGAATCATAAGGGCTCTATCAACGTGTAATAGCGACCTGTAAGGTCACCTGAAGCAGTACACGATGATAAAGATAAACCATGGTAGCATACTATTCTCTATCAACGTGCAATGGTGAACTACAATGTCACCTAAAGCATGTACACGATGATAAAGACAAACCAGATAGCATACAATCATCCTGAGTAAGATTGTCCTACCGGCATAGGTCCTCCCTCAATCATTGCAATCACGTGCCTGCGATCCAATAATTGACTTTGAGGGCACTATATCCAACAGTGCCTATACACTTTGCATATAGCCGCTCACGTGTGGGCACGTGAGACCTGCACAGTGGGGAGTTTTCCCCCTTTTTCTTTCTATATATATTTTTTATAAGGGAACATTGAGCTTTTTAGAAAGCTCCTGCTTGGCAATCTTATGGCCTCATATTCCTTACTCCCTAAAGTCAAGATCTCTTTTCAACGCCATCCCCCTGAATATGCAGCGTTGAAGACTGTGGAAAATGTTTTGGACCCACACAGCGTTAGCCTCTAACTGAGCTTGTAACTATCCTGATTCTCTAGAAGCCGTCTCATATTCCTCTTGCTTCTTAGCCAGCTTCTGCCTATAACATTGAACGAGGATGGCACACTGTTCAATTCGTGCGGTCAACTGGGCCCTTGAAGATAAGGCCTCAGGAGTAAGGCGCTTACATTCAATCTCATGGAGGCAAGCTTCAATCTGTCTGCAGTATTCAACCCAAACACGGACAAAGTCTTCATTATGAAAGGTCACAAGGGTAGCCAGCATAGGGTTGACTTAGTCTGAAAATTCCCTAGCAGAGGTGAGGGCCTCGATATCGAGGTCTTCGATGAACTCGCTCAACGTGTGCCTAATGTTTTCCGTACTTCTAGAAGATTGGTGTCTAGCGAAGAGTCCCGTGGGCATAGATATGCGAGATTCAAAAGGAACCAAAGCCAACAGAGCTGTTACAGAACAGGGCATACGTAAAGATGGGTCATATCCCTAATTAAAAAAGGGGAAAAAGATGCATAAAATTAGACCTACCAATAGTCGGAAGCGGTAAATCCGGGAGCATAGAGGGTTCATCTATTTCTTCGTCTTCTTCTTCAAGCCGCAAAACTGCAATCAATGCAAGAAAAATTCTTTTCATGTGAAGGTTACTTGTAGAAAGTTGGAGTAAGGAACGAGAGAAATACTGACCAACGCTGGAAGAAATGGCAAGCCCCAGTTGGAATGCAAAACGAGTGGTTTACGCTTGACATGGCTGGTTGAAAAGTACTCCTACAGGTTGCAACAGTACATGACACGCCAGGATATTAACGTAAAGAGTTAGGTCAATACGGAGACGAAAAAGTGGTGAAAATCAAAGGAAAAATTACCTTCCATCGCCAAGTTTGGAAAGATTCACGGAAGCAAGAAAGGAGTAGGAGGAGCGACAACGGTCATGATGCCATCCGATGAGGGTTCCTTAACTTGTAGATCGCCAGGATTCATAACAATGGATGTCGCGACCGATATAATAGTTGTCGTACCTGCACCTGAAATGAAGAAAACGTTAGCAAATATGTCTAGCGGAAACAAAAGTGAACGTAAGATTGATACAATGTAATATACTAGTGGATCCCATGAGAGTCGGTAAGGTAAGGACCATGACTGTATCTGGAGCGCTACTAGCTTTAATAGTTTCTTCAATAAGTTCGCTTCCATTAGTCTCCATTGCCACAAAGAGATAGATTTAGGATCCACACCTTCGTCTCATGAATCAACAAAGGTCGTCGCCGTGCTAGCATCACCCATATATGTCTGAGATCCACTGGGGGAAGTAGTGGCGATAGGAGCAACATTAGACCCAGGGTTATGATCCTCCGTTCCAGAATCTTCAGATGCCGCCGCCTCATCTTTTGCTTCAGCACCCAAGCCTGTCTCTACTGCATCAGATGTCGTCACATAAAAGGGATGTTAAAATTCGAATAAATTGTTATATGAGTAAACCCAGAAAATAAGTAAATCCTACCAAGTTTAACCAAGGTATCATGTTTTGCCTTCTCCTGAATAAGACGCTCCGCCTCCTCACAAGTTGCCCGTGCAGTTTGCCTCTGAGCAATCGATAAAGCGGAGTCAGCCTTAGGAATTGCGGGAGTAGGCATCACTGTTCGTCTCGACTCTATGGCTAGTGGCAATACTAAGGAGGCCGAACCATCAGTTGGTATCCTGAAAGCCGAAGCGACAGTTACAGAAGGAAGGATGTCTTCCATAAGAGCATTAAAAGTTCGTATCTCGCTCGAGCCAGCACCCGTGGCCATGGTGGCACGACGTTCCCTTTCCGCATATTTCCGGCGCTTCTTCTCTACTTAAGTTGTCCACACAGATCTCTCAAGGACAATTGATAAAGGGAGGTCCTTGTCCGAATCGGAGCCAACCTCAGAAGTTACTGCAACATCCACCATCGGTTGTTTCAACAACGCCTCTGGTGGTGGCGTGAAGGAAGCCCGAGCAACAATTGGTGGCTCCGGAGATTCCGTAGCAATTGTTGAAGGAGAATATCTACTATATGGATACCCAAGGATCGTGCCCTTCTCGAATCAGCGCTAGCCATAGAAGTCCATATAAAGGAATAAAAGAAAGAGATCAAGACGTAGATGAAATAAATTATACATTCCAAAATGCACAAAACGAGTCATACCAAAACCCATAGAAGCACAAAGCCTTTCTTCCTTTTGGTACGTCCTTATCGACGCTTGGAGAGCTTCCTCAGCAGAGATGCATGTTGAGAATATAAAGTGTTAAATAAATCACGATATCATTTCGCTCTGGGATATGCAAAGAGTGTCAATGAGATATACCAGACGCTGAAAGAGAAGCAAGCGCCGCTTGCTCACGGGATAACCGTTCAGATGCTTCGAGAGCTACTTAAAGATTGTTTCTGCATTTTTTATTGGATGCGAAAAGTGTGTTTATGTATGTCGTAAATAATCGCAATCAAGACGGTGTCGCAAATAGCTAGTCGCGATGAGTACGAGTCGTCCGCAGGGAAACGGTGAACTTCTTATCTTGCTTTAGACGAGTTGATAAAAGAGAAAGGGAATTGTTGTCGTTTCTATTGAGAATGGATGAAAAGTTTATAATAGAAGGGCTTGTAGGATTTATAGGACTTAGTAGTTAATGGATGAAGTAAAAAATATAATTCTTTTTATCTTTTAATTGTTTAATACTAGAGATATAGCGATGAATATGGATTAGGGTTCTTGGAGGGAATTAGGGTTTCCCACCACTGCCCCTTGTCCTTCCTTTGATCTTTATTTATCTCAAGCCCTTAACAAAACAATTATTAACGAATCTCAAATCGTGGTCGTGACTATCATGAATTGATAGCGCGCCCGATAAGAGGGTTAACATTCATTTTGTTAAACTTTATAAACATTAAAACATTTAAAAAGAATTTAAAAGATATTTTTCATCCATTATTCTACCCTATCCTACAAACCCTAGCAAACAAGAATTTACTCGCTCATGGATATTAGCGATTTAAAAGAGAGGTGGAAGATGAATGAAACCATAATTAAAAATTAAAATTGCAGAAAGTAATTGCGAAATGTAATGCGGAATGTAATGCGGAAAGTAAAGTGCGGAAAGTAAAGTGCGGAAAAGAATTAAAATAAAGAACTACCTTTATTGATCAACTATTGCATTACGAAATTTCTTGCTGAAAAAGTAGATTACAAAAACCCTAGTTTGCTTGCTAGATCTTAATCGATCGATGGGTAGATGAATCGATAATTGTATAGATAGCTCTCGGTCCTTTTATAAGCTCTGAAATATGAAACTCTAGATGACATATTGAAGTGTGTGAAATTACGATCATGACCCTGAAGTTTTAGATCCTACGGCCGCCAAATGACCGCTGAACCGCCGCCTAAAGCCTATTTTGACCGCGCTTCCGCCGCCGTTTGGTGGGTTCGTGCCTCCAAATTTTTTGTGTCTTTCTATCTCGATATTTGGAGATTCTCTTGATACAAAGATTCTGAAAATATTGCTCTTAGTCTCTACCGTTGCTAGATTCTTCGATTTACTCCTAATATTCGGCAGATTCGGTTTTGTAATCCGATTTGATATGGATCTCCTACTTAGATTTCAGACCTGAGCTAATCTTATTATAATACCTGCACAATATCTCAAATCAAATTGTTGGTAGCATTTGTTTTATTTGAGATGTTATTCTAACCATTTGTATGATATGATATCTTAAGAATATTGATTAGGAATATTTGATATGATATGCATATTTTAATATGAATATTTTATTTAAATATTATATGCATATATTTTCTCTAATTATATTAATTATAAATGAAGAAACATATGATATAAACTTTTTACAAATAAATCCACATATGTTCTTTATTTATAATTAACACATTTTAGTAGTAAATAATAGCAGGGAAAATGTCCATACAAATTTGCAATAAATTTGACTGATCAATTTTCATCGGTAAAGGTCTCACGAAGAAAGAGATCATTTGTTCCATATTTAGACAGACCCTCGCTATAAGGAGCATGGGCCTTTTGATCGAATACAACATAAGCTCAAAACATTGACTTCTTCTTCTGGGAGTCGAGAGTAGCGCTCAACAAGAGGTGTTTTCTCTTTACAGGTATTTTCAGACGGCGTGTTCCAATTTCAGAGCCTATGTCTGACTCAGGTGACGCTGTAGCCACCACGCCACCATGGGTACTCACATCGGGGCTTGATCTGGTCGTTGTGTCGATCGGATGAGATTTCGACGCCGTCGGAAAGACTCTCGAAGGCACCATCGCATCGCCCTCCCTAAAGGAAGGGCGGACGACCGATCACCGTTTCAACGGAATTGCAAGACTGCTGATAGGGACGGAACCCTTATGATCAAGAAGCATCCGCCTTTCTTCTTTGATAATAGCATCCATCATATGTCGATACTAGGCAGTATAAACAGGTAAGGCCCTCGGAATATGATCCGGCTCGGCCGTCAAGAAATAAGATTTCGTGTTCAAGTGCATGAAATGATGGACAACATCGCAAACAGTCTCCTTCGAAGTGATAAGGTTAACGAGAAAAGCCTTAAGGGGAACACCCTGATCGTAGCCTAATTGCTAAGCAAAGCGATGTAGGTTGTAGCACATGAATAACACAAAAGCATCACATCGATATACTAGGAATCTGGACCTGATGGAGTAAAAGTGAGCGACTTCCATAGCCTTTAAAACAGAAACCCCATCCTTCAGCACATGATTCAGTGGCTGGACCGCTCTCGAAGGTTCTTTGCTAGTGGTAAGAACCCTGTTGATGAAAGCCATGCCGTCCTCCATAGAGCGTGGACGCAGGAGCAATCACCGAGCCGTCCATTGCGTTGGATCAGGAGAAGAAGCGTCAACCTACTTCATAACCCACAGGAAGTTATATCCGCCATAGAACTCGGGTCTCTTATGCTCTCCAAAGGCACCTAATACGTACATTTCGATTCATGATGTAAAGTAGTGAAGAGAGAAGTTTATGAGCTCCACACCCGGCTGGGTGGTGTCAGCTGCAATGCTTAAACCGTCAAATAAATGGGCCAACCCCGCAATACCAACAACCAGACGCGTTCTCTTCGCAATGTGATGAGCGGGGTAAAGGATAGACGGTCTCATGAACCGATGATGCGTAGGAATCGCAAACCGGCAAAGCCATAAACCGATAAAGCCCACAAGAAACGTTTCTTCATCAATGCCCGGGGCAGCAATTTATTCGAAAAAAGTGATGAGAGCTGTTCCCCCAATATTTAACCTAATAAAAGAGCAAAGCTCTGTTCAAAGTTCAATGAAGCAGCGCCTCACGTGCTCTCCATGAGGGCACCAGTGCCAGAGCCAATCTTATAGGATTAAATCCTATGTTGGCGCCTCACGTGCTCCTCACGCGGGTGCCAATGTGCAAAGAACAGAAATACCCATCTTAAGAATTAAATTCTTAAGTGGCGCCCACGTGCACGACACGTGAGCGCCAGCGCCCAGGTAGAATTAAAATTCTACAATACTCTCTGTTAAAAAGAGCCGTTGGATCAAAAATCCAACGGAGACAATAAATCATCAAAATACAGAATTAAATTTTGTTGGGAGAAAATATTTCTCAAATCTTTCCGAAATAAGAAAGGTACTCTCGGTTGGATCAAAGATCCAATTGTAGGATAAAATTATATGCTGAAATATATTCCCTCAATCTTTCTAAATAAGAAAGATTGCTCTCTGTAAAATAGAGAACCGTTGGATTAAAAATCAAGTGGTGATTAAAAATCACTGTTTTACAGAATAAATTCTGTATAGGAAAAATATTTCCTCAATCTCGTTAAAAACCCGAAATCATATTCTGTAAAAACAGAAGTCCTTGGATCAAAGATCCAATGGTGGGTAAAATCCCCCAAATCAATTTTGAGACCAATTAAATCAGTTGGAATCTCTCAATGAGAGATTTTCTCAAAACTAATCAACAATTTGCCTTACCTATATAAAGGACCTGAGACTTCAGGTTTCGGAAGGGGGGAGATACACAGAGAGAGAGAGAGAGACGAAAAGAGAAAAAAACTGAGGGAGACCGCAGATAGAAAGAACAGAGAATTAAAATCTCAAGGAAGAAAGAGAGCTCCGTTCTCGAAACCCTAGGTAAAGACAATATCGAGATCAAAACATCTCCTTTACCTAACATATATAAGGGTTGAACCCTTCTAAAAGAACTTAGTTCTTTCTATGGATCTGAGATCCACAAGATAAGTCTCCTAAAAGCTGAGAATTTAATTCTCATCGGGAAGATCATGTGCTTGAGAATCAAAGATTCGGGAAAGGACAAATTTAAAAGAGAAAGAATATGGAGTCCATAATACTCCAGGAACTCGGTTCTTTCGAATCAAGAACTTAGTTCTTAAAAAGAACATAATCCCGGATTCTCAAAATAGTGATCTTGGTGATCGTTAATGGTCAAAATACCATCAACTGAGATTAAATCTCCATATAAAAAAATTAACGCCTCACGTGCTTCCCACGTGGGCGCCCTTCTTTAACAGCGCCGCATGTGCTCCTCACGCAGCGCCACATAAAAGTGATTAGCACTTCGCATGCAGCCAAAATGGCTAAGTGTTTAGCACTGATTAGGCAGCGCCCTAGCGCCTCACGTGCTACTCACGCGGACGCCACATAAAGTGCTTAGCATTTCACATGCAGCCAAAATGGCTAAGTGCTTAACACTGATTGGGCAGCGCCTCATGTGCTCCTCACACGGGCGCCACATAAAGTGCTTAGCACTTCACATGTAGCCAAAACGGCTAAGTGCTTAGCACTTATTAGGCAGCGCCCTAGCGTGTCACGTGCTCCTCACGTGAGCGCCACATAGAATGCCCAGCACTTCATAAACAACCAAAGTGGCAGAGTGCTCAGCGCTCATTGGGCGGCGCCCATACTCAAATGTTTCACATGACACATATGTGAGTGTCAGAGCGTCAAATAAATGCTTAGCACTTTTTCATAAAAAGAAAAGGGCTGAACCGACAGAGCCCAAATGAATGCTTAGCACTTTTTGAATAAAAGTAGGCAGACTAAGCCCAAATTGGCTAAGCCTCTGAAGTTCTTTGCAACTGAGCCCAAATGCTCTTTTGATGGATCTTAAGTAAAAATGATCCTTAAAACAAAAAACATTATTGAGCCGATCTTAGTCTCAAACATGATTAATGATCTCTCCTTGATGATATCAAAAATGATATTCATCCTATATCTCCTAAGGTAATCTAAGTCTCAAATATAACTAACGATTCTTAGGTCCATCACAACCTCTTTTCCCTCAAATACGGGATCTGGTTTAAGGATACATCCTTCTATACTTCTGATATACGTCGTTGTAATTCCTCAACGTTTTTAGAGAGGCAGCGGGTCCCAAAAACCAACAACTCCTTTCGTTATACAATGATACACTTCCAAATTGACGTGCACACCTCAGAACCTCGCCTCAAATATAGCGATAATGGACCAAAATGTCCTTAAACTAACATTCACCCCCAAATACGGCGATAATAGACCGAAATGTTCTTAAACTAACATTCGCCCCCAAATACGGTGATAATGGACCGAAATGTCCTTAAATTAATATTCGCCCTAAAATACGGCGATTATGGACCGAAATGTCTTTAAACTAAAACTCCGCCCTAAACATGGCGATAATGGACCATGAGGTCTTTAGACTAAACTAATTGAGCCGAAATGCTCATATATTTTAAGTCGATCTTAATCTCAAACCAGATTAACGCTTCTTAAATAAACCTAAGCCCAAATCTAAAATATACGGATTTGGACTAATCCGCGCCCTACGGGCGAAAACATAAATTAGTCTCCGTATACAATCCACGGGCAACCAAAACAAACAAAAACACACACGACACGAAGTGAACTTCCAGAGCAGGAGAAAGTGGTTATCGCAGTGCGGTAACGTAATTGACTATAGGGGATTACGTCTGCAGGGAAGAGCATCCCACAATCAAAAAACCCTCATAAAATGAGGGAGGATCTGATAAAGTCCGGTACAACGGTCGCATCCGTCCAAACCTCCGATATACGATGCCATTAATCAACTTGGCATCTTCGGAGAGGTGAACGGATAAATCCAAATAGCATTTTCCCCCAGAATTTAGGCCAGACGTCCCAACTACCCGGTCCGTCTTCCGGCGGTGAACAGGTTCTGACACGCCCGATGGGACCTTTTTGTCTTTCCACTCCACACCTCGTGTGTCGTGTTTCGCGAACAAAAACGCGGTTCGCGATGGTTGCCCTTGGATTTGAGATACTAAGATTTGGTGTCTTGCTTCTGTGCAGAAGAGAAAGATTGATGGCTTCCAACTTCACTTCTTGCAACAGCAACTCTCGCTCCACCCCAGCTGGAGGAGTGACCTACAGGCCCAACGTGGCCTCAATCTTTTCAATGTCGGTGGGGCAAGTTACAAAAGCCACTACTGGGTTGTTCTTCGGGACCATGCTCCCACCAGTGAGTTTCGGTGCCTCAGCGCCACAAGAAGAACCTCCTAAGAGGTCAGTCTTCGATCAACTGGCAACCACAACGGCCCCGCTCAAAGGGCCGTCCAAAGCTAATGTCTCGGTTTTCAACAGGCTAGGCAAGAACCCAAACAGGCCCGCAAAAAAGCTCGTGATATGATTTGATCATTCTTTGCGTGCGTTTTGAAAAGATAGATTTTGAAATCAAAGAATATTTTACCGCAATCAAGAACGGCGTCGCTTGGTAGCTAGCCGGTGAGTACGGGTCGGTCCACAGGGATTTTGTGTATTCTCGATTTGCTCTAACGAGTTAATTAGAGACATTTTTATGATTGTTTTCAATAACCTAATTATCTAATCTACGGCAGATAAATAAAATTAACTAGGGCAGAAAGGAAAATTAGCTAGGGCAGATAAAGAAAATCTATACTAGGGCAGATAAGAAAATTAACTAAGGCAAGAAAAGAAAGACTTACTTTATCTTTTATTTGATGCACTCTTCGAACATTTACAACGAATTAAAATTCTGAAATTGATTATTAAAAAGAGGCACAAGAAGAGGCATACCCCAAAAGAGGTTTTAGGGTTTCTATTTATAGAACATAGAAACCCTAGGGTTATAATCGACACACATCTGCTTTTACAATTTTACCCCTAAGAAGACTAGTCAAAGCACCGACTCCACCGACACGAATTTCCACCGACACGTGTCTAGCACGGCCGTGGATCCGCGGCCGTAGGCCCTGTTTGGCCGCGGATCCGTGGCCAATTGGTGTGGTCTTGGGCTGAATTTCTCTGGATTTCTTCTGTTTGCATTTGTCTTCTGTTTTGCTTAGTTGGTTCTTCAGAATGTCTTCTAGTTCTCTTCCAGATCTCCACAGTGAATAATGTAGTGGACTTTACCGTTCACTTCGTGTCGAAGTCTTGAACCTTGCGCTGTCTTTGTACTTGTTTATTGATCTTCGTTTATTCTCCAAATTGTAGGCTTGATCAAGATTCTTCCATTTGTTGGTCGTAGTCTCACTTTTGTATCGTTTTTTCATCTTTTTCACCGTTTTTGTTCCGAGAACCTGTAACCTGCAACTATGTAGCAGACATGGATCAAAAGCACCTGTTTATTTGTAAAATGAATAAGAATGGGGAATACAATAATGCAAAATTATGGTATGAACAAATACCCCCAAACTTATCTTTTGCTCGTCCTCGAGCAAAACTAGTTTTATTCTCGAAAAAGACCCAACCTCACTTTTGCATGGAAACGTGATTGCACTGAGCTCGTGCAACAAGCCGTTAAATCTCTAGGTGTCCCTAGTAGGAGGAGTATTGTCTCTTGAGGGTTTTTAGTGAATACTACCCACAAAATCCTATCAATTCGGCCTATTAACTTTTATTTTCCAATTAGGTTTTCCAACAAGGAATTCTATTATCTTCGACTCAAAAATTATCCACCCATATTTTTCATGCTTCCTTATCATTTAATTTAAGATTGTATATGTTTTGTAAATTTACTTAGTTTTTAGCATCTTTTGAGTTTTCCTTTTAAGGTTCCATCTCAACTTAGGAATTTTTATCATCTCTACTAAAAAATACAAGTCCTATTTTTCATTCCTATCTCTTATCTAAACCCCAATCACATACCCCTACGTATGTGTGTATATCACCCCTACACTTGGAAATTCAAATCAAGCTATTATACTCTTGTCCATCGTCCAAAGTACTTCTTAATTGGTGAATTTTTGGATGAAATTTGCTCACACATCCTTCATATGACCGTTAATACTTCTTGAGGTACCAACGACCGATTACAAAATGTGTTTGCACATTAAAGCGTAATTCCTAGTTTTGTAACACCTAAGGCTTTAGCAGTGACTCCCAAACCAGTTGGTCTAAGGCACTGGTGATAAAGCACCCTCGCTAAATATTTTTTCTATTTATGCAGCCTTAAGTAATTACAAAAACCAGTGTTCATTTTTTTTCTTTATTCACACTTGTATTTTTATTTTATTTTTCTTCGTACTAAGGACTTTAGACAAGAGCATTTCAAGGTCTCTTCTACCATTCCAAGTTTCAGGGTTCGTGTTTGTGCAATTTGTAGGGTATATATTTTCAGAAATTAGACTTAAGCTTAGGAATTATTTTTCAGACTTATACTTTAATAAAAATATCAATACTTTTCCCTTATTTTAACTTAACCCAAGAAGTGAACTCGAAATTTGCCTATTTCTAACTAAACTACAAAGACATATATTTTCTACCATTAAACTTTTAGAAAGGTTATTTTTAGGGTTTTTAATTTACTAAGTCTAGGATCTAGTTTTTCCTAGCTAGTTAACCTCAAGTCAATTATGGCCAAAATTGAATGTTTCAAATTTTTTATCTTTTCAAATTTTTCAGTTTTTATGGGTTTTAAAATAAGTATGCAAATGCAAAATTATACATATGAATGCGAAGGAAGAAGGCTTACCGAGCACACCCCCAAACTTGAACTTGACAGTGTCCTCACTATCAGGCTACACCAAGAGGGTCAAAATATCGGCACTCCCCTGTTTATTTTTTTATAATTTTTTATTGTTAAAAGGAAAACAAAATATATATACAACAAGGTCCCCCCCCCCAAACTTAAGTGAAACAGTGTTTCCACTGTTTTAAGCGTTAAAGTTCAGAGTTAGGGAGGAGAAAAATCAAACTATACAAGGCCTTACACAGGCCAAAGGTTAGCACCAACCATTCAAAAATTCTATCATGATAATGGTAGGGTTGGTGAAAGAATGGAGTGTAGAGAAAAGAAATAAGAAACACACGAGACCGTATGGGAAGAAAGGTGGAATATGGTCTCGGTATATTAGGAGGAGAATGGCGGAAGAGAGAAAGAAGTGTAGTACGAACTTGAGGGTGTAAATTGAGTGAATAAATTAGCACAATTTGTGATGACCGATGTGTTAAAAGTGATTGTGCTAATTTATCAACCTGTCGAGAAATGGGGTCAAATCCCTCAAGATTCGCAAGAAAACATGGGTACGTTGAACTTGGTAAATCATCCATTGAACATGGAAGCGCGACGGATTCTTGCGCGGTCGAAACGATGGAAAAGACGAAGGGGAGTGATTTAAGGATAGTCTTATTCTCACCTAAGTAATCTGTCTCGAACTCGAAGGATTCCATTAATGGTTCGAAATGACTGTAAGAAACCGAGTCTGATGGTTCAACTAACTCATCTGAAAATTCAAAGGACTCAAACTCGAGCAATGAGTCTTCAAAATCGTCTGCAAAAGTGAAACACTCGTAATCGATATCGGTTGTGAGAAATGTGTCAGATTCAAGGAGGAACGCACTAGTGGCATCAAAACTGCTGTGATCGAACAGAAATTTTTCAAGCTCACAGTCCTCCTGCGTGATCTTTTGCGTAGTCGGAACGATTAGAAGGATGTGGGGGGTGATTTAGGAAGTATAACAGTTAAAGGTTCAGGAGGATGATTTGGAAAATACGACACATCAAACAAAACTGGTTCATCCTCAATACTATCCTCGATACTCTCCTCAATACTATCCTCATTATTCTCCTCAAAAGTTATCTCATCCATGCAATTATCATCAAAATCAAGACGCATATAAAGTTCGGGAGAAACATTTAATGACTCGGGATGATGAATTGGAGAGGAAAAGTCAGTCAAAACTGCGGGTTCATCATCCAAATTATTCCCTGCGTCAATATCCTCAATCAAGTGAAAATCAATTTTTTCGGACACCTCATCAAAAGCATGGATATTTATCAATTCAGGTTCTAAATTGGAGGTGTAGAGGTCGAAAAGATTGGTGATGGTTTCACTCAAAAGGGACCCTTCACAATCTGGCAAATCAAACACTACAAAGTCGCACAACTCATTAAACGTTTTATTTTCAACTGGTGAATCATTTGGGACACTTGTTTGAAAACTGGAGTTGTGGAATTCAATTGGTGATGGGTAGGTTTGATTTGGAAGGGTGCACAGCTCACTCTCTCCACTCAAATTCTCAATCTGTCCAACCGCCTCATCATACATTGGAAGATTTGGAGCTAGTTGGAAACTAGCTACCGGTTCACTATGTTGCATAAGGGCGGCAATGGACGCATCCAAATTCCTCATCTGTTGGTTTCTCGCTACAATATAAGCTTCCAACGACTTTTCCAGACTAGACATGGGTTGTGAAGGGGTTTCAATAAAAGATTCAAAATTGTGTGGATACGTGAAACTCCCAAATGGTTGTGTAGAAGCAATATCTAGTGAAGGTGCGGAAGTCGGGTAGGACTGGTAGGAATTGAATGGTTGGACAGGAGTAGGATCAACATTTGGATAAAAAGGTGAATGGACTTGTTGATCCCAAAAACTAGAAGTGTTGAAAGGAGTGAAAGATCGGTTACGAGATTGTTCAATAAGTTCAGCAATAGACATGGCTTTCAGAGTTACAACAGGACTCGAAAAAGTAGTATCAACGTAAGAAGGTGGTGAAGGTTGAAATGGTTGATACAAAGTGAATTGCAGAGTCGAACTGTTTCTCCTAGACGCTTCTATTCGATCTTTCAAAGAAATTTTGGGCATGGAGGGGTCGTCCGTAATTCGACCAAAACAATTCGCATAAGAAGTAAAGTTTGGTTGAGGGTACTAAAGTTCGGCAAGAGTTTTGGGAGGTGGGGTACCCATGATGTAAGAAGGAGAAGAAAAAGAATGTGGGTGTAAGTGGGGTGCACGGATTTCTTAGCGACAAGTTGCAAGTTTTTGTAAAAAAAATTCTTTTTTTTCTTTTTGTGTTTTTTTTATATATGTGGAGCTTTTTGCAAAAAAAAAAGATTTTCGATAAAAGGCTTAGACATACGTTCAATCAATCACAAATGGACAATCAAGCCTAGATCTAGGGTCACCTAGGTCAGCTAGACAGCTCCTAACAGTTCCAAAGGGCAAGAAGTAGGACCTCAAACCCACCGCCAATTGTGTCCAGGTAAGCACAAGTAGAGAAAGGAGGGATCCGCTCACGAATCACCGTGAGACGGGCCTTTTAAAGTTACCTTTCCCTACCTGTCTAGCCTAGGCACCACAAAGTCAGGTTTAGATCAACGGTCGATGCCTACAACTATTCCTTTGTCCTATTGAGCCTGAAGTCCTTAGGGCTGAGTCTAATGTTTTTTAATTTAACTTGATGGTCAATGCAATATGCTTTATGAGATTTTTGGGGTCCTGGGAAGGGTAACGAAATCCCCACCCAATCTGAATTGGTGTAAAAGCCCCTTAAAGTCAATTTTAAATATGCAAAGCGGTAAACACAATCAAACACTTGCAAACGATATAATTTTTTTTTAGCGCGGCGCAAAGAATCCTGCACAAGATCAATTATTGGAAGGGGGAGAAATTTTTGGCGCAAAGAATCCTGTAGGAATTTTTTATAGAGGAGATATTGGGGTTGCAGAGAAGAAGAGAAAAATTACAGCGATTTTTCACGTGCTGACGTCAGCACATGACCGCGCTTCCGCCGCCAATGTCGCGTTCCCACCTCGGTTCCGCGGTTTACTTGTTGACTCGAGCCTCCTAACTTCTTCTGTTTTCTGTTGCGGTCCTCCTCTATTTGTTCAGATCTGCCGTTTTCTGTTTCGCTCTTTGGATTTTTCCAGATCTGAATTTGTTCTTCGATCCTGCACAATTCAAACGAAAATACCCTTCACAAAATAACAAGATGATAAAAAAATTTATATTTTTCTTTTATTTTTCAGTTTTTATGATTTTTCAATTTTATATTAACCCGAAATTACAAAAAGAAAATGACTACGCCATCCCCGGCAACGGCGCCATTTGATTTGATCATTCTTTGCATACGTTTTGAAAAGATAGATTTTGAAATCAAAGAATATTTTACCGCAATCAAGAACGGCGTCGCTTGGTAGCTAGCCGGTGAGTACGGGTCGGTCCACAGGGATTTTGTGTATTCTCGATTTGCTCCAACGAGTTAATTAGAGACATTTTTATGATTGTTTTCAATAACCTAATTATCTAATCTACGGCAGATAAATAAAATTAACTAGGGCAGAAAGGAAAATTAACTAGGGCAGATAAAGAAAATCTATACTAGGGCAGATAAGAAAATTAACTAAGGCAAGAAAAGAAAGACTTACTTTATCTTTTATTTGATGCACTCTTCGAACATTTACAACGAATTAAAATTCTGAAATTGATTATTAAAAAGAGGCACAAGAAGAGGCATACCCCAAAAGAGGTTTTAGGGTTTCTATTTATAGAACATAGAAACCCTAGGGTTACAATCGACACACATCTGCTTTTACAATTTTACCCCTAAGAAGACTAGTCAAAGCACCGACTCCACCGACACGAATTTCCACCGACACGTGTCTAGCACGGCCGCGGATCCGCGGCCGTAGGCCCTGTTTGGCCGCGGATCCGCGGCCAATTGGTGTGGTCTTGGGCTGAATTTCTCTGGATTTCTTCTGTTTGCATTTGTCTTCTATTTTCCTTAGTTGGTTCTTCAGAATGTCTTCTAGTTCTCTTCCAGATCTCCACAGTGAATAATGTAGTGGACTTTACTGTTCGCTTCATGTCGAAGTCTTGAACCTTGCGCTGCCTATGTACTTGTTTATTGATCTTCGTTTATTCTCCAAATTGTAGGCTTGATCAAGATTCTTTCATTTGTTGGTCGTAGTCTCACTTTTGTATTGTCTTTTCATCTTTTTCACTGTTTTTGTTCCGAGAACCTGTAACCTGCAACTATGTAGCAGACATGGATCAAAAACACATGTTTATTTGTAAAATGAATAAGAATAGGGAATACAATAATGCAAAATTATGGTATGAACATGATACCTGAAGGGGCTGCCCCAAAACGGGTAGCCCTCCCAACTCCTACGGGCGAAGTCGTCAAAGGTGCTTCCCCTACCAGAAAGTCAGTCTTTGAAAGATTGGCCGGCCCTCCTAAAACTCTGCCAAGGACGTCGGTCTTCAATAGGTTGACGCCAACAACAGCCCCTAAGAAAATCCGGGGGCACGAAGAAGCCGCTTCAAAAACTGAGGCGGTCCCGTCTACAAGACACACTCGACGTCGTCACTGTTAGTTATATGTATGCCCTAGAGGCCATTATTGTACATATGATGTATATTATAGTGGATGCTTGGACATATATAGAGACGACTTTCTTGCTCGACATGATAGTATGCTATCTGGTTGCTCTTTGTCTTAACATGTAGACTTGATACCGTCTTGCTCTCACATGTTGATAAAGCCCTTAGAATGTGTACTTGACTACCAGGACTATGATGGAGATCATACTAGTGGGGCCAGGGTAGTCCATAAGTACATCCTTTAATTGTTCTTAGTCGAGGGTGTATCGAGACAGGGCATCGATATTCCAGAGTAGACTAGCGTATACGTTTCTTGACCCATATGATAGGCGATGGATGATCCTACATCCATTGGTGTTTGACATCAAAGTTGGTATACGGGTGCTCAGTGGAGACTGGGTACACTGATCGAACTCGCCGAGAACTCCTAGTTGGTATTATACCTATCGTCAGATAGCAGTTCTCTGGTGACACTGGTACAGGTTAGTCTGTAGACCCGAGATCGTCATAGAGTCTTGTGTGATTCCTACTGTGCTTTGATTTCCACCTTACCACGTTCAAGAGAACGTGCAAAACGGTAGTTTTTGGGTACAGTCCTGAGTCACATGGAGGCAATGAGCGATAGGAGGGGATTCGTCTCTCCCAGTATTAGGGGTTGATGTTGCGCTGTGCTCGATTGGCTAAAACAGGAAGTCCCTGGCCAGGGCTGATACGGAGATTTACTGGTAAGTGTTATCAGTAGTTTCTCGACCCGTTATGAGCCTCACATCGGCACGACTTATCGGTTACTGAGGTCTGACGTTTACCACCCCTAGACTAAATATGCAACATATCAGACGAAATGACCGGACTGTACGGTAGTGTTACCGACAGGCTTTGCGGGAGTTTAGACAAGCTTGCTTGTTGATCTTCTGATCGCTCAATACCCGGGTAGCCGTTACGTCCAGCTAGTACCGCTGACGGCTTGTGTGTGCTTGATATGATCATCACCTACTGCCGGCGTATTGACGAGTCTTTAGAGTCCTACACAGAGGTTTCCTGGCTCAGGCGAAATGAAGTAGGAGCATATATGTGATATGTGCGGGACCGAAATTAATACGAGTATGTGATACCGTATTCTATTCTCGCGATATGTGATATCGGCCGGTTATATGTGATATAGCCGGGTTATCGAATCAAGTGTCGATTCGATAAAATAATACATATGATATTAGTCGGTTATATGTGATATAGCTGGATTATTAAATCAAGTGTTGATTTAATAATTTAATGTATAAATGTATATTTGATATATTAATTTACATTAACTAATATTTGCTCACTTAAGCATTTCTATTTCTCACTTATGTTTTTAATATATATGTGTGTGTGTGTGTGTGATATATATTAATTATGTTTCTTTTTGTGCCATGCTTGATGATACAAGCTACATGGGTGTATGAGACTCACACCATGCTCATTATAATGTAGGGTTTATTTATTTAAAGTAAATCAAAAAAATTAGTTGGAAATTTGCTCATGGTTGAAGCTTGTGGAAGCTTATGGAACCATTGACTTAGTCCACTAATTTTGTTTTACTTAAGATATTTATTAACCCAACCATTACCTTAAGCCATGGTTAAGTCTTAACATGAGTTAATATGAGATATTATCTCACCCATGGTTGTTATTCTCACACACAACATTATCTCTTCATCTTCTTCTTCATCAAGAGTGGGCTCTCTAGGTTTTTGAGAGGTGAAGAAAAATAGTGAGAAAATTAATTCTAAAGTGAGCAAAAATCCTACTTCATCATCCTCTACTAGACTAGCCATTTATTTTAGGGTGTTAGCTTCACTAATCCCTAATTAGTGAAGAGGTAGCTTGGGTTGGTGTCTCCTCGATGTAGATCATCTTCGGCCTCGAAGACTTCGTGCAAGCTTGTTTCTTTCATCTTGTGGAGCCATTCTAGAGTCCGGAAGATCACTACTTGGAGAGAAGGGACTACTACACGGAGCTATTGAAGTGAAGGACCGATCTACAAAGGTTGTATTCCATGTTCACTTAGATGTAAAGTTGTTTACATGCATGTATTGTCTAATTCTCTAGTTAAGATTCTAGGGTTAGGGTTGTTTAGCATGGCAATTTTTTGAAAATGGTATGGACGATACCTTCCGAAACCTTGCTGTCGTGCTAAGCATCCCTACAGTGGTATCAGAGCCAAGCTAGAGAATTAGACGATATTTATAGTATTACAAAACCGAAACAACTCCGAAACACTCGAAACAAAAACCTAGTTTCTGTCAAAAATTTTAAGTCGTCTAAAATTTTTTTAAGAAACTGCAGAATGTTATATAAGATGTAACATGAACACCTGACAAAAACGAGCCCCTTTCACCCGTTTTGACCTGGGGGGATGCTTTGAAATTCTGGCCTGGCCGGTCCCATGTTGGAATCTTGGGTTCGTTTTGGTGTGGTGTTCTGGGCTCTGGGTTTTGGTGTTTCAGGTGTTGCTTGTTTTTACTGAAATTGCATGTGATGTTATTTTTTTGTAAAGGCAATTCGGAGTGTTTCGTAGTCGTAATTCTAACATCGTTTCGGGTTATTTAGATGAAGTTAAAAAGTTCGAACGAATATCAATAACCTATTTTCTCCCTCGCTGGAAATTTTCCAAAAGTTGGATTTTTCCAAGTTAAAAACATTCAAAAATCATGCAAGTAATTCTATAGACCCTCTAAAAGAATGAAATCCTAACTCGATTCTATGACCGTCGGATCCGCCACCAAACCCTAGGCTTTGTGGTAGTTCCACGGCGCCATAGGTGAGGCAAGGGTTGGCCTTTCTACGGTTGGTCCATAGGTGTTGTGGTATGCTATGAGTATTTTTAAACTATGCTCAAGTGTTAAGCTCTTCGGGAAATTTTGGGTGCTTGTTGATTCGATCGGAATGTTTAACATCGTCTAGCTATCTATGAAATGTGATACAATATTTGGAATCTACACTAATTAGTTTTGTGAAAATTGATTAGTTGCTTGTAAATTTAACATTTCGGTCTCGGGAGGAATCGGGAATCTTGTTGAATTACCCGATTTCTTTTGAAAAGGTGTTTTCATAAGTTAGACCCAAATGTAAGATTTACAATGTTAGGCATGAAATCCGAAGTATGTGATATTACTGGTTTATGATGTCTAAGGGCTGGGTCGATTCCAAATGTTGTAGTTTTATATTTTCTTTTCTGAGACCGTAAGTATAATATGTGGTGAATCGCCGGTTTCGTTGCTATATGTCAACGACAATTGGGATACGCATATTTACTTACGTTGATGATATGTGATGTTATGTGTTGCTGGGATATGTTATATTGGATTGTCGTATTTTGAATAGCTGGGTTTTTTTTATGTGAGATGAGAGTTTTTCATTTTCATTCATGTAAAAAAACTTGTATGTAATATTCTTTTATTGGGGCACTTCCAGGTTGAGGATGATGTCACCATTGTTGTATATTATTTACTTTTCCGCATTATGATAGACCCAAGGTGGGGAGCACAAGTAACCGGGTTCTAAAGTCCAGTAGGAGACCATCTTGAGGAGTCGAGTCCGGGTCTCCTAACTCTAGAATTGGTAGGGTTGCTTGCCGCTCTCATAGGGGTCTAGGGATGTGGGTTTGGCTATTTATCACGACCGTGGAATCCGTGTTTTTTACTGGCTTAATATAAAACACGGACCTCCTAGAATATCCAATATTTCATATGTTGTTTTCTGCTGCTGATATTCTGTGATGTGATCACTTTATATGTTTGAGACGAATGCTTTATTATTATATATATGATATATACTAAACGTTGCTTATGTTTTACACCTGCGCTAGTCCCGCCCCGCTAAGTCGTTAGTTAAGTAACCTAACGGTGCATAACGGGACACTGTGGCGAATGTGGATGGCATAAGCGTACGTTGTATTTTCGTTTCTTCTGTGATGCTTATGAAGCATAAATGATGGGACTTCATTAATGAGATTAATGAAAAAGAAAGAAACCTAAAGATGTTGTAGAATCAAATTTTCAAAAGGGTAGCTCTAGTTTTTGCTTTGCATAGCGGTATTCCTTGTAGAATATCCAGCACCTCATTCGATGAGGAAAGAGCCGAGATCCCTTCACCGGGAGTGACCTCTTTAGCAAAGCAAGCAGATGCTACAACCAACTCGGTTTTGTTTTTTGATTGCCTTTTTAGTTTTTGCTTTGCATAACGGTATTCCTTGTAGAATATCCAGCATGCCTCAAAAACACTCCTTTTCAAAATCACTCGATTCTGCAACAATATCAAGTTCATTACGCAAAAGGTTTTCTTAAAAACCTGTCGTAGCCCTCCGTCATTTCAGATAAATAGTATTTAGTATTCGTGCTATGTTTGTTGGCTTTTGTCAAGGCGTAGTATGCGGTAGCTGCTTACTACTTATCTGCTGCATATGATGCGATTGGATTAGGGTAGTCGTACAACTTTGTTGGCTTTCGTCAAGGGTCGTGCGGGTGGGTTTAATTCAATCATGAAATGTACGGGTTGAACTTGACTAGCGGACTATGGTTTGTTGGCTTTCGTCAAGGTCATAGGATATTAGGGGCAAAATATTATCGGGAATTTCAAGTGTTGAAATTTGCAATGAGATTGCATACCTTCTATGAGATAGTTGGATCCCGATACCCACTGCGAGTAAGAGTTACTCTTGGGAGAGTTTTACACATCACAATTAGCCGATCAAGTAGGTGTCTAGAAAGGTGTTAACGGGGTTACGCCCCTGGGAAAATGAGGTTTATTTTAATTAGGTCCGTGCGAAAGCACGGAGAACCTCCCTCAAAGTACCGACACTGGCCTGGCTGAAAGATTGGCGAACTTGTAAGGTATAATTAATCCCGGCTAGTTTTACATTTTAAGGTTTGAAGGAAAATTTGATAAAAATAGTGGGAGCCATCTTGATTAGATAAGATAATAACCAATCTAATCTTGCAAGAGCATACGCTAAGTGTTTTCTTCTCTCTCTCTCCAGGTAGCGACCATGTCAAGCCTTAATCAAGATAATAATATGGATGTATTGGCCGAACCCGCTTGTTATACTGAGCAGGGGAACGTTGGTTTCGCTCCCACTTATAATTGTTATAAGTCCGAGCAGGAAATAGGGAAATATCTGGATTCCCATGCCACCCAAACGAAAAATAAACATGTTGATGCATCTTCTTCGGGTGTGTTAGTTACCGAGAACTGTTTCTCAGTACACTCTACGTCCTGGGTATTAGATACCGGATCGGGATCCCACATATGTAATATGTTGCATGGGCTAAGGAAAGGTAGAGAACTGGGAATGGGTGATCATTCTGTAAGAGTAGGGAATGGTGCAAATGTTGCAGCCAAAGCAGTTGGCAAATATCACCTTGTATTACCAAATGGTAATACATTGATTCTGAACGAATGCTATTACATACCGAACCTGATATGCAATCTTATATCAGTTTCTTTATTAAGTATAGAAGGATATAATTTTGTAGTACAAGATAATGTTATGAACATTTTTCTGAATCAAAAGTTGATTGGATCAAGCTCGTTAAATAATGGCATATACGTTCTAAATCAAACCACAGTTCTTAACGTACAAAACACACACAAGAGGAAGAGTTCAGAAATGAACGAATCCTTCTTGTGGCATTGTAGACTAGGTCATATCAATGCGACACGACTAGCTAAGTTACATAAGGATGGATAGTTGAATCCATTCGAATCATCATCTTATGAAACTTGCCAGTCATGTTTCAAAGGAAAGATGACCAAAACTCCGTTTACTGGACACGGTGAAAGAGTTACAGAACTCTTGGGACTGATACATAGTGATGTATGCGGTCCCATGTCTACACATGCCAGGGATGGTTCCTCATACTTCATTACATTCACTGACGATCTCTCAAGATTCGGTCATGTGTTCCTGTTGAAACACAAGTCTGAAGCTTTTGAGAAATTCATAGAATATAAGCATGAAGTTGAGAACCAGACGGGTAAAACTATTAAAATCCTACGATCTAATCGAGGAGGAGAATACTTGAGCACGGAATTCCGTGACTATCTAAAAGAGAATGGGATTCTCTCTCAGCTTACTTCTCCGTATACACCACAGCACAACAGTGTATCGGAACGGAGGAATCGCACCCTATTGGATATTGTGCGCTCTATGATGAGCACCACTGAGTACCTATATCTTTTTGGAGTTATGCGCTTGAGATAGCTGCATACCTATTGAATCAAGTTCCATCTAAATTTGTACCTACCACACTATATGAGATATGGAGTGGGAAGAGACCATGTCTTAAACGAGTTAAGATATGGGATTGTCCGGCCTATGTCAAAAGGCAAAATCCGGACAAACTCGAGGCACGGTCAGTTCTTTGTAAGTTTGTGGGATATCCCAAACATTCACATGGATATATTTTCTACCACAGCGAGGAACAAAAGGTGTTTGTTTCTCGACATGCCACCTTTTTAGAAAAGGAATTTCTTGCAAAGGAAATTAGTGGCAAAGAGGTAGAACTGGAAGAAATTCCGGCTACACAAACTGCAACAGAAGATTTAGTGGAACCAGAGGATTCGATAGTTCCCAACGAACCTCGGCCTTTCCGCCGATCTAGTAGGGTTTCTCATCTACCTGAGAGATACTACGGTTTTCTCATTGATGGTGGGAGTGAGGATTGCATCATGGAAGATAATGACCCAACTAGCTTCGAGCAGGCCATCACGAGTGGGGACTCAGTGAAATGGATGGATGCAATGCGATCTGAGATAGAATCCATGTACACCAACAAAGTATGGACTTTGGAAGATGCTCCTGAAGGGGTAAAACCCATCGGAAGCAAGTGGATCTTCAAGAAAAAATTTGGTGTAGATGGAAAAGTTGAGACTTTCAAAGCTAGACTTGTTGCAAAAGGTTTTCGTCAACGACCAAGTGTGGATTATGATGAAACCTTTTCTCCAGTGGCTATGCTTAAGTCCATCCAGATGCTACTTGCCATTACGGCATACTATAACTACGAAATCTGGCAGATGGATGTTAAGACCGCCTTTCTAAATGGTGATTTAGAAGAGAGAGTATACATGACTCAGTCAGAGGGCTTCGTAGACAGTGGGAGCAGCGGAAAGGTGTGCAAGCTGCTTAAATCCATCTACGGGTTAAAGCAGGCATCACGGAGTTAGAACATCTATTTTGATGTGGTAGTCAAAGAGTTTGACTTCATCAAAAACGTAGATGAACCTTGTATATACAAGAAGGTGGAAGAGAGTAAGGTTGTCTTCCTCGTATTGTACGTGGATGGCATACTCTTGATAAGAAATGATGTTCCTATGCTGCACTCGGTCAAGCTCTTCTTATCACAAAGATTCTCAATGAAAGATCCAGGTGATGCCTCCTACATCTTGGGGATTAAGATCTATAAAGATAGATCTAAACGGATACTGGGATTGTCCCAATCCAGGTACATTGACACCATACTAAAGAGGTTTAGTATGGAAGATTCCAAGCGTGGGAATTTACCCACAATCTCATGACTCACTCTCTCCAAAGAGATGTCTTCCAAGACTGATTTGGAAAGAGCTTGCATGCAAGGGATACCCTATGCTTCGGCAGTAGGCTCTATCATGTACGCGATATTATGTACCAGACCTGATGTAGCATACTCACTAAGTGTAGTGAGTAGGTATCAAGCAGATCCAGGAGAGAATCACCGGACAGCTGTGAAGAACATTCTCAAGTACTTGAGAAGGACTAAAGAGATGTTCTTGGTGTATAGTAACGATGAACTCCAAGTGGAGTCCTTTACCGATTCGAGCTTCCAGAGTGATAAGGACGACTCTAAGTCGGTCTCGAGATTTTTCTTTACCCTCAATGGAGGGGCGGTTTGTTGGAAGAGTTCCAAGCAAGAAACCATGGTAGACTCGACGATGGAGGCTGAATACATCGCTGCCAACGATGCTGCCAAAGAGGCTGTCTGGATGAAGAAGTTCATAACCGAACTTGGTGCGGTTCCGTCCATCGAGCATCCAATACCTTTGTATTGTGATAACAATGGAGCAGTGGCTTTGGCTAAGGAACCCAGGTCCCATCAGCGATCCAGGCATATTCTGAGGCGGTATCACCTGATCCGGGAGATAGTTGATCACCAGGAGATCGAGGTTAGGAGAGTTGACACGAAGAATAACACGGCGGATCCACTCACGAAGGCCATACCCCAGATACAATTTGAGAGACTCTTCGGGATGTTGGGTATGAGATACTACAACAACTGGCCTTAGTGCAAGTGGGAGATTGTTAGTTATATGTATGCCCTAGAGGCCATTATTGTACATATGATGTATATTATAGTGGATGCTTGGACATATATAGAGAGGACTTTCTTACTCGACATGATAGTATGCTATCTGGTTGCTTTTTGTCTTAACATGTAGACTTGTATTGTGATACTGTCTTGCTCTCACATGTTGATAAAGCCCTTAGGATGTGTACTTGACTACCAGGACTATGATGGAGATTATACTAGTGGGTCCAGGGTAGTCCACAAGTGCATCCTTTAATTGTTCCTAGTCGAGGGTGTATCAAGACAGGGCATCGATATTCCAGAGTATACTAGCGTATACGCTTCTTGACCCATATGATGGGCGATGGATGATCCTACATCCATTGGTGTTTGACATCAAAGATGGTATACGGGAGATCAGTGGAGACTGGGTACACTGAACGGACTCGCCGAGAACTCCTAGTTGGTATTATATCTATCGTCAGATAGTAATTCTCTGGTGACACTGGTACAGGTTAGTCTATAGACCCGAGATAGTCATAGAGTCTTGTATGATTCCTACTATGCTTTGATTTCCACCTTACCACATTCAAGAGAACGTGTAAAACGGTGGTTTTTGGGTACAGTCTCGAGTCACATGGAGGCAATGAGCGATAGGAGGGAATTCGTCTCTCCCAGTATTGGGGGTTAATGTTGCGCTGTGCTCTATTGGCTATAACAGGAAGTCCCTGGCCAGGGCTAATACGGAGATTTACTGGTAAGTGTTATCAGTAGTTTCTCGACCCGTTATGAGCCTCATATCGGCACGACTTATCGGTTACTGGGGTCTGACGTTTACCACCCCTAGACTAGATATGCGACATATCAGACGAAGAGACCGGACTGTACGGTAGTGTTACTGACAGGCTTTGCGGGAGTTTAGACAAGCTTGCTTGTTGATCTTCTGATCGCTCAATACCCGGGTAGCCGTTACGTACAGCTAGTACCGCTGACGGCTTGTGGGTGCTTGATATGATCATCACCTACGGCCGGCGTATTGATGAGTCTTTAGAGTCCTACACAGAGGTTTCCTGGCTCAGGCGAAACGAAGTAGGAACACATATGTGATATGTGCGGGACCGAGATTAATACGAGTATGTGATACCGTATTCTATTCTCGCGATATGTGATATCGGTCGGTTATATGTGATATAGCCGAGTTATCGAACAAGTGTTGATTCGATAAAATGATACATATGATATTAGTCGGTTATATGTGATATAGCTGGATTATTAAATCAAGTGTTGATTTAATAATTTAATGTATAATTGTATATTTGATATATTAATTTACATTAACTAATATTTGCTCACTTAAGCATTTCTATTTCTCACTTATGTTTTTAATATATATGTGTGATATATATTAATTATGTTTTTTTTGTGTCATGATTGATGATACATGCTACATGAGTGTATGAGACTCACACCATGCTCATTATAATGTAGGGTTTATTTATTTAAAGTAAATCAAAAAATTAGTTGAAAATTTGCTCATGGTTGAAGCTTGTGGAAGCTTATGGAACCATTGACCTAGTCCACTAATTTTGTTTTACTTAAGATATTTATTAACCCAACCATTACCTTAAGCCATGGTTAAGTCTCTACATGAGTTAATATGAGATATTATCTCACCCATGGTTGCTATTCTCACACACAACATTATCTCTTCATCTTCTTCTTCATCAAAAGTGAGCTCTCTAGGTTTTTGAGAGGTGAAGAAAAATAGTGAGAAAGTTAATTCTAAAGTGAGCAAAAATCCTACTTCATCATCCTCTACTAGACTAGCTATTTAGTTTAGGGTGTTAGCTTCACTAATCCCTAATTAGTGAAGAGGTAGCTTGGGTTGGTATCTCCTCAACGTAGATCATCTTCGGCCTCAAAGACTTCGTGCAAGCTTGTTCCTTTCATCTTGTGGAGCCATTCTAAAGTCCGGAAGATCACTACTTGGAGCGAAGGGTCTACTACACGGATCTATTGAAGTGAAGGACCGGTCTACAAAGGTTGTATTCCTGTTCACTTAGATGTAAAGTTGTTTACATGCATGTATTGTCTAATTCTCTAGTTAAGATTCTAGGGTTAGGATTGTTTAGCATGGCAATTTTTTGAAAATAGCATGGACGATACCTCCTGAAACCTTGCTGTCGTGCTAAGCATCCCTACAGTCACTGACGCCGAGTGAGGAAAGCTGGGGGCAAGTCCCCCTCTGGATTTATCCCACCAGCTCCAATGGTAGAAGTTGACGCTGTTGTTCCAACTGGGAATAACTTTGATTTGCTTAGGAGGGTGCGCAAGAACTCTCCAACGGTGGTGCTAAAGAAATCGCCCCTGCCTGCAGAAGCCACAGCGCAGGCAAAGCTAGATCAGCCCCATCAACGGCTCTCCTCCCAAATTCATAGAGTCTGGCGGAAAGTTCAGGACTCTGTGATCAACAAAGATTACTTTCGTCGACCAAAGAAATCGAAGGCTCGACAAGAGAAAGATCATCCCTCCGTCATACAGTGAGGGGCTTCTTCTACACAGGTGCCTGTTACAACGGCTCGTTCAACTTCAACGTCCCACAAAAGGATTGGGCCGGAAAAAATCCTACCGCCGGCGGTAAATTCCAACGGCGATGGACCCAAACGCCCCAAGTCTGGGGGCATGATCGTACATACGGTCTACATGGCTTCCGGGAAAGAAGAAAGCCATGCTTCCATAAGATATCGACCGCAAACTCGGTCGCTGACAAAAGCTCCAAGAGATGCTGACCAAAATGGCAGCACTTACCGTGCAGAAAGAAAGCTCGGACACAACAGCCGAACAACGCCAGGAGCAGAAGACCGATACAGAGTTTCTGCGAAGGGTGCTTGAAAGAAAGGACAAGGAAGCTGCTGAGCAGGCTGCTAACATAAAACAGATGCTCTCTTGTTTCAGGATATGGTTGGAATGATGATCCAGCCATAACCCCCGGCTGAGGATCCGCCGATAATTATCGAGGATAACAAAGGGGAAACATCGAACTCTCTTCCGGCTTTATCAACAGCCAAGGAGGAAACGATCTCCAAAGCTACTCTTGATGATTACATCGCTCAACAAATACGAGCTCATCAAGCTAATGAAGCCACTGGCCAAATCGTTAGAACTGGGCGACCGTATCCAAGCTGGTATGACCAAATTAAATACCCGCCGGGATATACGATCCCCAAGTTTCATGTGTACAAGGGGACAGGCAACCCACATCAGCACGTCGCGCAGTTCAGAGCTCTGTGCTGCAACACTGGAGGCAGCGACAAACTATTGCTTCGCCAATTCGTTGGAAGCCTTCAGAGATGGCCTTTGAATGGTACTCGGAGCTCCCAAATGACTCCGTAAGAACATTCACAGAGATGTAACTGCTGTTTACACAGCGGTTCGCCAGCGCAAGTGAGCGCACCTTGATCACGGCATTAATCAATGCCAGGGTAAAGTCAGGAGAAACCTGGGTCTAATATGTAATCCGGCGGCGGAACCTATGGTCAAAGTGCGAACAACGCACTGAAGAATCTCTCGCCATAGGCATGTTCATCAGGACCCTTGATCCTCAAACAACTGTGTCTCAAGAAGCCTTTTGAAAAAGCAAAGCTGACCGAGAACGTGAAACAGCCGTATACGAAAAAGCTAAGCGTCAGCGTCAGGATGAAGAAGCCGCGGCAAGGATGAGTCGTAAAGTACTCCAACCAAACCAAAGCATACCTGCGACAAATAAGAGCAGGATCAAGGCAGAGAAGCGGTTAGCCAAAGCCCTGTCAATAGGAATGAAGCTGCCACCTCTAGTAGGAAACACTCCCGGTCATATGCCTCGACGGAGAGAATTCACATCCAAATTACTGTCTATATCATCGGAGGGTTACCTACCCCACCGAGGAATGCAGTGCCTTCAAGAAGTGGTGGCAAGGATACGTTGTCCATCAAAAACACTTCAAGAGGATGAAGCATGAAGCTCGTCGACAGCAAAAGAGTGGACAGATGCACGTGAAAAAACGACTGGCAACTGTCATATGGTTGATACCATTCCGGAAAGGGAAAATCCCCAAGTTCTTATTTTCGGGAGCAATTCTGAGATGAAATACCCCTCGGCCCTCTCTTCAAAGACTTCGCCTCCGAAAAAGAAGAGGAGGAGAAGAATTGCAAGAATATTCAGCTGCATAACCGCACGCTTCCCAAGAAGAACCTCAGACCTACAAACAAAGGATCAAGCAAAAAAGACAAAGGGAAAGAAAAAATCCCTGAGGAAATTGCCTTCGACGGTAGAGTTGTCAAAGAGCTCGCAGTGAGGGACCCGCCTAAGAAAAATAAGGCGGATTACAACTTCCTAACATATTTGAGGAAAATACCCTCACAACTGAGCATATTGGATGCTCTCCTCTTGTCCAAAGAAGCATAAGAGTCTCTGATCAAGGCATTACAAGTGCCCGATCAGTTCCAAGCTTTCCTCGCAGCAGAGAAGATGAACGATGAGCTGGCGGAGGTTCACATAGCTGACATTACATTCAGCGATGAAGGCCTCCTCCTTGGTACGTGTGAGCATAACCGTCCGTTATACGTCATCGGGTACTGCCGCGACATCAAGATAGGAAAAATCCTTGTCGACAACGGATCCTCCGTCAACCTTCTCAATGTGAATGTGCTGAAGGAGATTTGCATGAACGTTCAGCACTTAACCCGAAATAAAATTACCATCTCCAGGTTCGACTCACAGTCGTTACGGACGCTTGGGTCCGTAATACTGACGTTACGCTTCGGGTTGCCCGTCACTAATATCAAATTTCACATCATTGACGCCAAGACTTGCTATAACGTTTTGCTCGGTAGGCCCTGGCTGCATGAGTACAACGTCATCCGTTCTACACAACATCAGTGTATGAAGTATTTCAAGGATGGTTTAGAATGCATCGTCACAGGGGAGCTGAATCCGTTCTCCGTAAATGAGGTCCGGAAATATGAAGACACAAAGTACTTCCTACCGGACTTCGAAGATACAAAAAGGTGTCATAAGCCGGAGCATAAATAGAAGTCCATCGCCACTATCCCGATCATTGGGAGCGATTCCGAGGAATATGAAGAAATAGTCTATTCAGGGCAACCCCAGAAAGAAAACAACAGGCCCAGACCATTTACCCCTATTCTGGTCTTTGGCAGCGACTCTGAGGATGAGGCCAACACAGTGTTCTCCATCCGCCCGTTAGTGCAAACCCTTGACGAAGTAGATCAGAGTCTACAAATCACAATGGCTCCGTCTCGGTATTACAAGTAACTTGATGCACTCGATACATACAGCGTACAAGAACTACAGACTTTCTACGTCCCTCCTAGAAGAAGAGGTGAAAAGGCGATCCTCTTCTACCGATCGACGGAGACCAAAGTAGAAAAAGAAGTCTGACATGGTGCCGATTTTGCGCTCGACAGATTTCAACCGATCTGTCTGCCAAGTACTACGCGGAGGGATTGAAAAGGCTGTTAAGACGCCAAGGTGTACCCTTCGAATAAACTGTTCGACAAGCTCAATTCTACAAAAAGATTTGGGATATTCCCAAAACTTAGCGAAAGATGCCCAACGGAAATATGGACACAACCGGGCTCGGATACGTTCGGTTCAACAAACGGGAGCAGTTCCATAGCTGCCGCGTCATAAATAGCTCCAGCAAAGAGGAAAACAATCTTCCAAATGGCTGTGACGTTGAAACGGGGTGAAATCCCATTCTAAGAACATTAAGTACGTCGTTCGAAGAATAAATAGACAAGCTAATAAAAGAAGCTTGTCAAAGGAGCCGAGACAATCACATTCGCAAAATGGCCATTTATGAGAAGACCAGGACGCAGCGCCTCTATCAGCAATCTGTGGAGAAAGAAAACTACAAGGCCCTTTATCCCCATCCCGCTATATGTCCTCGCAAAAGGGGAAAATCCCGAAATAAAGGCAAAAACAGAACAAAGAGCGCAAACAACATTCGCAAACAACAATGCAGATCTAAGAAGCCGCGCTATCAAGAAATACTCGGTTAGAACCCGTCCTTTATAAAGAAGATGGGTCGGGAACACTCTTTCTCCCAAAACAAAACAAAGAAAATATTCAACCTTGTCATGAAGCACCAAATGATGACGCTTCCGGAGTCTCGGCACCCCGAACAAATAAATGAGGTCCATCACCCGAATTATTGCTCCTACCGCCGAGCCATAGGTCATCCCCTTAAAAACTGCTTCACCTTCAAAGACTGGGTTGAATACCGGTATCAATAAGGCAGGTTCGCTTTATTTGACAGCTGGAGGGTAACCCCACCGTAAAAGCATGAGCCAAAGAAGACCTATACCGTGAGGACAGGACCAGCTCAACGTCAAGAATGGAAGCGAACTTGTACCTGCCATGTGATAACACTCTCAAAGGAGGGAGGGCACGAGACGATAGATGACCCCTTCAGGTGCTTCACAAATGAAGATGGGGACGAGGTGATCTCAAAGCTTCCTCCAGCACCAAAAGAGCTGGAAGATAGGATACATACTACAGCGGACAACCTAAGAAAAGGATGGATCGACAAGGCAGGTTCGCTTTATCTGACAGTTGGAGGGTAACCCCACCGCAAAGCATGAGCCAAAGAAGACCTATACCGTGAGGACAGGACCAGCTCAACGTCAAGAATGGAAGCGAATTTGTACCTGCCATGTGATAACACTCTCAAAGGAGGGAGGGCACGAGACAATATATGACCTCTTCAGGTGCTTCACAAATGAAGACGAGGACGACGTGATCTTAGAGTTTCCACCAGCACCAAAAGAGCTGGAAGATGGGATACACACTATGGCGGACAACCTAAGAAAAATTGACTTAGGGATGGAAAATGAACCGAGGCCAACGTTCGTCAGTGAGCTGCTATCTAAAAAACAGGTAGCCACGTTGAAAGACGTGCTCATGCAATATAAATACTGTTTCGCATAGAACTATTCCGAAATGCCAGGTCTAGATCCAAAGGTGGTAGTATATAAACTAGCCATATCGCTGGACATAAAGCCAGTCAAACAGGAGCCAAGAAGAATGCGGCTCAAACTTGAGATGAGTATCAACGCTGTAGTCAAGATACTAATCGATTCCGGTTTCATCCAAGAAGTTCAATATCCCGACTGGATCGCTAACATCATTCCGGTGATGAAGAAAAATAGGACGGTATGCGTCTGCGTGGACTTTCGAGACCTCAACAAAGCTTGCCCGAAAGATGATTTCCCAGTACCTGTTACCGAGCCGATGATCGATAACACGTCTAGCCATGAGGTCTTCTCCTTCATGGATGGATCTTCAGGATACAATCAAATAAAAATGCATCCTGAAAACAAAAAACATACCGCCTTCCGGACCCCGTTGGGTATATTCTGCTATAAGGTGATGCCTTTTGGTTTAAAAACGCTGGCGCTACCTACCAGAGGGCCATGACGAAGATCTTCGATGACCTTATCCATGAGATTGTCGAATGCTAGATCGACGACCTTGTGGTGAAGAGCAAGTCTTATGAGAAATATTGGGAATATCTAAACATAGTGTTCCAACGTTTTCGGAAGTATAATCTGAAGATGAATCCTCTAAAATGCGCGTTTGGAGTCTCCTCAGGCAAATTCCTAGGATTCATCATATGGCACCAGGGTATCGAAATCGATCCCTCAAAGATCAAGGCGATTACGAAAATACCCGCGCTAAGAACTCTCAAACAGTTGTGATCTCTTCAAGGAAAGCTCGCATATATCCGGCGGTTCATAGCCAACCTCTCCGGAAAATGCCGTCCCTACAGCCATCTAATAAAGAAGGGGACCCCGTTCGTCTGGGATCAAAAGTGCCAAAATGCACTAGACGAAATCAAGCAATACTTGAAAAATCTGTCGGTATTGACCGCTCCGGTTAAGGGAAAATCCCTTATCCTATATACAACAGCCCTTGAGGTTTCTCTAGGCGTGCTATGGGCACAAGAGAACGATCAGGGAAAGGAGAGAGCTTTGTACTATTTGAGCCGAGTTCTCCTGGGGCAGAAAATAACTACTCCCCCATCGAAAAGCACTGCCTGGCATCGATCTTCGTGATAACGAAGCTCAAACATTACGCCTTGGCACATGAGGTCCATCTCATATCAAAGGTGGATCCTCTCAAATATCTGATGTCAAGGGCTATATTAACAGGAAGGCTTGCCAAATGGGCCTTCCTCCTGAGGGAGTTCTCAATAACGTATCGACCTCTAAAAGCAATGAAAGGCCGGGCCATCGCCGACTTTCTCGCCGAGCATCCGATACCAGCCGACTCCCCCTTAAATTTCTAGTTGCCGGATGAGCATGCATTTGACACAATCGAAGAAGAGAACAAATAAAATGATTCCTGATGGGAACTCTACTTCGATGGAGCATCTTTCATGAAGAGGAGAAAGCAAAACACCCCCATAATCAAAGCCGGGGTGGGCCTTATCTTCATAACTCCGCAAGGAGGGATATTATGTTACGCCATCTCCTTAACAAAAGCCAAGGACTAATAATGAAGCTGAATATGAAGACTGGATAGCAGGTCTCGAGATCACTGTCGATATGGAAATCGAAGACCTCCTCATATATGGAGACTCCCAGCTGATTGTGAGCCAAGTAAATGGCGACTATCAGACATGTAAGCCGGAGCTGATAAAGTATGGCGAGAGAGTGCAACAACTGTTGACACAAATCCCCTCCTACATCCTGGAGAGTATACCGCGTGAAGAAAACAGCAAGGCGGATGCGTTGGCCAGATTGGCTAAGGAATTAGCCGACGAAGACCTCGATGACGTAAGAATCATCGTGCAAAGCCGTCGGGGTCTCGCGCCAAAAGATGTATCTTCGGAAGACTTAATAGAGCTATTCGAAGGAAAAGAAGCGACCGAACAAGTAGCCCTTCAAATAGAGGACGAAGAAAAGGTCAAAGACCGGAAGGAGGTCTTCATAGACTACTTCAAATCCCAACGAACGCCCAAAAACGCGTCGTCTCGACATCAGCTCATGAAACGAGCTATGTCCTTCGCCTTCATCAATGATACTCTATATAAGAGATCGTTCGACTATCTGTGGCTAAGATGCCTGGGACCAGAAGAAGCGAAGAGACTCATCCAAGAAACTTACGACGGACTCTGGCCAAAGATGAAGCTGAAGATAAAAAGAATGGGTTATTATTGGCCCACAATGATTCAGGACAGACTCGAATATGCAAAGCAGTGTCACTCGTGCCAAATTCATGGGGACTTCATCCATCAACACCCAAATCCGCTACACCCAACGGTGGCTAGCTGGCCGTTTGAAATGTGGGGAACCGATATAATTGGCCCCATTGAAATGGCATCGTCCAGAGGACACCGGTTCATACTGGCAACGACTGACTACTTCTCCAAGTGGGCAGAAGCAGTACCACTAAAGGAGGTGAAGACGGAGCATATCCTCCATTTCTTCAGAACACATGTCATCTACCAGTTCGGCACTCCGCGATGAATTATCTCGGACAATGGGCCAGCCTACAGGAGCCATAAAATCAGCCTCTTCACAGAACAGCATAAGATAGATTGGAGATACTCTTCAGTCTATAATCCTCGTGCCAACGGTCTAGTTGAAGCGTTCAACAAGACCTTGACAAAGATTATAAAAAAAACGGTGTCCAGAAATAAAAGAGACTGGCACGAAAGGCTGCATGAAGCTCTCTGGACGTACCGAACAACGTTCAAAATAGCCACGAATACAACACCATACGCGTTGGTATTCGGCACGGAAGCAGTACTTCCCTTGGAAATAGAACTCCCTTCTCTACGAGTAGCGGTCCGAGACGAGCTGACAGATGAAGAAAACTCTCATCTCCGGCTTGAGGAGCTCGATGCCCTCGATGAAACTTGTCTTAAACCACAGAAAAACCTATAGGCTTATAAGGCAATGATGACACGGTCATACGAAAGACTGACCAGGCCGAGAATGTTCCGCCAAGGCGAACTCGTGCTAGTCATCAAAAGACCAATGATCCCCAATCGTGCAAAACGAAGGAAATTCGAGCCGAACTATGAAGGCACGTACATCATAGACAAAGTTTACCAAGGTAGAGCCTACCTGCTCATGGATATGCATGGCGAAAGACCTTTCCGAATAAACGGCCGATTCCTCAAAAAGTACTACGCTCGACGAATCATGACTTAGGTCTTGTAAGTCGACATTACACACCCCACGTGATGCGGGGAGGCGGAATAAGTAAAAACGATCATTTTAAACAAGGTAAGATCGACTAAGCATAAGGATCTTTGCTAAACCCTAACTAACAAACTAACAAGGAGTGTTAACTACTATGAAAGATGATTATACCTCAAGATACTAGTCCTTCTTGTTCTTGTTGTTCTCCTCCTCGTCGGCCTCCCCAAATCAAAGAAGATCCACCCGAGAGTGCCCACTACAAGCTTACACCTCTAACTTGAGGTAACTAAGTGGCTTAGAGTGCTAATCCAAGTGACCTAGAGGATATAGAGATGGATTAAGGATTGATTAGTCTTGCTAACTCTAGGGTTCTCAACTCATGAGAGAATTAGGGTTAGAATGAAGAAGAGAGAGCGTGAGGAGAGAGAAGTGTTTTGTGATAATGAATTGAACCTCACTCACTTTAAATATTATGAAGCATAAAAATATCTTGCAAAAATATCATCCATGCTTCATTTAATTCTTGAGATGAATCATCTCATGAGTCATGGTGCAATTAATGATAATAAAACCTCATCTCCTCCACCTCATTTAGTTTAAATCATAAAGATTAAAACACAAATGAGTCATCTCCTTCGAGAAGCTTCCCGACAAATTACGAGAACGCCCCTCCCATCCGAATTTACTAAAAACACGGATATACTGAGACTGTATCAAATCCAATAATCTAATACTAGGATCTGGCTTAAACCAAAGCCCACTAATAAAATATATCCAAATATCATACGTGCACGAGTACACGTATATGTTCGCACCCTGTCGTAAAACCATACGACCTCTATATCATTTCGCTTGAAGCAGGGAAACTCTCTGTGTGGGACTCTAAAGACTCGACACTATGCTGGCAGTGGGTTTAACCACAGGCCACAAGCGGTACTAGCTGTATATAATGGTCCCCAAGTAGATGTCGATAAGAAGGCCGATGAGGAAACCCATCCGAACTCCTACTGAACCTGATGTGACAATCTCCGTACAGTCCGGTCTGTTCGTCTAAGACCATCGCATATCGGGCATAGGGGGCGGCAAGCGTCAATCCCCTAAAAGTGGTATAAGTCGTGTCGGAGTGTAGCCCATTACACCTGAGAAACTACTGGAGTACCTACCAGTAAATCTCGCTTGCCCTGGCCAGAGACTTTGCGTAATGGCTCTCTATACACAGCGCGATATCAACCCCCAATACCGAGAGAGACGAATCCTATCTAACCGCCACTGCCTCCAAGTGCTTCGGTATCGCCAAAAGCTATAGCGCCGTTATTGTCGCAATACAGCGGTATTGGATCAACAATGGTAGGAACCATCTGAAGTTCTGTGAGGAACTTCTTCATCCAGACAGCTTCTTTTGCAGCATCGCAAGCAGCAATATACTCCGCTTCCATCGTCGAGTCAGCGACGATGTCCTGCTTGGAACTCTTTCGGCACACCGCCCCTCTATTGAGAGTAAAGACATAACCTGACATGGACTTGAAGTCATCTTTGTCACTCTGAAAGCTGGAGTCAGTAAAAGTCTCGATCTGGAGGTCTTTTCCGCCGTAAACCAAGAACATCTCCTTAGTCCTTCTCAGGTACTTGAGAATATTCTTTACTGCTATCCAGTGCTTCTCCCCTGGGTTTGACTGATACCGGCTTACCATGCTTAGTGCGTAAGCTACATCTGGTCTGGTACACAACATCGTATACATTATAGAGCCTACCGCAGAAGCGTGGGGTATAATCGACATGCGATCCCTTTCCAAATCAGTCTTGGGAGACATCTCTTTGGAGAGGGTGATTCCGTGACAAGCCGGTAAATTACCGTGCTTTGAATCTTCCATACTGAATCTTTTCAGTATAGTGTTGATATACCTGGACTGCGAAAGTCCCAACATCCTCTTAGATCTATCACGATAGATCTGGATCCCCAGAATGTAAGAGGCATCGCCCAGGTCTTTCATGGAGAACCTGTGTGACAAGAATCCTTTGACAGATTGTAGCATAGGAATGTCATTTCCTATCAAGAGAATGTCATCCACATACAAGACGAGGAATACGACAGTTCGTGCTACAATCTTACTATAAATACACGGCTCATCTGGATTTTTGATAAAGTCATATTCTTTGACTGTTTCATCAAAACAAATGTTCCAACTCCGCGATGCCTGCATTAGTCCATAAATGGACTTAAGTAACTTGCACACTTTCCCGCTGCTCCCACTCTGAATGAAACCTTCTGGCTTATCCATATAGACGCACTCTTCCAAATTACCATTTAGAAAAGCCGTCTTTACGTCCATCTGCCAGATCTCATAATCGTGGAAGGCAGCAATGGAAAGAAGGATCCGAATGGATTTGAGCATAGCCACTGGAGAAAAGGTTTCGTCATAGTCCAAACCAGGTCTTTGACGAAAACCCTTTGCAACAAGTCTAGCCTTATAGGTTTCAACCTGTCCATCTACACCAATCTTCATTCTGAAGATCCACTTGCATCCTATGGGTTTTACCCCATCTGGAGCAAAGTCCAAAGTCCATACTTTGTTGGTGTACATGGACTCCATCTCGGTCTGCATTGCATCCAGCCATCTTACCGAGTCGCCGCTCTGAATGGCTTGCTGGAAGCTAGCAGGTTCATCATTATCAATGATGCAATCCTCTCTATCCCCGTCTATGTGAAAACCGTAGTATCTCTCGGGCGGATGAGATGGCCTACTACTTCTGCGGAGGGGTGCGGGAATGTCTTGTTCTCTTGAGACTTCTGGTTCCATCAAGCTTTCAGTAATAGCTTATGGTTCTGGAATTTCTTCCAGTTCTATTGCGCTCTCACTTGTTTCCTTTTCTAAAAACCGATGTTCCAGAAAATGGGCATTACGAGAAACAAAAACCTTTTGTTCCTCTGCGTAATAGAAAAAATACCCCTTGGAGTTCTTTGGGTATCCCACAAACTTACACTGTACTGAGCGTGCCTCGAGTTTGTCCACATGCTGCTTTTTAATAAAATCTGAACATCCCCATATCTTGAGATACTGAAGATAGGATTTCTTCCCACTCCACATCTGATATGGTATGGTAGGCACAGTCTTGGTAGGAACCATGTTCAAAAGATATGCAGCTGATTCTAGTACATAACCCCAGAAAGATCGCGGTAACTCAGCATTACTCATCATGGAACGTACCATATCCAATAGGGTTCAGTTCCGCCTCTCCGATACACCGTTGTGTTGTGGAGTGTATGGAGGAGTAAGCTGAGAGAGAATTCCATTCTCTTTTAGGTAATCCAGGAACTCGGCACTCAAGTATTCACCATCTCGATCAGATCTCAGTGTCTTGATACTTTTGCCGGTTTGTTTTTCTACTTCATTCTTATATTCTTGGAATTTCTCAAAGGCCTCGGATTTATGTTTCATCAAGAAAATATATCCCTACCTAGAGAAATCATCCGTAAAAGTAATGAAATATGAAAAACCATTTCTTGCATGTGTAGACATTGGACCACATACATCGCTGTGTATGAGTCCTAAGAGCTCGCTCGCTCTTACTCCATGTCCAGTGAATGGAGTCTTTGTCATCTTTCCTTTGAGACATGATTGACAAGTGGCATAAGATTGATATTCGAACGGATTCAAATATCCTTCTCTATGTAACTTAGTTAACCGTATCTCATTGATGTGACCCGGTCTACAATGCCATAAGAAAGCCTGATTTATATCCGGAGACTATCTTTTAAGTGTGTTCTGGACATTGAAAATCTGCAATTGGTTTAACACGTATATACCGTTATCTAGTGTACCGGACCCAATCAAACCATGATTAAGGTGGATGTTGAAAACATCGCTTACAAATGCATAATCATAACCTTCTTTTGATAACAAGGATACTGATATGATATTACACGTTAAACTAGGTACACAAAAACAGTTGTGCAAAACCAAAATATGTCCGCTCTTCAATCCAAGGTGATAATCCCCTACGGACACAGCATCCACGCTCGCTCCGTTAGCAACCCTGAGGGTCATATCACCAGTCTTCAGCACTCTACGGCTTCTCAGTGCCTATAATGAATTACATATATGAGATCCTGATCCGGTATCCAATACCCAGGAAATAGAGTTGATTGACAGACAATTTTCAATTACAAACACACCTGAAGCCGAAACCACAACTTGCCTCGGGTCCTGGTTCTTGGCATTCCAAGCTTTGCAATCTTTCTTCCAATAGCCATTTCTATGACAGTGGAAGCACTCGTCCTTTGCTACCATCGGCACTGCAATCTTTGCCTTTCCCCTGGCTTCCACCTTACCAATACCACCTCTCGGTTTGGTATGGGCCTTCTTCTTCCTTCCTTTGGCTTTTGCCTTGGACCTGGAAGAGGAAACACCACAAACAAACAGAGCGGGTGTTTCCCTTGCTTTCTTCAAGGTGCCCTCTGCACTCCTCAACATGTTAAGGAGTTCTGGAAGTTCAACTTCTTTACCTGGAATATTGAAATTCAAGATAAACTGGGTGTAGGTGGAAGGAAGGGATTGGAGAATCAAGTCTGTATACAGCTCATTCTTTAACGTTGTCCCAAGATCCACGAGCTCCTCAATGTATCCAATCATCTTAAGGACATGTTCCCCTACAGATGATCCGAAGGCCAGCCTCGACTGAAATAGCTTCTTCGAGGTCTCATATCTAGCGATACGAGATTGCTCTCCATACAGTTCCTTGGTGTGGAGAAATATGGATTCAAGATCCATATTCTCGTGCCTCCTCTGATGTCCATTGTCCATAGAGGCAAGCACGATGCATTTGGCTTTCGCGCAGTCAATCTCCCAGATCTTGTGGATTTCCTTATCCACGATACTGGATTCTGGACCTGGGACTTCAGGGGCCTTAGCAGTAAGGACATACCCCAATTTGTCATAAGTGATTGCCATCTTAACATTTCTGAACCAATCTTTATAGTTTGGCCCTGTCAAAATATTTTTATCTAATAATAACTTAAAGCCCGTCATGTTCTGGTCGCTGCAATTAGGAGAGAGAGAAGAAACACTTTAGCATGATGCTCTTACAAGTTTAGAGTGATTTTTAGTTTATCTAAACAGGATGGCTCCCACTGTTTCTCGAATCCTTCCTCAAACTATAAAAGAAGAACTAGTCAGGACTATTCTCACCGTACAATACTTGCTTAACCGTTCAGTCAGGCCAGTATCGGTACTTTGAGGGAGGTTTTACAACGTTTTCGCGAAGTTCCTTAATTAAATAACCTCTTTTCCCTGGGGGCGTAGCCCCGCTAATACCATTCTCGACATCTACTTGGTTTATAGCATTGATTGTTAAGTGAAAGAATCTCCCGATGAGTAGCATATACTCACAGTAGGATCGGGATCCAAATATCATCGTGTGATAAAGTTGAAGGAATCCTACCAAAATTATCACACTCCAAATGGTATGCAACACTAGCAAGTTTCAGTTTCTTTAGAAACTCTCGATGTGGATTTTTTCCCCATGTTCTTATGACCTTGACGTTGGCCAAAATATCATAAGTCACATGTCAAGTTCTACCCATCATTATTCAAGTTAATTTGAACCCACCCGTACATACCCTTGACATTGGCCAAAATGGCAATACGACTGTCCCAAACCAACGCATCTATCTATGCAACAGATGAATATCCAGCAGCTACCAAACACTATGCCTTGGCGTTGGTCAAAATGCATAGCTTGAATACTACTGAATATCCAAATGAAATGACGGAGGGCTAGAAATGGTTTTGGCGAAACCGTGAACGTAGTGAACTTGATATGATAGAAGGAACCTGATAGCTTTTAATAAGGAGTGGCTTAAGCTCCGCATTTAAAAAAATTTACTATTTTGAAAAACCGAGTGGTTTTAAAACTGTTCCAACGATTCAGTTTTGGTTTGTTTTACTTTGCATTAATCTAATGCAGTCCCATCTTTAACCTATCATTGCAGAAAACAACGAAAATACAACGTCCGCTTATGCCATCCGCATTCGCCACTGGGTCCCGTCATTCACCCGTTAGATTACTTAACTAACGACAGAGCGGGGGCTGGGCTAACGCGGATGCAAAACATAAGCAACGCCTACTAGATATCATATATAGATATATACATTCGTCAGACGCAATAATAGATATTCCAGATCACAGATGAACATATTGGATATACTAGGAATCCGCGTTTTGTTTGAGCCTGTAATGAAAGACGGATTACACGGTCGCGATGAATAGCTAAACCCCACCCTAGACCCCTACGGATGCGACAAACTACCCGCCAAGTACCCGAAGTGAAACAGTCTCCCTCAACAACGTGAGTATGCCACTTAGCACTTCAAAGTACCCGGTAGTTTGTGCACCCCATCTTGGGTCTATCCTAAGAGCAATAAACAGTAAATGAAATAATACAACGGTGGCTACAACCTCAACCCGGATGTGCCCCGCAAAAGAATATTACAACAATTTACAATTTACAATTAAATGAAAGAAACACTCGTATCACATCCCCGGCTATTCATTCACGACAATCCAACAAGTCCATATGCACAAACCAGAAAAACTATCACATAAATTTGCAACCCCCAAATAACCGACATATAGCAATTAGCGGAAGTTTACGAACATATTAAACACAACACGGATATAATCCTGTTAGCCAAAGTTCTTAGAATTTTGATCAATCACCACATTTGAATCTACTCCAAGTACTCTCTGTACACAAATAATCCTGAGCAGAAACAAAATATCCCTGAAAACCCAACACTACACAGCAGACCAACACAGGAAATTTGGACCAACTCGGAGTTGACTCGGCCGCGGTTCCGCGGTCGTCTCTCCGATTTAGGCGCCCAAATTTCTACAATGATCTTAAAAAAACCCTACTTGTATTTTTCAGGTCTCGGAAAAAAAATTTAGACCAGAAATAAAAAAAAACGGCAGAAACTATGTTAAAATGTCGTGTTTTCGGGATAAAACCGTGATCGAATTTCTAAAGGCTTTGCTAACAAGTTAGTTATGGTTTAGCTAGGCTCTGATACCACTGTAAGTCGATGTTACACACCCCACGTGATGCGGGGAGGCGGAATAAGTAAAAACGATCATTTTAAACAAGGTAACATCGACTAAGCATAAGGATCTTTGCTAAACCCTAACTAACAAACTAATAAGGACTGTTAACTACTATGAAAGATGATTATACCTCAAGATACTATTCCTTCTTGTTCTTGTTATTCTCCTCCTCGTCGGCCTCCTCAAATCAAAGAAGATCCACCCGAGAGTGCCCACTACAAGCTTACACCTCTAACTTGAGGTAACTAAGTGACTTAGAGTGCTAATCCAAGTGACCTAGAGGATATAGAGATAGATTAAGGATTGATTAGTCTTGCTAACCCTAGGGTTCTCAACTCATGAGAGGATTAGGGTTAGAATGAAGAAGAGAGAGCTTGAGGAGAGAGAAGTGTTTTGTGATAATGAATTTAACATCACTCACTTTGAATATTATGAAGCATAAAAATATCTTGCACAAATATCATCAATGCTTCATTTAATTCTTGAGATGAATCATCTCATGAGTCATGGTGCAATTAATGATAATAACACCTCACCTTCTCCACCTCATTTAGTTTAAATTATAAAGATTAAAACACAAATGAGTCATCTCCTTCTAGAAGCTTCCCGACAAATTACGAGAACGCCCCTCCCATCCGAATTTACGAAAAACACGGATATACTGAGACTGTATCAAATCCAATAATCTAATACTAGGATCTGGCTTAAACCAAAGCCCACTAGTAAAATCTGTCCGAATATCATACGTGCACAAGTACACGTATATGTTCGCACCCTGTCGTAAAACCATACGACCTCTATATCGTTTCGCTCGAAGCAGGGAAACTCTCTGTGTGGGACTCTAAAGACTCGACACTACGCTGGCAGTGGGTTTAACCACAAGCCGCAAGCGGTACTAGCTGCACGTAACGGCTACCCAGGTATCTGTCGATAAGAAGGCCGATGAAGAAACCCATCCGAACTTCTACTGGGCCTGATGTGACAATCTCCGTACAATCCGGTCTGTTCATCTAAGGCTATCGCATATGGGGCATAGGGGGCGGCAAGCGTCAGTCCCCTAAAAGCGGTATAAGTCGTATCGGAGTGTAGCCCATTACACCTGAGAAACTACTGGAGTACCTACCAGTAAATCTCGTTTGCCCTGGCCAGGGACTTTGCGTAATGGCTCTCCATACACAGCGCGATATCAACCCCTAACACCGGGAGAGACGAATCCTATCTAACCGCCACTGCCTCCAAGTGCTTCGGGACTGCACCCAACTACTACCTGTTTGCACGACTCAATAGAGCCGTGGTAGGGTAGCAATCTAAGAACAGCAGGAACACACTCGAGGCGAAGCAGCTGTGTCAAGTCAACGGACTATGCTGTACTCATGTCACCTGGGAACTGCTAACTGACGACGGATATAATACCAACCAACAGTTCCCGACGAGTCCTGTCCGGTGTACTCGTAACCTAACGAGCACATACATACTATCTCCAGTACGACGTACTGATGGCTGCGGGACAGACCATCTCCCCTGCTGGGACGAGAAGCGTATACACTAGTCTACTCCGGAGTATCGATGCCCTGTCTCGATAATCCTACGACTAGGGACCTGAAAAAGAATGTACTTGTAGACTACCCAGCCCCCACAAGTGTGACTGCCATCACAACATTGGTAATCAAGCAAGATCCTAAGGGCTCTATCAATATGTATTCGTCATATGCTAAAAGAAACATATACACATATTAAGATAGATACAAACCAAGTAGCATACTACTATGTCGAGCAAGACTGTTATTAACCTGTGTATATATCCCAAGCTTCCAAAATATAATATACAAGCCGGTACTATACAATAATGGCCTCTAGGGCATATAGCACTAACAGGTCTATGATAGATGACGACGCTCGTGTCCGCTCGCTATCTTCCTGAGTCAGGACTCTGAGAGTAGTATACAAAGAAGCTCCGTTGCCTCAAACATGGCGACAGAGGACCGATAAGTCCTTAAACTAATTATCCGCCTCAAACATGGCGACATCGGACCGAGATGTCCCTAAACTAGCAAAGGACCGAGATGTCCTTAAACTAGAAATTCGCCTCAAACATGGCAATAAAGGACTGAGAAGTCTTTAAACTAATAATCTGTCTCAAATATGGCGACAACGAATCGAGATGTCTCTAAACTAATATAGAACCGAGAAGTCCGTAAACTAACTATCCGCCTCAAACATGGCGACACGGACCGAGATGTCCCTAAACTAACAAAGGACCGAGATGTCCTTAAATTAGAAATTCGCCTCAAACATGGCGACAAAGGACCGAGAAGTCCTTAAACTAATAATCCGTCTCAAATATTGCGACAACGGACTGAGATGTCTCTAAACTAATATAGGACCGAGAAGTCTTTAAACTAATTATCTGCCTCAAACATGGCGATACAGAACCGAGATGTCCCTAATCTAAAATTTTGCCTCAAATATGGCTATATTGGACCAAAACGTCACCCAAACTAGCGCATCGCCCCAAATACGGTGATCCACTCCCTTGAGATCTATATTGCAACCAAAGTCCTAATGGCAGAGGTTGCAACTCAAGTCCCACTGGCTACGCAGCTACTCCAGCGATGAAGCCACCCCCAAATTCCACCAGTAAATAGATGGGTCACCTGTGACAAAGCTACTTTCGAGAGTTCCATCGCTCGTAAAAAAAATGGTATGTCCACAAGCAAAATGGGCACGGATGAAAACCCGAAAGGGCGCCGTGAGTAAAAACAGCAGGACTGTCGGCGAGTTTGTGAAAACCCGAAATGGCGCAATCTCGTTAAAAACGGTATTTCCACAAGAAAAATGGGCACGGATGAAAACCCGAAAGGGCGTCGTGAGTAAAAACAGCAGGACTGCCGGCGAGCTTGTGAAAACCCGGAAGGGTGCAAACTCATAAAATAAAAAATTTATGTGCACTTGCAAAGTCCTCTCGACCTTTTGAGGAGAAAATACCTGCGTGAGATCCTTACGACTCATAAAGGAGCAACACACTTAGGAATCCTCATGATTCCTAAGGAGAAATTACACTTACGGGATCCTCTCGACTTGTAAGGAGAACTTCCCTTATGAGACCCTCACGGCTCATAAGATTCAAAAGCCTTAAGCTACAGAGATCTAAACCTGTTCTTAAGCCATCATATCCCCCAATTTGCCCTATAGGTGGTCTAATATTGACCCTTGTATACAATCCACAGACATAAATAAACAATTCCCCGCCAAGTTCCACCAATGGGGAGAAATATCCCATATGGTGAACGACACTTGTAAGTCCTCTCGACTTATAAGGAGAAAACACTCTTGTAAGATCCTTACGAATTGCAAGGGAAAATACCACTTAGGAGTCCTCACAACTTCTAAGGAGAACCTACACCTACGAGATCCTCTCGACTCGTAGGGAGAAATACCTTTATAAGACCCTTACGGCTCATAAAGTCAAAACCCTTAGTCGACAAGATCCTAACCCTGTTTTCTGAGCCATCTTTGTTCAAATCGACAAAGGCAAATGATGATTCGCTCCTGACAACATTCCAGTTGTAGCGATACTGATGCCTAAATAAGTATCAAATTTCAAGTCCTCACAAAGGCAAATGATGATTCACTCCTGCCAATATTCCGGTTGCAGAGATGCTGATGCCAAGATTGGTATCGGATCTCAAGTTCCTGACTCATAATAAAACTCAGCGGGTCGCAAAAAAATATGTATGTAAAAACAGCCGAAATGTTTGAGCAACTCGCAATAAAAAGCAGCGAGTAAAAATTAAAAAAATAGCCGAAATGATTGGGCACCGCGGATAAAAAGCCGAAATGATTGGGCAGTCGCGACTTTCGCGATATGAAAAGCTGAAAAGATAGAGTATCGCGGTAATAAAAAAATAAAATAAAATAAAGTTTCATCTGCCCTGCAGGTAGGTCCACACCGACCCCTGTATACAATCCATGGGCACAAATGAAAGAAAGGGTGCCATATTTTCCCACCAGGCTCCATCAAAGGGAGAGCCAGATCTTAATGGCAACATGTACAGCTTAGAGGTCATTCCGACGTTCCTTTTTGGTGCAGATGCGACGTCAACAAAGGCTCTAAGGAGCCAAATCAAAAAGGAGTGACGGCAAAATCCTAACTCCAGCTCGACATGCTTCTTATACCAGTAGGATGTAGACGCAACGTCATCAAAGACCCAAGGGTCAAACAAAAATGGAGTAATGGCAAAATCCCAGCTCCAGCTCGACGTTCCTTCTCGATGCAGACGCGACGTCAACAAAGGCTCCAAGGAGACAAATCAAAAAGGAGTGACGAAAAAATCCTAACTCCAGCTCGACATGCTTCTCATGCCAGCAGAATGTAGACCCAGCGTCATCAAAGACCCAAGGGTCAAACAAAAATGGAGTCACGGTAAAATCCTAGCTCCAAGTCTTGACGGTTCATATACAACCCAGAAACTATTTCGACGTTCCCCCTCATTTCAGCAGGATGCGGACGCAACTATCAAATGAAATTGGAGTAATGGCATATTCCTGGCTGCAATACATACAGCATAGAAGTCTTACAGATGTCTACCCTACTTCAGCAAAGAATCGACGCGACATCGTCAAAACAAAAAATGAAGAAACGGCACATTCCCAGCTTTGGGTCTTGAAAGCAACTCATATAAAGCCTAAAAGATTATCGAAGATCATCCTACACCAGTGCGGAGTGGTTATGACTCATCGGGGCTCCAAACTGAGCCTAACCTCAAGTAAAAAGTGTCATGGCAAATTCCTAACGTTTGCTCTTCTGACGGTAATATGACCTAAGGAGATTACTTGAAAACGTCTTGTCCAGCCCCTGAAGGGATCAAAGACACAACAGTCACGGGGCTACTCGAACAACGGCTTAAAGACCGCATATCGAGGAATACGTCAGCCAACGTGACGGAACCACGAACTAAAACCCTGGTACCAAAAACCTAACGGACCTCCGTTGTAAAGAATGGGGGTTATCTATATATAACGTTAGGACAAGTTTGCCTGTAAACCTAAGTGAGATAAACTAAAAGCACTCTGAAATGAGTACATAAACTAGAAACTCCGAAACGAGTACATAAACTAGAAACTCCAAAACGAGTGAATAAACTAGAGACTCCGAAATGAGTACATAAATTAGAAACTCCGAAACGAGTGAATAAACCAGAAACTCTGAAACGAATGAATAAACTAGAAACTCCGAACAAGTACATAAACTAGAAACTCCGAAATGAGTAAATAAACTAATGAGCGCTAGATTAAGACATCAAGGAATAGAAAGGCGCAACTCATAGGCTTCGGGGCTTGGGATTACGTTCATTAAGGATCAAGACCTGAGTTAAGCATGGATGACGACGCTTCACTCACTGGTATACCACTATGAGCAAGGTGGCATGATGAAGAATTTGTTCACATCAGTCCAGTACTCACCTATGTCTAGATGCATGCATCAGAAACTTCTAAAGTTTAAAACACAAAGTATATGTGCAGAGGCAAGATGCCTACATGAATATGTACTGGGGATGAAACGTTCAGTGGTCAACAAATTTTTATTTATTTATTCCACAGAAAAAAGATCACCAAATATGGGATCAGAGATACATGGATTAATAAAATAATAAACAAAATTCTCTAACTCCCTCTCCGCTTTCTCTACCATGTCGAAGCGACGATCTTTGCTAGGGGTCACTCCACATTGGTCAGCGCCATGCCTATCAACGAAGGCGGACATGACGGCCCGCCGAGCCCGCATCTGACTTAGCAACTGAACAGAGCGGTCCTTCAGAGGCTGTGTCGAGCATCGCCGGAGTCATCTCCACTGGATAAGGGGGGATGTCAGCGAGCACAGACGAGAAGATCATCCGGAGCCAAATGGAACCGACGGGAAGAGGAGAGCCCCTATGAGCCAGAAGCTCATGCATCACACTGGTCATCAGTGAGAACGGGATCCACTAGTCGCGCGGCGAAATGGGGAACAATTCCCTCGATAGTCACTTCCCATGGTTGCCGACGATCATGCGGACAATTGCAAGCCATAACTCTTGGTTTGTTAAGAAAATGTCACTCTCCTTGTGAAGAAAGAGGAAAACATAGATTCAGATTATAAAGAAAAGTATTCAAGTCTAGGCACATAAAATATTGTGCATGGTGAAACTATTTCCAGGTCCTGACAAAAAGGGCATGGGAAAAGAAAAGGTTGACTCATGGGAATCAGAACAAGAAGGTGAAACGATCCCCTCAACAGCGCTTCATGTGCATGACACGTGAGCGCCAGCGCCGATTCTTTGCAGGTTTAGAACCTGTAACGGCATCTCACGCGCGTAACGCATGAGCGTCGATGCTAGTTCAAGATTAAAATCCTCAGCAGCGCCTCACACGCATGACACGTGGGCGCCGGCAACAATTTTTATATATGTATAACTTCACGTGAAGAGTATTGACATAAAAGGAAGGGGGTTTTGTCATTCATACTTTGAAGAAATTTATATATTGGTGATAAAAAGAAACATCATCAAAATATTTACAACGGCATGACGCTAAATTCCGGACACGGATCCATGAACTTAGAAGCAAGTTTGAGCAAAGTGCTTCTAGCTTCTTTGGCCATTTTCTTATTCATTTTCTCACGAACGCAAGAGTCGGGATCCCCTCTAATGTCGTCCGTCCTCTGGTACGCGGATATTATCACCGTATGTTGGAAGAAGCGATGCAAAACATCGACAAGAACATCTCTCCGCTTCTTTGAGATCAGGCCCATCAGATATACTGAATGCACCTTGTCTTCAGCGTCGTCAAGCGCCTCGAGCGGCATAGTCTCGTCAAGCTCAGGGATTGCTCCCCAAATCGACCCAACGATAATTTTCAAAAGAGCAGAACGGCGGGGGAGTAATCGACCGTTGTAGTCGTCAAAGCGACGCATCACCTCGGCACATTGGGCGTCAGTAAATTCCTGGCCTTGACATCGGCCTTGACATCGGCCTTGGATGCGAATATATTCATAAGAGATAATCTCTTCAAGATCATAAAGACGAGGCGCCATAGTATCTGCAAAGAAAAATCAGTAAGGGGTTTAGCAATCGAAATATCAAAATTATTACGATCTAGAAAGAAATTACAATGGTTCTAACGGCCCCATCAATGATGAGGAAGGCACTCATTGTAAGAATCCAAAAGGATTCTCATTTAATGAAGAATCTCATTAAACTATGGAGTTAAACTCCCAATACCCTTGGAAAATGTGTTCTACAACAGATTTCAAATCTGCAAGAAGAACCCTAAAAAAGAAAATAAGAAAAGAGAATAAAATTTCCAAAAGAATTTTCTCAGAGCTAAGCTCTATAGAACAAACTAGAATTAAATTCCTCTGATAAGGGGATGAAGTCCCAGAAATCTCCACGGGAAATGGAATTAAATTCCTAACAACCCTCAAAAATCAAAGTCACTAACAGGGCAAAACCCTAAAATCTCTAAGACCCATCGTCTACCCAACTAACAGCTTTAAGATCTCTAAGAGATCGTTCCAAGAAAAGAGCAAAGCTCTGTTAATGGTTAAAAACCCAAAATGAGAAGAGGTTCTTCTAAAAATTTCTTAAGAGTTAAATCATGGTCATGTTTCTTACCAAATTTTGACAGAGTTTGACTCTAAGAAAGTTCTGGGAACAGAGATCTAAGCACTGAAAAGAGAATTAAATTCTCAAGGAAGGAGAAGACTCAAGAGGATAATGAAACGGCAGTCAACTCAAGGGACAAATGCCCTATTTATAAGACATGAAGGGACGGTTCAACTCCTCAGGAGATCGAACGGTAGAAAAGATAACACCGTTGCACCCACGTGTGAACCATGTAGGCACAACGGTGGGGGGAATTTGTTCCCCCAATATTTAACCTAATAAAAGAGCAAAGCTCTGTTCAAAGTTCAATGAGACAACGCCTCATGTGCTCTCCACGAAAACGCCATCGCCAGAGCCAATCTTATAGGATTAAATCCTATGGTGGCGCCTTACATGCTCTTCATGCGGGCGCCAATGTGCAAAGCACAGGAATACCCATCTTAAGAATTAAATTCTTAAGTGGCATCCACGTGCACGACACGTAAGCGCCAGCGTCCAGGTAGAATTAAAATTCTGCAATACTCTCTGTTAAACAGAGCCGTTGGATCCAAGATAAATCATCAAAATACAGAATTAAATTCTGTTGGGAGAAAACATTTCCCAAATCTTTCCGAAATAAGAAAGGTACTCTCGGTTGGATCAAAGATCCAATTGTAGAATAAAATTCTATTCTGGAATATATTCCCTCAATCTTTCTAAATAAGAAAGATTGCTCTCTGTAAAACAGAGAACTGTTGGATTAAAAATCCAATGGTGATTAAAAATCACGGTTTTACATAATAAATTCGGTATAGGGAAAATATTTCTCCAATCTCGTTAAAAACCCGAAATCATATTCTGTAAAAACAGAAGTTCTTGGATCAAAGATCCAATGGTGGGTAAAATCCAATGGTGGGTAAAATCCCCCAAATCAATTTTGAGACCAATTAAACCAGTTGGAATTTCCCAATGTGAGATTTTCTCAAAACTAATCAACAATTTGCCTTACCTATATAAAGGACCTGAGACTTCAAGTCTCGGAGGGGGGGAGATACACAAAGAGAGAGAGAGAAAGACGAAAAGAGGAAAAAAAACTAAGGGACACCACAAATAGAAAGAACAGAGAATTAAATTCTCAAGGAAGAAGAGAGCTCCATTCTCGAAACCCTATGTAAATAAAATATCGAGATCAAAACATCTCATTTACCTAATATATCTAAGGGTTGAACCCTTCTAAAAGAACTTAGTTCTTTCTCTGGATCTGAGATCCACAAGACAAGTCTTCCACAAGTTGAGAATTTAATTCTCATCGGGAAGATCATGTGCTTGAGAATCAAAGATTTAGGGAAGGAAAAATTTAAAAGAGAAAGAATATGGAGTCCATAATACTCCAGGAACTCGGTTCTTCCGAATCAAGAACTTAGCTCTTAAAAAGAACATGATCTCAAATCCTCAAAATAGTGATCTTGGTGATCGTTAATGGTCAAAATACCATCAACAGAGATTAAATCTCCATATAAAAGAAACTAACGCCTCACGTGCTTCCCACGCGAGCGCCCCTCTTTAACAGCGCCTAGCGCCTCACGTGCTCCTCACGCGGGCGCCACATAAAAGTGCTTAGCACTTCGCATGCAGCAAAAATGGCTAAGTGTTTAGCGCTGATTGGGCAGCGATTGGGCAGCGCCTCACGTGCTCCTCACGCAGGCGCCACATAAAGTGCTTAGCATTTCACATGCAGCCAAAATGGCTAAGTGCTTAACACCGATTGGGCAGCGCCTCACGTGCTCCTCACGCGGGCACCACATAAAGTTCTTAGCATTTCACATGCAGCCAAAATGGCTAAGTGCTTAATACTGATTGGGCAGCGCCTCACATGCTCCTCACACGGGTTCCACATAAAGTGCTTAGCACTTCACATGCAGCCAAAACGGCTAAGTGCTTAGCACTTATTAGACAGCGCCCTAGCATGTCACATGCTCCTCACGCGAGCGCCACATAAAGTGCCCAGCACTTTATAAACAGCTAAAGTGGCAGAGTGCTCAGCGCTCATTGGGCGGCGCCCATACTCAAATGTTTCACATGACACCCATGTGAGTGTCAGAGCGTCAAATAAGTGCTTAACACTTTTTCATAAAAAGAAAAGGGCTGAACAGACAGAGCCCAAATGAATGCTTAGCACTTTTTGAATAAGAGTAGGCAGACTAAGCCCAAATTGGCTAAGTCTCTGAAGTTCTTTGCAACTGAGCCCAAATGCTCTTTTGATAGATCTTAAGTAAAAATGATCCTTAAAACAAAAAACATTATTGAGCCGATCTTAGTCTCAAACATGATTAATGATCTCTCCTTGATGATATCAAAAATGATATTCATCCTATATCTCCTAAGGTAATCTTAGTCTCAAATATGACTAACGATTCTTAGGTCCATCACAGCCCCTTTTCCCTCAAATACGGGATCTGGTTCAAGGGTACATCCTTCTACACTTCTGATATATGTCGTTATAATTCCTCAACGTTTTCAGAGAGGTGGCGGGTCCCAACAACACCTTTCATCATATAATGATGCACTTCCAAATTGACGTGCACACCTCAGAACCTCACCACAAACATGGCGATAATGGACCGAAATGTCCTTAAACTAACATTCGCCCCCAAATACGGTGATAATGGACCGAAATGTCCTTAAACTAATATTCGCCCCCAAATATGGTGATAATAGACCGAAATGTCCTTAAACTAATATTCGCCCTAAAATACGGCGATTATGGACCGAAATGTCTTTAAACTAAAACTCTGCCCCAAACATGGCAATAATGGACCGTGAGATCTTTAAACTAAAATAATTGAGCCCAAATACTCATATGTTTTAAGTCGATCTTAATCTCAAACCAGATTAACGATCCTTAAATAAACCCAAGCCCAAATCTAAAATATACGGATTTGGACTAATCCACGTCCTACGGGCGACGACATAAATTAGTCTCCATATACAATCCACGGGCAACCAAAACAAACAAAAACACACACGACACGAAGTGAACTTCCGGAGCAGGAGAAAGTGGTTATCGCAGTGCGGTAACGTAATTAACTGCATGGGCTTGCGCCTGCAGGGAAGAGCGTCCCCACAATCAAAAAACCCCTCATAAAATTAGGGGTAATTTGAGAAAGTCTACTACAATGGTCGCATCCATCCAAACCTCCTATATACGGTGCCATAAATCAATTTGGCATCTTCGGAGAGGTGGACAGATAAATCCAAATAGCATCTGCCCCCAGAATTCAGGCCAGACGTCCCCAACGTCCCTGTCCATCTTCCGGCGGTGAACAGGAGCATCCAGAATATTGTCACGCCCCGCATCCCAGTAGTCGGAAACAGTGACGTGGCAAGCCCGCAGCGTATTTACTATGAAAATACGTTAAGCGTAATTAAGCAATATAACAATGAGCAAGAATGACAAGTGTAATAAAATGAAACAATAACTTTATTTACATTCAACTTTACATACAACTGTCTGGAAATAAAAGATACAATAATAAAGCAATTGCCTAAATAATGGCATACTGTAAGTAAGTGCAGGAAAGAAGAAGCTAGTAGTCTAGCTGAGTAGCAAACTGGTCCAAATCTTCCGGGCTCGGCTCTATCTCTTTAGAGTCCGGTCCTCCTGACGAACATTCCAAAGAAAGAAACAGAGAGGAATGTCGTCAGCGAACTAGCGCTCGGTAAGTCCCCAAAAGAAGTAATAGAAGATGACTGAATGGTATATAACGTGAATAGAAATCAAGTAAAAGTAAACAGACAGGGTTGTATTTGGGAGTATCTAAACATGTTCCCTTACAGGTATAAGATAGCTATTCTAACATAATTGTTTGTAGTTTGATAAAGAATGTATTCATGTATACGAGAGGAGTCTATCTTATCCCGCGGACTATGGTAACATGTAGTACAAGGCCCCGTCATAACCCACAGGACAACGGCGCGTGAATTCATGTAGGTGTCTTTTAAAGTGACCTCTCGTGCCACGCTATACGTTCCGTACCAATCTACCCCTTTATCCCCGTGTATTGTATTGTATAGATTAAGATTATAGGTCTTGGCCGAATCCATGGATATAAAATGTACAAGTTCATGTTCAAGATATAATCATGTGTTCAGGTATTTATGTCAAGTTATAACCATGGTTCAGTCAAGTCGAGTCAAGTATACAAGTTTGAGTTTGATATTTGAATTCGAGTATTCAGGTTCATGATCAAGTATTCAAGTTCGTGTTTGATTTTGGATTCTGGTTTGAGTTTGGATTCATATTGAAGTCAGAAACTTGTGAACGGATTTAGCTCTTGAAATTCTTAGGTTCGGGAGTAATCGGCAACTACTACACATGGACGGCAGGATTTGTGTCTTTTTCCAAGACAATTGTCATTGAAAACTCCGTTAAGTTGCCTAACCTGAATAGGCAAGCACTCATTTTCTCCGGCTCTCCGGGGCTCAAAAGAAATGATACCGCTTAAGCCTATATTAATCTATAATCCTTAAAATATTGTTTGTATAACTCGAGAGGGTTTTATGAAAAATACTTTAATATAGTTTAAAATTAGACCTCGAGGGTGATTTATAATATTTGGGATTTTCATGAACATGTATTTTAATTTAGATGGTCTTTTAGTGATAAAACCTAGTTTTTAAAAGTTTATGGTATTTTTATGAAAACTAGCTCTTTTGGAAACTTGTTGGTATTTATTTAAAATCCTAATCTTTCATTTTAAAATATAGTTTCATAATATATCTTTGTTGAAAATATGAGCTCGTAGCTTTATATAATTTTCCAAAATTTAGTTTTTATTTAGAAAAGTCGTATTTCTTAAAAACCGTATTTTTATTTCCTTTCGAGACCGAATACTCTGTGAGGAGTTCCGTATCTCGCCCTACTGTCCCAAGAATGTGCGATAATCCGCACCATATATTAGCGGGTCCTCTAACGAGGGTTGTAGAGGCGTATTTGCCAAGGATTTAAAATATCGATTTAAAAGAAACCCGTTTTTGAAAGGTGTGGTATTTTAAAGTAAAACCTATTCTTTAAATTAGCCATATGTTTATAACATCGTGCTATGCAACCATAGTGTGCGTGTGGGGTAAGTCGTTACCCCGTGAAGTTTTCCTAAATGTATTTTTAACAATTATCGAAGTAAGGGTTATATTAAAGTTCATGGTATTTTAATGAAAAAGTTCGTTATTTGATTATTTCTCATGAAAACTTCATTAAACTAATATCTAAATGATTACAAACAAGGTTACAAATGGTGTGAGAAATTTAGTTTGACCTATTTTGCTTGAAGAGGGGGTACAAATGTTAAAAAGAACTTTATATCGGAGCTAACTCCACTTTGCCGGCGTGTTTTTAGAAGATAATTTAAGGTGAAAGGATGGAAAGAGAAGAGGGACTTACGGTTTTATAACTTCGAGAAAGGAGTAAGGAAAAGAGGGGGGGCTCCGTGGCATCACGGTAGCTCCGGAAACGACTTCGATCTTCAATGAAAATAGCTTGGTTGATAACTCCACTTGCACTTAGAAACTTTTGGGAGAATTTTGATAGAAATTTTCAGAATAGATGGGAGCTAGGGCATGGGGTGGTATTTATAGTGAAGAATTAGGGTTTGGGAATTAAAACTTTGGATTAAAAGAATTAAAATGGTGTTAAATGGTGAATTGAATGGTCTTTGTTTGATTGCAGGAAAATCAAACAGTGCAGGAGAGTTGAGGGGAGTCGAAGGGACGGGTGTGCAAAGCACGGAGGGAAATGAGGCTATATCGACCGTCGGTGGCGGCTAAAAGAGGGGAATGGGCGGTCGGATCTTGAAGTCACAGGCTATGTCGCAGCGGTGTAGAGGCTTTACCAGTGAGCTACAAGTTGCTTCTTGATTTTATTGAACAAAAATAACTTATAATTTTACAGCAGGCTGAAATACCCCTTTCTCTATATTTAAACAAATAATTCTGTACATGGGTTTCAGAGTTGTTATAAATATAGAATTGCTTTAGATTCTTATCAGTGGTTGGCAATATGTCCAAACCTAACCCGAAAGGATCGTTAAGCTTCGCGAATTTCGCAGTCTTCCTGGACAAAACGTCCGCGCGAAGGAAACGGGCGATGAAGGCTACAAAGTTGATCCCATTTCCTCCCGATTCTAGATATAAGCTCTCATAGATATTCAACACCTTGATAACACCTGGAAATTTATGTCGAATGGCATTCTCAGCTGTCAGGCCACTAACAACTGATTCTGTTGCGAAAACGTATTCGTCAGGAAGAAGTATCTCCTCGTAATGCTCCCCTTTGATAGGTAATCCAGAGATTTCTCAAAACTCATCCAGAGAGATCGATACTTCCCGGTCTGATAGCAAAAAGGTATGGGTTGGGATATTCCATTGTTTTAAGAATGACTTGACCCACCAGACATTAGGAGTGTGATAATAAAACAGGGATGCGTACATTGCCGGGTATAATCCAGTCTTCAACAGTAATGACTTCTCAGCGGATAGAATATAGCGAACCCAAGCGAGTAAACCGTCAGATGTCGTGGGGTCACCCCTATGGTATAAACTTGCCTCCACGGCCGCGTCTCTCCTTGGCATATCCGGCGCCCCAAGATATCTATGGCCATTGGGAGTTGGACCGGTATTGATGCCATACACAGTTAAAGTCGGCCATTTACAGTCCAATTAATTTTTTCTGCCGCATAAGACGTCTGCGGAAAGTCAGCGTACTGAATTGGAGGGATTGGCTCTGATGGTGCCTCACAAGTGAAGCTACGGTGTCCACGGATAATATGATTATACCATGTCCCCCATAAATGAAGGGATTGTTTCCCCCAATCAGAGCAAAGCTCTGTTCAAAATTCAAATTTTGAAATGAAGCAACGCTTCATAGCAGCGCCAAGTGCGCTGCGCTCTAAGCAGCACACCACGTGCAAAGCACGTGTGCGCTAGCGCTAAGAGCGCTACACTATAAGTAGCGCACTACGTGCAAAGCACGTGTGCGCTAGCGCTAAGAGCGCTGCATTCTAAGTAGCGCACCACATTCTTAGCGCTGCACTATAAGTAGCGCACCACATGCAAAGCACGTGTGCGCTAGCGCTAAGTGTGCTGCACTCTAAGCAGCGCACCACGTGCAAGGCACGGGTGCGCTAGCGCTGGAACTAAAAGCTCCCCACCGTCAGATCAAAGATCTAATAAAGATGATAAATCATCAATTAACCAGAATAAAATTCTGTTAAAGAGAGATTCCTCAAAATCTTTCTAAACAAAAAGATTGTGCTCTGTAAATCATAGCACCGTTGGATCAATGATCCAAAGGTGATTAAAAATCACCAAAATACAGAATAAATTCTGTATGGAAAATATTTCCCAATCTTGTTAAAATAAGAAAATTGCCTTCTGTAAATCAGAAGCCCTTGGATCAAAAATCCAATGGTGGGGAAATCCCCAAATCAATTGGGAAAAAGATCTCCTTAACTGATTGAACAAATCAGCTTACCCTATATAAAGGCCCCAAGACTTCAAGTCTAAGATATACAGAAGTATACAGAGGAACCCCCCCCCATAAACTTTGAGAAATCTCAGAAAGAAGAGCCAAGCTCTCGGTAGAAGAACAACTTTTCTTCAAGGTAAAAATAAACAGAGAGATGAAATCATCTCATATTAAAAAAAAAAATTCACTTCTTTCTTTAAGATCATAGATCTACAAGGCCAAGGTCTTTCACAAAGAGATCGAAATATCTCATCATAAAATAAAAAGAAAAACATAATTCTTCTCACAGATCATGGATCTATAAGACTAAGGTCTTTTACACAAAGAGATCATGAACATCTCATTATGAAATAAAGGGGGGAGAATAAGTCAATTCTCTTAGGATCATAGATCCATAAAGGCAAAGCCTTTCATCAAAATAAGAGATTGAAATATCTCCTACAAAATAAGAACTTTTGTTCTTAGAACCTTGAGACAAAGTCTCTTCTAAACGAAAATTTATTTCTCAGATCATAAAGTTGATCAGATAGCTGTTCATATCAGATTTTTGCATTTTCATACCGCCCAATTTTTATCACATTGCATATCCGTAGATACTCTTGAGCCGTGTTTGCTAGTCAATTGCAGGATACAGGTTCTCGGTTCTAAAACAGTGAAATTCATGGAAAACACGAAAAAAATCCGGGTTCCTGCCAACCACAGATAAAACACGGTCTCCGCCCTTCATCCGTATGCTGCCAGATACCAGTTTAGGAAGACAAAATGTCAAATCAATGTCGTTTTCAGGCACAAGGCTCAATGGTAGCACAAGATCCAAGAGATCTACGCGGAGCTCGAGACAATCATGACAAAATCTTGACAAAAAGTCCACCTTTCCTTCAACAGAAATTCTGGAAAAATCGTGGAGCCAAATTGAGAAAATATATATACCAGAATGAAGTACACTACAAACCAGGCCAGCACCAAAAATTGGAGCACTCAACCCCACCAAAGGGCCGCGGAACCGCGGCCAAAGGGGGGGTCCAGGCCGCGGATCCGCGGCCATTCTGGCGCCAAGGAGAAAGTTGTTTTGGGGGTGTTTTGGTCTTTTTGTATAGGTTCTGGTAGTTGCCCTAGGTTTTCATTCTCTGGCCTATAAATAGCCCAGAAGTTTGTGAAGGAAAGGGGCCATTCTTGTATTTTCTTTTTCTAGGATTTAGTTCACTTGTTCTTCTTCTTCTCATCTCTTCTCCATTAAACTTGTAGTGAGCTTTGTGAGGGAGGAATGATAAATAAAGAAGATCAATTTATTATCATGCTTGTCTTACTTTTGTTATAATTGTTGTAACTTTAAATTCGTTAAGTAGTTGTTGTTATTTCCTTGTTGTTTCTTCTTCTCTTTTTTCTTTATCCTTACATACGACAATGATACTTACGCTCGATCCTCGCCAAGGTGAGGTCGCAAATAGTTAGTCGTATTCTTCTAATCTCCCTCTTTCTATCTTCCTCTTTTGTTTGTTTTGTTTTTCCTTATCATGAAGTGTGAGTAGTTTTATACTTGTTAGGGTAGGATAAGGGAAGTTTGAGAGAAGGAAATCTCTCTCACTCTTTCCTTGCCCAACAACTTAAATCGACTCCCGTTAATTGAACCACAATCCGCTCCTTACGGCACCCTATCCTACATGATAGCGGTGATTCCGTAGTGAGACCGGTTGTGGTTGAATTAACCGGAGGTTATGGATAAGAGCCAAGAACGGACGGACAAGCACCAAAAGGAAGACTTATGCGTTGGAAAGCCTAGCTTATACTCGCAAAGTCCTTCCTAGTCGTGCTAATCCCCGTTGTTGCCGATTACCGTAACACCAATCTTAAGAGGGGCAACGAAAGATGTGGAGACTCCTAACTCAAACTAACCTAATCCTAACCCTAACAAGCTCTCTTTAAATATCAACTTAACACTTAGATAACCACAACAAAATCTGAACAACCGGACTTAACTCGTCGAAAAACACATAGAAAAAGATTCCCATCTCCCTGCGGACGACCCGTATTCAACCGGCTAGCTACAAGCGAAACCGTCTTGATTGCGGTCTTTTAAAACTAAACTTGAACACGCACATATCCTATCAATCAAATGGCGCCGTTGCCGGGGAGACGGTAGTTTATTTCTTTGTGTAATTTCGGGTTAATTTGTAAGTATAAAAAAAAAACCAAAAAATATATACTTTGTAAAAGAAACCATCTTGTTATTCTTGATTAGTTTTTGTGCAAGTGTGCAGGAAAAATACGAAGTTCAAGATCGACACCAAGGACGTTGAAAATACGGAGTTCAAGTACAGTGCCAAAGACGTGGGAAGATAGACCCACATTTCGCGGCTACACCGCGACGGACCAAAACGGAACAAACGGTTTACTGTCGAGATCTGGAGCAGGTCCAGTAAGCAACTAAAGATTCAGAACATCCAGCCAAGCAGAGAACAAGCACAGAAGCCCACACAAAAAGTTTGAGGCTCCAATCCCACCATATAGCCACGGAAACGCGGCATAAGGAAGCTTAGGCCGCGGATCCGCAGCCACTTGGTGGCTTCAGAGCCCCAACTTCTCTCTGTAAGTCCCTCTGCCTCTCTCCACTCCTCTGAACTCCACTGAACTGTGTTTTCTGCAGCTTTCTTTGCGCAAATTCTTCTCCCCCTTCCAATAAACTGTTCTTGTGCAGGATTCTTTGCGCCGCAAATAAAAATTGTTTGCAGTTGATTTGTTACTGTTTTGCATTCTTTAATACGGACTTAAGGGGCTTGAAACCAATCCAGATTGGGTGGGGATTTCATCACCCTTCCCAGGACCCCAAAAATCACTAAAGCATATGCATTGTCCATTGTAAATTAAAAAATACTAGACTTCAGCCCTAAGGACTTCGCGCTCATTAGGAGAAGATAAACAGTGTTTAGAACCTCGCTTAACCGTATATTGTTTACGGGGTGTCTAGGAAAGTGTTAAAGGCGCAACCGCCGAAAGAGAAAGGGTTATTTAATTAAGGAACTTCGCGAAAGCGTTGGATAACCTCCCCTTATCTCTGCACTTACCTGGCCTCGTGATCAGTGTATTTTTAAGCCCGTTTCTCGACATTGTTTAACTTCGACAATCAAGTTCAGGAGCAGGTCTAGTAGACCTAGACGACCGTAGATCTAGGTGTGATTGTGCATATCTTGTTTGTGATTGCTTAAGCCGTATTTCCGTACATATTTCTGTAAATCTCTTTCTAAAAAAAAAAAGAAAAAATCAAAAACTTTTATAAAAACTGGCCCTTTTGTCGCCAAATCCATTTTCACCCACCACCCATCGCCTTTCTCCATTGACGTTTTCTTACCCTCACCTTCTCCGCTTTGACTATACTAAACTCGTTTAGTGTATGTCCGCTTGGACTCGGGACACTAACGCCCGTCTAGTCCGCGTTACGTTAGTCGCGACCGACTACGCGATCGACTCCGAAGTCGATACTCCGTCCACTCCTCTTTCTCCTCTTCCTTTGCCGGCCAACTCCGACGTTGACCGGAATTCTGTTCATACATCTTCACCTTCACCTTCACCTTCACCAACCTCTTCTTCTACGATGTCGGGATTTAATCCGAACATCTCTTTGACCACCCCTGGATTGGCTCCACCTCCTACGGAGACCAATATTCCACCACCTCCGCCTGTTGTAGCGCCGCAGCGAATCGCGCTCCAGGATCGTTTCTACCCCACCCGTTCTGCACTTCCCACCTGCCTTTCTCTTCCTCCGGCCAATGGGGACAACTTTGAAATTAAGCCCCATTTCATCAACATGCTCCCGCGTTTTCATGGGCTTGAATCTGAAGATGCCTATATCTTCATTAACAAATTTCAAAACGTCTGTGCCATGATGAAAACAACCCAGCTGTCGGACGATGCTATACGTCTACGGGTCATTCCGTTCACTTTATGCGATCTCGCTGAAAAATGGCTGTATAGCACCGCTTCCCACTCAATCACCAGCTGGGACGAGTTTGTTAAAGCGTTTCTGAAAAAATTCTATCCAAATCATAAGACCGCAAGAATTCGAAATGAAATCAACCAATTCTCCCAGCTTCCTTCTGAACCCTTCTGGAAGTGCTTTGACCGATACAAAGACCTTCTTGTTCAGTGTCCTCACCACGGTATAGAGAAATGGCAGCTCTGCCAAACCTTATACGAGGGACTGAACCCAGCAACGAAGCAGTTGCTGGAAACCATCTGTCAGGGCCACTTCCTATCGAAATCTGACGAGGAAGCGTGGCAGTTCTTTGACGATCTTGCGGAGCAAACGCTACAATGGGAGAGCACCAGACCGACTTCTTCTTCTTCTACCTCCACTTCTACCGGTCAGTCTAGGGTAGGAATCCACCAACTCGATGTCTCTATTGCGATGAAAGCTGAAATGGCTGCTATAACAAGAAAGCTTGAAGCAATAGAGAGCAAATTTTCTGCTCCTGCCCCTGCCCCTGTTCTCCCCCTTCGTACCATCTGCGCTTGTTGTTCCGATCCGTCCCACTTGACCGAAGAGTGTCCTTAGAATCCACCCCCGCAAGGACAGGATCAGGTTAATGCTGCCTTCCAGCAAAGACCTAGGAATGATCCATACTCTTCCACCTATAATCCCGGTTGGAGGAACCATCCCAATTTCGCCTGGAATCAGAATCAGAATCAATTCCAGGGCAACAATTTCCAAAGGGCCCCTCCGCCGCAACAACAAGCGCAGCAACAAACTCAACACCAATATCAGCAGCCCTTCCAACCCCAGCCTTTCCAAAACCAGACGAACAACTTTGCACCGAACAACTCTTTTCCACCAAACAATTTTGTTCCGTCAAACACTGATAAGGTTTCCTCGCTCGAGCGAAGTCTGGAGGCGTTTGTTAAACAATCGACTCAATCCACCGCCAACATCCAGTCTTCGATTCAATCTTTAGTGCAACACACTGCCGCATACGGGCAAAGCATCAAGACCATCGAGGCCCAGATTGCACAGCTGAACGCGGCCTTGAGCGAGCGAGAGAAGGGGAAGCTCCCGTCCCAGCCACTTCCAAATCCCGGTCACCCACATAATGCACATGTTGCTCTTGAACAACAAAACCATAATGTGAGTGCCGTGACTACACTGAGATCGGGGAGGGTGCTGCAAAACAACATTGGCAAACGGATCAACGATGACACCCCGGCCGCTGCTTCGTCTTCTTCTTCTTCTCCTTCTTCTTCTTCTTCTGAGCCTATTCTCCGTTCTTCATAAGGCTCTCCTTCCTCTTCTTCTCTGAACGGACCCACTTCTCACTCCACGAAAACACCTATACTGGGATCCGTTCCAACTCCACAATCTCCTCCTCCAGCTTTAGACTCAACCAATTTTCAAAATGTTCCATTTCCAAACCGGTTGAGGTCTAACAAACAAAATCCACAAATGGAGAAGATTTTGGAGTTATTCAAGCAAGTTAACATTAACATTCCTCTTTTAGATGCTGTCCAACAAGTCCCGTCTTACGCGAAAATCTTAAAGGACTTGTGCACGAAAAAGAGGAAGTCTCAGGTACCCAAGAAAGTTTTCTTGGCTAGTGCTGTGAGTGATGCCCTTACCCAATCTTTACCACAAAAACGGAAGGACCCTGGCTGTCCTACGATTTCAATTACTATTGGGGATAAGAACATCAACCGCGCACTATTAGATCTTGGTGCCAGTGTTAACTTGCTTCCGTATTCAGTATACGAGCAATTAGGCGTCGGAGAGTTGAAACCCACACACTGCACTCTCCAAATGGCCGACCGATCGATCACCCATCCTAGGGGTGAACTAGAGGATGTGTTGATAAGAGTCGGGGACTTCATATTCCCCGTTGACTTCATTGTATTAGATACACAGCCTGTAGCTAACCCCCGGAATCAAATTCCGGTGATACTCGGTCGACCATTTCTCGCAACCTCAAATGCTGTGATCAATTGTCGCAACGGTTCAATGAACCTCTCTTTTGGAAATATGACGATTGAACTCAACATTTTTAGGTTGGGGAATCAGCCCGCCGAACCTAATGCTCACATACTGGATGTCTGCTCGATCCAGGAGATCACCCCCGAAAAGTGTGAATTCGAGGAGTTTCTGTTTGAACACGATAATCTTGACGCCACTAGTGCGTTTCTCCTCGAACCTGCTGCTGCTTCTGCGCCCGACAACGAATATGAGTGTTTCACGTTCTTGAACGATCTTAGCCGCGCACAACCCGAGTTTGAATCTTTTGACTTTCCGGATGAGTTGCCTGAACCATCCAACTCAGTTGCCTACACTCGCTTTGAACCTTTGCTGGAGTCCTTTGAGTTCGAGACCTTTGCACCAGTCTTGCCTTCCATCATTTCACCTCCAACGCTCGAACTCAAGCCGTTGCCGTCTCACCTTAAGTACGCCTACTTAGGTGAGAACGAGACCCTTCCTGTCATCATCTCGGCTTCTCTAGCTCCCGAGCAAGAGAAAGCCCTTCTCGCGGTCTTGCACAGCAACAGGCAAGCTTTTGGCTGGTCCATGGCGGACATCAAGGGGATTAGTCCCCTCATCGTTGAGCATCACATTCATCTGATGGATGATGCCAAACCAGCCCGGGATCCACAAAGACGTCTTAATCCAGTCATGAAGGAGGCTGTGAAGAAGGAGATCGTCAAATGTCTAGATAGTGGTATCATTTACCCTATCTCTGATAGCCAGTGGGTTAGCCCCATTCACGTTGTCCCCAAAAAGTCGGGCATCACGGTCATCACTAACGAGGCGAACGAGTTAATCCCTACTCGCACCCAAACTGGGTGGCGAGTTTGCATTGATTACAGAAAACTCAACGCCGCATCGCGGAAAGACCACTTTCCGCTACCTTTCATTGACCAGATGCTTGAACGATTGGCCGGACATGAGTACTATTGTTTTCTTGATGGCTACTCTGGCTATAATCAAATTCCCATCGCCGAAAAAGACCAGGACAAGACCACTTTCACTTGTCCTTTCGGCACGTTTGCATATCGACGCATGCCCTTTGGGTTATGCAATGCGCCCACTACCTTCCAGCGGTGTATGATGGGAATTTTCTCGGACATGGTGGAAAAATTTCTGGAGATTTTCATGGATGACTTCTCCATCTTCGGCGACTCCTTTGACGAGTGTTTGCTGCATCTTGACGCTGTCCTTACCCGATGTAAGGACAAGAATCTCACTTTGAACTGGGAGAAATGCCATTTCATGGTGCGCGAAGGTATTGTCTTAGGACATATCATCTCGCAAAATGGCATAGAGGTTGACAAAGCAAAGATTGAGGTCATTTCCAATCTGCCTCCTCCCCGATGCGTCAGAGATATCCGAGCCTTCCTTGGCCATGCCGGTTTTTACAGACGGTTTATCAAGGACTTTAGCAAGATTGCTAGGCCCTTGACTCTTTTGCTGGCCAAGGACACGCCTTTCGACTTCAACTCGAGCTGTGTGACTGCATTCGAGTCACTGAAACGCTCACTCACTTCTGCTCCCGTTCTTTCTTCTCCTGACTGGACGCACCCATTCGAGATCATGTGCGATGCATCCGACTTTGCCATCGGTGCTGTCCTTGGACAGCACATCAACAAGATGTCGCACGTAATCTATTACGCAAGCCGAACCCTGAACGACGCCCAACTTAACTATACCACAACTGAGAAGGAATTCTTAGCTGTTGTATTTGCTTTAGAAAAGTTCAGGCCCTACCTCATCGGCTCTCCAGTCATTGTCTACACGGACCATTCAGCTCTGCGCCATCTTTTTGCGAAGAAAGATGCCAAATCTCGGTTAATACGTTGGATCCTCTTGCTTCAAGAGTTTGACCTTGTCATTAAGGACAAACGAGGATGTGAAAACGTAGTTGCCGACCATCTCTCACGACTTCCTTCTTCGCCTTCGCTTCCAATTCCAATCAACGACGTTTTCCCGGATGAACAACTCTTGACAGTATCGTGCGAACCCTGGTTCGCAGATATTGTGAACTATTTGGCCACGGGATTACTACCGACTGAATGGTCGAGTCAGGACAGACTTCGCTTCTTATCCCAAGTAAAACACTTTTACTGGGACGAACCTTATCTGTTCAAGTACTGTCCCGACCAGATTATTCGTCGGTATGTCCCTGACGATGAATTCAAGAGTGTGCTGTCATTTTGCCACGATCAAGCGTGTGGCGGGCATTTTGGGCCCAGAAAGACAGCTGAGAAGATCTTGCAATGTGGTTTCTACTGGCCACAACTTTTCAAAGACGCTCACGACTATTGCAAGACTTGCTCCCGGTGCCAACACATGGGCCGGATATCCCGGAGGAACGAGATGCCGCTCCAACCGATCTTGGTTGTGGAGATTTTCGATGTTTGGGGGATAGACTTCATGGGGCCGTTTCCCAACTCTTTTGGGAACTTGTACATCCTTCTAGCTGTTGATTACGTCTCTAAATGGGTCGAGGCTGTGCCCAGCCGGACTAACGACAACAAGGTTGTCATTAGGTTCCTTAAAGAAAACATTTTCTCCCGGTTTGGGCACCCCCGAGCGATCATTAGCGACAATGGAAGTCATTTCTGCAATAGGACTTTCGAGGCCTTGATGCGGAAATACTCCATTAATCATAAGCTTTCTACGCCCTACCACCCCCAAACCTGCGGGCAGGCCGAAGTTTCAAATCGGCAAATCAAGCAGATACTGGAGAAGACGGTTTCCAAGAACTGTAAGGATTGGTCTCTGAAACTCACCGATGCCCTTTGGGCATTTAGAACCGCTTATAAGACCGACCTTGGCATGTCTCCCTATCGGCTTGTGTACGGAAAAGCCTGCCACCTTCCTGTCGAAATCGAGCATCGCGCATTTTGGGCGATAAAGGAGCTGAATCTGTCTCTTGAGGACGCGGGCAGCCATCGGAAGCTGCAGCTGAACGAACTGAACGAGCTTAGGGATGAGGCTTACGATAACGCGGTTGTCGTTAAGAATCGAACGAAGGTGTTTCACGATAAACACCTTTTGCGCAAAACCTTCGTACCTGGTCAGCAGGTACTGCTTTACGACACCCGACTTCATTTCCATCCAGGAAAGCTCAGATCTCGCTGGAAAGGGCCGTATTTTGTGCGGAATGTGTATCCGCAGGGCGCTCTGGATTTGGAAAATCCAAAGGACGGTTCACTCTTCAAGGTAAATGGACACCGATGCAAACCGTACCTTAACGCCGAACCAACAGAGGAGCTCCTGTTCTTACAGGAGCCGTTTTACCCTGGATGATCTTCCTCTGCCTACCTCCAAACTTCGGTTATCCAGCCAAGAACAGTGGACACTGTTCCAAATAAGTTTGGGGGTATGTACAAACCATTTTGTATATATTTGTGTATATTCTTTTTTCTTTTCTTTAAAAACAAAAACAAATAAAAATTGTGTATCGCTAACCGACAATTTTGAACCTTCAAACTACTCTCTTCATGCAACGACAGTGAGGACACTGTCCAGTTTAAGTTTGGGGGTACGCTCGGTACGCATTTCTTACCTTCGCATTCATATGTATATTTTGCATCTGCATATTTAAATCCATAAAATCCATAAAAATTTGAAAATTTTCTAAAAAATATAAAAACTTTTTTGTCAAGTTAGCTTGTGGAAGAACTCTGATTCAACATTCGACGGTTTTTGTTTGAAAAAAAATAGGAATAACTAAATCTTAGGTTTGGATTTTGAAAACCTGAAAGATAACTCTCCTTTGAAGTTAACTATAGCTGATATACGTCTTTACATCACACTACACGTGTCGTGAGTTTTGGGAATTAGATGACAAGTCTTTCATGTTTAAACTTTTAAACAGATAAATGATTTTCTGAGGATCAAATAGGTTTGTTCTGAAATAAATAATGTCAAGAATAGTTTATGAAGTAAAGCGAATATGAAGGAATGTTATTGATGCCGTAATTGGAGCTAAGTCTGAAAAATAACCCATCGGAAACTTGATTGGAATGATTACACACCAAACCCACTAAACACGTCTTTTATCCAAAAAATAATTGAACTGCCGGTTATATCTCCGTTCGTATTAAATCATCTGATTTTCACGCCAAACTGTCTTTTGTTTTTGGACCTAGGTAACTTGAGTAATTAAGTCCGCTGGGGTGTTTCTACACCTAATGCCCTAAAACCAACTGGTTTGGGTGCATTGGCCCAAAGCTCGCTAAGAAACCTAGAAAGTCCAGTTTAAAACAAAGTCAAGCAAGTGTTCTCTCCGAGTTAAAATTCCTAACGGTTCTTTGTGTGAGAATAATCTTGATAAAAGACAGGCTTTTATAAAAATTTTAACGGAGATATGAAGGTTTTATTCTATGATAAAGACTATTGCACGTTCACAGAGGTGTGTATAAAATGAAAACAAGAAAAAGGTGGAGTAAAAAATACGACTTAGTTTCCTGTTATGGAAGATAGAAATTCTGAAGTTGAAACCTTACTGGAAAACGAAACTTGAAAAATGCTTAACTCTTTATAAAACTTATGTGATCCTTTTAAAATTGTTATCTGGGCTTTATTGTGAGACATGATGACTTTATTCGACCTTTCGGGAACTTAACGACACTATTTGCACTGCACGTAAAGACATATAAAATCTGTAGTTAAATAAGAAGCGAGGTGTGAAAAATAAAGGTTTGATGATCTAGACTTAGGATTATAGAATTGTTATTTTCTAAAACAAAACTTTAGGGTTTGAAGCTTAGTTATTTTACAAAACCAACTTGACCGGATTTTGTGGGTAGTATCCGCTGAAAACCCTCAGGAGACAACACTCCTCCTACTAGGGACACCTAGAGGTTTAACGGCTTGTTGCACATGCTCAGTGCAATCGCGTTCCCTGCGAAAGTGAGGTTAGGAAATTTTTTGTGAAATAAATGGACTTTGCTCGGGACGAGCAAATGATAAGTTTGGGGGTATTTGTTCATATCAGATTTTTGCATTTTCATACCGCCCAATTTTTATCACATTGCATATCCGTAGATACTCTTGAGCCGTGTTTGCTAGTCAATTGCAGGATACAGGTTCTCGGTTCTAAAACAGTGAAATTCATGGAAAACACGAAAAAAATCCGGGTTCCTGCCAACCACAGATAAAACACGGTCTCCGCCCTTCATCCGTATGCTGCCAGATACCAGTTTAGGAAGACAAAATGTCAAATCAATGTCGTTTTCAGGCACAAGGCTCAATGGTAGCACAAGATCCAAGAGATCTACGCGGAGCTCGAGACAATCATGACAAAATCTTGACAAAAAGTCCACCTTTCCTTCAACAGAAATTCTGGAAAAATCGTGGAGCCAAATTGAGAAAATATATATACCAGAATGAAGTACACTACAAACCAGGCCAGCACCAAAAATTGGAGCACTCAACCCCACCAAAGGGCCGCGGAACCGCGGCCAAAGGGGGGGTCCAGGCCGCGGATCCGCGGCCATTCTGGCGCCAAGGAGAAAGTTGTTTTGGGGGTGTTTTGGTCTTTTTGTATAGGTTCTGGTAGTTGCCCTAGGTTTTCATTCTCTGGCCTATAAATAGCCCAGAAGTTTGTGAAGGAAAGGGGCCATTCTTGTATTTTCTTTTTCTAGGATTTAGTTCACTTGTTCTTCTTCTTCTCATCTCTTCTCCATTAAACTTGTAGTGAGCTTTGTGAGGGAGGAATGATAAATAAAGAAGATCAATTTATTATCATGCTTGTCTTACTTTTGTTATAATTGTTGTAACTTTAAATTCGTTAAGTAGTTGTTGTTATTTCCTTGTTGTTTCTTCTTCTCTTTTTTCTTTATCCTTACATACGACAATGATACTTACGCTCGATCCTCGCCAAGGTGAGGTCGCAAATAGTTAGTCGTATTCTTCTAATCTCCCTCTTTCTATCTTCCTCTTTTGTTTGTTTTGTTTTTCCTTATCATGAAGTGTGAGTAGTTTTATACTTGTTAGGGTAGGATAAGGGAAGTTTGAGAGAAGGAAATCTCTCTCACTCTTTCCTTGCCCAACAACTTAAATCGACTCCCGTTAATTGAACCACAATCCGCTCCTTACGGCACCCTATCCTACATGATAGCGGTGATTCCGTAGTGAGACCGGTTGTGGTTGAATTAACCGGAGGTTATGGATAAGAGCCAAGAACGGACGGACAAGCACCAAAAGGAAGACTTATGCGTTGGAAAGCCTAGCTTATACTCGCAAAGTCCTTCCTAGTCGTGCTAATCCCCGTTGTTGCCGATTACCGTAACACCGATCTTAAGAGGGGCAACGAAAGATGTGGAGACTCCTAACTCAAACTAACCTAATCCTAACCCTAACAAGCTCTCTTTAAATATCAACTTAACACTTTGATAACCACAACAAAATCTGAACAACCGGACTTAACTCGTCGAAAAACACATAGAAAAAGATTCCCATCTCCCTGCGGACGACCCGTACTCAACCGGCTAGCTACAAGCGAAACCGTCTTGATTGCGGTCTTTTAAAACTAAACTTGAACACGCACATATCCTATCAATCAATAGCGCTTTGCGCTCATAAACTAGCGCTCTGCGCTCTTGGACTGGCGCTTAGCGCCAAGCGCACCACGTGCTCCTCACGTGTGCACCATTTAACGCTTAGCGCTCTGCGCTCATGGACTGGCGCTCAGCGCCAAGCGCACCACGTGCTCCTCACGTGTGCGCCACTTAACAGCTAGCGCTTTGCGCTCATAAACTGGCGCAATGCGCCCATTATCTGGCGCTTAGCGCCAAGCACGCCACGTGCTCCTCACGTGTGTGCTACCCAGCAGATCTTTGACTGGCGTAAAGCGCCAAGCGCGCCACGTGTTCCTCACGTGTGCGCTAAGAGAACATAAATTGTTCTATAAATAAAGCCTCAGAGCTATGATGAATGCTCAGCATTCAGTAAAAGACAAAAATATTGTCAGACCTCAAATCAATGCTCAGCATTGTCAAATATTTAACATTTTAACTGAGTGGGCCAAGCCCAAATTGGCTATAAACCCTTCATTCAGATTAATTGAGCCCATATGCTCATAAATCTTTTAACAGATCTTAGTCCCAAATTGGACTACGGATCTCCCAACCAAAATTGGTTCAATGGTGCATCTCTTCACTCCTTTGATATTTGTCGTTGTAATTCTTCAACGTCTTCAGAGAGGTGACGGGTCCCGATAACCAAACGTTCCATGGACTATGGGGTCCTTAAACCCATGGACTATGATGTTCTTAACCTTAGACTGTGGGGTCCTTAAGCCCATGGACTATGATGTCCTTAACCTTGGACTGTGGGGTCCTTAAACCCATGGACCGTAATGTCTTTAAACTAACGTTGGACCACCATGTCCTTAAACTGGTAATCGACCGCAATGTCCCTAAACTAAATAATAAAGCCCAAATGCTCTCTTGTTAGATCTAAACGATCCCGTTAAGTAGATCTTAGTCTGAAATTAGACTAACGTATCCTTAACAAACGTTTAAGTTGATCTTAATCTCAAATGAGACTAACGTATTCTTAAACCCAACCCCAAACCCAAATCTAAGAAGATACGGATTTGGACTAATCCACGCCCTACGGGCGACAACATAAATTAGTCTCCGTATACAATCCACGGGCAACCAAAAACAAAACAAACACACACGACACGAAGTGACCATCTGGAGAAGGAGAAAGTGGTTACCGCGATGCGGTAGCGTAATTAACTGCAGGGGCTTGCGCCTGTAGGGAAGAGTGTCCCCATAATCAAAAACCCCTCAACGAGGGGGGATCTGATGAAGTCTGCTACATCGGCCGCATCCGTTTAAACCTTCGATACATGGTGTCATAAATCAACTTGGCATCTTCGGAGAAGTGGACGGATAGCACCAATTAGCATATGCCCCCAAATTCAGGCAAGACGAACCTACGCGGTTCCGTCCCTGTATTCGGAGGAGAACAGGGATTTCTATTCCGGATCGTGGTCCTGAATCAAGGCGAGGGTTTCATGATCAGTAGGTGCGTCAGCAAAAGCACTCTATGAACGAGTATAAGGAAAGTAGGGAATCAAAGTCATGGTACCTGAAAAGTTAGTGGACCCTACAGAATCAAAATGGCGCCTCATAGAAAATTGGAGCATGGGTCCAATAAGAAGATCTAAAAAGATTCTTCTCCAATAAATGCTGGAGTAAAACAAAAAAAAAGACCCAAAAAGGAATAATGTTAAATAATTTTTTAACAGAGCTTAGCTTTGTTCAAATAAAAATGATGATGATGAGTTCAACTCTAAAATTTCCCATTGGGAGTGCTTAAAAATAAGCATCAGATCTGATCTGTAATAAAACGGAGTTAAACTCCAAAAAATTCCCCAATGGGGAGATACCCAAATCGGCATGAAAGCCAATCCTTTTAGAAATAAAATGGAGTTAAACTCCAAAATTATTCAAGAACGCTTAAAGTTTAAGCGTCAGAATCAAGATCTGTAATAAAAAATGGAACTCTAATATTCCCAAAGGGAATGTTCAAATCGAGCATCAGAACTAAGCTCTGTTAATAGATAAGTTTCCAAAATTAAACATAAAAGCTAAGCTCTGGTAATATCGTTGTTTACCAGAAATCTTGGCAAAACCAAGTCTGTTCAAAAGATTTTGAAGATGAAGAACTAAGCTTGAATGGCAGAGCTAAGCTCTAAAAAGGAGAATTAAATTCTCAAAAAAGGAAAAATATAGTGAAGGCACAGCCTTCTCCTAGGGCTTAATACCCTATTTTTAAAGATATGGGGTTGGTTCAGATTCCTCATATCCCAAGGTTGATCGGACGGTTCAGAGGCCAGACACCGTTGCACCCATGTGCAAGACACGTGGGCGCAGCGGTAGAAGGCATCTGTTCCCTCTTAAAAAAATATAGCAGTGTCTCATATGCAAAAAACGTAAGCGACGCCCGCATGCAAAGCACGTGGACACTATTGGCCATATAATATGGCAACGTCTCACATGCAAAGCATGTGGACATTATAGCCATATAATATGGCAGCGTCTTACGTACAAAGCATGTGGACGTTAAGGTCGTATAATATGGCAGCGCCCGCGTGCAAGGCACGTGAGTGCTATAGGCCATATATATGGCATCGCCTCACACGCAATGCATGTGAACGTCATTTTAGATAAAATTAAATTCTATATGGGAAAATATTTCCCTAATCTTTCTAAAATGAGAAAGATTCGCTCTGTTAAACAGAGAACCCTTGGATTAAAAATCCAATAGTGATTAAAAATCACTATTTGAATCAAAAGATAAAATTAAATTCTATACATAGAAAATATTTACTTCAATCTTGTTAAAAATCAGAAAAATATACTCTGTTAAACAGAAAGCCTTGGATATAAGATCCAACGGTGATTAAAAATCACCACTTGATTATGAAATCAAGTCGAGATATCTTAAATGAGACATCCTCTCAACTAATCAACAGTTTCTCATACCCTATATAAAAGACCCATGAGATTAAATCTCAAATAGAAAAAAAAAACTCCATGAACTTCTACAGATATAGAGAATACATCTCATAAGGTTCGAAAAGGAAAAACAGAGGATTTAATTCTCTTCGAAGAAGAAGATCTTTCTCCTCTCAAACCCTAGGTAAAGAAAATACAGAGATAAAAACATCTCCAGTTTACCCATCATATCACATAAGGGTTCAACCCTGCAAAAGAACTGAGTTCTTCCTATGGATCTGAGATCCACAAGACAGATCTCTCATAAAGAGAATTTAATTCATATAGGGATCTTGTTCTTAAGAATCAAAGGTTTAGGGGAGAACAAGGTTGAAAAGAACACGGACGAAAGAATATAAAAAGATGGAGTCCATACTCCGGAACTTAGTTCCCAAACGTGACAAGAACTTAGTTCTTAAAAAAACCTGATCCCATATCCTCAAAGTAGTGATCTTGGTGATCGTTAATGGTCAAAATACCATTAACAGAAGTTTAACTTCTCTAAAAAAACATGAACATAGATTAAATCTCTAGGAACTCAGCGCCTCACATGACATTCACGTGAGCGCTCACAAAAAAATCAAGACTAAGCGTCTTACGTGATGTCCACGTGAGCGCCTGAGATTGAGAACCTCACGTGATACGCACATAAGTACTCAAAAGTCATGAAGACAGCGCCTCACGTGATATCCACGTGAGCGCCCAGATGCTGCAGACAACGCCTCACGTGCCATACACGTGAGCGTCTGAGGGTGATAGCCTCACGTGATGCATACGTGAGCGGCATACATATCTAAGTGCTTAGTATTACTGGATAACATAAGAGCCTATCTTTTGGCCTAAAAAGGGTTGGGTTCCCAGAAGTTAAAAACTTCTCTGATTGTAAATCAACAGAGTCCATATGCTCGCTATACTTGAGTTGATCTTAGTCTAATACATGACTAACGGTCGTTAGACATATACTCTGAACTGATGGAACATATGACCTAGGTTCAAACCTAAATCTGATGTATAGGATTTTGACTAATCCGCGCCCTAAGGGCGATGACATAAACTAGTCTCCGTGTACAATCCACGGGCAACCCCAAAATAAATAATATAACACGACACAAAGTGATATGCCTGGAGCATGTGAAAGTTATTATCACAATACGATAGCATAATTAACTGCAGGGGTTTGCGCCTGTAGGGAAGAGCATCCCCACAATCAAAAAAGCCCCTCAAAGAGTGGAATCTGATAAAGTCACGCTAAATCGGTCGCATCTGTCCAAAGCTCCGATATACGGTGCCATAAATCAACTTACCATCTTCGGAGAGATGGATAGATAGATTCCAAATAGCATCTGGCTCCAAATTCAGGCTAGGTGTCTCCGCGTCTCAATCCAGTCTTCAGCGGTAAACAATATTTTTATACGAATACGTGTATATGTATACGATACATATACAAGGAGTTGTATTTTGTATTTATACAAAATACTTCTAGAAGGAGGACACTTCATATATGTCATTTTCTTTTTAGAAAATGAATAATGAGGTGGAAGGGTGAGGTCTAAAGAAAGTACGGTGAAAGGAATGGGCATGCAATATTTTATTTAGAAATTGGTTTGTTAAAACTATTCTAGCATGCTTGATTTTTTTCACACAAGGTTCATTTTTCATTCACACACTCTCTCCTCTCCTTCTCCTTCTTCTTCCTCTTGAGTTAGATGTTCTCTTGAGATGAAAAATATAGAGAAAAAGATTGTGAAAATTCCTACATCCCTAACACTCTATCCCTAGCGAGTTTAGATGGTTAGTTGCTTTCTCAAAGTTCACTTTGGAGTGAAGCTGAAGCTTGGATTGGTTTCCCTCGGGTGGATCATCTTCGGCAAAGGCGATCGGTTTTCAAGCTCGTTCCGGACAGCCTAGGAGCCTAGAAGGGTCTTTCACAATTAGGTGGGCATGCTACAAAGATTGTATGCTCTTAACCTAGTAGCCAGTTCTCTTGTTTTCTTGCTAGTTTAGCGTTTGGACCGATTTCTAAGGTTGTAGTTTCTAGTGCTTGCTTAAAATTTAAAGTTTTCGCTTCCACCTTAGCCGCGAGTTTAGCGATGCGAGCACTAGGAACTCCATCAATCAATCGTGATCGTAAGTACTTGTCCGAACAGTTCAGGGAACTGTGTGAAAGTAAGGAGATTGTTAGGCAGCTAATGATACTCTACACCTCGCAACAAAATAGTATTACGGAAAGAAGAAATAGGACGCTGCTAGACATGGTTAGGAGCATAATGGCATAAACCAATCTACCCATTTTATTTTAGGGAGATGCGCTATTGACAGCGGCTTCTATTCTAAACCGTGTGCTTTCAAAATCAGTACAGTCAACACCCTTTGGGTTATGGACGGCTGGGAGACCTGTGTTGGGTCACTTGCATCCATGGGGGTGCGCCACCTATATACACACCACTTCACATCCGCATGGCAAGTTGGGCCCTAGAGAGAAGAAGTGTATTTTCATACGCTATTCCAAGCACTCCACGAGTTAAGTGTTTTAGGCTAGAACAGTGATGGGACTATAACCGAAGTTAAGTCTGGACTGTAACCGAAGTTGAGTCGTGCGATGTTCAGTTTCTTGAAGGAGACTTTTCGCAGAAGGCAAATGTCAGTCGGGATTTAGGAATCTATGAGGTTAACGAGACTTCTGGTCAGAAGGCTGAGCAGGAGGATGTGTATCTTCCAGTTGCCGAAGATAGTGGGAGCGAGATTCAGGTCGACGGCCAAGAGCCAATGACGGAATACATGGAGTCTCGTAGATCAGATCGTGGATTAGTTCTCCATCGGCATTTTGAGATCGAAGGGGAAGCATTTATGGTCGCTCCGCATGATGTTGCGGAACCTAAGTCATTTGATGACGCCATTTCAGGGCCAGTTGCAAATGAATGGAGAAATGCAATAAGTGAAGAGCTTGTGTCAATAAGAAAGAACCGGGTATGGGACTTGGTCAATTTGCCTGTCGGATGCAAGACAGTTGAGAACAAATGGGTTTTCAAAGTCAAGCGAAAGAAAGATGGCGGCATTGAAAGGTATAAGGTGAGTTTGGTGGCGAAGGGTTATACCCAATGTAGTAGAATAGATACGAGGAGACGTTCTCCCCAGTGGTGAAAATTACGTCTGTTCGCCTTATTCTCGTAATAGTAGTGTATATGGATCTTGAACTTATCCAGATAAACGTTAAAACGGCGTTTCTATATGGGGAACTGCAGCAGGTGATCTATATGGATCAGCCTGTCGGTTTCAAAGCCAAAGGACTCGAGTGCAAAGTGTGCCGCTTGAAGAAGTCTATCTATTGTTTGAAACTGTCATCTCGACAGTGGCACTTTTGATTTCATTGGACCATATTAGGGTATGGTTTCCATATGGTCGATCAGGACAACTGTGTGTACTGGAAAAGGACTAGAAACTCATTTGAGATTATGTCGTTATATGTTGACTACATACTATTGGCTGTAAACAATATGGAAACCATTAATGTAACCATGGGTTGGCTGTCCTCTAACCTTGAGATGAAAGACATGGTGATGCTAGTTTCGTGCTCGAGATTTAGATCCGCTGAAACCTTTCTTGTTGGGGTCAAAAATTACACCCTACGTCCGAAGTCAAAAAGTGAAAAAAGTCATCAAGGCCTAAAAAGTGGGTCTGGGTCAGCGCCCAAATCCAATTCAAGTGGGCCCAAATCCGAACCTAAGCTAAGTGGGCTCTAGCCCGGCCCAAACCGGTCCAAGCTCAAGCATGGGAGCTGGCTCCATGCCAAGAAAAGAATTAAAATGTAGTAAGTATATGTAATATGTAATAACTAAGAATAATATGTAACGACCATGAAATCCCTGTACAAATGTAACTTGTTCAATGTATAGAAAGGGTATTTCAGCCTGATTAGGAGTTATAAATTAAAATTGTTCAATAAAAGCAATAAGCAACCTGTAATTCATTGGTTAAGACTCTCCATTGCTGTTCTTAAGCCTGCAAGTTCAAATCCCATAAATCAGTTGCATATGAAATTCACGGAGAAGCGAAAAGTTTCAAAGAAAATTAACTGGAGAAATGAGGAGTTAAGACAAAATAGAGTACATGGCCCAAACCCCGAGACCTAACTCGTGATCTCGACCACCCAAAAATTGAAAAGAGTCGTAATTTGCAGTTGGATCAAGGCCATCTGCCTCCGTGCTTCGCCCGTGCACCCCTTCAGCTCCCCTCTACTCTTTTTTACACTTAATTTCCTCTGAATTAAACCAGTGAACAGTGAAACCCTTCATCTATCCCATTAACACCATTTAATCCATTTTTAATTCACACACTCTCTTATTTTTACCCTATAAACACCACCCCATCCCCTAGCTCTCTCCTATTCTAAAATCATTATCAAAATTCTCTAAAAATTTCGTTATGCAGTAGGAGTTAAAACTAGAGTTAGTTCGAGCCAAGATCATTTTCAAAGACCGAAGCCCTCCTCGACGCTACCATGATCTAAGAAGACTCTTTCTCTCTCTCTTTTCCTCCCTTGTCAACACTCCAAAACCTGTAAGTCCATTTTTCTCTCTTTCGTTTCGTCTCAAATCGCTTTCTAAAACCATATCGACTAAAGTGGAGTTAAGTTAAATAAATTTCTTTTAAAAAGTTTTATCACCCTTGCTATGTTAATATTTCACTCTAATCCCTCTAAAGATCACTATAAAATATTATTCACATCATTTACTTACCTTTTAATGTAATTAAAATTCCATGCGAAATAAACATATATCGAACTTTTTCATATAAATACCATGAACTTTACTTATACCCATTTAACTTTATCATGAACTATAACACTAGAAAATTCATGGGGTAATGACCAATCTCATCACATACACTATGGTTTCATAGCACTATATTTTAGATACATGTTAATTTGAAGGGAAATAATTTACATTAAAATACCATACTTTTACAAAATGCTTTTTATCGCTATTTTAAAACTCTTTCGCAATTACGCCTCTACAACCCTCGTTAGAGAACCTGTCTGTGGATGGTGCAAATAATCGCACGTCCTTGAGATAGTAGAGCGAGATGCAGAACTCCTCACGGAGAATTCAGTCTCGAAAGGAATAAAAATACGATTTTAAAGAATATAATTTTTTTTAAACAATTTAAACTTTGAAAAATTATATAAAATTATGAATCTGTATTTTCAATGAAAACAATTGTGAAAAATATATTTTTATATGAAAAATTAAAATTTTAATAAAATACCATTACATTTCCAAAAGTAGTAGTTTTCATAAAAATACCATAAACTTTTAAAAGCTGGGTTTCATCAGTAAAATACCACTAAAACTAAAATACATTTTCATAAAATCTCTTAATATTCTAAAGCACCCTTGAAGTTTATTTTTAAACAATATTAAAATATTTTACATAAAACCCCTCGAGAAATATGAATACATATTAAACCACTTGAATAAATCTTTAAGGAACCTATATTAATATAGGTTTAAGCGGTATCATTTCTCTTGAGGCTCAAAGAGCCGGAGAAAGTGAGTGCTTGTTTATCGAGGTTAGATAACACTACAAATTAATGGAGTTATTAATGGCAATCGTCTTAAAAAAAACACAAATCATGTCGTCCATGTGCAGCGGTTGTCCGATTATTCCTAAACATAAGAATGTAACGACTCCAATATTACTATACCTTCGTTTAATTTGAAAAAGGTTAAGATTTAGTTTTAAAAGAAATGTGTTTGGGAGAAATAGATGGAATAATAAAATAATATATTTAATAGAAAAAAATATACGGAAAATACTAAGAATAAATAAATACAATATTTTACTAAAGAAAGAATATACGAAGGTATAGTAATATTGAGGTCGTTACAATTACCCGCATCTTTGAGAAAAGAATACATCGGCAGGTAGGATTGTCTCGCTCACACGAGCAATCCCCTCAATGCTTTGTGCATGCGAGGTACGAACAGGTGTTCTATGTTGATTGCTAGAGCAAGCGACTGCACTGATTCTGTGCAGCGGAGTGTGCGACAGTGGGAGCATTCAAACGACTCTTATCTAGTGCTAAGGATGAGCTAAAGACAGTAGGAATCGACGCTATGGTCGCAGCATTCGCATACCCGACGGATGCGTACAAAGAAAATTTTCAAGCAATAGCTACCGATTCCCACCATGAGATCACCATTTACTAACTATTGCAAACATATAAAACTCAAAAGAGGGGTTTGAAAGGCTACAATCTTTAGTGCGCGTGCGATCGCTTATCGGAAGACCCGGCTAGATCCGTGAGCCCCCGGATGAACTTGGACGCCTACCGTCTTGCCGTATATGATCCGCGGTGAAAGGAACCCACCCAAAACTCCATCTCCATCAACAAGTGGAGAAATTTACTATTTGAACTTACTAGGCTAAAGAGGAAGGTGATGTGGTAAATAAGAACTCTTACTTTCTTAATTTCCTTTTCCTTTCCAGGACTTTCCGTTTTTGGAGAAAGCAAGCTAAAGAAGATGTGGAAAAAGAAGAACCTAAAAAATTATCTCTCTTTTCTTTTTTTCTTCTCCTTTTCTCTATTTATGTAGAGAATATACATCCCTCTCTCATTCCTTCTCTCTTCCCTCTTATGTGTCACCCAAAGATAGTAGGGGGAGGGGCACTCTTACATGGTAAGCAAAATTGTCATCACATGGCAAAAATAAACATATACCTTTATAAATATATATGATTGGAATACAGATTATTATTAGGTTTTCATATGTGTTGTGATAGCTCCGTATATTCTAGAGAGAACTTTTCCAAATGAGGTCTTCCCCTTCCCTTTTGCAAAGAGTCTAGCAGTTGTTGTAGAGAAGAAGGTCTTCCGCTTAGCGTGCGATTGCCCTCTGCCGATCATCATTGGAAGAAGGAGACAAGATCAAATCAAAAGTACCATCGATCGGGAGATCTCAACCTTGCTAAGGTACATGAGATCTCAACGTCGTGTAGATCGTTGGTTAATTACACGCTTCCGCTTATGTCTTCTTGTGATGGATTTGTATTTGTTACGAGGTGATCCACGACTTTGTGTCGTACTTAGTATAAACCTATAAGGGTAAAAGAAATTGAAAGACAAAACAAGAATAGAAGTACGGTAGAGGAAATAAACGGTCGTCTTCGTAAGAAAAGAGAAGGAAACATATTAAAACAAAACTGTAAAAGTTATGAAAAAATACTAAAAACAAATTATTTTTTCTTTCCAAAATATTTTAAGGGTTAATTTGTCTTTTCATCCTTCTCTATTAATATCGTTAGAGGTTTTAAAAATTTAGAAAAACATGGCGATGTATTTGTATTATTTTAAAACGTGCGGGTTATCTAATACATGCTCAAAATATAAGAGGTTCAGTAAAATGCAGCCTATAAAATATAATAAAAGTTTCTCGCTCTCGCTGTCTCTTTTATGGCTTGTTTGGTTGAGAGATTTCAGCAGGATTTGTGAATCTTGGGGATCAAATCCATATGGATTTGATAGTTTTTTGTTTGGTTGGTGGATTTTGTTTGGGAAAGATTTGTTGGCACATAAGCAAAAATCTAGATTTATGAATCCCAAAATAAAGTTCGGATTTAGGAGAAACTCTCTCCACCTTAGCTTCTTTAAGAATAAAAAATTGATGTTCTCACCATTTTATTGTCATGGAAATTGGATATTTTGTCTTATTTGGAGGTAACAAAGATATGCGCATCTTTACAATTATAACTAGAACTCATGGGGGCATGTCAAAAAGTATATCATTTTTTCATTTAAAAAATGCAAAGAGGGAGAAAAATCCATGTGAGAGTTTTTTAGTAAGAACATGTCATATCGTTCTCTCATATGCATATAATTACCTTCATATCGTTCAACAATTTTCAATACAAAATATATTCTCTTTGGGAAATGAAGAAATTTGATAAAAAAGTTCTAAAACCTATAACCATTAAGTAGAACACAAAAAATCATGACATTTCATAAATTTTTCCACACGACACGTGCATAGCACGTTTACTAAACACCTTAGTGTTCCCACCAAATCCAGGTTTTGGAATTAATATCAACTTGGTGCAATCGAAGAAAGGATTATAAACTTTGTGTCATGATCTTCAGCATGGGTAGAAAACAAACAAAAAATTATAAAATCCAAGTTTTTACTAATGCAAGGACCAGGGAATCCATTTTTATGAACCCCCCAGCCAAACAGGCGCTTATCGTCTCCCACAAGCTCGGGAGCTCTTCGCGAAGAAAACCCTAGAAAAAATAAAAATGGCGGTTTGCCCCACGACAGTGGCCGTTTCTTCGTGCAATCTCCGCCGTTGGATCTCCTCCGAGCCTTCAACGCTCTCCTCATCGATCTCGGTTCGTTCGACGCCGTTCCCGCCCTTCGCCGCCGGCGCTCGGAGGCTCGCCGCCGTTTCTCAGCGTCGGGTTATCCCCAAGGTGAAACTTTTGTGTCTTATCTAATTCCAGTTGAGCTTTCTTGTAACTATCGCTAGAATGAAGAGATAGTATCTGTGTGGTGTTGGATTTTTTTCGATTTATCAATGGTTCTTGTTGAATTGCGATCAATTAGGGTTTCATATCTCTAATAGAGTGAAAATATCATTGTTGGAGGGCGATGCTACCGTGGTTGTAGAACGGATTAACATCAAATTCTCTTCCTCGGATTTTCGTTTCGTAGTAGGTTGCTTAAAATGTGAACGATTGCATAAGTAATAGTTATGTTGCACTAGTCCAGCTGCCACGGCTAAAAATTTGTTATAAGATGTTTATTTTGCCGGATCAACAATTCAACAAGCCATGCAGTCCTTATGGAAATTAACTTCAGAGCTCTACTTAGATTATTGGACCAACATCATTTAGTTAGGACCATATATTTCCATGGAATAAGTATGCATGCACTTTTTGATTAATAATTGGTTAGAATTAGAATCCTCTACAGCTCAGTGGCGAACTTAGGAATTTTGGTGAGAGGGGGCACGGTATGCAACAAGGCTCTTTTAAGATTTTGTTCAAAATTTACTATCATCTTGTCACTTTTCATTGAACCAAACATTTATCATTTGCAAAACACACACTAAAAGAATCCATACTTAACATGATTAAAATGATTGGTCAATACTTTATTTTCAAATAAAATAAAATTTATCATGCGAATGGTGGGAATTGAACCCACAACCTCTTGCTAGGTAACATCATGCACTAGCACATGAGCAATAACACATTTTTGTTATGTTTATGAACTCCATATTTATAATATACATGCATAATATGGTCTTGCATCGATAAATCAAAGTAGATATTTCTTTTTCTGTAAAACTCAGGGTCATGTGCCCCCACTGGGTTGTATGTGGGTCCGCCCGTGCTACAACTCAAGGATAGCTCATGGTTGGCCTAAATTGTTGGAATTTTATGGGTTATTTGGGTTGTCTTCCATGAAGGGAAACCTAACTTGGTTGGATTTCATGAATGAAAAAGAGAGGAAAATGGGGCTTTGAGAACAGCTCTTTTGTAATAGAGCTTTTAATTCCACATCGGCGGTAGAGTAGAAAAGGGAAGAGTTTAAATAGCATAAGGTGTTGTATATCTTGTAAAAGAACAACAAAGATGCTATTGGAAAACCACATGCCGGGCTCGGGCGAACTCGGGTTATCTTTTTGGAACTCGTCCTGAAATGACTCTGACCTTTCATCTCTTTGTAAAGTTAACTGTTACGAGTTTGAAATTCAAAACTGCAATTTAATTCGGTGTTTACCGTGCAATTAAATTATGTAGTTTGAATTTGAAAGCCTTAAAAAACGGTGCGGTTAAATACTCTGAATTAAAATGGTCTCTTAATGCAACGGTTTATTACTAAATTAAAAAGGATATTAATAGTGCAATTAAAGGGCTCTTCACTGTCTGCCTATATATAACCCGATAAACCCAGGGACAAAAATTGACTGATAAAGATATAGAGAAGAATTTTTGCTCCGCGGAATTTCTTCTTGCTCTCTGAAATAATTCCAGCACTCTTTCTCAATCTCGGCGGTGAAAACTACTGTGGCAGTTGTAACTGAATCGGTGGTCGGAGAAGTTCTTGAAGGTGTGCGCCGACAAAGAGCTTCGACTGTCTTATCATGCGGAGAAGATCGCAGTACCCATCGCATCGGTATGTGGGGCGATAACTTCTTCAAGGCCAGTCCTCTTCAAAGGGCGATTCAGTGGGTAAAATTATGTTTTATAACTTTTTCTCTGTTGATTCCGATAATGCGCTGTTTACTTTTGTCAACTTTGGATGTCGCTGTTAATTACCCCATTGTTAAAATAATCCTTTTTAACATATTATACATACAGTATAGTCCAACAATCTTGAGGAAGTAATCGCCCGTCATGTCGATGTTAGGTAGTACTAGTAGTTTCTCACCCAAGATGGATATGACCAGGATGCCTGAGAAATTCTTGGGTCAGTATTTTAAACGTTGGCAACAGCGAATGAAATTCTGGTTGACTATTAAGGGGCTGTTGACTTTAATATTAACTGAATGCCCTAAACCTGATGAATAGGCCCCTAACAGTGTAGAGAAGATTGCACAGTGGACAGAGAAGGACCAAATTGCTCGAGAATGCATATTGTTTGTTTTATCCAATGTGCTCTTTGATGTCTATTGTTCTTCGTCCGACCTTGCAAAGGCACTTTGGGAAGAATTAGATAAGAAATATAATACCGAAGACCTCGATCTTGAAAGGTATTCTGTAGCAAAATTCTTAAAATTTCAAATGGTTGAAGGAAAGTCAGTTACTGAACAAGCACATGAGTTTTTATTTATCCTGCACGCTCTTAGATAAGCTGATATGGAACTTTCCGAGAAATTCAGGGTAATGACAATCATTGAAAAATTCCCTAGATCTTGGGAAGACTTTGCTATGTCTCTCAAATATCAAAAGGAAAAGACCGGTCTTGATGATTTAATGGTTGCTATTGCAATTGAGGAAGAGCATAGGAACTAGGAACTAAACACATGTTGTGCCTGTTGAGTACAAACCTAAGGCAAATGTTATAACGGCTAAGAAAAACAATAAATTTAAGTCTAAACAAGATGGCAAATTTAAGGCCAAGGCCAAGATCTAAAAGAAACCAAAAGCAAACAAACCATGTTGGACATGTGGACAAATGGGTCATTGGGCTAAAGCTTGTCCTACAAAGAAAGCTAAGGTGAATCCATGGTTTGCGAGCCAACCTCAAGTCAACATGGCGATTGAGGTTGCAAGTTCTATTGAAGGGTATGTTTCCTTCAACCCTGAACTTTTTTCTATTTATGAACCCCAAGAGTGGTTGGTAGACACTGGTGCAAATGCGTACTTTTGTGCTGATAAATTGCTTTTCAAATCAAACCAGCCTGCAGATGGAAAATTAGTGATGACGGGGAACTCAACTGCAGCTAAGGTGTTAAGATATGGACGTGTGAACTGAAGTTCTTTTCGGGGCGAGTTCTTTCTTTGCATCATGTGTATCGTGTTCCTACTGTTCGTAGCAACATCCTAAATGGTTCTTGCTTAGTTAGAGAGGGTTATGAATTTAGTTTTAAATGTAATAAAGTTATATTACAATGTGGATCGTTTGTAGGCAGGGGTTACATGTCTGATGATTTGTTTAAGCTAAGAGTAGAGAATGTTGAAAACTTTGAATTGAATGAAATTAATGATTATGGTTATCCTACTGTTTGTACTATTGAATCATCTGATCTATGGCATAGTCGTCTTAGTCATGTAAATTTTGATTCTGTGAAACGGATGATGAATTTGAACCTAATTTCTAAACACACAATCGATAAGAGTGGAAAATGCAAAGTGTGTGTTACATGGACATCTGTGAGTTTAATGGTGTATTGACCAAAGTCCTAAAAAGATACTTTATTACCTTTATAGATGACAATACCGGGTACTGTTATGTTTTCTTATTTAAAACCAAAAATGAGGCTCAAGAAAAATTTCTTATTTTTAAGAATGAAGCTGAAACTCAAACTGGTATGAAACTTAGAAGGTTAAGATCTGATAGAGAAGGAGAATATACCTCAACTTCGTTTACTCAATTATGCCAATCATTTAGGATTGTGCATGAGGTAACGACTTCATATTCTCTCCAGTTTAATAGGATTGCAGAACGGAAAAACAGAACCTTAATAGATATGGTAAATAGTTTATTGAAAGTTCCAGACTACCGAAATATATGTGGAAGACGCTTTGAATATGGTTTGCCATATTCTGAATTGAGTCTCTCATAAACATAAAGAGAATAGCCCGTTCGAACTTTGGAAATGTCGCAAAACTAGCTTGAAATATCTAAAAGAGTGGGGTGTCTTGTTAAAGTACATATCTCAGAACACAAGAGGAAAAAGCTAGGTCCTAAGACTGTATATGCTATCTTTCTAGGTTATGTGGAAAACAACTATGTATTGAGATTCTTGATAATTAAGCCAGAAATTTCAGGCATAGATGTTAACACAATTGTAGAATTGTATGATGCAACGTTCTTTGAAGATGTCTTTCCCATGAAAACTGGCATTTCTCAAATAACTTCTAATGAAGAATCTAACTCACACTCTAGTTCCATTCCTGATCATGTGGAAAAGATGACAAATGTGGAAGAGGATCCAAGTTGTTTCAACTCCAGATTCTCGAGATCTGAGGAGTCGGATGAACTTAAAAGGAGTAAGAGAGTAAGGACTATCAAGGATTTTGGAAGCGATTTTATTGCTTACAATATCGAGGAAGATCCTACCTCCTACCAGTTTGCTATGGCTTCGAAAGAAGCTAAGTATTGGAAGGATGCTGTCAAGAGTGAGATGGATTCTATTGTCTCTAATGGGACATGGGAATTAGTATATCTCCCTCCTGGGTGCACAACTATTGGATGCAAATGGATTTTTAGAAAGAAATTGAAACCAGATAGAACCATTGAAAGTATAAGGCCAGATTAGTTGCTAAGGGGTTTAAACAAGTCGTAGCTATAGATTTCTTTGATACATACTTACCAGTTGCCCGTATGACTACAATTAGAATGCTTATTGCATTGGCTTCCGTATATGATTTCATAATCCATCAGATGGATATGAAAACTGCTTTTCTTTGTGGTTCCCTTGAAGAAGAAATTTATATGGATCAGCTGGAGGGATTTGTAGCTACTGGTAATGAAATGAAAGTATGTAAGCTAGTGAAATCTTTATACGGGCTTAAACAAGCCCCTAAACAGTGGCATGAAAAGTTTGATTCTGTCATTTCCTCTTTTGGCTTTAGCATGCTCGAGTCTGATAAGTGCGTTTATAGTAAGGTTAGAGGTGATGAATGTATTTTGTTATGTATATATGTGGATGATATTCTTCTGTTTGGTTCTAACCTTAGGATAATAAATGAGGCCAAGTCATTCTTGAGTAGTAAGTTTAAAATGAAGGATATGTATGTTGCTGATGTGATTCTTAGCCTCAAGCTGATGAGATGAGCTGAGGATATAGCCATTTCTCAATCTCATTATGTTGAGAGGATAATTGAGAAATTCGGTTATAAAAATTGTAGAATCATCAAAACTCCATATAATCTTCCGTAGTTCTCTTCAAGAATGAAAGTGGTAATCCCGTGTCTCAGTTGAGCTATTTTCAAATTATTGGGAGCTTAATGTATTTTGCGAATTGCATGAGACCGGATATTTTGTTCTCTATGACAAAATTAAGTAGATATACTAGCTGTCCGAATAGGACTCATTGGGAGGCATTGGAAAGGGTGTGCTTAGATACATGAAGGGAACTATTTCCCTTGTGCTGCATTATGGGAAATTTCCCGATATACTTGAAGGGTACAGTGATGCAAGATGGATAGCTAAGAACTCGGGGAGTAGTGGTTGTACATGGTATGTGTTTACCCTAGGTGGCGGCACAGTTGCCTGGAGGTCTGTAAAACAGACTATATTATCTCGTTCTGCCTTTGAGGCCGAGTTGTGTGTGTAGGACACAACTGAATTAGAGGTTGAATGGCTCAAGGGACTTATGTCTGAGTTGCCTATTGATCAACAAGCTTATTCTTGCTATCTCTGTACATTGTGACAATATGACCACAATTGCAAAAATTAAAAGCTTCAAGTACAACCAAAAGATAAGGGCACATCCAAATCAGAATCAAAACTGGAAGATGATGTGTCTGAAGGGGTGATGGCTGTTGATTTTATTCGATTTAAGGACAATACGGCAGATCCCTTAACAAAGGACTTGAGTTATCTTTGGTTCTAAAATCCAGGTTGGGAATGGGACTGAAACCCATCTAGAATTCATCGACAGTGGCAACCCAACCTATCTGAGTGGAGATCTCACAAAGTAGGTTCAATGTAGTAATAACAAACTGTTGGATGGATTGAACACCTATAATAGAGATACTTTAATGTATCTGAGCATATTCCCTGTTAAACTTGGAAGGTGTTTACTGCTAGTTGAGTAAGAGGTTCTGACTTTGAATGGGATCAAGTTTTTAAGACGAGATGCGAGCAGTGCAACTCTGAAGATGCCCAACTATATGAATGTTATTGTGTGGACGCAATTAGAAGAAGAGGGTTATTCTTTGAAAACATTTATGAATCGACACATGGTCGTAAAAGTGTCAAAACCTATAGATTATTGCTATAGCTCGTACCATGCTATTATCGATGGACACCATCACAACAAAGGAACAAGTTCAAGACTTCGTTTCACTTCGTTTCTGTGTTGGTAAAAATCGAATAACTAAAGTAATGGTTCAGACCGGAAGATACCTTTACTGAAAATTTGGTACACCTGAGATAGTTTTTCATTTATGAAATTGTGGGGGATTGTTGGAATTTTATAGGTTGTTTGGGTTGTTTTCCGTGAAGGGAAACCTAACTTGGTTGGATTTCATGGATGAAAAAAGGAGGAAAAAGAGGCTTTGAGAAAGGCTTTTTTGTAATAGAGTTTTTAGTCTCATATCGGCGGTAGAGTAGAAAAGAAAAGAGTTTAAATAGCATAAGGTGTTGTATATCTTGTAAAAGAACAACAAAAGTGCTATTGGAAAACCACGCCCCCGCCGGGCCGGGCTCGGGCGAATTGTCTCGCAATTTAATTCGGTATTTACTGTGCAATTAAATTTTGCAGTTTGAATTTGAAAAGCCTCTAAAAAACTGTGTGGTTAAATGTTGTTAATTGCTGAATTAAAATGGCCTCTTAATGCAGCGGTTTATTGCTGAATTAAAAAGGCTATTAACAGCGCAATTAAAGGGCTCTTCACTGTCTGCTTATATATAATCGGATAAAACCAGAGACAAAAATTGACTGAAAAAGACACAAAGAAGAAATTTTGCTCTGCAAAATTTCTTCTTGCTCTCTGAAATAATTCCATCACTCTTTCTCGATTTCGGCGGTGAAAGCTACTTCGGTAGTGGTGACTAAAGCGGTGGTCGGAGAAGTTCTTGAAGGTGTGCACCGACAAAGAACTTGGACTGTCTTATCCTGCGGAGAAGATCACAGTACCCATCGTACCGGTACGTGGGGCGATAACTTCTTCAAGGCCAGTCCTCTTCAGAGGGCGATTTAGTCGGTAAAATTGTGTTTTCTAACTTTTTCTCTAATGATGTTGATTCCGATAATGCGCAGTTTGCTTTTGTCAACTTTGGATGTGGCTGTTAATTACCCCATTGTTAAAATAATCCTTTTTAACATATTATACATATTGTATAGTCCAACATAACAGTTTAACAAGTATGATTTGCAAGGACTGTTATTTTAATTCAAATATATCATCTTTTCCCATTTAACTAGACCTTTATCAGTCCAGAACAAGTTTGGAGGAAAGTGAATCACCAATAAAGTGGTTTCCCCCTTAATGGATTTTTACCCGTGGCCTACTTGCCACTTTACCTTTTCAGTTTTTCTATATTCCCTATTGACAGTGTTTTGACCACATCAGAGGGTAGACATTGGGTTGGCAGCAGATCACAAACTGTTGACAATCTTTCGCTATAGCTTTGTCCTTTGTGCTCTCTACACGAGCCCATTCTGATTTTAAAGGGTTTTGATAATTATGATTATTACAGGAAAAGATTTAACAAGCAAGTTCACCTTAATACAATCATGCTGTAACGTGCATGACGAAAAAATGCTCGAATCTTGTTTGATGAAATCTGAGGGCTAATCCTTTTGTTAATATTATCTTTCTAGGTTGAAGCAAAGAAACAAACATTTTCATCATTTGATGAGTTACTGGAAATATCCGATAAGCCTGTGCTCGTTGACTTCTATGCTACCTGGTAAGCAGTTATAGTTTTGCTAGTTCTGTCGAAATAAGAAGTTTGCATTTGATATTGACAGTTCACCTCTTCATTGCTGTACTAACTAGTAATTACACATTCCCAAGTGTCTCTTCTGGATTCTTTAATGTAGCAGTTAGATAACTTGCAAACAAGCATTTAATAGTTATTGTAACTGAACATAACTTTCAACGTGATACACCTGAACATATTAAATGTCTCATATATTAATGGCTGCCCAGGTTTGATAAGCATGGTTGGGTATGTTCTAATGCATCATGCTACTTAAAATATGCTTTTGCTTAGTCGCAACAAAAAGTGGATGGGTAAACATTGTTGTTTAAGGTTCATGTTCGGGAGTTTCCTCTCGTGACAACCAGTAGGAATTGAACTAGCAAACTTCCACTTCGGCTAGGAAAGTTTTACTGTAGGAGCTTTGCTCCTTCGCAAAGTGTTATTATGTTTAGTTCCAAATTGAGTACTCTAGTTCTAGTCATCCCATTTTTATGATCTGTAAATCCATCTCCATTTCCATGGCATAGTTTGTTTCTTGATAACCTGTCTTTGGGATAACTGCCTATCCAGTAAGTTACAAAATATGTTTTAGTTTTGTGTATATATAGGGTTGATGAAGAAAATATACTGAACAAGTCCATTGAATTACTGAGGCTTCAATGCTTTGATTGCTTGTGCATGAAAAGTTTTTTTAACCTCAACTTTTGATTGAAAATAGTGGCACACGGCATAATTCTTCAAAAATTTATGTGAAAATCAAATGTTGCACAAGTAGGAGCACATATGGCGTCAATTTCTAATTGTCTACCATTCTACCAACAACGAATTCAATCTACTAGGGAATTGCAAAATCATATTAAAAGCTTGTGTTTCCATGGCTTTTGAAGGCGGTAATAAATAAATAACATTGAATGACTAATCACAAAGCAAAATGTAACTCAGTCAACTGCACAGTAGTACCATTATATGGTTTTTATATTGGCTTTTCTCTCAGCTAAGTCACCTTTGAATTTCTATCCCTGAAAAGCTAATGTTTGCTTTGCTCATTGACAATTAAATTATTGCATAAAAAGTAGCTCCCATGGCACTGTGGAGATTTCCTTTTACTCTTCTGTTTACTATCCTTTTACTGGTTTCAAGGTGTGGTCCTTGCCAATTCATGGTTCCCGTACTCCAGCAAGTGAGCAAGAAAATGAAAGACAAAATCCAGATCGTGAAGATTGATACAGAGAAATATACGCAAATTGCAGACCGCTACAAAATTGCAGCTCTGCCTACATTCATCATTTTCAAGGACGGCAAACCTTGTGATCGCTTTGTACGTTAAAAAATTCAATCATTTTCTGCACTGAGAGCAATTGAATAACCCTAAATTTGATAATTTTTCGCTCTTGGTCATATGTTGCTGTTAACTTCCAGGAAGGAGCTCTTCCAGCTGATCAGCTCATCCAGAAGATTGAGAATGCACTCAAGGTCCCTCAGTAACTCACATGGTGAGATATTTCATGCACTATACTATAAGAGACATTTTTTTGGCCATATTGCAGAAGACCCCAATTACTTTTGTCTTAATAGCATGGTACCATCCAACTTTTAGAAAGTTGCATTTTTAGCTCAGAGTTTAATTTATTTCCGCTTCCATTTCTGCAACTATTTTCTTTGCGGTTCCCATCTTTCTGCCATCGTTGATTGACATTGCATATTTGATACTTTCATGAAGATTGTAAATTTGAGGTGCAATGTTGAAGAGGAGAAAAAGTTGACTTTGGTTAAAGTTGGTTGTAAAGTCTAGCATTTAAAAGTACAATTATATCCTGCTATACAGGGAAAAAATTAAGGGTGGGCTTAGTACAACTTAGCCTTCTTTTATGAGATAATTTGACCATGAGGTTTACTATTTTCTTTTATCATATTAAGTTATGACATGTATTTTTCGTTTAACTTATTCCAGTCTTTTGCACATGTAATGCACGGGGATGTATAGTATATCTCTGCTATTTTAATGCCAAAGGCAGAAGGTCTTCAAAATCTAAATTGCGAATATGATTCTCATACTTACATGTGGCACGAAAAATTCTCATAATTTTGAGAAAAAAAATCTATAAAAACCATATCCAACTATCCAAATCTTCTAAAATTTGTTAGTAATTAATAACTCATTAAAGTTACAAAGCGCACGCACACACACACACATATAAAATTAGCAAATCTCTTTAATTTTTTATATATATCTCATTAATGAATTGCATGCATCGCATCCAAGCACTCTTCGTTCCTGTAAATGGGTCAAAGAAAACCATCGAGGCCGTATTCATGTAGAAGATCACAACAAGAAGCATAGATATCTTGAAATACTGTCTTTCAAAACTATCAAAATGAATAATAAATTTACTTTTACTTATTATTTTAAAATTTGGTTATAATCTCTAGTATTTTTAATGCCAAAGGCAAAGCTTCTTGATTTTCATGTTGACATTTGGCACGAAAAAATCTCATAATTTTGTGAAACCATATCCAACCATTCAGTTCTTCCAAAATTTTAAAAGTAGTAAATTAATAACAAATTAATGTAACAAAGTGCACACATGCACACACACGTATTTAAATAAAAAAGTAACCAGTCTTTTTTAATCTTTGATATATTCTCTCATTAATTTAATTACGTGCATTGCATTCAAGTACTCTTCGTTCTTGTTAATGGGTCGAAGGAAAAAATCTACGTCCATTTATATAGAAGATCACAACAAGAAGCATAAATATCTCGAAAATAGTATCTTGTAAAACTTTCAAAATGCACAATAAATTAACTTTAATTTAATTATTTTAAAATTTTGGTTATAATTTCAATGTTGAAGAGATGAACATCAAATCTCTACTATCATAACTAGCAGAGGAGGGAGCATGTGGCGCTTGTAGATTAATCTAAATAGAAATTCATAAGAAAAATAAGAAAATTTCTTTATTTTAGGAATCCCCATCGCATCAATTCATAATTTTTGGGGTATGTGTTTAAAAAATCAGTGATTGCATATGCTCTTTGGGATATTTGGAATGGACGGAATTCTTTTGAATTCCATAGCACATTTGAGACCACAAATGTGATTGTTTCTAAAGCTCTTTTGCAAGCCTTAGAATTTTGAATAGCCGTTGCAAAATAATATCAACCATCCGTCAATGGGCTGGGGTTGTTTGGAGTGGTCTGCGCTCCCTCTTAAGCATCTTATCCTCATAATTTGGCAACCCTTGCATTAGGATGGGTCAAAGTTAATTTTGATGTCTCCTTCAGCGTAGGCATGGTGGGATCTGTTTTGTGAGAAGGGATTATATCGGCCGTCTACTATTAGCAAAAACCTATTCCCTTATGGTCACCTCGGTTCCATTGGCAAAGATAATTTGGGCATGGATAGGTGTTAAATGTTCTTTCTTAGAATTAGGGTTATATAGCATATTTGGTTAGAAGGTGATGCGTGAGCTTAATTCAGTGAATGAAAACAGGTTATGGCCTAGAGGATATGCAAATGAATTGCTCGAGGATACTAGGATTTGGCTGTCATTGCTTGATGAGTACAAGATTTCTCACATTATGTAAGATGATGATGGTGCAAAGGATTATATGGCACTTGGAGCCTCTAAAGATTTTATGCTGGAATTTCACTTGGAAGCTATGCCCTGGAGCTTGCAAATTTAATTAAGGATGATCCAGGTTGTAGAATTCCGAGGGTCCGATAATATGTAGACTCTCGCATACACAAAAAAGAAAGAAAAAATCCAAACGAATTTTTTCAAATTTTATCAAGTATTAAAAAATCTTCATTATTTTAATTAAAAATCCTATTAAAATCTTTATTATCTTAAGTAAAATTTATTGAATTTACTCAAATCTTTTGTATATGATGTTAAAATATACGTGTGCATCACACAGAACACTAGTATTATGTAGTTTAGACAAATTCAATGTGTTTACATATTGAGGTTTTATAACGAAAATTTAGATGTCTTTAGAACTAGAAAGTGATGGCTGGATTGAAGCTCTAGATGACTAGAACAAAAGGGGGGCATCAGGCATTTTCTCTCTTTTTTTGGAACAAAAAGTACATTTTTTATATAGAAATTCTTCACTGTTTCATACTTCTAAAGATGCCACCTTAAACCTTAACACACACTCTCTCTTATATTACTCACAAAATATGGTAAGGAAAAGGACAAGAGCATGCATCTTGAAATTGAAAAAATTGTGCATGACCCCCTTAAATATTTCTTTTCATACCTTATAAACTTTCCATATTTATCTTCACTATTTTAAGAGAAGGTTGCATATTGAAATTTCAAACTAATATTTTGTATGACATATAACAAGAAACATTTTTATAACTTTGGGAGGAAAATATGTTTAAAATATCATTGATGATTGCTCAAATCATCATAAATATTTATGAATAATTATTAAAAATCTTTCTAATAATACTATTTTAACTAAAAGCCTTAAAAAGAACATTTTGAATACTTTTCATAATTCTAACATATATAAATGATGCACGTGCAATGTTTTGTATCTTTAGAAAATAGAAAAGGATGGCTTAGATATTGGTGCATAGATGTGTGTGTGTGCATGCACACGCGCGCATGCGTGTGTTTTCTTTTCTTTTTTTCTTTTTCCTTTTTCTCTTTTTTCCTTTTTTTGGGGTGGGGGGAGTTTGAACTTAAAAGAAGCAATATTTTTTTTTTAATGAGATGATGATGTGGATATGTTAAAATGAGAGAATTTGATTGGGAGATCTTTTTTTTCATTTCTTGAATATTTAATTAAAAATATAGTCCATTAAAATATGACATGATGTACACTTTTGGAGTATGCATTATATGAGTCGAGATTTTATTTTTTGCTTCATAGTTTATGGAATGAAATTGTTTATATTATACATTTCTGGAGTAAGCATTATAAGACTCGAGATATTTTTTGGCTGCATGGTTTATAGAATGAAAGTTGCTTATATGCCTGCTAGTGACTGCTGTTTATATTGTTGGACAGGTGATAATATGAGATGGGAGGGTGCACAATGTCGGAAAAGTTTCAACTTTTGTGATGTTAATACAGAGCACATTGTAATTTACTTTTGGTTCAATTGTATGAAGAAAGAAACATTGTTTGGCTGATCTATTTCATTCAAGAAAACTATTATATATTTCTATCAAAGCAATTGCAGCTTGCAACTATAACCATCTTTTCCATGCTCGACTTGTACTGCATGAGTTTTCAGCATTAGCAGTGGTAGGGGAGAGCTAATGTCTTTCAGTAAAAGAAATTTAGAGGAAATATATTTATTCTTTTTCCGTACATTGCTCATTCTTACGGGATGTAATATTGTTGTTACTGAAAAGTTTTAAGGGATCATGTTGTTATGAAGTATATTATTTTGACGTCTTGTCGTTCCAAATCTTTATTTTAGTTAGCATAATGATTACTAGATTTTTCCAACTTGCATATGATGACAACATAAAGAAAATATAAAATCATCTTTAAATATTTTTGGTTAATATAGTTATACTTTTAAAACTCGTTAACATTCTTGTGACTAGTTTAGATAATTAATTATTAAAATATTAGGTGTAGATAAAGAATTTTAAGGGGGTTATAAACAAGATGCATGTCTCTGTCCTCTCTTTTAGTGAGTTGAGAGAGGCAGTGGTTTATCCTCATTTTTATCTTTCTGTGAGTCGAGAGCGGGAGGGATAGGTTTTTTTTGTGCTGCTGTGGCATGAAATTGAAGCCTAAAATTCCGAATAAACTCCTACCTATTTTGGGTATTAAAATAGTATAGACTTAGTTGAAGCTATGCTTAAAACCAGTGCCAACTACATATGTAGAAAGGAAAGAGAAAAGAAATGAAAAGAAAGGCAAAAGAAAAGAAAATGACCCGTTAATGCGTCGCAACTATATGCAAACAAATAATTATTTGACAAAAAATGTAGTTGATCCTAAATTTTAACGAAACAACGAAATGGTGTTGCACTGCAACTGTTGGATTTGTAGTTGCGGATAATTTTCCAAATTACTCTAAAATGCCCTCAACTATCAAGATTTTTCACTAAAATACCTCAAAGTTTTCCTGTTAAGGCAAAATATATCTTAAACCATATTAGTTTATAAGGAATTTTTTTTGCTTTAAGATGCCCTCGAAAGTCAAAAGTAGCAGATAATGTATTTTACTGTAATAAAGTAACTTTAAGGAATTTTAGCATAATTTCCCCCGCACCTTCTACCCGTGTTTAAATTGGATCCGGAGTCCTTGCTATTCGCATTCCTGCTATCAAGATCAACGGCCTAGAATTTTTCGATCTTAAAATCAACGGTCACGATCGGCAGCCAAACAGTGTAAAACAGAAGGCTTTTGGTATTGGTGTGTAATGGCCGGGTTGGATGCTCCACAGCACCAGAACAGAATACAGGGTTTCCAAATCCGTTTAAATTCCCGCAATATATAGCGGGCCATCGTAAGGAGGCGGCAAAAAACCTTAAGAAATGGAGATGCGGGCTCGAGAAGACACGCCCATGTCCGAAGACCTATCCCCCCAATTCCCGTCGCCCTCCACGATCACTTCCTCAGATCCCGCTGCTCCTCCTGCTTCAGTCCCCTCCCCATTTCGTCCCCGATCTCTTGCTCAGCCTGCGGCTCCTCCTCCATCTCCTACTGCTCCGCCGCCTGCGCCACCTCCGACTCCGTCCTCCACTCCTCCAGCGGCGAGTGCCGCTTCCTACGCCTCCTCCTCCTCCTCCTCCTCGACCATTCGCCTCTCTCCGGCGACTCATCCGACGTCCGCGCCGCCCTCCGCCTCCAAGCCCTAGGCCTCCCCATCTCCGACTCCCCACGTCGGATCGGGTGGCTGTTGTCGGACCTTATAGGATCTGAACCCGGATCCGAGATCGAGGTGAGGATCCGACAAGGCGCCGACTTGATGAGAGGCGTAAGCCAAATGAAGGGAGCGAGGGAGGAGGAGGTGATGTGGGTGGTGATGACGAACGCGGTGGAGGTGCAGGTTGGCGAAGGGGGCGCGGTTGGGATTGGGGTTTATCGGCCGTGGTTCTCTTGGTTCAACCATAGCTGCTCGCCTATCGCGTGTTATCGGTTCGAGATTGGGCCGGGGTCTGCGTGCGGATCATTGAGGCCTTGTGCTTCTCGATTGTTTAGGGTTTCCCCTGCAAGTAATGCAGAAGGATCTGAAGAGGTAAGTATATGGATTCTGTTTCTTATTCATTTATTTTGTTATTTACCTGCGAATAAATGTATAAAAAAAATTTGTTAGGCTGATTGTATGTAACAAAACAATACCTTTTTCGTAGAAGACACTTAAAAATGTCTTTCTTAGTGAAACCTTAAGATCATTAATTACGCTAATGTTATCGTCATATTCCTTCCATACCCTTGTTCTAAAATTTATATGAAAAATTAGTCGTAATTTGCAAGAATTTAGTGAATATGTTTAGTGGAGAGAAGGTAGAGGAAGGGAAGAGTGTGATAGAAAAGCATCCGCAACCTGTCATTGGATAGCAGCAGCAGAGGATTTCAGGATAGCCATGGATTGTCATTGGATCATGAAAAACTTTGGCTTTGAAAAAGAAATGAAAGAGGGAGAGATAGAAGGCATGTGAGGGTGAGAGCGGAGGGGCGCCGATGGGATAGCGGTCGAACGGGACAGAGTAGATTCATTAGATAAAAGTAGAGGACCATAACTTTGCATGAGAGAGACCTACAAAATGCAACTTTAATCGGATTGGATTTGTGGAATAGAAGGCTGGGTTTCTAAGCAACATCATGCACAGAAGATGCATATAGCAGAGATGCACATGCTTCGTTGGATGTATGGTAACACTAGAAAAAATACGGTCCGAAATGAGGATATTCGTGTAAAGGTTGGTGTAGCACTTTTGGAAGAGAAGATGTTGGAAAACCATCTAAGATAGTTTAGTCAGCCAGTTCGATGAATGGATATTCTCGATTTAGGCCAAGTCAAAAGGTCGAAAAAGAGACCGAAAAAAACTTGGATGGAGGCGATATGAAAAGATATGAATGCTAAAGGCCTCAATGAAAGTATATTGTTCAATAGGAGTGAGTGGAGGCGGAGGATTCATGTGCTCGACCCGGCGTGATTCTCACGCTGGTTCATGTAGCCTACCCCATATGTTTGGGATAAAAGGCTCAGTTGTTGTTGTTGTTGAGGGTTGGATTAAACTGAGGCATCACATTCGTGAAAGATTGTTGTGGATTAGTGTGAGGTATCAAGATTAAATGGGGCTATGACTTTTATATTTTGGGACGAGAAAGTCACGATCTTTGTTAGACACTTACTTGCTGCATTCATTAATATTCGACATGCTATTGATCAAGAATGTGTGCAACAGATAACGACTTTTTATTTTTTATGTTCATCATTATTTTGCATACTATAGTTCAGATAAATATGTAAATATAGCAATTTTTTCCTTAAGAACATTGATATTCAAAACTATTCACGAAAATTGGAATATATAACAAGTTGTTTGTTCTCCCAACTTTTCGATATCTTGCATGCTATATATTTCACAGTAAAATTTACCAATTTTTGCCAATTATTCTTGTATAAGTTAGTCCACAGTAAAATATGGACATTTGATATGCAATTACATACAAAAGTTAAGAACCATAGAAAGTTTTTGTTTTCCAAAGTTTTGATTTCTAGTATGCTCTAATCCATGGTAAAATATGCCGGTTATTTTCTTTCAAAGAATCAACGGTATTTAGAATGCTATAGGCTATGGAAGTTAGTAAAAAATCGGAAATTGTTTATTTCTCTAAATTCATCGATGTTTGTTTGTCATAGTCCACAAATAAAAGAATTTATGATCTTTTGTTTTCCAAAATTGCCGAAAGCTTCATGCTATTATCCATTAAAATTAAACATGGAGTAAGTGTTTTGTTTTCGAAGTCATTTCCTTCCTAAATACTATATAATTCATAAAACTTTGATTAGTCCTTCATAAAATCATCAATATTTGGCATGATATAACCTAGAGAAATTAGAAAAAATTAACAAGTATTTAATTTAGTACAATCATTGACCAATAGAATGCTATAGCCCGGGAATGTCTGTAAAAACGAAGAAAATAATTTCTCAAAAGTTAACAATATTTAGTGTTTGATAGCTCACAAAGTCCACAAACATTTGCAATTTGTTGTTTTCCGAAAACATCGACCTTTGAAATGGTATCCCTCATAGAAAGCAGGAATATATATTATCTGTTCTTTACGGCTATCAATTTCTTGCATGCTATACTCCGTGTGAATGTGCAAAGCAATGCTAATTTTTTGTTCATCAAATATAATCAATTGCTAGCCTATTATTTTCCGCCATAGCCGATATAAATTGGTAGTTGTTTGTCTTCAAACTCATTGGTTTTTATAATGCCGTAACATCCACGGAAATAAATTTAGGAAACGGAAAGTTTTCTTATTTCCTAGCATTGACATTGTCATGTTATATACCATCACAATTGTCAAACAGCAAGTTTCTCCCAAATTCATTTATGTTTTGAGTTTTATAACCTTAAATATTGGTCACTCTTTGTTACATTGAGTACTGAAATAGGGAAAAAGTTGCAAAATTTTCATTTTTAATGTCATTGGAATCTTGAATTCTAATGCAAGTTTTTTGCTTCGCATAATCATTAATATTTGACATTTGACCCATGATCATAAAAGAAAATCGATATTTTTTCACCAAAGTCCTAAATAGTTAACATGATATAGAAAACAAAAGTTTGTTAAAAACTTAAAAATGGTAAAATTTTATTTTCTTAGTATTAGTTATCTGGCATGCAACAGAACTGTATGTTTCCCTCATACATGTTATGAAATTTATGTTTCCCTAGTTCACTGGCATTTGGCATGCTTTTACTAATGAAAAAACGAAAATAGTATCATGTTTTGTATAATCCATATTCTTAGGTTTTATGCATGCTATAGTTCAGAAATAACAAAATCATCAATATTTAACAATTAACGTGCCGCATCCACAAATATTTGGAAGTATATTTTTCTTAATAAAAGGCATTGATAGATAGCATGGCAAAGCTCATGAATTTATGTAAAGAGTGGCAAGCTCTTATCTTGTCGAATTTATTGATATTTTGCATATTATAATCCATGAAAACCATTAATGATTTGCCCCTGCCCCCGTCCCCATAAAAAGAAAAAAAGAATCAGTGAATTTACCATGCTATTGCCATGGAAATAGAAAAAGTGGCAAGTTTTCTTGCATTTAATATTTTTAAAACTGGCAAAATTTATCAGAAAATCGTTGATAGTATCCTGAGTAATGAAAGCAATATGGTAATTCACTAATGGAATCATACTCATTTTGAATGTCTTGGACTCAATTATATCCAATATTCAGTTCAAAAGAATAAGAAGACTATGTATGCAGATAATATAACACATATTTCACTTGTAGTGACCGTATGGGGTTTAACTGATTGCGGTGGAAGAAATGGGTATATGGTGGCTACGACTTGTCTCAGGGTGAAGTTTATAGTTTTTATGTTCTTTGCTATGATATCAACCTCTTGCATAATTTAATCCGTACTTATTCTAATCCATTTGTTATTCTATTCCTGTTTGTGATTAAGGATCACAGGCTTTAGTGGATACGGTCCGTCCAAGAATTATAGTAAGGAGTATGAAGAACATTAAGAAAGGAGAGGAAGTCTGCGTAACGTACACAGACCTATTGCTACCTAAGGTATACCTATATTTTTTGTTAAGTTTGAACCTTCATTTTGGCATAAGCAACTTTATTTTACAAGGCCTTTGTGTTCCCTGTTTTCCTCTAATTAGAACACTTATATTTTCAGGCAGTGAGGCATATTGATTTATGGTCCAAGTATCAATTCATTTGCTGCTGTGAGCGCTGTAGAGCATCACCGGAGATATATGCTGACTATGTTTTGAATGTAAGAAAATGAACTCTTCAACATCCATTTTCATCTTCATTGGGTCTTTCCCCTTGATTTGGGGTTGGCTACTTAAGCACGTCCTAAATATCATTCAATTTCATAAGCAACTGTTAATGTTGGTTGTCAACGTCTTGAAGTCAAAATCTTGACCTAGTGAATTATTATCAAGTGATGGTCGTCACATAATTCTTGCTTACCCCTTGGTATTTAGTAAGAACTATGTGCTCTGGGTACATAGCCTATGAGTTTTTAATCTCATGCAAACAAAAAGCAACACAATCAACTAATTGAAAGTGATCTTTCCTTATCTCTCTTTCAAATTTTCTCCGTAGTGCTACATTTTATTTAAGCTATGAAGAAGTAAGTTCTTGTTTATTTATGACATGCTTTGGCATTTAATAATCAGTGCCTTTTCATTTTATAAAAGGGTATTTTCATCTATCTTTTATTTATAAAATGCCATTATAAGTGTGCGATGACCGCAAATTTTGTTTTTCTTCTTCTTCTGATAAAATGATATACGCCATTCTTAAATTTTATGAAAATTTATCATTGTACGGATGCTATAACTTGCAAATATTCTTCTCCTTGATGAATAAATTAGTCCAACTTTTTGCATTTTTCGTATGACAATTACTCATTTCAGTATGCTATTACCTGTGATTTTTTTTCTGATGAATGATGAGACATCATTTTACTTAATTTTATAAAAGTATTCATTTTCATTGAGTTAGTGTGCTATATCATCCATATATTTTCTTATTTTTGAGGGAAGGACTTATTATTGACCATTATACAAATTGCTTATAATGCATCTATTTTCTTAATCGTTTTTGATAAAATGACATATTATTATTTTCCCCATAATCTTATAAATGTAGTTGTTCTCAATATGTTATAATCAACAATTTTCATCTGTTTTTGAGTAAAAAATTATTCAAGCTTCTTTATCTTATGGTCCATGTGTTATATAACTTGGGTTGCATCCGGATCCGGATATCAACCGGATACGGATACTGATATTGATATCCGGCCGGATACGGATACGGATATATATTTAAATATTCTTCCGAATACGGATACGGTTTTAACGAAATTTTTTGGATACGGATACTGATATCCGGATATGTGAATTCAGATATGGATACGGATCTGGATATCCGCATAAAAGCTCAAGAAAATATCTCTTAAATTAATTTTTCGTTAATAATGTCTATTTAAACCATACGTTTTTTACTCATTTTATATGCTATGCATTTAAAAGAATATTATGGCATTATTTCATCAATTATTTCATAATTTTTAAAAGTACGCTAATTATATTTAGTATATTTGTCAAAATATTTATTTATTCATATAATATTCATTTCAACGCAAATATGTCTATCAAATACTGTCGTATTAAATAAGCATTTAATGAAATATATCAATTATATATATATTTCTGCTTCACATTTATATTTGATTTATATTATATCTTATTATCTTATTTATAAAAATATCCGATTCGTATCCGTATCCGTCTCTTTAATATCCGCTTCGCATCAGTATCCGTTTTTTCCGGATAAGGATATGAATATTTCTTACCGGACTATATCTGTATCCGTATCCGAAACTAGAAAGCGGATATGGATATGGTAATTCTCATATCTCATCTGTATCCGATCCGGATGCAACCCTAGCTATGACCCATAATTTTTTCCCCGTTCTCGATGAATGAGTACTTCATCGTTTTACATATTTCGTATCAAATTACTTATTTCTGTCTAACCATGAATTTTGCTTTCTTTTTCAATGTTCTACCCTAATTTTTCTCATTTCTCAATAAAATGGGTACTTCATCGTTTTACATATGTCATATAGAATTACTTATCACAACAAATTATAGACCAAAATGTGCTACCCGAATATACTTTTACTTATTTATGATGAAATGACTTATTTACCATTTTATGAGTTTCTCATTAAAATTAGTTGCTTTGATGTGCTTTCTTCTTTTTTGAAAAGAAATATCTTATTCTTCATATTATATAATTAGGGGTTATCTGTATTACAATAACCACAAACTTTCTTCTTTTGTGATAATATGAATGTTCGCCTTTTTCAAATTGTATGAAAATTGGTCATTCTAAAGGTGACCCCACTGTCTTCTTTCTCGATAAAATCACTAGTATACTGTTAAAAAGCAAAACTAGTTGACAGGAAGAGAGTCATTGCCTAGTTGCCGATGACTTTACATTTGAAGCACTTTCGTTGCTGCCATTCATCAGGAAAACGATACCATTTATTAGTCAAATTCGATAACTTAAACCTTTAACTTTTATTCAGTGTGATGCTAGGAGCTTGGTTGCCAATCATAACTCCAAAGACAGACTGCAACGAGCTAGCTGAATTCTTCGATCAAACTATATCAGAATACATGCTTAATGAAAATCCCGAAACATGCTGCCAAAAGCTTGAGAACATGCTCTCTGGAACCTTTGAAAATTCCAATTCAACTTTCAACTTGCATCCCCTTCATCACCTCTCCCTCAAAGCCTACATAGCACTTTCATCTACCTACAAAATATCATCGGCTAATTTACAAGCTACCGATTTAAATGAAGAAGTCACATTCAAAGCTTTGGACATGAGCGGAGCTGCTTTAGCCTACTCTTTGCTTCTTGCAGGTGCAACACATCATTTATTTATGTCTGAGCCCTCTTTGATAGCAAATGCCGCAATTTTCTGGGTAAGTGTTGGGGAATCTATAATGGGTTTTCTTAGAAATTCTTGTGTACATTTTTCCAAGTCGATTATTGGGGAATTTTCTCATGTGCCGTTGTACAAAGAAATTATCTATGGGGTTCCTCGAATGCATCTCGAAGAATTTAACCAAGTCGTGGCCATATTTGGTTCGAGGTGTAGCTTACTTGGAACATATTTGGAATCCCACAGACATCAGATGGCTGGGGATTAAAAACATTTGGCATTTCGAAGAAAGTGCTGCAAATTATTGTTTATCCTGTGAATTAAAGATTGATATTGAGACAAACAAGTAAGAATATAGGAGTCTTGCATGGCTTGCTGCTTGTTGTCTGAATTATGGTAGGTTTCTTTCCATTGATTGCTGGGGTGACCAAACTTATTTGGTTGATGAAGTTGAGAATTTATTGATTGGCATCAAGTAAGAAGTGATTTATTCAGGTTGGTATTCTATTTTGTTGAAATGTTCACTTATGCTGTTAATGATTCTGCTCAGATAGTGGCAGCTGAAGAACCTAATGTGTACCAAATTTTGTTGATTGTCAATTTAGGGGCCTGAAGAGCCATAAGCAGCATCATTTGCAGCAAGAATTTGATGTCGTATGCTGTTAAAATATTTCATTAGCAGGAATTTGATGAGAGAACTCATGCTGCTACCTCTGTTTATTAAACCATACTCTTCTCTCTTTCTTTTGTTGTTGTAACTTATGACAGTTTTTAAAATCTTCTGCTAACTAAATATGGGAACTGATGTCTTTAGATGTATGTGAAAATCAGTGTTTATCATGATAAAATTTCTTTTAAAAAAGTAATGTTGATCAAATGGAAGAATTTCTTTTTGTTAGGATCCATTTATTTTGAAGTTTCTTAATTGATTAATAGCTTTACATGAGTTTGGATCACCTACTAACATTTTTTTGTTTGATGGTTACGTGCAATTTTCACAGGCCTTTCCAATTTATGGGGCATGATGCCATCGAACCAGACGGGTATGGATAATCTCTCTAGCACATTATTTCATTAACGACTTAGAAAAACCATCATTGTTTCTTTTAATGAAAAAGGTAAAAAGAGATTAAATACATTAATTATGGAAAGTAAAAGGGTAAATTGTTGCAAAGCCCCCAGTCCAAGTAAAACCTACGAAAAAGTCCCTGAGCTTTTTCAACGTATCAAAAAACCCTAGGTCCATCACTTATTCTATCATATACGAACAACATAGGTATTTTAGTATATCCCAAAAATGCCCTTAGAGACTCATGCGTCCAAATACAAGTTGACAGCTGTAATTTTTTTGGCAAAAATTCTGATATTTAGTTGCCTGTAACTTCTATCTTGAGTTGAGTTTTGTTTATTTTTCTTTAAAGGACCGAGCATTAAATGTTCCAACCAAGCCATTTTTCCTTCAAATTTATCACTTTTCCTTCCAAAAACCCTATTGACCAATTGAACCACAATTATCCATTTCATTTTCTCCATTATCCATTATCTTCTCTTATTTACTCCGTTTCATTTACTATCCCAACAAACTAAATCTTCATTTATTATTTTGCTCATTGATGATGGTCTAAACTTGGACATTAATGTGTTTTGTGAGTGGATCCAATAGGAGAGGTGCGGTCTTGACCATATCGAAGGCGACAACAAAGTTTGAATTGAAACGAACAATCTCGGTCTAATTTGATATACCGGTTGACAAGAGCTTTTGTACAAAATAGAGAAATATAGAGATCATGTGGTTAAAAAAACTGAAGAGGACTGTAAATATGGTCTATATCTATCAAGAGACGAGCGAAAAGGTCATCCTTATACAAGCATCTCTTGGTACTCAAGCCATTATTAGCAGGTTTGTCTTTATTTGACTTGATTTTTGTTCAAAGGAATGCTCAAGACAGTTGCCTGTAATTTCTAAACAGTTGCCTGTAATTTCGAAGCAATTGCCTGTAACTTTTAAGCAGTTGCTTGTAACTACTAAGCGGTTGTCTGTAACTTGTAATAAGTTGTCTGTAACCTGTAAGAAGTTGTCTGTAACTTGTAATAAGTTGCATATAACTTCTAACTATTTGCTTGTAAGTTCTAATAACTAGAATGTAACTTGTAATAAGTTGTCTGTAACTTCTAAACGCTTTTCTGTAACTTCTAAGTAGTTGTCTGTAACTTCTAATAAGTTTCCCGTAACATCTAAAATGTTGCCCGTAACATCTAGACTTTTGCATGTAATATCTAAATTGTTACACGCCCTAATATCTAAGAAGAGTTGACTGTAATATTTAATAAGTTGTTTGCAATATGTACATAGATGCAAGTAATAATATATTAACATAAGAGTTTTGTATGTAACAGTCAATTCTCATCATCGTCTTCCGCTCCAGTACTAACGTTTGACCGAGTACAGGACTTGGAGTCAAGCTTACCACCGGTGAGACAAGATGATTGTAACATTTTGGAAAATTATAAATATTAATTTATAATTTTAAATATAAAAGTGAAGAGTTTATAAAAGTGATATCACATACAACCTTTGGTATCGGAATTATATCCGTAAAAATATAGTTATTTCGATAAATATGAATAAAAGTGCGTGATATCATAAAAATGATATAATATTTCATATTAAGATAAGAATATTTAAGTGTCATGACAAGTATTTCATTTTAAGCATGGAGGTAGATTTTACATAAAAGGGTTTTCTTTTTTTGTTTTAATTATTTTGTAAATGGTTGACATGTCATAACCTAGGCTACACTTTCACAACATCTCATCCTCACCATGCTCGCATCTCTCCACCTCATATTTAAACCCTCACACAAACACTTTACAACTCCTCCACCTCCTCCTTCACACTTTACACCACCACCTCACAATACTACACCTCACTCTTCATGGTTGACACCCCTCCTTTCTCTACATACCTCCTCATCCATTAACACATTACACTTAGTAATTCCTTTAGTTATCCCAACTGAAACAACACACTTCTTCAGCCCAAACCAAGAAAATTCCTAAGTGTTCATAAATTCAAATGAAGAAATCTTAACCCCTTCATCAATTTGTGCACACCATCAACCTAGAAGTCACTACAACCCCTAGATGCTTCCACAAGCACTTCATGAGCTGGTGTTTCATTGTATACAATCTCCATAGGTATAATTCCTCCCCTCCTTGCATATTCAGTATTGTTCAAAATCTGTTTTCATGTGCAGTATAGGAAAACAGTGTGTTTTGTGATATTTAGTCTACAGATATTAAATCTGGAACCACTAGGTGTAATTACTAGAAAATCTAGCAAGTCCATTAACCTATATAGACCACTAGAAGACCACCACAAAAATACGAACCCAAATCCCCTCTGTACGGCCGGCGACGCCGGATTTTGGAGCCATCTCGCCGGATCTCCTTCTTGAAATGGAGTTGTGGTTTTGCCTGTAGCACAAACTTAATACAACCTATCCCCTGTACTTGCTTGTTTAATTCCTATTTACCTGAGCCAAAATCTGGGAATGTTTTAGTAAAGGTTTTATCAAGTTTCCGATATTCCAATACGGGTTTTTCGTATTTTGTACTGCGACTGAAATATCGACGTTCGAACGTTAAATTCAGGGGCAATTGATCGTTTCTGGAGTAAGTAAGCTATTGGTTCTAATCTATGAATGCTTAGCTCGTTGTTTTGATTTGGATATGATATTTACGCCGATATTTCATAACTACGAATATAGGTACGATCACGAAGGTTTCGAGACGCAGTTGGCGGACATAGCAGCGTGGATTTCAACGAGCTCAACACGTTGGTGAGTAGATTTATATCTACGGGGGAAGTCGGGTGGATAGCGTATAGCACCCCCGCAACCTTATACATATGTTACTATGATATATAGTTAGTTCTTTGGTGTTTATTTAGGTTAATGATATTGAAGTCATGTTGCATTTAGTATATATTCATGTGCATAAAGTGTTATTGATGGTTTGGTGGATTGGTACGAGAAATCATACCGTACATGTGATAATGGGATTTGTATGCTGAATAACGGCCAAGTTTCATTTAGATTCGTAGAGTCACGTTTTAATTCGTTTTAGAACATAATACTTAAGTGGGCTATACTCTTTTAAAAACTAACGATTCGTTTCCCTTTTTAATGATAAAAGATAAGGGTGCGGTGCCAATTTCCAAAACGAATATATGTTTTTAATCTAAGGCAACTTCCTTATTTCAAAACCGACGTTTCGTTCCATTTCCAAAGATAATGATATAGCTCATAACAAATAGTTACATTTAATAGTTACGCGTAGATTTACTTACACGTTTGCGAGATAATTATCGATGTTATACGTTTCCTTCATAAGAACACTCTGATAGAACACTGCACAACTATCAATGAGTATTATGTTGCACGAGCACATACACATATGTTATACTACACCTCATTGGTACTGCCATGTCACTGTAGGACAGTTATATTATGTAATGCATATGTTGTCACGCCCCGCTTCCCAAAATATGGAATACAAGGGTTGACAAGGCCAGCCATGCTCCTACGGTCAAGGAAATGTCCTGCCGTAGTCACACTTCGGCTTCTAGTTTTAACTGGTAATCAGTAAATAACACACAGGTAATGAGAAATGCAGTAACTGAAACAAAACAATGTAAAGAACTGACCTGAGGGGAAACAAACGGGATATAACTCTGGATAGCAAGTCGAGGTGTCTGTGAAATACGTCTAGTCCTGGTCCAAGCTAAATCTTCTCCTCACACTGAGCATGCATACTCAGGTCGTCAGAGTGACACAATAGCAATATAATATATATAAAATCATGTGACAATTCTAACAGTGATAATAGGTATATATAACAGTAGATCAGTGGCAGTATGGATATGAACATGCAGTAATCAATGCAGCGGAACAGTAAAAGCAGTAGAATGATATGCCACGTATGTCAGCACAGTATGTAAGGTATATCAATGCCAGTATCCCTATCAGTCTCTAAGTCTCACTGTCAGGTCACTAAGCCTATCGTCGGTCCAAGTGTGAGAGTCAACCACTCGCGAGTGTTCTCCACCTAAGGGCAAGGGACCACGGGCCCAACATGTTTATCACGGTAATAATCACATACCCTGTAAATCTCCATATATCTCCCTAAATATATAATCCGGCATGGGACTCCCGAGATTCTGTTGAACTCACACTTAAACTACCCCACACCCCGTGGTCTATATCAAACGCTAACCATAACCCTAAATACCAATCGGTCGGTGACAAGTCTGCGCGAGAACTGGAGGCAGGACCTCCATCAAGCACGTCCCGACTAATACCTAAGATAAATGGCAGTGTCTGGTGCCTTATCTGTGACACCCGTGCAAGAGCTTCCATAAGTGTCCCATGCCACTTATAGTCACACGTACACGCGTCTCACAGACGACGATAATGCAATAGAATAATAAGGGTCACTGATTGTGTACAAGTACGTATCACTTTCACTTATTCACTGATACACGAACACTGACGTACTTGCCACAATCATCACTAATACCTAACACTGGGTAATGCACGTTACCACTAGGTTATCAATGCAGTGACATGTGTATGATATGATGCGTGAACAGTATATAAAGCATGTTCAGGATGTCCTGAATCAATAATCTACCACTTGCATAATTTATCATAAATCATACGGTTACAATTTAGTGAGACGATGAACAGGTAATAATTAGTATGTTCAGTTATCTATCTATAGAATTTAGTTTCATGCCAATCGGGTTCCAGGATTACTAATTATGGCCATTTCATTTTAAGCGTTCACGGCTGGAAATCTGGTTTCAGAATCAGAAATCCGTTTCGCAACGCATTTTAATTCCAGTTGAGATCAGATTTTAGCGACGCTACAGTTGAATGAAATCTAGGGTTTTCAGTAAGGTCTTCAACGCAACAGACGGATCTTCAATCGCATCTGTACGTCAGGAGATATACACTGTTTAGTACTAGTATGTCAATTCTGATTCTGTTGGGACTGTTATGCGTCCCGATCTTTTAAATTACAGAATAAATAACAAACGATAACGAAATAGAATGAAACCACTTGTGTTCTCTAGCTAACAGGTTCACCTACAATAAACAGCGGAGTTCCGCAACCTACGAGTTAAGGAAACAGGGTGGTACCCATTACGGGACAGCACACAGTAAACACAGCCACTCTGGACTGCAGTCCAGAGTCGCACTCCGATCCAAATATCGTCACAGTTTAAGTACAGGAATATCTGGAAACTAGTATAGGGTTAAAGTTCGTCGAGTTGGCTTCGATTTGAGCCCTCGAACGCATCATTCCAGTATATATATAATTTATGGTGATTTTAGCGGTTTTCAGGTACAATAAAATTCCAGTTTTACTAGTAAACTTGGGGGTAGTCATTTTGGTCATTAACGTTCATATTATCCAACGAAATTCACACACTACATTCAAAACCATACGGGCCAGATTATACAATTGAGTTCCGTCAAATTAGGTGAGTAATTTCATTGAGAACACACGTCGAACAGGTATGGCACACAATTGGTCTAAAATTGTAACTTTATGATCTACGTAATTAAATATTGTAACTTGAGTATATAGCAAGTAAGCAAGTAAAATACTTGCCTGGAGACGGTGAACTGATGGCGCGGCAGCTAAGGCAGTAGTGACACGTCCCGGCACGGTGTAGCAAACACGCGACGAGTCTCGGCTAAGCTTGGGCTTGGCTTGGCTCGAGCTCGAGGAGGGGTTATTGCGAGCTCAAGTGGTGTCGGAGCTGGGGATCGCTGATGCTGTCGATGCCGATGGAGAGAGATTGCAAAGTGAGAGAAAGAAAATTTAGAGAGAGGGAAAGAGTTAGAGATTTAAAGAGAGAAAGAGAGTGAGAAGGGAAGAGAAACAGAGAGAGAGAGATAGAAGCAGTGAGAGAGAGAGAGAGAGAAGCAGTGAGGGGGAGAGAGAGAGAGAGAAGCAGTGAGGGAGAGAGAGAAGGTGAGATGATGATGGAGATGGTGATGGTGAAAGGGGTGTAGGGGTGTCGATGAGTTGGTTCTGGTCAGCTGGGGGATCGCCGGCGTCGACTGCACGGGAGTTTCCGAGTTGGGTGCAGTGGAGTTGGAGTTCGAGTGAGGGGTGATCGGTTGAGAGAGTGGAGCAGTGAAAGGCTCTGCTGATGGAGGAGGAAGGAAAGAAGGGAAAGTCACAGTCGTCGTCATCGGAGGTTGAGCGGTGGGGTTGGCAGTGGCTCGAGGTTGTTTTGGGTGAACGAGAAAGAGATTCGAGAAGAGTTTGAGAGAGTGTGGGTAGAGGAGGGAGGTGGAGGCACGCGTGTCGTGGTAACGTGCGCGAGGAGCGGCGACGTGGGCTCAGGCGTGGGGTGCGGCGGAAGAACCGGATCGAGGCATCGATGGCGTGGGCAGGAGAAAAGGAGCCGTTGGGAAAGAAAAGGTAGCGGGCCGAGTCGGGTAGTGGGCGCGGTGAGGGGAGAGTGGGCTGGGCCTGCACAAGGAAAAGAAAATAAATTTAAATGGGAAAAAGAAGAAACGGGCCGGGCCAGGGAATTAAAAAATGGGAAATTAGTGGAGAAAAGAAAGAATGGGCCGGGGTTTTTGATAAGGAAATTAAGTTTAAAAAAAATAGGAAATGGAACGGGCTGAAGGAATTTGGCTGGGCTGATTTTTAAAAGAATTCCTTTTAATTAAACTTTGTGGGCTGAGGATTGAAACGGGTTGAGAATTTAAATAAAAGAAAATCAATTTCCATTATCACTTAACTTGGGCTGAGGATAAGGAAAATATGAGATATAATAAGGTTTGGGTTTTATTGATAGAAGAAAATGGGGTTTAGAAGAAATAAATTTATAAATAAAATAAATAAAATTATAAATAAAATAAATAATTTATAATTAAGAATAAATAGAATTCTAAAGTAACAGAATACGAATTTTGGTATAAAAGGGCTGGGTATTACATATGTAGATGTTGATATGAGTGGGCCATTACACTTCTAGAACATTTGCACAAATACTAATGATTGCCATGCTGTACGAGTACAGACGCGTATGTTACACTACACATCATTAGTAGTGCCATGACACAGTAGAATTAATATCTTTGTGCATCTATGATTTATTTACGCAGTCTTCTTTTATTACCTGTTGCGTATTGCGAATACCAGTACTATGGATGTTCATATTTGATTTTTATGAGTTTTCTGGATGTTTTACTCTTGATGATATATATCAGTGGTATGGGACGTTGTTATATATGTATATATAATATATCATCAGAATGATCTATGCAAGTATTCTCATTCTTTACTTGATATTTGGGGATATGATTGTAGGGTGTTTTTCGTCACCCCAGTGAGATGGGAATACGCGCGCGCTTGTCAGGCGTACTACAGATTCCCCCTGCCTAGGGTAGGCCGGGGTTTAATGATTATGGGGATCCGAATCTCCGGCAGCCGCGGATTAAGCTGCCGTTAATTACCCCTCGCCTTTGGGGCGAGGGAACCTCCGATTAACGGGTTAAACTGGTCATGCGAACCCAATGTGCGGTGCGCGTGTGTTCTGTTTTGAAAGGGGGATTTTGGATATATCGGGAGCCACGCAGAGTTTTTACGGGGGTTCCGCTACCCGGATAGCGGGCTGGGGGTCAAGGGGGCTAGCAGCCCCCTTGCGGGGTTCGGGGCAGCGCCCCGGCCCGAAAATTTTTTTGGAGGGGGAGAATGTGGCGGAGTATGTGTATGTGTACATTTGTATACAAATGTATATATATACATATATATATAAATAAAAGGAAAAAGGCATCCAAAGGATACGTGGGGCAGCACCTTGGGCGCTGTGCGCTTAGGTGCTGTGCGCTCAGACGCAAGCGCGCCACGTGTCGGCACGTGGGCGCTTTGCGCATGAGCGCTGCGCGCAGGAGCGCAAGCGCCACGTGTCGGCACGTGGGCGCTTTGCGCATGAGCGCTGCGCGCTGGTGCGCAAGCGCGCGCGCGGCGCGTGTCGGCACGTGGACGCTTTGCGCATGAGCGCTGCGCGCTGGAGCGCAAGCGTGCTGGTGCGCAAGTGCGCGCGCCACGTGTCGGCACGTGGGCGCTTTGCGCATCGCGTTGGTGCGCAAGCGCGCGCGCCACGTGTCGGCACGTGGGCGCTTTGCGCACGAGCGCTGCACGCTGGAGAAAAAGAGGGCTTTTAGCCCCAAAAACTCTCGAAAGAGAAATTAGTGGGGTTGAACTCCTGAAAAAAAAGAAAAAAATATTTTGGTTGGTGAAATGGGTTCTTCTTCTTCCTCCTGTTGTTTGCTGGATCTTGAAGATCCAGGGATGTGAAATATCAAAATCTCTCTTTTTTGAGATCTGATGGCAGATCTGAGTTCCCCTTAATGGGTTTTGTGGTGAAAAACTAATTTATTTTATAAAAAGGAGAGTAGAACTCTTGATTTAATTCAAAAGAAAGAAGAAGGTTTTGGAACCTTGAAGAAGGAAGAAAGATCTCAGATCTGAAACTTTTTTGGAGAGAGAAAAAGTTGTTAGATATTTTCATTATCTTTGCCTTTATAGGCCATACATTTTACACATAGCCCCTTGGGCTTCACAAAATGGCATTTTGCTTATCCCATGGCTCATGTGCCATTTCTTTTTGCACATAAGCCATGGGTTTTACAAAAATTTGGCTTTTTGCCCATTTTCTTACATTTATCCATAAAATAAAATAAAAGAAAATGCAACAAAATTATTTATTACAAAATTTTAATCTTGGCATGGGGGGAGGCCGGCCGTTTCATGTTCGCGCTCGACCCGAGCATGGGCCCACTGGATCTGGGCTTGGGCCCACTTGGCTTGGGGTTGACTTTGATTTTGATTTGGCCAACCGGGGTGTAAATTTTTACCCCAACAAATTTCCCCCCATCAATAAATGCACACCACATATGTGGGTCGTGTGCATGAAATTGATGGATCTTCTTTCACGTGGAGGCGACTTGGTTTGGTTCCCGCTTTTTGGGAAGCTGGCACTGCCCTTTTTACGACATGGACGGTCGTTGCTTGACATGTCTCCGAGATGGAGTGTCCGTGATAGACGTTTTCCCTGGCCCGGAGTTATCTGGTTCCCGCTTTGTAGGAATCCTGCGCTGCCCTTTTTGCGACTTGGACGGTCGGTGCTGCCCTTTTTGCGACTTGGACGGTCGTTGCTGCCCTTTTAGCGACGTGGACGGTCGTTGCTGCCCTTTTAGCGACGTGGACGGTCGGTGCTGCCCTTTTTGCGACTTGGACGGTCGGTGCTGCCCTTTTTACGACTTGGACGGTCGGTGCTGCCCTTTTAGCGACGTGGACGGTCGGTTCTGCCCTTTTAGCGACGTGGACGGTCGATTCTGCCCTTTTTGCGACGTGGACGGTCGGTTCTGCCCTTTTAGCGACGTGGACGGTCGATGCTGCCCTTTTAGCGACGTGGACGGTCGATTCTGCCATTTTAGCGACATGGACGGTCGATGCTTGATTTGACTTGCTCTGCTTCTTGCAATGTCAGGGGTAGACTTGACTTGCTCCGCTTCTTGCGGTGTCGGAGTGGAAGTTGACTTGTTGATTTTGATTTGGGTTGACATCAGCATCGCTATACTGGAATATGGTACCAGGAGCGAATCATCATCTGTCATGGAGAGGATTTTGGGATTTTGGTTTTTGTTTGGCATCTGCATTGCTGCACTGGAATAATGCCAGGAGCAACTCATCATTTGCCCTGAGAGGATTTTGGAGAAATTGGGATTGTTTTACGCCCGTGGATTGTATACGGTTTTGCAGGATGTATGATCCAGACCGTAGGGCCGGAAAAATTTTGGGACTTTGTCGGCGTATGCATCGCTGCACTGGAATATGGTACCAGGAGCGACTCATCATTCGCCGTTGGGGTATGGGATTTGGAATTTGGTTGGCGTCTGCATCGCTGCACTGGAATATAGTACCAGGAGCGACTCATCATTCGCCATTTGGGGATTGGGGAGCGATGGCTTAGGAGACAGGTTTAGATCCCTATCGCCTAAGGCTTTTCAATTTTATGGGCTGTGAGGGTCCCATAAAAGCATTTCCTCCCTACGAGTCGTAAGGATCCCGCAGGTGTATTTTCTCCTTAAGAGTCGTGAGGACTCCTAAGTGTGTTTTTCCTTTATGAGTCGTAAGGATCCCACAAAGGTTTGTTCTCCTCATGTATCGTGAGGATACATGAGTGGGTCTTCTTAATGGAGCATAATTCCAAAGGCGGAGACCAGCCGCGTAACTGGTAATTGTGGTGGGGCATGGGTATGACGAGAATTATTTGAGCCCGTGGATTGTATACGGTTGTCAACTTGGGGACCAACCGTAGGGCTGGGAGAATTTTGAGAAATTGGATTTTGGTTGGCGTCTGCATCGCTGCACTGGAATGTGGTACCAGGAGCGACTCATCATTCGCCGTTTAGGGATTAGGGAGCGATGGCTTAGGAGACAGGTTTAGATCCCTATCACCTAATGCTTTTCAATTTCATGGGCCGTGAGGGTCCCATAAAAGCATTTTCTCCCTACGGGTCGTAAAGATCCCGCAGGTGTATTTTCTCCTTAGGAGTCGTGAGGACTCCTAAGTGTGTTTTTCCTTTATGAGTCGTAAGGATCCCATAAAGGTTTGTTCTCCTCATATATCGTGGGGACACATGAGTGGGTCTTATCAATGGAGCATCATTCCCAAAGCGAAGACCAGCCGCGTAACTGGTGATTACAGTGGGGCATGGGTATGATGAGAATTATTTGAGCCCGTGGATTGTATACGATGGTCAACTTGGGGACCCACCGTAGGGCCGGGAGAATTTTGAGAAATTGGATTTTGGTTGGCGTCTGCATCGCTGCACTGGAATGTGGTACCAGGAGCGACTCATCATTCGCCATTTGGGGACTTGGAATTTGGATCTTGTTTGGCATCAGCATTGCTGCACTGGAATAATGCCAGGAGCAACTCATTATTTGCCTTGGGAGGACTTGGGATTTGGGTTTTTGGTCGGCATCAGCACCGCTAACACTGAAGCGAAATGCCAGGAGCGACTCATCATTTGCCGTTGCCCGTTGGGGAACGATGGCTTAGGAGACAGGTTTGGGTCCCTATCACCTAAGGCTTTTCAATTTTATGGGCCGTGAGGGTCCCATAAAGCATTTTCTCCCTACGAGTCGTAAGGATCCCGCAGGTGTATTTTCTCCTTAGGAATCGTGAGGATTCCTAAGTGTGTTGCTCCATTGTGAGTCGTAAGGATCTCACGCAGGGGTTTTCTCCTCACAAGGTCGAGAGGGCTTTGCGAGTGTATTTCATCTCTTTTCACGAGTTTGCGCCCTTTCGGGTTTTCACAGACTCGCCGGTAGTCCTGCTGTTTTTACTCACGGAGCCATTTCGGGTTTTCATCCGTGCCCGTTTTGCTTGTGGACATACCGTTTATTTCTTCTTCTTTTTTTTCTTTTTCTTTCTTTTTTTCTCTTTTTTTTTGCCGCTGGTGGGACTTTAAAAGTAGTCTCACCGGCAGGATTTGGGAGAAATAGGGGTCATTTACGCCCGTGGATTGTATACGGTTTTGCAGGATGTCTGATCCAGACCGTAGGGCTTATGTGCTCAATTCGCCTGCGATTTGGAGCATTCATGTGTAGTATTTCTTGAGATATCGGCCATTGATGGGTGGCATGGGCCTTTCTCCCTCGGCACTTATTAGTTGGTAGGATCCTCCGTCGAACACTTTCTCGATGACGTATGGTCCTTCCCAGTTCGGCTCGAATTTTCCCTTGGCATGTCGATTGGGGATGATCGGTCTTTTGAGGACCAACACCAATTCACCTTTCTTGAAAGCGCGGAGACGGGTTATCTTGTCATAGGCCCGTGACATTTGGGCTCGGTATAGCTCCAGATTTTGCTGCACCGCGAGCCTCTTTTCTTCGAGGGCATCGAGTTCTTCAAGTCGAAGGAGCACATTTTCTTCCTCCGTCAACTCATGTTGGACGGCCATTCTTAAGCTTGGAACTTCAACTTTGAGGGGGAGGACCGCCTCCACTCCGAAGACCAATGAGTATGGAGTGGACTGAGTTGGAGTACGGTGCGTGGTACGATATGCCCACAACGCCTCGTGAAGCTTGAGATTCCAGTCTCTCTTGTTGGCTGAAGCATTTTTCCTCAGGAGTTTGCATAGAGTCTTATTGAAGGCTTCGGCTAGCCCATTGGCTCTTGGATTATAGATGGAAGAGTATCTCCTGTCTATCTTGTGCTGAGTAGCGAACCTTGAGACATTGAAGCTCTTGAAAGAAGGCCCGTTGTCAGAAATGATTCTTCTTGGTGTACCGAAGCGGTATAGAATATTGTGTTGGAAGAATGTCAGAATATCTTTTGTCTTGACTTCTTTTAGCGGGACAGCTTCAGCCCATCTGGAGAAGTAATCAGTTGCGGCCAGTATGAACCGGTGGCCTTTGGACGACGGAGGATCAATTGGGCCAACAATGTCGGTGCCCCAGACTTCGAAGGGCCACGACGCCACCGTAGGATGCAATGGATTGGGATGCTTGTGAATAAAATCACCGTGAATTTGGCAGATATAACATTTCTTTGCATGCTCTCCGCAATCCCGTATCATGGTGGGCCAGTAATACCCAAGCCGTTTAATTTGCAGTCGCATCTTGGGGCCAGATTGGTGAGCACCGCAAACGCCTGAGTGAACTTCTTTCATGACTTTTTGGGCTTCGGCCGATGACAGGCACCTGAGCCAGAGTTGGTCATATGACCTGCGGTATAACGTGTCATTTACAAACACGTATCGGAGAGCTCTTTTCTTCAGCTGAATCCTCGCAGATTTTTCTTCGGGCAGCTTGTCGTATCGGAGGTACTCTATGAAGGGTTCTCTCCAATCGGGCTCGTCTTGGATGATCGAAGCTTCTTCCGCAGGACTGCTCTTCTGTTCCGCGCTTTCCTCTTCTCGTAGACAGACTGGGGGTAGAATTTGTCGGCTCCTGACTGTGATCAGAATTTCGTCCATGTCAGGATCAGCCAGCTCCTTGGCTAGGAGAGCGAGTATGTCGGCTTTTCCGTTCAATGCTCTAGGGACTCTTGTCAGTTTAATGTGAGTGAACCGTTTCATGAGTTCCACCACTCGACCTCTGTACCGAGCTAACTCGGGTTTGTATATCTTATAGTCGCCGCTTACTTGGTTGATGACAAGCTGGGAGTCACCGTAGACTCGTAGCCGACGGATTTCCATTTCTACGGCAAGCTCCAAACCAGCTATCAGAGCTTCATACTCAGCTTCATTGTTTGTCCGAGGCTCGGTGAGAGCAAAAGAACGCCGTAGGGTTCCCATTGATGGTGTGATGAACACCAATCCTACCCCTGCTTTTATCTCCGGGATGCTTGATTTACTGGAGGTCCTTATTGATGAGGCTCCATCGAAGTAGAGCTCCCAACATGGCCCATCTTCCTCGAGGTGCAGAACTTGTTCATCGGGTAGCTCACAATTTAGCGGCGACCCTTCTGGTATGGGATGAGCAGCGAGAAAGTCTGCAAGAGCTTGCCCTTTTACTGCTTTCTGAGGAGTATAAACTATGTCAAACTCAAGTAGCATGACAGCCCATCTTGCCATTCTGCCGGCTAGGCTTGCTTTGGTCATTAAGTGTTTGAGCGGGTCGACCTTGGAGATCAGCATAACCCGATGAGCCAGCAGATAGTGCCTCAGCTTCTTCACAGCAAATATCAGAGCCAGGCATTGCTTTTCGATTGGGGAATAGTTGTGTTCCGCCCCGACTAGAGTTCAACTGAGGTAGTAGAGGGCATTTTCTTTTCCCTCCTCGTTATTCTGGGCAAGGAGCGCACCGAGTGACTCATCCAGCGTGGCAGTGTAGAGAATCAGCGGTTTGTTCGGAATGGGGGCGGTCAGCACTGGAGGGTGCAACAAGTATTGTTTGATTCTTTCGAACGCCGCTTGACATTCGGCATCCCAGATGAAAGGTGCTCCTTTCTTCATGAGCTTTGAGAAGGGCCTACATCTCCCCGATAAATTTGAGATAAACCTCCGTATATAAGCAAGCTTGCCTTGAAAAGATCTTAGCTGCGTTAGACTCTTCGAAGGGGACATCTCCATGATGGCCTTTATCTTTGATGGGTCAACTTCGATCCCTCGATGTCGGACTATGAAGCCCAGGAATTTTCCCGATAACATGCCAAAAGCGCACTTCAGAGGATTCATCTTCAGATCGTATTCCCTCAGTCTGGTGAGAATGGTCTTGAGATCTTGGATGTGATCGGCCTTGGCTTTAGTCTTGACGACCAGATCATCAACATAACATTCGACGACTTTATGGATTAGGTCATCAAAGATATTAGTCATTGCCCTTTGATATGTAGCACCTGCGTTCTTCAGTCCGAATGGCATTACCTTGTAGCAATATATTCCGATCGGGGTTCGAAATGCTGTGTGCTTCTCATCCTCAGGCGACATCTTGATCTGATTATATCCAGACGAGCCGTCCATAAAGGTGAACAGTTCGTAATTTGAGGTGTCATCGACCATCATTTCCATGACCGGTAGCGGAAAGTCGTCCTTAGGACATGCCTTGTTGAGGTCCCTGAAATCGACACAAACTCGGATCTGCCCATTTTTCTTCTTCACTGGGACTATGCATGCGATCCAGTCTGCATATTTCTCTTCCCTGATGAAGCCGGCATCGATGAGTTTCTTGGTTTCCTCGATGACCTTTTCTTCCAACTCCCTTCTCATTCTTCGAGGAGCTTGTTTGACTGGCTTAGCATCAGGAGATATAGCCAGCTTATGCACGGCTACCTCAGGGGAAAGGCCAGGCATTTCTTTGTATGTCCACGCGAAGCAGTCGACGAACTCATGCAGTAGGGCAATTATCTGTGCTTTCATTTCCTCTGACAAGAGCGAGCTGATGTAGGTCGGCCTTGGATTATCGGGCGTTCCTAAGTCAACCTCGGTTAGCTCGTCAAAGGTTGCTTGTCCACCATCTTCGAGCTCTTGAGGAGCTTCTTCTGGCTCGGCTATCTCGTCATCATCATTTGATCTTTCGCTGGCCTCACCAACATGGATCATGTAGCACGCTTTGGAATCAGGTTGAATGTAGCCTATGCCCCGTCTATCTGGAATTCGTCCATCGATGAGCGCTCGGACCTGGGGTGGATGCCATAGCCCTTCGTAAAACTTTGCTTCAGACTCCGTTTGATATAACCGGCATCCGCACTTTTTGAAGTATTCCCGCATCTCGGGCGCATAGTATCTGGGATTGAGGACGGCTCTTATGCCTCTCTCATAGGGAAGGCACGCGACAGAAAGATCGTCCGGGTGCACAACGGGGGTTGACCCGTAAAACAGGATGCCTTTCTGTCCATTTTTCCTTCTGGGGACGTAGAAAGTTTTCAGCTGGTCCACGGTGGAGACTGACAACGCATCGAGCTCTTTGCACATCTGCTTCGGCACCCTTGTGACGGCTAGGGACCCTTCTGCGACTTCGAAGGTCTCTCGTAGTTTCGCTTGCTGCATGGGGGGCCAATCTGCACAGCTGTTGCACGGCAGGTCCTCTTCTTCTGACTCTTCAGCGTCACTGCCAAGATGAGGGCGGACTTTGCTGCTAGATGGGCCTTCAGTAACAGATTCGTCCGTATCGCTGCCAAAATGAGGGCGAGTTTTACGGAAGGACGGGCTTCCAGCATCGGACTCATCAGTGTCGCTACCAAAACGGGGGCGAACTTGGGCGTTTTTGCTTTTGAAAGTGATAGCCGGCTCAGATTTGCTTTTGAGTCTTGGGGCCGGTCTATCTTCAGTCAGTTGTGGCTTAGCATTTTGGTGGTTCATAAAGTACCGAGAATCTTCATAGCGGACTTCATGCACACCGAACGGCTGGATGTCTCCGTCAATGCGTCTTTCTTCGCCATTTTTAGTATACTTCATACATTGATGGAGAGTTGACGAAATGATGCCATAATCGTGGAGCCACGGCCGCCCCAAGAGAATCTTATAAGACGTGTCTGCGTCGATCACGTATATCTTAGCTTCAGTTTGCAGATCCCTGAATTTGATTGGCAAAGCTATAGACCCCAGAACTTGCTGGCAATTTTGGTTGAAGCCTTGAATGACAATCCTTTCCCTTGACAGGTGTCGGACGTCCATTGACAAACTCTTCAGAGTTCGCAAGTTCATGATGTTCACTGAGGACCCCGGATCAATCAATATGCGATTAATTCGATCTCCGTCGCTGTACCCGGTCACGTAAAGCGGCCGATTATGCTCTGCCGTTCCCAGTAGCAAGTCTTCATCCTTAAATGTGACTGCGGCGGCATGCAAAGCACGCTGGGCTTCATTCATATTAATTTCCGCAAAGTGAGCCTGATACCGCTCGGGGTTTTGTAGAGCGTGAATGAGAACATCTCTAAGCTCTTTAGATAGGACCAAGGCGTCGTAGATGCTCAGGAGAGACGGAAGCTTCCGAAGATGTGCCAAGACATTATAGTCCACTGAGGAAGGACTTATGTTTTCATCGGCCGGTTCTCTGCCATCTTCTTCATTAGTGACTTGTTTTTCCTTCCCTTTTGGGGCGTTGCCCTGATTTTGCGGTAGAGCCCGGCCGCTTCTGAGCTGGATTTGATTGGCCTTTGTGGTGAGCTCCTCGTCCTCTTCGGGAAAACAGAGCCCATCCTCGGAGTCGCTGCTAAGATGGATGGCGTAGCAGGTCACTACTGGGATCTCTTCATTAGAGTCTTCTTCTAACTCCTCCAGAATTTCAGCTGCTTGTGCAGGGAAGAAATCCTTCAATTGAATCAATGTTCTTTCATTTTGTTCATATTCTTCGAGAGAATCGATATATTTTTGAATGGTCGATCTCCCTGCAGACTCTTTTTCGCGCCGGGCTGCACTTTTCTTCTTCTTGACCTTCTTGGATTTTAAGCCTGATGGAGCCGCATTGGCAGCGGGACTGGTAGGCTTCTTCTGCCCTTCCCATTCCGTCCTGGGTTCTTTCCGAAGTAGCTTTAGCATCTTCTTCGTCTTATTAGATATGTGCGTACTCCATGGAGGCCGCGATGAGTCAGTTTCATTTCTCAGGGCAGCGGGTTCGGCTGTCTGCTCCCAGAAGGCTTCAACTTCAGTCTGTATAAAGTTGGCGGTTGCAACTTGATTGTTCACCAACACGCTTTTGGACAGCTCGATCTCTCCAGACTTGTACTGCTTCTCGACCCAGTCTTTGAAGATATAGCAATCCTCGATCGCATGGCTCACTACTCGGTGGTACGGGCAATACAGAGGATTGTCGGTCATTTTTGCTTCTTGGGGTCTTTTCGACTTCGGCAATTGTAGGCCGTTGTTCAAGGCATCTTTAAATATCTTGTGGACCTTGTCCCTTCTGAAAGAGTAAACTTTGTTCTTTTTCTCCTCTAGGGAAGGCCCATCTCCTCCCAGTAATGGCTTTCGAGACCGGTTGGTTTTGGATTCGCCCGCCCTTCGCTTTTCTTCACTGTCGGACGCATTGAAGACATTGGTACTGCTGGAACTCCCGCTTCTACGGCTGTCGTCCCGCTTGCTTCCAAGTTTTGTCTCTCTGAGAGTCTGGCGGGGACTCTTGCTTTGAGCGTTCCAGCATTTGGACTTTCTTGGTTAGCTCCTGGAATGTCTTGAGGCCCGCTGTACACAAGAATGGGACCATCCAATTGCTGAGGTTCCCAATAAGAAGGCTGACGGACTGGTCCTGCTCCAGCGGCGGTTCGCACTTGACCGTGAGATTACGCCATCGGGCGATAAAGTCAGTGTTGCTTTCATTCTTCCCCGGCTTGGTCCTCACAAGGTCGGCAATGGAGATTTTATCACTGACGCTCATGAATCTTTGCCGGAACAGAGACTCCATTTGGGCAAAGGTAATGACGGACCCGTCTGGTATGCTCGCGTACCAGTCGAAAGCGGCACCGGTCAGGCTGTTGACAAATTGACGAAGAAGGAGCGCGTCATTGCCCCCTGTATTTCCGCACGATGCTTTGAAGTGGGCAACGTGCTGATTTGCATTCCCCGTTCCATCAAATCTTCCGAACTTAGGAATGACGTAGCCGCTTGGGAACTCAATCAGATCGTACTGCGCGGGATATGGCCGCCCACTACTGCCGATTTCTTTCTGAGCTTCAGCTTCGGCCACCAATGTTTTAACCTTGCTGGTGACCAAATCCATTATCCGATCCTGTGTTAGCGGGATAGTGCTATCTGGGGCCAAGGCATCCCCAGAAGCGGAGTGTGGCCGGCTTTCGTGTGGCTCGACCAGTCTTGGACCCGAAGGAACAGGCATTGGCTGCCTCGGGTTGTCATCACCCGGCTGATTAGTAGCGGCTTGTGCTTGATTAGGAGGCGCTCGAGCAATTTGAGCCGTAAGCTGCATCACTACATTCGTTAAGTCGTCAATCTTCGAATAGAGCTTGGCCATCTCTTTGTCTTTGCTCCTGAGCTGTTTTCGAAGCTCTTGAAGCAGCTCTTGCTCCGCAGTCCTGGGGCGGAAAGTAGGCTCTTCCTCGCTGTCCGAGCTTGACTCTGCATGGACCGAGGGGTCTTTCTGCCTATCATCCTCATCGAGAGGGTTTTCTTCATCCAGCGGGGGCGGCTGTTCTTGGGCGGCGGCAACCACATTCAGGCTAGATTGGGCTTGGGATGTGGTGGCCCCGTCCTTGCTTTTGCTGCGAAGGTTGTCGCTGGGGCGCCCGCCCGCCATATAGACCGTATGGATGGTATATCCGGACGTCTTTCTATCATTGGCAGCTGATTTCATGGATTGCTGTCTTGATCCCCTTGTTTCGGTAGCTGGTAGTCGATTGAAGGCGGCTGACCTAACCAGGTTCTTGAATGGTGCTGGCGCTTCTTTTCTGGGTTTGCCCCGCTGCTTTCGTGCGGCACAGAGTGCTTGATAGACTCTTGAAGAGATAGTGTCATACTTTTTCTATTGGGGCCGGGACACGTCTCTTTGTGGCACTGTTCGGACCGCTGTCTTCTTGATTCTGGCGGTCATGGCGTTTTTCTGAACCCACTTCAGAGGCTCGAAGGAATTGCTGATTCTTACGTCTGACTCAGCCGTCGTCGCGGGGCAACCCTGCTCTTGGAACTTCACACGATTCCATTTGGCCGAGGTCTTGGCCCTTTTGTTGGCTCGATACCTGAGCCACTTCTGTCTTAACTTTTCTGTTCTAAGCGCCTGGCGGACTTCGGCTCTTTGGGAAGACGCCGCAGACCGGTTGATGGAGGGCCTTGGAAATACGCCTAATTGTGCATTTGTTGGAGTCATCGCCTGAGCTCGTACGCAACATTTAATGTTGCCCTTCGCATCGGAAGTCTTGCCCCCAGCTAGAGAGCCATGGACTCGTTCAGACACCATCTTAAGTTTCGGTTGTGGTGCCTTGGCGATCACGACATTCGGCCTCTTACCCCTTGAGACCGGCTTGGCCACCTGTTCCGCCGGGATCTCTGCCAGATGAGCGCTTCCGGCAGGGTAGATGATGACAGAGCCAAACTGGCGGGGCGGTTCCTCCCATTGTCGACTGAGGCTTGCGGGGAGAACCACCCGAGCGTTGATCTTGACCACGTACGGAATCGGGGTCACGTTGGAAGCTGAATTCGTCTGGGGAGACATTGTCGTCGAAGGTTGATTGCTGCACGAAAAAAAACATCATTTCAGTATAAGCAATCGATATGTATATTGATTGAGTTCGCATGAACGTTTAACCCGAAATATGGGAGGAAAGATTGTTCCCACCGGGCGTGCCAGAATCTGTAGGGTGTTTTTCGTCACCCCAGTGAGATGGGAATACGCGCGCGCTTGTCAGGCGTACTACAGATTCTCCCTGCCTAGGGTAGGCCGGGGTTTAATGATTATGGGGATCCGAATCTCCGGCAGCCGCGGACTAAGCTGCCGTTAATTACCCCTCGCCTTTGGGGCGAGGGAACCTCCGATTAACGGGTTAAACTGGTCATGCGAACCCAATGTGCGGTGCGCGTGTGTTCTGTTTTGAAAGGGGGGTTTTGGATATATCGGGAGCCACGCAGAGTTTTTACGGGGGTCCCGCTATCCGGATAGCGGGCTGGGGGTCAAGGGGGCTAGCAGCCTCCTTGCGGGGTTCGGGGCAGCGCCCCGGCCCGAAAATTTTTTTGGAGGGGGAGAATGTGGCGGAGTATGTGTATGTGTACATTTGTATACAAATGTATATATATACATATATATATAAATAAAAGGGAAAAGGCATCCAAAGGATACGTGGGGCAGCACCTTGGGCGCTGTGCGCTTAAGTGCTGTGCGCTCAGGCGCAAGCGCGCCACGTGTCGGCACGTGGGCGCTTTGCGCATGAGCGCTGCGCGCAGGAGCTCAAGCGCGCGCGCCACGTGTCGGCACGTGGGCGCTTTGCGCATGAGCGCTGCGCGCTGGAGCGCAAGCGCGCGCGCGCCACGTGGGCGCTTTGTGCATGAGCGCTGCGCGCTGGAGCGTAAGCGTGCTGGTGCGCAAGTGCGCGCGCCACGTGTCGGCACGTGGGCGCTTTGCGCATGAGCGCTGCGCGCTGGAGCGCAAGCGTGCTGGTGCGCAAGTGCGCGCGCCACGTGTCGGCACGTGGGCGCTTTGCGCATCGCGCTGGTGCGCAAGCGCGCGCGCCACGTGTCGGCACGTGGTCGCTTTGCGCACGAGCGCTGCACGCTGGAGAAAAAGAGGGCTTTTAGCCCCAAAAACTCTCGAAAGAGAAATTAGTGGGGTTGAACTCCTGAAAAAAAAGAAAAAAATGTTTTGGTTGGGGAAATGGGTTCTTCTTCTTCCTCCTGTTGTTTGCTGGATCTTGAAGATCAAGGGATGTGAAATATCAAAATCTCTCTTTTTTGAGATCTGATGGCAGATCTGAGTTCCCCTTAATGGGTTTTGTGGTGAAAAACTAATTTATTTTATAAAAAGGAGAGTAGAACTCTTGATTTAATTCAAAAGAAAGAAGAAGGTTTTGGAACCTTGAAGAAGGAAGAAAGATCTCAGATCTGAAACTTTTTTGGAGAGAGAAAAAGTTGTTAGATATTTTCATTATCTTTGCCTTTATAGGCCATACATTTTACACATAGCCCCTTGGGCTTCACAAAATGGCATTTTGCCTATCCCATGGCTCATGTGCCATTTCTTTTTGCACATAAGCCATGGGCTTTACAAAAATTTGGCTTTTTGCCTATTTTCTTACATTTATCCATAAAATAAAATAAAAGAAAATGCAACAAAATTATTTATTACAAAATTTTAATCTTGGCATGGGGGGAGGCCGGCTGTTTCATGTTCGCGCTCGACCCGGGCATGGGCCCACTGGATCTGGGCTTGGGCCCACTTGGCTTGGGGTTGACTTTGATTTTGACTTGGCCAACCGGGGTGTAAATTTTTACCCTAACAATGATGAGTTGACGTCCACCATTAGCTTCATATTTTCTGATTGTTTTATTCCGAACCGAGTGGAGAAGATATACGGCTTCGGACGTGCTACTTATCCGGGCTGAGTGGGGGAGTATACAGACGGATACATGGTGGACCCGGTCGAGACCGAGGGGCAGGATAGCCGCATTAGAGGCGGGAAGCCTAGCGAGGATACTCGATACCGGAGATAGAGATGAGCACGGCAGATATCCATGAGATATTGACCGGGGTTCGATTGAGCACGGCGGATATCCAGGAGATACCGACTGGGGCCAGGGATATCGGGAGGCGATCATCTGTTGAGATGGTGTCGACGGTATCTGTATTTGCGTGTCGGTGATGGACACGAGAGACTTTAGGATTTGCGTGTCGGTGATGGACACGAGAGATTTCTGATTTCGGGTGTCGATACTGGACATCCATATATATTGATATGTTGCTATCATGAAGTACACGGTTATATTATAGTTATTGTAGCCGATCAGGACTGATCCGGGGGACAGTACCTGTATACCTTTTTACGAATAGTTGCATACAAAAAGGAATTCAAAAATCGAGCTATAGCCTCATTATTTTGACATGTCTGGTATGACATTGAAATCTTTTAAATTGTAAATCTCTTAACACTATGCATTAAAACAGCAGGACGTATATCTTAAATAATTTACCTATTATATTTCATACTATCACGTCTGCACTTACGCTGTTATAAATGTATTCCGCGGCTATTTTAAAGAAGAGATTTTACATATATAATTTCAGCTAATTATGGGCTTTTACTTAGATACAGGTCATTTATATGATATGTTCTACTTTGGGATCGCATGATAGATAGTGTTGCATTTACGATACATGTGCATATTATATACTATATTAGTATAGGATATGATAGTACTATACTTATGACCTAGGTATCGTTGTGCATTTCGATTTCTATCTTGTGATGTACTTTTATTCACTGAGTCGGCAACTCACCCCCGTTGTGCCACAGTTTCTTGCAGGTGTTACCGCTAGGATTATCAACGGCTTGGGGCACACATTCCTTTCGGTGATTGTTTTAGCAGGTGGGTTACCGTTGTATCGTATTGACACTTGTATATTCATGTCTTCTTGTATCTAGTAAAAGTCCATCAACTTAGAAAGGGTATATTGTGGACTTAGAAACGAGACTTAGAGTTGTGTGTTGTGATGTCGCACTCATTGGAGTCGACCATCCCATATTTTTTATTTTGCTTCGCTTTTCTTTTCTTCTCCATTGTGCGTCATATATTGTTCGCTTGGTTGCTCCGCCGTTTGAGGCGCGGAAGCTAGCTCCCGTTGGGATGCTATATGTATTTTTATGTTGTAGCGGGTTTTATTCAAATTACAAAGGAGGCGCTGTCGAATTTCAAAACGTCATAGATGCTTTTCAAACATACTTAGTTAAACTTAAATGTTTATTTTAAACTGATCTCATCTGATGACTATTTAAAACCTCACCTCCAATAATTTCAATAAGGGTTTAGATTCCGGGTTTCGGCTTATTTGGACCGCGTCGACATCTTAGATGTCACGTGATTTAAGTGCCGGTCACATGCCACATTCGGGTCGTGACAATGATCAAATAATGAGGAACAATATCTCGGTTGTGTGGCATGAAGCAATAGAGGGCACTGGTCAAATATTTAAGGATCCTTATAAAGTTAGGATGACTCTTTGTCAACTTGCTATTGTGAAACAATTCAATTTCGACTACGTTAAGAATGATGGCCCGAGGATAACAGTGGAATGTTTTCAAAAGGATAAAGGATGCTAATGATGTAGCCTCCTTTGACGAGAAAACGATTAGGAAGGCCCCTTACAAGACGCATAAATAACATGGTTTGTTCAAAAGAAGAAGATGAATTGTCGTAGGTGCGGCAATGAGGGCCACAATAGAGTGACATGCGCTGCTCCGATCGATTAAGTGTAAAATATCTATATGTTGGTTGTTTAATATTTTGTTTTCTGTTTATCTATCCACCGTTAAGTATTGTGGACCTTTTGTACTTAAACAATACGATATTTGTTATAATTTTGCTGTAAATTTGCTCTTAGTTAAGTATGAATCTGAATGAAATTTAGAAATTGTTTTATGAAAAAAAATTGTAGTTACCTATAATTTGTAAGCAGTTGTCTGTAACTTCTGAACAGTTGCATACAACTTCTAACCAGCTGCCTCTAATTATAATAACTTGTCTGTAATTTCTAAGAGTTGCATGTAACTTTCAATAACCTACTTGTAACTTTTAATAAATTGCTTGTAACTTTTCTGAAGGTTGCCCGTAATTTCTAACTGCTTGTCTGTAACATCTAACCAGTTGCCTGTAACCTTTAACACCATCAAGAATTTATCAACAGTTTTTGACATCAACAAAAATATATCAACAAAAATATATCAGCATCGACTATATAGAACCGGTCATATCAACCAAAATATCATTCATAACACAGTATCGGCCAACATCGGTTATATAAAACTGATAATATCAACAAAAATATCATTCATAATACAGTATCGGCCAACATCGGCTATATAAAACTGATAATATCAACAAAAATATCATTCATAACACAATATCGGCCAACATCAACGATATTAAAGTAAATACGTCAACAATTTTTGACATTCACTACACAATACCCTTCATCGGCCAATATCGGCGAAATAAAACAAGTAACATCTAACCAATTTGTCATCATTCATAAAACAAGTAATAATATCTGCGAATATCGGCCAAATACAAATAAATGATTATTTATATGAATAACAAAGAGTTCAAATTTCGGCTAAAAAAACAATATCAAGTCATTTCTTTCTCGTTCACCAATAGAATTTTTGCCGCAAATATCTGCCGCCACTGTTTAGAACCTTTTCTTTTCAGGGCATCTGCTATCTTCCAACCCTCAATCAATGCGTTCATGAATAAGCATACGAACACGTCGCAATCAGAACCGTAAAACAATACGGTTAACAAACGCATATTGTTATAACCCTTAACAATTAGAAATGGTAAAACAACACTTCTAATAATTAACCCATATAAATAAAGAAAACATTGCCGATTTATTCTTTTGTATTGGGAAAGTGACACTAGTAAAGTGAAATGTATTGAAGCCTCCATGATCGTTGAATTTTTTTGCCCCAAAATGGCGTAGGTACTGCTAATATAGCCTAAAACTTTGTCAAGTCACTACTCGATACTGTCTATATTAGCGACCATTCTATACGGTCGCTAATACACAGCGAACGGTCGCTAAAGTGTATTAGCGACCATTTGTATTATAAACGGTCGCTGAAAGCTTGGTCGTTGACACGTGTATTAGCGACCGTTTAATGAACGGTCGCTGATACGAACGGTCGCCGATACTTATCAGCGACCGTTCGTGACAGTCCTAGATACTTGCCACGTGGACATTACTCGGATATATAACGGTTTAACCGTATCAGTAAACAGTCGTTAATACACGTATTAGTGACCGTTCCTGTAGCATATACGGTAGCTGATACCAAAAATTTGGGTAAAATCCCCCCTAAAATTACAATATACCGTACAATAATATCTGTAATCACAATATATTAGGCAACAATAGTGTTTCGAACACAAACCAACACATAAACACAATACACTATATATCCAACAATACCAACAACTCAAACCAACATATACATGAACTAAAATCATAATAAACCAACACATATATGAACTAAAATCATAATACATACTCAATAGTGTTTTGAATACAAACCAACACATATATGAACTAACACATACTCAAACCAACCTAAATTAACACATACAACAATAGTGTTTTGAATACAAACCAACACAATACTCTATATATCCAACAATACCAACTCTCCAAATCGCGCGCAATCCCAGCTCATTCAATCCCGTGAACCCTGCAAATCCAAACAAACAAATAAATACATAAACTAAAATCATAATCTTCGAAACAACGTGTCACGCCTCGGTTCCCAAAATACGGAATACGAGGGGCGACTAGACCTGCCATACTTCTACGGTCAGGGAATAATCCTTTCGTAGTCGCATTTCGGCTTCTAGTATTACATGGTAATTAGTAAACGCAGCACAAAGATAAAGGAAATCATAATTCACAACTTTATTACATTTAATCAACAATGTTCAATGATATAATTATTCAAACAAAAGAACTACTAATCAAAAGAAATAACAATGTCCTTATTTCAAGCAGAAGGCGATAACGCTGGTGTCGCAGTCTAAATCTCCGCAATCTCGTAGGACAGGTCCCGCTCCTAAGCTGGATCCACTACGTCCTCTGAGTATGCATACTCAGGTCGTCAGGACGACACATAGAGAAATATATATATATATATATATATATATATATATATATATATATAATGTGTACAATGATATTAAGCATGAAATGAACGACATAAACTAGTATCATGATATAGAATATCGGGTATTTGTGAACAGTATAGCATGTGCATCATGTCGGAATTAATGCAATATGTATTTCGCTACCTATTAGTCATTACGTCAATTGAAATCGATCGGTGGAAAATGATGCTCGTGTTTAACAAGGGTCTCGTTCATACCCAATACTACGGTGCGCTATTGCCCGGTGCATAACCTTGCAGCCGTACCGCTAGGCCCACGACCTAATCAATATATATCACTAAAATCGAATGATCATCCTCTAAATCATTGTACCTCGTTAAATACGAGTTCGATTCCACATCGATTTCCCTATTTCCCTAGGTTATAGTATATGTTTAGGTATTAGATGGTTGTGAGCAAGTACGTATCATTTTCGCTATTCAATCACGCTTTCGCTTATCAGTATCACTTTGAATCATTGGTTCACTATCGTACTTGTCACAATCCAGTCACTAACACTTATCAATCGACAATGCAATCAGTCGCTAGGGTTTCAATGTAAACGATTAAGTAAAGGGTGTAGAGCAATCACAAGATGTGGTAGAAATGCATTAAGTAAATATTCACTAAATTATAAGCAGCCAGTGTCATATAACCTGCAAAATTCATAATTAATCACACGTGCAGAATTGACCAAAATAATATAAAAGGCATATGAAGTATACTTGATTATCTAAGCAGTAAAATTGGTTTCATATCAATAGTCATTATGGTTTAAAAGTTATGTTCATTTAAAAACGGGTGTAAGCTGCTGGAATTCCAGTTTCAGAACTGGAAGTTCCAATTCAAGCATAGTTTCTATAGATTATGATCAGAATCAACAATCGACACGGTTGAATAAAATCTAGCCCTATTAGTTAGGTTTCAACTCAACAAACAGATCAATACTAGCCATTGTATACGGGAAGATAAGTTCAGTTTAATGTCAATATGTACAAATTTTCACTGTAGAAAACTGCACGACATATTGACAATTTAAATTATATTTAAAATATCAAACGATAGTCAAATTGAATGAAACCAACACCATAAGTTAGCTGACGACGCGAAAATATAGGACTCCATGTATTTTCAAATTTATAAAGAGATGTACAGGCATTTAAAATCAGGAGTCATATGAAAATCATATGAAAATGCTGCTCTGGACAGATGACCTAATTATGTACAAACCATGTTTCCAGAGTTCTATCTGCTCTTCAATTAAAGATTCCATATAGATGTCTATGTTCTAGCCGGATGAATATTTTCCAGGAATTAATAAGGAAAGAATCATATACGGTTGCTTCATACATATATAAGAAGGTGGATTGTAAGGCATAAATAAGACCGGCTGCGTGGACTAATTAGAGTTCATGAGTCCATAAGATATGAACCCGTCGGTTGCCAAATCTAAACGTATATTTCTTGACTCATCCCCAAAATAATCAACATTGTCTAATTGCTTCCATACTTCTGTATCATCTGGGTGCCTCAGCTTTCCGTCTTTGATCCGACGATCGGAATGCCATCGCATGCTCTTCGTCATGTCATTTGATATATATAAATTTTGCAATCTCTTAGTTAGGGAAAAATAATGCAGGACTTTAGCTGCATTTTTCTTGCTCTTTTTCTTGACGTTGAATGTTTGTGCGATTGAATTTCGCTTAATATTTTTCCATCTAGACAAGTTGCAATTGGGATACTCATCGAGAGACGCATAATTTTTGCGATACAGCACACATTTGTTGGGACATGTATCGATCTTCTCATACGAGAAACCAAGTGTCTTATCAATCTTTTTTGCCTGATAATGATTCTCTGGAATGCTTTCTTTTCCTTCAGGAATTACCTTGTGTAAGGAGATCAAGAAGCATGTCAAACTGATCATTATCCATCCCGCTAATCATGTTCAGATAGAGTAGCTTTATTATAAATGACAGCTTACTAAATTCTGTACAGCTTTCATACATATCTTGTTCATTTTTCTCCATAAGTTTCTTTAATTTTTCTACCCCACTGGTGTTTTCAGACGGTTCAACATCATTCATTTCCTCGCCAGTAAATAAATCTTTTAACATCTCATGCATGTCATCTATCCTGTCAACCGTCGGCAATTCAGCTTGCGAAGCTGCGATCTCATTATCCCTCCCCACTTCCTCTTCAGGCATTCACTCGCCATGGTAATTCCAATGTTTGTAGTTTGGTTCAAACCGTCTACAAACACATGTTCTTCTATCACTTCACGTCGAAAACGGTATCTATTCTTATATTTCTTATAAGGACATAACATGAGTCCGTCTCGGTTCCGTCTTGGCGACCGTTTATTAGCGACCTACAATATATACAGTCGCTAATACTTTATTAGCGACCGTATATATTTTAACGGTCGCTAATACTTTATTAGCGACCGTATATATTTTAACGGTCGCTAATGCACCGTGCCTAATACACACAATTTCTAGTAGTGAGTCTCTCATGAAACTTAGATTCAAACTTAATTACCTTATTAATGGGAAAAGGCTTAAATGAAGAGATGGGTAGTAGAATCAATCAAAAGAAAAGCCAATGGAATTCTTCTTCTTTTTCTTTTTTAAATGCACTATGTGTTTCCTGTCACTCTAATTTTCTTTGTTGGTCAATTTTTAAGTGAAAACATTAATTACCCGTATTATAAACTCACTCTTTGAGCCTTCCATGCACCTAGTTCATCCAATCACCTCGAACACACACCAAAAATAATTTTTTAAGTCCAAATTAAATAGTTATTGAACTAGAAATGCCAAATATTTCAACTATAGCTAGAGTACATGATACATGAAAAGCCTAATCAATCAAAACCAACTATTTTCACTATAGACTCCAGTCTAATAAATTCAGAATTGTAAATATCAAATAAGCAGCTATGGTCTCCACACAAACACATCTAATTAAACTATCATTTCTCAAATTCATAAAACATCAACAAAAAAATGAAGAAGACCAATCTAAAGCATAAACAATCATTAACAATATGTGTGTACAGTGCGTGTGTGTATGCATGTATGTATAGCGTGCGCACGTATGTATGTATGCGTGTGCGCACGCCTGTGTACATATATTTACACACATACATACTCTATATTCATACACACGCACGCGCACACTAAACATACACACTCGAAGCTTGAGCATTTTCAGCATGAATTGAAGATAAATCTTCAACCTGCTAAAATATTACAATATTAAACTTTGTTGTTTTTGTACTTAAGAAAAAGTTAGTTTCATCTCGGGAAAAATCATTAAGAGAGTGAGTTGATAGATGCTCCGCTAGGTTAGTATTCAGATGTAAAATTTTAACTGATTGAAGTTTGCAATGGTAAGCATCTAGTTTCAGGAGGGATAAACTTCCTGTAAAGATATATGAATCATTTTTCTATATTATGGATATCGGAACACTCTCACTCTCAGATATACAACCAACTATTCTTTGATATAATATGTTAGGAAAAAAATTGGATAATAACATGGAATTGTTACCTAAGTGAGAAGGGTCATAGCTGAGACCAGCTACTATCATTAAATTGAAGAAAATTGGATGCATGACAAACCTATTAAACAAGGAGAAATAAGTTAATCATCCAACTAAAGAATGATTCAATTAACTATAAATTAACAACACAATTTCTAATCAACTGCAAGATCAATGTCAAGATAAAACCCTCACTTCCAATTTTAGTCTTCATCTTAGAAAATTGATGGAAAAAATCAAACAATAGCATGTAATCTGAAAATTGCTAGATTGCTACACATAAATTGCAATGGATAATTTAACCCAAGTCATTTTGATCTGGTGCTGAAAATACCTTCAAGACTAATAATTATCCATCGATTTTGTGAAAGGGATTAAAACAGAGAAGAGCCAAAACCAACTCATATTTATAAATTGAAAGGAAATCTCAAGCAATATAAGATTAAATGGATTAAGAAATTTTGATCAGATAAAAAGAAACTACTTGGGCTCATGATCTTGCGGTTATGAAGAAGGCAAGAAATCAATTTGAGCAACAGATCGTGAAAAGAAGAGGGATAGTGGCGGCCAAAGTCAGAAATCAAACCCAAGTCTTTCATTAAAATTTTGATGTACCAGGTCTGAGATTGGAGTGAATGAGGTTAAAGTTAATTTAATAGCAATTTATATACTAAAAATATCATTAGGATTAGAGTAAGCGCCGAAGGAAATGATGCCTCTCGGGGCGTTTGAAAACTAATTTCAATAACAATTTCATGTTCCCTGTTCAGCATCAATAATAAACACCACAATCAGCTTCAATTGCAATCTCAATTACATTACGGTTTCCAAAATGAGAAAAAATCAATTTTGGAGAATTAGGATATCTAAATCGAGCATAATGCGTTAGTACTAAATCCAATTAGGGTTAAGGTTTGGAATCCAGAACAAAATTTGATCTTTATCAAATTTAGTTTTGATTCCCTTTGGGCCAAAGTTGAAGCTAGAGAGAGAGAGATACAAAACTTGAGGGTTCACCAATGAAGCACTAGCTCGGTTGGTATGGGCACTTTTCCTCTTGGGAAGAGTGTGGAGTTCGAACTCAGAAACCCCAAAAGTGACAAGTGGCCATAAATTTAATGTTTTCTAAGCAAATTCGTGAGCCCCTTGGTGCTTGTGTTGTGTGTGTGCTTAGGTTAGGGTTTACGGGCTAGTGCCCAAAGAAATGTAGAATTTCTTTAAAAATATATTTAATAAATATAATCTTCAACTGAATCAGAATTTATTTTAAAAATATATTTAATAAATATAATTTTCTATTGAATCAGTTATAACCGTACAATTATCTCTACAGATCTTAAATAACTACAAGAATCATCGCGGGTCATTTCGAAAACAAATTTACCATTCCCATCATTTAAGTTTTAATCTTCTCTGATTTTTTTGAATTTAAATTAAAAAGTCGAACATAATTTTTATTTTAACACATGCGATGCACGTGCAAGACCCTAGTGATACTTAAGTGTAAGAAATATAATATATCCAAAGAGTCCGCTGACATTGTTTGCTAACACATATTTAAATGCTTTTCTTGGATAGATATCTTAATCAATTTATTTATTGGGGACTAATCGTGAACTTGTGTGGCAATTGATTAAATGCTTAGCATATTAGAACAAGCTTGTTGTTGCATATTCATTTGGAAAGACTAGTTTACAAAGACCAGAAATATGATGTACGAGTTTCTTCTTTGTGTTACACCGGCAAGCACCCAAGGGCTTGGTCGTCGGAACAACTTTTAGGAGAGCTTGAAGAACCGGCTAACAGAAATGAGATCTTTATTAACCTGTCTCGCCTATGAAGCATTGAATGACTCGATCACTAAAGGTAATTGAGACCGAAAAGACAGAAAGCCGAGAACACAGGTTAAGTAGTTAAAGTGTTCAGCTCAAGTCGTCAATAAGCTCGTCAGTGAATCCGGTTAGTAGAACCAGCCCACTAAGGTTGGCTCTAAAGGGACGCTCATAGAAAACACTTTTCTTTCAAGTCCAGTTCATGCTTGTCAAATTTCTCGAGTGAGAACAGCTTTTTGCCCGTAATCACAGGATCCATTTTTACACATCCATCCCTATACCTCTCCTTTATAGTCGAGCGCGCAAACGTCCTCTGAATAGGAAGCATTGCTGGCGGGGTTATTGCTCGGATTTTGTCGGTAAGAATAAGCTTTTAAAAGATAGGGGTAGAAAGAGAAGTTTCGAAAACACTGACACCATAGAGCAGTCGGCCTAAGGCATGTATATGGCAACGACCTCAGTGGGCATGGACTAAGCTGAACTCGGATGGCACGAAGCACACTATGCAGAGGTTAAATTCCTGTTTTTTTTAGAATAGACAATCAAAATCTTATCAAATAAGCAAATGACTTAACGTAACGATCGTGTTTTTGTTTTCTCAATATCTCAGATTCTCAGTCATCCATAATGCTTTGACGACCATGAATTCGTAGAACTTTATTCCTTGCAACTGAAACACAAATGCATACGATTAAAATTAGACAATTGCGTGTATGTTTCATTACATTTATATATTTTTCAGCCTTTCAGATACATGGAATGATAAAATTAAAATTCTAGTTGGGTGAGTTATTTGGGGCAGGCCTTTTATTGGAGTAAAGATACATAGGGAAGGTTTAATTAAGAAAACAATTCCTTACAAATTAGGGAAAAATGATCTAAATCCCTAGGTTTGAAAAGCAATAGGTTTAGATCCGTGGCCCCAAAAAAGCTGTGAACTTAAAAATTCTTGTGTTTTAGTCCTTATAGTACATTTACTATTGTTTTATGCCAACACTGCCCTTTCAGGTAAACCACCATATTTATCTTTTAAAGTACTATAATTATTTTCCAAAGTACTACATTTATGTTATAAAATACTACATTTGTGTTAAAATACTAATTTTGACATGAAAACTACTATATTTACCTTTTAAAGTACTATGGCTATCTTTCAAACTACTACATTTATATTATAAAGTTTTACATTTGTGTTAAAATACTATATTTGATATGAAACTGTTACATTTTTTTAGTAAAATTACTATATCTATTACATTTGACCCATTTCAATATAAATGTAGCATTTTAGAAGATTAATATAGTACTTTAAAAGATAACTATACTAATTTAAAAGGTAAAGGCAGTAGTTTATCTGAAAGGTTAGTGTTGACATAAAGAATATTAAATGTACTATAGAGACTAAAACACAAGAATCTTTATGTTTAGCGAGTTTTTCAGAACTTCTTTTGGACCAGAGATCTAAAGCTATTGCTTTTCAAAACTAGGGACCCATCAAATTAAGATAAAGGCATCAAAGTCTTGAACTTTGGATGCATCAAAGCCGTAATTGCGGAAGATGAAGATGCCAACATCTTTTCACATGGTGGGGCCATAGAATTAGCCTTTCATGTAACCATCTTGATATGGAAAAAGAGACCCTTCTATAGGATTGGAAAAAAAATAGTAGGATGCTCTGCTATTATCATGGCCGTAAGTCTTATATACTTTGCATGTAGCATATACCAATACCAAAGTACTCCCTGTTTGACACAAATCTTGACTTTTGATTTCGCTTTTGGATGTATCTGAACTGTTCCTTCTTGTAGTATAGATGCTATTTTGCTGCTCATTGGAGTCACTCCGAATCCCTAGATATCTTCTTTGGATGCTTTATTCTTGTTGCCCTACATCAAAGGGTACTTTCATAACCTCATCTTCATCCTTCTCTTAGTGGGATTTACATGTCACATTAAATATTGTGATGAGACACTATTTTTTTTGTTAGAATCATTAGTTTAAAAAGATTGCTTGGTCCACACAATCTCTATAAGCCACCCATACGAGACAACTGAAGCCACCATGTGGCATTGGCGGTTGATCGTAATAAGATTAATATTTTTTATTTGAGCGTCTGGTAGATTGTATAGAAGCTACCGGATTGATGATTGGTTACAAGATACGGTAAATATTGCATTGTTATTGAATTAATTTCTATTGTATTTCCAGCCTTTTTAATTTTTTTTGTAGGAATAATAAATTTGGAACACGTATCAGGCTGCACTCGTCATGGGGGTCGTTGTCGATGGGCTGCAGCGGATAGGGGGTGGGACCCACCAAGTATAGACAGATACCGGATCATATCCATAATTTGGGGGAGCTGATGCTTGCCGACACGATGATTTAATAAATAGCTTTGTATTTTAGTATTAATGCACCTAATGTTACACCCACTCTTTCACCCACTGCCGCGGATGAGGGAGTGGGACCCACCAAGAATGGACAGAAACCGGAGCATATCCATATCTTGGGGAGTTGATGCTTTGCCGACAGAATGGTGTTAATAAATAGTTTTGTATTTTAGTATTAATGCACCTAATTTAATACCCACTCTTTCACCCACTGCCGCGTCACCTCTATCCTTCGAATAAACCTTAAAATGATTCTTTATATCCTGTACTCTTTCAATTTAATTAGTAATTGACACAGTGCAAAAAAAAAATAAATTAAAGAAGCTGCAATAAGCGACAGGTAACATACTGATGGTGGTGCTCAATGTCGTCGATTTCCCAGATCGTGATATGTCCCGAAGTTAGCAAGAAAGGGCCAGGAACACCACGTCGGTAGAATACTCCGGGTCTGCGGCCCATGGACGTGGCCGACCTTCTGCGACCGACCGCACATCTCCTGTGCCCGCCTTACAAACAACCGCTGGCTCACCTTCGAGCCCCCTGTATAACTGGCCTCCTTGGCCTTCTCAGCTCGTCTCCGGGTTACCGCAGAACCAAGATACTTCGGCCTCCCGCTCATCCCCGAGCCTCCCGCCGAGCTCATCTTCCTCGGTCTCATCGACGACCAACGGCACCAATCGCAGGCGCAACCGCCTCACCCCCGTGAATCTCGCCATGCGCGAGATATCCACCAGCCACGTCCTGCGTTCCACGCCATCACGATCCTCCATTAACGAGCCTGTCTCGTCATTAATGCGGGATCCTGCCTATCACGCGGGCGTGACGCTGGGAGCGTAACGGCCGGCGTGATTCTCGCGCCTGTCTGCCTGTTGCCACCACTATATAAACCCCTCTTTCAGACGGTTCAGGTACGCGATTTTCTCCTCACTAGGCCGTTACTCTGCTCAAATATTCGGTCTAACTTGATCGTCGGAGGGTCCTCGGTGGTACAACCATCCCGGGACTTTCTTGCAGGTAGCTCGGCCTCAACCGCCTCAAACCCATTGAGATCCACACGCTTTAGGAGGCAACCCCCAACTCAATCTCAACCGTCCATCGTCACTCACAGCAAATCTACGGAAGGTAACATCTTGACGAGATCCGACATCCGTCAGCTGGCACCGTCTGTGGGAAACGATTGACTCCACTGAACAAAGTTCACCTTCCGATCTCAACTCAATGGCAAGCGATCACCGTGACGATCCAAGCGCTAGCCGCCGCCTCCCCCACAACGGAGGCACGGACGAATCTCCTCCCCCGAACGCCATCAATGCCCTAGCCACCGGATAGATCGACTCGCGTCCATCGTGGATGCGCTCGTCCGTATCCAAACGGCAGGGCAAGCTCTCCAGGTCGCCGCTCCCCCACCTCGGGACCGGGACCCATACAGAGGGAGAGAAGTCTCTACTCGTGTCGGCACGACCAACCACCGCCTCGCTGCCTCCCACGGCCGCAGATATCCCGGGTCAACATATTCTATGACCCGCTGGGCGCCCCACAGTTCAACACCGAGGTCCGTCGCCAGAGCACCTCGCCCCGAGTCCCTTCGCGTCCCCGTCCCTCCCGAGGAGATGTCGGTCAACTCGTCTGCTCCCAGGCATGACCGACACCCCCTCCCTCGACGAGGTCGCGCGGACGTGACTCGTCACGGCAGCTCAAAGACTGCCCCGCCAGGGGACCTAAGGAACCTAATCTAAAAGAACCGGGGCTGCGACCAGATACAGGTCTCTAACAGCAGAGGCCAAAGATCAGAATATGCCGAATCGTCGGGATACCACGGCCGATTCGACGCCCTCAAGAAGAAGATCGAAGGTATGCACCGGGAGGGTCATCATTCGAGCGACGGGGCTAAGTACGCCGCCGACTCTCTCACAAAACCCTTCACCGAGGAGCTGCTCGCCGTCCATGTCTCCTCCCGGAACAAGCCCCTGAAGGTCTCTCTCTTCGATGGTAAGTCTGACCCGAAGGACCATTTGGACGCATTCACCGCAGGGATGAGCTTCCAAGAAAACTCTGACGCCGCCCAATGCCGAGCTTTCCCGGCCACTCTCATCCGCTCCGGACGAGACTGGTTCCGAGGACTCGCGCCACGCTCGATCTCAACCTTCAACGAGCTGGCCACCCAATTCCTCGGCCATTTCGTCGGGAACAGACGGCAGAAACAGACCGTCGACCATCTTTTCACAATTAAGAGCGGGGACAAAGAAACATTTAAAGGGTACGTCACCCGCTTCTATAATGCCTTTCTTGAGGTCCCAGAGCATCGGGACGAGACAGTCATTACAGCACTTAGGTCTGGTCTTAGACACAAGAAGTGGTTATGCTCCTTTGCATTAGCGCAATCTAAGACCATGGCCGAGATAAAGGCCTGGACCGAGCTTGAGATCCAGCTCGAATCCGAGGTGAACGCAAATCTTCCCGGGGCAGAGCAAACTTACCAAAAGAAAAGGGCGAGAGAAGAGAGAAAGAGACTTGAGCGGCCAAAGCCCTACTCTCCGAACTTTCAGGAGTACATCCCGCTCAACGTCTCCCAGACGGTACTGCTTGAGGAGGCTAAGGGCGAAGGGTTCTTCAAGCTCCCCCCGATCTCGCGCATGGCGGCAAAGTGCACCCAGGGCCCCTACCGCGGTTTCCACAGGTCGCAAGGCCACTCCACAGAGAGCTGTAAACAGCTCCGAGACTACATCAAGGAACTCATCCATTCAGGACACCTGGCAGCGTACTTACGGGACAAGCGGAAAGCTGACCGTGAGCAAGAGCAGCGTCCTACTCCCGGCGAGTTAACAATCGGCCAGATCATGGTCATGTTGGCGGGGGGGGGGATACATCGGATACCTACGAGGCTCAGCAGCCCATGTCGTTCGCGGAGGCCAACAGACATCCGAGGAGCTCAAACCGTACCAATAAAAAGAACATCTACTAGTTTGTACTTCTTTTACTAAGGCAGTGTAAACTTTTCTCAAGATCTTTCTGTTTATATAATAAGAAGGGATCAACAAAACATTGCAAAAAGAAGAGTTTGCTTATTCAAAGGGTACTATAGGCTTATCACCCGTACATCGAAAAAGAAAAATTACAATAGCGGGGGAAGGGGGTGCAGAGAACATTGCTCGTGGTACTCCGAGGGTATTTTTGCCAGCCAAGCCCTCGCGGCCTCATACCCCTGCCTCTGATGCCGCCCGCGAACGCCGGCATCGCGCCACAATTGGTAGCACTCAAGGATGAGCGCCATAGAGCGATCCCGCCGACCCGCGGAGACCAGGCCGAAGCGCCGCAAAGACCTTAGCTTACCAACCGCCTCATCTCTCAGCCGTTCGGACAAGGGGTTGTACCCGGCGACGCCCTCCAGATGGAGTACATCAACAGCTGGAGCAGGGTGGAGCGCCGGGGAAGCAGTCGGCCGAAATGATCCTCAATGCGGCCTATGACTAACTGTACCGTGTTCTCGGTGCAGTACTGGTCGTAGAGGTACACGTCCTCGAAATTTACGATGTCGGGGATGGTAAAAGGGAAGTCCTCCATTCTTATGTTTTGGGTGTGAAGAAAGGAGCGATCAACGCTCTCTCCGCTTTATAGCCCCACTACGCCCTCAAGAGTCCAACAGTCGCCCATTTCATCTACAACTGTGCCGCCACGCGGCAGACATCGAGCCTTTCTCGGCGAAATCGAAACGACGCGGCTCCGGCGCTTCGCCTCCCCCATGTGTTCATTACACGTGTTGCTTTCGACTGTCCCTATTCCCCATACTCATGCTGGGAAGGTCGGACAGAACCTCACGAATTGACCGTCCTTAGAGATTGAAGCCCTCACCAAGAGGCAGCCGAGCAGCTACCCTGCTCAGTTATCCCTGACTGGTAGTTCGCTACCCCCGCAACGCCAGGGATCGAAGCCCTCACCAAGAGGCAGCCGAGCGGCTACCCTGCTCGGCTATCCCTAGCTGGTAGTTCGCTACCCCCGCAATGCCAAGGATCGAAGCCCTCTCCAAGGGGCAACCGGGCTTGCCCTTACTTGGTTATCCCTGGCTGGTAGTTCGCTATCCCGCAACGCCAGGGATCGAAGCCCTCACCAAGAGGCAGCCGAGCGGCTACCCTACTCGGCTATCCCTGGCTGGTAGTTCGCTACCCCCGCAATGCCAGAGATCAAAGCCCTCGCCAAGAGGCACCGGGCAGCAACCCTGCTCGGCCCGTCCTTAGCAGGCCCATGACGGCCCCTCCCACGCTAAGGATCAAAACCCTCATCAAGAGGCAACCAGGCCCGCCCTTACTCGGTTATCCCTGGCTGGTGGTTCCCTACCCTACAACGCCAGAGATGAAAACCCTCGCCAAGAGGCACCGGGCAGTAACCTTGCTCGGCCCGTCCTTAAGGATCAAAGCCCTCACCAAGAGGCACCGGGCATCAACCCTGCTCGGCCCATCCTTAGCAGGCCCATCACGGCCCCTCCCGCGCTAAGGATCAAAGCCATCATCAAGAGGCAACCGGGCCCGCCCTTGCTCGGTTATCCTTGGCTGGTAGTTTCCTACCCCATAACGCCAAAGATCAAAGCCCTCGCCAAGAGGCACCGGGAAGTAACCCTGCTCGGCTCGTCCTTAAGGATCAAAGCCCTCGCCAAGATGCACCGGGCAGTAACCCTGCTCGTCCCGTCCTTAGCAGGCCCTTTATGGCCCCTCCCGCGCTAAGGATCAAAGCCTTCATCAAGAGGCAACCGGGCCCGCCCTTGCTCAGTTATCCCTGGCTGGTAGTTCCCTACCCCACAACGCTAGAGATCAAAGCCCTCGCCAAGAGGCACCGGGCAGTAACCCTGCTCGGCCCGTCCTTAAGGATCAAAGTCCTCGCAAAGAGGCACCGGGCAGCAACCCTGCTCGGCCCGTCCTTAGCAGGCCCATCACGGTCCCTCCCACGCTAAGGATCAAAGCCCTCATCAAGAGGCAACCGGCCCCGCCCTTACTCGGTTTTTCCTGGATGGTAGTTCCCTACCCTACAACGCCAGAGATCAAAGCCCTCGCCAAGAGGCACCGGGCAGTAACCCTGTTCGGCCCGTCCTTAAGGATCAAAGACCTCGCCAAGAGGCACCGGGCGGCAACCCTGCTTGACCCGTCCTTAGCAGGCCCTTTACGGCCCCTTCCACGCTAAGGATCAAAGCCCTCATCACCGGGCCCGCCTTTGCTCGGTTATCCCTGGCTGGTAGTTCCCTACCACACAACGCCAAAGATCAAAGCCCTTTCCAAGAGGCACCGGGCAGTAACCCTGCTCGGCTCGTCCTTAAGGAACAAAGCCTTCGCCAAGAGGCATCGAACAGTAACCCTGCTCGGCCCGTCCTTAAGGATCAAAGCCATCGCCAAGAGGCACCGCCCAGCAACCCTGCTCGGCCCGTCCTTAGCAGGCCCATTAAGGCCCCTCCCGCGCTAAGGATCAAAGCTCTCATCAAGAGGCAACCGGGCCCGCCCTTGCTCGGTTATCCCTGGTTGGTAGTTCCCTACCCTACAAAGCCAGATACCTGAGCCCTCACCAAGAGGCAACCGAGCAGCTTCACTGCTTGAGGATAACCCCGACGCATCTTTACTGCGCGACCCTTATGTCGACTTTGGGGCCACGAAGATACCGACCTCACACCGGTCTTTGCACATTTAGGCAATTGGCAAAATGGTTAAATTCAACTCAACGTGCGGTCGCCAAGTGAAGTTCTCTAAGCTCAGCACCGTGCAAACAGAGATTTAACAACAAGCAAAAGGAAAAACTAAGCCAAACACCGCAAAAATGCTTCATTCAAAAGTCTTTACAAATGTATTGTTTCCCCCAATCAGAGCAAAGCTCTGTTGAAATTCAAAATTCAAAATTTTGAAGCAACGCTTCAAATCTCGGGCGCAACGCGCCACATGTCAGGCGCTGATACGTCGGCACAGCGTCCAAGAAGGAGCGCCCAATCAGAGCAAAGCTCTATTTAAACTAAAATTAAAGGAAGTAACGCTTCAGTTGCGCAAGCACTGCGCTGCGCGACACGTGTCAGCGCAGATGCGCTAGCGCAGTTGCGCTGGGCGCGACACGTGTCACGCGCTGGGGCATTTGCGCCAAACAGAATAAAGATTTTAAAGAAATCTTTCTGTTCTTGTTAAAACAAGAAGATTTTCTTCTGTAAAACAGAAGCCCTTGGATCAAAAAATCCAACGGTGGGGAAAATTCCCTAAATCACTCAGAGAAAGATCTCTTTAACAAATTTAACTAATTTGTGGGCACTATAAAAAGGACCCTAGGCCTCAATTCAAAGGCATCAATATTTTCTATAAAAAAAAAGAAGAGAAAGAGAACTCTGAAGAACTCCTCAAGAACAAAAAGGTAAAAACCTTTAGAAAAAAGAGAAAGTTCTCTTATGAACAGATCATAGATCTAAAAAACTAGATCAATGATCTTTAGTAAAAATAATAATAAAAAAATAATAATAAAATAGTGCTTTGCACTTTTTATGAACCTTTGGTTCTTTGAGATAAGAAAAACAAGAAAAACTTGTCTTTTCTTTGATCTAAATTAGATCAAGAAATCAAATAGTGCTTTGCACTTCTGTTCTTGAATTTAAAAGATTCTTAGTGCTTTGCACTTGCAAACTGCGCTGTTGCGCTCTTGGGAGAGCGCCACGTGTCAGCTACAGAACAACTTGCGCTACGCGCTTTTGAAATAGAGCTTTGCTCTCTGTAATTGGCGCAACTCACCAGAGTGCGCCACGTGTCAGCAGCGCAGCGCACTAGCGCAACGCACTAGCGCAGCGCACTGCGCTTGCGCGACACGTGTCAACACTATAAGCGCTTGCGCTCTCTGATTGGCGCAAAGCGCCTGACAAATGCAAGGCATTTCTTAAAGGGCCAGGCCCAAATCAAAAAGACCTAGCAGGCCAAAATAAATTGCAAAGCAATAAAAAGGGGGCAGAGCCCAAGTGAAATTGATGCTCTACATCTTTTATGGGCAGAGCCCAAAAAAAAAATAGAAGTAATGCAATGCATTATTTAAGTGTGGGAAAACCCTAGCACAAGTCTAATAGACCAAAAATAAATAAGGGTGTTGAACATTTTCAACTGGACTTAACCCAATTTTGGCCGTAAGTCCTCAAATTAAATTGACTGAGCACAGCTGTTCTCTTAAATTAATTTATATCCGGTTCGAGAGTATATCTCCGAACTCCTCTGACACCCATCGTTGTAATCCTTCAACGACGTCAGAGAGGTGACGGGTCCCGACGACCACACATCAATACGGACTGCGGGGTCCTTAAACCTGTGAACTGAAACGTTCTTAAACTAATATCGGACCGAGACGTCCTTAAACTAATATCGGACCGAGACGTCCTTAACCTAATAATGGACCACCACGTCCCTAAACTGGCAATGGACCACCACGTCCCTAAACTGGCGATGGACCATCACGTCCCTAAACTAGAACAATAGAGCCTCCAAATGCTCTTTTGCCGGATCTAAACGATCCCGTTTAAGTTGATCTTAGCCCCAAACACGGCTAACGTATCCTTAAACATTCAAATGGATTATAAAACTCCAAATCGACTTTGGTTCAAGGGTACATCTCCGAACTCCTCTGACACCTATCGTTGTAATCCTTCAACGACGTCAGAGAGGTGACGAGTCCCGACGGCCATATATTAAATGGATCACCACGTTAAGTTGATCCTAGTCTCAAAACAGGACTAACGTATCCTTAACGAATGTTTAAGTTGATCTTAGCCTCAATACGGCTAACGTATCCTTAAACTAAAAAAAACACCAAACCCAAATCTAAGTAAATACGGATTTGGACTAATCCACGTCCTATGGGCGACGGCATAACTTAGTCTCCGTATACAATCCACGGGCATCCACAAACAAAACAAACACACACTATACGAAGTGAAATTCTGGAGAAGGAGAAAGTTGTTACCGCTATGCGGTAGCGTAATTAACTGCAGGGGCTTGCGCCTGCAGGGAAAAGCGTCCCCACAATCAAAAACCCCTCAAGTGAGGGGGAATCTGACGAAGTCTGCTACATCGGCCGCATCTGTCTAAACCTCCGATACACGGTGCCATAAATCAACTTGGCATCTTCGGAGAGGTGGACGGATAAAACCATATAGCATCTTCCCCAAATCTCAGGCTAGACGTCCTCACGTCGTCGCCGCCATTCGGAGGGGAACAGATTCTGGCACGCCCGGTGGGACCTTTTCCTCTTTCCACTCCACACTTCATGTGTCGTCTTCGCGAACCAATCGCGGTTTGTTAACGGTTGCCTTTGGATTTCAAGTTACTAAGATTTGGTGTTTTGCCTGGCGCAGAACTCAAGATTCAATGACATTTAACTGCACCAACTGCTCGAAATGCCACTGCAACGGACGCTCCACCTCACCAGGAGGTGTAGTATATGGGCCCCAAGCGGCTTCCTTCCTCGCTCTCCCGGTAGACCAGGTGACCCAAGCCACCACTGGCCTGTTCTTCGGGACCATGATCCCACCTACAAGCTTCTCTGCGCCAATACCTACACCGGAAGTGAACAAGAAGTCGGTCTTCGACCGGCTCACTGCTACGACGACCCCTGTCAACGGGTCGTCCACTACCAAACCGACAGCCTCTGTTTTCACCAGGCTAAATCAGAACTCTAAATTTGCTGTCCCAAGGAAAGCAATAACTGCTGCTCCAGAAGTCGTCAAGGCGGCTTCCCCTGTCAAAGAGTCAGTCTTTTCAAGATTGACGATTCTTGCCCCTGCCCCTGCCCGAGGATCTGTCTTCGACAGGTTAAAAATCATCCCTCAAAGGACAACCTCAGTCTTTGAGAGGTTAACACCAGCGACGCCTCATTCAGACAGGGGGCAAAAAGAAGCTGTCTCTATCTCCGAGCCAGTCCCAATGGCTCGTCATGCTCGACGTCGCCATTGGCGACGAGTGAGGAAGGCAGGGGGCAACTCCCCCTCAGGGCTAACTCCACCAGCTCCAGAGGTGGAAGTCAACGCTGCTGTTCCAACTGGGAACAGCTTTGAACTGCTGAGGAGGGTACGTAAGAACTCTCCAACCGCTACATTAAAAAGATCCCCTCCACCCACGGAGAAAGTTCCGGAAACGATGCAGGAACAGCCCCCTCAACGGCTGTCCTCAAAAATATACAAGGTTTGGCGGAGGGTCCAAGACTCCGTGATTGACCTAGGTCACTATCGTCAACAGAAAAAGGTAAAAGTGCAAGAAGAAAAGGATCATCCTCTTAAACAGCAAAGGACGACAATCGCTAGGGTGCCCACTGCAACGGCCCCTTTAACTTCAACGGCCCACAAAGGAAGAAGGCCGGAGGAAACCCCTGCGCCCGCGGCGAATACCAAAGGTGATACACCCAAACGCCCTAGGTCTGGGGACATTGTAGTTCATACCGTCTGTATGGCGTCTGGTAAAGAGGACAGCCGCATTGTAACACCTTAGAATGTGTTTTGTAGCTAATTATATTTTAATATGTAGTTTTTAATAAAAAGTTTACCAAATTAAGTTTTAAATATTTTATCCTATTTATTGTACAATTTATTATATTTTTGTTGGGCACACACACACACTTGTGCATGTTAACTAGGCTTGTTTTTGGTGTTTAACCATGATTAGCAACCATGGTTAACTAACCATTTCTCTAATCTAGTTTTAATATTGTTAAGTGTCATGATGGTTTTTAAATATAAATGAATTTAAAAGGGGTTTTATTTTGAATTTTTGTTTTGTGCTTGGTTGACTTTGATAGAGAGAGAGAGAGAGAGAGAGCATGGGCATTATGGCTTTGCCCATGCCTCATTTAATGAGAAAGAGAAAGAGAGGGGGGGTCTTGGTTGCTTGCTCCCATTCTCCACTCATTTCCATCTCTCATTCTCTCATTCTCACACACACACACACACTGCAGAGAGAGAGAGAGAGAGAGAGGCAGTGGCAGCAGCAGCAAGCTGCATCAGCAACAGCAGCCCCAGCATCTTCTGCAGCAACTCAAGAAGACAGCAACAGCTTCATCTTCACACACACACACTCACACCTTGTGAGAGAGAGAAGCAGCAGCAGCAACAGAATCAGCAGGAGCAGGAGCAGCAGCTGCAGGCATCCTCATCATCATCATCACAACAACACCACACAACAACAACAGCAACAACAACAGCAACAATAGCAGCAACAGCAGCAACAGCAACAGGGGGCAGCAGCAACAGCAACAGGGACCCCAGCTCTCGCAGGAGCTCTTCTCCACACCTTCACCTGCCTTCTAGGGTTCAGTGGGTATATTTCCTTAACCCCATTGCATGGTTTGCTTAGTTGTGCATCGATTGATTGGATTAGTGCTAAATTAGCTAATTTGTGCTAAATTGTGGTGTTTAAGTGGAATTTTGGTAAATTGTTGATTTGGTTAGCTACCTTAGGTTGGTTTAGTGTTAGTTAGGCCACTTCAACTGAGATATTAGCCAAACTTCACTAAAATACCATAGATTTCTTAAATTGTGCAAATTTGTGACTTTTGATGTGATTTTGTGATATCTGGTACCTGCTGTGATCCGAGGTGAATACTAGAAAATTAAACATAGTGGTAGTGTTGTACTAGGGGACCTGGAGCACCACCTTCAAGATGGACCCCAGGCCACCGGCCAGGGCCGGCGGCGGCTGAAGGAGGGGCCGGCGACGCCGGCCTAGTTGGAGAGTTAGGGTTTGGGTTTTGTTCTGTAGGTGTCTGCTATGGTTAGGGTTCCTCTGGTCTTGTTGAATTGTTTAGTTTTCACAGTAGTCAAAATCTAGGATCATATATCGCTTTTGTGTTTCGTTGTGTTTGCGCGATACGCGCGATACGTGAGTGGGTTCTATGATCCAGCGTATCGCGGCGTGTCGCGATGGTTTTAGACGCGTACACACACGATTCAGCGTATCGTGCACACGCGCGCTTAGTTCGCGACGCGAGTTTCTCGTTTCGTTTCGATATCGCGTTTCGCAGGATATTTGGCTTATATGTGATTTCCATGCCTTATTTGCAGGTTTGCAGACAGGGACTACAGACACCACTACAGAGGGAGCAGACGGTAGGATTCACCCAGCGTGGAGTGTAGGTGAGTAGATATAACATCTACAGGGGAATCGCCCGCATGGCGTTATGCGTCTGGGCTAGGATTCAATTACCTGTCGCACTTTCTACGTCATTGTAGAATTGCGCCTTACTGCATTTCCTAGATATAGTTATATACTGTGACTAGCAGCCGTAGGACACTGCACACATTATTGACGGTCCATGTTGCACGAGCACGGATTGCATGCTACACACACACCGTCAATAATTGCCATGTCACACACTACCCCTTATAGCTACTATTGCTTGCCACACATGACATCTAGCCTATCGGTATACCTATAGCGTATCATACCTTTAGTGATAGGTATATTTTCACTTGCGATACAGCTACAGGTATACCTCCTACATATTTTACCTATACCGGGAGGGATTTCCTACATATGTTACTTATACCCAGGGGGGTATACGACATCAGTTCCTATAGGTAGATACCTATACCTTGCTACACCTGTATGTTAGACACATATTCAGTTGCTGTCGCATATTTACATTTACTGATGTTACTTAGCTGTACCTTATCTTGTTTTTCGCATACATCTGGTTCAGCTATATACATGTGTTTACCTGCTCGCATTCAGATATATTGCATACATTTATTCTTGGATTCATGCATTGTTTATCTGGATTCTATATGATGTTTTCGGGATTTGGGAACCGCGGGAGTTCATGAAATTATGCATACATGTAACAACCCGGTTTCCTTGATATGATATTTGAGCGTCCCCCATGAGTTTTATCGGTGCTGATTATCTACTCCATACGAGGTGTGGTTGCCGTATGAGAGTACATGGTGGGGCCCGGTATGGTTCCCCTCGGCAAGAAGATCGATGGGTTTGCCGATTGAGCCTGGAGGCGGGCGAGTACCTACCGGTGATTGTTTGGACCTGGCAGTAGTCCGGAGGCTACTGGCCAGAGTAGAGAGATGGATGCGGGATGACCTGTACTGTCGGGGCCGAGGGCCGACACTGCAGACGGACCCCGTGGGCTGATTCAGACGGACGAAGCCCCATATACGAGGATTTCTGTGTCGATGCTTGGCACACGTTTTCATGATATTTCTTTAACCCCTTTTTGTATATATAACAGGGGATTTAGCCGTTGTTATATATACCCTTACACCAATATTAGTGGAATGGGACGCTAATATATGTGTATTGCCCCCATCATATTTATTTCTGTACATATATATACCTTTAGGATGTTAGATTCTTACTTGAGATTGGACATTGGATATACCTATGTGATTGGTGATTGTACATTCGGGATATGGGAGATTACTCGATATTGTACATTGAGGAGATGTGAGACTATATGATGTGAGTGCCCTATGTGGGGCCTGGTTTGAGGATTCGGGATTGGAGTATCTTGTTGGATTGTGATCCTGCCACGACGTCAGGTTTCCGTGGGAAATGACATATTCCACCCTATACCTCACCCTTACCTACCTTATGCACAGATTCATATATTGGTAGTACTTGTAGTGTACCCTTATGATAGCTGCATATTGCTTTCTCATATCTCTATTGCATGGTTATTGCATACTATTTACATGTCATCATTGCTTCACATATTGGTTGTACCTGCTAGTGTACTCTCCTTATTTCAGCACTGCATGACATACTATTATTGTAATCGCATATCTTAGATTCATGCTGTACGTGCATTCCTGCGATTACCTGCATATGTTTTATACTATTCACGAGTTGGCAACTCACCCCCGTTGTGCCACAGGTGTTTCAGGTTGTTCCCCAGAGTAGTCGAGGCGGGCTATTTCTCTATTCAGCTATCCAGCTGTCACCTTTTGCTTCAGATACCGCATCAGCTCACAGTACCTTTTTGCTTAGGTGGGTTAGATGGTTATCTGTGTTTCTTATTGTATATTCGTTGTATTTTGTACTCTCCATCAGCTATTGTATTATTGACTTAGAGACTTGGTGAGGACGATATGTGTATTAGTGTGGATTTGAGGTCTTTTATATTTACAGCTTCTTTCTCTACTGTTACTATTTTCTGTTGTATTCATCTTTGCTGGGTTTTACAAAAAGGGGTGTTGCTAAAGTTTTAAAGAAAGAAAGAAAGTAAGACTTTTAAAGAATTTGGGTTGCGATTTCAAATGTTTCAAAACTTATATTATCTTTTCCGTTTTTTTTATGGTTTAGATTCCTGGGTTTGGCTTTCTTTTACTACGTTGCGTCTTTAGGCGTTGCGTAGTATTAGGGCCGTCACGGGCCAATTTTGGGTCGTGACAAAGTTGGTATCAGAGCGTTAGGTTTTACCTTTCGGAGTGTAGGATGACCTTAGTATGATGGAGTAGGTAGCTTAAGCAGAGTAACGTAGTGTGTGTATGTCTGCAGCATACCCACAGCGCGGTACCTTGCATTAAGTGACCTAAGTACAATTTGCTTGGCATTCCTTCCTTGATGATTCATATCTTTGAGATTCGATTTCCTCATTCTTATCGAATCTCATCTTATATCTATTTATTGCCTTGCCGCCGATGACTATGGGGACTCAGAGCGATGCAGCGAGGGCCGAGGTCAGAGTTAGCTCGGGTGAGACGAGTACTGACCAGGATGGCACTCTAGTTGCACAGGTGCAGACGAATCAGCCTACGACCTATACCACGGATAGACTGTTGGTAGAGATGCAGGAGTTCCGCCAGACGATGAGTTCGTTAGTTGACGTCGTTCGGGAGCTACGACAGGAGATTGTCACCCCCGTTACTCAGCTATCCCTTACGATCAGTATGCAGCAGTTCGTCACCTACATAGCACCAGTTGTTGCGGCTCCAGTTGACGAGGCACATGTTCCAGGACAGTGGAGGACTCGTACCAGTGTACCAGCCCAGAGGCAGAGGTTTGGTCGTTGAGACAGATTTCATGGCCGTCGCGGGAGTAGCAGAGGCATGGGACGAGGACAGTCGTTCAGCTCTCATCCCCAGGATGGTCAGCAGTCAGCACGTGGATGTTTTCGATGCGGAAGCCTTCAGCACTTCGTCAGGGATTGTTCCTCAGCGCGGCGTCAGGATCGTATTCAGAGAGGCCGTGGACGTGGAAGATTCGCTCAGAGGGCTCAGTTTACCAGAGGAGTTCATCCAGCTGCGAGTAGAGTGCAGACACAGGAGTTTGCTTCTACTCATCGGGACGCGCAGACGTCCAATGTGGAGTTTTCAGGTACCCTTGAGTTTTATGTTCTCTTGGTGTATTTGTTTGTTTCTTGCTTGTACTGTGGTTGGGTAGATTAGTAGTAGTTGTTTTAACTTCTGTCAGCGATCCTTTTGTTGCGCGACACGTATTTCAGTTTTGTGCCAATCGGATAGGAGATAGAGTTTCGTCCGTCGTTTTGATCCTTATTGAGATATTGGATTTGACGTTCTCCTGGGCACGGATTGGTTAACTACGTGTTAGGCGTCTGTGGACTACCGTGTGGAAACAAGTTAGGTTTTGTTTTCCCCGGCAAGTCAGTTCTTGTTGTACAGGTGGATAGTTGTGCCGCCTCTCACAGCTAGAATTCAGTCTTTTTCGCTAGTCGGCTTCTGAGGAGATGTTGTGGATCTTGGCGTTCATTCATGATACCGGAGCCACAGTGGGATTGTTGGACCGGCTTCCTTTCGTGCGAGAGTTTTTCCGACGTTGTTCCAGATGAGCCAGCGTAGCTGAGGGAGCTTAAGGATCAGCTGCAGAGTCTTGGTTTGGGAAGTTTTGTGCGTCTGAGTGTTTCGCTTTTGGGAGCTCCTATTTCTGTTCGTCAAGGAGAAAGACGGCAGTTGAGGTTGTGTATCGACGGATCGTCAATTGAACCGGCTTACGGTGCGGATAGGTATCCTTCATCTCGCTGTGACGATTTCCTCCGATCAGCTCCAGAGTGCGAGACATTTTCTAAGTGTGTTTGGGATCAGGTCATCATTATTGCGGATTCGGAGTGACGGCATTCCGAAGACTGCCTTGTGCGTGCTACAGGCTTTGTGTGTTTTTGTGAGTCGTTGGATTCACTGTCGCCCTAGCAGCATTCGTAGATATGATGAACCAGATTTCTGCAGGCCGTTCCTCGACCAGTTCTGTTGTGTTACTTACGACATTCTGGTCTATTTAATGGGTCTTGAGGGACAGGAGTAACACTTGAGGATTGTTATGCAGATGCTGGGAGAGCGCCAGCAGTTTGCTAAATTCTCGGAGTGTTTCTTCAGGCTTGTTTGTGTTGACTCCTAGGTCTTGTAGTCACGGGAGACGGTTTCGTATGGTTCCGAGGGAGGTCGCGACCGTACAGCTTAGGCCCAGACTTGTGTGCAGGACGGAGATCCGCGGATAGTTGGGCTTAGCAGGTTTTTACCGCCGTTTCGGGCAGGATTATGAGAGTAGTGCTGCACCGTCGACTAAATTGACCAGAAAGGAGGTTTCTTTTCTTTGGACTGAGGCATGTGTACGGGGTTTTCAGCAGTTGAAGATTCGGTTAACAACTGCATCAGTCCTTTCTTTGCTTTTGGTTCGGGCGACCCTGTTGTTTAACTGTAATGTTTCTTGAGTGGACTCGAGTGTGTACGGAGGTGACACTATAGAGATATCGCTTTTGCTTTCCCTACATTTGGAGGAAGTACGAGGAGGATATTCCACTCATGATCTGGAGATGGCCGCTGTGGTTTTGCGTTGGATATTTGGGGACACTACTTGCTTGAGAGTCGTGTCAGACTTTCCACGGACCACTAGAGCTTAATGTACATCTTCCTGCAGCAGATTTGGATTGTTGTGATGGTCTTCTGCAGATTTACAGTTCTTGTGTGATCGTCGAGTATAGCTTAGTTCGTCTCTACGGAGGGGACAGCTTGCTCATGTCCGCGCCTGACCACTTTCCTTAAATCGTTTTCGTGAGACACTGCCCGTCGAAGCTCTTACGTCAGAGATACTTGAGCATATTCGGCTGGGTAAGGATTCGGAGACCTTGATTGTGACAATGATGTGCCAAGTTAGGGACACGTTTGTGTACCTGCCATTGCCAGGTAGAGGCGTGTAATCCTAGAACATGCACATCTGTCAACTCCCTCTATGCATTCAAGTTCCACCAGCTTTGGCGTGACTTGTGAGATAGTTACGAGTGGACAGGAATGTAAGGAGAAGTTTCAGGTTTCGTTTCAAGTGTCTGTCTTGTTGTGTGCTTTGGGTCGAGCATCTGAGGCCGGCTGGAGAATTGCAATCTTTTTACCGTTCCGAGGAAGGAATGGGAGCAGATCTCCATGAATTCCGTTATGGTTTCGACCCAGTTAGTTAGGGTGTGACTCCATTCGGATTCTTGTCATCCGGTTATACTCAGTTTGCTCAGTTGTTTTGTTAAGTTTGTGTGTTTGTTTGTTGGCAGCAGTTCGGGATCGTCACTCGCCATCGTTAGGGTTCTCCTTCGATAGCTGTTATCAGGAGACACTCCAATTGGCCACCCTTAGGCTTAGGGGTTAGGACGTGTCGACCACCAGCCTGTGGTTTTGCTGACTCTGCGTAAGTAGGACTTCGGACCCCAGCTAGTCTAGAGATTTCGGAGACGGTCCAGTTGTGTTAGGTCAGGATGGGGATTGTCCATTTCAAACTGAGGTCTTATGACGACTGTGTTGGTCATAGACTCGAGTTCGTAGGACAGATCATGTATTCCTATGGACTTCCGATGAATGACGTGTTGGATTTTGGGAAGCTTATCCCAGGATTTAGGTCCTTCTGAGATCCTATAAGCGAGTTAGTTTTGTTGCCTTCAATTTGGCACTTCCGCCCAGATTATTGGATTTTCACCCCGTATTCCTTGTGATGATACTTTACAATTACCTTCTTGACCTTTCTCACATGTTTGCACCAGACCTTTTAGCTGGACGCGATCTTTCGTTCACCCGCAGCCATGTGTGTTAATGGCTCGACAGGTGGAGAAACGTCGGTCAAAGGTCTTGCCATCTGTGAAGGGTTTTCTCGGGCGTAGCCGTGTAGTGAGATAGTCACTTGGGAGGCTGCAAGCGAGAATTGAGGATTTTAATCTTCTTTTTAAGGTACGCGTAACAGTATAAGTTTTAAATTCGGGGACGAATTTCTTTTAAGGGGGGGAGATTGTAACACCTTAGAATGTGTTTTGTAGCTAATTATATTTTAATATGTAGTTTTTAATAAAAAGTTTACCAAATTAAGTTTTAAATATTTTATCCTATTTATTGTACAATTTATTATATTTTTGTTGGGCACACACACACACTTGTGCATGTTAACTAGGCTTGTTTTTGGTGTTTAACCATGATTAGCAACCATGGTTAACTAACCATTTCTCTAATCTAGTTTTAATATTGTTAAGTGTCATGATGGTTTTTAAATATAAATGAATTTAAAAGGGGTTTTATTTTGAATTTTTGTTTTGTGCTTGGTTGACTTTGAGAGAGAGAGAGAGAGAGAGAGCATGGGCATTATGGCTTTGCCCATGCCTCATTTAATGAGAAAGAGAAAGAGAGGGGGGGTCTTGGTTGCTTGCTCCCATTCTCCACTCATTTCCATCTCTCATTCTCTCATTCTCACACACACACACACACTGCAGAGAGAGAGAGAGAGAGAGAGAGGCAGTGGCAGCAGCAGCAAGCTGCATCAGCAACAGCAGCCCCAGCATCTTCTGCAGCAACTCAAGAAGACAGCAACAGCTTCATCTTCACACACACACACTCACACCTTGTGAGAGAGAGAAGCAGCAGCAGCAACAGGATCAGCAGGAGCAGGAGCAGCAGCTGCAGGCATCCTCATCATCATCATCACAACAACACCACACAACAACAACAGCAACAACAACAGCAACAATAGCAGCAACAGCAGCAACAGCAACAGGGGGCAGCAGCAACAGCAACAGGGACCCCAGCTCTCGCAGGAGCTCTTCTCCACACCTTCACCTGCCTTCTAGGGTTCAGTGGGTATATTTCCTTAACCCCATTGCATGGTTTGCTTAGTTGTGCATCGATTGATTGGATTAGTGCTAAATTAGCTAATTTGTGCTAAATTGTGGTGTTTAAGTGGAATTTTGGTAAATTGTTGATTTGGTTAGCTACCTTAGGTTGGTTTAGTGTTAGTTAGGCCACTTCAACTGAGATATTAGCCAAACTTCACTAAAATACCATAGATTTCTTAAATTGTGCAAATTTGTGACTTTTGATGTGATTTTGTGATATCTGGTACCTGCTGTGATCCGAGGTGAATACTAGAAAATTAAACATAGTGGTAGTGTTGTACTAGGGGACCTGGAGCACCACCTTCAAGATGGACCCCAGGCCACCGGCCAGGGCCGGCGGCGGCTGAAGGAGGGGCCGGCGACGCCGGCCTAGTTGGAGAGTTAGGGTTTGGGTTTTGTTCTGTAGGTGTCTGCTATGGTTAGGGTTCCTCTGGTCTTGTTGAATTGTTTAGTTTTCACAGTAGTCAAAATCTAGGATCATATATCGCTTTTGTGTTTCGTTGTGTTTGCGCGATACGCGCGATACGTGAGTGGGTTCTATGATCCAGCGTATCGCGGCGTGTCGCGATGGTTTTAGACGCGTACACACACGATTCAGCGTATCGTGCACACGCGCGCTTAGTTCGCGACGCGAGTTTCTCGTTTCGTTTCGATATCGCGTTTCGCAGGATATTTGGCTTATATGTGATTTCCATGCCTTATTTGCAGGTTTGCAGACAGGGACTACAGACACCACTACAGAGGGAGCAGACGGTAGGATTCACCCAGCGTGGAGTGTAGGTGAGTAGATATAACATCTACAGGGGAATCGCCCGCATGGCGTTATGCGTCTGGGCTAGGATTCAATTACCTGTCGCACTTTCTACGTCATTGTAGAATTGCGCCTTACTGCATTTCCTAGATATAGTTATATACTGTGACTAGCAGCCGTAGGACACTGCACACATTATTGACGGTCCATGTTGCACGAGCACGGATTGCATGCTACACACACACCGTCAATAATTGCCATGTCACACACTACCCCTTATAGCTACTATTGCTTGCCACACATGACATCTAGCCTATCGGTATACCTATAGCGTATCATACCTTTAGTGATAGGTATATTTTCACTTGCGATACAGCTACAGGTATACCTCCTACATATTTTACCTATACCGGGAGGGATTTCCTACATATGTTACTTATACCCAGGGGGGTATACGACATCAGTTCCTATAGGTAGATACCTATACCTTGCTACACCTGTATGTTAGACACATATTCAGTTGCTGTCGCATATTTACATTTACTGATGTTACTTAGCTGTACCTTATCTTGTTTTTCGCATACATCTGGTTCAGCTATATACATGTGTTTACCTGCTCGCATTCAGATATATTGCATACATTTATTCTTGGATTCATGCATTGTTTATCTGGATTCTATATGATGTTTTCGGGATTTGGGAACCGCGGGAGTTCATGAAATTATGCATACATGTAACAACCCGGTTTCCTTGATATGATATTTGAGCGTCCCCCATGAGTTTTATCGGTGCTGATTATCTACTCCATACGAGGTGTGGTTGCCGTATGAGAGTACATGGTGGGGCCCGGTATGGTTCCCCTCGGCAAGAAGATCGATGGGTTTGCCGATTGAGCCTGGAGGCGGGCGAGTACCTACCGGTGATTGTTTGGACCTGGCAGTAGTCCGGAGGCTACTGGCCAGAGTAGAGAGATGGATGCGGGATGACCTGTACTGTCGGGGCCGAGGGCCGACACTGCAGACGGACCCCGTGGGCTGATTCAGACGGACGAAGCCCCATATACGAGGATTTCTGTGTCGATGCTTGGCACACGTTTTCATGATATTTCTTTAACCCCTTTTTGTATATATAACAGGGGATTTAGCCGTTGTTATATATACCCTTACACCAATATTAGTGGAATGGGACGCTAATATATGTGTATTGCCCCCATCATATTTATTTCTGTACATATATATACCTTTAGGATGTTAGATTCTTACTTGAGATTGGACATTGGATATACCTATGTGATTGGTGATTGTACATTCGGGATATGGGAGATTACTCGATATTGTACATTGAGGAGATGTGAGACTATATGATGTGAGTGCCCTATGTGGGGCCTGGTTTGAGGATTCGGGATTGGAGTATCTTGTTGGATTGTGATCCTGCCACGACGTCAGGTTTCCGTGGGAAATGACATATTCCACCCTATACCTCACCCTTACCTACCTTATGCACAGATTCATATATTGGTAGTACTTGTAGTGTACCCTTATGATAGCTGCATATTGCTTTCTCATATCTCTATTGCATGGTTATTGCATACTATTTACATGTCATCATTGCTTCACATATTGGTTGTACCTGCTAGTGTACTCTCCTTATTTCAGCACTGCATGACATACTATTATTGTAATCGCATATCTTAGATTCATGCTGTACGTGCATTCCTGCGATTACCTGCATATGTTTTATACTATTCACGAGTTGGCAACTCACCCCCGTTGTGCCACAGGTGTTTCAGGTTGTTCCCCAGAGTAGTCGAGGCGGGCTATTTCTCTATTCAGCTATCCAGCTGTCACCTTTTGCTTCAGATACCGCATCAGCTCACAGTACCTTTTTGCTTAGGTGGGTTAGATGGTTATCTGTGTTTCTTATTGTATATTCGTTGTATTTTGTACTCTCCATCAGCTATTGTATTATTGACTTAGAGACTTGGTGAGGACGATATGTGTATTAGTGTGGATTTGAGGTCTTTTATATTTACAGCTTCTTTCTCTACTGTTACTATTTTCTGTTGTATTCATCTTTGCTGGGTTTTACAAAAAGGGGTGTTGCTAAAGTTTTAAAGAAAGAAAGAAAGTAAGACTTTTAAAGAATTTGGGTTGCGATTTCAAATGTTTCAAAACTTATATTATCTTTTCCGTTTTTTTTATGGTTTAGATTCCTGGGTTTGGCTTTCTTTTACTACGTTGCGTCTTTAGGCGTTGCGTAGTATTAGGGCCGTCACGGGCCAATTTTGGGTCGTGACAAGCATATCAACAGGTCATAGACCGCACACGAGGTCAGTGACCAAGGCTCAGGAGCAGCAGCAGAAGCTCCAAGAGATGATGAACGCTATGGCCGCACTTACAGGGCCAAAAGAAACCCCTGAAACGTCCTCGGACGAGCGTCAAGAACAAGAAACTGACGCTGAATTCCTTCGTCTCGTACTGGAGAAGAAAGATAAAGAAGCTACGGAACAGACAGCCAACATAAAGAAAATGGCCCTCCTGTTCCAGGATATGGTGGGTATGATGATTCAACAAGATCCACCTGCTGAAGATCCCCCGATCATCCTTGAAGACGATAGGGGAGAGATGTCGAATCCTCCGCCAGCTCTGTCAGCAGCTAAAGAAGAGACAATCTCTAAAGCCGATCTGGACGAATACATAGCTCAGCAGATCCGGGTCCATCAAGCGACGGAAGCAGCGGGTCAGGTCGTAAAAACGGGGCGGCCGTATCCAAGTTGGTACGACCAAATCAAGTACCCACCCGGTTACACAATTCCTAAGTTCCATGTCTACAAGGGGACAGGCAATCCTCACCAGCACGTTGCCCAGTTCAGGGCACTCTGCGGCAACACCGGCGGTGACGACAAGCTGTTGCTTCGCCAGTTTGTTGGAAGCCTATCAGATACGGCGTTCGAGTGGTACTCTGAGCTCCCGAACGACTCGATCAAGACCTTCGCGGAGATGGAGCTGTTGTTTACTCAGCGTTTTGCAAGCGCCAGTGAACATACCCCGATGACGGCACTGATTAACGCCAGGGTAAAACCAGGCGAGACATGGGTTCAGTACGCTATACGGTGGCGGAACTTATGGTCGAAGTGCGAGAAGCGCATTGAAGAAGCTCCCGCAGTGGGTATGTTTGTGGGAACCCTCGATCCACAAGCAACCATCTCGCAGTATATGATGTTTTTCAAGCCGACTACCTTCCAGGCCTTGATTGACAAGCTAGCACAGATGGATCAGATGGGCCATAAACCTCCTCTCCCAAAGCCGGACTCCTGAAATGACAAAGGGAAGGGAAAAGCGATCCTTGTCGCTAATGCTCAACAACAACCGAGCGACTCGAAACCGGTTGCTCGTCAAAATAATGTGCATCCGTACTTAGCCCTTGAGGAGAGGCTAGGACGTTCTTACTCTTTTCCCCGCGATAAAACGAGGAGGTTATTCGAACTGGCGTTGCGCAACCGACTCATAAATCTGCCGGATCCAAAACGCCCGTTACAACCAAGTGACGTCAACGAGCCCAACTACTGTCCTTATCATCGAGTACTGGGTCATCCGATCGAGGATTGCTACGTTTTCAAAAATTGGCTTGAAAACCAGTACCGACAGGGCAAGTTCGCGTTATCTGACAAATGGACAGTGAATCCCCCGCAGCCCCACACATCTAAAGGGACGAATACGCCGGGGGCAACATGCTCCGTCGTTGAAGAAGCTCCTTGGGAAGTTGTATTATCAACCAAGACAAAGAGGATGCTGAACGACCTTCAGACATGCCCAGCGATCAAGTGGAAGAACCCGTTGGAACCGCAGGTCATTGAAAGGATGTTGAAGCTACGTTCAACTCCAAAGACCGATGGTGGTGGCTCAAGCACTCACAACCAGCTGTCAAAATCCTCGAAGAAGAAGAAAAAGAAATCTAAGAAGTCTATGAAGCCTGGCGACAAGCGCACAAACTTACAAAAACAAATTGACGCGCTGGAAGAATACAATCAGAAAGCACGGACTCCCATTACATTCCAAGAGTTTCTCAATCACGTCTTTCAAGAGGAAGGTGAAGGAGAAAGTTCGTCAGATGAATCTGAGGAACACGTGGCGAGCTGTCATATGATTTCCCATTCGTTCACGAACGATGAGGAAACTTCTTGTACTGAAACGCCGGGGGCAAACCCTGACTCAAAAATTCTGGGGCCATCAGATGAGGAAATTGACGCATTACTCAACGAAGCTCGATTGAAGAGTAAAACTGATCGAGAACGCGAGACGGCTATATTGGAAAGGGCCAAGCGCCAGCGACTTGATGAAAGAGCTGAGATGATCCCGCTGAAGCAAAACACCTCCGCTGCCGACAAAAGCCAATTCAAGATGAGGAAAAAGTTTGCTAAGGCCATATCAATGGGCATGAAGCTACCAACCTCTGAAGGAAACATCACCGGTGAAGTGGAAACGCACCCCTCCTATTGCTTATATCATCAAAAGATTTCGCACCCTACACAAGAGTGCAAAGCTTTCGATAGATGGTGGCAAGGATACGTTGCTCATCGATAACACTTTAAGCGGGAAAAGCGTAAAACTCGTCGAGAGCAAAGAAATACGACCGAAGGGATTAAAAGAACTACCAGCAATTATCGCATTGTCAACACCGGGAGATCACAAGTGCTCACGTTCGGGAGCGATTCTGATGAAGAGCTAGAACTTGCCCCTCTCTTTAAAGAATCCACTCCGGGAAAAGAAGAAGAGCCGAAGGTCTGCGAAAATATCCGGCTACGTAACCGCACGCTGCCTGAAAAGAACCTCGGGCCCTTAAACAGAAAAGATAAAGGGAAAGAAAGGGTCTCTGAAGATATCGTCTTAGACGACCTAGTGGTGGAAGAGCTAGCCGCCAAGGACCCGCCGAAGAAGAATAAGGTGGATTACAACGTCTTAGCGCATCTGAGAAAGCTACCCTCACAGTTCAGCATTCTTGACGCTCTTTTGCTATCAAAGGAGGAGAGAGATTCGTTAATTAAGGCACTCCAAGATCCGGAACAATTCCAAGCATGCCTGGCCGAGGAAAAGATGAAGGATGAATTGGAGGAAGTGCACACGGCCGATGTCACTTTCGGCGACGAGGACCTTCTCCTTGGGACGTGCGAACACAATCGCCCCCTCTATGTCTCAGGATACTGTCACGATATAAAGATAGGCAAAATCCTGATCGACAATGGATCCTCCGTTAATCTCCTCAATGTACGGGTCTTAAAAGAAATCTGCATGAGCGTCCAGCACCTTGCTCGTGACAAGATCACCATCTCCGGGTTCGACTCCCAGTCATCAAGAACTCTTGGGTCTGTGATACTGACGCTACGCTTCGGGCTGCTCGTCACGGACATTAAGTTCTACGTCATAGACGCCAAGACATGCTACAACGCTTTACTCGGCCGACCATGGTTACACGAGTACAACATCATCTCTTCTACACAACATCAGTGTATGAAGTATTTTAAGGATGGTTTCGAGTATACCGTGACGGGAGAACTGAACCCGTTCTCTGTGAACGAGGTCCGCAAATACGAAGATGCCAAATACTTCTTACCGGATTTCGAAGATACGGAGAAGTGTCACAAGCCGGAGAATAAAGCTAATGCCACCATCCCTGTCTTCGGCAGTGATACCGAGGAGGAAGAGGAGATAGTGTATTCGGGCTCGCCCCAACACAACAAGCCAGGACCGTCCGCTCTTACGTTAATCTTTGGTAGTGACTCGGAAGATGAAGTCCATGCTATATTCTCTGCTCGGCCTTCAATACAAATGTTCGCTGATGAAGAGCAAAGTCTGCAAGTCGCTATGTGATCAGTCGAAAATACTGCACTTTTAACACGGTAATTTCCTTACCATTTGAACTCACATAGAAGTGTTCGGTATTCATAATTGCATATATTATCAATTCATCTCTGAAATACCAGATTGCGTGTGTTAGACTTTTAAACCGGCACTTTAAGGGAAATTAACTGTGTTTCATGGCATCGCATCATCCTTGTATTGCGCAACTCTTGTCTTGGAATCTATGCAGGAAATTCCGGAAGCAGGGCCAAAATTGGGGGAAAGACTGATAAAATATACGCCAACTAAAAGATGTATGATCTGGTAATGATTCAGAAGGCCAAATAAAAATCCAAACATCAGAAAGAGGCCCACCAGTCAGCCCAAGTATTACCATGTAAAGAGAAACCATCAAGGCCATCAAAGGGCCGCGGATCCGCGGCCCAAGCCCCCTCGGCGCGGCGGATCCGCGGCCATTTGAGGAGATTATTTCTTCAAATTTCATCACATGCTCAATTGTAACGGCCAAAGCTTCCAGAAGACCCCAGAAGCTCCACGTGGCATTTCGAGAAGGCTCGGCTCAACAAACTCTTGGAGGGAAATTCAAAATTTAAAGCTTAACTAACTTTTTGGAGGGAAATTTAAATTATTGGATAACTAATTTGTGGGGGGAATTCAAATTTCAATTCTAGATCTAAGATTTGAAAAGTCTATAAAAAGGAGCCTAGATCTAGAGGGGGAATTGTTCAAGAATCACCACCATCTTCTACCCACAAGTTTAGTGACAAAAGCTTGTGCCAAATTCAATTCCCATCTCCAATTCAAAATCAAGATCAAGATTCCGAGATCAATTTGAGCAAGAGAGCCTTCAACCTTTAGCAAGCGACGCCGGATTTCCAACGGAGCAAGAGATCCACGCCGATCCGCGACTCAAGGAGCCGAGCGAAGCCGAAATCGACGATCTAGTTCCTTCCTTTTGTAAATTCAAGAGAGTTGTAACGAAATTTGTTGATAAATAAAGGTGAATTTTCTATACTCTTGCTTATCTTTTAATTCAAGCATAATGATTAGAATTCAATTTGTGATTGTGTTTGTGATCATGGTGTTTGAGTAATCTCCGCTCGTGTAGGAGTTATGACGATCTTTAGATGATGATGATTTATATATTTCTACAATTCTTAAATCCTATAATGTTTGGAAATTTTAGTGAATCAAATGTTTAATGACCTAGTTTCGAGATGATGCTTTCTTGATCGTGTTCACTCGAAACTAGGGAACAACTATTAAACATTTGATTAACTAGAAGCTAGAATTTGAATGCGATCCATCGAAAGGACAAAGGATGAGTTGCGGAATCCCTAATTTTCTCGCAAAGATCCTTAAACCTCGATGAAATTGTATCGATCTAGTATCAATTCATTAATGGATAAGAATTAGTAATCTTTAGATCTCATCACATCTATAGATCCGATCTACTCCTACGAGCCATACTTCTAATCTTGATTGTTGGTTGGAAATTATCACTCATCTCTCTTCTTGTTTTAATGTTTCTTTTAGATCTAGATTTTTCTTACTTTTGATCTACAATTACAAATCATGAATTGTTTTCTTTTCTTTTCATTAAATTTTCAACTCATCTAATTCAAGAATTGAACGGAACTCACTTTCCCTGTGGACGATCCGCACTCACTTACAATCTACATCCGACACCGTAGTTGATTGCGGTCAAATAATTTTTGGTTGTGATTTCTTTACCATTTCATTCTACACAATCGGAAAATCATTAAATCAAAATGGCGCCGTTGCCGGGGATCGTGTGCTATTTGTTCATTTTTTGAAATTTGAGTTGAAAAGTTTATTCCATCAATATTTTTTTTAGATCAAAACTTGCACGAAATACTAATACGTGTTTTTGTGGTTAATTGCAAGGAGATCTGGAGCTTGCTGGAAAATTGGAAAATTATTTGGTGAATTCCAGAGGATTGAGGAAGAGATCAGGAGCTTGCTGAAGAATTTTTGTGCAGAGACCCTACCATTCCACCGCATTTCCGCGGCATATACCCCTATTACGCGGCGGTTCCGCGGCCCATTAAGGAGCTCTCTGTAAAATCTTTTGCAGGTAATATCTAACTTTCTTATCTCCTCTCTAAAATCTGCTCCAATTAACAATTTGTTGCAGGTTTCTTTGCAAATAATCGCTGCGCCGCAAAAAGCAAAATAAAGTGTGCTTGTTTTTGATTTTGTGGTTGTTTGCATAACTAATACGGAAATTAAGGGGCACGGCCAAATCCAGATTAGGTGGGGAGTTCATTACCCTTCCTAGGCCCCAAAAATCACAAACCTGCATCCGCATTACCCTCATTAATTAAAAAATATCTAGAGATGACTCTAAGGACCGTCGCGCTCACTTAGGACAGAAGAAGGCCGTGGGTAATTCATTGCTTATCCGCGTTTCTCTTGTGGTGCCTAGGAAAGTGTGTCGAAGGCTAGTGGTTACTTAATTAGGCCCACTACTTACATAGTGGAGAACCTCCCACTTACCTGGCACTTACCTGGCCACAGGAGGGACAAAAAGGCAGTGGAGGATTCTATCCCGCGTCTTGTCTTCTGGCAGTTAGGAGCGGTCTAGAGATTGGACCTAGGTGACCATAGATTTCTAGGGTATTGCTTGTTGCATCATATTTTCAAAATCCGTATCATTTTTCAAAAAACAAACACCACACTCACTTCATTCCCCTAATTATAAATCACGCTGCCACTTGTACTAACCCCTTTTAGTGCAAGATAGGCTGGACACGGGATTCTAGTGCCCGACTTGTCCGCGTCCCCTCGATCGACTCCGAAGTCGGTATTTCTCCATTTACCTTTCTTTTACCCCCCACCACTCCCACACCGATGGATCAGTCTCCATCAAACCTCTTTACCGCTACTCTGCCGCCGTCCGTTGGTGCGCAGATTACACCCCGCATCTCTCTCCAAGAGAGGTGTTACCCCTTGCGAGGTCCTCTCTCGACCTGCTTATCCATTCCACCAGCCAACGGGGATAACTTTGAGATTAAGCCCCAGTACATCAACCTTCTACCCAAATTCCACGGTCTCGGGACTGAAGACGCGTACGTTTTTATTACCAAATTTGAAAACGTATGCGCAATGATGGGTACATCACAACTTTCTGTGGATGCCATGCATCTACGACTTCTTCCATTTACCTTGTGCGATATAGCCGAGAAGTGGCTGTATAACACCACCGCACATTCTATCACGAATTGGGAAGAATTCGTTGCGGCATTTCTTAAGAAATTCTACCCTATGCAAAAGACAGCTCGAATCCGTAGCGAACTCTATCAATTCTCCCAGCTTCCAGCTGAACCATTCTCAAAATACTTTGACCGATTCAAGGATCTTTTGGTTCAATGCCCACATCATGGCATTCCGAGATGGGAACTTTGCCGAATCATATATGAGGGCAGTAACCCTACCACTAAACAAAACCTTGAAAACATGTGTCAAGGCACTTTTATGACCAAGGATGATGGGGAAGCATGGAAATTTTTAGAAGAGTTTGCTGAAAAATCACTGCAGTGGGAGACTGGAACCCAGCCATCGAGTAGGGGTGGCGTACACCAAATAGACGTGTCCATAGGTGTTCGAGCTGAGATGGCAGCAATGCAAAAGAAGCTCGACGCTATGGAACACAAATTCCTAGCAGCCTCCCTAAACCCAATGTCGTTCCCCAAAACCGTTTGTGGGTGCTGTTCTGATTCTTCTCACCTAACGGAAGAATGTCCATTAAACTCTCAGTTTCGAGGTCTCGAGCATACCAATGCCGCATTTCAAAGACCTGGAAACGGCCCTTTTTTTTCCACATATAATCAGGGTTGGAGGAATCACCCGAATTTTTCTTGGAACCAATCCCAAAACACGGTTCCAAACCCGAATCAATTCCAACGGGTCCCTCCACCACAACAGCAACCACTTCACCTCACCCAGCACCCCTACCAGTCACAAAATTTCCAAAATCAAGCCAACACTCCTGCACCTTCTAATCCTATGCAGTCGACCTGTTCTGACGAATACTCTCAATTCGCTCAAACCATGAAATCACTCATGTCAAATTTCATGGAAGTGTCGGCCGAGGTTAAGTCTTCTGTTGGTGAGATAAAGAAAAACTCAGCGTCCCAAGCTGAGAGTATCAAAACGATGGAAGCTGAGATTGCACGACTTAAGGCCGAAATGAGTGCAAGAGAAAAAGGGAAACTCCCAACTCAACCTGTACCCAATCCTGGCTATTCACATCATGTGAATGCAATCACCACGTTGAGATCTGGGAGAGTGCTGGATAACCATGTTGGGGAAGAAGTTGATGATATTGAGAATCCTATCAACACCCCGGCTGAGACCTCCCCTCACACACACACTTCTGCGTCTGACTCTTGTTCTCCTACCCCACCGCCTTCTCGCGAGCCTATTCTCCATTTCCCTCTAGGCTCGACACTTCAGCCCACCTCTTTTACTCCTCCACAGACGATCCCCACTTCTATTTTGGGATCGGGGCCACACACACTTCCTTCTCCTATAATGGACCCAGCGCTTATTGCTAAAGCACCTTATCCGAACCGGTTAAGGGCTAACACATCGAGTCCACATATAGAGAAGATTATGGACATGTTCAAGCAAGTTAACATCAACATCCCTCTCCTAGATGCGATTCAACAAGTCCCCGCTTATGCGAAAATTCTTAAGGACTTGTGCACTAGGAAGAGGAAGACTCAAGTGCCAAAGAAGGTCTTCATGTCCAATAGTATTAGCACTGCTTTTATCCCTCCGCTACCAAAGAAACGTAAGGACCCAGGATGTCCTACGATATCGATTTCTATTGGGGATAAACACATCAATCGTGCTCTTTTAGACCTTGGCGCCAGTGTTAACCTGCTTCCATACTCGGTTTATGAGCAACTAGGAATCGGAGAGTTGAAACCAGCCCATTGCACTCTCCAGATGGCTGACCGATCAATCACCAAACCTAGGGGTGAACTAGAGGATGTGTTAATAAAAATCGGGGAATTTGTATTCCCTGTGGATTTTATTGTACTTGATACACAGCCTGTAGCGAACCCCCGGAATCAAATTCCGGTGATTTTAGGTCGCCCCTTTTTGGCCACTTCCAACGCTATCATCAACTGTCGTAATGGCTCTATGACCCTATCCTTCGGGAATAGGTCAATAGAGCTGAACATTTACAAGATTGGAAGTGTACCCTCCGAACCTACTGCTCATGTCTGTTCTGTCGACTTAATGGATGTCGACAGCAGCGAATTTGATGATCCTCCTGATACCGATCTTGACTCTTTTCATACATTGTTGTTTGACCCAACTATGTATCATACACATACGGACTCTTCCACCGAGATGTCCGGGTCAACAACTGACACCGATTATGAACTGCTTTTAGAGTCTGAAGATCACCCCGCACTTTGTGATGACATTATTCTTCGGGGTATTGATGAAACTTTTGAGGATATCTTTGCTGATGAGCTCGCATTTCTGAATAACACGGGTGTTGAGATGAATCATGTCCCAATTATTGAAATTGAACCTCCACCCCTTCCTCTGAATTGTAAGAAGAATGCGAGTAATCCATCACATTCACTGCTTCGTCTCTTCAAAATGAGACGCGCACACACTCTCTTCCACCCCTTACCCTTTCCCCACTTCTTCTTCCACCAACCCGAGCACTGCGTTGATAAAATCTTCGAATGGTTGGTGTTGATTTTCGGTCTTTGCAAAGCTTGGCATCGACCAATGGTTTTTGACCCCCCTCATGTGATTTTCAAAGCTTAACATTGCATAACTCAAGTTTGGGGGGGAGCCATTTTTTTTTCTCTGGCTCTTGGAAAGAAAATTTTTACAAAACAAATTTTTGAGCCAAGAATAAGTTTAGGGGAAGGTCTTCACTTATATATTTTGCCCCCACTAATAAATTCCTCCCAGGCTTACAGGTTTGGTAGATATAGCGGTTGGCAACAGTGAGGACACTGTTGAAAACAAGTTTGGGGGAGGTTTGTGCTTAGTATTTGCATATCATTAGCATAAGCACAAAACATTTCTGTAAAAACCATAAAAATTTAAAATTTTTCAAAACCTATAAAAATTTTGTGTAAATATTTTTCTTTTGGTTCATCATTTTTTTGTAAATAGTTTTTCAAAACCCATAAAAACCTATAAAAATTTAAAAATTTTCAAAATCCATAAAAATCCAGAAATTTTCAAACTCATAAAAACTTTAAAATTTTCAAAATATAAAAATATTTAATATTTATGATAATAAAAGATTAGATAGTGAACAATTGCATCCATAAGATTAGAAGAATTTAAGAAAACCAAGAAAATTAGAAGTTTTCTTATACGAACTAGTAATAAGTAGTTATGAGCCGTTGTCCCAAGGGTTAGTAAGATGAAGGAAGTCACTAATCTGAGGATAAAAATAAGTCTGAAAAATAGTTTCTATTCTGGAAAGTCAAACATTTTGAACGTTGATACCCTGCTATTCTCACTTACACACGTCTTAAAGCCCGGGATAGTAGAGGATACCTTGAAATGCTCTTGTCTTAAAGCCAATGTATGAAGGAAATAAAAAAATGAAGAAAATATAAAGTGGTGACAAAAATGGACACTGGTTTTTGTTATCACCGAGGGCAATAAAAAAATATATAGCGAGGGTGCCTCTTCACCTAGTGCCCTAAGGCCAACTGGTCTGGGAGTCACTGCTATGCCTAAGGTGGTGCAAGACGAGGAAAATACACCAAATAAGCAAGCACATGAGTAATCGGTCGGTTAGTACCTCAAGAAGTATTAACGGTCGCATGAAAGTGTGTAAGCACATCTAGATATTCATTAATTAAAAAGTACTGAGGCTGATGGGCAAGAGTATGATAGCTTGAATTGAATTCTCCGGGTGTAGGGATGTCCTTTACACACACGCAGGGTGATATGATCGATGTTTGGAATAAAGATAGGAATGAAGAATAAGACGATGTTTTATTGAGGGAGGACGTGATTTCTAACATCTTTTCATGACCATTAAGATAGGGCTCATGACAACCGAAAAGCTAGCTTAGTTGGAAACCCTAATTTTCAAGGCTTTTCTTTTACAATTCTTGTCTTTAAATGTAATATTCATGATCTTCCTTTTATTATTGGATTTTGTGGGTGCAATCCGCTGAAAACCCTCAGGAGACAACACTCCTCCTACTAGGGACACCTAGAGGTTTAAAGGCTTGTTGCACGTGCTCAGTGCAATCGTGTTGCCTACGAAAGTGTGCTTTTCTCTTTCTTTGTTTTCTTCTTCTCTTTTTCAATAAAACAATTCGATCGAGACGATCGAAAATAAGTTTGGGGGAATTTGATCAGTCGAAAATACTGCACTTTTAACACGGTAATTTCCTTACCATTTGAACTCACATAGAAGTGTTCGGTATTCATAATTGCACATATTATCAATTCATCTCTGAAATACCAGATTGCGTGTGTTAGACTTTTAAACCGGCACTTTAAGGGAAATTAACTGTGTTTCATGGCATCGCATCATCCTTGTATTGCGCAACTCTTGTCTTGGAATCTATGCAGGAAATTCCGGAAGCAGGGCCAAAATTGGGGGAAAGACTGATAAAATATACGCCAACTAAAAGATGTATGATCTGGTAATGATTCAGAAGGCCAAATAAAAATCCAAACATCAGAAAGAGGCCCACCAGTCAGCCCAAGTATTACCATGTAAAGAGAAACCATCAAGGCCATCAAAGGGCCGCGGATCCGCGGCCCAAGCCCCCTCGGCGCGGCGGATCCGCGGCCATTTGAGGAGATTATTTCTTCAAATTTCATCACATGCTCAATTGTAACGGCCAAAGCTTCCAGAAGACCACAGAAGCTCCACGTGGCATTTCGAGAAGGCTCGGCTCAACAAACTCTTGGAGGGAAATTCAAAATTTAAAGCTTAACTAACTTTTTGGAGGGAAATTTAAATTATTGGATAACTAATTTATGGGGGGAATTCAAATTTCAATTCTAGATCTAAGATTTGAAAAGTCTATAAAAAGGAGCCTAGATCTAGAGGGGAAATTGTTCAAGAATCACCACCATCTTCTACCCACAAGTTTAGTGACAAAAGCTTGTGCCAAATTCAATTCCCATCTCCAATTCAAAATCAAGATCAAGATTCCGAGATCAATTTGAGCAAGAGAGCCTTCAACCTTTAGCAAGCGACGCCGGATTTCCAACGGAGCAAGAGATCCACGCCGATCCGCGACTCAAGGAGCCGAGCGAAGCCGAAATCGACGATCTAGTTCCTTCCTTTTGTAAATTCAAGAGAGTTGTAACGAAATTTGTTGATAAATAAAGGTGAATTTTCTATACTCTTGCTTATCTTTTAATTCAAGCATAATGATTAGAATTCAATTTGTGATTGTGTTTGTGATCATGGTGTTTGAGTAATCTCCGCTCGTGTAGGAGTTGTGACGATCTTTAGATGATGATGATTTATATATTTCTACAATTCTTAAATCCTATAATGTTTGGAAATTTTAGTGAATCAAATGTTTAATGACCTAGTTTCGAGATGATGCTTTCTTGATCGTGTTCACTCGAAACTAGGGAACAACTATTAAACATTTGATTAACTAGAAGCTAGAATTTGAATGCGATCCATCGAAAGGACAAAGGATGAGTTGCGGAATCCCTAATTTTCTCGCAAAGATCCTTAAACCTCGATGAAATTGTATCGATCTAGTATCAATTCATTAATGGATAAGAATTAGTAATCTTTAGATCTCATCACATCTATAGATCCGATCTACTCCTACGAGCCATACTTCTAATCTTGATTGTTGGTTGGAAATTATCACTCATCTCTCTTCTTGTTTTAATGTTTCTTTTAGATCTAGATTTTTCTTACTTTTGATCTACAATTACAAATCATGAATTGTTTTCTTTTCTTTTCATTAAATTTTCAACTCATCTAATTCAAGAATTGAACGGAACTCACTTTCCCTGTGGACGATCCGCACTCACTTACAATCTACATCCGACACCGTAGTTGATTGCGGTCAAATAATTTTTGGTTGTGATTTCTTTACCATTTCATTCTACACAATCGGAAAATCATTCAATCACCATGGTGCCGCTTAAACACCATAAAGAACTAGATGCACTTGATATCTACAGTGTAGAGGAGCTGCAAACGTTCTATATCCCTCCTAGGCGAGAAAGCGAAAAAGCAATTCTATTCTACCGCTCTGAAGAAACCAGAGTAGAGAAAGAAATCTGGCATGGCGCGGACCCTACGCTTGATAGGCTTCAGCCCATCCGTCTCCCCAGATATTATACGGAGGGTTTGAAAAAGCTGCTGAAACGCCAAGGGATATCCTTCAAGCAGACCGTTCGAAAAGCCAAGTTCTATGACAAAGTCTGGAACGTTCTCGAGACTCAACGCAAACTGCCTAATGGGAGAATGGAGACAAAAGGACTTGGATACATCCTGTCAAAGAAACGAGAGCTACTAAACAGCTGCTATGTCATGTATGACTTCGATGAAGAAGCGAATGCTCAATGGGAGGACGCTAATCCTGAGACAGTGAAGGTTCCAGACGCAAAAGAGTCCAGTCCGCCGTTCGAAGAACAAATGGACAAGCTCATAAGGGAAGCAGGTCAAAAAGTCCGGGACGACCATAACCGCGAAATGGCCATCTACGAGAAAGCCAGAACACAACGCCTCTTTCAACAGGCCGTGAAAGATGAAAATGCCGCTCCTTGTCAACCTGTTATAAAGAAGGCTCGGCGCAAAAGCAGAAATAAGTCGAAAGGCCAAAAAGGCGCTCAACAGCAACAAAGCAGGGCTAAGAAACCACGCAAACGGGAGTCGAGCGTTATTGATCTATCACTCATGAAGAAGATGGGTCGAGCGTACTCTTTTCCTCGGGACAAGACGAAGAAAATACTCGACCTCGCTCTAAAACATCAAATGCTTACACTGCCGGAGTCCAAACACCCCGAACAAGCGGGCGAAGTCTCACACCCGGACTATTGCTTTTACCATCGAGTAATAGGGCATCCTCTTGAAGATTGCTTCACCTTTAAGAATTGGGTCGAAGATCAGTACCGGCTCGGCAAGTTCGCTCTGTCTGACAACTGGAGGGTAACGCCACCACAGAAGCACGAACCCAAGGCCACGAAAGAAGAACCAGTTCCACATTGGGATTGAAAGCGAATTCGTACTTGTCGCATGATAACCATATTAAAAGAAAAGCCCGAGGATATGGATGACCTTCCCTGGTGCTTCGAAAATAGCAACGACGAGGTAATCTCAGAATTTCTACCAGCGCCAAAAGAACTGGAGGATGGCATACATACTACTGCAGATAACCTCAAGAAGATTGAGTTGGGATTGGCAGACGATCCGCGACCGACATTTATCAGCGAGCTGCTATCTGAAGAAAGGGTGGCTGCGTTAAAGGACGTGCTTCTACAGCATAGAGATTGCTTCGCGTGGAACTATTCCGAAATGCCGGGACTAGATCCAGAAATTGCTGTGCATAAATTGGCAATATCCCCGGATGTCAAGCCCGTCAAACAGGCACCAAGAAGAATGCGGCTCGAGCTTGAGATGAGTATCAATGCCGAGGTCAAGAAGTTAATCGACTCTGGCTTTATCCAGGAAGTTCAATACCCTGAATGGATCGCCAACATCGTCCCGGTGATGAAGAAAAATGGGATAGTGCGCATATGCGTAGACTTCCGGGATCTCAATAAAGCTTGCCCAAAAGACGATTTCCCAGTGCCAGTCACCGAACTGATGATAGACAATACGTCCACTCAAGAGGTTTTCTCCTTCATGGACGGCTCATCAGGGTATAATCAAATAAAGATACATCCCGAAGACCAGAAGCACACCGTCTTCAGGACTCCTTTGGGTATATTCTGCTACAAGGTGATGCCCTTCGGTCTAAAGAACGCCGGTGCCACCTATCAGAGGGCCATGACAAAGATCTTCGATGACCTCATACATGAAATCGTCGAATGTTATATCGACGATCACGTAGTTAAAAGCAAATCATACGAGAAACATCTCGAGCACCTAAAAACTGTATTTCAACGCCTTCGGCAATACAACTTGAAGATGAACTCTCTCAAATGTGCATTCGGAGTTTCCTCGGGCAAATTCTTAGTATTCATCGTCCGACACCGGGGTATCGAAATAGATCCGTCCAAGATCAAGGCGATCATGGAAATGCCTCCACCAAGGACTCTCAAACAGTTGCGGTCTCTCCAAGAAAAGCTCGCATATATTCGGCGATTTATAGCCAACCTCTCTGGCAAGTGCCGCCCTTACAGTCACCTGATGAAGAAGGGAACTCCATTCGTCTGGGATCAAAAGTGCCAAGGCGCGCTGGACGAAATTAAACAATACCTGCTGTTCCCGCCAAAAATTTCTGCGCAAAAGAGTCCAAGGTATCAAATGGCAGCGATACGCTTAAGGAAATACGAACCAGTATTTTTCGGGATGTTTTTTGACAAACTCCCGAATGAGAAACAGATAAATTCTGATTGTATCGAAAGAATCTCAAAAAACTCTTCGATTTGGTATATTATGGGCTTCATAATTCATCCGGGATCAAAAGTTAAGAGGCATTACGTGTCCACACGTGATGGGCTTTTAAGAACCCGCTGGAGGAGTTAAAAGATATAATAAAAACTCAGAAAAGACTTCAATGGGGCATCACGTGCTCACACGTGACCATGGGTCACGTGCAGACACGTGATGGGCTCTTAAGGCCTTTAAAATAATGAATAGAATTAAATTCTAAAATCTGTTCCCTGATTAAAAATCAAAAGTTACCTCAATGAGGTATCACGTGCTCACACGTGACCAATGGTCACGTGTTGACACGTGATGGTTAAAACTGAAGCATAAACAAGCGGCCGTTAAAGAACTCAATTGGGGGTCACGTGCTCACACGTGACCAAGGGTCACGTGTCAGCACGTGACTGGTTTCGAAAGCCTTACAGTTAATAGAATTAAAATTCTAAAATTTTCTAAATCTTTCCAAACACAAAAGGTCTATGGGGACCGTTGGATTAAAAATCTGAAGGTGATTAAAAATCACCAATTTATGAAATAATCTTGGACTTGGAAAGATTTCCCCCCTAAATCTAACCGAGATAACAAATGGATATCTTTGGATTTAAAATCCAATGGTGAATAAAATTCACCTAATAATCCAAAGGTCCAGATGAATGATGAATACAAATAAAATCTCTAACGAATACAAATCAAATCTTTCAATGAGAGATTTGCTAAACAAATTGATTATCTTTCTTCTCCTATAAATAGGAGCCAAGAAGAGAAGAGAGAGGGGATCTACTTTTTTGGAGAGAAAAACAGAGAGAGGAGAATTTAATTCTCTGCAAAAGAAAAATCCTAGGTAAGAAAAAAGAGGCTTTAAAAGAGAATTTAATTCTCAAAAGAGTTTAACTCTTACATAAAGAAAAGAACTTAGTTCTTTCTCTGGTTGAGGATCTGCAAAGTGCACATCTCCCCATGAATTGAGAATTTAATTCTCATTGGGTTGAGATCCTGCCATGCAGATCTAAAACACAGAGGAGGAATTGAGTTTTGAGAATTTAATTCTCCCAAACTTTCAGGAATTTAATTCCTCCTAAAACAAAAATAGAGTTTAACCCTAATCAAGAATTTAATTCTTTTACATATCTGGGAATTTAATTTCTTTGAAAAGAAATCAGGGTTTTATCCTAAATAAGAATTTAATTCTTTCACGATAGGAATTTAATTCCTCCAAAATCATAATTAGGGTTTAACCCTACAAAGAATTCAATTCTTAAAAGATCTCTGTTCATGAAAAGAACTAGGGTCACGTGCCCCACGTGACCCCTGAACAGATCCCCCAAAATGAGAAGAGGAAAGTTTTGAGGCAATGCCTCACGTGCTCCCACGTGACCCTCATTATATATGGAACAAAAGCAAAGGCAGAAACAATTCTGGGCGCTCTCACGTGACACCACGTGACCCCTAATAAATGTTCTAATAAATCAGGGCATGAGTATACATCACGTGCCCACACGTGATGGCTATGAAAATTAAAAGTGTTAAACACTTGTTTGCAGAACAAAATAAAGGGGATCTGGCCCCAATTTTTGATGCCATCACGTGCTCCACGTGACCCCCGAAACACAGAAAGAAAAAGCAAAAGAAATAAAGGCCTTGGGCGCTCTCACGTGCTCCCACGTGACCCCTTGGCTGATGCTCTAACAATCAGCGCACTAATCCTCCTCACGTGGCAGCACGTGATGCTCCAAAGAAAACATAAAAAGTGTTTAATGCTTACTTACAGAACGAAGAAAAGGAGATCTGGCTCCACATTTAGGGCGCCCTCACGTGTCACCACGTGACCCCTAATGAGCATTCTAACAGACCAGAGCGGGGGCCTCCATCACGTGCTCACACGTGATGGCCGTCAGAATTAAAAGAGTTAAACCTTGATCTACAGAATAAAATAAAGGAAATCAGGGCGCTCTCACGTGTCCACACGTGACCCCCCTCTCCTTAGTATTTAACACTAATCTGAAGACTTTGTTCCCAGTGTTTAACACTGATTTGCTTTAGTGTTAAACACTAATTTGAAATCTCTGATTACCAGTGTTTAACACTGATTTGCTTTAGTGTTTAACACTAATTTGAAAGCCGTGTTGCTAGTGTTTAACACTGATTATCTTTTAGTGTTTAACACTAACTTGTTAATCTTATTCCCAGTGTTCAACACTGTTGACCTCTAGTGTTTAACACCGGCTTTAGCCCAATTGGCTAAGTTTCTAGAGGCAAAGCCTCTCCTTCAATGGACCAACAGAGAGCCAATATTTCAAACACAATTGGACTTAGCCCAAATTGGCCATAAGTCCTCAAATCATCTTGAACTGAGCACATCTGCTCTTTCAACCAACTCATTGGTTCAAGGGTACATCTCTGAGCTCCTCTGATATTTGTCGTTGTAATCCTTCAACGTCGTCAGAGAGGTGATGTGTCCCGACGGCCATACATTCATTGGACCACCATATCCCTAAACTGGCAATGGACCACCATGTCCCTAAACTGGAGGTGGACCACCATGTCCCTAAACTGGCAATGGACCACCATGTCCCTAAACTGGAACAATAGAGCCCCCAAATGCTCTTTTGTCGGATCTAAACGATCCCGTTTAAGTTGATCTTAGCCTCAAATATGGCTAACGTATCCTTAAACTTTCAAACAGACTTTAGTCCCAAATTGGACTATAGATCCCCCCAATCTACTCTGATTCAAGGGTACATCTCTGAACTCCTCTGACATCTGTCGTTGTAATCCTTCAACGAAGTCAGAGAGGTGATGGGTCCCGACGGCCATACATACAATGGACCACCATGTCCCTAAACTGGAACAATCGAGCCCCCAAACGCTCTTTTGTCGGATCTAAACGATCCCGTTAAGTGGATCTTAGTCTCAAATTGGACTAACGTATCCTTAACAAACGTTTAAGTTGATCTTAGCCTCAAATGAGGCTAACGTATCCTTAAACCCAAAACCCCAAACCCAAATCTAAGAAAACACGGATTTGGACTAATCCACGTCCTACGTGCGACGAGAATAAATTAGTCTCCGTATACAATCCACGGGCAACCAAACACAAAACAAACATCCACGACACGAAGTGACCATCTGGAGAAGGAGAAAGTTGTTACCGCGATGCGGTAACGTAATTAACTGCAGGGGCTTGCGCCTGCAGGGAAGAGCGTCCCCACAATCAAAAACCTCTCAAGCGAGGGGGAATCTGACGAAGTCTGCTACATCGGACGCATCCGTTTAAACCTTCGATGCATGGTGCCATAAATCAACTTGGCATCTTCGGAGAGGTAGACGGATAGCACCAATTAGCATCTGCCCCGAATCTCAGGCAAGACGTCATGTCGCGCCGTCTTTCGGAGGGGGACAGATTCTGGCACGCCCGGTGGGACCTTTTCCTCTTTCCACTCCACACTTCGTGTGTCGTGTTTTTCCCGCGATCAAATAATCACGGCGTATATGTTTTTAGTTGCCCTTAGGGGAGTGGATATTAAAGCCGGCATTTCGTCTTTATGAAGAATGGCATTTGCTCCCACCCCAGCAACTCAGGCTCTGTCATATCCGGCGGAGTCAAGTATGGGTCACTTGCAGTCTCAAATCTCTGCAATCCGGCTTTTCAAGAAATCAACGGGATTCTCTTTGGGTCGATGCTCCCACCTCCCACCCTCGGTGCCTCAACGCCGATGGAGGAAGCCCAGAGGATGTCTGTCAAGCAGCAGCCTTACTGACGGAATCGGTCCTCAAACAACTGGCACATGCCAAAGGCCAAGATCGACACAGGGGCAGAATATTCAAGCTCTTCAAGAAATCAACAGGCTTCGGACTGCACTAACTGCAACAGCAACTCTCGCTCTGTCCCATCTGGCGGAGTAACCTACGGGCCCCAAGCGGCCTCCCTTTTCACTATACCAGTGGAGCAGGCAACTCAAGACACCACTAGGCTATTCTTCGGGACCATGCTCCCGCCAACGAGCTTCAGTGCTCCTGTGCCATCGCAAGAAGCTCCCAAGAAGTCATTTTTCAGTGCTCCAGTGCTTATTTACGCCTTACTCTGCACACAAAAATTATGATAAGAAAAGAGTAGAAAGTGAAAAATTATATTTAAAAGATACGAATAGTTTAAGAAAAACAAGAAAGTTAGATGTTTTCTTAAATGAAACTAGTAATAAGTAGCTATGAGCTGTTGTCTTAAGGGTTAGTAAGATGAAGGAAATTACTAATCTGAGGATAAAAATAAGCCTGAAAAATAGTTCCTATTCTGGAAGCCGAACATTTGAACGTTGATACCCTACTATACGTACTTACACATATCTTGAAACTCGGGATAGTAGAGGATACCTTGAAATACTCTTGTCTAAAAGCCAAAGTATGAAGGAAATAATAAATGGAAAAGAAAAGATAAAATGGTGAAGAGAAAAATGAACACTGGTTTTGTTATCACCGAGGCAGCAATAAAAAAAATATAGCGAGGGTGCTTTATCACCTAGTGCCTTAGATCAACTGGTTTGGGAGTCACTGCTAAGCCTTAGGTGTTGTAAGATGAGGAAAAACATTTAATTAGCAAGCACATGAGTAATCGGTCGGTTAGTACCTCAAGAAGTATTAACGGTCGCATGAAGAATGTGTGAGCAAATTCCATCTAAATATCTATTAAAAAGTACTAAGGTAGATGGACAAGAGTATGATTGCTTGAATTGAATTCTCTGAGTGTAGGGATGTCCAGTTCACACACGTAGGGGTATATGATCAATGTTTGGAAGAAAGGTAGGAATGAAAACTAAAGGCGATGTTTTATTGAGGGATGATGTGATTTCTAACATCTTTTCATGACTATTAAGATAGGGCTCATAGCAACTGAAAAGCTGGTAGAGTTGAAAACTCTTATTTTCAAGTTCTTTCTTTTATAGTTCTTATCTTTATATAACTTTCACCATCTCTCTTTTATTATACGATTTTGTGGGTGTAATCCGCTGAAAACCCTCAGGAGACAACACCCCTCCTACTAGGGATATACCACTGGCGCCGAGTAAAGAAGACCGGGGGCAACTCTCCTTCTGGACTGACTCCGCCAACTCCAATGGCGGAAATTGATGCTGCTGTTCCAACTGGAAACAGCTTTGAACCACTTAAGAAGGTCCACAAGAACTCTCCAACCGCTGTGCTGAAAAGATCTCCTCCACCTATGGAGAGTGCTACAAAGGTGAAGCCGGAAAAGCCCCCTCAACGGCTGTCCTCTAAAATCTACAAGGTCTGGCGTCAAGTCCAAGACTCGGTAATTGATCAAGATTATCTCCACCGACAGAAAAAGATGAAGGTTCGGCAGGAGAAGGATTACTCCGTCAAGCCGCAAAAAGCAACGGCTACTTGGGTGCCCACTACAATGGCCCTCTCAACTTCAACCACTCAAAAGAAAGGGAGGCCGCAGAAAGCCCCTGTGAACATGGCGAGCCGTAAACGCGCTGAGCACAAACACCCTAAGTCTGGGGGAATGGTGGTGCACACTGTTTATATGGCTTCTGGAAAGGAGGAAAGCCGTGCTTTGACGGGTCACCGACCGCTCACCCGATCCCTGACAAAAGCCCAGGAGGAACAGCAGAAGTTTCAAGAGATGATGACTGCGATGGCCGCACTCACCGGGCCAAAAGAAAGCCCGGAAACATCATCATAACAGCGTCACGAACAGGAAACTGACGCTGACTTCCTACGCGGAGTCCTCGAAAAGAAGGACAGAGAGGCAGCAGAACAAGCTGCCAACATAAAACAAATGGCGCTTCTCTTCCAAGACATGATGGGAATGATGTTACAGTCGGACCCTCTAGCTGAAGACCCTCCGATCATTATTGAAGACGATAAAGAGGAGACATCTAATCCTCCTCCGGCTCATTCAACAGCCAAGGAGGAAACCATTTCCAAAGATGCACTAGATGACTATATAGCTCAGCAAATACGAGCTCATCAGGCGAATGAAGCGGCCAGCCAAGTCGTCAAAACTGGGCGACCATACCCGAGCTGGTATGACCAAATCAGTTACCCGCCGGGATATACGATCCCTAAGTTCCATGTATACAAGGGGACCGGAAATCCGCATCAGTACGTCGCTTAATTCAGAGCCTTATGCGGCAACACTGGCGGCGATGATAAACTCTTGCTCCGCCAATTCGTCGGCAGCTTATCGGAGACGGCGTTCGAGTGGTACTCTGAACTCCTAAATGACTCTGTCAAGACATTCGCAGAGATGGAGTTGCTATTCACCCAGCGTTTTGCAAGCGCTAGCGAACGCACCCCAATCACGGCATTGATCAATGCCAGGGTGAAGCCTGCAGAAACTTGGGTCCAGTATGCGATACGGTGGCGTAATCTATAGTCAAAGTGCGAGCAGCGCATCGAAGAAGCTCCTGCCGTGGGCATGTTCGTGGGTACTCTCGATCCGCAAGCAACTATCTCGCAATTCATGATGTTCTTCATACCGACCACGTTCCAGGCCTTAATTGATAAGCTAGCCCAAATGGATCAGATGGGTCATAGACCATCTCCTTCAAAGACGGAGCCTTGGAATGAAAAGGGCAAAGGGAAAGCAACCTTCGTCGCTAACGCTCAACAACAGCCGAGCAACTTAAAGCCGGTTGTCTGTCAAAACAATATGCGTCCACGTCTATCCCTTGAGGAGAGACTGGGACGTCCTTACTCGTTTCCTCAGGATAAAACGAGAAGACTGTTCGAGCTGGCAATGCGCAACAGACTCATCAATCTTCCAAGTCCAAAACGTCCGTTGCAACCAGGCGATGTCAACGATCCCAATTATTGCCCTTACCACCAAACGGTAAGTTACCCGATCGAGGATTGCTTCGTCTTTAAGGGATGGATCGAGGATCAGTACCTACAAGGAAAGTTCGCGCTGTCTAAAAAGTGGAAAGTAAACCCATCACAGCCGCACACTCCAAAGAAGACGGATGCACCGGGGGCAACTTGCCACGTGATCTCCCACTCATTTACGGACGATGAAAAAACTCCTTGCACAGAGAAGCTGGGGGCAGATCCTGAACCAGAACTTCTGTGGCCGTCAGACGAGATGATCGATGCCTTCCTGAACGAAGCCCGTCTTAAAAGCAAAACCGATCGGGAGCACGAGATGGCCATATTTGAAAAGGCCAAACGCCGGCGACTGGACAAAAGGGTCGAAACACTCCCACCAGATCGAAGTACATCCGCCGCAAATGAAAGCAGGATCAAGACAAGGAAACGATTCGCCAAAGCCATATCAATGGGCATGAGGCTGCCCTCTTTCAGAGAAAATTCTCCTGGTGGTATACATTTTGATGAAACGGACGTACACCATAACTTCTGCTTATATCATCAGAGGATCGCACATCCTACTGAAGACTGCAACTCCTTTAAGTGTTGGTGGCAAGGATATGTCGCTCATAGACAACACGTCAATAGAATAAAGCGGGAAGCTCGTAGATAGCGAAAAAATACGACAGATGAGCATAAAAGAGTTGCCGGCAATTGTCATAGGGACGAGCCCGGGCACCTTTGGAAGCGATTCTGACGAAGAAGCCGCCCTCGACCCTCTCTTCAAGGAATTCATTTCTAAAACAAAAGAATTGGAGAGTTGCGAGAACGTTCAGCCGTACAATCTCACGCTACCCGGAAAGAATCTCGGACCCGCAAACGACGGAGCAAACGAAATGAGAAAGGAAAAGGAAAAAACGGCCTTTGTTGCCAACACTCAACAACAGCCGAGTAACCCGAGACCGTTTTGTCGTCAAAACAACAAGCCGCGATACCTCAATGAGAAGTTGAAACGTCCTTACTCGTTTCCCAAAGATAAAACAAAGAAATTGTTCGAGCTAGCAGTGCGCAGCGGGCTCATCACTCTGCCAGATCCAAAACGTCCATTGGAATCAGGCGACGTTAACAATCCTAACTATTGTGCCTACCACAGAGTAATGGGTCACCCACTCGAAAATTGCTACGTCTTCAAAAACTGGGTTGAAGACCAATACCAACAAGGCAAGTTCGCGCTGCCCGAAAAGTGGAAAGTAAACCCGCCACAACCACATGCTCCGAGAAAGATAGATATGCCGGGGGCATCATGCTCAGTCATAGAGAAAGCCCCATAGACCGAAAAGTCAGTAAACTAGAGATGCGTCTCAAATACGGCGACGGCAGACCGAAACGTCCTTAAACTAACGGCGGACCGCAATGTCCTAAAACTTACAAATGACCGAAACGTCGTTAAACTACTCCCAACCCGCAGCATCTTCAGGCTGACGTGGTTAAAAAAAAAACAAAAACGGTACGTCCACAAGCAAAATGGGCACGGATGAAAACCCGAAAGGGCTCCGTGAGTGAAAACAGCAGGGCTACCGGCGAGTGTTTGTGAAAACCCGAAAGGGCACAATCTCGTTAAAAGACACTTATAGGGTCCTCTCGACCTTGTAAGGAGAAACCACCCGCGTGAGATCCTTACGACTCACAAGGGAGCAACACACTTAGGGATCCTCACGATTCCTAAGGAGAAATTACACTTGCGAGATCCTCACGACTCGTAAGGAGAACTCTCTTATGGGACCCTCACGGCTCATAAGATTTGAAAGTCTTAAGTTACAGAGACCTGAACCTATTCTTAAGCAACCCCCACAATCTCCGATACTGCCCTACAAGCGGCTCAATACTGGCCCTTGTATACAATCCACGGGCACGAATAAACATTTCCCTAACAAAGTCCCACCCGTGACTGGGGATATGTCTATATGGTAAACAACCCTTGTAAGTCCTCTCAACTTATAAGGAGAAAATCCTTTTGTAAGATCCTTACGAATTACAGGGGAATATACACTTAGGAATCCTCACGATCCCTAAGGAGAAAACACACCTACGAGATCCTCACGACTTGTAGGGAGAAATACCTTTGTGAGACCCTTACGGCTCATGAAGTCAAAAGCCTTAGTCGACAGGATCATAACCCTGTTTACTAAGCCACCTTTGTTCAACATCGACAGAGGCAAATGATGATTCGCTCATGGAAATATCCCAGTTGTAGCGATACTGATGCCTAAATCGGTATCAAATTCCAAGTCCTTTCATGGCAAATGATGATTCGCTCATGGCAATATTCCAGTCGTAGCGATGCTGATGCTAAGATTGGCATCAGATTCCAAGTTCCACACTCGCGATATAAAAAAAAATCAGCGAGCCAAAAATGCATATGAAATAGCCGAAATGATGGGGCAACTTGCAACGAAATTAGCAAGTAAAAATGTATGCATATAAAAACAGCCGAAATGATTGGACAACTTGCAATAAAAAAAAGCAGCGAGTAAAAATGAAATAAATAGCCGAAATGATTGGGCACCGCGAAAAATAGCCGAAATGATAGGGCAATCGTCACCTTCGCGATATAAAAGCTGAAATGATAGAGCATCGTGGGAAAAGAAATAAAATAAAAATAAAATTTATGCCCTACAGGTGATGTTACATCAACCCCTGTATACAATCCAGGGACGCAAACGAAAAAAGGATCATACTTCTCCTCCCCAGGTTTCATCAGAAGAAGAAACGGAATCTCGACGGGCCACAAATAACCTAGAGATCGTCTCAACACTCGTCTCATTACAACGGACACAACTTCAAGCGAAGCGGAACAGCGGCAACTCCGAGTTCTATAGCTCGGCGATACACCGATCACCGAGAGTCAAATCTCCACTCCATGAAATGCGGATATAATCAGCAAAATTCCTGGTTACGTGGAACGCGGATAACGTCACTCTTTGACCCCATGGAAAACGTCCAGAGCGGATCCTGGTCCTCGCAGAGCATGGCAGTGAACCCGTGCGAAGTATCCAGAGCGGAGCCTAGTCCTCGCCTAACGCGGTAGTGAACCCGTGTGAAGCATCTAGTACAAAATTCCTGGTTACGTGGAACGCGGATAACGTCACTCTTTAACCCCGTGGAAAACGTCCAGAGCGGATCCTGGTCCTCGCAGAGCACGGCAGTGAACCCGTGTGAAGCATCCAGAGCGGAGCCTAGTCCTCGCCTAATGCGGCAGTGAACCCGTGTGAAACATCTAGTGCAAAATTCCTGGTCACGTGGAACGCGGATAACGTCACTCTTTGACCCCGTGGAAAACGTCCAGAGCGGATCCTGGTCCTCGCAGAGCACGGCAGTGAACCCGTGTGAAGCATCCAGAGCGGAGCCTAGTCCTCGCCTAACGCGGCAGTGAACCCGTGTGAAGCATCTAGTGCAAAATTCCTGGTCACGTGGAACGCGGATAACGTCACTCTTTGACCCCGTGGAAAACGTCCAGAGCGGATCCTGGTCCTCGCAGAGCATGGCAGTGAACCCGTGTGAAGCATCCAGACCGGAGCCTAGTCCTCGCCTAACGCGGCAGTGAACCCGTATGAACCATCTAGAGCAAAATTCCTGGTTACGTGGAACGCGGATAACGTCACTCTTTGACCCCGTGGAAAACGTCCAGAGCGGATCCTGGTCCTCGCAGAGCACGACAGTGAACCCGTGCGAAGCATCCAGAGCGGAGCCTAATCCTCGCCTAACGCGGTAGTGAACCCGTGTGAAGCATCTAGTGCAAAATTCCTGGTCACGTGGAACGCGGATAACGTCACTCTTTGACCCCGTGGAAAACGTCCAGAGCGGATCCTGGTCCTCGCAGAGTACGGCAGTGAACCCGTGTGAAGCATCCAGAGCGGAGCCTAGTCCTCGCCTAACGCGGCAGTGAACCCGTGTGAAGCATCTAGAGCAAAATTCCTGGTTACGTAGAACGCGGATAACGTCACTCTTTGACCCCGTGGAAAACATCCAGAGCGGATCCTGGTCCTCGCAGAGCACGGCAGTGAACCCGCGCGAAGCATCCAGAGCGGAGCCTAGTCCTCGCCTAACGCGGCAGTGAACCCGTGTGAAGCATCTAGAGCAAAATTCTTGGTCACGTGGAACGCGGATAACGTCACTCTTCGACCCCGTGGGAAACGTCCAGAGAGGATCCTGGTCCTCGCATCAACATGGAGTGATCACCATCGCGACATTCGTCTCGATACAGAGGACGCAATGCCAGAAAACGAAGCGAAGGCCAAATTCCTAGCTTCAACGTCTTAACGGCAAGTTATATAAAGCCTGAAAGACAATCGGAGATCATCTCGCACCAAGGCGGAGTGGTCACCACCTCGACGTTCGTCTCGATACAGCAGACACAACATCACCAAAAGGAGCCACGGCAAAATCCCGGGTTCCAAACCTCGATGGTTCACCAGCAACCTAGAGACAACCACGACATTCGTCTCGATACAGAGGACGCAATGCCAGCAAACGAAGCGAAGGCTAAAGTCCTAGCTTCAGGGTCTTAACGGCAAGTCATATAAAACCGGAAAGACAATCGGAGACCATCTCGCACCAGTGTAGAGTGGTCACCACCTTGACGTTCGTCTCGATACAGCAGACGCGACATCACCAAAAGGAGTCACGGCAAAATCTCTGGTTCCAGATCTCGACGGTTCAACAACAACCTAGATACAACCGTGACATTCGCCTCGATACAGTAGACGCAATGTCAACAACAGCGTTCTTCCTCCAGCGGGATTCGGACGCGATAATCAAACAAACGGAGCCACGGCAAAATTCCAGCTCCACCTCGACATTCGTTTCGATACAGCAGACGAGTTGTCACCCCCAGCGTTCTTCCTCCAGCGGGATTCGGACGCGACAATCAAACAAAGGGAGCCACGGCAAAATTCCAGCTCCACCATGGCATTCGTCTCGATACAGCAGATGAGATGTCACCCCAGCGTTCTTCCTCTAGCAGGGATCAGACGCGTCGATCAAACAAACGGAGCCACGGCAAAATCCCTAGTTCCAAACCTCAACGGTTCATCAGCAAACTAAAAATAACCGCGATATTCGTCTCGATACAGCAGACGCGATGCCAGCAAAACGAAGCAAAGGCCAAATTCCTAGCTCCATGGTCTTAACGGCAAGTCATATAAAGCCTGAAAGACTATCGGAGATCATCCTACACCAGCGCGGAATGGTTATGACTCATCGGGGCTCTCCAAAATGAGCCTAACCTCAAGTAAAAAGCGGCATGGCAAATTCCTAGCGCTTGCTCTTCCGACGGTCAAACTGCCAAGGAGGATTGCTTGAAGACGTCTTGTCCAGCCCCCGAAGGGATCAGAGACACGGCAGTCGCAGGGCTACTCGAACAGCACGATTGCCTATCGAGGAATATATCAGCTCATGCGACGGTACGACGGCCAAAACCTTAAGTACCACAGACCCTAACGGACTTCTGTCGTAAAGAGCAGAGGTTAACTGTGACGTTAGGATATTCTTGCAAGATCTGCTCGATCCGTTTCGACTCGTGAGGAAATTGATGTCTTTGCGAGATTTTTTCGATTCGTCTCGACTCGTGAGATAAAGCCTTAGGCAGTGGGGATTAAAAAACCTGTTTCCTAAGCACTGGGACCCCGCAAGTCGGCCCAAAACGGTCTCTTGCATACTATCCACGGGTCACACTCTCCAAAGTCGAATCTCGACAAGGAGGGAAACAACCGCTTACGGGTCCTCTCGACTCGTAAGAGGGAAAACTCTCTTATAGGATCCTTACGACTTATAAGAGAAAACGCACTTAGGAATCCTCACGATTCCCTAGGAGAAAATACACCTACGAGATCCTCACGACTTGTAGGGAGAAAAGTCTTTATGAGACCCTCACGGCTCGTAAAGTTGAAAAGCCTTAGGTGGTAGATCCTACCCCTGTCTCCTAAGCCATCACTGCCCTGCAAAGAAGTCAAGAGGGACCGACCATCTATGAGACACACTTGCCAAAGCTACATGCCACCGAAAGGGAGAAGCTACTCATGAGCATATAAACTATTTCACGCCAGAGTAAGACATAAAGAAATGGAAGGGTGCGGCTCATGGGGATGAGGGTTTAGAACTATATCCCTTAAGAGTTGAGATTTGAGTCAATGATAAATGACGACGCTTGTGTCCGCTCGTTATCTTCTCAGATCAAAATTCTGAAAGTGATACACCAACCCGAAACTGGTCATACGCCATGCATAACTCTGCACTACTTCACCCACGTACATACTTACGTGGGCAAAGTAGTGGGGAGTATTTGTTCCCGCCAAAAATTTCTGCGCAAAAGAGTCCAAGGTATCAAATGGCAGCGATACGCTTAAGGAAATACGAACCAGTATTTTCCGGGATGTTTTTTGATAAACTCCTGAATGAGAAACAGATAAATTCTGATTGTATCGAAAGCGTCTCGAAAAACCCTTCGATTTGGTATATTATGGGCTTCATAATTCATCCGGGATCAAAAGTTATGAGGTATTACGTGTCCACACGTGATGGGCTTTTAAGAACCCACTGGAGGAGTTAAAAGATATAATAAAAACTCAGAAAAGACCCCAATGGGGTATCACGTGCTCACACGTGACCATGGGTCACGTGCAGACACGTGATGGGCTCTTAAGGCCTTTAAAATAATGAATAGAATTAAATTCTAAAATCTGTTCCCTGAATAAAAATCAAAAGTTACCTCAATGAGGTATCACGTGCTCACACGTGACCAATGGTCACGTGTTGACACGTGATGGTTAAAACTGAAGCATAAACAAGCGACCGTTAAAGAACTCAATTGGGGGTCACGTGTCAGCACGTGACTGGTTTCGAAAGCCTTACGATTAATAGAATTAAAATTCTAAAATTTTCTAAATCTTTCCAAACACAAAAGGTCTATGGGGACCGTTGGATTAAAAATCTGAGGGTGATTAAAAATCACCAATTTATGGAATAATCTTGGACTTGGAAAGATTTCCCCCCTAAATCTAACCGAGATAACAAATGGATATCTTTGGATTTAAAATCCAATGGTGAATAAAATTCACCTAATAATCCAAAGGTCCAGATGAATGATGAATGCAAATAAAATCTCTAACGAATACAAATCAAATCTTTCAATGAGAGATTTGCTAAACAAATTGATTATCTTCCTTCTCCTATAAATAGGAGCCAAGAAGAGAAGAGAGAGGGGATCTACTTTTTTGGAGAGAAAAACAGAGAGAGGAGAATTTAATTCTCTGCAAAAGAAAAACCCTAGGTAAGAAAAAAGAGGCTTCAAAAGAGAATTTAATTCTCAAAAGAGTTTAACTCTTACATAAAGAAAAGAACTTAGTTCTTTCTCTGGTTGAGGATCTGCAAAGTGCACATCTCCCCATGAATTGAGAATTTAATTCTCATTGGGTTGAGATCCTGCCATGCAGATCTAAAATACAGAGGAGGAATTGAGTTTTGAGAATTTAATTCTCCCAAACTTTCAGGAATTTAATTCCTCCTAAAACAAAACTAGGGTTTAACCCTAATCAAGAATTTAATTCTTTTACATATCTGGGAATTTAATTTCTTTGAAAAGAAATCATAGTTTTATCCTAAATAAGAATTTAATTCTTTCACGATAGGAATTTAATTCCTCCAAAATCATAATTAGGGTTTAACCCAACAAAGAATTCAATTCTTAAAAGATCTCTGTTCATGAAAAGAACTAGGGTCACGTGCCCCACGTGACCCCTGAACAGATCCCCCAAAATGAGAAGAGGAAAGTTTTGAGGCAATGCCTCACGTGCTCCCACGTGACCCTCATTATATATGGAACAAAAGCAAAGGCAGAAACAATTCTGGGCGCTCTCACGTGACACCACGTGACCCCTAATAAATGTTCTAATAAATCAGGGCATGAGTATACATCACGTGCCCACACGTGATGGCTATGAAAATTAAAAGTGTTAAACACTTGTTTGCAGAACAAAATAAAGGGGATCTGGCCCTACTTTTTGATGCCATCACGTGCTCCACGTGACCCCCGAAACACAGAAAGAAAAAGCAAAAGAAATAAAGGCCTTGGGCGCTCTCACGTGCTCCCACGTGACTCCTTGGCTGATGCTCTAACAATCAGCGCACTAATCCTCCTCACGTGGCAGCACGTGATGCTCCAAAGAAAACATAAAAAGTGTTTAACACATACTTACAGAACGAAGAAAAGGAGATCTGGCTCCACATTTAGGGCGCCCTCACGTGTCACCACATGACCCCTAATGAGCATTCTAACAGACCAGAGCGGGGGCCTCCATCACGTGCTCACACGTGATGGCCGTCAGAATTAAAAGAGTTAAACACTGATCTACAGAATAAAATAAGGGAAATCAGGGCGCTCTCACGTGTCCACACGTGACCCCCCTCTCCTTAGTATTTAACACTAATCTGAAGACTTTGTTCCCAGTGTTTAACACTGATTTGCTTTAGTGTTAAACACTAATTTGAAATCTCTGATTACCAGTGTTTAACACTGATTTGCTTTAGTGTTTAACACTAATTTGAAAGCCGTGTTGCTAGTGTTTAACACTGATTATCTTTTAGTGTTTAACACTAACTTGTTAATCTTATTCCCAGTGTTCAACACTGTTGACCTCTAGTGTTTAACACTGGCTTTAGCCCAATTGGCTAAGTTTCTAGAGGCAAAGCCTCTCCTTCAATGGACCAACAGAGAGCCAATATTTCAAACACAATTGGACTTAGCCCAAATTGGCCATAAGTCCTCAAATCATCTTGAACTGAGCACATCTGCTCTTTCAACCAACTCATTGGTTCAAGGGTACATCTCTGAGCTCCTCTGATATTTGTCGTTGTAATCCTTCAACGTCGTCAGAGAGGTGATGTGTCCCGACGGCCATACATTCATTGGACCACCATATCCCTAAACTGGCAATGGACCACCATGTCCCTAAACTGGAAGTGGACCACCATGTCCCTAAACTGGCAATGGACCACCATGTCCCTAAACTGGAACAATAGAGCCCCCAAATGCTCTTTTGTCGGATCTAAACGATCCCGTTTAAGTTGATCTTAGCCTCAAATATGGCTAACGTATCCTTAAACTTTCAAACAGACTTTAGTCCCAAATTGGACTATAGATCCCCCCAATCTACTCTGGTTCAAGGGTACATCTCTGAACTCCTCTGACATCTGTCATTGTAATCCTTCAACGACGTCAGAGAGGTGATGGGTCCCGACGGCCATACATACAATGGACCACCATGTCCCTAATCTGGAACAATCGAGCCCCCAAACGCTCTTTTGTCGGATCTAAACGATCCCGTTAAGTGGATCTTAGTCTCAAATTGGACTAACGTATCCTTAACAAACGTTTAAGTTGATCTTAGCCTCAAATGAGGCTAACGTATCCTTAAACCCAAAACCCCAAACCCAAATCTAAGAAAACACGGATTTGGACTAATCCACGTCCTACGGGCGACGAGAATAAATTAGTCTTCGTATACAATCCACGGGCAACCAAACACAAAACAAACATCCACGACACGAAGTGACCATCTGGAGAAGGAGAAAGTTGTTACCGCGATGCGGTAACGTAATTAACTGCAGGGGCTTGTGCCTGCAGGGAAAAGCGTCCCCACAATCAAAACCCCCTCAAGCGAGGGGGAATCTGACGAAGTCTGCTACATCGGACGCATCCGTTTAAACCTTCGATGCATGGTGCCATAAATCAACTTGGCATCTTCGGAGAAGTAGACGGATAGCACCAATTAGCATCTGTCCTGAATCTCAGGCAAGACGTCATGTCGCGCCGTCTTCGGAGGGGAACACCTGCAGAACTCGCCGGTGTTGGCTGCTCCGATCAAGGGAAAACCCCTCATTCTTTATACAACCGCCCTCGAAGGTTCCTTAGGCGCATTATGGGCGCAAGAGAATGACCAAGGGAAAGAAAGAGCACTCTACTACTTAAGTCGAGTTCTGCTGGGGGCAAAAAGCAACTACTCCCCCATTGAAAAATACTGCCTGGTGTTGATCTTCGCGATAATAAATCTCAGGCACTATGCATTGGCGCATGAGGTCCGCCTCATTTCGAAGGTGGACCCTCTTAAGTATTTAATGTCAAAGTCCATACTGACAGGTCGACTCGCTAAATGGGCTTTGCTCTTGATGGAGTTCTCGATAACGTATCAACCTCTCAAGGCAGTGAAAGGCCAGGCCATCGCCGACTTCCTTGCTGAGCATCCAATACCCGCCGATTCTCCTCTGAGCTGCGATCTACCAGACGAGCATGCGTTCGACGCAATCGACGGTGGTAATACCCGATGGGAGATCTTTTTCGATGGAGCGTCTTCCATGAAGAAGCGCAAACAAAGTACCCCTATAATCAATTCGGGGGTAGGCCTCATCTTCGTGACTCCACAAGAAGGGATAATGTGTTTCGCTTTCTCCTTAACAGTGCCGAGGACGAATAACGAAGCCGAATATGAAGCCTTGATAGCAGGTCTTAAGATCGCCATCGACATGGGAACTGAAAACCTCCTCATATACGGAGATTCTCAACTGGTCGTTAGTCAAGTAAACGGCGACTACCAAACGTGCAAACCGGAGTTGGTGAAGTACGGGGAAAAGGTGCAACAACTGTTGACCCAAATTCCCTCCTATACTTTGGAGAGCATATCGCGCGCGGAAAACAGCAAAGCAGACGCGTTGGCCAAACTTGCTAAAGAGCTGGCTGACGAGAACCTCGATGACGTCAGAATCATGGTACAAAGCCGTCGGGTGCTTGCGCCAACAGAAATATCTCCGGAATCATCCGAAGAAAAAGGAGCGAGCGAGCAGACGACCCTGCAAATAGAAGACCGGGAAAAGGCTGAGGACTAGAGGGAAGTCTTTATAGACTACTTTAAGTCCCACCGAATGCCTGAAGAAGCGTCCACAAGACATCAGCTCATGAAACGAGCTCTGTCTTTTGCCTTCGTCAATGATACTCTGTACAAGAGGTCGTTTGATTCTCTATGGCTGAGATGCTTAGGACCTGATGAAGCGAAAAGAGTCGTCTAGGAAATTCACGACGGACTCTGCGGTTCTCACCAAGCGGGCCCAAAGATGAAGTTGAAGATCAAACGGATGGGCTACTACTGGCCCACGATGATTCAGGACTGCCTCGAATATGCGAAGCAGTGTCATTCATGTCAAATTCATGGGGATTTCATCCATCAGCATCCAAATCCATTACATCAGACGGTGGCTAGCTGGCCGTTCGAGATGTGGGGAACTGACATAGTCGGCCCTATCGAACCAGCATCGTCTAGGGGACATCGTTTCATCCCGGCGACGACTGACTACTTCTCTAAATGGGCAGAAGCAGTACCGTTAAGAGAAGTTAAGACGGAGAATATCCTCCATTTCTTCAAGACGCATGTCATATATCGATTTGGAACTCTGCGACGGATCATCTCCGATAATGGGCCAGCCTACAGAAGTCACAAGATCAGCCGCTTTGCGCAGCAGCACAATATAGACTGGAGATATTCCTCGGTTTATAATCCGCGAGCTAACGGTCTAGCTGAGGCCTTCAACAAGACCTTGACAAAGATCATAAAGAAAACGGTGTCCCGAAATAAGAGAGACTGCAAGAGGCTCTTTGGGCGTATCGAACTACGTCCAAGACGGCCACGAACACAACGCCGTACGTATTGATATTTGGGACGGAAGCAGTGCTCCCCCTCGAGATAGAGTTACCCTCTCTACGAATGGCAGTCTACTACGGGCTGACGGATGAAGAAAATGCTCACCTTCGGCTTGAGGAGCTTGACGCCCTTGATGAAACCCGGCTCATAGCGCAACAAAATCTGGAAGCTTATAAAGCAAAGATGACGCGCTCATATGAAAAATTAACCCGACCGAGGACATTCCGCCAAGGCGAACTTGTGCTAGTGGTCAAAAGGCCTATGATCCCCAATCACGCCAAGCGGGGAAAATTCGAGCCAAACTACGAAGGCCCGTACATCGTAGATAAGGTCTACCAGGGTGGGGCCTATCTACTCATGGACATGCACGGTGAAAGGCCTTTCAGGCCAATAAACGGTCGCTTCCTAAAGAGATACTACGCTTAATGAGCCACAGCCTAGGTCGATGATAGATGACGACGACCATATCCGCTCGCTATCTTTCTAAGCTCAAAATCTATCAGCAGTAACCAACCTTCTCAAAGTCGGACCGAAATGTCCTTAAACTAATAGCAGACCGAAACGTCTTTAAACTACTACCGCAGCATCTTTAGGCTGACAAGATAAAAAAAACATATAAAAAAAAACGGTATGTCCATAAGCAAAAAGGGCACGGATGAAAACCCGAAAGGGCTCCGTGAGTAAAAACAGCAGGGCTACCGGCGAGTGTTTGTGAAAACCCGAAAGGGCGCAACCTCGTTAAAGAACACTTACAAGATCCTCTCGACCTTGTAAGGAGAAACCACCCGCGTGAGATCCTTACGACTCACAAGGGAGCAACACACTTAGGGATCCCCACGATTCCTAAGGAGAAAATACACTTGCGAGATCCTCACGACTCTTAAGGAGAACTCTCTTATAGGACCCTCACGGTTCATAAGAGTTGAAAGTCTTAAGTTACAGAGACCTAAACCTGTGCTTAAGCAACCCCACAACTTCCGAAATTGTGCCCCACAAGTAGTTCAATACTGACCCTTGTATACAATCCACGGGCACGAATAAACATTTCCTTAACCAAGTCTCATCCGTGACTGGGGATATGTTCGCATGACGAAAATCCTCCTGTAGGATCCTTACGACTTACAGAGGAACAAACACTTAGGAATCCTCACGATTCCTAAGGAGAAAATACACCTACAAGATCCTCACGACTTGTAGGGAGAAACACCTTTGTGAGACCCTTACGGCTCATGAAGTCAAAAGCCTTAGTCGGCAGGACCTTAACCCTGTTCGCTAAGCCACCCTTTTTCGACGTCGACAAAGGCAGATGTTGATTCGCTCCTGGCAATATCCCAGTTGTAGCGGTGCTGATGCCGAAATCGGTGTCTAACTTCAGGTTTCCGGCGAAAAGTCAGTAGACCGCACATGCAAAATAGCCAAAATGATTGGGCAACTTGCAATAAAAAACAGCAAGTAAAAATGTATGCATGCAAAATAGCCGAAATGATTGGGCAACTCACAATAAAAAGCAGCGAGTAAAAATAAAATAAATAGCCGAAATGATTGGGCACCGCGAAAAATAGCCGAAATGATTGGGCAATCGCGACCTTCGCGATATAAAAGCTGAAATGATAGAGCATCGCGGAGATAAAACAAAAAAAATGATGATAAAACTTTGGCCCTACAGTTAAGATCACATCGATCCCTGTATACAATCCAAGGGCGTAAACAAAGAGGGAACCATACTTTCCCAACAGGCTCCGCCAGAAGACGAAGCCAAATCTCGACGGTTCAGTCCAACTCCAAAGAAACCAGTGTCTTCAGCAGACACCTCAACTCAGGGAAACAAACACTCCCTGACAAGAGCCTCCTGATCCGCGTCGACTCGCAGAGCTACCAGTGCCTCCGTGGGAAATTCTCGACTCGTTTCAAACCCCAAGGAAACAAATAATCCTTGGCACTAGGGAAACAAATAATCCCTAGCAAATTCCTCGACTCACGGATACAAACACTCCTTGACGAGAGCCTCCTGATCCGCGTCGACTCGCAGAGCCACCAGTGCCTCCGTGGGAAATTCTCAACTCGTTTCAAACCCCAAGGAAACAAATAATCCTTGGCACTAGGGAAACAAATAATCCCTAGCAAATTCCTCGACTTACGGATACAAACACTCCTTGACGAGAGCCTCCTGATCCGCATCGACTCGCAGAGCCACTAGTGCCTCCGTGGGAAATTCTCGACTCGTTTCAAACCCCAAGGAAACAAATAATCCCTAGCAAATTCCTCGACTCACGGATACAAACACTCCTTGACGAGAGCCTCCTGATCCGCGTCGACTCGCAGAGTTACCAGTGCCTCCATGGGAAACTCTCGACTCGTTTCGAACCCCAAGGAAACAAATAATCCTTGGCACTTGGGAAACAAATAATCCCTAGTAAATTCCTCGACTCACGGATACAAACACTCCTTGACGAGAGCCTCCTGATTCGCGTTGGCTCGCAGAGAAACCAGTGTCTCCGCGGGAAAATTCCCGATTCGTCTCAACTTGCAAGATGAAGCTTCAGGCAGCAGGGATTAAAAAACTTGCTTCCTGAACAATGGGACCCTGCAAATCGATCTAGACGATCTCTTGCATACTATTCACGGGTCTCACTCTCCAAAGTCGAATCTCGACGAGGAGGGAAACAACCGCTTACGAGTCCTCTCGACTCGTAAGAGGGAAAAATTCTCTTATGGGATCCTTACGACTTATAAGAGAAAATCACACTTAGGAATCCTCACGATTCCTAAGGAGAAAGACCCACCTACGAGATCCTCTCGATCCGTAGGGAGAAAAATCTCTACGAGACCCTCACGGCTCATAGAGTTGAAAAGTCTTAGGCAGCAGATCTGAACCCGCGGCCTAAGCCATCGCTATTTCTTAAGAAAGTCAAGATGCGTGCTCTATTATCTGTTGAACTTGTTTACTCATGTGACGTGCTGATAATAAAAGAAAGAAAAGGCGGAGAAATGACACAAGACATTACAGAAAATGTGTATCTTTTATTCATAAACTTGATTGGGTACAGAATACATTGTGTTAAAGAATAAAATATATATATATATATACACATTCTTTTATCTACAAGCACAAACGATACAAATAAGGATAGCTACTGAGGAGGAAGTGTCTTTAGTAAATCCACAAGTTGCTCTCGTACTTCCTTCAGCGCCTCCTCCTGAGCGGCTGCCGCGGCCACCTCCGCTTCCACCTGGGTCCACTGCTGTAAAAAGGATGAAAGTTGCTCCTCCGCCGCCTTCTGGGCTGCTTCCTGGCTGGGTGCATCTCACTCGACAACGTCAAGTTGTTGCCTCAATGATAACCCTTCGGAGAGACATTGCAGAAGGCTCTCAAAGACAACCCTCAGCCGTGCGGCATTGGCCTCCACCCGAGCATGCAGTTGGGCAGACTTGCTCGAAGTCTCACCGCGCTCCTTACGCCTTGAAATGACTTCTTGTTCGAGGTGGCGGAAGTAAGAAGCGCTCTGCTCAATCCACGCTGTTCTTTGATTGCTGGCGGCCAAGGTCTCGGGAGCGGGACGCAGCGACTCCAACTGATGCAGGCGGGCCTCGATCTCCCTGCAATGGTTAACCCAAGATGCGATGATGCCCTCATCATGAAAGTTTACGAGTATTGCCAGCATCGGGTTAACCACCGTAGCGAAGTCTGCGCCGGATATAGGAGTTTCAACGTCGAGTTCCTCGACGTAGTCACTCAACATGCGCAGACTATTCGCGGCGCCTTTTGAAGACGGACTTCTCAGATAAGGTCCCACCGGCATTGTAATGCGAGGCTCGAAAGGCGCCGGGGCCTGAACGACAGCTGAAAAGAAACAGAATGTGATCAGATAACAGTACAGAAAATAAAGAGGGGAAAGTTACCAGTGTGATAGTCGCTGTACCGGTTGGGACAGGTGGCAAGGTTGGAAGGGACGGTGGCACAGCTGATCTTTTATCCCCTCCTTCAATTTGTAGCACTGCAGTCGAGATGAGAAAAAGGGGTCAGAGGTAATTCCATCAATGAAAAAAGAAAGATATCAATGGAAGTCATACTCACCAACGCCACCAGAGGAAGAAGCAAGTTCAGATGGGAAGGAGAAGTGTGGGAGCAACATCTGATATACATGATCAAAGAGCACTCCTGAAAAGACACAACAATATGACTTTAGTACACGAATTATACGTCTGAAGTATAGGATTAATAAATTGCAAACCCATACCTTCCAACATCTTAGATGGTATGAGAGAGGGTTGAGAGGTGACCACCGCCAAGGCAGTCGTTGAAGGCGCTCCCTCAAGCAGTGGGGCATCGGCGCTGGCTGCACCTGCGTTACAAGAAAGGTGAACTTGTCAGAAAGGATTGTAAAGTAAAGAAAAACAGCAACTTGGGGTTTACCTGAGGAGCTCCCGGCTGAAACGGAGGCGACTCCCTCCTCTATCGACATGAGGCCACCGCCCGTGGCCTCATCACCCGATTCGATGGGGACCGTCGTCGTGCTTGCGCGGCCAGGAGATGGCAGAAGACCGTACACGGGGAGGGCAATGATCGGAGCATTGCCAGACTCTTGAGAGAGAGCGGCTGACTCTTCCCCAAGAGTCGTGCCCATCTCACCCGCTGCTTCCTCGGGCTCCGCGATCTCTATCGGCTTATCCGCCGCCACCACAAGGCCTCCGGCCTCAAGAGCCTCGTCTGCCACTACCCTGGGCTCGGTTATGATGATCATTTCATCTGCCGCCACTTCAGGCTCGGCATCAATGACCTTCTCGGCTACAGACCCCCCAACCTCCACCTAAGGCTCCAAAGCCTCAGCAACGTTGCCTACTGTTGGCTCGGGTTCGGTAGGTGCCGCCTCCTATGCTTCCTTGGGTTCAACGGTCTCCGCCTCCCCCTCGGTTGGACTTGGCCCTGCAAGATAAAATATATAAGAACCAACAACTTTATGAGTTTTATGACGAAATTCTGAAAGAAGTATTACCTGAGGTAGACTTGTCGTTAGCCTCTCTATTGGCACGGATCGCCTATCTATGAGCCGTAGACAGGGCGACCGGGGACTCTTCTGACGGAGTATCGGCTCGAGGAACGATGCTGGGGCCCGCTCCAATGGCCAAAGCAGCCCTGCGTGCCTTTGCTTCGCGCCTCGACCGTTTCCTCTCCTCTCGGGCCGTCACGATGGACCTCTTTGACGCTTCCTTTATCGAAGCATCGTCGACCTCATTTAAAGATGCCTCCAGAGCCTTTAAGGCATCTCTCATCGGCTCTCCAAGACGAACCTCCTGCGGTGGCCCAGAGGAAGCAGGAACATCGGCAGCTGGCAGAACATTTGCGTCGCTTGGCGGGAACGGCATTGAGGTTTCTGCAATAAAAAGGGAGAGGTTAGATTGATCATAACACAAGGAGAATAAAAACTCGATGAATCAAAACTTACTAAGGCCCATGGACGCTCTAAGACGTTCCTCCTCTTGGAAAGTTTTCAGAGAAGCGGCGATGGCTTCTTCATCAGTGATGCCTGTTGGAAGAAAGGAAAGAAAAGCGTTAGTCAAAGGCAATGAGGAAGATATGTTGCAATAAAGAAAATGTGACTAGTAGTTACCTGATTGCGCAAGCTTAGCTAGCCATGCGTCACGCCTTGCCAACCACGCTGAAGTTTCCAGAGCGGCCTCCAAGTCTGTATCATCCGGGGGTGGCATGATTAATCCCTCGTTAGTTCCGTATTCACTCAGGCCCTCAGCATAGGGAGCGTGGGGTTCCTGACCAAACGCGACGTCCACAGCAAAGAGAGACTTCTTTTTCTTTTGCCCGCCAACCCTAGGTGCACGCGGGATCGATTTACGTTTAGCAGCCACCTTAGGACGGCGGGTCCCGATGTCTGCACCCACGTCAGACTCCGGCGAGGATACAACTACTGTCTCTACTGGAGCACAGGACGCTGCAGGTGCATCTGTGACATCAGGGAGCGACAAGCCACGTGGAGGACTTTGCGCACGCAGTGGCCCGGTTCTAACCTCTTTTAGAGGAGCGACTACTGGAGTCCTACGAACCAAAGGAGCGTTGCGATCGGTACCTGGAGGTGCACCCTTACGGTCGATCAGCAGCCGCCTTTCCTCCTTTATGACCGCTCCCGTCGAATAACTGTACCATTCTGTGTATACCCTGAGGAGTCGCGGGGCACAAGCCGGCTCACTGATAAAGAAGTGGGAGCCCGTGTTTAGGCGCATGAAATGATGCAGCGCTCTCTCCATCCCTTCTTCGGTCGCAGCAGGTTCCGATAAGAAAGCCTCCAGTGGTACCCCTTGATTATAGCTCAGCTGCTGGGCGAACCGATGCGGGTTATATCTCATGAAGATCGCTGCCCCGTTCTGCCTAAACACCAAGAAGCCCGGTCTGATGGAATATAAGTGAAGGGTCTCCCGGGCCGTTAAAACCGAAGCTCCATCCTTGAAGGTGTCTTGCAATGACCGCGCTGCAGTGGTAGACGCTTTTCCAATAGTCAACACCTTGTCAACGAAAGATACACCGGCTCCAACGGTGTGGGAGCGAAGGAGTAAACCCCTGGCATTTCGTGACGATGGATTCACAATTAATGCGCCAATCAGCTGTATGATGCGAGGGAAGCTGCACCTTTCGTAGAACGAGGGCCTTTTATGCATGCCGAAAACACCCGATGTATGTAGCTCGAGCCACGACATAAAGTAGTGCATCGGAAAGACCACGTGCAATACCCCGGGCTCGTTAGCATCCGCTGCTCGGCTGAGGCCATGATAGAGGTGTGCCAAGCCAGCGATCCCAACGGCTACCTTTACCCCAATAACCATCCGGTGGGCTGGGTAAAATACAGAAGGCCGCATACGGTGAGAATGCATTGGAATCGCAAACCAACTCAACCATAGCCCGAGAAATCCTAAGAAAAATGCCTCCTTATCCATTCCAGGGGCCGCAACTTCTGCAAGAGACATGGTCGGGAAGTTAGGAAGAAAAAAATCCTTTTGGCCTACTTCATTCGCCGGCAGGTTATCCAAACCTAAACCGAAAGGGTCCTCAAGGGTGGCAAACTTGGCAGTGTCTGCCGAGAGGACGTTTGGATGAAGAAACCGAGCAATGAAATCCTCAAAGTTAACTCCTCGACTCCCGTGTTCGATGAAAAGGGACTCATATATGTTCAACACTTTAATCAAGCTTGGGAACTGATGTTGAACAGCATTCTCCGGCGTAAGCCCCCTTACCATCGGCTTAGCACCAAAGACGTACTCATCTGTCGGGAGCAACTCCTCTTAATGTTCCCCCCTGACTGGTAAACCGGACACCTCCGTGAACTCCTCCAAGGAGATTGACACTTCCCGATCCATAGCAAGGAAAGTGTGGGTAGGAATGTTCCACTGCTCCAGGAAGGCCTTGAACCACCAGGTCGGGAGCGTGGGATATTGGAACAGAGAGACGTACACTGCGGTGTACAGTCCTAACCTTATCAACTGCGACTTTTTCGTCGACAGGATGTACCGGGCCCATGGCAGATAGCCAATCGGGTGGCCGGGGATCAGACCAATGTTATATGATTGCCCCCAGGGTCTCGCCTCGCCCTGATAGATACGGCGTCCTAGGATATCCAAGACCATAGGACGCTGGACCGGGATGGCATCTATAGCCGGATGAAGAAAACCCTTCGATGTCCAATCCGCCATCTCCACGGCATACTGCACCGAGGGTGGGGTAGCATAGTGAATCGCCGTGATGGGTTCCGACGGCACCGCGCATATGAAGCTCCGGCGGCCCATGATGATCTGATTATACCACGACCCCCAAAGATGGAGACTCTTATATTCCGGGTCGTATTCCTTAATCATGGCCAGGACCTCACGGTCCAAAGGCGCCTCGGAAAATCCCTCTTCTGAACGAACAAACGGGAACGAGGTGTCGAGAGACATGATCGCTGCAAAAGAACAAAATAGCCGTCAGTGCTACAATCCCAACGCTTGGCATTTAAAAAAAATCTTCGATTAAATGAATTTAAAAATTAATTAGATTAAAATTAATCACACTGCAGTGCAGTGGGTAGGGGACCAAATGGGGACCCACAAAATCTGGATGAAAATGCCACTTTTAATAAGACAACCTCATCATTGGGTGAGACTGTCAGTTAGAGAAAAGATCCCCAAGAGAATATTATCATCAGTAGGGAATCCTTAGGGACAAAGAGAAAATCTTCTCTTTCAGAGCAAAACTCTGTCACATAGTGACACTTGTCAAACTCTGGTCCCAGGGAAATAAGATTCCTTAAAGGAGCATGGCTCTATGGTAATAATGGAAAATGTCCATCAGAAAAAATTTTACACTTAAAAGAATCAACAATTTTGGAATCTTGAAAAATTCATGAAAAACTTATAAAAAGATTCCTCATTTTTCAAATCTAAACGAGCTATTTTTGGATCCATGAGCAAAGCTCTGTTCATGGGTTAAAACCCATGAACAAGATCTCTGTAGATCTATAGATTCATGAGAGCAAAGCTCTGTTGATGAAACCCCAAAGGGGATTTCTTTAGATCAGAAGATCTGTGAGAGCAAAGCTCTATTGGTTAATTAAAATTAATTTAACTTAAGATTAATTTTACCTAAAGTTTTCTAACTTGGAAAATGAGAGCAAAGCTCTAAAGTTCTGGAAACGAGAGCAAAGCTCTGGAGTTCTAGCAAAGCTCTGGAAATCAAAATCTAGAAAATGGTGAGATTTTTCTAAGGGCCAGAGGTCCTATTTATAAGGCGCTTGCGCCCCTTGAGCTCACCCCTTGATCCAACGATCAGGAGTTTGCCACCGCTGCACTCACGTGTGCGCCACGTGAGCGCAACGGTGGGGGGCATTTGTTTCTCCCAATCAGAGCAAAGCTCTATTGAAATTTAAAATTCAAAATTTTGAAGCAACGCTTTAAATCTCGGGCGCAACGCGCCACATGTCAGGCGCTGATACGTCAGCATAGCGTCCAAGAAGGCACGCCCAATCAGAGCAAAACTCTATTTAAACTAAAATTAAAGGAAGTAACGCTTCAGTTGTGCAAGCACTGCGCTGCGCGACACGTGTCAGCGCAGTTGCGCTGCGCTGTGCGCTGCGTGACACGTGTCACGCGCTGGGGCATTTGCGCCAAACAGAATAAAGATTTTAAAGAAATCTTTCTGTTCTTGTTAAAACAAGAAGATTTTCTTCTGTAAAACAGAAGCCCTTGGATCAAAGATCCAACGGTGGGGAAAATTCCCCAAATCACTCAGAGAAAGATCTCTTTAACAAATTTAACTAATTTGTGGGCACTATAAAAAGGACCCTAGGCATCAATTCAAAGGCATCAATATTTTCTAAAAAAAAGAAGAGAAAGAGAACTCTGAAGAGCTCCTCAAGAACAAAAAGGTAAAAACCTTTAGAAAAAAGAGAAAGTTCTCTTATGAACAGATCATAGATCTAAAAAACAAGATCAATGATCTTTAGTAAAAATAATAAAAAATAATAATAAAATAGTGCTTTGCACTTTTATGAACCTTTGGTTCTTTGAGATAAGAAAAACAAGAAAAACTTGTATTTTCTTTGATCTAAATTAGATCAAGAAATCAAATAGTGCTTTACACTTCTGTTCTTGAATTTAAAAGATTCTTAGTGCTTTGCACTTGCAAACTGCGCTGTTGCGCTCTTGGGAGAGCGCCACGTGTCAGCTACAGAACAACTTGCGCTACGCGCTTTTAAAATAGAGTTTTGCTCTCTGTAATTGGCGCAACTCACCAGAGTGCGCCCCGTGTCAGCAGCGCAGCGCACTAGCGCAATGCACTAACGCAGCGCACTGCGCTTGCGCGACACGTGTAACACTATAAGCGCTTGCGCTCTCTGATTGGCGCAAAGCGCCTGACAAATGCAAGGCATTTCTTAAAGGGCCAGGCCTAAATCAAAAAGACCTAGCAGGTCAAAATAAATTGCAAAGCAATAAAAAAACGGCAGAGCCCAAGTGAAATTGATGCTCTACATCTTTTATGGGCAGAGCCCGAAAAAAAAAATAGAAGTAATGCAATGCATTATTTAAGTGTGGGCAAAGCCCTAGCACAGGTCTAATAGACCAAAAATAAATAAGGGTGTTGAACATTTTCAACTGGACTTAGCCCAATTTTGGCCGTAAGTCCTCAAATTAAATTGACTGAGCACAGCTGTTCTCTTAAATTAATTTATATCCGGTTCGAGGGTACATCTCCGAACTCCTCTGACACCCATCGTTGTAATCCTTCAACGACGTCAGAGAGGTGACGGGTCCCGACGACCACACATCAATACGGACTGCGGGGTCCTTAAACTCGTGGACCGAAACGTCCTTAAACTAATATTGGACCGAAACGTCCTTAAACTAATATCGGACCGAGACGTCCTTAAACTAATAATGGACCACCACGTCCCTAAACTGGCAATGGATCACCACGTCCCTAAACTCGAACAATAGAGCCTCCAAATGCTCTTTTGCCGGATCTAAACGATCCCGTTTAAGTTAATCTTAGCCCCAAACACGGCTAACGTATCCTTAAACATTCAAATGGATTATAAAACTCCAAATCGACTTTGGTTCAAGGGTACATCTCCGAACTCCTCTGACACCTATCGTTGTAATCCTTCAACGACGTTAGAGAGGTGACGAGTCCCGACGGCCATATATTAAATGGATCACCACGTTAAGTTGATCCTAGTCTCAAAACAGGACTAACGTATCCTTAATGAATGTTTAAGTTGATCTTAGCCTCAATACGGCTAACGTATCCTTAAACTAAAAAAAACACCAAACCCAAATCTAAGTAAATACGGATTTGGACTAATCCATGTGCTACGGGCGACGGCATAACTTAGTCTCCGTATACAATCCACGGGCATCCACAAACAAAACAAACACACACGACACGAAGTGAAATTCTGGAGAAGGAGAAAGTTGTTACCGCTATTCGGTAGCGTAATTAACTGCAGGGGCTTGCGCCTGCAGGGAAAAGCGTCCCCACAATCAAAAACCCCTCAAGTGAGGGGGAATCTGACAAAGTCTGCTACATCGGCCGCATCTGTCTAAACCTCCGATACACGGTGCCATAAATCAACTTGGCATCTTCGGAGAGGTGGACGGATAAAACCATATAGCATCTGCCCCGAATCTCAAGCTAGACGTCCTCACATCGTCGCCGCCATTCGGAGTGGAACAGGTATTATCGGCCTCTCGGCCTTACAAAAACGCTCGGAGGCTTACAAAATTCCCGAAGCAACAAAAAAAAGATATAAGAAGACGAGGGGATTCAGGCCTCAGGGCCAGGCGCAACCCCGAGGAGCTTCGTGTCCACCGCGACCGGGGCTTTGTCTGGAGGATCTGCGCCCATCGCAGGAGCCTCGGTGCCAACCTCGTCAGGGGCATCTTCCCCGGCCGCGCTTCTAGGGGCAGTCCCCTGCGCGTCATCCCTACGAGGATATTCGTCCCGGAGCTCTTCATCGGGGAACTCCGGTATCCGAGCCTTGACGGCGTCGAGGGCATCGTGCCAGACGAGGGTAGAAGCTGTAGCTAGGTCGGTGTAAAATGGTCCGACTTCTTATAGTTCTCAACTGCCTTCGACGCTCTGATCTCAGCTTGCTTCATCCCCTCCATCGCAGCCTCTCATTCCTTCTGTAGGGAGCTCGCCGACTTCTTCAGGGTACCGACGAGCACCTTGGAGTCGTGAAGCTTGGCCTCGGCGGCCCGGACGGCCTCACGGCACCTGGCAACCTCCTGCTTCCCGGCCGCCACCTCGTCCTTAAGGGCAGCGACCCTCGCCATCGCTGTCTCCAGCTCCAACTTTGAGCTCTCCTCCAGCGAGGATAACTCGCCCGCGGCCCGCATCGCCGGGGCAATTTCCTTGTCCTCCTTTCGGACGATGAGGACGATGTGCTGGAGGACCTGAAGAAATCAAAAGCAGGTCAAAAAGGAAAGGGGGCAACCAATCTCACGAATAAATAAGACGCTGAATGAAAACCCAAGTAGGGTGTGAGCACTAACCTGCACGGCCTCTTGGGCAATGGCCGCCATTTGCGCCCTGAGAGTCCCCTGAGGGATTTTGCCCCCGGCCGACTTCACCATCTCTATCAGCAGGCTGTCAGCAACGGAGAGCCCCGAGGGCACCTCAAAGCGGATGTCCCCCTCGTCCACTAAGATCGAGGAGGCCGGGGTGCGCGGAACTGTCCGGTGGAACCTCTTGAGGGACAGCGTCGGGGAGCCAGTCTCTATCTCCGAAGCTCGGGCCTCTTGTTTCCGAAATCGCTTTCGGATTGGCGCCTAGCTGGACTCCGGGGCACGGGCCGCACTCGAACGCTTAGGTAGAGCGGCTGGTGGGGGAACCGGGGCCGACGTCGGACGGGAGGAGCTGGCACCTCCAGCCCTCGATCCCTTCTTATGCTCTTGCATGGCCGCTCGGAATTTGCTCACGTCCATGGGTTCTGCACAAGACAAGGTACAATGGAGTCATCAACGCAAGTAAAAATGAAAATAAGTGCAAGTCTAAACAGATCGCCTGTAAACTCCCAACTTACCCGCGAACTGGACGGGGCTGTGCCCAGCCCAACTAAGGGCCTGCTTGGAAAGCAGCACATCAGCCCGGGGAATGGGCTCCCACTCCGCCACTCTCACCACGTCGGGATCGTTCGACTGACTCTCCCACCGTCCACTATCCCTAGACCACTGGGTGAGCACGAGCCAATCCTCACCCTCGGGTGGCCCAACAAAGAAAAACTTCTTCTTCCAATTATGGATGGAAGAAGGTAGCACGACAACCCCCGACCCGGCAGCACTTCCCCATTGTTTCCTAAAGGAGATATATACCCACCTCGGCTCGCCCGCACGAGTGCCGGGGTGACTCTTGTAATAGAGAGAAGAGGCAAGGGTGTTCAACCTGAAAGGGATCAGGTGCAACTTCAAACGGACCAGGAACCCAAGGAGAATCCTCCAGGAGTTCGGCACTAGCTGACCCGGGGCTAAACCAAAATGATTCGGTGCTTTGACAATCTCAGGAGAGAAGGGCAGGCGCATTCCGGCCCAAAAGGCTTCCAGGTATATGGCAATCTTCTTATCCCGTACCTGATCTGCCATCTCCCCTTCCTCGGCCAAACATAGCGTAGAGCCGGGAGGAATGTGGAAACAGGCCCGAGCGGTGGCGAGCTCATCCTCGTACCTCACCGTGGATGACACGCCAAGGGCGCCCGCGACCTCTGCTCGGGGAACCGCTCCCGTCGCGCGCCCCCGAAAAGATGATCTAATTCCAACTTCCTAGGAGGACTCCGATTTTGTGGAAGAAGAAGAAGAAGAAGAAGAAGAATCTACAGGGGGCTCCCTAGACTCTACCAGATCTATTTCTACAGACTCTTCACAAGAAGACATCTAACCTGATGGAGAGAATGAGTCATCGGAAGAGAAAATGCAGAGATCCGACCTAAGAAGGAGAGCGCCGAGCTAACGAGACTCTGGACGAGGAAATTATGAAGAGGTATGGGTCCGGATGGGGACCCCACCTCTATTTATAGCTGCCGGCGCACACATCCAACGGCGACAGTCATCTTCCGCCGAAACGACTCATTGCATTCGACGGCCACCATCGCTCCACCTATCGCATGCGCATTGATCGCATCCCATCGGACGCCGGAAATCTGCGGCCTGCCGCGTCAACCAACCAGCGCCAGACACATGGGCTGTCACTTCGGTGAGCGTACGCACGATCCGGCACATCCTCTTTAATTCAAGATCTGGCCCCTGATCCGCTGACGTCGACAAGAAAATACTGCTGATTGCCCAGGAATGCACGCTTACGATATCTACAAAAAGGAGCTCACCTCGGGTGACCCGGTAGACCACTCTCGACTCGACCCGTGAACAGGTCGGGACGAGATGGGGGGCTAATGATGGTGCTCGATATCGTCGATTTCCCTGATCGTGACACATGGAAGATGACGTGTCCCGAAGTTAGCAAGAAAGGGCCAGGAACGCTACGTCGGTAGAATACTCCGGGTCTGCGGCCCATGGACGTGGCCGACCTTCTGCGACTGACCCACACACCTCCTGTGCCCGCCTTACAAACAACCGCTGGCTCACCTCCGAGTCCCCTGCATAACTGGCCTCTTCGGCCCTCTCAGCTCGCCTCCAGGCTACCGCAGAACCAAGATAGCTCGGCCTCCTGCTCGTCCCCGAACCTCTCGCCGAGCTCATCTTTCTCGGTCTCATCGACCGACCAACGGCACCAATCGCAGGCGCATCCGCTTCACCCCCGCGAATCTCGCCATGCTCGAGATATCCGCCAGCCACGTCCCGCGTTCCACGCCACCACGATCCCCTATTAACGAGCCTGTCTCGTCATTAATGCGGGATCCCGCCTATCACGCGGGCATGAAGCCGGGAGCGTAACGGCTGGCGAGATTCTCGTGCCTGCCTGCCTGTTGCCACCACTATATAAACCCCTCTTTCAAACGGTTCAGGTACGCGATTTTCTCCTCACTAAGCCGTTACTCTGCTCAAATATCCGGTCTAACTTGATCGTCGGAGGGTCCTCGGTGATACAACCACCCCGGGACTTCCTTGCAGGTAGTTCGGCCTCAACCGTCTCAAACCCATTGAGATCAACACGCTTTAGGAGGAAACCCCCAACTCAATCCCAGCCGTCCATAGTCGCTCGCAGCAGATCTACGGAAGGTAACATCTTGATGAAATCTAACATCCGACACATACTTTTTTTAGTTTTATGAAAAATTCAGGTTTGCATGTTTCTTTATAGATAGCTTATACAAATATATAAGATTGCGAACTTGACTCACTTCAAAATGTTGATGTGACCGTGGAAACACACAGAAAAACATTGCTATACTATAAAAACATAAATAGCTGAGGTTAAGAAAAGAAAAGAAAAGAAAAGAGAAGAAAAGCATATAAAAAAAACCACATGCAATCGATACAAACCGCTAGACTCAAAAAATGGGCAAACTTAACACCGATTTTTCTTTTAGGTTCAGTAAACCATCACAGTGTTTATATATTTAAAACGAAAAATTCTGCAAGTTGTTTATGTATTTAAAAAGAAAAATTCTGCAAGTCTTAACTAGAGAGCTTATTGCTCTAGAATTAATCAAGTATGAAGAAGGAAAAATGAAAATAAAAAAGATTATCCAATGTTTTCTCAATTAGTAAATAAAGATGAATTCATTAGAGTCGTTATTGGTGATAAGAAACGAATCACTAGTTGGGTCCCAGTAAATAGAAAAATCAACATAGATTTTACACTTGGAAAGACATTTGAAAAGGCCCATGATGTTACCATGGATAGAGACAAGATAGCGGTTCCAATAGCATTGTTATTTATATCGCTATTGATTGATTGTATAAGTTTTTTTTGCTTCGTTCTAAGTTTCACAACCAAGAAAGTTTTGGGAATATTTACCTTCTATTTGAATAAAAACTCTACAAATTTTCGCCTTTTTTAAAATGATTTTATTCCAAAGTAATTGAATATTTCTTCATAGATTATAAAGAATGATGGGTATAATTGTATTGGACTGGATTCTTCTTCTATAGTTGATTATGTTCACAAGTAGGAATTTCTCATATTTCGGCATGTGGCAGATGACGTGTCCCGAGAGCTACGGAGGTGGAATAAATAAGATGTATTGGGGACGTTCCTCGGGACTTCGTCTCCGAGAATGCATCCGACCTTTCGGAGACCTTCCTGAGTACCTTCCATACCCACCTAGCAAACAGCCACCAGCTAAGCTTCGAGCAATACTACAATCGAGCTTCCTCGGCCTCCCTGTCTCCGAGCTGTTGCAAGGCCTGAGCTTTCTCGGCCTCCCGGCTCGCCTCCGAGCCATCTGACAGGCCGAGCTTCCTCGGCTTCCTGGCTCGCCTCCGAGCCTCCTCGGCCTCCCGGCTCGCCTCTGAGCCTCCTGACAGGCCGAGCTTCCTCGACCTCCTAGCTCGTTTCCGAGCCTCCTGACAGGCCGAGCTTCCTCAGCTTCTCCGATCAACCGAGAGCGCAGAGCTCAAATGCCTCCGCAACGGCTCCGCGTATCTCACCAAGACGAGATATCCGCTGCCCCACGTTCCGCGTCCCACGCTAGCGCGTCCCCCATTAATGGGCGTATCTCACCATTAATGCGGGGATAACGCAGGGGTGTTACTGGCGGCGAGGATCTCGTGCCGGCTCGCTCCACATGACTACTATATAAACCCCTCTTTCAGACGACTCGGGTAACTAGAAATCATTCTAATAGGCCGCTACACTGCTCTTATTCCCCGGTACTAACTTGATCGTCGGAGGGTCCTACGGTAGTTTCCCATCCCGGGACTTCCCTTGTAGGTAGCTCGGTCTCAGCAACTTCCAACAACCCATTGAGATCCACACGCTCAATAACTCCCAAACCAAATCCCAGCCGCTAAAAACCGCTCGCTACCAGATCGACGGAGGACAACATCTGAGGAGGATAACAGCCTCCATCAGTTGGCGCCGTCTGTGGGAACATTTCAGAAGTTTCTCCATCCATAAAGTTGATCTTCCGTCCTCGACCCGATGACGAGCGACAACCGCGACGATCCCAATACGATCCGCCCCTCCTTCCATAACGGAGGTGGGAGCGGTTCTCCTCCCCTTCCTAACGTCATCGGCGCCTTATCCGTCCGGATCGATAGACTCACAGCTATGGTGGATGCGTGCGTCCGCATTCAAGTGGTGGGCCCTACCCATCAAGCCGCGGTTCCCCGTCCCCGGGATAACGACGTCCACAGAAGGACAGATAGGCACGCTCAGGCCCTCAATCTCGCTCACGCTCATCTCAACGTCATTGAGCGCCGGAGTTCCGACTCCTGCAACCATAACTCGCATGCAGTGAATGATTCCATGACCCGCTGGGCACCAGACAGCTTCACACCCCGATCTTAGGGGAGACTAGGCCGTCGCGCCGATGCCCGCCATGCGCTCTCACCTCCTGAGGAGATGTCGGTCAGTTCGCCTGCTTCTAGGCATGACCGATGCCCCCACTCCCGCCAAGGCTGCGTAAACGGCGAACGTCGGGATTACTAAAGAAGGGCCTCGCCCGCGGATTTAAGAGATTTGATAGAGCGGAATCGAAGCCGCACTATCGAGCAGACCCGGAGCGGAGGTATCCACCATTCCGACTGTGCAGAATCCTTGGGGTGCCATCACCGGCTTGAAGCCCTAAAAAATAAAATTGAAGGCATACGACGAGATGGCCACATGTCCGATGAAAGGGGCCGATATTCCGCCGATTCACTCACATAGCCCTTTACAGAAGAGCTGTTGGCCGAGCACGTCTCGTTCAGGAACAAGCCGCCCAAAGTAGCCTTCTTCGACGGGAAGTCCGACCCGAAGGACCACCCGGATGCATTTACGGCGGGCATGAGCTTTCAAGATAACTCAGACGCGGCTCAATGCCGAGCTTTCCCCACTACCTAATCCGGGCTGGCTAAGACTGGTTACGAGGGCTTGCGCCACGCTCCATCTCGACCTTCAACGAGCTGGCTACCCAATTCCTCGGTTATTTCGTCGCAAATCGACGACATAAAAGGACGGTCGACTACCTGTTCACTGTCAAGAGCGAAGACAAGGAATCCTTCAAAGGGCATGTCGCTCGCTTCTACAATGCCCTCTTGGAGGTACCCGGGCACTGTGACGAAACCGTTATCACCGCGCTGAGTTCGGGTCTTAGGAACAAAGATGAAGGGTTACGCTAGCGCCCCGGCCAACTTCCGTGGCCAAATGCGGAACAAAAATTTTACTACGATCATAAACTTGGCGCTAGAATAAACCTAAACCGGATCTTTAACCATAAACCTAACTAGCAGTTAAGTGTTCTATCTACTATAATAGAATGTATACCTAAAGAAATCAAGTCTTTCGGGTCTTTGATCCTCTCCTTAAGCTCCTCGATGGAAGTATGGATCGTGCTTGAACTTCAGCCTCCTTGTGTCAACGATGATCCACCCGAGAGTTCCAATCTTGAGCTAAACCTCCAAGTTGAGATAACTAGAATACTTAGCTTACTAATCTAAGTAGACTAAAGTGAGTATAGTGTGATTTAGAGTGGCTAAGTCTTATTAACCCTTGATTATCAACCCATGATACACTTAGGGTTTTGAGAAGAAGAAGGAGAGAGCAAGCTTGAGGAAAGAGAAAGTATTTATAATAATGATAATAAAAAATAGAATGGCTAACTTATATACGACTTCAATCATGGCATGGAAAATATTTCACCAAAATATCTAGGTCAAAAATATCTCATCAAAATATCTAAGGTCAACAAGTCAAGCCAAGTCAAAAGGTCAATCCAAGTAGTCATGCCATATATAATTATCATTTACCAAAAGTAACAAATTCTTTTCTCCACCTCATTTTTGTTTTGACCAAGTCAATGGTCAAAACCCTAATGAGGTGTCTCCTTCTATACCTCTTCTCATCCGTATATACATACCCGCATCAGTGTTCCGAGAAACACGAATACAATGAGATGAAGCTAATACAATAATCAAATACTAGGATCCGGTTTAAATCAAAGCCCACTAGTATTGTCCGCTCGAACATCACGCGCGCATAAGTACACGTATGTGATCGAACCTTGTCGTAAAACCATACGACCTCTACTCGTTTCGCCCGAAGCTGGGAAACCCTCTGTGTGGGACTTTAAAGACTCGACAGTACTCTGGCAGTGGGTTTAACCATAAGCACGTCAGCGGTACTAGCTATACGTAACGGCTACCCAGGTATCTGTCGATAAGAAGGTCGACGAGCAAGCTCATCCAAACTTCTACTGAGCCTATTTGTGACAATCTCCGTACAGGCCGGTCTGTTCGTCTAAGAGTATCACATATCGGGTCTAGCGGGGTGGTAAACGTTAGACTCCTAATAGCGGTATAAGTCGTGTCGGAGTGTAGCCCAGAACACCCTGAGAAACTACTGGAACACCTACCAGTAAATCTTACTTGCCCTGGCCAGGGACATTGTGTAATGGCTCTCCAAATACAGCGCGATATCAAACCCCAATACCAGAAGAGACGAATCCTATCTAACCGCCACTGCCTCCAAGTGCTTCAGAACTGCACCTAACTACTACCTGTTTGCACGACTCAATAATGTTGTGGTAGGGTAGCAATCTAAGAACAGTGGGAACACACTTGAGGCGAAGTAGCAGTGTCAAGTCAATGGACTAAGCTGTACTCATGTCATCTGGGAACTGCTACCTGACGATAGGTATAATACCAACCAGTAGTACCCTACGAGTCCGTCCAGTGTAATTCATAACCCAATGAGCACCTGCATACTATCTCTAGTACGACGTACTGATAGCTGTGGGACAGACCATCTCCCCTGCAGGGATGAGAAGCGTATACACTAGTCTACTCTGGAGTATCGATGCCCCTCCTCACGAGGCCGCCGGGTAGATTCATGCTCGGTCCATCCACAGTGGGTAGCTTTCTGCCTTACAAACGCTGTGCATTTAAAGCCCTCCTTACGAGTCCGCCGAGCAGATTCCTGCTCTGCCTATCCGCAGCAGGTAGCTTCCTTCCCAACAAACGCTGTGGATCTAAAACTCTCATCACGAGGTCACCGAGTAGATTCCTGCCCGGTCCATCCACAGCGGGCAGCTTCTTGCCCAACAACGGTGTGGATCCAAAGCCCTCATCGCGAGACCGCCGAGCAGATTCCTGCTTGGCCCATCCACAGCGGGTAGCTTCCTGCCCAACAACGCTGTGGATCCAAAGCCCTCATCGTGAGGCCACTGAGAAGATTCCTGCTCGGTCCATCCACAGCGGGAGCTTCATGCTCAACAACGTTGTGGATCCAAGCCCTCATCACGAGGCCACCGGGTAGATTCCTGCTCGGTCCATCCATAACGGGTAGCTTCCTGCCCAACATCACTGTGGATCCAAAGTCCTCCTCACGAGACCGCCGAGCAGATTCTTGCTTTGCCCATTCGCAGTGGGTAGCTTCCTGCCCAACAAACGATGTGGATCCAAAGCCCACATCACGAGACCACCGAGTAGATTCTTGCTCGGTCCATCCACAGCGGGTAGCTTCCTGCCCAACAACGCTGTAGATCCAAAGCCCTCGTCGCAAGACCACCAAGCAGATTTCTACTCGGCCCATCCGCAGCGGGTAGCTTCCTGCCTAACAAACGCTGTGGATCCAAAGCCTTAATCACGAGGCGACTGGGTAGCTTCCTATTCGGCCCATCCACAAGCGGGTAGCTTCCTGCCCAACAAACGCTATGGATCCAAAGCTCTCCTCATGAGGCCACCGGGTATATTCCTGTTCGGTCCATCCACAGTGGGTAGCTTCCTGCCCAACAATGCTGTGGATCTAAAGCCTTCATCGCGAGGCCACCGAGTAGATTCCTGCTCGGTCCGTCCACAGCAGGTAGCTTCCTGCCCAAAAACGCTATTGTAACAACCCTAAATTTCCTGTACAATTTTTTTCAAAAATCCAGAAAGGGGCCTGAGCACAAGATATAAGTAATTAATTTGCTTTTTAATTACAAGTTAAAATAATGTAACAACTCCATTTTTAGTGCACAAAATTTGCTTAAAAATTAATGTATACTTGGGGTATTTACATTTACTGTGTAGGGTGTTTTTCGTCACCCCATTGAGATGGGAATACGTGCGCACTTGTCAGGCGTACTACAGATTCCCCTGCCTAGGGTAGGCCGGGGTTTATTGATTGTGGGGATCCGAATCTCCGGTAGCCGTGGACTAAGCTGCCGTTAATTACCCCTCGCCTTTGGAGCGAGGGAACCTCCGATTGACGGGTTAAACTGGTCATGCGAACTCAATGTGCAGTGTACGTGTGTTTTGTTTTGGAGGGGCTTGGATATATCGGGAGCCACGTAAAGTTTTTATGGGGGTCCCGCTACCCGGATAGCGGGCTGGGGGTCAAGGGGGCTAGCAGCCCCCTTGCGAGGTGCGGGGCAGCGTCCCGGCCCAAATTTTTTTTTGAGGGGGACAGTGTTGTAGAGTGTGTGTGTATCTGTATATATATGTACATGTATACACACATAACAAAAGGAAAAAGCGCCTAAAGGACGCGTGGGGTCAGCACCTTGAGCGCTGTGCGCTTAGGCGCTAGCGCGCCACGTGTCGGCACGTGGGCGCTGGGTGATCGCACGCCAAAAGCGTGTCAGATGTTCAAAGTTCTAAAGTTATAACCGCGATCAAGACGGTGTCACTTTGCAGCTAGCCGGTTGAGCACGGGTCGATCCACAGGGAGATGGTTGTATGTCCTTTCTTGTTTTAGACGAGTCAATAAAGAATTTGTATGTGTTTGTTCAGTCTAACCTATGTGTATTATTTGCAAGTATAAAGTTGTTAAGAAAAGATACGAAAGTGTAAGCTAAAGAAATCCGTACTCAAAACCTTTGAGCCGAGTCTTGACCAATTGAAGCAAGAGCAATCGACAACAACGTGGATTAGGGGATTTAAGCGCGGTATTCATAGAATCCGGCTTATTTACCCTTGTCCTTCCGTTCTTGTCTCTTGCTTTTGCCTCCGGCCAAACCGAACGCAACCGGTCGCGGTTAGGAATCACCGTTACCTTGTTAGGGTAGGGTGCCTAACGGAGCGCTTGCGTATCGTTTGGGCGGAGTTCAATAGAAAATAACGGGAAAAGGAAATGAGCAAAGAAACGTTAACTTACAATATCGTATTGATTCTTAACAAGAACAATAATTACAACCATTCACAAAAAGAACCAAAAAGAGCAAAAGAAAAGAAAAGAATACAAGTAAGTAAGGGCATGGAATTTAAGTGCATAAAAGTAAAGCAAGGTAATGAAAAGCAAGAAAGAAATAAACAATAAAAAGAACTAGAAACTAGAACTCAAGATAAGCATGCGATCAATAGCCAACCCTTAAACTTGCAAGCTCAATCAAGAGGTTGCAAGGTCAAGAGAAGGGTAAAGAACTCATGTGAAATGAAGCACAAAAGAGAAGAGCTTTATTGATTCCATAATGATACAACCCTTGAGATCAATAACCAACCCTTAAACCTTCAAGCTCAATGAAGAGGTTGAAAGATCAAGAGAAGGCAAGGACCTCAAGGGGAAGCTAAGCAAAAGAATGATACAATGTATGGCAAAATTGGACTCCCTTCTCACTTACCCAATGGTTTCCTTTTATAGGCAAAAGAACAAGACCTTTCCTTTAATTTGAATTTGAATTCATCCAAAATTTGAAGGGAAGTTTGAATTTTAGAATTTTTGAATCACATCAACACTTTATGCATTGAATGCACCATACCCTCTCGTGCTCTGTGCATGTCCCTCTCGTGCTTTGTGCTGCCCCTCTCGTGCTTTGTGCTTGTCTGAGACATGAATGACCACTGTCATTTGTCTTGTCTATGGAACAGGTACGCGGCACTGGACGGATACGGATGATCGGAACCCGGCTTTTTTTCTGCTGGCAACAGATGTCCTGGATTTTGGCGTAACAGTAGAGATTTTGTATCATTTGCGTTATTTTGGACTAGGAACCTGTAGCCTGTAAATATGTAGCAAACACGGATTAAAAGCACCTGCCTATAAACAAACGAGCATAAGAATGGGCGGTATAAAATGCAGTTTTCTGTGATGAACAAATACCCCCAAACTTATCTTTTGCTCGTCCCGAGCAAAACCATTTATTCACAAAAGAGAATCCTAACCGCACTTTTGCAGGGAACGCGATTGCACTGAGCGCGTGCAATAAGCCGTTAAACCTCTAGGTGTCCCTAGTAGGAGGAGTGTTGTCTCCTGAGGGTTTTCAGCGGATTACACCCACAAAATCCCGTCAAGTTAGTTTCATAAGTTAACAATGATTCTACTCCTACAGTTTAGAATTTACATTAGAAACTCTTATCATCCGAAATTAGAAATATTCAACCCTTATTTTTCACACCTCCTATCTATTTAACCTTGGTTCTCCTGAGTTTTCCTTCTAAAGTGCGGCCTCAAATCAGGGATTTTTATCAACTTTACATAAAACACAAGTCTTATTCTTTATTTCTATCTTTTATCCAAATATCGATTGTATACCCCACGTGTGTGTATATTTGCACCCCTACACTCAAGAATTCAATTCAAGCTATAATACCCTTGCCCTAATACCTAATACTACTTCTTTTCATTTAATGATGGACGGTGTTGCTCACACACTTTTCATGCGACTATTAATGCTTCTTGAGGCACTAATAATCGATTACTGGATGTGTGAACTTTAAAGCGTAAATAGCAGTTTCCAGGTCTTGACTTTATTCTATTTTTTCTTTTTCTTTTTCTTTTTCTTTTTCTTTTTTTTTTCAAGACCGGATATATTTTTCAATATGCTCTTTTGGTGTTTAGCTTAAAATACCGTTTTTTCTTTCATACTAGGCTTTCAGGCAAGAGTATTTCTAGGTATCCTCTACTATCCCAAGTTTCAAGGTGCGTGTAAGTGCAGTTTGTAGGGTATATACTTTCTAAATTTGAACTCAAGAAAAGAAACTATTTTTCAGACTTATCCTCCAGTAAAGCTTCAATACTTTCCCTTCATCTTGACTTAACTCAAGAACTGAACTCAAAAAACTGTAAGGACGTATACTTACCAAAGTAAGACAGAATGAGGGTTATTTTAAGGATTTTCAATTCCTAAGTCTAGAATTTAATTATTTCTAACATATCAACTAAACTTTCAGAAAAAATCTAAGTTACCCTATTAACTAACTTGACGACAGTTTTTATATTTTTTGGAAAATTTTCAATTTTTTGTGGGTTTTTAATAAGGTATGCAGATGCAAAATATACAAATGAATGCGAAAGAAGAAAGCTTACCGAGCACACCCCCAAACTTAAACTTGACAGTGCCCTCACTGTCAGGCTACACCAAGAGGGTCAAAATTGTCGGCGCTCCCTAGAAACAAATTATATACAAAACAAAAAGGAAAACAAAAAATATATACAAAAAAGGAGTCCCCCCCAAACTTAAGTAAAACAGTGTTTTCACTGTTAAGCGTTGAAGTTCAGGATTAGGGGGGAAAGAGAATAGTATCAAGCTATACAAGGCCTTACAAAGGCCAAAAGTTAATACCAACCATTCAAAAATTCTATCTCTGTAAGATGCGGGTTGGTGAAAGAAGGTGAAGAGGAAAGAAATGGAGAATACGCGAGACCGTATGGAGATAGAAGCGGGATACGGTCTCGGTATATGAGAAGAAGAATGGCGGAAGGGAGAAGGAAGTGGAATACGAACTTGAGGGTGGAAATGGAGTGAATAGATTAGCACAATTTGTGATGACTGATATGTAAGAAGCGTTTGTGCTAACCTATTAACCCATCGAGAAATGGGGTCAAATCCCTCAAGATTCGTGAGAAACCATGGGTACGCCGAACTTGGTAAACCAGACATATGAAATGAAAGTGATACGGTTTCTTGCAAGGTCGGAACGATGGAAAGGATGGAGGTAGGTGATTAAGGAAGGTTATCGGTTAAAGTTTCAGGAGGGTGTACACAGTCAATGAAAGGAACAGGATGAATTGGAAAATCCGACTCATCAATTAAAACTGGTTCATCCTCAAAAATATCCTCAAAAGTTTCCTCAAAATTCAGCTTATCCATGCAATTTTCATCAAAATCACGACGCATATGGGGTTCGGGAAAAACAGTTAATGACTCGGGATGATGAATTGGAGAGATAAACTCTGCCAAATCTACCGGTTCATCATCCAAAATATTCCCAGCGTCGATATCCTCAATCAAGTGAAAATCAATATTCTCAGACACCTCAATAAAATCATGGATATTAATCAATTCAGGTTCTAGAGTGGAGGTGTAGAGGTCAAAAGGATTGGGTGTGGTTTCACTCGAAAGGGACACTTCACAATCGGGCAAATCAAACTCTACAAAGTCACACAACTCATTATCTGTTCTATCTTTAATCAATGAATCGTTTGGAACACTAGATAGACATTCAAAACCGGAGTTGTGGGATGCAAGTTGAAACGGGTAGGCTTGATTCGGAAGGGGGTACAACTCACTCTCTCCACTCAAATTCTCAACCTGTCCTACCGCCTCTTCATACATTGAAAAATTTGGAGCTAGTTGAAAACTAGCTACCGGGTCACTAGGTTGTATGAGGGCGGCCATGGACGCATTCAAATCCATCATCTGTTGGTACGACGCTACCCTAAAATCTTCCAATGACTGTTCCAGACTAGACATGGGTTGTGAAGGGGTTTCAGTAAGAGATTCAAAGTTGTTTTGGTACTGGAAACTCCCAAATGACGGTTCAGAAGCAATGTCTAGGGAAGGTGTAAAAGTCGGGTAGGACTGGTAGGAATTGAATGGCTGGACAGGGGTAGGATCAACATTTGGATACGAAGGTGAATGGAATTGTTGATCCCAAGAATTTGAAGTGGTGAAAGAAGTGAAAGATCGGCTATGAGATTGTTCAATACGTTCAGCGATGGAAAAAGGACGACTTGCAAAAGGGGTATCAACATAAGCGGGTGCGGGAGGTTGAAAAGGTTGATATAAAGTGGAATGTGGAGGGCAAGTGTTTGTCCTAGACGCGTCTATGCGATCTTTCAATGACATTTTGGGCATGGAGGGATCGTTCGATATTCGGCCAAAGCAAGAACCGTAAGAAGTAATGTCTGGTTGTGGGTACCAAAGTTCGGCAAGAGTTTTGCGAGGTGGGGTACCCATGATATGAAGAGAGAAAGAAAGAAAGGCAGAGAAAAGGAGGGGGAAAAGAATGTGATTTTTTTTTAGTTAGATATTAACAAAAGAATGAAATATACACACAAAAAGAAACTGGACAAAAACAATCACGACACAAAAATACCACACACCTAATCGTTCTAGGGTACTCCTAGGTCAACTAGACCTGCTCCAGAACTTGATTGTCGTAGTAAAACTGTGTCGAGAAACGGGCTCAAGATATACTGATCACGAGGCCAGGTAAGTGCAGAGATAAGGGGAGGTTTTCCAACGCTTTCGCGAAGTTCCTTAATTAAATAACCCTTTCTCTTCTGGCGGTTTCGCCGTTAACACTTTCCTAGACACCCCGTAAACAATATATCATTAAGCGAGGTTCTAAACACAGTTAACTTCTCCTAGTGAGCGCGAAGTCCTTAAGGCTTAAAGTCTAATTTCTTTTAAAATTTGTGCGAGTAAACGTTATGCTCAAGTTCGTGATTTGTGGGCCACGGAAAAGGTGATGAAATCCTTTACCGTATATTATGGGGTTCGCTTGCCCTTAAATCCGTATTAATGTATGCAATGCGCAATTCAATAAAAATTCTATAAAGAATTAAACAATCGTTTTTTAGTTTAAGCACGGCACTGCAACAAATACGGGTTAGTCAATTTTTTTAGCGTTTGCTAGCGAACTTGCAAAGAATCCTGCAAAGAATAGTATATTGGATGCGTCGGATTTGAGAAGAAGGTGTTAGTAAAGTACGTACCGTTAAGTTTTTGGGTTAGGAAACCCCCGTTGAATCAAATCCGGTAAGCTTAAAAAGTTCGCTTGCGCGGGTCAAACTACCCGGATCTTTGGCACTGTACTTTGCAATTACCTTAGCCTTGAATGTAAACTTTGCTCCCCACAATCGCAGTTTGCAAATCTGCAAAAATCTGCACTCTTGCCCACAAAAATTATCAAAAAAAAACAAAAAGATTTTTTTTTAAATATATACAAAAAGAATATTAACCCGAATAACAAGAAAGAAAATACGCTACCGTCTCCCCGGCAACGGCGCCATTTGATCGCACGCCAAAAGCGTGTCGGATGTTCAAAGTTCTAAAGTTATAACCGCGATCAAGACGGTGTCACTTTGCAGCTAGCCGGTTGAGCACGGGTCGATCCACAGGGAGATGGTTGTATGTCCTTTCTTGTTTTAGACGAGTCAATAAAGAATTTGTATGTGTTTGTTCAGTCTAACCTATGTGTATTATTTGCAAGTATAAAGTTGTTAAGAAAAGATACGAAAGTGTAAGCTAAAGAAATCCGTACTCAAAACCTTTGAGCCGAGTCTTGACCAATTGAAGCTAGAGCAATCGACAACAACGTGGATTAGGGGATTTAAGCGCGGTATTCGTAGAATCCGGCTTATTTACCCTTGTCCTTCCGTTCTTGTATCTTGCTTTTGCCTCCGGCCAAACCGAACGCAACCGGTCGCGGTTAGGAATCACCGTTACCTTGTTAGGGTAGGGTGCCTAACGGAGCGCTTGCGTATCGTTTGGGCGGAGTTCAATGGAAAATAACGGGAAAAGGAAATGAGCAAAGAAACGTTAACTTACAATATCGTATTGATTCTTAACAAGAACAATAATTACAACCATTCACAAAAAGAACCAAAAAGAGCAAAAGAAAAGAAAAGAATACAAGTAAGTAAGGGCATGGAATTTAAGTGCATAAAAGTAAAGCAAGGTAATGAAAAGCAAGAAAGAAATAAACAATAAAAAGAACTAGAAACTAGAACTCAAGACAAGCATGCGATCAATAGCCAACCCTTAAACTTGCAAGCTCAATCAAGAGGTTGCAAGGTCAAGAGAAGGGTAAAGAACTCATGTGAAATGAAGCACAAAAGAGAAGAGCTTTATTGATTCCATAATGATACAACCCTTGAGATCAATAACCAACCCTTAAACCTTCAAGCTCAATGAAGAGGTTGAAAGATCAAGAGAAGGCAAGGACCTCAAGGGGAAGCTAAGCAAAAGAATGATACAATGTATGGCAAAATTGGACTCCCTTCTCACTTACCCAATGGTTTCCTTTTATAGGCAAAAGAACAAGACCTTTCCTTTAATTTAAATTTGAATTCATCCAAAATTTGGAGGGAAGTTTGAATTTTAGAATTTTTGAATCACATCAACACTTTATGCATTGAATGCACCATACCCTCTCGTGCTCTGTGCATGTCCCTCTCGTGCTTTGTGCTGCCCCTCTCGTGCTTTGTGCTTGTCTGAGACATGAATGACCACTGTCATTTGTCTTGTCTCTGGAACAGGTACGCGGCACTGGACGAATACGGATGATCGGAACCCGGCTTTTTTTCTGCTGGCAACAGATGTCCTGGATTTTGGCGTAACAGTAGAGATTTTGTATCATTTGCGTTATTTTGGACTAGGAACCTGTAGCCTGTAAATATGTAGCAAACACGGATTAAAAGCACCTGCCTATAAACAAACGAGCATAAGAATGGGCGGTATAAAATGCAGTTTTCTGTGATGAACACTGGGCGCTTGAGCGCTGGGCGCTTGAGCGCAAGTGCGCCACGTGTCGGCACGTGGGCGCTTTGCACTTGAGCGCTGGGCGCGCCACGTGTCGGCACGTGAGCGCTTTGCGCTTGAGCACAGGGCGCTTGAGCGCAGGCACGCCACGTGTCGGCACGTGGGCGCTTTGCGCTTGAGCGCAGGGCGCTGGAGCGCAGGCACGCCACGTGTCGGCACGTGGGCGCTTTGCGCTTGAGCGCAGGGTGCTTGAGCGCAGGCGCGCCACGTGTCAGCACGTGGGCACTTTACGCTTGAGCGCTGGGTGCTTGAGCGCTAACCGCTCGAGCGCTAGCGCGCCACGTGTCGGTATGTGGGCACTTGAGCGCTGGGCGCTTGAGTGCTTGGGCGCCGGCGAGAAAAAGAGGCTTTTAGCCCCAGAAATTCTCGAAAGAGAAATTAGGGTGGAGTGAAAACTCCTAAGCTGTTTTGAAGCTGATGAAGGGCTTCTCCCTTTGAGCCCTAGTTCTTCCCCAAAGTGGGGTTTCTGGAGATGGGTCTCCTTCTTCCTCCTCTGTTGGCAGGATCTTGAAAATCAAGAGATGTGAGATGTTAAAAATCTCTTCTTTTTGAGATCTAATGGAAGATCTGAGTTCCCCTTTATGGGTTTTGTGGTGAAAAACTATTTAGTTTTATAAAATGAAGAGTAAAACTCTTGATTTAATTCAAAAGAAAGAAGAAGGTTTTAGAACCTTGAGGAAGGAGAGAGATCTCAGATCTAAAAATTTTTTGGAGAGAGAAAAAGTTATTAGATATTTTCATTATCCTTGCCTTTATAGGCTATACACTTTACACATAACCCCTTGGGCTTCACAAAATGGCATTTTGCCTATCCCATGGCTCATGTGCCATTTCTTTTGTACATAAACCATGGGCTTTACAAAAATTTGGCTTTATGCCTATTTTTCTTACATTTATCCATAAAATAAAATAAAAGAAATACAACAAAATTATTTAGTACAAATTTTTTTTCTTGGCATGGGGGAGGCCGGCCTCTTCATGTTCGGGCTCGACCCGGGCATGGGCCTACTGGATCTGGGCTTGGGCCCGCTTGGTTTGGGGTTAACTTTGATTTTGACTTGGTCAATCGGAGTGTAAATTTTTACCCCAATAAATTGCTTCCCATCAATAAATGCACACCACATATGTGGGTCGTGTGCATGAAATTGATGGATCTTCTTTTACTTGGAGGCGACCTGATTTGGTTCCCGCTTTTTGGGAAGCTGGCACTGCCCTTTTTACGACATGGACGGTCGTTGCTTGACATGTCTCCGAGACGGAGTGTCCGTGATAGACGTTTCCCTAGCCCGGGGTGAGCTGGTTCCTGCTTTGTAGGAATCCTGCACTGCCCTTTTTACGACATGGACGATCAATGCTGCCATTTTTGCGACTTGGACGGTCGATGCTGCCCTTTTAGCGACTTGGACGGTCGATGCTGCCCTTTTTGTGACTTGGACGGTCGGTGTTGCCATTTTAGCGACGTGGACGGTCGATGCTGCCATTTTAGCGACGTGGACGGTCGGTTCTGCCCTTTTTGCGACTTGGACGGTCGATGCTGCCCTTTTTGTTACTTGGAAGGTCGGTTCTGCCCTTTTTGCGACGTGGACGGTCGGTGCTACCATTTTAGCCACGTGGACGTTCGGTGCTACCCTTTTTCCGACTTGGACGGTCGGTTCTGCCCTTTTTGCGACGTGGACGGTCGGTGCTGCCATTTTAGCGATGTGGACGGTCGGTTCTGCCCTTTTTGCGACTTGGACGGTCGATGCTACCCTTTTTGCGACTTGGACGGTCGGTTCTGCCTTTTATGATGTGGACGGTCAGTGCTGCCATTTTAGCGACGTGGACGGTCAATGCTGCCTTTTTCGACTTGGACGGTCGGTGCTGTCCTTTTAGCGACGTGGACGGTCGGTGCTGCCATTTTTGCGACGTGGACGGTCGATTCTGGATTTGACTTGCCCCGCTTCTTGCGGCGTCAGGGATGAAGTTGACTTGTTTCCGAGGTGGAATTTGATTCTGCCAGGGAGATCATTGGTTGTTTTGCTGACTTGATGTGATTTGGGTTGACATCAGCATCGCTACGCTGGAATATGGTACCAGGAGCGAATCATAATTTGTCATGACAGGATTTGGGGATTTTGGTTTTGGTTTGGCATCAGCATCGCTGCACTGGAATATGGTACCAGGAGCGAATCATCATCTGCTATAAGGAGATTTCTCTCGTTCCCAGTTTAACGACTTAGGGGTCATCTGTTCCCAGTTTAACGACTTAGGAGTCATCTGTTCCTAGTTTAAAGACTTAGGGGTCTATTGGATTGGAGTTTGGGATTTTGGGGTTAGGGTAGGCATCAGCGTTGCTAACACTGAAGCACACGTGCCAGGAGCAATTCATCATTTGCCGTTTCCTGTTGGGGGGAGCGATGGCTTAGGAGACAGGTTTAGGTCCCTATCACCTAAGACTTCTCAATTTTATGGGCCGTGAGGGTCCCATAAAGCATTTTCTCCCTATGAGTCGTAAGAATCCCGCAGGTGTATTTTCTCCTTAGGAGTCGTGAGGACTCCTAAGTGTGTTTTTCCTTTATGAGTCATAAGGATCCCACAAAGGTTTGTTCTCCTCATGTATCGTAAGGACACATGAGTGGGTCTTCTCAATGGAGCATAATTCCAAAGGCGGAGACCAGCCGCACAACTGGTGATTGCGGTGGGGCACGGGTATGCTGAGAATTATTTGAGCCCATGGATTGTATACGGCAGCCAATTTAAGGACTAACCGTAGGGCCGGGAAAATTTTGAGAAATTGGATTTTGGTTGGCGTCTGCATCGCTACACTGGAATATGGTATCAGGAGCGACTCATCATTTGCCGTTTGGGGATTTGGAATTTGGATCTTGTTTGGCATCAGCATTGCTACACTGGAATAATGCCAGGAGCAACTCATCATTTGCCTTGGGAGAACTTGGGATTTAGGTTTTTGGTCGACATCAGCACCGCTAACACTGAAGCGAAATGCCAGGAGCGACTCATCATTTGCCGTTGCCCATTGGGGAACGATGGCTTAGGAGACAGGTTTGGGTCCCTATCACCTAAGGCTTTTCAATTTTATGAGCCGTGAGGGTCTCATAAAAGCATTTTCTCCCTACGAGTCGAGAGGATCTCGCAGGTGTATGTTCTCCTTAGGAATCGTGAGCATTCCTAAGTGTGTTGCTCCTTTGTGAGTCGTAAGGATCTCACGCAGGGATTTTCTCCTCACAAGGTCGAGAGGACTTTACGAGTGTATTTCATCTCTTTCCACGAGTTTGCGCCCTTTCGGGTTTTCACAAACTCGCCGGTAGTCCTGCTGTTTTTACTCACGGAGCCCTTTCGGGTTTTCATCCGTGCCCGTTTTGCTTGTGGACATACCCTTTTTTTTTGCCGCTGGTGGGACTTTAAAAGTAGCCTCACCGGCAGGATTTGGGAGAGATAGAGGTCATTTACGCCCGTGGATTGTGTACGGTTTTGCAGGATGTATGATCCAGACCGTAGGGCCTGTGTGCTCGATTCGCCTGCGACTTGGAGCATTCACGCGTAGTATTTCTTGAGATATCGGCCATTGATGGGTGGCATGGGCCTTTCTCCCTCGGCACTTATTAGTTGGTAGGATCCTCCGTCGAACACTTTCTCGATGACGTATGGTCCTTCCCAGTTTGGGTCGAATTTTCTCTTGGCATGTCGATTGGGGATGATCGGTCTTTTGAGGACCAACACCAATTCGCCTTTCTTGAAAGCGCGGAGACGGGTTATCTTATCATAGGCCCATGAAATTCGGGCTCGGTATAGCTCAAGATTTTGCTGCACCGCGAGCCTATTTTCTTCGAGGGCGTCGAGCTCTTCCAGCCGAAGGAGCACGTTTTCCTTCTCCATCAACTCGTGCTGAACGGCCATTCTTAAGCTTGGAACTTCGACTTCGAGGGGGAGGACCGCCTTCACTCCGAAGAGCAATGAGTATGGAGTGGACTGAGTTGGAGTACGGTGCGTGGTACGATATGCCTACAACGCCTCGTGAAGTTTGAGATTCCAGTCTCTCTTGTTGGCTGAAGCATTTTTCCTCAGGAGCTTGCATAGAGTCTTATTGAAGGCTTCGGCTAGCTCATTGGCTCTTGGATTATAGATGGAGAAATATCTCCAGTCTATCTTGTGCTGAGTAGCGAACCTTGAGACATTGAAGCTCTTGAAAGAAGGCCCGTTGTCAGAAATGATTCTTCTTGGTGTACCGAAGCGGTATAGAATATTATGCTGGAAGAATGTCAGAATATCTTTTGTCTTGACTTCTTTTAGCGGGACAGCTTCAGCCCATCTGGACAAGTAGTCTGTCGCGGCCAGTATGAACCGGTGGCCTTTGGATGACGGAGGATCAATTGGGCCAACAATGTCGGTACCCTAGACTTCGAAGGGCCACGACGCCACCGTAGGATGCAACGGATTGGGATGCTTGTGAATGAAATCACTATGGATTTGGCAGATCTGACATTTCTTTGCATGCTCTCCGCAATCCCGTATCATGGTGGGCCAGTAATACCCAAGCCGTTTGATTTGAAGTCGCATCTTAGGGCCAGATTGGTGAGCACCGCAAACGCCCGAGTGAATATATGTCATGACCTTTTGGGCTTCGGCCAATGACAGACACCTGAGCCAGAGTTGGTCATATGACCTGCGGTATAACGTGTCATTTACAAACATGTATCAGAGAGCTCTTTTCTTCAGCTGAATCCTCGCAGATTTTTCTTCAGGCAGCTTGTCGTATCGGAGGTACTCTATGAAGGGTTCTCTCCAATCGGGCTCATCTTAGATGATCGAAGCTTCTTCGGCAGGACTGCTCTTCTGTTCCGCGCTTTCCACTTCTCGTAGAGAGACTAGGGGTAGAATTTGCCGGCTCCTGACTGTGATCAGAATTTCGTCCATGTCAGGATCAACCAACTCCTTGACTAGGCGAACGAGTATGTCGGCTTTTCCGTTCAACGCTCTGGGGATTCTCATTAGTTCAATGTAAGTGAACCGTTTCATGAGTTCCACCACTCGGCCTCTGTACCGAGTTAACTCGGGTTTGTATATCTTATAGTCGCCGCTTACCTGATTGACGACAAGTTGGGAGTCACCGTAAACCCGTAGCCGAAGGACTTCCATTTCTATGGCGAGCTCCAGACCAGCTATCAGAGCTTCATACTCAGCTTCAATGTTTGTTCGAGGCTCGGTGAGAGCAAAAGAACGCCGTAGGGTTCCCATCGATGGCGTGATGAACACCAATCCTATCCCCGCTTTTATCTCCGGGACGCTTGACTTGCTGGAGGTCCTCATTGATAAGGCTCCATCGAAGTAGATCTCCCAACATGGCTCATCTTCCTCAAAGTGCAGCACTTGTTCATCGGGTAACTCATAATTTAGCGGCGACCCTTCTGGTATGGGATGAGCAGCGAGAAAGTCTGCAAGAGCTTGCCCTTTTACTGCTTTCTGAGGAGTATAAACTATGTCAAACTCAAGTAGCATAACAGCCCATCTTGCCATTCTGTCGGCTAGGCTCGCTCTGGTCATCAAGTGTTTGAGCGGGTCGACCTTGGAGATCAGCATAACCCGATGAGCGAGCAGATAGTGCCTCAGCTTCTTCACAGCAAATATCAGAGCCAGGCATTGCTTTTCGATTGGGGAATAGTTGTATTCCGCCCCGACTAGAGTTCGACTGAGATAGTAGAGGGCATTTTCTTTTCCCCCCTCGTTATTCTGGGCAAGGAGCGCACCGAGTGACTCATCCAGCGCGGCAATGTAGAGAATCAGCGGTTTATTTGAAATGGGAGCGGCCAGCACTGGAGGGTGCAACAAGTATTGTTTGATGCTTTCGAACGCTGCTTGACATTCGGCATCTCAGATAAAAGGAGCTCCTTTCTTCATGAGCTTTGAGAAGGGCCTACACCTTCCCGATAAATTTGAAATAAACCTCCGTATATAAGCAAGCTTGCCTTGAAAAGATCTTAGCTGCGTCAGACTCTTCGGAGGGGGCATCTCCATGATGGCCTTTATCTTTGATGGGTCAACTTCGATCCCTCGATGTTGGACTATGAAGCCCAGGAATTTTCCCGATGACACGCCAAAAGCGCACTTCAGAGGATTCATTTTCAGGTCGTACTCTCTCAGCCTGGTGAGAACGGTCCTAAGATCTTGGACGTGATCGGCCTTGGCTCTAGTCTTGACGACCAGATCATCAACATAGCATTCGACGACTTTATGGATTAGGTCATCAAAGATATTGGTCATTGCCCTTTGATATGTAGCACCTGCGTTCTTCAGTCCGAACGGCATTATCTTGTAGCAATATATTCCGATCGGGGTTCGAAATGCTGTGTGTTTCTCATCCTCAGGCGACATCTTGATCTGATTATTTCCAGACGAGCCATCCATAAAGGTGAACAACTCGTAATTTGAGGTGTCATCGACCATCATTTCCATGACCGGTAGCGGAAAGTCGTCTTTAGGACATGCCTTGTTGAGATCCCTGAAATCGACCCAAACTCGGATCTGCCCATTTTTCTTCTTCACTGGAACTATGCATGCGATCCAGTCCGCATATTTCTCTTCCCTGATGAAGCCGACATCGATGAGCTTCTTGGTTTCCTCGATGACCTTTTCTTCCAGTTCCCTTCTCATTCGTCGAGGAGCTTGTTTGACTGGTTTAGCATCAGGAGATATAGCCAGCTTATGCACGGCCACTTCAGGGGAAAGGCCAGGTATTTCTTTGTATGTCCATACGAAGCAGTCGACGAACTCATGCAGCAGGGCAATTATCCGCTCTTTCATTTCCTCCGACAAGAGTGAGCTGATGTAGGTCGGCCTTGGATCATCGGGCGTTCCTAAGTCAATCTCGGATAGCTCGTCAAAGGTTTCTTGTCCACCATCTTCGAGCTCTTGAGGAGCTTCTTCTGGCTCGGTTAGCTCGTCTTCATCATTTGACTCTTCGCTGGCTTCCCCAATATGGGTCATATAGCATGCCTTAGAATCGGGCTGGATGAAACCTATACCCCGCTTATCTGGAATTCGTCCATCGATGAGTGCTCGGACCTGAGGTGGATGCCATAGCCCTTCGTAAAACTTTGCTTCGGACTCCGTTTGATATAACCAGCATCCGCACTTTTTAAAGTATTCCCGCATCTCGGGCGCATAGTATCTGGGATTGAGGATGGCTGTTATGCCTCTCTCAAATGGAAGGCACGCGACAGACAAATCGTCCAGCTGCACAACGGGGTTTGACCCATAAAACAGAATGCCTTTCGGCCCACTTTTCCTTCCGGGGACGTAGAAAGTTTTCAGCTGGTCCACGGTAGAGACTGACAACGCATCGAGCTCTTTGCACATCTGCTCCGGTACCCTTGTGACGGCTAGGGACCCGTCTGCAATTTCGGAGGTCTCTCATAGTTTCGCTTGTTGCATGGGGGTCCAATCTGCACCGCTGTTGCACGGCAGGTCCTCTTCCTCCGACTCTTCAGTGTCGCTGCCAAGATGAGGGCGGACTTTGCTGCTAGATGGGGCTTCAGTAACAGATTCGTCCGTATCGCTACTGAAATGAGGGCGAGTTTTACGGAAGGACGGACTTCCAGCGTCGGACTCATCAGTGTCGCTACCAAAACGCGGGCGCACTTGGGCGTTTTTGCTTTTGAAAGTGACAGCCGGCTCAGATTTTCTTTTGAGTCTTGGGGCCGCTCTATCCTCAGTCAGTTATGGCCTAGCATTTTGGTGGTTCATAAAGTACCGAGAATCTTCATATCGGACTTCATGCACACCGAACGGCTGGATGTCTCCGTCAATGCGTCTTTCTTCGCCATTTTTAGTATACTTCATGCATTGATGGAGAGTTGATGGGACGATGCCGTAATCGTGAAGCCACGGCCGTCCCAAGAGAATCTTATAAGACGTGTCGGCGTCGATCACGTATATCTTAGCTTCAGTTTGCAGATCCCCGAATTTGATTGGCAATGCTATAGACCCCAGAACTTGCTGGCAGTTTTGATTGAAGGCTTGAATGACAATCCTTTTTCTTGACAGGTGTCGAACGTCCATTGACAAACTCTTCAGTGTTCGCAAGTTCATGATGTTCACCGAGGACCCCGGATCAATCAATATGCGATTAATCCGATCCCCGTCGCTGTATCCGGTCACGTAAAGCGGCCGATTATGCTCAGCCGTTCCCAGTAGCAAGTCTTCATCCTTAAACGTGACTGCGGCGGCTTGCAAAGTGTACTGAGCTTCTTTCATATTAATTTCCGCAAAGCGAGCCTGATACCGCTCAGGGTTTTGTAGAGCATGAATGAGAACATCTCTAAGCTCTTGAGATAGAACCAAGGCGTCGTAGATACTAAGGAGAGACAGAAACTTTCGGAGGTGAGCCAAGACATTATAGTCTACCGGGGAAGGACTTATGTTTTCATCAGCCGGTTCTCTGCCATCTTCTTCATTAGCGACTTGTTTTTCCTTCCCTTTTGGGGCATTGCCCTGATTTGGCGGTAGAGCCCTGCCGCTTCTGAGCTGGATTTGATTGGCCTTTGTGGAAAGCTCCTCATCCTCTTCGGGAAAACAGAGCTCCCCTTCAGAGTCGCTGCCCAGATGGATGGCGTAGCAGGTCATTATAGGGATCTCTTTATTGGAGTCTTCTTCTAACTCCTCCAGAATTTCAGCCGCTCGTACAGGGAGGAACTCCTTCAATTGAATCAGAGTTCTTTCCTTCTGTTCATATTCTTCGAGGGAATCGATATATTTTTGAATGGTCGATCTCCCTGCAGACTCCTTTTCGCGCCGAGCTGCACTTTTCTTCTTCTTGAGCTTCTTGGATTTTGAGCCTGATGGAGCCGCATTGGCAGCTGGACTGGTAGGCTTCTTCTGCCCTTTCCATTCCGTCCTTGGCTCTTTCCGAAATAGCTTTATCATCTTCTTCGTCTTATTAGATATGTGCGTACTCCACGGAGGCCGCGATGAGTTCGTTTCATTTCTCAGGGCAGCGGGTTCGGCTGTCTGCTCCCAGAAGGCTTCAACTTCTATCTGTATAAAGTTGGTGGTTGCAACTTGATTGTTCACCAACACACTTTTGGACAGCTCGATCTCTCCGGCCTTGTACTTCTTCTCGACCCAGTCCTTGAAGATATAGCAATCCTCGATCGCATGGCTCACTACTCGGTGGTACGGGCAATACAGGGGATTGTCGGTCATTTTTGCTTCTTGGGGTATTTTTGACTCCGGCAATTGTAGGCCGTTGTTCAAGGCATCTTTAAATATCTTGCAGACCTTGTCCCTTCTGAAAGAGTAAAACTTGTTCTTTTTCTCCTCTAGGGAAGGCCCATCTCCTCCCAACAATGGCTTTCGAGACCGGTTGGTTTTAGATTCGCCCGCCCTTCGCTTTTCTTCATTGTCTGATGCATTGTAGACATTGGTATTGCTGGAACTCCCGCTTCTACGGTTGTCATCCCGCTTGCTTTTCCAAGTCTTGTGTCTCTGAGAGTCCGGCGGGGACTCTTGCTTCGAGCGTTCCAGCATTTGGACTTTCTTGGTTAGCTCCTGAAATGTCTTGAGACCTGCTGTATACAAGAATGGGACCATCCAATTGCTGAGGTTCCCAATGAGAAGGCTGACGGACTGGTCCTGCTCTAGCGGCGGTTCGCACTTGACTGTGAGATTACGCCATCGGGCGATAAAGTCGGTGTTGCTTTCATTCTTCCCCGGGTTGGTCCTCACAAGGTCGGCAATGGAGATTTTATCACTGACACTCATGAACCTTTGCCGAAACAGAGACTCCATTTGGGCAAAGGTAATGAAGGACCCGTCTGGTATACTCGCGTACCAGTCGAAGGCGACACCGGTCAGGCTGTTGACAAACTGATGAAGAAGGAGCGCGTCATTACCCCCTATATTTCCGCACGAGGCTTTGAAGTGGGCGACGTGCTGATTTGCATTTCCCGTTCCGTCAAATCTTCCGAACTTAGGAATGACGTAGCCGCTCAGGAACTCGATCAGATCGTACTGTGCGGGATATGGCCGCCCACTACTGCTAATTTCTTTCTGAGCTTCAGTTTCAGCCACCAATGTTTTAACCTTGCTGGTGACCAAATCCATTATCTGATCTTGTGTTAGAGGGATAGTGCTATCTGGGGCCAAGGCATCCCCAGAAGCGGAATGTGGCCGGCTTTCGTGCGGCTCGACCAGTCTTGGACCCAAAGGAACATGCATTGGCTGCTTCGGATTGTCATCACCCGGCTGATGGGTAGCGACTTGTGCTTGATTGGGAGGCGCTCGAGCGATTTGAGCCGTGAGCTGCATCACAACATTCGTTAGGTCATCAATTTTCGAATAGAGCTTGGCCATCTCTTTATCTTTGCTCTTGAGCTGTTTTCGAAGCTCTTGAAGCAGCTCTTACTCCGCGGTCCTGGGGCGGAAAGTCGGCTCTTCCTCGCTGTTCGAGCTTGACTCTGCATGGACCGAGGGGTCTTTCTGCCTATCATCCTCACCGAGAGGGTTTTCTTCATCCAGCGAAGGTGGCTGTTCTTAGGCAGCGGCAACCACATTCAAGCCAGATTGGGCTTGGGATGTGGTGCCCCATCCTTGCTTTTGCTGCGAAGGTTGTCGCTGGGGTGCCTGCCCGCCATGTAGACCGTATGGATAATATATCCGGCCGTCTTTTTATCATCGGCGGCTGATTTCACAGATCGCTGTCTTGACCCCCTTGTTTCGGTAGTTGGCAGTCGATTGAAGGCGGCTGGCCTAACCAGGTTCTTGAATGGTGCTGGCGCTTCTTTTCTGGGTTTGCCCCGCTGCTTTCATACGGCACAGAGCGCCTGATAAACTCTTGAAGAGACAGTGTCATACTTTATCTGTTGGGGCTGGTACATGTCTCTTTGTAGCGACGTTCGGACCGCTGTCTTCATAATTCTGGCGGTCATGGCGTTTTTCTGAACCCACCTCAGAGGTTCAAAGGAATTGCTGATTTTTACGGCCGACTCAGCCGTCGTCACAGAGTAACCCTGCTCTTGGAACTTCACAAGATTCCACTTGGCCGAAGCCCTGGCTCTCTTGTTGGCTCGATACCTGAGCCGCTTCTGCCTTAACTTTTCTGTTCTAAGCACTTGGCAGACTTCGGCTCTTTGGGAAGACGCCGTAGACCGGGCGATGGAGGATTTTGGAGATATGCTCGATTGTGCATTTGTTGGAGTCATCACCTGAGCTCGTCCGCAACATTTGATGTTGCCCCTTGTACCGGAGTTCTTGCCCCCCGCTGGAGCACCAGAGAATCGTTCAGACACCGTCTTAAGTTTCGGTTGTGGTGCCTTGGCGATCACGGCATTCGGCCTCTTGCTCCTTGAGACCGGCTTGGCTACCTGTTTCGCCGGGATTTCTGCCAGATGAGCGCTTCCGGCAGGGTAGATGATGACGGAACCAAACTGGCGGGGCAGTTCCTCCCACTGTCGACTGAGGCTTGCAGGGAGAACCACACAAGCATTGACCTTGACCACTTACGGGATCGGAGTCACGTTGGAAGCTGAATTCATCTTGGGAGACATTGCCGTCGAAAGTTGATTGCTGCACAGAAAAAAAACATCATTTAAGTATAGACAATCGATATGTATATTGATTGAGTTCGCATGAACGTTTAACCCGAAATATGTGAGGAGAGAAAGGTCCCACCGGGCGTGCCAGAATCTGTAGGGTGTTTTTCGTCACCCCATTGAGATGGGAATACGCGTGCACTTGTCAGGCGTACTACAGATTCCCCCTGCTTAGGGTAGGCCGGGGTTTATTGATTGTGGGGATCCGAATCTCCGGCAGCCGCGGACTAAGCTGCCGTTAATTACCCCTCGAACCTCCGATTGACGGGTTAAACTGGTCATGCGAACTCAATATGCAGTGTACGTGTGCTTTGTTTTGGAGGGGGCTTGGATATATCGGGAGCCACGCAGAGTTTTTACGGGGGTCCCGCTACCCGGATAGCGGGCTGGGGTCAAGGGGGCTAGCAGCCCCCTTGCGGGTGCGGGGTAGCGCCCCGGCCCAAATTTTTTTTTGAGGGGGACAGTGTTGTAGAGTGTGTGTATCTGTACATATATATACATGTATACACACATAAAAAAAGGAAAAAGTGCCCATGGGCTTAGGCACTAGAGCGCCACGTGTCGGCACGTGGACGCTTTGCGCTTGAGCGCTGGGCGCTTGAGCACAGGCGCGCCACGTGTCGGCACGTGGGCACTTTGCGCTTGAGCGCAGGGCACTGGAGCGTAGGCGCGCCATGTGTTGGCACGTGGGCGCTTTGCGCTTGAGCGCTGGGCGTGCCACGTGTCGGCACGTGGGCGCTTTGCGCTTGAGCGCAGGCGCGCCACGTGTCGGCACGTGGGCGCTTGGCGCTTGAGCGCTTTGGCGTCGGCGAGAAAAAGAGGCTTTTAGCCCCAGAAATTCTCAAAAGAGAAATTAGGGTGGAGTGAAAACTCCTAAGCTGTTTTGAAGCTGATGAAGGGCTTCTCCCTTTGAGTCCTAGTTCTTCCCCAAAGTGGGGTTTCTGGAGATGAGTCTCCTTCTTCCTCCTCTGTTGGCAGGATCTTGAAGATCAAGAGATGTGAGATGTTAAAAATCTCTTTTTTTGAGATCTAATGGAAGATCTGAGTTCCCCTTTATGGGTTTTGTGGTGAAAAACTATTTAGTTTTATAAAATGAAGAGTAAAACTCTTGATTTAATCAAAAGAAAGAAGAAGGTTTTAGAACCTTGAGGAAGGAGAGAGATCTCAGATCTAAAAATTTTTTGGAGAGAGAAAAAATTATCAGATATTTTCATTATCCTTGCCTCTATAGGCTATACACTTTACACATAGCCCCTTAGGCTTCACAAAATGGCATTTTGCCTATCCCATGGCTCACGTGCCATTTCTTTTTGCACATAAGCCATGGGCTTTACAAAAATTTGGCTTTATGCCTATTTTTCTTACATTTATCCATAAAATAAAATAAAAGAAATACACCAAAATTATTTATTACAAGATTTTTATCTTGGCAGGGGGGAGGCCGGCCGCTTCATGTTCGGGCTCGACCCGGGCATGGGCCCACTGGATCTGGGCTTGGGCCCACTTAGCTTGGGGTTGACTTTGATTTTGACTTGGTCAACCGGGGTGTAAATTTATACCCCAACATACTGTTATTACTATAAGTAATTAATTAGCTCCATAATTACAAGAAGGAGATTGTAGCTCATTGGTAATATCTTACACTGCTGAAGCAAGCCACCAGAGTTCAAATCCCATACCCCACATTATTTTTAATATTAATTTTTTTTAAACCTTTAGAATTCCAAGGGTTTCCATGTGCATATCTCACAAAAACCCCACTACACCTAAAAATGTAACATTTTCAGGGGATAGATGAACCGTCCGGGGGGATTCAGGCCGCCTGACTCGGCCGGAAATCGGCCAACTCTACCTAGACTCGGCCGACTCAGGCCTACGACTGAGTCGGCCGATTCCGGAGATGACCCCTACGTGAAAAATGTGTCTTTTCATCTCCCCTGTACACCTACAAAATTTATCCTCGGACCATTTTCAGAGCTCTTTTAAAACCCCAATTACTCCACTTTTAATACATTTTTATTACATTCTATCACATTTTTCATTTTAAGCTTTTCATCTACCCTAACCCTAGCCTAACCCTATAAATACTACCCCTACACACTACCCCCTCACTCCAAAATTCTTAGAACCCTACTGTGTTTTGAAAGTGAGCAAAGAGGCGAAGCTCCGGCAAATTTCCGGCGACAACCCTAGGAGATCCCGGCGACGAAACGACACACCGGCGCCTCCTCCCGACACCTATTCCTCTCCTCTAAGTCCTAAACCAGTAATTCTCAATTCCCTCTTCTCTATTCTTATTCTAAAATACGAAATTTCAAAACCCGACGGAATCGGAACAAATCCGATTTTCGATTCGGTTCTTTATAAAACCTAACTCTTTCTTTAATACAATCATGCTAAAACCACTACATGTTGATTATTAATCACTAACTAATCATATTGAACAAGTTTCATATCAAAAGTAATTGCTATTTTCATTTTACTGTATTTCTTTCATTAAAATACCATATAGTTTCAATTCTACATTTAACATCATAAAACTTGCTATACCTTTAAGTAGATCACGAGATAATGACCTACCTCCTCACACACTCATATGCAACATAGCACAATACCCTTGGGAACATAGAATACGGGAAAAACGATATCTTTACAAATAAATACCATAATTAATAAAACCGTTTTTCCTTAATAATTAGTATTTATACAAATCTTTGCAAAGCGCCGCTACAACCCATTTGGAGAACCCGTTCGGGATGATGCAGATTATCGCACATTCTCGGGCTTAGTAGTGCGAGATGCAGACCTCCGCAAGGAGCATTCGGTCTCGAAAGATTTAAAATACGACATCTTAAGAAAAACGAGATTTCTAGAATATAATATATATACTAAAATTATTTTTATATAAATATATGTATATGTAACATTAAAATATTTATTTTGAATTATTATAAATATTCCAACTCTTTTCAAAAATCACAAGAATCAGTTTACATTAAAATACCATGAAATCCATACAAGTTTAATATTACACTTTAATACCATATATTATGAAAATTAGGTTATTCTCAATAGAAATGGCATATGTATAAAATCCGCATTTATTACAACTCTAAAAACGATAACTAAATACTTGGGGAGTATTTTGAAAACTATAGAAAAGTATTTTTACATAAACCCCCTCAAGTTCTATAAATTACCCTAAGGACCCTAGTAAACATAGGTTTAAGCGGGACCAATCTCTTAAGCCTCAGGGAGCCGGAGAAGTAGGTGCTTGCCTATCTAAGGTAGACAATTAACAAACGGTGTTATCAATATGGTAATCATCTTTGAAAAAGACACAAATTCTGCCGCCCATGTGCAGCGGTTACCGATAACATCAAAACAATCAGGACTTCAATTTACTCTTCTAATTGTCTGACTCAGATTGAGTCTCTCTATAATCTGACTTGAATATGATTCAAGTACAATCTACAATCTACAATCTACAATATTACAATTCAACACGAATCCATGAATCCATTATTCCATATATTCAATCTATCAATCTATACAACTTGACTGAACCAAACCATGGATATACATTCCATTTACATGATCATCCAGTTTACATAATTCTCCAGTTACATACACGATTCTACAGTTACATCCGTTTACTGATATCATGGTTTCGGCAAGTCATCCAATTATACAATTCAATTTACAAGACATTACAATGCAATACAATACTATCAATACAATAACTACACGGGGTATTGGGGTAGTTAATTCGTGAATCCAACAGAATCTCAAGAGTCCCCTAGATTATGAATCTATATCTACTAACACAAGCAAGCAATCATTCGGGCCCGTGTTTCCATACTCCTGGACTGTGGCCTGTTGAGTTTGGAATACTTCGGCGATGGTCGAAGTCCCGCTACTAACATATCTTTCGGGCCTGTGGTTCCCTACCCCTGGACTGTGGCCTGTTGGGTTTGAGAACACTCTTGAGATTAGTTGACATTCACCCTTGAACTTACGGTAACAACAGCATTAACACTATAACAATATAATACAACTTTAAAAACTACACTCTCTCTTTCTTCTTTTCTACTTCTCCATTATTTTTGGGACTTACCGGGCGATTTGTTCGCTGACGACATTCTATTTCTTTCTTCTTTGAATGTCGTCAGGTGTTTCGGACCTTCTGGAGACGGAGCCCAGCATCGAGGACTTGGACCAGATTATTGAAGACCCGGAGCTCTAGCTTCATTGTACACATCACATTCCAGTACTTTTCTTTTTCTGTTATGCCATTGTTTAGGCATTGTTTTCATCAGATGTATTTACATTTCCATGCATTGTACAGAAAGAATGTGAATAAATATAGTTGCTTTTTTATTATATCTTGTCTCTTGTGCTTTTACTTTTATATTTCTTAGATACGCTTAGCGTATTTACTTTACAGTAAATACGTCGCGGACCAGTCACGTCATCCGCCCGTATACCGGGAAGCGGAGCATGACGGCTATGGATCCAAAGCCCTCATCACGAGGCGACCGGGTAGCTTCCTGCTCGGCCCATCCACAAGCGGGTAGCTTCCTGCCCAATAACGCTATGGATCCAAAGCCTTCATCGCGAGGCGGCCAAGCAGATTCTTGCTCGGCCCCATTCGCAGCGGGTAGATTCCTGCCCAACAAATGCTGTGGATCCAAAGCCCTCATCACAAGGCGACCGGGTAGCTTCCTGCTCGGCCCATCCACAAGCAGGTAACTTTCTGCCCAACAACGTTGTGGATCTAAAGCCCTCATCGCGAGGCCGCCAAGCAGATTCCTGCTCAGCCCATCCGCATCGGGTAGCTTCCTGCCCAACAAACGTTGTGGATCCAAAGCCCTCATCACGAGACTACCGGGTAGCTTCCTGCTCGGACCCATCCACGAGCGGGTAGCTTCCTGCCTAACAACGCTGTGGACCCAAACCCCTCATCGTGAGGCCGCCAAGAAGATTCCTGCTCGGCCTATCCCCAGCGGGTAGCTTCCTGCCCAACAAACGATGTGGATCCAAAGCCCTCATCACGAGGCGACCGGGTAGATTCCTGCTCGGCTCATCCATGAGCGGGTAGATTCTTGCCCAATAAATGTTGTGGATCCAAAGCCCTTATCGCGAGGCGACCGGGTAGAATCGAGTGACGCCGACCTATTCAAACTTGGCTATCGTTCGACTCATACTCGATGCGCGATCGCACCCTCGGCTCCGGGGAAAAGGGATGATACCGACCTTCCTACACTTGGCTATCATTCGATTCATACTCGATGCGTGATCACCCTCGACTCCGGAGAAAGGGAGGATACCGACCTTTCTACACTTGGCTATCGTTCGACTCATACTAGATATGCAATCGCCACCTCGACTCCGGGGAAAGGGAAGATACCCATCTTCCTACACTTGGTTATCGTTCGACTCATACTCAATGAACGATCGTCATCTAGAAAGGGTGGACACCGGCCTAACACTAGCAAGATAAGGAGACCTACGAGCTAAAAGTACTTGCAAAATGAAAAGACTAACGAGCTAAAGTGCTTGCATGATGATCAGAGATTTGAGCATAGGAAAATATATACTTTATTTATAATCAAAGTTATATACAAGGTATTGTGGGCTTCTCAGCCTTATAAAAATGTCCGGAGGCTTACAAAATTCTAAAAAAAAAAGAAAAGAAGAAAAAAAATCGTGGAGGGGGGATAGCTCAGACCACCCGCTCGGCCGGGATCTCACCGTGTTCGACGCCACTATCGGGGGTCAAAACGGCGAACTCAGGGTCGGCGCTTCCACCAACAGCCTTGGCTCCTGACCCCCCTATGGCGCTCCTCCGGGACTAGTGGTGTTGCGGAAGGCTTGGCCGGAGGAGTTTGCCTAGGGGCCGTGCTTGGACCGGGTCGGGACAAGCTTGCACCACCGGTTTTTTTTCCTTGGGCCTTGACGGCCATGGCAGCCATGATTTTTGATCGGTCCATAGGCTCTGCAAAAAAGAACACACAAGAGAAAAGATTGGCGAAGTGGAAACAGCGAAGAAAATTTAGCAAAGTCTAAACAGATCGTCAAAAACCCTAACTTACCCAAAAAATGTGCAGGACTGAGCCCCGCCCAGCTTAGTACCTGCTCGGAAAGCAGGACATCAGCCGGCTGGATCGGTTCCCACTGGGACACCACCTTCGCCTTGGAGGAGATCGACTGCTTCGCCCTCGGGCAGTCAGCCCTGTGCCACTGAGTGGGCACAGGTCAATACTCGCCCTCCGGTGGCTTGACGAAGACGTACTTCTCCTTCCATTCATGGATGGAAGAAGGGACAATCACTACCTCCGACCCGGCCGTCCCACCCTTACATTTTTTAAACGAAAAGTACACCCAGCTCGGCTGTTCCTTACTGGTACTGGGATGATTTTTATAACAAAGAAAAGACAAGAGGAGGGTCAAACTGAAGGGGATTCGATCAAATTTTAACCGGACCAGAAACCCATGGTGGATCCTAGGCCTGGGGCAAGACGGAAGCAATAAAGCACCGCACGAATCTCGGGTGAGAAGGGCAGATGCATTCCTGCCCAGAATGCTTCCAGATACAGAGTAATCTTCTTGCCCCGCACCTGGTCTGCCCGCTCACCTTCTCTGGCTAGACGGAGTGAATAGCTATAGGGGATATGGAATCGAGTACGGATGTCAGAAAGCTCGTCCAGACGATTCAAGACGGAGGGCGCATCGTGGGTGTTCCCGATGCGCACCTTGGGAGCCCCTGTCGCCGCCCGACGGTGAGTGACAAGGGCGGCCCTGACTCTAGGGGCGATCCCAACGCAGAAGACGTAGAAGAAGAAGAACTCTCTCGGCTATCTGAGGTCGAAGATGAGGAAGATCCACCGGACTCGGTCCCAGCAACTAGAGCCTCATCACCCGACTCTACCCCTACTACATCTACGGACACCTCGGAGGAAGACATCCTAATTCAAAGAAAGGGACCCACCGAGGAAAATTCAACGGAAGATCCGATCTAAGCGGAAGTGCGCCGAGCAATTTTCAAACAACGAAAGAGAATTAAGGTAAAGTGTTGGCCTTAGAATGGTCCCCTCCTATTTATACACCCCAAAGAGAGCATCCTATGGCCCAGATCGATTCCCGCCAAAATGAAGCGTCGCGCCTAGCGGCCGTCAAGGCTCCACATGGCGGTCGACCATTGGGGACGTCACTTCGTTACAAGAGTCAGAGACAGCCTGTCGTGCCCGCCAACCGACGTCGGACACGTGGCCCGTAGCCCAACTGAAGATCGAGTGAAACGACGCTCCCTCTTTAAAGCGCAATCATTTCACCGATCCGCTGGCGTCATCAGGGATACGCGGGAAACCTTAGGCGCGTGGCGAAACGCCACGTGGACTCAAAGATCTAAATGACGCAACCGCCAAACGCCATGTTTTTCCCGGACAATTCATCACGAAGAATTCTTAGCACCAAGCTGAGCAGAGAAAACCAAGCAGGCCACTCTCGACCCGACCCATAAATAGGTCGGAACGAGAGTGGGGGGCTAATGATGATGCTCACAAGTAGGAATTCCTCAGATTACGGCACGTGGCGGATGACGTGTCCCGGGGGCTACGGAGGTGGAATAAATAAGATGTATTAGGGACGTTCCTCGGGACTTCGTCTCCGAGGATGCATCCGACCTTTCGGAGACCTCCCTGAGTACCTTCCATACTCATCTAGCAAACAGCCATCATCTCACCTTCGAGCAATGCTATAACCGAGCTTTCTCGCGCCTCCCTGCTCGTCTCCGAGCTGTTGCAAGGCCTGAGCTTCCTCGGCCTCCCGGCCCACCTCCGAGCCATCTGACAGGCCGAGCTTTCTCGGCCTCCCGGCTCGTCTCTGAGCCTCCTGACAGGCCGAGCTTCCTCGGCTTCTCCGATCAACCGAGTGCGCGGAGCCCAAACGCCCCCGCAACGGCTCCGCGTATCTCGCCAAGGTGATATCTCGCCAAGGCGAGATATCCGCTGCCCCACGTTTCGCGTTCCACGCTGGCGTGTCCCCTTATTAATGTGTGTATCCCGCATTAACGCAGGGAAAACGCATTGGCGTAACTGATGGTGAGGATCTCACGCCGGCTCGCTCCACGCGACCACTATACAAACCCCTCTTTCAGATGACTCAGGAGCCTGGAACTCATTTTAATAGGCCGCTACGCCGCTCTTATTCCTCGGTATTAATTTGATCGTCGGAGGGTGAAACGGTGGTTTCCCATCCCGGGGTTTCTTTTGCAGGTAGCTCAGCCTCAGCAATTTCCAACAACCATTGAGATCCACACGGTCAACAACTTCCAAACCAAATCTCAGCCGCTAAAACCGCTACCAGATCGATGGAGGACAACATCTGAGGGGATAACATCCTCCATCAATAGTTGTCAAATGTTTACTCTTCTATATTATTTTTTGAGAATCTACATTAATATTGATATGAAGGTGACCTAATGAGCATACAATGCTGTATTTTATATAGTCTCTATACATTTCCATCGGTCAATTTAGTTGTAAAAACATATTATTTCCAAAACAAACATATATATATTTTGCACGGTTTTGACATAACAAGGAAAAGCATGGAAATTTTATAATAAAATTATGTTTATCCCAATCATCTGATCGATCGAAGAAGTGATATTATAAAAGGTACGTAATTTCTCCAATAATATCTTACACCCAGTAAATTCCATCTAATAATCAGTACTCTTCTAAAACAAGAAATTAACAGACATACTAGATGCAATGCATCTGAGAAAAGACACAGTTTTAAGTCGGTTTCTGCATAGTTTTACTGGACCATAAGTCCATCTCTTCTTTTATCTTTGATGATTCGGAGTGCTTGCCATCCTTTTGCTATTGGAACCTGTTGGATCCAACGGTGAGGAGTAGGTAAAATAACAGGAGGCAAAGGTTCGTGTATCTCCAATATGCGACGCAGCAGAGAGAAGGATAGCAGAGCATATACACCACAGAATGTAGGATTTTTTTTTGCGCCATCCAAAACACTAGTAGAAAACACACAAGAACGCGGTATGTTCACCGCATACAACACCCCCCAGAGCCTAAACCCCCTATAAATAAATCCCCCACACTATCTCAAGGAAACCAATCACCAAACTGTCTTGTGCAACTAAATCCCAACCGCTCATTTTTTTGATCCAATGGCTGAGGAGAAACGCCACCACCACCACCTGTTCCACCACTACAAGGAGGAGGAGGAAAAACCCACCGAGGAAGCGACTTACGCAGAAAACACTTACTCGACCGGCGGCGGCGGCGGCGATGCAGCGTACGGCTACTCTGACACTACTTACTCAAGCGGCGGCGGCGGCGGCGGCGGCGGAGATGCAGCATATTACGGCTCCACTGAGAATGCTTACTCAGGCGGAGGCGGATCGTACGGCTACGCCGAGACCACGCAGGGGATCTCGGAGTCGAGCACCGACGATTATGAGAAGTTTAAGAAAGAGGAGAAGCATCACAAGAAGAAGGAGCACCTTGGAGAGATGGGCACCGTTGCTGCCGGGGCTTTTGCTCTGGTTCGTTCGTGTTTTAACTTCAGCACAAAATTTATTTTCTTATATGACAAACCGAACGAAAACAACTGGATCGAATGCTTAATTTACAAAATATACGCGGGTGTCAGTTCATATTAATCTTCATGTCATAAAATAATAGATGCGCTGAAAGCTGTGATATATATTTCGAAACTAATCTGAAATTTGTGTCCCTGGATAAAGTTTGGTACCCATTTTTTAAATATAATATTAATGCTTATTTTTATTTTTATGTCTTTTGGTTACCATAATTAGAATTATGATTAATAATATTGGATTTGATAATTGAACAGTATGAGAAGCATGAGGCGAAGAAAGACCCGGAGCATGCTCACAGGCACAAGATCGAGGAGGAGGTGGCGGCCGCAGCGGCAGTCGGCGGTGTAGGCTACACATTTCATGAGAAGCATGAGAAGAAAGAGGCTGAGGAGGAGGCTGAGGAGTCTCATGGCAAAAAACATCACTTCTTTGGAAACTAATTATTTACTTTAATTACAGCATATAATACGGGTGCTTTATATTAATTATTTTGTTGTGCTAATAAGAGCCCATTTATACTCATGGCTCTCTTGTGTATTTTACTTATTTGTAATGAGTGTACCCCTTTCTTCTCTCCTCCTTTTATATTCCTCGACTTTGTATGATCCTACACGTTATTGTAAGAAATATTTTATTGTTCAAATTCCCTTGTTAAAATCATGTGGATCAAAATAGAAAGAGCCAAACATATTGAAAATTACGAAAATCAACTTTACAACATTTATTATCATCATCATCATTTTTACCCTCTATAGTCATCTTTATACTATCATTTAAGGATTTGATTGATTAATTAATAAAAAACATAAGAAAGTTCATTAGATAAGAGGATATTTATATAAAATTAGCATAATTATAGATTAAGTAAAAGAAAAAAAACACATTTATAAAAGGACGGTATTAAAATCTCGCCAAGGGTAAACTATTGTTACACTCGCCAAGGGTAAACTATTGTTACATGTCCTGTTTAATTCCGTTGGGGCTTGTAAGAAACTCATGTCAAATGTCCATTACACTATACTAAAGCTAGCTCAGGAGTTATGACGTAGTGATAAAGCCTTTTTGCAATTACGCAAAAATTCTGAAGTTAATTTCTGCTCGCTTGAGGTTAGTTATGCCCTATTATTTCCCAAAAATAAAAATCTATTTTCCAGATATATATTGTGATTGATATAGCTAGTTATATACATATATATTAGCACAATATTTACTTATAGTTTTTTCTCAAAACAACAACAACAACAACAACAATAAAATTAAAAAAACACCCGTTTAGTTATTGCAATTAGATGGCTCTAAATCTATGGTATGCACATCATTATATCTTCATTTTTAATCCAAACATGAATTAGACATTGAGTCAAGAGAAAATAGTTCCTAAATTCTCTCTAAGCAATTTACTATACAAACGTGACTAAAGAGTGATGAGCCTATCTACGTGAGTCGTCCACATTCCTTCTTTAGGAAATTGCATGCTTAAGAGAGTTGTGTAGGCCCCCTAAGCTCTTGAGTCAATCTATACTTGTATTTCGCACATGAGATGCATATCTTTATTTAAATAAAAGCATGCATGATGTGAATATTTTCATTCAATGTGAATATTTTTTTTTTCAAAAGCATAAGAATATCTAAATATTTTTTACACATTTATTATTTGACGTGGATATTTTCGCAATTTTTAAGCAAAATTTTTCAAAGTATCTATTATCTTAACTAAAAGTCATTAAATATCCTTTTAAATCTTGGTTGTTTAATGCTGATACGTATCAGTGTGCGTCACTCGTGTAAAAAATAGATGATGTGCACTATCTAAGAATAAATGATTAATCTAAAATCGCCACATGATGCCTCTCCTCTTTGCATTATAATAGGAGAGCTATAGCTAACATACATAAAGCTATAAATATAAAAGAATATTCTTTGAAATATTCTCTCCTCTGTTTTTACATGGATGCAAAACTAATCATAACCTTTCAGCTTTCTTGTAATCACTACTTGCACCAAAGAATATTTTCATAGATTTACTTTAGTTTCCTTGCTATTACAATTTGCACCTAAGAAAAATCAATCTAATATTAAAACGTTGATATTTTATCACATGAATAAAGCTCTTTTCTTATATCAAAAAATATATCTAAACATAGCCTTTTATTCATGGCTTGGGAAAGGTTACACAGAAGAAAGCGATATATCTGAAAATCGAGAAAGAAAATAGAAAATTTTGAGATGTTTAAAATTTCATGATTTTTTTGAGAAATATGCAGCAAAATATTGAAAAACTGAAAAAAAAAAAAAAAAAAATTTTTTTGCGATTTTTGTGTGCTTCAAAATGCCAAATATTGAAAAACACAAGAAAATAAATTTTTATAAGATTTAAAATTTCCGTGTGATATAGCATATACATATAATGAAAATTTTGAAGTACACATAATATTTTGGGATTTTTAAATATAATACTACTTTCATGTGTTATATCAAGCAAAATATTGAAAATCCAAAGAAAAATTAAAATTTTTAAAGATTTTTGGAAATTTCGCGATTTTTTTGCTAGCGTACAACATACAAAACCTTAAAACATTTGAGATTTTTGAAAATTTTGCGATTTTCACATGCTATAACATGTAAATTATTAACACGGAAGAAAATGGAATATTTAAATTTTAAAAAAAAATTTACGATTTTCCGTGAGTTATAACATGCAAAATATTGAAAAAACATTTATACGGGTGCTTTATATTAATTATTTTGTTGTGCTAATAAGAGCCCATTTATACTCATGGCTCTCATGTGTATTTTACTTATTTGTAATGAGTGTACCCCTTTCTTCTCTCCAACTTTTATATTCCTCGACTTTGTATGATCCTATATGTTATTGTAAGAAATACTTTATTGTTCAAATTCCCTTGTTAAAATCATGTGGATCAAAATAGAAAGAGCCAAACATATTGAAAATGACGAAAATCAACTTTACAACATTTATTATTATCATCATCATTTTTTTGGCACCGTCACTACTACAAATAAGGGTTGCCCCTACGGATTTATCGGTAGGGGCAACCCACTGCCCCAACGGATATATACGTAGGGGCGAAAAAAGACCCCGTAGGTGCAAAGGCCGCAGGTGCAAGTTGAGGCCCTGAACGTGCCCCTACGGACAAATTTAAGCCCCTACGGATATATCAGTAGGTGTTATAGCCCCTACGGAGTACCCCGTAGGGGTAATAAAATCATATATGTAATTTTTTTTTTGAATATATTGTATATACCTACGGATATACCCGTAGGTCCCTTTTATATCCCTACGGATATATCCGTAGGGGATATAAAGTAGTTCCTACGGTTAAGTCCGTAGGGGCTTATCCCAACACCCTGGACTGATATCAGGTGGGAAAATATCAGGAAACCTGATATTTTCCCCTACGGATAAATTCGTAGGGGATAAACACTGGCCTCTACGGACATATCCGTAGGGACAACCCCAACACCCTGCACTGATATCAGGTGGGAAAATATCAGGTTTCCTGATAGTTTGCCCCTACGGATATACCCGTAGGGTTAGGGTATGTACCTGCGGCTTAATCCGTAGGTACATATTGTCTGTATTTTTTTTTAAAAAATGGGCTGCCAGATTTTTTGTCGCCCTGTGCACAATACTATATACATCAATCAAATCATATATTGCAGTATTCATAATCACATCTCACGCATATATATAATATACAAAAGAAACCCAAAAACTGAATATGATATAAATACAAACCAATATCAATATCGTTTCAAAATGTAGTACAATGTGATATAAATAAATACATGTTTCAAAAAATAAGAACCAAAAAGCTACCCTAGTTCGGTCCAGCTCCACCTCCGAATAACGTTCGAATAACGCGCGCCTGCTCCTCGGTAAATACACTCTCCAATGCTACATATAAGGGAGTCTGAGCGGCATGTGGAGCTGGCGATGTGGTCTGCGCAGCCGCCGTCGAGATAGTCGCTTGCGGAGCCGCGGCTGCGGGAGTCTGAGTGGGCGGTGGAGCTACAGGAGCTGTCTGCGGAACCGCAGCCGATGTAGTGGCTTGCGGAGCCGCAGCCGAAGGAGATGCATGTGGAGGCTCGGCCGATCTACCCTGTCGCGTCTGGACATAACGTGTGTAAGAAGCGTGTAAGAACTGTGTATTATTCGAATTCGTTTCATTATTAAGTTATTTCGAAACCCTGTTTGGATATCTAGTTTGGAAAAGCGTTGTTTATTTTAATTACATATGTATGTATGATTAATCAGACTTAAGTCTAAAACCAAATAAGCTCAACCTACGTACTAATTATGGATATGTTGATATGTATATAATATGAAATGATATTTTACTATAAAGTAGTATACATACCAGCATCTCCTTCAACTCCTGAACGGTGGCCCTCAAGCTATCCAGTTCCTGATGGACATGCCGGCCACTGGAGACGGAGGAAGTAACCGCCGGGGTGGAGTCCAACCTCATATGGGCCCTGCTAGGGCCCAATCCCCGGCCTCTCTCCCAACCTCCGTGGTGCCCTCCGTGTGCGGCGTCCAGAACTGGGGTCAGCAGCCTCGGATCGTTCTGTCCGGTAAAATCGATCCCCGAGGCCTGGGCCTGCTCAACCACCCGCTCCTACACCCACATTAAGCAGTAAAGTATAAGTATAAAATTTAAACTTGAACCTTCCAAAACTAAAATTTCAAATTTGGGTAGAAAAAATATTAACACTTACGCAGTACTCCTGGGTAGCGACGTCGGGACATCGAAGCTCGCCCGTGGCGGGATCTGTCGAGGTGCCGTGGACGGCAAGATATGCGGACAGCACGCTCGGTGTACCACCTGACGCCACGGTCCGAGATGTCTGCAATATTAGAAAGTAACTCTTAATATTAGAAATATTAGAGAATAACTCTTAATATTGCAGAATATTAGAGAATAACTCTTAATTTACCGATAACTCCATGGCTCGAGTAATGTTCCTCGAGCCACCTGTGTAAGTGGGGCGACCCCTCTTCGCCGACTTCCTGTTCTCCGTATTCTGAGCGGCCTGTTTCTGCACAACGCATTAACATTTAGTTTTCTAATTAAGAAACACAAAGAAATAAATTATATCATAAATAATGAATTAAATTTAAAATACATACTTGTTTGCGTTCGGAGTCGAAATAAGCGCACAATAGAGGCCATGTCTCTACATCGACTCTCGCAAACGCCGGAGTAGATAGGAGGGCCGCTCTCTCTGCCTCGGGGGTCGCTATCCACAGGGAGTAGCAGTCGGCCTTCAGCTCATTCCTGTTGTATCGGACCTTGGCCTGCATGTTCTTCATCAGGCCATTGTACAGAGCATGAAGGTCGAGCACCCTCCCCGAGTGATCAGGGTCGGCTACAGGCTGAAAATCGTAATCCAACTGAAAATACAAAAAAAACATTGTTATTAGATTGCAAGTGTTAATAATAAATATATTGGATAGATCAAATGAAAATATATATTAATACATACCCGAGCCTGTTCAAAGAAGAGGGCGAATGAGCGCTGGTGCTGCTCGCCCCACTCAACGTGAAGTGGATAGTTCTTCACAATCCGGCTCTCGTCCCCCAAATACCGGCCGAACCTCTCGGCATGAGGACCGGTATAGCGATAGTCAAGGGTAAAAAATAGGGGGAATGCTGCCTCCCCCCTAGCTCTATTAGGCCTCAGCCTATGGGACTGATTCGGGCCTCGAGTCCCCCTCTGGGGATGGAGAGGCCCTGCGTCTGCACGAAATATCAAGACAATCAATAATAAGACAAAGTTGTATTAAGAAATCAAGGTTAAACAAAAATTCAAGTGTGATATATACCTCCGGTGAATAACGCACGAGCCTGGGCCCGAGCAGCAGCACGAGCGGGACGATAGTTCCTCCGGTGAGGAACAACCGGGGTCCCGGACCCGGACGCATCCCCTCCAACTATAAAATAAACATCGACGCTAAATCTCCATGAAGTTCATATTTATTCTATAGAGCATATGTAAAATAAATAAATATTTTAAATTTATTCATACTAACCTGCAGACGATGCGGAGGGTACGGAAGCGGCAGGAGTGGCCCCTGTGGAAGGTGTGGACGCACCACCTATAATTAGACAATTAAAAATAGATTTTATAAGTAATTGCAAAAAGAATGTGTAGATCAATAATATAACGTTCTAAATCAATATGCATGAACTATAGGACATATAAACATACCCGCAGGTGCGGTGGTGTCACCACCTATAGCTAGACAATAATAAAAATTGCTAAGTAAGAGCAAAAGGAATGTGTATATTTATGATATAGCATTCTAAATCAATATACATACACTATATGATATATAAACATACCTGGAGGAGCGGGGGTGGCCTCTGTCCCAGATGTGGACGCAGGACCAACAACTAGACAATTAAAAATAGATTTGATAAGTAATTGCAAAAAGAATGTGTAGATCAATAATATAACGTTCTAAATCAATATGCATGCACTATAGGACATATAAACATACCCGCAGGTGCGGTGGTGTCACCACCTACAGCTAGACAATAATAAAAATTGCTAAGTAAGAGCAAAAGGAATGTGTATATTTATGATATAGCATTCTAAATCAATATACATACACTATATGATATATAAACATACCTGGAGGAGCGGGGGTGGCCTCTGTCCCAGATGTGGACGCAGGACCAACAACTAGACAATCAAACATTGACAATATAAGTAATTTTGACATAAACAGGCATGAATATCTGTAATATTAAATTGAAAATGGATATGCGTGCAGTATACCTGGAGGTGTGGCAAAATCCACACGGAAGGAGGCATCCGAAGGGGTCTCCGATCTGGGTGCAAGACCGGCCCTCTGAAGCTCCCTACGGAGCTCTCCGGGCGGTAGAACCGCTCTGCCTCTGCCGCGGCTGGAGCTCCTGCCGCCCCTCGCTGCTCCCGACATCGTCATCCAATCTAGATAAACGGTTCGTGGACGCATTAGACAATCATTAAAAGTATTGACTATATATGATCTAGAGCGTAAAATGTGAAGTAATAATATAACATTACTGATAACCTTTTTCGTTTCGTGGGCGCATCATACATATCTACTTGGATTTCATCGTCGATGTCATTTCTAACCCACGTAACTTCATGATCGGTCGAAGACAACCCGTCCTTCGAAACAGACGGTCGGAGCACTTTAAGCCTTCTCTCTTCTTCGTCCTCATCGCTGTCCTCGTATTCTGGGACATCGTAGACATCTCTAGGTTTCCATCGGCATACAACACTCCACCCCGGATGCTTCAAACACTGTGAGTAGTATACTTGGAACGCTTGGTTCGGAAAGATAAACGGATCGTCTTGACCGTAAAATCGAAGTGTGTTCACACTGGTCAATCCATATTCATCTTTCCAAGTCCCAAGACTGCTTCTCCACCTGTCTGTATCGGTTCGCGGATCGTACCAAGTACAGTGGAATATATAAAAGGGTTCTGATCGTCCGGGATAGTGGATGCCGAGTATACAATTTAAGTACCCATAGTAAATCACACCGTCCGATCCTACCGTCGCAATACCACTATTCTGAGTGATTCTAGATGTTTCTATGTCCTTAACTTCGAATTTGTATCCAAGGACACCAAATCCTTTGTAATGTGCAACCTCCATACTAGGAAATTGAGCTAAACATCTTGAATCACTCTCAAATGATGCAGACAAATTCGGATCGTGGAGCTAACAAAACAAATTTTACGATAAATACATAACGATACAAGTTTAGATTAAAACTGATAGCAATAAAATGTAATTCGAATAACTTACATGCTCTGTGACCCAATCACAAAAATTATCCTGATGGTATTTTTCCAAACGCTCTTCGTTCCAATCAGGATGCCCCTCACGTACCTCGTTAAAATGAGTTCTGTTTTCGACAAATAATTGTGACATTAATATTATGTCATTTCATACACACACAAACACAGATATAACAATTAATCCAAAAGAACTTACTCTCTAATTTGTTCAAGACATTCGCAATTAAGCAAGATAAACCGGTATATCTTGTTGATAAACATAGTGTCTACCCTCTTATACTCGGCTTTACCATATGGCCCGTCTTGAATTCTTCGTGGTCGGTTAAGCCTTGTCTCAATGTTCTCGTCCAGATAGCGGGAACAAAATGTGGTTGCTTCATCAAGAAGATAACCTTGCATGATAGAACCCTCTGGTCGATTTTTATTGCGTATATACTTCTTAAGAGTGTAAAGGTACCTAATGAGAATATGTTGAATAAATAAACACGGGCATACATGACAAAAATAAATTTATAAATTGCGCGAAACGAAAAATTACACGTACCTCTCGACGGGATACATCCATCGATATTGTACCGGTCCGGCTAACTTCGCCTCAGTTGCAAGATGAACCGTCAAGTGTATTATGATATCGAAGAATAACGGTGGGAAAATACGCTCAAACTTGCAAAGTATCAACGCAATAGAATTTTCTAGTTTATCCAGCGTCGCAACCTCCAGCGTTTTAGCACACAACTCCCTGAAAAAACAACATAGGTCGTTGATTACTAGACCAACCGAGTCGGGGAGAGAAGTCCTGAGGGCTAATGGAAGAAGGTGCTCCACGATAACATGGTGGTCATGACTTTTCAGCCCATCGATCTTGCCCTTCACAATTTTTATTTTCTTGCTGAATGATCCTGAGAAACCTGTGGGGACTTTCAAATCATGCAACACCTGCAGGAATCTTTTCTTCTCCGGTTGTGATATATGATAAGCGGCATTGGGAAGTACAAACTTGCCCGGTTTACCCGCTACCGGTTTAGGGTGCAGTTCACTTCTTATTCCCCACTCTTGTAGATCCATCCGGGCATTCATGTTGTCTTTCGATTTCCCGTCTTTACACAGAAGCAAGTTAAGTATGTGCTCTGATACTCCCTTCTCTATATGCATGACGTCCAGACAATGACGCACTGAATTTGTAGACCAGTACGGAAGCTCGAAGAAAATGCTTAACTTGTTCCAATATTGTGGTTTGACCTGTCTCGTCGGATCCATCCCGAAGGTCACGTTATTGTAACCATCCCATTTAGCAGTCACGTCCTCTCCGGACAATGGGGATGGAGGCCCAAGAAGCTCCTGATGACCATCAAAGTGAACCGTGTCTAACCTGTAGGGGTGGTCTGGAGGCAGAAAACGTCGATGGCCGCAATAACAAACCTTCCTGCTAAAATTCAAAAATTTTGATGTTGTGTGTTCATGGCAATGAGGACATGCTTTGTGACCATGTACGGACCAACCTGAAAGCATTCCATATGCAGGAAAGTCATTAATTGTCCACATTAAAGCCGCACGCAGTATGAAGGTTGTATTTGTGTTTGAATCATATGTCTCTACACCATCAATAAACAAAGTTTTCAGCTCCTCAATCAGAGGTCGGAGATAGACGTCGATATTGTTCCCCGGTGAGTTTGGTCCGTCGATAAGAAGAGGCATCATAAAGTATGATTGGTCCATAGCCAACCAAGGCGACAGATTATAAATTATCATTACAACGGGCCATGTACTGTGACTTCCAGCCATATAGTTGAATGGGCAGAAGCCATCGGCAGCCAGTCCGAGCCGGACATTGCGGGGATCGCTACTGAATATTGTGTGCCTCCTATCGAAATCCTTCCATGCCGGTGAATCTCTTGGATGGCTCATTTTTCCATTTTCGCTTGGAGGAGCACGATGATGTCAAATCATTGCCTCGGCTGTTTTCTTGCACCTGAATAGCCTCTGTAGCCTCTGTGTTATGGGAAAATATCGTGCTATCTTCACAGGTATATCAGGCTGCTTATCAGAATCTTTCGGCTTATACCTGGCCTCTCCGCATGTTGGACACTCTTTCAAATCTGAATTCTCTTTCCGGTACAACACGCAATTTTTAGGACATGCTTGAATCTTCTCGCACTTTATACCCAAATCAGACATCATTTTCTGGGCTTCGTACCAGCTTTCGGGCACATTATTTCCCGGAGGCATAGAATCTTTCAAGAACGAAAGAAGCATTGTGAATGACTTGTTGCTCCATCCATTTAGGCACTTAATTTGGAAAAGTTGGACGAACCATGAGAGGGTGGAATACTTCGCATTCTCATAAATTGGTTTCCTAGCATCATTCATGAAATTTTCATATTTATCCGCACGCGGTCCTTGACCGGAAGGAATGTCATCTTCGGTACGAATAGATTCACCTAGGGCAGCCTCTACCATATCCTCCATTTCTTCTGATGGAAATAAATTTCCGTATCCTGCCGTATTACCGAATTCTTCTTCTTCTCCTGCCGCATTATCGTGTTCTCCTTCTTCTACCGCAGTACTGCATTCTTCTCCTTCCCCGTGATATTTCCAAATTGAATAAAGTCTAGTAAACCCATGTTTTACAATATGAAGCTCTGCCAATTCTACCTTCTGCCAGTACTTATTGCCACATCTATCGCACGGACAGAGAATCTTCTCTATTATGATCTTATTATGTGCTCGTGCAAATTCAAGGAAAGCAGCAACCCCTGCGACAAACTTAGGTTGCATACGTTGTTTCCAATCCACATACATCCAGTCCTTAACTCTGACGTACTCATGGGCCATGTTAGACTGAATAACATATAAATTGTAGGTTATGCTGACTATATTGAGAAATATAAGAACGGGATAGTTACTGACAAAGGAGAAAATCCATGTATATGCTTTGTGTGTGCGTTTGTCGTTGAAAAGAATAAATTATCGCACGTTATGTTGACCGATAGACGGGGACTAAGTGGCGCTTTTAATTAGTTTCATATATGGGTATCGATGGGAATATGAAGGTTTCATATTATCATATATTGGTTTTAACCCGAACATCTCGAGTCGCTCTCTGATTATGCGTTTGTATGTATGTGTTCCGGCTGTCGGGGGTAGGCTTCTATCCCATTAAGAATGTATAGAGCGAACGCCCATCACTTGTGCTTTCAACCGTTTCGAGTAAATATCGGCAGCACCTCCCCGCTGTTCTCCGAGTACACTGTAATAGAATAGATAATCATTTCAAAGCTGTGAAACAACGTTGAAATGAACATCTAATCTATCTTTGTACACGGAGAACCAGCGGAAAGGTACCGACAAAATATCTCGAAACGGATGAAAACACAAGTGAATGAAGGCGTTTGCTTTATACATTCTTAACTTGTCCACACGGGACAAATCTATGGGTTACCATACGATTGAATTTTCTCGTCGCGCAGACTATACGACGGTTGTTAGTATCGAGCTATACTGTCCGATATTTAACAACCTTCGTATAGTTCCAGGTCACGACGAGCATCGCACGTATGTTAACCGATAGACGGGGACTAAGTGGCGCTTTAGTTTCATATACGGGTATCGATGGGAATATGAAGGTTTCATATTATCATCGAGTATCATATATTGGTTTTAACCCGAACATCTCGAGTCGCTCTCTGATTATGCGTTTGTATGTATGTGTTCCGGCTGTCGGGGGTAGGCTTCTATCCCATTAAGAATGTATAGAGCGAACGCCCATCACTTGTGCTTTTAACCGTTTCGAGTAAATTTCGGCAGCACCTCCCCGCTGTTCTCCGAGTACACTGTAATAGAATAGATAATCATTTCAAAGCTGTGAAACAACGTTGAAATGAACATCTAATCTATCTTTGTACACGGAGAACCAGCGGAAAGGTACCGACGAAATATCTCGAAACGGATGAAAACACAAGTGAATGAAGGCGTTTGCTTTATACATTCTTAACTTGTCCACACGGGACAAATCTATGGGTTACCATAAGATTGAATTTTCTCGTCGCGCAGACTATACGACGGTTGTTAGTATCGAGCTATACTGTCCGATATTTAACAACCTTCGTATAGTTCTAGGTCACGACGAGCATCGCACGTATGTTAACCGATAGACGGGGACTAAGTGGCGCTTTAGTTTCATATACGGGTATCGATGGGAATATGAAGGTTTCATATCATCATCGAGTATCATATATTGGTTTTAACCCGAACATCTCGAGTCGCTCTCTAATTATGCGTTTGTATGTATGTGTTCCGGCTGTCGGGGGTAGGATTCTATCCCATTAAGAAAAAATGGAGTGTATTTCGCTGTGAGAGACTCTTCAAAGAAATGGAGGAAGAAGCACTAAAGAAAAAAGAGAGAAAAATAAGAATATAAAGTTGAAACTAAACTTGAGCTATCCGCTGAAATCATAAAGCATAGGAAAGTTGATTGAGTCTTGATCTATTGCTCTTTCTTTGCATTATCTCGTATGTCCATTTATAGATTTTAATGCCACATGAGATGTAATCAGTCAGCTCCCTATGGTTGTATTAATGTCAGCTCTTACACAATATGGGTATCTGCCTTACGATTAAGACAACTATGGAATATGTTAATTTAAAATGTAAGGCTAGCTTTCTATGTATTCTGAGGGACTGCTTGCATAGAACTTAGCTTGATCCTCTCAATTATTACACATAAATATGCTGACATGCCTCTCATAACCCTAACCCCAGCCCCACAGTAACCCTAACCCTAGCCCCAACCCTAACCCCAGCCCACCGTAACCCTACCCCAGCCCCACAGTAACCCTAACCCCAGCCCTACTGTAACCCTAACCCCAGCCCCACCACAGCAGCAGCCGAACCCCAACCCTAACCCTACACCGACCCCGACCCCGACCCCGACCGCCACCGCGCCCCTGCCCAAACCCAACTCTCGCGCGCGCAACCCAGACCCAGCCATGAATAATCCAAAAATGCTTTAATTTACCTCGAGATTTATACCTGAACGGGTGCGCTGGTTACTTGGAGCGACGACGGCGTCGAATTGGCGAAGAAACCGGCGGTGGCGACGACGGTGGCGACGAAACCGGCGGTGGCGACGAGGATGGCGACGAAATCGGCGGTGGCGACGACGGTGGCGACTCTGCCCAACGACGGTGGCGACGCGACGGTGGCGATTTAGGGTTTTTCGCGCGCGTTTGAGGGAGAGAGAGAAAATGAGCGTAGGCTTTTCGATCTGGCTTTGTTTTAAATCGATATTTACTTACCCCTACGGATATATCCGTAGGTCCTTTGTTTGCGCCACCGTAGGGGCAAACACCAAATTAAGAATTAAATTTTTTATTCTTGAACGCAGTGCCCGTAGGGGCAACCCTTTAGCCCTACGGACTAATCCGTAGGGCCAAGTAAAATCTGCCCCAACGGATAATTCCATCCGTAGGGGCAACCCCCTATTTTACTAGTGCGTCCTAACCAATAACACACATGCCACACCCACACCACCACACACACACCGAGAAGACCCACGAATTTCCCTCCAAAGCGTTAATTTGTGGTCCACTTCTCCTCTTAGGGTTGGAACCCCGCACTGTGCCCATACCGGCTGAACTACTGCTCACTGGTAACTTACATTATTGTTTTGGATGAACTTCATACTGGATATAGAAGAAATAAATTGTACTTTATGAAAATTACAATTACAATGCCTATGATCTTGCATCAAATGCTTGTAAATATTGCGTCTCATTAATGTGATGTTTTCATCCCTGTATATATAACTTATGGATTGTAGTATGGACGTCAATTAGAATTGAATTTCGGTCATCCAGAAAAAAAAATGGTAAGGTTAGGTTTTTAACCATGATAGAAGGGAGAATATTTCTTATGACACATGACATCCATTTTTACCCTCTATAGTCATCTTTATGCTCTCATTTAAGGATTAGATTGATTAATTAATAAAAACCATAAGAAAGTACATTAGATAAGAGGATATTTATATAAAATTAGCATAGTTATAGATGAAGTAAAAGAAAAAAAACGCATTTATAAAAGGACGATATTAAAATCTCGCCAAGGGTAAACTATTGTTACATGTCCTGTTTAATTCCGTTGGGGCTTGTAAGAAACTCATGTCAAATGTCCATTACACTGTACTAAAGCTCAGAAGTTATGACGTAGTGATAAAGCCTTTTTGCAGTTACGCAAAATTTCTGAAGTTAATTTCTGCTCGCTGAGGTTAGTTATGCCCTATTATTTCCCAAAAATAAAAATCTATTTTCCAGATATATATTGTGATTGATATAGCTAGTTATATACATGTATATTAGCCCAATATTTACTTAGTTTTTTCTCAAAACAACAACAACAACAACAATAAAATTAAAAAACACCCGTTAAGTTATTGCAATTAGATGGCTCTAAATCTATGGTATGCACATCATTATATCTTCATTTTTAATCCAAACATGAATTAGACATTGAGTCAAGAGAAAATAGTTCCTAAACAATTCTCTCTAAGCAATTTACTATACAAACGTGACTAAAGAGTGATGAGCCTATCTACGTGAGTGGTCCCCATTCCTTCTTTAGGAAATTGCTTGAGAGAGTTGTGTAGGCCTCCTAAGCTCTTGAGTCAATCTATACTTGTATTTCGCACATAAGATGCATATCTTTATTTAAATAAAAACATGCATGATGTGAATATTTTCATTCAATGTGAATATTTTTTTTCTTCAAAAGCATAAGAATATCTAAATATTTTTTACACATTTATTATTTCAAGGTTTGACGTGGATATTTTCGCAATTTTTAAGTAAAATTTTTCAAAGTAACAATTATCTTAACTAAAACTCATTAAATATCCTTTTAAATCTTGGTTGTTTAATGCTGATACGTATCAATGTGCGTCACTCGTGTAAAAAATAGATGATGTGCACTATCTAAGAATAAATGATTAATTTAAAATAAACGTGAGAGCGCCACATGACGCCTCTTCTCTTTGCATTATAATAATAGAGCGATAGCTAACATACATAAAGCTATAAATATAAAAGAATATTCTTTAAAATATTCTCTCCTCTGTTTTTATATGGATGCAAAACTAATCATAACCTTTCAGCTTTCTTGTAATCACTACTTGCACCAAAGAATATTTTCATAGATTTACTTTAGTTTCCTTGCTATTACAATTTGCACCTAAGAAAAATCAATCTAATATTAAAAAGGTTGATATTTTATCACATGAATAAAGCTCTTTTCTGATATCAAAAAATATATCTAAACATAGCCTTTTATTCATGGCTTGGGAAAGGTTATACAGAAGAAAGCAATATATCTGAAAATCGAAAAAGAAAATAGAAAATTTTGAGATTTTTTAAATTTCATGATTTTTTTGAGAAATATGCAGCAAAATATTGAAAAACCGAAAGTTTTTTTTTTGCGATTTTTGTGTGCTTCAAAATGCCAAATATTGAAAAACGCAAGAAAATAAATTTTTATAAGATTTAAAATTTTCGTGTGATATAGCATATACATATAATGAAAATTTTGAAGTACACATAATATTTTGGGGATTTTAAATATAATACTACTTTCATGTCTTATATCAAGCAAAATATTGAAAATCGAAAGAAAAATTAAATTTTTTAAAGATTTTTGGAAATTTCGTCACTTTTTTGCTAGCGTACAACATACAAAACCTTAAAACATTTGAGATTTTTGAAAATTTTATGATTTTCACATGCTATAACATATAAATTATTAAAACGGAAGAAAACAGAATATTTAAATATTTTAATAAATTTTACGATTTTTCGTGAGTTATAACATGCAAAATATTGAAGAAACAAAATAAATACAAAAAAAAAATTAATTTTTGGAAACTTCATGATTTTCATGCACTATGCAAAATATTGAAAAACCAAAGAAAACCGGAAAATATGTGAGATTTTTGAAAATTTTAAGAATTTCTTGTTCTAAGCATATATTGAATAAATAAATAAAACAATAAATTTGAGATTTTTGAAAATCACATGGTTTTTGTGTAAACTATTGAAAAACCGAAGAAAAAACTTTAAAATTTAGGAGATATAAGAATTTCGCGTTTTATGTGTACAAAATACTAAAATACCTAATATTTTTGAAACTTTTGTGATTTTCATATGCTAAGCATGGAAAACATTAAAATGGAACAAAATTGAATCTTTAGAGTTTTTTGAAAATTTCATGATTTTTTTGTGTTACTTGAAAATTTCAAGATAACTATGTTTTATAACAAGTAAAATATTGAAAAACCGAAGAAAACAATAAATTTTGAGATTTTTAAAAATTTCGCTGCTTTCGTGTGGTACAAGTAAACTATTGAAAAACTTAAAAATTTGATATTTTGGAAATTTCGCTATTATCCCGTGCCGAGAATGCAAAATAATTAAAAAACAGAAAAAAACTAAAAAATTAAAATTTCTGAAAATTTCTAAGAATGCAAAAATAATTAATAAACAGAAGAAATAAAAAAAAATTGAAATTTCTAGAAATTTCATGATTATCGTGTGCTAGCTTGAAAAATATAGTAAATCATAAACAATAATTTATTTTTGAGATTTTTCAAAATTTTGTGATTTTCATTTGCTATAGACTAAAAAATATTCTGAAAAACCAAAGAAAACAATAAAGTTTGAGATTTTTAAAAATTTCGAGAATTTTGTGTGTAGCATACAAAATATTAAAATCTTTGAAGAAATAATTAAGTTTAGGTTTGAAAAATATGGTAATTTTCGTGTAACAAGCAAAATATAAAAAAACAAAATAAAGTAAAATTTATTGAGAATTTTGAAATTTTTCCGATTTTTCTTATGCTCCATGTATGAATAAGGAAGAAAGTTGAAATTTTAAGATTTTTTGAAAATTTTGTGTGCTGCATAGCATGCGAAATATCTAAAAAGCAAAGGAAACATAGTAATTTTGAGAGTTTTGAAATTTTCATAAATTTTGTGTGTTATAAATTAGTGAAAAACACGATAAAAGAAGAAATTTTAAGATTTTTGAATATTTCATGATTTTTTTTTTGCTACAACATGTAAATATTAAAAAACCGAAAAAACAAAAAATATTGACATTTATGAAAATGTAGCGGTTTTCGTGTGCTATATAGCAAGCAAATATTAAAAATAATGAGAAAAATAGAAAATTTTGGGATTCTTAAAAATATTGGAATTTTTATGTGTTACCAAGCAAAATATTAAAATGAAAAAAAAATTAAGAAAATCTTGAGATCCTTCAAATTTTCGATTTTTGCATGCTATCATACAAAATATTAAAAACGGAAGCAAACAAATTTTTTTGATATTTTAGAAATTTCACGATTTTCATGTTGTGTGGCATTCAAAATCCGAAGAAAACATGAAGTTTTTGAGGTTTTTGATAGTTTTACGAATTCCATGTGCTATAGCAAGTAGCACATTGAAAAACCGAAGAAAAAAATTTACGATCATGGAAAATTTCGCAATATTCTTGTATTATTGCATGCAAAATATTGAAAATCGAAAGAAAACAAATTTTTTTTAGAATTCTGTAAATTTTGCAATTTTTGTTTGATACCAAGCAAAATTTTGAAAATCCGAAGAAAGCAAGAATTTTGAGATTTTTCAAAATTTCTCTATCACAAACAAAATATTAATAAAAGCATATTTTAAGATGTTTGGTAATTTCAGGATATTTTGTATGCTGGACCAAGCAAAACATTGAAAAACCGGGAAAAAGAAAAGAACATTTATTTTTAAAAAAGTTTTACGATTTTTGCCTACGATAACATTCTAAATATGGAAAATTTTAGGAAAACAAATTTTTTTGGGATGTTTGAAAATCACACGGATTTTGTACTATAAGTTAGCAAAAATATTGAAAATAGAAGAAAAAAAGAAAAGTTTGATATTTTTGAAAATTTAATGATTTTCATATATCATGACATTCAAAATTTTAGTAAATTGAAAAAAGAAAATATTTGAGAGTTCTGAAAATTCCGCGCTTTTCCTGAACAAGGAAGTAATATTGAAAAACCAAGAAAAGTAGAAATTTTATTTAGCAAGCAATATTGAAAAACCAAACAAATCAGAAAATTTTGAGATTTTTAAAAATTTTCGTTATTCACGTATGCTATATTGCATGTAAAATATTAAAATTTTGATGGGAACAATTTTTTTTGGGATTTTGGAAAATATTGCATTATTGCGATATTTGTATCCTACGGAAAACAATATACTGAAAAGATAAAAATAGAAAATTTCAAGATTTTTATGTGCCATATCATGTAAAACATCAAAAAACATAAAAATTAAGAGGTTTTTGAACATTTCACAATTTCTATTTGATATAGCATACAAAATTATTGAAAAGCGTAGTAATATAGATTTTTTTTGTGATTTTTGAAAATTTCTCTATTTTTATATCATACAAAAGGTTAAAAAATCGAAAGGGATATAAAATTGTGGGATTTTTGAAAATTTCACCCTTTTCATGCTATTGTATGCTATAATGAGCAAATTACGAAACACCAAATATAACAGATAATTTTGTATATTTTTTTAAAATTTCCTGATTTTTCGTATGCTTTTGATGATGCTCAATATTGACGGCCTCCAAGATCAGGACGCGTGGCAGATGACGTGTCCCGGAACTCAGAAGAAAGGGCCACAGGGGCCGACCAGGCCACCCCTGTACCTGACCTGCAAGCACAAGCTGGCTCACCTCAGAGCCCCTTGAAATTTGGCCTCCTCGGCCTCTCAGCTCACCCCGATCTACCTCAGGACCAAGACTCCTCGGCCCTCTCGCTCGTTCCCGAGCCCCTCAGCCCAGGCCATCTTCCTCGGTCCTCCGACCGACCAATTCCACCATTCACAGGCGTAACCGCCGCTCCGCAAATCTCGCCACACGCAGATTCTCCGCCAGAAACATCACACGTTCCACGCCATCATAATCCCCATTAATGGGCGATCCGCTCTTTACACGGGCGTGACGTCGAGAGCGTAACTGCCGACGAGATTCTCGGGCCCGCTGCTGCGTGCCGCCACCACTATATAAACCCCTATCACAGAGGGGTCAAGTAAGCCATTTTTTATTCCACTTAGCCGTTACTCTGCTCGGATCTCGTACTAACTTGATCGTCGGAAGGTCCTCGGTGGTACCAAACCATCCAGGACTTCTTTGCAGGTACTCGGTGTTAAACTTCTCAAATCACCAATCTCCTCAAAACCCATTGAGATCTGCACGCAACAGGAGATCACCTTCCAAATCCACTGGGAGATCGATGTTCACATCATAATATTGCAATTCATACGCCCCACTTTTATGCATTTTATAAGTAAACAGGTACTTTTGACGCTCGTTTGTTGCATGACACAGGATACAGGCTCTTGGAACAAATACAGTGAAAAAGACGAGAGATGCTACAGAAAAGAGACTTTTGACCAACAAGCAGACAGATCTTACTCAAGCCGAGATGAAGAACAGTGCAAGGTCCAAAAGACGAAAGTGAACGGTCAAAATCTCCTTACAAGTTTTCATTGAAGATCTGGAAAAGACCAAGAAGTCAAACAGAGAAAAATAGTGAATAACAAATAAGCCCAAGAACCCAGAATGAAGACCACAGAAGATGGTGGCATGAAGCCACCAAAGGGCCGCGGAACCGCGGCCAAAGGCCTATCATTGCCGCGGTTCCGCGGCCGTATGGTGCCTTTGTCGGCACCGACTTCTTGTGTCGGTGCGACGGTGCGTGTGTTGGGATTTTTAGGGGGCAAATCTGTAATTGCATGTCTACGAGAGTCTGTAACCCTAACTTCACTGGTTGCTTATAAATTGTACTCAAAATCTGTAAAATGTATGCCTCTTTTCAATCAATAAAAGTTCAGATTTGTTGGGAGATTTAGAGCATCAACCTTCTTGTAAGTTTTAATTTATTTAATTCCTGCCTTAGTTTAATTTCATTACTTGCTCTAGTTATCCCATTGTTTGCTGTAGTTAACTAGTTTAGCTATTTTTAATCTGTAGTAAGAGCAAAACTTTAAAAGATAAACAACAAAAATGTCGCTTTTAAATAATTCCCTAATGAGCGAGTAAAATCCTCGCTCGTTAGGGTTAGGAACAAGAGAGGGAGTGAGAGATGGATATCTCTCACCTCCTTCAATGCCAACATATTTTCAAAACGAAACCTTCATGCACGCATGTATGATCCGCCCCCTACGGCACCCTACCTACGAGGTAACGGTGAACCGTAGTATAAAAGGCCGGACGCGCATGACGTCCATGAAGATTGCAGCAATTAATAGGAAAGGACGGACAAGGATCTAGAGGAAGAAACTTCGTTCTTCCCGATCATCCTAATCCCCTTTGCTAATAATTGCTGTGATTTTCTAAAAAGCTTTAATCAAATGGCATTGAACGAGATGACAATATTGATCTCATCAACCCTAGCTTAGACCTAACCCTAACGAGTTCTTTCATATCATATAAATTAGTTCTTTAAATCACTCGATAAAAAAACCAAACAAACAATCTGAATCAACTCGTTATAACACAAAAACAGAAAATTACACATCTCTGCGGATCGACCCGTATTCACCGGCTAGCTGCAAAGCGACGCCGTTTCTGATTACGGTACACACAAATTTTTGGACAAATCAAATGGCGCCGTTGCCGGGGATGGCGTAGTATTTTTGTTTTGTAGGATTTCGGGTTGATATAAATTTTGAAAAAATCATAAAAATCAGAAAATAGAAAAAAAAATAGCATTTTATCAATCTTTATCTGTTTGAAGGGTTTGCTATTTGAATCTTGCAGGAACAACAAGGATTGCGCATCTGGAATTTTACAGAAGGTCAAAACAGAAAAAGGAGCATAAGAACAAAGAGGAATTGTAAGCACAGAACAATACAAAATTTTACAGAGGCTGATCCCACTTCTTGACCGCGTTTCCGCCGCACAACTAGGGCTCCCGCCGCGGTTCCGCGCTCCCTCTGCCTTTTCAGTGCACCAAATTTGCATGGTTTGCTCTCTTTTCCTTCCCTCTGCAACCTCCATATCTCCACTGTAAAACTTTTCTGCAGGAATTCTTTGCGCTGAAAAAATTCTCTCCCCCTTCTAAATAACAGATTTTCTGCAGGTTTCTTTACGCCGCGCTAAAAATTGATTGCAAGTGAATTTAACTGTTTTGCATAATTTAATCGGACTCTAAGGGGCTAATTGACCAAACTCAGATTGGGTGGGGATTTCATCACCCTTCCCAGGACCCCAGAAAACACCTAAAGCATGTGCATTGACCACAATTAATAAAAAAGACTAGACTCAGACCTAAGTACATCGAGCTCAATAGGAAAATGACTAGTATAGGCATCGGCCGTTTATCCTAACCGACATTGCGGTGTCTAGGCTAGTGGTTATTAATTAGGCCCACTGTAGTGGTGGTTCCTTCCCACTTACCTGGCCGTACTTGTCCGTGAAGAGGCGGTTTGATGTCCTATTTCTAGCCCTAGTTAGGAGCTGTCTAGCAGACCTAGGTGACCCTAGATCTAGGCCTGATTGTGCATGTGTGGTTGATTTGTGTCACGAGTCCCTTTTGAAAAACCTTTTTGCAAAACTCTCACATAAAAAAAAAGGAAAATCCTTTCAAAAACTTGCAATTTGCCGCTAAGAAAACTTGCAACTCACTTTCCCTCACTAACGTTATCTTACCCCCATATTCTGTTTTTCTTTTTTCTGACTGCACTATCCCTTTTAGTGTATGTCACTTTGGACTAGAGATACTAACGCCCGATTAGTCCGTGTTTCGTTGGTGCCGACCGACGAACCTTTCGACACTAAAGTCGACACTCCGTCTACTTTCTTACCATCAACTTCAAATTCTTTCACCGAAGGCATGTCGGGATTCGACCCCAACAATACCTTACCGACAGGAAGGATTCCACCTCCGTTAGGTGCGAATAACCCGAACCAGCCGCCTGTTGAAGCGCCCGCACGAGTTGCGCTCCAGGATCTCTTTTACCCCATCCGCACTTCTTTACCTACTTGTCTTTCACCCCCACCGGCAAATGGGGACAATTTTGAGATAAAACCACATTTCATCAATATGCTGCCAAAATTTCATGGTTTGGAATCTGAAGATGCATATATCTTTATTAATAAATTCCAAAATGTGTGCGCTATGATGAAAACAACCCAATTGAGTGATGACGCTATAAGGCTAAGGGTCATTCCTTTCACCTTATGTGACCTAGCCGAGAAGTGGCTATATAGCACCGCATCACATTCCATAAGAAATTGGGACGAGTTTGTGAAGGCTTTTCTGAAAAAGTTCTATCCTCATCACAAAACTGCCAGAATCCGCAATGAAATAATTCAATTCTCACAACTTCCTTCCGAACCATTTTGGAAGTGTTTCGAGAGATTTAAGGACCTACTAGTTCAATGCCCTCATCATGGGATCGAAAGTTGGCAACTTTGCCAAACATTATACGAGGGATTGAACTCGGCAATGAAGCAGTTGCTAGAAACCATCTGTCAAGGTCATTTTCTCTCTAAGTCTAGTGATGAAGCGTGGCAGTTTCTTGAGGATCTTAGTGAGCAAACAATACAGTGAGAGAGTACCAAGACCACTTCATCTTCTAGTGGTCAATCTAGGGCAGGCATACATCAAGTCGAGATGTCGATTGCCATGAAGGCCGAGATGGCCGCTCTTACGAAAAAGTTAGAAGCGATTGAGACCAAAATCTCATCGCCTTCTCCTGCCCCTGCTATGCCCCCACGAACTATCTGTGCTTGTTGTGCGGATCCATCGCACCTAACCGAAGAGTGTCCTTATAATGCATCCACTCAAGGACAGGATCAAGTCAATACTGCATTTCAGCAACGACAAAGAAACGATCCGTACTCTTCGACATATAATCCGGGGTGGAGGAGTCACCCAAATTTCGCTTGGAACCAAAATCAACAATTCCAAGGAAATAACAATTTTCAAAGACCTCCTCCTCCACAACAACAACAAGCACCCTCACAAACTCAATTTCAGCCGCAACAATTTCAACAACAACCTTACCCTAATCAGGTGAACAATTTTGTGCCTAACAATGCTTACCAGCCAAATAATTATGTTCAACCTAATAATGATAAGGTTAGCTCGCTTGAAAGAAGTCTAGATGCGTTCCTTAAGCAATCTACACAGTCTACAGCAAGACTTGAGACTTCTATTCAAAATCAAAGCATCAAATCTATTGAGGCATAAATTGCACAACTCAATGCAGCTTTGAGCGAGCGCGAAAAAGGAAAACTCCCGTCTCAACCACTGCCCAACCCCGGTCACGCACACGCTGCATATCAACAGCAGAATCATAACGTAAATGCCGTGACCACGTTGAGATCGGGAAAAGTGTTGCAGAAAAATGTGGGCATGAACAATGACACACCTGCCGGTGGGATTTCTTCATCTTCATCTTCTTCTTCTTCTTCTTCAGAGCCTATTCTCCACCCTTCACATGGCTCTACCTCTTCTAGCTCGAACGGACCCATTTCTAACAACACGAACATATCTACACGGGGTGCCGTTCCAACTCGACAATCTGATCCACAAAAATTGGACTCAACCACCTTTCAAAATGTCCCTTTTCCTAATAGGTTGAGATCTAATAAACCAACTCCACAGATGGAGAAGATTGTTGAATTGTTCAAACATGTTAGCATAAATATCCCTCTTTTGGATGCCATCCAGCAAGTTCCTTCATATGCAAAATTTTTAAAGGACTTATGCACCAAAAAGAGGAAGTCGCAAGTGCCAAAGAAAGTTTTTGTGGCTAGTGCTATTAGTGATGCTCTTGTAAATTCCCTTCCCCCAAAGCAAAAGGATCCCGGGTGTCCTACCATTTCGATAACAATTGGGGACAAGAACATCAATAGAGCACTATTAGATCTTGGCGCGTGTGTCAATTTGCTACCCTATTCTGTGTACGAGCAATTGGGCGTTGGAGAGCTTAAGCCCACTCACTGTACTCTCCAAATGGCCGACCGGTCAATAACCCATCCTAGGGGAGAGCTGGAGGATGTGTTAATTAGAGTAGGGGATTTCATTTTCCCTGTTGACTTTATAGTGATGGATACACAACCTGTTGCTAACCCCCGGAACCAAATTCCGGTAATACTTGGTCGACCATTTTTTGCTACTTCCAACGCAGTGATCAATTGTCGTAACGGTTCAATGAACCTATCTTTCGGCAATATGATAATTGAGCTCAATATTTTCAAGTTGGGAAGTCAGCCGGCTGAGCCTAATGCTAGCGTACTCGATGTTTGCTCGATCAATGAGATCGCGGAGGAGGATTGTAAATTCGAGAATTTTTTGTTCGATCACAGCAATGTTAACGCCACTAGTGCGTTCCTCCTAGAATCCGACGCAGCTTTCACAGCCGATAATGATTTTGAGTGCTTTACCTTCGTTGATGACTTTGAAGACTCATCACCTGAATTGGAGTCTTTTGCTTTTTCGGATGAGTTAGTTGAACCATCCGACACTGTTGCGTACACTCGGTTCGAACCTTTGATGGAATCATTCGAGTTTGAAACAACTACCCCATTGTTACCATCTATTGTTTCACCTCCTAAACTCGAATTAAAGCTTTTGCCGACACACCTAAAATATGCTTATCTAGGTGATAATGAGACCTTACCTGTCATTATATCAGCCTCTCTAGCTCTTGAGCAAGAGAAGGCTCTTTTGATGGTCTTACATAAAAATCGGCAAGCTTTCGGCTGGTCTATGGCGGACATTAAGGGGATTAGTCCCCTCATAGTCGAACATCATATACACTTAATGGATGATGCCAAGCCAGCATGGGATCCACAAAGGCGCCTCAACCCCATCATGAAAGAGGCTGTTAAGAAGGAAATTGTCAAGTGTCTGGATAGCGGTATCATTTACCCTATCTCGGATAGCCAATGGGTCAGCCCAATCCACGTCGTGCCAAAGAAATCAGGCATTACGGTCATTACAAATGAGGCAAATGAGTTGATTCCCACTCGCACCCAAACTGGGTGGCGAGTTTGCATAGACTATAGAAAACTCAATGCCGCAACAAGGAAAGACCACTTTCCTTTACCTTTCATTGACCAAATGCTCGAGCGATTGGCAGGGCACGAGTTCTATTGCTTTCTCGATGGCTATTCCGGTTACAATCAAATCCCCATCGCCAAAGAGGACCAAGACAAGACAACATTCACTTGTCCCTTTAGCACGTTTGCCTATCGTCGCATGCCCTTTGGGTTATGCAATGCACCCGCGACATTTCAGCGGTGTATGATGGGGATCTTTTCAGACATGGTTGAAAAGTTCTTGGAGATCTTTATGGATGATTTCTCCATCTTTGGCGACTCCTTCAACGAGTGTTTACGCCATCTTGACGCTGTTCTTACCCGCTGCAGGGATAAGAACCTAACATTGAATTGGGAGAAGTGCCATTTCATGGTGCGAGAGGGCATTGTCTTAGGACATGTCATCTCGCAAAACGGCATCGAGGTTGACAGAGCTAAAATCGAAGTGATTTCTAACCTCCCTCCCCCAAAATGCGTCAAAGATATTAGAGCCTTCCTTGGCCACGCCGGTTTCTACAGAAGGTTCATCAAGGACTTTAGCAAGATCGCTAGACCCTTGACTCTCTTACTGGCTGTTCCCCTCCGAACGGCGGCCGAGACATGGGCTGTCTTGCCTGAGGTTCGGGGCAGATGCTAATTGGTTTTATCCGTCTACCTCTCCGAAGATGCCAAGTTGATTTATGGCACCGTGTATCGGAGGTTTAGACGGATGCGGCCGATGTAGCAGACTTCGTCAGATTCCCCCTCGCTTGAGGGGTTTTTGATTGTGGGGACGCTCTTCCCTGCAGGCGCAAGCCCCTGCAGTTAATTACGCTACCGCATTGCGGTAACAACTTTCTCCTTCTCCAGATGGTCACTTCGTGTCGTGGGTGTTTGTTTTATTTGTGGTTGCCCGTGGATTGTATACGGAGACCAATTTATGTCGTCGCCCGTAGGACGTGGATTAGTCCAAATCCGTGTTTTCTTAGATTTGGGTTTGGGTTTTTGGTTTGAGGATACGTTAGCCATATTTGAGGCTAAGATCAACTCAAACGTTTGTTAAGGATACGTTAGTCCAGTTTGAGACTAAGATCAACTTAACGAGATCGTTTAGATCCGACAAAAGAGCATTTAGGCTCTATTGTTCCAGTTTAGGGACATGGGGGTCCAATACCAGTTTAAGGACATAGTGGTCCAATGCCAGTTTAGGGACATGGTGGTCCAATGGTAGTTTAAGGACGCATAAGTCCATGGGTTTAAGGACCCCACAGTCCATATGGGTGTGTTTAAGGACGCATTAGTTCGTTAGTTTAAGGACACATAAGTCCGCGGGTTTAAGGACCCCACAGTCCGTATCTTGGTTTAAGGACGCATAAGTCCATGAGTTTAAGGACCCCACAGTCCGTGTTGATGTGTGGTTGTCGGGACCCGTCACCTCTCTGAAGACGTTGAAGGATTACAACGACAAATATCAGAGGAGTTCAGAGATGTACCCTTGAACCAATGAGTTGGTTGAAAGAGCAGATGTGCTCAGATCAAGATGATTTGAGGACTTATGGCCAGTTTGGGCTAAGTCCAGTTATGTTTGAAATATTGGCCCTCTGTTGGTCCATTGAAGGAGAGGCTTTGCCTCTGAAACTTAGCCAATTGGGCTGAAGCTAGTGTTAAACACTAGAAACCAACAGTGTTGAACACTGGGAATAAGATAGCAAGTTAGTGTTAAACACTAAAAGATAATCAGTGTTAAACACTGGGAACAGTGTTTTCAAATTAGTGTTAAACACTAAGCAAATCAGTGTTAAACACTGCAAATAGAGTTTTCCAAATTAGTGTTAAATACTAAGAAAATCAGTGTTAATCACTGAGGACAAAGTCTTCGGATTAGTGTTAAACACTAAGGGGAGAGGGGTCACGTGTGGACACGTGAGAGCGCCCTGATTTCCCTTATCTTATTCTGCAGATCAGTGTTTTAACTCTTTTAATTCTGACGGCCATCACGTGTGAGCACGTGATGGAGGCCCCCGCTCTGGTCTGTTGGAATGCTCATTAGGGGTCACGTGGTGACACGTGAGGGCGCCCTAAATGCGGAGCCACATCTCCTTTGTTTTATCCTCAAATCTGTGAATAAGTGTTAAACACTTTTCCTTTTTATTTTGAGCATCACGTGTTGACACGTGATGGGGATTTATGCGCTGACTGTTAGAACGTTTGCTAAGGGGTCACATGGTAAACACGTGAGAGCGCCCAAAGCCTTCATTCCCATTGATCTTTCTTTCTGCGTTTTGAGAGTCACGTGGGAGCACGTGATAGCATCAAAAAGTGGGGCCAGATCCCCTTTATTTTGTTCTGCAAACAAGTGTTAAACACTTTTATTTTTATTTTAGAGCATCACGTGTTGGCACGTGATAGGGATCTGTGCGCCAATTGTTAAAGCATTTGCTGAGGGGTCACATGATAACACGTGAGAGCGCCCAAAGCTTTCATTCCCTTTGCTTTTTCTTTCTGCATTCTGGGAGTCACGTGGGAGCACGTGGGGTGATGCTTCAAAGTTCTTTGCAGGGGATCTTTTCAAGGGTGACCCTAGTTCTTTTCATGAACAGAGATCTTTTAAGAATTGAATTCTCCTTATCTTTAAGAATTAAATTCTTATTTAGGGTAAAACCCTAATTTTGATTCTGGAGGAATTAAATTCCTATTTTGAAAGAATTAAATTCTTATTTAGGGTAAAACCCTAGTTTTGTTTTAGGAGAATTAAATTCTCAGAACTCAATTCCCCTTCTAAGTTTAGGATCTGCATGGCAGGATCTCGACCCGATGAGAATTAAATTCTCAACTAATGGGGAGATGTGCTCTGTGCAGATCTTCAACCAGAAGAAGAACTAAGTTCTTTTCTTTATGTAAGAGTTAAACTCTTTTGAGAATTAAATTCTCTTTTGAAGCCTCTTTTTTCTTACCTAGGGTTTTTCTTTTGCAGAGAATTAAATTCTCCTCTCTTTGTTTCTTCTTCTCTTGAGAATTAAATTCTCCTCCCTCTGTTTTTCTCTCCAAAAAAGTAGATCCCCCTCTCTTCTCTTCTTGGCTCCTATTTATAGGAGAAGGAAGAGAATCAATTTGTTTAGCAAATCTCTCATTGAGAGATTTGATTTGTATGTTGAGAGATTTGATTTGCATTCATCATTAATCTGGGCCTTTAGATTGTTAAGTGAATTTTATTCACCATTGGATTTTAAATCCAAAGATATTCTATTTGTTATCTCGGTCAGATTTAGGGGGGAAATCTTTCCAAGTCCAAGATTTTTCCATAAATTGGTGATTTTTAATCACCCTTGGATTTTTAATCCAACGGTTCCCCATGACCCTTTTCCATTTGGAAAGATTCAGAAACTTTTAGAATTTAATTCTATTAAATTATAATGCTTTTAAAGCCAGTCACGTGCTGGCACGTGACCTTTGGTCACGTGTGAGCACGTGACCCCCAATTGGGTTCCTTTCTCAGCCGCTTATTTATGTTTCAGTTTTAACCATCACGTGTCAACACGTGACCATTGGTCACGTGTAAGCACGTGATACCTCGTTGAGGTATTTTCTGACTTTTAGAATTAAATTCTATTCATTATTTTAGAGGCTTTAAAAGCCCATCATGTGTCTGCACGTGACCCATGGTCACGTGTGAGCACGTGATGCCCCATTGGGGTCTTTTCTGAGTTTTTATTATATATTTTTTAACTCCTCCAGCGGGTTTTTAAAAGCCCATCACGTGTGGACACGTAATTCCTCATAACTTTTGATCCCGGATGAATTACGAGGCCTATAATATATCAAATCGAAGGGTTTTTCGAGCCGCTTTCGATACCATCAGAATTTATCTGTTTCTCATTCGGTAGTTTATCAAAAAACAGCCCGGAAGATACTGGTTCCCATTTTCTTAAGCGTATCGCCGCCATTTGATACATCGGGCTCTTTCGCGCAGAAATTTTCGGCGGGAACAAATGCCCCCCACTACTTTGCCCATGTAAGTATATACGTGGGTGAAGTAGTGCAAAGTAATGCATAGCATATGACCAATTTCGGGTTGGTATATTACTTTCAGAATCTTGATCTGAGAAGATAACGAGCGGACACAAGCGTCGTCATTTATCATTGACTCAAATCTCGACTCTTAAGAGATATAGTTCCAAACCCTTAACTCCATGAGCCGCACCCTTCTATCTCTTTATATCTTACTCTGGAGTGAAGTAGTTTATATGCTCATGAGTAGCTTTTCCATTTCAGTGGCATGTAGCTTTGGCGAGTGTGGCTCATAGATGGTCCATCTTGACCTCTTTGCAGGGCAGTGATGGCTTAGGAGACAGGGTTAGGATCTGCCACCTAAGACTTTTCAACTTTATGAGCCGTGAGGGTCTCATAAAGTCTTTTCTCCCTACGGATCGAGAGGATCTCGTAGGTGTATTTTCTCCTTAGGAGTCGTGAGGATTCCTAAGTGTGTTTTCTCTTATAAGTCGTAAGGATCTTATGAGAGAATTTTTCCCTCTTACGAGTCGAGAGGACCCGTAAGCGGTTGTTTCCCTCCTTGTCGAGATTCGACTTTGGAGAGTGAGACCCGTGGATGGTATGCAAGAGACCGTTTTGGGCCGACTTGCAGGGTCCCAGTGCTTAGGAAACAGGTTTTTTAATCCCTACTGCCTAAGGCTTTATCTCACGAGTCGAGACGAATCGAGAAGTTCTCGCAAAGACATCAATTTCCTCACGAGTCGAAACGGATCGAGCAGATCTCGCAAGAATATCCTAACGTCACAGTTAACCTCTGCTCTTTACGACAGAAGTCCGTTAGGGTCTGTGGTACTTAGGGTTTTGGCCGTCGTACCGTCGCATGAGCTGATGTATTCCTCGATAGGCAATCGTGCTGTTCGAGTAGCCCTGCGACTGCCGTGTCTCTGATCCCTTCGGGGGCTGGACAAGACGTCTTCAAGCAATCCTCCTTGGCAGTTTGACCGTCGGAAGAGCAAGCGCTAGGAATTTGCCATGCCGCTTTTTACTTGAGGTTAGGCTCATTTTGGAGAGCCCCGATGAGTCATAACCACTCCGCGCTGGTGTGGAATGATCTCCGATAGTCTTTCAGGCTTTATATGACTTGCCGTTAAGACCCTGAAGCTAGGAATTTGGCCTTTGCTTCGTTTGCTGGCATCGCGTCCTCTGTATCGAGACGAATGTCATGGATGTCTCTAGGTTGCTGGTGAACCGTCGAGATTTGGAACTAGGGATTTTGCCGTGGCTCCTTTCGGTGATGTTGCGTCTGCTGTGTCGAGACGAACGTCGAGGTGGTGATAACTCCATGTTGGTATGAGATGATCTCTGATTGTCTTTCCGGTTTTATATGACTTACCGTTAAGACCCTGAGGCTAGGAATTTGGCCTTCGCTTCGTTTTCTTTGGTGTGTCCGGATCCTGTTGGAGGAAGGATGCTGTAGTGACATTTCATCTGCTGTATCGCGACGAATGTCGTGGTGGTGACCACTCCATGTGGGATGATCTCTGTTTGTCTTTCCGGTTTTATATGACTTACCGTCAAGACGTTGAAGCTAGGAATTTGGCCTTCGCTTCGTTTGCTTTGTCGCTTCCGAATCCTGCTGGGGGAAGAACGCTGGGGTGACATTTTATCTGCTGTATCGAGATGAACGTCGAGGTGGACCACTACGCGCTGGTGTGGGATGATCTCCGATTGTCTTTCAGGCTTTATATGACTTGCCGTCAAGACCCTGAAGCTGGGAATTTGGCCTTCGCTTCGTTTGCTGGTGTCGCGTCTGCTGTATCGAGACGAATGTCGCGGTGGTGATCACTCCATGTTGGTGTGAGGACCAGGATCCGCTCTGGACGTTTCCCACGGGATCGAAGAGCGACGTTGTCCGCGTTCCACGTGACCAGGAATTTTGCTCTAGATGCTTCACACGGGTTCATTGCCGTGTTAGGCGAGGACTAGGCTCCGCTCTGGATGCTTCGCACGGGTTCACTGCCGTGCTCTGCGAGGACCAGGATCCGCTCTGGACGTTTTCCACGGGGTCAAAGAGTGACGTTATCCGCGTTCCACGTGACCAGGAATTTTGCACTAGATGCTTCACACGGTTTCATTGCCGCGTTAGGCGAGGACTAGGCTCCGCTCTGGATGCTTCACACGGGTTCACTGCCGTGCTCTACGAGGACCAGGATCCGCTCTGGACGTTTTCTATGGGGTCAAAGAGTGCTGTCATCCGCGTTCCACGTGACCAGGAATTTTGCACTAGATGCTTCACACGGTTTCACTGCCGCGTTTGGCGAGGACTAGGCTCCGCTCTGGATGCTTCACACGGGTTCACTGCCGTGCTCTGCGAGGACCAGGATCCGCTCTGGACGTTTTCCACGGGGTCAAAGAGTGACGCTATCCGCGTTCCACGTGACCAGGAATTTTGCACTAGATGCTTCACACGGGTTCACTGCCGCGTTAGGCGAGGACTAGGCTCCACTCTGGATGCTTCGCATGGGTTCACTGCCGTGTTCTGCGAGGACCAGGATCCGCTCTGGACGTTTTCCACGGGGTCAAAGAGTGACGTTATCCGCGTTCCACGTAACCAGGAATTTTGCACTAGATGCTTCACACGGGTTCACTGCCGTGTTCGGCGAGGACTAGGCTCCGCTCTTGATGCTTCACACGGGTTCACTGCCGTGCTCTGCGAGGACCAGGATCCGCTCTGGACGTTTTCCACGGGGTCAAAGAGTGACGTTATCCGCGTTCCACGTAACCAGGAATTTTGCACTAGATGCTTCACATGGGTTCACTGCCGTGTTCGGCGAGGACTAGGCTCCGCTCTGGATGCTTCACACGGGTTCACTGCCGTGCTCTGCGAGGACCAGGATCCGCTCTGGACGTTTTCCACGGGGTCAAAGAGTGACGTTATCCGCGTTCCACGTAACCAGGAATTTTGTTGATTATATCCGCATTTCACGGAGTTGGGATTTGACTCTCTGTGGGAGTACATCGTCGAGTCATGGAACTGGGAGTTGCCGCTGTTCCGCTTTGCTTGATGATGTGTCCGCTGTGACGAGACGAGTGCTGAGGTGGAGCTGGGATTTTGCCATCACTCTGCTTTGCTGACCATGGGGTCTTTTATTAGCTTTGCATGTACATCCTGCTGGACTGCGAAGGAACGCCGTTGTTAACATTGCGTCTGCTGTAATGAGACGAATGCTAAGGCGGAGTTGGGATTTTGCCATCGCTCCGCTTGATGGTGTAACATCTGTGTACTGCTGGAATGAGGAGGCACACCGTTGTTGGTCTCCAGGCTGTAGATGTGGCCATTTGAAATTTGGAACTAAGGACTTTGCAATGGTTCCGTTTCGTTGCGACTCTGAGGTCGATTGTTGACGTCACGTCTGCATCTGGCTGGAGTGAGGAGAAACGCCGTCGGTGATCTCTAAGTTGTCGATGTTGACGTTGAGACCCTGAAGCTCGGGATTTTCTTTTTGCTTCGTTTGTTGACATTATGTCTGCAATATTGCGATAAATGTCGAGATTGTCTTTAGGTTGTCTATTAACCGTCGAGATTTGGCTCCGCTTTCTGATGGAGCCTGTTGGGAAGGTATGGTTCCCTTTTTATCTGTGCCCCTGGATTGTATATAGGGATCGATGTGATTTCACCTGTAGGGCAAAAAGTTTCATTCTTTCATTTTTTTTATTCTTTCCGCGATGCTCTATCATTTCAGCTTTTTATATCGCGAAAATCGCGATTGCCCAATCATTTCGGCTATTTTTCGCGGTGCCCAATCATTTCGGCTATTTTTCTATTTACTCGCTGCTTTTTATTGCGAGTTGCCCAATCATTTCGGCTATTTTTCATGCATATATTTTTACTTGCTGATTTTATTTGCAAGTTGCCCCATCATTTCGGCTATTTCGTATGCATTTTTTTTTGGCTTGCTGATTTTTTCTCGCGAGTGTGGAACTTGGAATCTGGTGCCAATCTCATCATCAGCATCGCTACGACTGGAATATTGCCAGGAGCGAATCATCATTTGCCATGAAAGGACTTGGAATTTGATACCAGTTTAGGCATCAGCATCGCTACAACTGGGATATTGCCAGGAGCGAATCATCATTTGCCTTTGTCGATATCGAACAAAGGATGGCTTAGTAAACAGGGTTAGGATTCTGTCGACTAAGGCTTTTGACTTCATGAGCCGTATGGGTCTCACAAAGGTATTTCTCCCTACGAGTCGTGAGGATCTCGCAGGTGCGTTTTCTCCTTAGGAATCGTGAGGATTCCTAAGTGTATGTTCTCTTATAAGTCGTAAGGATCTTACAAGAGTGTTATCTCCTTATGAGTCGAGAGGACTCACAAGGGTTGTTCACCGTGTGGACATATCCCCAGTCACGGATGGGACTTGGTTAGGGAAATGTTTATTCGTGCCCGTGGATTGTATACAAGGGTAAGTATTGAGCCGCTTGTAGGGCCAAAAGGTTGTGGGGGTTGCTTAAGAACAGGTTCAGGTCTCTGTAACTTAAGACTTTCAAATCTTATGAGCCGTGAGGGTCCCATAAGAGAGTTCTCCTTACGAATCATGAGGATCTCGCAAGTGTAATTTCTCCTTAGGAATCGTGAGGATCCCTAAGTGTGTTGCTCCCTTGTGAGTCGTAAGGATCTCACGCGGGTGGTTTCTCCTTACAAGATCGAGATGACCCTGTAAGTGTCTTTTAACGAGGTCGCGCCCTTTCAGGTTTTCACAAACACTCGCCGGTAGCCCTGCTGTTTTTACTCACGGAGCCCTTTCGGGTTTTCATCCGTGCCCACTTTGCTTATGGACATACCGTTTTTTTTATTCTTTTTCTTTCCCCTTTTTTCTCCTTTTTTTCTTTTTTTTTTTTTTAAACGAGGTCGCGCCCTTTCGGGTTTTCACGAACACTCGCCGGTAGCCCTGCTGTTTTTACTCACGGAGCCCTTTCGGGTTTTCATCCGTGCCCATTTTGCTTATGGACATACCGTTTTTTTTATTTTTCTTTTTTCTTTTTCTTTTTCTTTTTTTTTTTAACGAGGTCGCGCCCTTTCGGGTTTTCACGAACACTCGCCGGTAGCCCTGCTGTTTTTACTCACGGAGCCCTTTCGGGTTTTCATCCGTGCCCATTTTGCTTACAGACATACCGTTTTTTTTTTTGTTTTTTTTTTTTTACCACGTCAGCCTGAAAATGCTGCGGGTTGGGAGTAGTTTAACGAC